>JAWHQI010000038.1:7447500-8712500 GCA_033032865.1 Dactylorhiza incarnata | reverse complement strand
AGTGGGTGCACCCTTGAAAATAGCACTTTGCACTAAGAATATTTAAAATTAGCATTTTGCACCCCTAAATAAATTAAATTCAGCATTTCACGTCCATGCTTAAATTTCAAGTTTTCTTTTTGTTAGGAGCACAATCAAAAATGCTAATTTTGGCACTTCAGACCTTAAATCTTTTAATTTTGCAAACCCCAAAAAGGGCATTTTTTTTAAATCAGGTAAAACATATGGTTGGATCTTTCCCTTATTATCATAACAAGCCCAAAAATTCTATGGGTATGAATCTAGATCTATGTTTGGTGGCCATTTCTTTTTCATTTAACAGATGGTCTGGCTCACTTCAGGTTTTGAATTTCTTGATTCAGTGATTTATATAGTCTTTGGTATTGATAGTAGGTGAGCTCGACAAAATTCGTAACAGATACGGTCGCCGATGGTGATAGCAAGTGAGAATGACAGAGAGAATGGGAACGGTGAAGATGACGAGCTAAATGAGCATGAAGGCTTGCTGAGAAAAAGACCTAAATCTATATTATTCTGTAACCGGACCAAAACACCTATCTGGCTAGGAATTGCCCTAGAGTGCAAAGTGCCAGTATATAGTAATTAGTGGTGCAAAGTGCATATTTTAAACATTCATGTTATAAAGTGTCAAACTCTTGTATTTTGGGGGTGCATAGTGTAACACCCCAGATTTCCACAGCAGAAGAAAGAAGGTTTTTGGTAGCAGGAGCTAACGTCAGACGTTAGTGCTAACACTGGGTGTTAGGTCGATATCGACTCAACGACTTTCCCTTGTCATCGTGAAGGTCATGTTGTCGTCGAGACGTCTCGACGATTCGACAAGAGAGCTAACGATGGGCGTTAGCGTTAATGCCGGCGGTAGTGATATCGATGAGACGACTATCGTGTCACCGTGAGGCTCCTGCTGTCATCGTGAGGTCTCGTCGATTGCCAAGCTAACGCCTGGCATTAATAGCTAACGCTGGCGGTAGATGTTTTACGTGACGACTTTAACTTATCGTCGTAAAGCTCCTATTATCTATGAGAAGTCTCGTCGATCATCGAGCTAGCAAACGCTTGGCGTTAAGAGGTAATGCGCGACGTTAGGTCTTCCAGCCAATAGGAGTAAGCAGTTCTGGATAAGATTTACTGTACCGCCTTTGGTTTAACGTCTGGCATTAAGAAGCTAACGCCAGCAGTAGCTCTTTATATATTCACTACAATAAATTACACTTTTAGTAAGGACTAAAAACGTTACAAAAGGTAACTAATATCGTTACACAAAGTTTTTGTAACGAAATTTACTTTATGTGACGACCGTTACCTAAGGCTCGACGCTAGAAGTTCTTGTAACGAATTTTTGTTTGTCGTTACAAATAATTTATTTGTGACAAACATTACTTCCTCACAATAGGATGAGTTATTGTAAAGAATATTTCGTTACAAATGTTTGACTTCTTCCCCACTAAAGAAATTATATTTATATATCAAATATATGAATATTTCGTTACAAATATTTGATTTCTTCCTCACTAAAAAATTATGTTTATATATTAAATATATTAAAATTAATTTATCATTACAAATAATTATAATAAACATTACTTCGTTACAATAAGTTATTGTAACATATCAATAATTATTTCGTTACAATTGTTATATACTTTCATAACTAACAAAAATCATTTATATGAACATGAATTTATTCACAAATAAAAATATTACATAGAGTAAGATTACATAACAACAATAATGAATCTTCCGACACAATATTACATAATATGTTTTAAATAAGATATCAACTTCGACACATTCGGACTAATGAATCTTCTGTCACTTTCTGACTAATGAATCTTCCGTCACTTTTCGACTAATGAATCTTCCATCACTTTTCGACTAATGAATCTTCCATCACTTTTAGACCAATGCTCCAACACCTACAAGTAAAAGAGAGCAATTGTTAATATTTAAAAAATATGAGAGCAGAAACATTCATACACACTCACATCCATACATACACAATCCATACACACACACACACACACGAGAGTTATGAACGGAAAATTGTAAGAAGAGAAATAATACATTGGGTAGGTGCCAACACAAATGAATGGAAAAGGAAAATTTCATTTGGAATGCAAGAACTAGAGAACAATGATTAATGGTATACATTCCCAGCACCAAGGAACAACAAAGTATGATCTGTCAATTTACCACCAACCACATTTAGGGCTGCAACAACCCCAGCTAGGACAACCGAAGTTGTTCCTTGTTAAAGCATTTGGGTGAAGTCCCATGTTCAGAACATAGATTTGTATAATCTAGACCTTAATATGAGAAAATGCAGTCCCATGTTCAGAACATAGATTTGTATAATCTAGACCTTAATATGAGAAAATGCAGGACAAATTGTTTAGGAAAAAGTAAGTTTTTCATTAAAATGTTGCCTGAATATCATCATTGAAGATGAGATGTGTCTTGCTGTACTTTTTTAGCAGTCCGAAAGCATTATGGTTGGCAAAATCTTCAAACTGTAGAGTGAATGAACACAGTACCAGCAATTAAGATTTTTAGTTCAATTTCCAATTAATTGTTCACCATCAAATGACCAACCTATATAAGCACTTTCTCTCCATAGTTTTGCTTTACAGCACTCATAAATTCTTCCAATAGTTCTGCATATTCCTGATCAAGACAAAACGAAACAATTTTTGGATTTCAAGATAGTAATTGCAACTAACTACATAAAAGCATAGGACCCCAAGAGTTCAATTATCAAAATACATGAACATTACCTGACCCGTGGCACGCTTCTGCCTCAACCCTATATAGAACTCATCTTTCAGTAACTTCTGATTGTTCGTTCCCACATCATTTGTGATAGGTAAGCACTGCAAATATATATATATATATACATACATAACTCACAAACTGTTGCATTCAAGCCTCCAAATTCTCACAAAAAACCAGTACTTTATTCTAATTTTCATTGCAAAAATACAAGAGGGATAAGAAAATTAATGACATTAACAAAAATCAATACCGCTGATGGGCGAATACCACCAAGAGCGGTGTATAAAGAAAGCTTCCCCACAGGAATTCCCATACCCTGCATAAAATTCCAAACACTTCTCATACATCAGAATTCAGAACAGATCAAACCCTAAATTACCTGGCAGCCTAGATCTCCAAGCCCCAAATACGTTCACCATCAGTAACAACAATAACTTGGATTGATTTCTCAGGCCAGTTCTTCAACACCTCGTGAATCTTCCCCCCTGCAAATATGTCCTCAGCACAATCTCAAATGAAAAGATCATGATTTTCAATTGATTAGGCTCGGAAGAATAGGAAAACAAACTTTTCATTCAGACTAATATAGAGTCCCTGAGGACGGCGAAAAATGCTTCCATACTTCTAGCAAACTTCACCAACTGTCGGCGAAAAATGCTTTAAATGTCCAACTCTAAGATTTGCCCTAGTTTTATACAAAATTACCTTCACTTCAGAAAGAAGCGTCTAGGGCTCGGGAGGAAGAATCTGCGGCTTACCTCATAATAAAAGTAGGAATCTGTAAGATCTATTTTGTGAGAAACTTGCAATAAGAACAAAATGATTTCCAAATGTGTATAAGAAACTTGCAATAAGAACCTCAGGAGGCTGTACCAAGTGTATGTAGCTCTTACCAAAGCAAGAACTTCACCATTGCATTTGGAGAGACATTGTAGCTTGCAAGCTTTATTACCATTATGTTTTGTGCCCATTTGGAGAGACATACCATTTTGTAGTCTGATATTTAAGCACGATGAGTATAAACTCTTCAAGTGGTGTCATATTTGCAGAATATACAATAGGCAACTCTAATATACTTGGAAAAACACCTTAAAATAGTTTTAGGTATTATTTTTATTGAACTTCTGAATATATAGCAAAAGTCATATGTCAAATATAGAGTTATTTAGTTATGCTTCCTTCTTTCCCCTTTTTCTCGTCTTGGTAAAAGTATACTGGTACAATGCTAGAAATGTCCAAAATTACTGGGAAAAGACTTGGCTAGAGACCCAAATTCTACCTAGCATGCTAATGAAAGACACCCTAACTATCATGTAAGGTTACAGCTATGTTCAAAGACCAAGAGCAAGTAAAAATAAATAAATAAATTAGAAATGACGAAAATAAAGTTTGAAGAAAGATCTTCTGAGTATTACAACAAATAAATGATGCTAATAAAATATGGCATGTGTATGAACATAGTTAGATCAAACAGGTCAAACCTTCAAACATTTTGGTTTTTTAGTATTACATAAGCAATTGAATCAAACAGAATGTTGTCAGCTCAGTCATTATTTGTATAAATTGCTTATTGGACCGTCGAGTGCGATAGTACCTCATGCCATGATATTAGCTTCGTTCGCCTATCTCAAAATCAAAGACTCACAAATTTATATGGATTTAAAGCAAGATGGTTAAAGCTGACTAGATCAAATTTTCTAGGATGAATAAAAAGTTTGTGGGGTCACGAATACCTGAGCTTCAATGTGGTCCACGATCCACCTCAAACCTAAACAATTGAGAACTTGAGTAGCTAACCAAGCGACCACACTAAATTCAAGCGCTCAAGTAAAGTTTCATCTCACAGTGAGATCCTGAGGAACTAAGCCAAGTAATAACCAAGTTTCTCTCATCAATGACATCTCAGTCCTGAACCTGACTATAAGGAATGGTTGGTTTTTATGTAATGGTGTTTTGGTGGTGGGATGGATAATACCGCACATTCTCCACTAGCTATGTTGAAAGGTCCAGATTTAGAGGGGGAAGACATTTCGTCGATCTCAGGGCCGCTTTGGTCGATCTCAAGAAAAGCTCGGGGCAGCTTTCGTCGATCTCAGGGAAAAACTCATAGTAAGGTGCGGCGCAGATTTAGAGGGGGTGTTAAAGATTGAAATCAGCATCTGCACTTATTGCTTGCCGGTCACTCTTCTCTCCGGGCACCTGCGCCATTTAATCAGCCGTTTAAGTATTAATGTTGTATTAATTAATATGCTCATTTATGTTTTTTATTTCCTGAACAGTCTCCTGGAGACCTATATGTATCCTTCCTGCATTCATGTTTCACTGCAAGCAATATATCAAAACTATTGGTTATCCTTCTCTAATCTCTTCCCTGTGTAAGACTCGATTAAGATCTAATTCTAACATATGTAACCACCTCAATGTCCTTCATGATCTCTGCTCCTCGAGCTAATGGGTCGCATGATGTCTTCTTGTTCGAACCTCCTCTTGAAGCATCTCTTATAAAGGAGATATGTCGTATGCAGAAACAAATGAAGGGGACCAAAATTTTATGTATTCTTTATAATTATTTCTGTGAAACAAGAAGTGTTCAGGTTTTCATTGGAGTGAAAGAAAGCGTGTAGAAGGGCTTATGGTTACTTTTACTTCACGTTCCTGAACCAAAATGACATTTATTTTTACCCAAAAAGAGTAACAAAAAGAGAGACCTAAACTGTGTGAAACGCAAGTCCTACTAAATTTCACCACTCAAACTCAAGAGCGTCACAACACTAGCAAGGAGTATCTCAAAAAGAATCTGTTCGCTAGAGCTTAAAAAAGTTTGTTAGAAATACACTTTTGAAAGATCTTCACCTCCAGCTAAAATGAAAATATCCATTAAGTAAATTAACTCAAGACTTAAATGACCAAAGTACACAATGTAAGATGATAATGCGTCATGGATCAGTTATGTTATTTCATTATTTATTAGGAAATAACTGTTATTTAACGTTTCTTAGCGAACCTACTCCCCATAAAGAGGTTCACTTAGGATAAATGAATTTGAAATAACCATCCTCCCACATCCATTTCTCCTTGAGCGATTAGGTTCATTTTCCATCTTCAGTCTTCGCAGAACTCTCTTATTCCCACCAATAATTAACCTCAAATCACCGCCATCAGTAAGAAAGTGAATAAAATCCAAGATCTGATCTAGATACTAAAATTGGGGAAGTTCCTTGCTTACCTCGATAATTTCTAGCTAGTGTGCAAGGAGCGGTGCAGACCAGTCGGTGGAGGCAATGGAGGGGAGATATGAACTCAAAAGAGTAGCACAATACCACGCCGGCCCGCCAAAAGAGGCGATAGAGAGGATTGATGAGCTCGAGAGGTAGGCAAGAAACTGCCGCGACCCACTGGAGGAGGCGATAAAGAGGAGTGATGAACTCAATCGAGAAGTAGGCGAGAAAAGAAAGGTGCTAGGGTTTTGGCGGAGAGCGAGAGGCGCAGATAACTTGTCGGAGGAGGGAAAACTGCGGCTTTTCATATTTCATTTTTATTTTAATTAGCCCCAACAAAATTTGGAGGGAATTATCCCTCCATTTCATTATATTCAATATAAAATCCAGACAAAACTCCCTCCGAGAAAAAAATGCACTCGGGTGAAAATGCACGCGGGACAAAAAATGTATCCGGGAAAAAAAAATGTGCTCCGGAAGAACATGTTTTCGAGCGAAAAACATTTGCGTGGGCAAAATTGCTCTACAGGACAAAAACACGCGCTTAGGTGAAAACACAAATCTATTGATAAACATGGCGCAGGAGTGGGTATGGCATGTGGTGCTCGATACCTGCACTTTGCAGCCAAGAAACTCGATGAACACGCGCAAAATGTTGGAAGGAAGAAATATGCGGAGGTTGTAGTAGACATGTGGTTTCCGAAAATTTTAGAGGGAAATTTCCCTCCAAAAATATAATGAAATAATAAATTAAAAAAACTTCTACTAATAATATTTTTTCTTACAAAAAAATATATTAAAATATACATTAATTTTTTTATATTTTATGTTATTTACTTGTCTTCTCTCGGCTCACGTGCTCGATTTTCTTCTAGGAGATCATTCTCTATCGTATATGATGAAAATTTTACGTCCGCGCATAGGTTCATCTGGGATGTTCTCCAAGAAGATCGAAAATGATCTTCACGGAGATTAAACGGGATCTCCAATCTTATTGCTTTTTTGTTTCGATCTCCTTCATTATTTCCCCCATGCGGCAGAATGATGCGGTCCCGGATGTACAACTCATATTCAACGATGGACCCAAGTCCAATTCGGTCTCTGTTTGTGTCTGTGTGTCTCCCTCTGTGTGTGTGTGTGTGTGTGTGTGTGTGTGTGTGTGTGTTTTGTGTCTGTATGTCTATGTGTGTCTGTTCCTGTGTGCGTCTGTGTTTGTGTCATTTTGTGTCTGTATTTGTGTTTGTATGTCTGTGTATGTCCGTGTCTGTCTATGTTTGTGCCTGTGTGTGTGTGTGTGTGTGTGATATCTAGCTATGTGTGGTTGTGTCTATCTATGTCTGTGTGTCTATGTGTGTTTGTGCATGTGTGTGTCTGTGTTTGTGTGTCTGTCTGTTTATGTCTATGTCTGTGTCTGTGTGTGTCAATTTCTGTGTGTCTGCGTCTGTGTTTGTGTGTGTGTGTCGGTGTCTGTGTGTATGTGGATGTCTGTGTTTGTGTGTATGTGCTTGTTTGTGTGTGTGTGTGTGTGTGTGTGTGTGTGTCTGTGTGATCTCTAGCTAGCTATGTGTGATTATGACTGTGAGTGTCTGTGTCTGTGTATTTGTGCATGCGTGTGTCTGTGTCTGTCTGTGCCATGTATCTATGTTTGTGTGTGTGTGTTTGTGTGTTGGTGTCTGTGTATCTGTGTTAGTCTGTGTATCTGTGTTAGTCTGTGTCTGTGTATCTGTGTTAGTCTGTGTCTGTGTATCTGTGTTAGTCTGTGTCTGTGTCTATTTATGCCTGTGTGTGTATGTGTCTGTGAGTTTGTGTGTGTCTGTGTGATCTCTAGCTATATATGTGTCTGTGTTTGTGTGTGTCTGTGTGTCTATGTGTGTTCGTGTGTGTGTATGTCTGTGTGTACAATAATGAGATACAAGAAGAGAAGAAAATGACTAGATGATTATATATCTTTAACTACTATATATAAAAAGTTATCTTTGGTGCAATATTCAAAAGTGTCAAATATAGTCTCATTCGTTTACTCCAACGACTTAGCATATATTATGAAAAAAAATGAAAAATCATAAAATATAATGGTTATTTGTGTAATTACACAATATTCCTATAATAAAAATATTGATAGAAATTCATAAAATCCAAAAACTTTTTAGTAGACCTTTACACCTACTATGGTAGCCTGGTAGGTAATCATTATGCCTACAAAAATTAATTTCGAAATATAATAGTTACTTTAAAATGATTTTTTGTTAAAATATAAATGTGTTTGAAAAAAATAATTATAAAATATTGATGTATATTTTTTTTACGATCATTTTGAGTACTCATATGTATAAGTTGTGGGGGAAGCCCATCGTCGCCAGTCGGGTACTGTCGTATGCAGGCAAAACCAGCTCGAATGTGGGCGCAGCCCGGTAAGAGTCAGCGAGCACGGGCAAAGCCCGTGCGGAGCTGCTCGTGTGTGTGTATATATATATAAAACGACACTGTATATATATAAATGAATGAAAATTAATATTAATTACTATTACAATTAATTAAACTAACATTAATATTCAGTTAATTTTTATATATCCTTTGTATATAATAATTTTATAATAAATTTTTATATATCATTAATAAAGTTTTACATTAATATTCAATTAAGTTTTATATTAAAGTTTTATATTTTAATTTGAAATTTATATTTATATTTACTAAATTATATATATAGACGTACGAGTATCTTCATACGGGCTACGCCCGTGCTCGATGTGCGCTCTCCACTGCGACAATACCCCGACAGCGTCGACGTCGCTACCTTCGTCCAAACTCTCCCGCTCTCGATCGGACGCTCGTTCAACTGACAGTGCATATAGGAAGCGCTCGTGCCCCACGCGCATTACCCCATCCTTGATAGTACTACTGTCACAACGTGACGACGCTCGTGTAGCTCGCAAACCCCCGCGCGTGAAAATACCCATATCATAATAGTACCACATGTCTGTGTCCGGACTTAAAATCAAATTTTATTTAAAAAGTAATTAATGTTAGCTTAATTATTGAACCACGTGTTTTATTTGTCGATATGACATGTATTTATGACTTTTTTATATATATATTTTCATTAAACCGCGTGCCTTCTAGCAATCGATATGACATGTACGTGTTTTCATACTTTAAGTTTATATTTTTTTTATTTAATGTTTTTGCTTTAGTACACGGGGTCTCCGCCTGCCCGATCATGATGAACGTGTACTGTCGTGCGGGGCACAAGGGCCCCCTGTGCACTGCATGTTACTCGTGTGTGTGTGCATGTCTATATATATACAAGTTTATCACTAGCTAGGTAAGTAGATGCAGCTGGGTTAATTTGAGGACCATTAGCGATTTTGTCATTATATTTTGTCTAAATAGATAAGAAATCATTAACAAATTTAAAGTTATTATATATGATCTTTATTTTTATTATGAATTTATATTAAAAAATAGTGTCATATTTTCGTTCATCTTAAAATTTAATATATTTATTGTAACAAAACTTTGGTTACAAAAACATACTAATTGTAAGAAAATTCTAGTTGTTACAAATACTTTCAAGGTGTTGTTACAATTGCTACTTATTGTGAGGACATTTTTCTATTTGTAACGTAAAACTAGTCTTATTACAAATACTTGCACTTATTGTAACAAATATTTAGTTATTGTAACGGAATATAAAATATTTGTTACAAAAAATTAATATTTTGTAACGATAGAAAACTTTTGTTACTAAATGTAGCTATTAGTAACGAATTTTATCTTCGTTACAATTTAGTCCTTACTACAGGTGCATTTTGTTGTAGTGATTTAATGCAGCAAACGTGGTTTCTCTTCTGATTTCTCGCTTTGATTCTCTCTCTCCAAAGTCAAGAAAGAAGAGGGCAGGAAGAAGAAGACCCCTTTTGACTAGCCATTCGACCCGCCGAATTCAGATTCGTGAAGGAGAGTATGCTGCGATCCTTTCCATTCAGATTACTTTCAGAATCATGTCGCAAAAGAGATAGTCAAGGGTAACAATTCTCCTCCTGAATCTTTGGACACGCATGTCCTTTGATTTGCATAGTAGTAGGAAGATTTTCACTAATTAGTGGATAGGTTTCTTCCGACGGGTTGATATGGAATATCCCCGTAGAAATTGCATATAGAGTTCAGATCGCTGTATAGACATGAGCATACTACGTGAAGCACATCTGGACAGGTTGGTCTGGATTGGTGATGTTAATATCGCTTTATTTCATTCTGAAAAAGACTCCGAGTATGTATGCTTATTTTTGGTTTCTGGGTGCTGTGATGTGCTGCAGGGAGTTCTTGAGACAATCTCCAAAAAATACCCCAAAAAGATGACAGAATCGTGTTCTGTTAGCTAACGCGCGACGTTAGTGCTAACATCGGCGTTAGTGCCACTGACACTCAATGTCGCGTGGTTTGATTTGAATTGTCTATGAGGCTGCGCTGATGACCCAGTGTGGTTGTCTCATTACCGGGCTAAGGTGAAACTATACCCACATCGTGCTGGTTGTTCGCGATGATTAAGTCAGGCAAGGTGGATCTGAATCCGTCCATAGTGGTCGGTGAAGAGGTCGCCCCTCGGTGCACCGTCTTATGGAAAGGATTGCCGCAAAGCATATGCTTGCACGGTTTAGCTCAATTGCCATCTAAGTTGTTTAACCGAAGATAGAAGTGGACTCGGGGAGTACACTAAAAGTGTGCAGTGAGAGCACGAGACGTCTGGCTTTGCGTGTCGATGTTTGTAGTGATTGTATATAAGTTGTGCTTCGACACACTTGTAAAATATGTATATGTGTTGTTAATGCTGTTGGAGCATGCGTTTCACACTCTTCCGGTTTGATAATAACAAAGTCCCGTTTGTATTTGATTCTATTTTTATTAATGGTGTGCAGGTAACAGGTATGAGATGTTCACAATTCTGCTGGAGCTCAATTTGAGTGTATGAAATTTTCACTGTCGGAATTTTCCGACAGCTGATGTCGCCCAGGCGACAGCAGAGAAGTTACAACAACTTCCCCCACAGCAACACGACGAGCGGCAGTTTTGCGCTGTCGGAAATCCGACATCGATGTCGCCCAGGCGACAGCTCGGAGGTTACAGCAACTGCCCGCACGACAGCACTACGAGCGACAGTTTTGCGCTGTCGGAAATCCGACATCGATGTCGCCCAGGCGACAGCTCGGAGGTTACAGCAACTGCACGCACGACGCACTACGAGCGGCAGTTTAGCGCTGTCGGAAATTCCGACAGCTGATGTCGCCCAGACGACAGCGAATTTCTATATATTGGGTCCTTTTGTTCGTGCATTCCAAGCATTGATAATTTCAAATCCCTTCCTGAGTGCATACGAACCAGAGAGCTCCAGAACCTCATCAACTCCCATTTGTGCTTAGAAGGTTTGAGATTGAAGACGAGATCGGGCGCGCTTCTTCATCAACGATCATCTCGAGGCTTCAACCTTCCTTTCAGAGATCTGAATTTCTAGGGAGTTGTTCTTTTCATATTGTATTTTCATTTATATACATTTCATTTTGTATTGGTAGGAAAATCGTCTCCTTGTGCGTGACGTCTAAGTCCTTGCGTGGCTTAGGGGAAAATCGCTTCCTTGTGTGGAACGTCCAAGTTCTTGCGTGGCTTGGTGGGAAATCGTGGCCTTGTGTGCTACGTCTAGATCTTGGGAAGATCTAGAGGATAGGCTTGGGCTTGGTCTAGAGAGAGACAAGTGATAACCTTCCGATCCTTGGGAGAAGGATTGGTAAACACAAATTGTAAAAGGGTTATTATCATATTTGTGCCTTGATCTTAAGCATTGTTAAGATCATATTATTTGTATGTGATTTTCATAATTATAAAGTTTTGACTTTTTCTTTAATTGCAAATATGGTTGTTTAATCTTTAACTTAGAAATTTGTGTTTGAATTTATTCTAAAAATTACATTAGTTTGAAATTTTTATAAGTAACTTTTAGAAAAGTAAAAGTTGTTTTAAAATTCTTAAGTAAAAATCATATTTTCTAAAAGGCCCTTATTCACCCCCCTCTAAGGGCGCCTCAAGATCCAACACGTGGTATCAGAGGAAGGTTACTCCAAAACGGTTTTACCACTGGGAGTAATGACGCACAACGATCACGCGTTCGTTGAGGGGCAAGGAATT
This sequence comes from Dactylorhiza incarnata, assembly GCA_033032865.1. Classification (NCBI taxonomy): domain Eukaryota; kingdom Viridiplantae; phylum Streptophyta; class Magnoliopsida; order Asparagales; family Orchidaceae; genus Dactylorhiza; species Dactylorhiza incarnata. Next base: position 8,700,309 of record JAWHQI010000038.1, on the reverse strand, counting down.
AGTAGGCCACCACTTTTTACGGGCACGGACTATAACTATTGGAAAACCCGAATGCGGTGTTTTCTAATAGCTCTTGACATGGAAGTTTGGAATATGGTCGAGACGAGTTATTCTTCTCCAACAATTGTTGTAGGAGATGTAACTATGGTCAAACCCAAAGACAAGTGGGATGACAATGACAAATTAAGATGTAAAAACAATGCAAAAGCCATGAATGCTTTATTTTGCGCACTAGATCGCACTGAATTTAATAGAGTTTGTGCCTGTGATACTGCATATGAAATTTGGAATCTTTTAGAAATCACTCATGAAGGTACTTCACAGGTAAAGGATTCAAAGCTATTTCAACTGGAGTCAGAATTCGAAAGATTCAAAATGGAGGTGGATGAAGAAATTGATACAATGTACACACGATTTACTAAAATCGTGAACGATTCAAAGGTGTTGGGTAAGGTTTTCTCCAATGGAGATTTAGTGAGGAAAATCTTAAGATCACTTCCCCCGAAGTTTAATCCTAAAGTGACTGCAATTTCTGAGTCACATGATCTTAAGACCTTACAATTGGAGAGTCTCATTGGGAATCTAAAAACCCATGAAGTGGAGTTGAAGATTCAAAGCCAAGAGTACAATTTGGAGCCCAAAAAGAAAAGCTTGGCGTTGAAATCTAAAAAGGAAGTTGAAACTGAATCTGAAGAAAGTGAGGAAGATGAGGAAGGACTGTTTGTTAGGAACTTTAAGAAGTTTATGAGAAATCCGGAGAGGAGAAATTCATTTAAATTTTTTTTTCAAAAAGAATGATTTTGCCTACCAAAAAGGCAAAGGAAAAATGGAGAATGAAGAGGAGCGTCCGCTACCGGAGTGCTACCATTGCAAGAAGATTGGTCATATCAGAAGCAAGTGCCCAAAGTACCTGAAAGAGCAAAAAGCAAAGAGGCACGATAAAAGCTACAAGAAAAAAGTGTTAAAGGCAGAGACTTGGGATGATTCTTCGTCTGGTGAAGAAAGTGATTCCTCAACACAGGAGGAAGAGGAAGCAAATGCCTGCTTAATGGGGAAAGAAAATGCGTCATCTGACGACGATTGCAGTGTCCAAAGTGACACAGAGGTAACTCCTCCATCTTATGATGATTTATATTCTGAATTTATGAAAACTTGCAAATTTTTGGATAAAAGTCTAAAGGAAATCGATTTCTTAAAATGTGAAAACAAAGTTCTTTTGAAAGCAAATAAAAAGTTATCAAATGATTTGAAATCTATGGGAACGAGAAGGAAATTTGTCAAGATTGTGATCACTCTTCGACAAGGATAAAAGAACTTGAAAACACTATTTCTAAGTCCGATAAAAAAATTGATCAACTTCTAAAAGAGAAAAAAGACTTAGAAAAAGTTGTTAAAAGCTCTCATTCTCAATTAGAGAATTATAAGAAAAGTGTTGCAAATAGATGTGGCATGATAATAAAAGAAAATTCAATTTTAAAGTCCAAAGTAAATGAGTTGAACATGGCAATTGGAAAATTTGGTGTTGGAAAAAAAATCTCTGGATATGCTTTTAGCCAACCAATGCCATGGGACAGAAAAATTTGGGCTAGGATACGTTTCTGGAAGCTCTGGAAGCTGTCGGAAATTTTCGACAGCTGTTGTCGGAACCAGCGACAGCTCCAGGTTCAGAAAACCTATTTTTCAAAATGAAAATTTTTCTAAGTCCACACATAAAGATGTTTCCACCAGCAAGAGTCCAGAGAAACCATTGAAAAATGGTTCCTCACCATTCATTGTATGTGCCAAATGTCATCGATTTGGTCACATCTCGGGCTCATGTTGGAAGAAAGGAAAAGTTAATATTAAACAAATCTGGGTACCTAAGACGTCCACCTATACCATGGGATCGACCACTTGGGTTACCAGATCTTTACTCTCATCATCTTTTTAGGTGTGCGTGCAGGCTAGGAACAAGGAAGACGTGTGGTATTTGGACTCTGGATGTTCAAAACACACGACGGGCGATAAATCAAAGTTCCTTAGCCTGGAGATGAAGAAAGGTGAAATAGTGACATTTGGAGATAATGGCAAGGGTAAAGTCAAAGCCATTGGAGTAGTAGGTAACGAAGAATTTAAAATTTCAAATGTTTTATATGTTAAAGGTTTGAAACATAATTTAATTTCTATTAGTCAACTATGTGATAAAAATCTAAATGTTCTATTTGACTCTAGCTCAAACCTTTGCAAAATTATTGATTCTAAAACAAACAAAATCGTACTTACTGCACCAAGAATAAACAATGTCTATACAATCACTTTTCATGATTTATCTCATTCTACACTTAAATGTTTTATTTCAAAGAATGATGAACTTGAATTATGGCATAGGAGACTAGGACATTCTAGTGCCAAACGCATAGTAAAGCTTTCTAAAAATAAAATTATAAAAGGTTTGCCAAATTTGAATGGAAAGCTTTCTCCATTATGTTGACCATGCCAAAAAGGAAAGTTTACAAAATCATCTTTTAAAAGCAAAAATGTTATTTCTACTACTAGACCTTTACATTTATTACATATGGACTTGTTTGGTCCAATTTCTACACAAAGTCTAGGAGGTAGAAAATATACGTTTGTTATTATTGATGATTATTCTAGATTTTGTTGGACATTGTTTTTAAATTCAAAATCTGATGCTTTTGATGAATTTGTAAAACTAATTTCACGTATTCAAAATGAACTTGATTTAAAAGTAAAATGCATTAGATCAGATCATGGAGGAGAATTTGATAATGAAAAATTTATTTCATATTGTAATGAATTTGGGATAAAACACGAATTTTCCGCTCCTCGCACACCACATCAAAATGGTGTAGTGGAGAGGAAAAATAGAACACTTCAAGAATTAGGACGTACTATGCTTTGTGAATTTAAATTGCCAAAATATTTTTGGGCCGAAGCGGTCAGTACTGCATGCTATATTATTAATCATGTCATGATTCGTCCTACATTACAATTAACTCCTTATGAAATTTATTTTCAAAGAAAACCAAATATATCTTACTTTAAAGTTTTTGGTTGTAAATGCTTTATTTTGAATACAAAAGATAACTTAGGCAAATTTGATGAAAAATGTGATGAAGGAATTTTCATTGGTTATTCTTCAACTAGCAAGGCCTATAGAGTTTATAATAAACGTACTAAAGTGGTTGAAGAATCTATTCATGTAAAATTTGATGAAAACCTTTCTTGTGTAGAAAATAGTAAAGTTGCAGGTAATGAGAAAAATGAAGATGTGGAACAAAATCTAAAGAAAAATGATGATGATAATGATGAAGAAAAAGTAGAGAAAGAAGATGAAAAAGATGGTGAAGAAGAAGAAGAACAAGGATATGTACCTCCAACCGAGCAAAGGTTCTCAAAAGATCATCCGCAAGAACTTGTTATTGGAGAACCATTAAGTGGGGTACGTACACGTTCTAGTTTACATGAAAATATTTCAAATTTATGTTTTGTCTCAAATATAAAACCAAAAGATGTTGCCACCGCTTTAAATGATGAATCTTGGTTTCTAGCTATGAATGAAGAACTTAACCAATTTGAAAGAAATACAGTTTGGATTCTTGTAGATAGACCTAGTGATCATCCTGTGGTAGGAGTCAAATGGATTTTCAAAAACAAATTAGATAGTGACTCTAGGGTCACTAGAAACAAAGCTAGGCTTGTAGCGAAAGGATATAATCAAATTGAAGGGGTAGATTTTGATGAAACATTTGCACCCGTAACACGATTGGAAGCAGTTAGAATTTTTGTTGCATTTGCTAGTCATAAAAGGTTTAAATTATTGCAAATGGATATTAAAACTGCATTTTTAAACGGGTTGATTAAAGAAGAAGTTTATGTTGAACAACCCCCAGGATTTGTAAATGAAAAATTTCCTAATCGCGTATATAAATTGTTAAAAGCTTTGTATGGTTTAAAACAAGCACCACGAGCATAGTATGATAGATTGACTATATATTTATTACAAAATGGTTTTAAAATGGGTGGTGTTTATTATACACTCTTCATTAAGCAAGTAGATGATGATTTAATTGTTTTACAAATCTATGTTGATGATATTATTTTTGGAGCCACTAATGAAGAGTTGTGTAATTATGTTGTAAAAATGATGGAAAGTGAATTTGAGATGAGTATGGTAGGAGAATTAAAATATTTCTTAGGATTTCAAATTGTTCAAAAACATGATGGAGTTTTTATTAACCAATCAAAATATATTCATGATGTTTTAAAACGATTTGGATTTGAAAATCTCAAACAAGCAAATACTCCTATGAGTGTATCTTTAAAATTAGGAAAAGATGAAAATGGAATATCAATAGATCAAACTTTATATATAGGCATGATAGGTTCACTTTTATATTTAACTGCTTCTAGACCGGATATTATGTTTTCAGTTTGATTATGTGCTAGATTTCAAGCCGATCCCAAAGAATCACATTTAAAAGCGGTAAAAAGAATTTTTAGATATTTAATTGGCACATCTAAACTTGGTTTATGGTATCCTCATAGCGATGATTTTACTCTTTTTGGCTACTCTGATTCTGATTATGCCGGTTGTTCACTAGATAGGAAAAGCACTAGTGGCACTTGTCACTTTTTAGGCCCTTCACTCATTTCATGGTCGAGTAGGAAATAAAATTCTGCTGCCCTCTCAACCACCGAGGCCGAATACATCGCACTTGGTAGTTGTTATGCACAAGTTCTTTGGATGAAACAAACTTTAGAAGACTTTAATATTAAACAACAAACTATTGAATTATGGTGTGATAATAAAAGTGCAATTGATTTAACATACAACCCGGTCCATCATTCAAGGTCTAAGCATATTGATGTGAGACATCATTTTATTAGAGATCATATTAAAAATAACCACATAAAAAATTTCATTTATCGGCACGGATAATCAACTAGCAGATATATTCACTAAACCGTTACCGGATTCTCATTTTTCTATGCTTAGGCTAGAATTGGGAATCCTAGACATTTCACAATGATTATATCACTACTTATGACCTATAAAAAAAGTATATCACAAAACCTATACATTTTAAAAAGAAAGACTAAATTTTAAATCAAACCATAGAATTTGAATTACTTAAGAAAAATTCACACATAATTGATATTACATAAAATTGTTTCACAAAAAATAGTAGAAATCAACATAGGATCAAGTTCAGATAACAAAAAAATGAAATCTGGGCAAATTCACTGTCGCCCAGGCGACAGTGGATGTCGAAAAATTCCGACATCAGTCAGAAGCAGCACCCTGATGATAACTACTCAGAATCCTCATAACCAGCCCCGCTGCTCTCTGGACAGTCTTCTGGAGGTCCTCGTCTTACGGCCTTACCACGTCGAGTCCGTCTCACCGATTGGCGTGGCGGTTCTTCATCTGGAATTTGCCATTCGGCCGCTTCTTCCGGAGTAGGCTTTAACTTCAGACCTTTCACCAGAAATTTCATAAACTTCTGCATTCTACTGCGATCCTTCTTCACTTCCTTTTTGTGCTCCTCAAAGGAATCACACAGATCATCTATAGACTCTCGTAGTGATCCTCCCCTAGGAATTGTAGGCTCTCTAATCTCTATTCCAGGATGAGGCTTTTTCTGAGTCTTCTTCACTCTAATTGTTCCCGTATAGTATATCTCTGGAAAACAATCATCAAAGTACGAATCTTGAACTATCCATTCATACTTCTTATATAGTATACGTTGAATTATTGCCCCCATTGGCAAAGTATGAATCTTCACCCATTTTGGATGTTTTAATCTAAAAGCATACCGAATCTGGGAAAGGATGAAGTCCGCTACATCAAAAGGTTCCTCCTCCATAATAAAGTATGTAATCAGCGTCAACTGTGCTGTGATACTTATTGTATCTCCACTTTTTAACATAACTGAGTTCCTTAATATATCTTGGACTAAATATGCATCCGGAGTGAGTGAAGAAACTTCAGTGATTAGGGTCTTCTTTTGACTTCCATGTAAACTCATGTTTACAAGAGTCCAATCTCTATCCTTTCTATAGCTCTCCACTATATCCGGCATATGTTCACTCATAAGAAGACCGAATTACTCTCTAAGATCAACATGTGTTATTTCCACTTGTTTACCTTGGATTCTAGATCTCACTCCCCCATCTAATTCAGTGTAACTCGGGTCTTCCAAATGATTATAAAATTCTCGAATCAAAAAGGATGAGAACGTATCTGTTGTGATTACTGAAATTATACCTGCATTCGCAAGACGATCATAGATATGATCGTGCTTTGGAGAGTCAAATTCTACATATTTTGATACCCCAATTATTGCTTTCTCAATCCCAGGGTAAACTTGATACGAACTATGCGCATCTTCAGACATACTCCTTCGTGCCTTAGAACTGGAAGCCATTCTGCAAACATAACATAACAAAAATGAATTAAACAAGTTCTGTGCACTGGAATGATGTCGCCCAGGCGACATTGACTATCGGAAAATTCCGACAGTACTCTAGTGAACTTTTTTAAAAAAAATTCAACTAAACTTCCAGATCTACTCAAAATCAAGCTATATTTCAAAATCAAGTTAACTAAAAAAAATTTTCTAGAACAAACCACATCTTCTCACATATCCATTACTATTCATCTTCTTCAACCTTCTTCAAAAGGACAAGCTTCAGTTTTTTCAAATTACACCATGTAAAAATACAAACCTTAAACCCCAAAAATCACAAAATCCAAACATATTTCACCAAGATCCAACAAGATCCACTTGATTTACACTAGATCTACACCTTTTATACATAAAACTTCCAAGATCTACACCATTCATCAGAAGTAAAATGAAAAACACATTTTTCCTCTTCTCTCCTTTCCAAAATCACAAATCTCTAAAAAAAATTTGAGTAAAAAACTTCAAAATAAAAAAAACCCATATCTTAAAATCTAGGGTTGTCGCCGAACTCCGACAGCTTCCTCTCGCTTTTCAATCCAGAAAATGATGCACAATAGGGTTTGACTCGGGTTTAAGCCGTATTTATATTTTTTAGCTGTCGCCCAGGCGACAGTGACTGTCGGAAATTTCCGACAGCTCCCGATTTGCTTAATCTTCAGTTTTGGTCCTTTGATGCTTTCCAATAGTTATATGTCATTATTAATGCTACAACTCATGAATTGATGCCAAACCATGTGCTTTTTATTTTTTAGACAATGGCTATTACATGATTATATGATTTCGTTTCCAATTTATCATCGTATTGACACTCCTACTTAGTTCTTTAGACTATTGGAAATTGTTTTCGCATGCCTCTAAGTATGAGAAATTGTTTATATATAATAATGAACTATCACGTTCACTTCTTTTGATCCATACATATGTCTTTCTATTTAATATATACATGAATCATATTTGCTTTAACATAATACAATAGCACTTCATAAATACTACTTTAAACCTTGATTTGTTAGCACAACAAAATATACACCATCTTTTGCGATTCAAGTGAATTCGGAGATCCTTGGTCAATTAAAAAAATTATCAATATCTCGATATTAATATATCACAAAATATGTTATTAAAAAAAGGTTTAAATTAAAGACAAGGATACTCCACCAAGCACTACTTACCCTCCTGATAAGTCTTAATAAGCATTGTGAGGTTAAGCACCTTGGAAAGAATTGTAAAGTGTCTTGTGCAAAAGAAAAATGGCATTCTATTCTTTATGCTATCTCTTCAAGGTCAAAGTTGTCTTTATATGCTTATATTATGTTCTCTATTCCAATGATCATGTACATTAAATAACTTCATATGTTTGATCTAAGTATCACTTGTACACATCATTATGTTATATAAACATTCATCTCATGAGAATTGGACCGAAAATATTCCAAATTTCTATACACAATTGTGTCTTTCTATGATACTTTAAAATGACCTTAATCATGTTTAAGCTATTTTATTTTATTACTTCATATGGCAATACCGTCTATTCATGAGTTCATTCAATACTATGACATATTACTATTACTTCAAGAACTTCAATCATTTTCCCAACAAGTGCTTCCGCTTACTCTTATTTTCTCCATCCTCTCTCTTCCCTTAAGATCTACTCATTCATTACCTTTTGCTAATACCAAAAGGGGGAGAATTATAAGTATATTCAAGAAATCAAAGAACTATTACACCTAAATAATCAACCTAAACAATACATCATTTCAATTTACTATAACATTTAGGGGGAGCATTCATTTAGGGGGAGCTATCATCTAGGGGGAGATTACTCTTAAGATGAATATATAATGTTATTTTTGTGTACACACCATATGTTAAAATCAACAACCTAAATAGACATGATTTCTTTTTATACGGATTTGTTATTATCAAAAGGGGGAGATTGTTGGAGCATGTGTTTCACACTCTTCCGGTTTGATAATAACAAAGTCCCGTTTGTATTTGATTCTATTTTTATTAATGGTGTATAGGTAACATGTATGAGATGTTCACAATTTTGCTGGAGCTCAATTGGAGTGTATGAAATTTTCACTGTCGGAATTTTTCGACAGCTGATGTCGCCCAGGCAACAGCAGAGAAGTTACAACAACTTCCTCCAAAACAACACGACGAGTGGTAGTTTTGCGCTGTCGAAAATCCGACATCGATGTCGCCCAGGCGACAACTCGGAGGTTACAGCAACTGCCCGCACGACAGCACTACGAGCGACAGTTTTGCGTTGTCGGAAATCCGACATCGATGTCGCCCAGGCGACAGCTCATAGGTTACATCAACTGCACGCACGACGGCACTACGAGCGGCAGTTTAGCGCTGTCGGAAATTCCGACAGCTAATGTCGCCCAGGCGACAACGAATTTCTATATATTGGGTCCTTTTGTTCGTGCATTCCAAGCATTGATAATTTCAAGTCCCTTCCTGAGTGCATACGAACCAGAGAGCTGCAGAACCTCATCAACTCCCATTTGTGCTTAGAAGGTTTGAGATTGAAGACGAGATCGGGCGCGCTTCTTCATCAACGATCATCTCGAGGCTTCAACCTTCCTTTAAGAGATCTGAATTTCTAGGGAGTTGTTCTTTTCATATTGTATTTTCATTTATATACATTTCATTTTGTATTGGTAGGAAAATCGTCTCCTTGTGCTTGACGTCTAAAGTCCTTGCGTGGCTTAGGGGAAAATTGCTTCCTTGTGTGGAGCGTCCAAGTCCTTGCGTGGCTTGGTGGGAAATCGTGGCCTTGTGTGCTACGTCTAGATCTTGGGAAGATCTAGAGGATAGGCTTGGGCTTGGTCTAGAGAGAGACAAGTGATAGCCTTCCGATCCTTGGGAGAAGGATTGCTAAACACAAATTGTAAAAGGGTTATTATCATATTTGTGCCTTGATCGTAAGCATTGTTAAGATCATATTATTTGTATGTGATATTCATAATTATAAAGTTATGACTTTTTCTTTAATTGCAAATATGGTTGTTTAATCTTTAACTTAGAAATTTGTGTTTGAATTTATTCTAAAAATTACATTAGTTTGAAATTTTTATAAGTAACTTTTAGAAAAGTAAAAGTTGTTTTAAAATTCTTAAGTAAAAATCATATTTTCTAAAAGGCCCTTATTCACCCCCCTCTAAGGGCGCCTCAAGATCCAACAAATGCTTGCTTGTAGGGTAGGAGTACCACCACCCCAAGAATGGGGTGGGGTCGTTATAAGTCTTGGTCAGCTAAAGCTGACCGGTTACCTGTTTTCCCACTTCTTGGTGGATTATATTTATATAGGTCCTGACGAGCCGAGGGGGAAGTAGCTGGGTGGAGCTCTTTTGCTAGCTGGCCCTCGAAGGCCTTTTTGAGTGTTTTTATTTCATGTATTGTTGTCCTGCGTGCCGATGCTTATAAACTATGTAATATGATAAACACTTTGTTATGTATGGACGTAGTGCCAAATGCTTTTATGTATATAAATTATTCATTCATATTTAGTGTAGTGGACATACATTTTGGTTTAAGATGAATAATTTAGCTTCCGCTTATGTGTAACTGTGAGATATCTTTGGTTTGTTATTTCAAATGCGTAACTCTTTAGCTAGTTCACTTAATATGGAGTGGGGTCCTAGCTGGACCTACTCTTATATTCCTCGGAACAGGCAGGGCGTTACAATTTGGTATCAGCTTCTGGTCTCGATCCTTTCCGTACGAATTCGTGGTCGAATTCTTTTCAGGGGTGGTGAGCACGTGTGTGTGCATCACCATTTAACTCATCTAAATAACCAGAATGTCCACATAGGAATGCATTATATACATGTCTTATCATGGTTGTGAAACCTGCGTGTTCCTTCCTTGCTAGTTTGATGTGCTATTAGTCACTAAATTGTGTCCTTCATGATTATAGGTAACTAGAAGTAGTGCGGGGCAGTCCCAACCCCAACATACTACTGAGAGTAGTGCATCAGCTGAGGTGCCTACACCTGTTCCTTATGCTGAAACAATAAGGTTGGTAGCTGAAGCTGTGTTTGTCATGATCAATGCGCAACCAGGAAGGCGTGTACAACCTCCTATCCTTGGGGTGGCCCCGGTGCTGGTTGCCATAGTTGGGCTTGTTGTAGAGAGACCAATACCTGCAGTACCAGTTGAGGCGACACGAGCGACAAACCACCATCTGAAACATTTTCTAAGTTTCTACCCACCCACGTCTAAGGGGGTAGGAACACCCACTCAAGTAGAGGATTGGCTATCTCGGGTGACGAGAACCCTAATGACGTCGGAGGCGGGGGAAAGGCAAAATGTGACACTAGCTACCTTTCTGTTGGATGGAGAGGCTAGGATGTGGTGGAAAGAATTGGAAGTGCATCAGTATGCCGGCAGGCAACTGACAGACATCTCGATCGAAGAGTTCTCGAGAGTGTTCTTGGCGCGATATCTCCCTTCTGCACAACACATCGAAATGGAGAACCAGTTTCAAAGGTTAACTAAAGGGGATGAGATGGTGGATGAGTACCTCTATGAATTTACACGACTTGGAAGGTATGTGGTCTCTTCCTTTGATGACGAAGAGCGAAAAACCAACAGATTCTACGAAGGTCTGCGCGATGATTTGCGGTTTCTTCTGTCAGGCCCGATGATGCAGGGCTTTCTGATATTGGTAAATATCGCCAGATCCCTTGAGAAGGATATGAAGAGGGACCAAGGTAAGAAGGACCTAGCTGTGAAAAAGGCAGAATTCAAGGTGCCGAGCTCTTCAAAGTCTGTGTACCGAAAGTACAGGAAGAAGTCCAGGTTTTCGGAGCCAGCTTCCTCTTCTGTTTCAGGAGCGACGATTGGGCCAGGTCGGGTGATTTGCTACACTTGCGTTAAGCCGGGACACATAGCCCGAGAGTGTCACAGCGGTCCCCAGAAGATGGAGAAAGGGAAAGCAGCGGAGTCGTCTGCATCCCACTACGCTCTAGCTCAACCACATGTATATAATCTTGGCCAGCAAGAGGCCATTAAAAAAGTGACGTCGTGATAGGTATGGTTTAGTATATAGCATTAACTACCTTATGTACTTAATACCTTGTGTGCCATTGCTTGTATACCCTGTTTGTATTAGGCTTTGTCCTAATTCAAAACTGTCCGGCGAGGGCATTATTTGACATTGGAGCATCCCACTCCTTTCTGTCAGAGGATTTCATACTGCGTATTGGAGTGCCTTCTTTTGTTGCAAAGGATAGATTGGAGGTCTTGCTACCAAACGGGTGTTGAATGCATGCAGACAGAGTTTGCTGTGTTCAGGTGCGGATAGGAAGTCAGGAGTTTGACTTGGAAGCATCAATGCTCCTGATATTTGAGTTTGATGTTATCTTTGGCATGGACTGGCTTGCGAAGCAGAGTGCATGCATAGATTGTAATTTGAAAGAGTTCACACTAGGGAAAAATACTGACCGCGAAACAATGTTTGCCGGTATGCGCAGATCGAGCGAGATGTGTATGTTTGCTCTCCAAGTAGTCAAGGCGGTTCGGAAAGGCGCGAAGTTGTTCTTCATGTTGTTGGAGACTTCTGAGCCCAAGCACAATTTGTGTGATGTCCCGATAGTATCAAAGTATGTTGATGTGATCCCTAAAGATCTTCCTGGGGCTCCACCTCAGTGGGAGATCGACTTCTCAATTGAGTTGTTGCCAGGTGTCAAGCGCTCACCATACCGAATTGTGCCTAAAGAGATGGCAGAGTTAAAAGTTCAGTTGCAGGAGTTACTAGAGCAAGGCTTTATACGCCTAAGTTCATCCCCTTGGGGTGCACCGAGCCTTTTTGTGAAGAAGAAGGACAGAAGCTTGCATCTTTTTATAGACTACCGCGAACTGAACAAACTGACAAAAAAGAATAAGTATCCAATTCTGCGAATAGATGACTTGTTCGATCAGCTGGTTGTATCGACCATGTACTCGAAGCTGGATTTAAAGTCCGTCTACTACCAGTTGCGGATTAGGGAATGTGATATTCCCAAGATGGCATTTAATACCCGTTATGGGCACTATGAGTTCACAGTGATGCTGTTTGGATTGATGAATGCACCATCGGTATTCATGGATCTGATGAACAGAACATTTCAAGAGTATCTTGGCCGATTTGTGATTGTCTTTATAGATGATATACTGGTATACTCTCAGTCTGAAGAAGAGCATGTGATTCACTTGCGCATTGTATTGGATACCCTGAGGCGATGTCAGTTGTATTCCAAGTTCTCTAAATGTGAGTTTTGACTGTCCTCTGTGGCATTCCTAGGTCATGTGGTAAGTGGAGAGGGCATTGTAGTGGATCCTGCAAAGATAGTTGTGATATGTGTGTGGCCTGTATTGACTACAGTGGTGAAATTCTGAAGTTTCTTAGGACTTGCTGGCCAATATAGGCGCTTCGTAGAGAATTTCTCGAGGATAGTTCTGCATCTCACAACATTGACTAGGAAAGATCAGAAGTTCATTTGGTCACCAGAGTGTGCGCGAGCTTTTGAATATCTGAAGAGTCGTCTGACCACGAAGCCAATTCTGTGTTCGCCATGTGGTACGGAAGGCTTTGAAATCTATTGTGACGCGTCAGGGAGCAGCTTAGGATGCGTTCTTCTTTAGAATGGTCAAGTTATAGCGTATGACTCTCGCCAACTGAAAGTGCATGAGAGGAATTATCCGGTCCATGACTTGGAGCTAGCGGCCGTGATATTCGCTCTTAAGCTTTGGCGGCATTATTTATTGGGCGTGAAGATCGACATCTTTACGGACAATAAGAGCCTGAAATTCCTATTAGATTAGAAGGAGCTGAATATGCGACAATGAAGGTGGATGAAGTTCCTTGGGGACTACACTTTTAAGATTCACTATTCTCCCGAGAAGGGAAATGTTGTCGCTGATGCTTTGAGTTGGTGGGCATCTGCACAAGGGAACTGGTTTCATATGCAGGATGAGCATCTAATCAGGGACTTGGAGGCATTGAAAATCTCTTGTGTTGAGTGGAGAACATGTGCCAATTCTTGTTTAAACTGGACGGAGGTGCAATATGACCGTGGGGACAGGGTTCGACTGGCATTGGAGATTGACGAAAGTGTGAAACATATGTGGCAGAGACTATGGATGGGTCTACTGCCGAGTTCTCCTTCGAAGACGGTCTTTTGTGGAAAGATAGTCGATTGCGCATCCCCAATGTTGGTAAATTGCGGGAGGAGTTGATGTACGAGGCACATTTTACTAAGTACTCAATCCACCAGGGGAGCACAAAAATGTACCAGGACATGAAGAAGCTATTCTGGTGGCCAGGTTTAAAAAAAGACATAGCCCTATACGTGGCAAAGTGTCACACTTGTGCGCTCGTGAAGGCAGAATGTCAAAAACCTGGTGATTTTCTGAAGTCGTTACCGATTCCAGAATAGAAGTTTTATGATATCTCTATGTATTTTGTGCAGGCTTGCCGAGGTATCTACCCAGGAACAATGTCATTTGGTGATCGTAGATCGATTGACGAAACTTGCACACTTCATTCTGAACCGTCGAGACGATTCAGTGGGAAAACTGGCAAATTTGTATGTAGATAACATAGTACGATTGCACGGTGTGTCCCGTAGCATCGTAAGTGACCTAGATGGGCGCTTCACATCAAATGATTGGAGGTTAATCCACCAACTGTTGGGTACCAAACTAAAGTTTAGCACTGCCTTTCACCCTCACACTGATGGGCAGACTGAACGGACCAATAGAACATTGGAGGATATGTTCTGAATGTGCGCCTTGGATTTTGGCAAGAGGTGGGAGGACCATCTCTATATGATCGAGTTCACCTACAACAACATCTATCAAACAAGTCTACAAATGGCGCCCTTTGAGACCCTTTATGGTAGAAAGTGTGATACTCCTTTGGCTTGGGCGGAGCCGCGCGAGATTAAGCTGTTTAAGCGAAAGGAAGTCGAAGATGCTACTTCGACTATTCGAACAATCCGGGAGAGGTTGTTGATTGCACAAGATAGGCAAGTGAAGTACTATAACGCTAAACACAGAAATGTCGAGTTCGCCCTGGGCGACTGGGTCTATCTCAAAATCAAACCTTTCAAGGGTGTGTCAAGGATTCGAAGCTTGAAAAAGCTGAGTTCAAGATACCTTGAACTGTTTGAGATACTGGAACGTGTTGGTGAAGCTTCCTATCAGCTCGCTCTTTCGACAGAGTTGAGCGGTTTGCATGATGTGTTTCACATCTCCGTGCTGAGGAGGGCTAGGTACGAGCCTACTCAAGTGATTGTGGCTGATGTTCAAGTGCTGGTCGATGGTGGGCTAAAGACAAAGGTCAAGCCCATTTGCATTGAAGACACTGAAGTCAAGCAATTGCGGAACAAAATGATCAGAATCATCAAAGTCCAATGGGACAATTGAGGTCGTGAGGAGCTTTCATGGGAGAGAGAGCAGACCATGCTTGAGGAGTTCCCCAAATTGTTCCGTTGAGGTATAAGTTATATATTTTGTACGATTGTTTTCTTTCTTATTTCTGGAAGTTCAGGACAAACTTTCTTTAAGGGGAGGGGGATTGTAACACCCCAGATTTCCCCAGCAGAAGAATGAAGGCTTCTGGTAGCAGGAGCTAACGCCAGGAGTTAGTGTTAACACCGGGCATTAGGTCGATATCAACTCGACAACTTTCCCTTTTCATCATGAAGGTCCTATTGTCGTCGAGAAGTCTCGACGATTTGACTAGAGAGCTAACGCTGAGCGTTAGCATTAACGCCGGTGGTAGTGATATCGATGAGATGACTGTCGTGTCGTCGTGAGGCTCATGCTGTCGTTGAGAGGTCTTGTCGATTGCCAAGCTAACGCCTGACATTAATAGCTAACACTGGCGGTAGCTATTTGACGTGACGACTTTAACTTATCGCCGTGAAGCTCCTATTATCGACGAGAGGTCTCGTCGATCGTCAAGATGGCTAACGCTTGGCGTTAAGAGGTAACATTCGTCGTTAGGTCTTCCAGCAAATAGGAGTAAGCGGTCCTGGATAAGATTGACTGTACCGCCTTTGGGCTAACGCCTGGCGTTAAGAAGCTAACGTTGGCGGTAGCTCTTTATATATTTAAGGCTTCAAACGTGGTTTCTCTTTTGATTTCTCACTTTGATTCTCTCCCCCCAAAGTCAAGGAAGAAGAGGGTAGGAAGAAGAAGACCCCTTTTGGCTAGCCGTTCGATGCGCCGAATTCAGATTCGTGAAGGAGAGTGTGCTGCGATCCTTTCCATTCAGATTACTTTCAGAATCATGGTGCCAAGGAGATCGTCAAGGGTAACGATTCTCCTCCTAAATCTTTGGACATGCTAGTCCTTTGATTTGCATAGTAGTAGGAAGATTTCCACTAATTAGTGGAAATGTTTCTTTTGACGGGTTGATATGGAATATCCCCGTAGAAATTACATATAGAGTCCGGATCGTTGTACGGACATAGGCATACTATGTGATGCCCATCTGGACAGGTTGGTCTAGATTGGTAATGTTGATATCGCTTTATTGCGTTTCAGAGAAGACTCCGAGAATGTGTGCTTGTTTTCGGGTTCTGTGATGTGCTGCAGGGAGTTCTGGTGGCAATCTCCAAAAAATACTCAAAAAAGATAACATAATCGTGTTCTGTTAGCTAACGCGCGGCGTTAGTGCTAATGCTGAAGTTAGTGCCAGTGACACTCGATGTCGCGTGGTATGATTTGAATTGCCTATGAGGCTGTGCTGATGACTCAGTGTAGTTGTCTCGTTACCGGGCTGAGGTGAATCTATACCCGCATCATACTGGTTGTTTGCGATGATTGAGCCGGGCAAGGTGGATCTGAACCCATCTATAGTGGTCGGTGAAGTGGTCACCCCTCGACGCACCGTCTTATGGAAAGAATTGTCGGAAAGCGTAGGCTTTTATGGTTTTGCTTAATTGACATCTAAGTTGTTTAACTGAGGATGGAAGTGGACTCGAGGAGTACTCTGAAAGTGTGCTGTGAGAGCACGAGACGTGTGGCCTTGCGTGCTGATGTTTGTAGTGATTGTATATATGCAGTGCTTTGGCGCACTTGTAAAATATATATATGCTGCTAATGCTTGCATGCAGGGAAGGAGTCCCACCGCCCCGGGAATGGGGTGGGGTCTTTATTAGTCTTGGTCAGCTAAAGCTGACCGGTTACCTATTTTCCCACTGCTTGGTGGATTTTGTTTATACATGTCCTGGCGAGCCGAGCTGGAAGTAGCTGGGTGGAGCTCTTTTGCTAGCTGGTCCAGGAAGGCCTTTTTGAGTGTTTTTATTTCATGTATTGCCAGCCTGCGTGCCGATGCTTGTAAACCATGTAATAAAATAAACACTTTGTTATGTAGGTCCGTAGTGCCAAACGCTTTTATGTATATAAATCATCCATTCCTATTTAGTGTTGTGGACATACATTTTCGTTTAAGATTAATAATTTATGCTTTCGACAATGTGTAACTCTGAGATGTCTTTGGTTGGTTATTTCAAATGCGTAACTCAATAGCTTGATCACTTAATATGACGTGGGGTCCCGACCGTCCTACTGTTATAATCCTTGGAACTGGCAGGGTGTTACACATAGTGCTAAAAGGCCATTTTATTGTGGAAATTGGGAAATGGCTAGTGGAAGAAAGGAATCAGCAAGCTAAAGAAAGTCCTCGACTTTTCAAAATTAATCAAGTTGGCTAACTTCGCAACCATAAATTATTGCCGCTAGTAATAATATTTAGGCTCAATTCATTTCGAAGACATTTGTATATGGGAATTGCAATTGGCTAAATTCATTTTCACTTTTGATGTTTGGCTGAAGATCATAATTCAAACACGGGAATTGGAAGTGGCAATTCCATTGTTTGGCTGCATGCAAGAATTAAGTGGAAGGAATTGAAATTTAAAATTTAAATATGGCAGGAGAATACAAAGGAAAAACGTGGTGATCTTTCATCCATGATCCTTGCAATTGCCAAAACAGCATCTGCAATAGCATCAACAGTAGCATATCTCGTCTTCTTTGGTCGTTGCTCAACCACCTTAACAATATTTTCATTCGTTGAATCTTCTATATGAACCTTATTCATGGTCTCGCATACAGTCAGCAGGGTACGAAGGCCATTATATAAACCTCATCCGACTTGTTAACTTCTATTTTAGATGTATTGAGGTCCTTTAAAGCATGGTTATTTGATGATGAACCTAATCATGTGGTGTTATGGACTAATGTTATATAGTAGAATCAGTTGTGCATGCATGAGTATCAATTTAATGCATATTTAGATGCATCCTTTCCTCTTGGTGGCAAAGAAGAAGATGCGCGGATCTTTGAATTTGTTGGACATGCATGGGAATCAATGTGTGTGTATTTGAATACATGTATATATGTGTGTTAAAAGCACATTTAAGCATGTGTACATCGAGCTAGTTTAAATTCAGATCATGCTAATCTTACGTGTGCTATCAAAAAGTGAGTTTAACAACCATGTATTAAACAAACAATTGCAATCCAATAAAATGTCACCGATCAAAACACTCAGTTAATTGGATAATGACATTGATATCTTAATAACATTTGCATCTAACTAATGTTAAACAAATAGATCTAAGTATGTTAAATTCCAAGATATTTGTTGCGCAACATGTTGATATAGAATTATATTTACCTTAAAATAAATTGAAATGTCAACAACAAAATGTCTGGGTCATCAGATGCAAAATAGTTGCTCTTACATTTCAGTTTGATTGGGTCAATTATATTAAGGAGAAGTTGTCATTAACTACATGCTAAGCTTCGACCACCTCTTCTTTGACTTTGTGGCACTCATCTTCATCACTAGATCAGGCTCATTTAGTTTTTCAAGCAGAAGGTGAGCGGCTAAGTACAAATGCCAATCATCCACCTTTGACCATTACCAACAAGCGTAAAATTCTTTAAATGTGATATGCTCGGATCGCACTTATACAAAGTGATATGCTTGCGTACTTTTAGGCAAGTGCACACATCATTGGTAGTATATTGATAAGATGATATGAAGGTCGTATTTTCTAGGGGACGCCATTAATTGCCCTACTTCGCTCCTCTCTTGTTGTCTTATTAAATTATTAACTGATAGAAATATAATTATAATAGTAAAGAAACATTATAATGAACCCTAGAAATGTGAAGTTCATTTGGAGGATATTGATTTGACCATATAAAAATAATAACATGTTAGATTTGTTAAAATTTTGATTTGAATCGTTTAGGAGTAAACATGAGTTGCATCAACTGAGTTATAGCCAAACAACCACAATATGCCACACAGCAACACAAAGCTTTATTGAATCACAATACTTGACTACAGTGCGAGGTATACATGGCGAGATATGATTCAAAAGAATCACGGAGGAGAGAAGAACAAAACACACCAAAAAACAAAACTGGCGGCTTGACAAGCAGAGACCGCACAGACCGCTGAACTCCAGAGATCGCCCAACTTGACCTGAGACCGCACGAACAGAAAACAGCCAAGATGACTTCAGACCGCCACCTCAGACCGTACTGCAAGATGCCACCTTAGACCGCACGAACTCAAGAACACTCCTTCCTTAGATCACCAGGAGCAAACCAAGAGCATTTGGCCGACTTCAGACAAGTCGCCAGATCGCCCAGCATAAGCCGCCCGGTCAGGCGGTTACATAAGAACAGACCGCCCGATCTTCTATACAGAAGATAGACAAACCAAGCATAACAACCAGGAACAGTCCGGACAACCAGCAATCCGCCAGAATCAGACCGGTAGAGCCAGACCGGCAGATCACCAACACAGACTGTGCGGTCACTGCGGTCTCCAATATACAGACCGCCAGCCACCTTCCACTTCACTTCAATAATTTCAACACTCCCCCTTGAAGTGGGAAGTGGAAACTAGCCCGAGTAAACTCCGCAACCGAGTAAACGGTCCCTTCGCCAGCGGCTTTGTGAAGATGTCTGCAACATTGTCCGCACTCCGAACATGCTCGACCATAAGAGATCCTCCCAACACCTTCTCACGAATGAAATGGTGCTCAATCTCAATATGCTTGGTCCTCGCGTGATAAACTGGATTATTAACTAGTTTGAGAGCACTCTCATTGTCCTCGCGTAGCATAGTGGGACCTCGAACCTCCTCATGAACGTCCTCCACCAACCTCCTGAGCCAAACGACTTCTTAAGCTGCCAAGGCCGAAGCCTTGTATTCTGCTTCTGTGGTAGATATGGACACCGAGTCCTGCTTTTTGCTGCACCAAGAAATAGCTGTGGGGCCTATCATAAAGACAAAACCAGACGTTGATCTCCGATCATCCATGTCTCCCCCGTAGTCAGCATCCATGTATCCAAGCAACTCCAAGCTTGACCCTCTCCTGTATAGGAGACCCAAATCAGAGGTCGACTTCACATACTTCAAAATTCCTTTCGCCGCCAGAAGATGAGGTTTCCGTGGTTCCGCCATGTACCGACTCACCTTGCCAACTGCATAAGCAATATCAGGCCTTGTGATTGTCAAGTAGATCAAGCTCCCAACCAGAGCTCGGAACACCAATGGATCAGATAGAACTCTCCCCTCATCCTTTTATGATGCTGTTCCAGAGGTATAGAGCTGCTCTTCCCTTCCTCCATGCCGAATCGTTGAACGATCCGCTCCGCATATCCAGCCTGAGAAATGAGCACTCTGCTCTCCCTCCTCTGAACCTCGAGTAAATGGTGAAGCTCACCCATATCCTTCATCTCAAACCTGATAGCAAGCTCGGCTCTCAGCCTCTCTACTGCCTCCTTCGAGTTCCCGGTGACAATCATGTCATCCACATACAGCAGAACAATAACCCGAAGCGCCCCCTCCTTCTTGACGAACAAGCTAGAATCAGAGTCTGAAACAAGGAACCTGCAGAATAGAAGATACTCCGCGATCTTTCCATACCACGCCCGAGGTGCTTGCTTCAACCCATACAGGGCCTTCTTCAGTTTGTAGACGTAGTTCGGACAATCCTCCGAGATGAAGCCCGGCGGCTGGATCATGAAGATATCCTTGTCAATCTCTCCGTATAAGAAAGCATTCTTCACATCGAGCTGCCAAATCTCCCATCCAATAGATGCCGCCAAAGCAATAACAAATCGAATCGAAGTCAACTTTGCCACTGGACTGAACGTCTCATCATAATCTTCTCCGTACTGCTGTGAGAACCCACGAGCCACATGGCGAGCCTTGTATCGCTAGATCATGCCGTCATCTTTCTTCTTGAGCTTATAGACCCATTTGCATGTCACATGGGTAATGCCCTTGGGTCTGGGCACTAGAGACCAAGTCTCATTCTTCTTGAGAGCATCCATCTCCTCTTGCATAGCAATGTCCCACTGCTTCACGCCTTTGGCCTTCTCAAAGCTCGACGGCTCCCTCTCATCCAAGGGACCAGCAAAGAAACATGACACAAAGCTCACCATGTTTCCTCCTATGTATCGATCAGGTGGCTTGATAGTCCTCTTCGACCTCCTAAGAGGTTGCTCCTGACTAACCACCTCCTTAGCTGCTTCTTCTGTTCTAGCTCCTCTTCCAGATGAACTTGGAGCATCACTCCCCCTGCTTCCAGAACCTGAAGCCTCCATCTCAGAGCTTGACACAGCTGGAGCTCCTGGTGAAACAGGCAACTCCACCTGAAGATTTTCTGCATCCTTCCCTTTTTCATCAACCCTGCTCTCCAGTAGTTCAACTCCTGAACTCCCCTTGTAGGATGTCACCTCATCGAACACCACATCCCGAGATACCACTGATCTCCGTGTCTCAGGATCCATGCATCTCCATCCTTTCTTCCGCTCATCATATCCAACAAAGACTAGCTTCCTTGCTTTCACATCTAGCTTTGTCCGAAGAGCATCAGGAATATGCACATAACAGGTTGACCCGAACAACCGAAGGTGTGCAACACTCGGCTTCTCCTTGAACATCAGTTTGTGAGGGGTCTTCATGTTGATAGGACTTAGAGGAATCTTGTTGATGACGTATACTGCACAAGACATTCCCTCTACCCAAAAAGACTTTGGGATACTCTTGGCATGAAGCCAACATTTGTAGGTTTTCGTCAGATGACGGATCTTCCGCTCTGCAACGCCATTTTGCTATGGAGTATGGGCACAAGCGAGCTCTCTCCGGACGCCGTTCTTCCTGCAAAAACTTGAGAACTCACCAGAGGTGAACTCCCCACCATTGTCAGTTCTCAATTTTTTTACCCGCAGGCCTAACCGACCTTCCACCAGATCCTTGAACTCCACAAACTTTGCAAAAGCTTCCGACTTCTCTTTCAGAAAATACACCCAGACATATCTGGTGTAATCGTCAATCAACACCAACATATATCTATTGCCTCCAAGGCTTGGGGTGGCAGTCGGTCCCATCAAATCACCGTGAATGCACTCCAACGACGTATTGCATCTTGTTTGCGATTTATCAAATGGAAGTCGATGAGACTTACCAAACCGACATCCCGCACAAACATGACCGTCTCCATAGGAAGACAAGCTAGGCAAGCCCTTCACAAGGCCCCTTACCGCCATACCCTTCAATTTTTCCATGCCTACATGCCCCAACCTTTCATGCCAAATAGCCGCGCTATCATTGGTCTTCATCTTGTCAACACAGGTACTTGTCGATAAAACGAACAAGTCCTTCACCTGCTTTCCAACATGAATGACATCTCCCTTTATCTTCGGTTGAGTTTTAAGAAACTTCACTTCTGTTGGGCCAAACAGAATGTGATAACCGACATCGACCGCATTGGTCACAGAGAAGAGATTCTTCTTCACACCTGGCACGTGATAAACACTCCTCAATGTGAGTGGACCCTTATCACTGCTCAGAGAGACAAAACCTTCTTGTTCTACGGAATGAACAGAATTATCATCCGTAATGATTGCATCGTTACCTGAGTAAGGTGCCAAAGAAGAGAACTTTGATTCATCCCCGGTGAGGTGATGTCCACACCCTGAATCCATGATCCAATCCTCTTCGAAGTTAATGGCAGCCAAGGGCTTAACGGGCATGGCCGTCATATTGGCCGCAAAGGCTCCTCCCCATCTAGCTTCATCAGACTTTGGCTTCTCCTTCTCCGCTGCATGTCCCGGCTGAAGATTAACCCGACAATCCTTCTTGAAGTGGCCAGTCTTATTGCACCTGAAGCACCTTGGTCCCTCTCCCTTCTTCTTCCCATCAGACTTAGAAGCATAACCCCTATCTTGCTGACCTAAAGTAGAGGGTTCATCATGACCTGGCTACTTCTTCTCCCACTTCTTCTTCTTTTTCCCAGAGAACAACACATCACTATCTCCCCTAGAGAAAGAAGTCCCCGCCATCTGTCTTGCCAAACTTTCTTGCGAAGCAAGTAGGTTTTCCAGCTCCAACAGAGATGGCTGATTTGCCCAACCCTAAACTGATGTTACAAAAGCAATATACTCCTTGCGCAACCCGCGGATGATATGCCTCTTCAGTTTTGCCTCCGAGATGGGCTCATCAGGGTCCAATGCAGAAATTTCTGCTGTGAGGTTCTTCATCTTGAGAAAGAAGGTAGAGATAGAAAGATCACCTTAAGAGGCCTTCGCCAACTCATTTTCAAGAAACTGTAGCCGAGCTACATTCTTCTTATTGAACAGCCTGTCCAAAGACGTCCAAATCTCAGCAGCAGTTTTACATCCAATGATGTGATCGAATAGCTCTGGTGAGATAGCCCTCTTGAGTGTGAACTCTGCCTTTGCATTAGTTCTCCTCCAAAGTCTCACCTCTGCCATATTATCTCCTGCTTGAAACACTTCTTGTGTGTCTTCTCCTCCAACTATCTACCATAGATCCTCGCCAAGTAAGTAACTCTCCATACACGACCTCCACTTATTTTAGTTAGTCGATGTGAGGAGTTGAATACCAAGCCCTCTTGCGTATCCATCTTCCATGGCAAACTATATGGTCTCTTCTTCACATAGACGATGGCAACTCAAGTTGATCACTGCTTATCCACTCCAAGAACCTCCCTCTGATACCATGTTAAAATTTTGATTTGAATCGTTTAGGAGTAAGCAGGAGTTGCATCAACTGAGTTATAGCCAAACAACCACAATATGCCACACAACAACACAAAGCTTTATTGAATCACAATACTTGATAACAGTGCGAGGTATACATGACGAGACATGATTCATAAGAATCACGGAGGAGAGAAGAACAAAACACACCAAAAAACAAAACTGGTGGCTTGACAAGCAGAGACCGCACAGACCGCTGAACTCCAGAGATCGCCCGGCTTGACCTGAGACCGCACGAACAGAAAACAACTAAGATGACTTTAGACCGCCACCTCAGACCGTACTGCAAGACGCCACCTCAGACCGCACGAACTCAAGAACACTCCTTCCTTAGATCACCAGGAGCAAACCAAGAGCATTTGACTGACTTCAGACAAGTCGCCAGATCGCCCAGCATAAGCCGCCCGGTCAGGCGGTTACATAAGAATAGACCGCCCGGTCTTCTACAAAGAAGATAGACAAACCAAGCAGAACAACCCGGGAAGAGACCGCAACAAACAGGAACAGGCCGGCCAACCAGCAGACCGCCAGAATCAGACCGGCAGAGCCAGACCGGCAGATCACCAACACAGACCGCGCGGTCACTGCGGTCTCCAATATACAGACCGCCTACCACCTTCCACTTCACTTCAATAATTTCAACAAGATTATAATGATTGAAAATACTTTAAGATTTATTGAAGAATGCTATTTTAGGCTGCGAGAGTTTCACACTACTCCGAACTCTTTGATCTAGATGAACGGAGACTAACTTTAGAGCTATATATTCTAGAACTTAACTTGCTGCGTAAGCTTTCCTAAAAATTACTTTAATGCTCTTTAATCCTTAACCCTTGGGGTTTCAATTCAAGTAATGCATTGGTTTTAACTCATAGACGGGAGACTTATGTCGATCTCCATTTCAAGATTTGTATGCAACTCTCTTTATCTACACATGATCTATTCATAAAACAACACGCTAAGCTCTTTGGAACTTTGAGACCCGGACAATAAAAATGATACCTCCAGAATACCGATTTATAACGATAAGCCACATAGATAGATCGAAGAAAGGTTCTAACCCTATACTAATATAAGCAAACAACTTCAAAGCATTCCAACAATCAAACCAACATGTACAATATATGGACTACATAGACATAATCAAAGGAGAAAACCTAAAGAGATGAAGAGAAATATAGAGAAATATGGATATATATATATATATAGAGTTTGTCCCACATAGGTCTCTCTTCTGTGGCATAATCCCTACCTCGTTGATCTCGTCCTTAAGATGACTCCAAACGATGAACTCTCATAAGGGAAAGAGCTATTTCAGTAACACAAACTCAAATATATTGTTTCGGCAATGAGTTACCTAACACGGTGTGTCGACCCAAAGGTTGTGTTGTTTCATCAAAATAGCAATAAATAATTGTCCACTAGCACTCCCACGCAACCTCTTGACATGGTTGTGCCATTTGTTCTTGTAGACCACAACGTTTTCTGGTTTGCTCCTACTCAATCTCCAGATTATTTCTTTCTTCTGGCACTTATTCCAATTCTCGCTCCTTTATCCTGTAAATAAAAAAATAAGTGATATAGTATATGAAATGTAGAAAAGAAGTTATTAAATTAGTGTATAATATAACACAAATGATATGAAATAATAGTATAATTATGCACTCATCTGATACCCCCACACTTAAGTCTTTGTTAATCCAAAGCAAAGAAAATAAAATAAGGAAATAGAAAGTATAATATGCAAAAATTATCAAGTAAAAACCTAGGTATGTGCATTACCCTTCAAGGTGAAATGAAAGCAAAGTTTAGGAAAAAATAGAATCTTAAAAATAATACTTTCTTTTAGAGGAGATGAAATGAAAATAATTAAAAATCTTAAGTCATCTCTATTCAAATAATTTCAATGAATCATGCAATTAATCAACTTCATTCATCGAAGTTTGGATTAATCATAAGTAATAGTTTTCTACATTCTCTCTACTAGATGAAATTTTGACTCCCTATCAAGGATCACATATAACATCCCCATGTTGGAATATGCTTTCCACATCTCTTTGTTTGAGAATAACAAATCCCATTATATTTGATCATACTTGCCATGTGTTTATAGTGTGCAGAATCATCAGCTCTCAAGCCCCTATGAGTACAAAAAAGAAAGTCGACGATCCTCTATCGTTACGATGCTCTATTTGCTATCGCAGTGCGTTAACGCTAACACTGGAGGTAACTTCTATATACTTGGAAATATTGTCGAGAAGGAAATATCATCGAGAAAGGAATGTCGACGGGACTCCAATATAGAAAGTTCTACCGCGACATGCTAATGATACCGTCGGCGCTAGCTTTGGCATATTTGGAAATAACGTCGAGAAGGAAACATCGTCGAGAAAGGAATGCCTATGGGACTCAAATATAATAAGTATTACCGTGGCGCGTTAAGGCTAACGCCTGATGATAACTTATGGAAGTCTCTCCATCTCGTTGATGATTGAGAAGCAAAAGAGAAAGGAGATCTGATGGCTAGGAAAGCTATAAGGCTAATGCGATGCATTAGCATTACCGCGGAGTGGTAGGAGGGGCTGACAAATTTGGAGCAAGAATGTTGCCTAAAATGACTCAATCTGTGTGCCAGCCTATTACTTAAAGTGGCTACCTCCCGACTGTAGCACTACCGCTGGCGCTAGGATCCGAGTCTATTTAAAGAGCAGTCCTCCTCCTCTTTGCGGGGCTGATACCCGAAGAATTAAAAAGCTACAACTCCGACGACAGTCGACAATCGGAGCTTCAAAGGAGTGTTCCTCCGGAATTTCCTCTGCATCCACAGAATAGTCTCGAGCACTGTTTGTATCTTCTCTTCTTTTTCCGCACATTTGGTAGTTGAATGGTTGCGTTCTTCTATTTATGATGATGGTTGTGGACATAGTTTTTCTTATATGAAAATACCTGTGATTTATTATTTGCCATGTTCCTTTGAGTTGCTTAGGAGGCCTAACCTCTTGTATATGTTATTTTCCATTTGAGTGTTGTGGTGAACGTTGAGAGAAAGGTTGACCTAAACATTTTCTAGGTGTAACATGCGATGCGGAGGTTTGCGACCCGCATTGTTTCAAGTTTCCTTTTTCCGCGTTAGCTGTAATCCGAAACCAAAACCCCCGTTAAACCACGACTTAAGAGACTTCAATCTCAAGTCTCTCCTCAAACGATTAATCCACCCTACCATGTTCCACGTGAAATTTGATACTCGAGGATCTATTCCCATTTTATTTTTACTTAACAATGACCGGTTCACTGCCGTTCAGACCTTAGTCTCGCTCCCGCCTATAATGGTGCGGCGGGGCGGCTTGTCAAGTTGTTGGCACCGTTGCCGGGGAACACAACACGTGTGATTCGTTGTTTGGAAGAAATCCTGAGAATTTGTTCTCTCCTTTGTCTATCACATTTCTAGTTTTTGTATTTTTCTGTTTGCAAATTTTCTTTTGTCTTCTCGTGTTGATAGATTATAGGTATATGATCTAATTCACCTAGAGGGGGGGGGGGGGGGGTGAATAAGTATTTTGTATTTTTCTTAGATGATATAGATTGTTAACACTATTCTAAGCTAGTAATCAAGCAAACCCAGAAAACACACAAGTGTTTATAGTGGTTCCCCAATACAGTGTGTCTATGGGTAGTCCACTTTCCCCCCTTCACCTTTCTAACAGAGTGTTAGACAAGGCCTGTAACACCCCAAAAATCGTAACTCAGCGAAGTAGGCGGAGTGGTAGTGCTGCGCTCGAAGTGGGCTAAATTTTCCGTCTGCTCTTAGCGCACGGTCAGTGGCCTCTTCGCGCACGACCGGTGATCGTGCGCCCATGATCGTGCGTTAATTCAGAAGAATCGGAGTTCTGTCTCGGACAGTGCGCACGACCATTTCCCCTCTTCGCGCACGACCGGCGATCGTGCGCCAATGATCATGCGTTAATTCGAGAGGAATCGGAGTTCTGTCGCGGGTAGTGCGCACGACCATTTCCCTCTTCGCGCACGACCACTGACCGTGCGCCCTGTTTATTCCGCTCCGTGATTTTGAGCGGAGAAGACGATCCGGCCGTCCAAATCTTTTGGAATCCGATCCAATGGCTAGGATTAGATGCTGGAGGCTATTAGGGCTTATGAGAGGAGATTAATCCTCATTATTTTGAGGTGTTTCTCTCTCCTAGGCTAGAGGAAGAAGAAGGAGGCAAGGAAGAAGAAGAGTGATCCCGCCATTGACGGAGCTCCGGAGCTCCGTTTCGCGAGCCGTTTCCAGATCTGGAGAGTGCAGCCCGGTGCGGTCGTTTCTCTCCGTGTGGAATCTCGGATCCATGGCGAAAAAGAACGCGTCTAGAGTAACGATTCTTCCTCCCAATATTTGGACTTGTCATTTGTCCTCTCCTTCATTTCTCTATGCTTGCATGAGGAATCCCTTTCACCAAATGGGTGAAGTGTAGGATTTCCTCAAGTTCTTCGGAACTCCGGGTAGATTGTGTCCGTCCCCGACATTATTGCATGTAGAAAATCCGGTAGTCATGCGGATTTAGGCATTGTGTGTGAAGCCTATTCGTGGCCGTGAGCCCGAATCGGTGATGCTTAATTTGCGACGTTGCATTTAGGTTAGGCCTAGAATGCGCGCCGGAGAATGACTCCGTGAAATCATCTATAGTATTGCGGGAATTAAGTGTAGGCGTCTTGTGAAGATCCTAACGAAAGCCCCATGCTTTGAGATTTGGATGAAGGCAAACCTTCACCACGAATTTGATGCGGAGCGCATTGTACCTCCCTTCTTGAGTATTTGTGAAGCCTAGATCCTTGTGAAGGGGTTAGGTGTGTAGCGTATAATTTGTGAAGCACTTGAAAGTGCTAAACCCTTATGGGCCGAGGTGAAGCCGTGCCCGCGCCGTGCGATAGATTGCGATAATTAGAGCACGGGCAAAGCTAAACCGAACCCGTTTCCATGCAGATCGGTAAGAGGTCCCTTCCTCATGTAAGCCGTGTGATCATGGGAGAGGTCGCGGAAGGTGTCATACCTAGACCGACCAAAAGCTCTTATTCCCACCTAAGGCTGTGACCCTTAGGGTGGAGTGTTGTGGAATTAATATTATGATTAGCCTCATGCGATTGCTTAGGCGGTTGTGGGGAACCTTCGGGTGAACCCAACCAACATCATGTGCATACCTAGGTTCCCTTCTTTTTGATGCTCAACCTAGAAGATTGATTGTGCTTGAAACCTCACCTTGTGTAGTTGCACCTTCTTTATATTAATACTTGTGCTAGTATAGGTTGCTTGCAGGGTAGAAGCTCCGCCACCCCGGGAAAGGGGTGGGGTCGTTATAATTTGGTCAGCTTTGCTGACCGTTACCTTGTTTACCACCGCTTGGTGGAATGTTCTTATGCAGGTGCAGGTGAGCCTAGCAGAAAATAGCGGGCGGCGGCCCTTATGCTGTGTTGGCCCTCGAAGGCCAGCCTCTTTTCTGTTTTCCTTGTATTGCCGGCCTGCGCGCCGATGCATGTTTTGAGTTATAGTACATTTGGTGAATGTAAGGCCTTAAGGCCGTAACTCTTTTAGTAGTTTCATTCCTATGATAGTGGACAGTTCTAAATGAAATGCTTTAATACTTTATGCTTCCGCTGATTTTTAGTGTACTCTGGTGTAGTTATTTTCTGTGTATCACCTTTTAACTCCTAGCTAGTGTGGTTTGTATGGCGTGGGGTCCCGACCAGATCTGCTGTTATACTTTTTGTACTAGCAGGGTGTTACAATTTGGTATCGGACTTAAGGCGTCGATCCATAGTTTAGCGAATTCGGGACGAATTCCTTTTAAGGGGTGGTGTACACGGGTTGTGCATTCACCTAAAACGACAAAAACTAATAAGAATGTCCACTTAGGAATGAAAAAACATACTTGTTTGCGGAACCTGAGCGTTCCATGATTGATGTTTGATATATTTTGGGTCACTAAATTATGCCTTGCATGATTATAGGTGACTAGAAGTGCTGCGGGGCAGTCTCGAGCCCATAACACCGCCGAAAGTAGTGGGTCGGCTGAAGTACCAGCGACCACTCCTTCTGCTGAAATGATCAAGTTAGTCGCAGAAGCTGTCTTCGCGATGATCAACGCTCAACCCCAAAGGCTGGCTCAGCCTGCTACTCCTACTCCGGATGTGGCCCCGGAGGCTGTTGCTGCAGTAGAACCTGCAGCGGAACCAAGGGTGGAGGCCCCTGTGCCTTTAGCTGCAGTGGAACCTGCGGTAGCGCCAAGGGTGGAACGTCAAGTTGCGCAAGTAGTTGCGGGGCGAGCGCGTGACCAACAATTAAAGCACTTCCTGAGCTTTAATCCTCCTACCTTCTCGGGATCTGAGTCCCCAACGGAGGCAGAAGACTGGTTGTCAAGAGTTAGAAGAACTCTGAGGGCGACAGCGACTGATGAAGCCATGATGGTCACCTTAGCCACTTTCCTTCTCGATGGAGAGGCTGTGCTGTGGTGGGAAGAGCAGGAGTTGCATAAGTTCTGCGGTAGGGATATTACTGAAATCACAATGGCTGAGTTTTCAAAGTTGTTCCTCCAGAGGTTTATCCCCTCTGCCCAGCGCATTGCGTTACAAAACCAGTTCTTGAGGTTGACACAAGGTGATCGTTCTGTAGACGATTACTTGCATGAGTTTACCAGACTGAGTCGCTATGCGGGGTCCTTGGTGGAGGATGAGGAGACAAAGACAAATAAATTCTACGAAGGGCTTCGGGATGAGTTGAGGCTGCTCCTTGCAGGCCCTATGATGTTTGGCTTCCAAGTGATGGTGCAAACTGCCAGATCTTTGGAGTTGGACATGAAGAGTGTACAAGCAAGGGGTGTTGTAAAGAAACCTGAGTTTCATGCGCCAGCCTCTAAGTCCAAGTCGGAGTTCAGAAGGAACAAAAGGAAGTTCAAACAGGCGGAACCAGCTCCTTCAAATGTTTCGGGAGCCACGACCGCGCGGGGTCCTATTACGTGTTTCACCTGCGGGAAGGTGGGACACAAAGCTGCGGTGTGTCGAAGTGGTCCCCCGAAGGCTGGAAATTGAGCGGTGGACTATGCTCGTGCTGTGGAAAAGGGTAAAGTTGCGGAGTCTTCGGCTTCCCAGCACATTCCAACCAGGTTGAGAGTCTATTCGCTTGGCCAACAAGAAGCCATACGATAAACTGACGTTGTCACAGGTATGAATTAGAAGTTAGCTTTTACATAGCTAGTTGTGATTATACTGTTGTGCAACCTTATGTTTATTCGTGTGCAATTAGGCTTTGTCCTAATTTTCAACTATCCAGCGAGAGCTCTATTTGATATGGGTGCATCGCACTCTTTTCTATCTGAGGACTTCGTGGTGCGAATCGGAGTGCCGTCTCCCTTCGTAGAGGATAGATTGGAAGTAGTGCTACCCAATGGATCTCGCATGTCTGCGGATAGGAAGAGCCGTGTGAAGGTGCGGATCGGAAATCAGGATTTCGATTTGGAAGCATCGTTATTACCGTTAGCTGAATTCGATGTGATCTTCGTCATGGACTGGCTATCAGAGCAGCGAGCATGCATAGATTGCAATACAAAGGAGATCACTCTGGGAAGGAACACCGAAGGAGAAACCACGTTCGCCGGTATGCGAGGAGCGAGCAAGACGCTGATGTCTGCTCTCCAGGTGGTTAAGGCGGTGAGAAAAGGCGCCGAGTTGTTCTTCACCTTGTTGGAGGCTTCAGAGCCAAAGCCCAGGTTATGTGATGTCCCAGTTGTAGCGGAGTACGCCGACGTGTTTCCTAACGAACTCCCTAGGGCTCCGCCTCAGCGAGAGATCGATTTCTGTATCAAGTTGGTGCCAGGTGCCAAACCTGTGGCCCGCTCACCGTACCGAATAGCGCTAAAGGAATTGGCAGAGCTGAAGGTCCAATTGCAAGAGCTGCTAGAGCAAGGCTACGTACGTCCAAGTTCATCGCCTTGGAGTGCACCGGTCCTCTTTATGAAAAAGAAGGACGGGAGCTTGCGTCTATGTATTGATTATCGAGAGCTAAACAAGTTGACCGAGAAGAACCGATATCCGATTCCAAGAATCGATGATCTATTCGACCAACTGGTTGGGTCGACGGTTTACTCCAAGCTGGACCTAAGGTCCGGCTATTATCAACTGAGGATAAGGGAATGTGACATTCCAAAGACAACGTTCAGTACCCGCTTTGGGCACTATGAGTTCACAGTGATGCCGTTCGGTCTGTCTAATGCACCGTCGGTATTCATGGACTTAATGACCAGGACGTTCCGAGAGTATTTGGATCAATTTGTGATCGTCTTCATCGACGACATTTTGGTATACTCTCAGTCGGAAGAGGAGCATGTAGGGCATCTGCACGCAGTTCTGAGCACCTTGAGGAGGAGTCAGCTATATGCCAAATTCTCCAAGTGCGAGTTTTGGCTACCGTCAGTAGCATTCCTTGGTCATGTCGTTAGTGGAGAAGGAATTGCAGTTGATCCGTCGAAGATAGAAGCGATCCGAGCGTGGCCTTTGTTGAAAAACGTAGCGGAAGTCCGAAGTTTCTTAGGACTTGCCGGCTATTATAGGCGCTTTGTGGAAAACTTCTCGAGGATTGCACTCCCTCTCACTAAACTGACTAGGAAAGATCATAAGTTCGTTTGGTCGCCCGAGTGCGCACGAGCTTTTGAAGAGCTGAAGAGCCGTCTGACCACGGCGCCCATTCTATGCTCGCCACAAGGTACGGAAGGCTACGAAATTTATAGCGACGCCTGAGGAAGTGGTTTGGGTTGTGTCCTAGTGCAGTTCGGGAAGGTAATTTCCTACGGCTCCCGGCAACTGAAGGTTCATGAGAGGAATTACCCGGTCCATGATTTGGAGCTAGCGGCCGTGGTTTTCGCCCTCAAACTTTGGAGGCACTATCTATATGGCGTGAAGATCGATATCTTTACCGACCACAAGAGCCTCAAGTACTTGCTAGATCAAAGGGAGTTGAATATGCGTCAAAGGAGGTGGATGGAGTTCCTTGGGGACTACACATTCGACATCAAATATACTCCCGGTAAGGGAAACGTAGTTGCGGACGCGTTGAGTCGTCGGGCTCCCGCACAAGCAAATTGGATTTTGATGCACGATGAGCGTCTAATCCTTGAGCTGGAAGAAATGGAGATCATTTGCGTTGATAGGAGAACGACTACTTCAGCATGCTTGAACTGGACGGAGGTTCAATACGACCTTGCCGACCGAGTTCGACAAGCATTGGAGCTGGACGAGAGCATGAAACGCTATAAAGCGGAAACCATTGATGGGTTAAACGCCGATTTCTCCTTCGAAGACGACCTTATGTGGAAACAGGAAAGGTTGTGCATCCCAAACGTTGGCACTCTACGGGCGGAGTTGATGTACGAGGCTCATCATACCAAGTACTCGATCCACCCGGGGAGCACTAAAATGTATATGGATATGAAGAAACTTTTCTGGTGGCCGGGTATGAAGAAAGACATTGCCCTTTACGTGGCCAAGTGTCATACTTGCGCGTTGGTGAAAGCGGAATGTCAACGTCCCGGTGGGTTTTTGAAGTCCTTGTCGATTCCGGAATGGAAGTTTGATGATATTTCGATGGATTTCGTGCACGGATTGCCGAGATCGCAGCATGAAAACGACGCCATCTGGGTGATCGTGGACCGTTTGACAAAGGTATCACACTTCATTCCGAAC
The DNA here is from genome assembly GCA_033032865.1 of Dactylorhiza incarnata. Lineage (NCBI taxonomy): Eukaryota > Viridiplantae > Streptophyta > Magnoliopsida > Asparagales > Orchidaceae > Dactylorhiza > Dactylorhiza incarnata. The sequence continues at coordinate 8,667,004 of JAWHQI010000038.1, read as the reverse complement.
CGGAAGGATGATTCTGTCGAGAAGCTAGCGAAGCTCTATGTTGATAGTATTGTGAGACTGCACGGTGTCCCTCGTAGCATTGTCAGCGATCGTGACGGGCATTTCACATCGAAAGATTGGAGGCTTATCCATGAACTGTTGGGCACGAAATTGAAGTTCAGCACGACCTTCCACCCGCAAACGGATGGACAGACCGAGAGAACCAACAGGACTATGGAGGATATGCTCCAAATGTGCGCTCTAGATTTTGGGAAGAAGTGGGAAGATCATCTCTATATGATCGAGTTCGCCTACAATAATAGCTACCAAGCCAGTATACAGATGGCTCCTTTCGAGGCCCTCTATGGTTAGAAGTGTCGTACGCCGTTGTCTTGGGCGAAAACGGGCGATACTAAGCTATTAAAGCGAAAGGATGTTGAGGAAGCAACTTCGACGATCCGAACTATACGTGAAAGGCTATTGATTGCCCAGGATAGGCAAGCAAAATATTTCAACGCCAAGCATAGGAACCTAGAGTTCGCCGTCGGTGACCGGGTTTACTTGAAGATCAAACCGTTCAAAGGGGTATAAAGGATTCGACCCTTGAAAAAGCTCATTCCAAGGTACTTAGGACCGTTTGAGATCGTGGAGCGTGTTGGTGATGCGGCTTATCGGCTTGCACTATCTGCAGAGCTGAGCGGTCTGCACGACGTGTTTCACATTTCAGTATTGAGGAAGGCAGTGCAAGAGCCTACTCATATCGTTGCGGTCGGCAAAGTGCCGGTTGATAGTGGGTTGTCGACGAAAGTCAAGCCCTTACGCATCAAAGATACCGAAGTAAAGCAGCTGCGGAACAAGTCCATTCAGATGGTAAAAGTCCGGTGGGATAATTGCGGCCGAGAGGAGCTCTCTTGGGAGAGAGAGCAAACGATGCTTGCGGAGTACCCCGAGCTATTTCTCTCAGGTAATATATAACTGTAATTCATGCTATTTCTGTTTTATAAATTTTGGGACGAAATTCTTTTAAAGGGGGTGGAGTTGTAACACCCCAAAAATCATAACTCAGCGAAGTAGGCGGAGTGGTAGTGCTGCGCTCGAAGTGGGCTAAATTTTTCGTCTGCTCTTAGCGCACGGTCAGTGGCCTCTTCGCGCACGACCGGTGATCGTGCGCCCATGATCGTGCGTTAATTCAAAAGAATCGGAGTTCTGTCTCGGACAGTGCGCACGACCATTTCCCCTCTTCGCGCACGACCGGCGATCGTGCGCCAATGATCGTGCGTTAATTTGAGAGGAATCAGAGTTCTGTCGCGGGTAGTGCGCACGACCATTTCCCTCTTCGCGCACGACCACTGACCGTGCGCCTGTGATCATGCGCCCTGTTTATTCCGCTCCACGATTTTGAGCGGAGAAGACGATCCGACCGTCCAAATCTTTTGGAATCCGATCCAATGGCTAGGATTAGATGCTGGAGGCTATTAGGGCTTATGAGAGGAGATTAATGCTCATTATTTTGAGGTGTTTCTCTCTCCTAGGCTAGAGGAAGAAGAAGGAGGCAAGGAAGAAGAAGAGTGATCCCGCCATTGACGGAGCTCCGGAGCTCCGTTTCGCGAGTCGTTTCCAGATCTGGAGAGTGCAGCCCGGTGCGGTCGTTTCTCTCCGTGTGGAATCTCGGATCCATGGCGAAAAAGAACGCGTCTAGGGTAACGATTCTTCTTCCCAATATTTGGACTTGTCATTTGTCCTCTCCTTCATTTCTCTATGCTTGCATGAGGAATCCCTTTCACCAAATGGGTGAAGTGTAGGATTTCCTCAAGTTCTTCGGAACTTCGGGTAGATTGTGTCCATTCCCGGCATTATTGCATGTAGAAAATCCGGTAGTCGTGCGGATTTAGGCATTGTGTGTGAAGCCTATTCGTGGCCGTGAGCCCGAATCGGTGATGCTTGATTTGCGACGTTGCATTTAGGTTAGGCCTAGAATGCGCGCCGGAGAATGACTCCGTGAAATCATCTATAGTATTGCGGGAATTAAGTGTAGGCGTCTTGTGAAGATCCTAACGAAAGCCCCATGCTTTGAGATTTGGATGAAGGCAAACCTTCACCACGAATTTGATGCGGAGCGCATTGTACCTCCCTTGTTGAGTATTTGTGAAGCCTAGATCCTTGTGAAGGGTTAGGTGCGTAGAGTATAATTTGTGAAGCACTTGAAAGTGCTAAACCCTTACGGGCCGAGGTGAAGCCGTACCCGCGTCGTGCGATAGATCGCGACGATTAGAGCACGGGCAAAGCTAAACCGAACCCGTTTCCATGCAGATCATTAAGAGGTCCCTTCCTCATGTAAGCCGTGTGATCATGGGAGAGGTCGCGGAAGGTGTCATACCTAGACCGACCAAAAGCTCTTGTTCCCACCTAAGGCTGCGACCCTTAGGGTGGAGTGTTGTGGAATTAATATTATGATTAGCCTCATGCGATTGCTTAGGCGGTTGTGGGGAACCTTCGGGTGAACCCAACCAACATCATGTGCATACCTAGGTTCCCTTATTTTTGATGCTCAACCTAGAAGATTGATTGTGCTTGAAACCTCACCTTGTGTAGTTGCACCTTCTTTATATTAGTACTTGTGCTAGTATAGCTTGCTTGCAGGGTGGAAGCTCCGCCACCCCGGGAAAGGGGTGGGGTCGTTATAATTTGGTCAGCTTTGCTGACCGTTACCTTGTTTACCACCGCTTGGTGGAATGTTCTTATGCAGGTGCAGGTGAGCCTAGCGGAAAATAGCGGGCGGCGGCCCTTATGCTGTGTTGGCCCTCGAAGGCCAGCCTCTTTTCTGTTTTCCTTGTATTGCCGGCCTGCGCGCCGATGCATGTTTTGAGTTATAGTACATTTGGTGAATGTAAGGCCTTAAGGCCGTAACTCTTTTAGTAGTTTCATTCCTATGATAGTGGACAGTTCTAAATGAAATGGTTTAATCCATTATGCTTCCGCTGATTTTTAGTGTACTCTGTTGTAGTTATTTTCTGTGTATCACCTTTTAACTCCTAGCTAGTGTGGTTTGTATGGCGTGGGATCCCGGCCAGACCTGCTGTTATACTTTTCGTACTGGCAGGGTGTTACAAGGCCAACTTCTCCAATCTCAGCTCCAAGAGCCTACAACACAGATCCCACAGGATCTCTCAGGTTTTCCCAAACCCTAACTCAGGCACAGCAACCCTACCTCAGAGTAATCCACCTCCTACAACTCAGACCACCTCCTGGTCCTACAACCTCAGGCCAAACTACCCTACAAACTCAGGCCAAATGACCCTACAATCTTAGGCCTAACAACCCTACAAACTCAGGACTAACATCCCTACAAACTCAGGCCTAACAACCCTACAAACTCTGTGAAAATTTCTCGGACCTTGTGAGAGCAAGCAGGAATAACAACTAGAGATACAAGCCAAAGCAACCAAAAACAATCTTAGGCAAACAAACGATCTTTATTGATAGCAACCTTCAATTACAGGGCAAGACATGCTTGGCGAGACATGATTTCGTCAGCACAAAACTCCAAAGAGAAATACAAAAAACTGAGGATAACTGGAGACCGCCCAGACTGCGCGACCTCCCCTGCGATCTCTGCCAGTTGCAAGACCGCAACTCTCTACCGACCACAGAACACCACCAGGCCGCTGCACAGACCGCTCCCTTCTTTCGACCTCCTGATTCTCCCGAACTCCAGCACCACAACTCCAAGCCGCAGACCGCCCGAGCACTTTCAGAGGAAGAGGTGATCGCTGCTGCCCACACTATCCGCAGAAGCTGCACAAGAGGAGTTCAATCAGAGACCGCCCGGTCAGAAATAAACAGACTGCAAGAACAAGAGCGAACTCAGCTTACACTTGGTGTGTCTGTGTTTGCTGCAACAGTGGCTCCTATTTATAGGCGTGAGACCTGATCTGGTCACCACCCTAGAGATAGGATCACCACCCCTCAGACCGCGTGACCTGACCGGTCACACTGCGCGATCAGCAACGTTACTTCTGCTTCATTTTTGGTGAACCCGCCAGCATCAATGTCGCCATGAGAGACCGCCACTCTCACAGCAGACCGCGACTCCACAAAGAGCTCGCCAGACCACCCGAAGCTATTCACCACCTGTGTTCGCACGAGACCGCGAACACAGTCAGTTCGCCATCAGATCGCGAACTCCTGTCCGCATGTCGATCTCCTTCTGAGACCGCGAACAGCAACCAGCTCGCATACCAGTCTCCTCCTGAGACCGCGAACTGAGACCGCGCGACTAAGACCCTTAGTCCGCGAATACCCCCAGAAATCCCAGTCAGCTACCAGACCGCATTCCGGAGAGAACCTGGATCAAACTGTGCGGTCACACCAGACCGCCACAGCCTTGAAGAGGACAGCACGCCACGCGGTCACGCACAGACCGCGCGACTCCTTCAGCAGACTTTGGACAAGACCAGCGGTCAACCCGGGAGACCGCAGCTAGGCTAAGATCAGCCAGACCGCGGATGCAGACCGCCAGGTCGTGCGGTCACGTCAGACCGCCCGACCTCCTCCCAGACCGCCCAGGTCCAAAAGCCTCCTTCACTTCCACTTCAACAATTTCAACACTCCCCCTTGAAGTGGGAAGTGGAAACCAGCCCAAGTAGCTCCCTTAGCCGTGTGAACGGCCCCTTTGCCAGCGCCTTTGTGAAGATGTCTGCGACATTGTCCGCACTCCGCACATGCTCGACCGAAAGAGACCCCTCCAGCACCTTCTCCCGTATGAAGTGATGCTCGATCTCGATATGCTTGGTCCTCGCGTGACAAACTGGATTGGTTACCAGTTTGAGAGCACTCTCATTGTCACCGCGTAGCAGAGTCGGCTCCTGAACCTCCTTGTGGACGTCTCCCACCAACCTCCTAAGCCAGATGGCTTCCTGAGCTGCCAAGGCCGAAGCCTTGTATTCCGCTTTTGTGGTGGAGACCGATACGGAATCCTGCTTCTTGCTGCACCATGATATAGCCGTAGGGCCCGCCATGAAGACGAATCCAGATGTCGACTTCCGATCATCCGAATCTCCCCCGTAATCAGCATCCATGTATCCATGCACTTCGAAGCCCGCATCCCTCCTGTATAGGAGACCCATGTCCGAGGTCGCCTTGACATACTTCAGAATGTTCTTGGCCGCTAGCAGATGAGGTATCCGTGGCTCCGCCATATACCGACTCACTCTGCCTACTGCATATGCAATATCCGGCCTCGTGATCGTCAGATAGATCAAGCTCCCAACCAGAGCTCGGAACACCAACGGATCTTGCATAATCCTCCCCTCATCCTTCCGAAGCTTCATAGCCTTCTCCAGAGGTGTAGAGATGCACTTCCCTTCCTTCATGCCGAATCGCTCCACGATTCGCTCCGCATATCCAGCCTGGGAAACCAGCACTCCACTTTCCTTCCTCTGCACCTCGAGTCCAAGGAAATGGTGAAGCTCACCTAAGTCCTTCATCTCGAACCTGATGGCTAGCTCGGCCCGAAGATGAGCTACTTCCTCCTTCGAGTTCCCCGTCACGATCATATCGTCGACGTAAAGCAGCACGATGACTTGAAGCTCCCCGCTCTTCTTGACGAATAAGCTTGAGTCTGAGTCTGAAGCACAAAATCCACAGAATAGGAGATATTCTGCGATCTTTCCGTACCACGCCCTTGGCGCTTGCTTCAATCCATACAGGGCCTTCTTCAGCTTGCAGACATGCTCCAGAAAATCTTCAGACACAAAGCCTGGTGGCTGGACCATGAAGATGTCCTTGCCAATCTCGCCGTACAAGAAGGCGTTCTTGACGTCGAGCTGCCAAATCTCCCATCCACTGAACGCCGCCAAGGCAATGATGAACCGAACTGAAGTCATTTTTGCCACCGGACTGAAAGTCTCTTCGTAGTCTTCACCGTATTGCTGTGAGAACCCCCGAGCTATAAGACGAGCCTTGTAACGCTCGATACTGCCGTCAGCTTTCTTCTTCAATTTGTAGACCTATTTGCATGTTACAGGAGTAGTGCCCTTGGGCTTGGGCACAAGAGACCAGGTCTCATTCTTCTCAAGAGCTGCCATCTCTTCTTGCATTGCAACATCCCACTCCTTCACGCCTTGGGCCTTCTCAAAGCTCGACGGCTCCCTCTCATCCAAGGGACCAGCGAAGAAACATGAGACAAAGCTCACTGCGTTTCCTCCTGTATAGCGATCAGGGGCAACGATTGCTCGCTTCGACCTCCTCAGCTCCTTCCCCTGAACCGCATTATCTCCAGCTGCTTCTTCCCTAGCTCCTCTTCCAGACGTGCTAGGAGCATTGCTCCCCCTGCTTCCTGAACCAGAAGCCCCCGTCTCGGAACTAGAAGGAGATGGACCACCTGGTGACATAGGTAGCTCCACCTGAAGATCTTCCACTGCTTGCTCTGGCACCTCCACCCTGCTCTCTGGTAGCTCCACTCCAGAAGACCCCTTATAAGATGTCACCTCATCAAAAACAACGTCGCGAGATACAACAAATCTCCGCGTCTCTGGGTCCATGCACTTCCATCCTTTCTTCCGCTCGTCGTATCCCACGAAGACTAGCTTCCTTGCTTTCGCATCTAGCTTCGTCCGAAGAGCATCTGGAACATGCACGTAGCAGGTGGAACCAAACACCCTAAGGTGTGCCACGCTTGGCTTCTCCTTGAACATCAACTCATGCGGAGTTAACATGTTGATGGGACTAAGAGGCATCCGGTTGATGACGTAAGCAGCACAAGACATTCCCTCCGCCCAGAAGGACTTTGGGATACTCTTGGCATGCAGCCAACACTTGCAGGTCTCTGTCAGATGACGGATCTTCCGTTCTGCAACTCCGTTCTGTTGTGGAGTATGCGCACAAGTAAGCTCCCTCCGGATGCCTGCCTTCCTGCAAAAAGTAGAGAACTCACTGGAGGTGAACTCCCCTCCGTTGTCAGTCCTCAGCTTCTTCACCCGCAGTCTTAGCCAACCTTCCACGAGCTCCTTGAACTCCACGAACTTGGCAAAAGCCTCCGCCTTCTCCTTCAGAAAATAAACCCAGACATATCTGGTGTAATCATCGATCAACACCAGCATATACCTGCTGCCTCCGAGGCTTGGGGTAGCAGTTGGTCCCATCAAGTCACCGTGGATGCACTCCAACGGCACACTACTCCTTGTCTGCGACTTGTCAAATGGTAGTCGATGAGACTTGCCGAACTGACATCCTGCGCAAACATGACCTTCTCCGTAGGAAGATAGACTTGGCAGGCCCTTGACCAGGCCTCTCACCGCCATAGCTTTTAGCTTGTCCATCCCTACATGCCCCAACCTCTCATGCCATATAACGGCACCATCATTCGTCTTCATCTTGTCGACGTAGGAACTTGTCGATAAAACGAACAAGTCCTTTGCCCGTCTCCCGATATGAACGACCTCGGCCTTCACGGCCTCTACATTACGTAGAAATTTCACTTCTGTTGGGCCGAACAGAACATGATACCCAGCGTCAACAGCGTTGGTCACGGAGAAGAGGTTTTTCTTCATTCCGGGCACATGATAGACACTCTTCAAAGTAAGTGGCCCTCTATCACTGCCCAAAGAAACAACCCCCACCTTCTCTACTGGATGCACAGTATTATCAGCAGTAATGATTGCATTGTTACCTGTGTAGGGCTGTGCAGAAGAAAGCTTGGTCCCGTCTCCGGTGAGGTGATGACCACACCCCGAGTCCACGATCCAATCCTCCAGATAGTTGATAGGAGCAGAAGCTCCAACAGAAGCCGAGAAGGCTCCTCCCCATCCTCCATCTATATGTCTGACCTCAGCTTCCTCCTTCTCCGCAGCATGCCCTGCTTGAGTGACCACTCTGCAATCTTTCCTGATGTGGCCAAACTTGCCACACTTGTAGCACTTCGGACCTTCTCCCTTCTTCTTCCCGTCAGCCTTGGGAGCATATCCCCTTTCCTGCTGTCCAGAAGTTGAAGGCCCATAGCCTCCAGTGGTCTTCTTCTTCTTATCCCACTTCTTCTTCTTCCCCGAGAAGAGCACTTCGCCATCTCCCCCAGTCACTGACAACCCCGCCATCTGTCTTGCCAAGCTTTCTTGCGAAGAAAGCAAGTTCTCCAGCTACAACAGAGACGGCTGATTTGCCCATCCCTGCACCGACGTCACAAAGGCCACATATTCCTTCCGCAAGCCGCGGATGATGTGCCTCTTCAGCTTCGCCTCAGAAATTGGCTCATCAGGATCCAGTGCTGATATCTCAGCGCAGAGGTTCTTCATCTTCAGAAAGAAAGTGGAGATAGAAAGATCGCCCTGAGCCGACCTTGCCAGCTCATTCTCCAAGAACTGCAGCCTCGCTACATTCTTCTTATTAAACAGCCCATCCAGGGCTCTCCAGATCTCGGCAGCTGATCCACACCCTAAGATGTGATCAAATAGATCAGGTGAAATGGCACGCTTCAAAGTGAACTCGGCCTTGGCATTGGTCTTTCTCCACGCCCTCACGGCCGGACCATTGTCACCCGCTTCTGTTGCCTTCACCTCTTCTGTTGCATCTCCTCCAACAACCTCCCAGAGGTCCTCCCCTAGAAGTTAGCTCTACATACACGACTTCCACTTCTTAAAGTTAGTCGATGTAAGCATCTCAATCCCAAGACCTCTTGCAAATCCGCCTTCCATTGTTCTTCCTCTGGTTCCTTCTTCACAAAGGCGATGGCTACTCTAAGTTATTCGCTGCTCTATTCACTCCAACCTCCCTCTGATACCATGTGAAAATTTCTCGGACCTTGTGAGAGCAAGCAGGAATAACAACTAGAGATACAAGCCAAAGCAACCAGAAACAATCTTAGGCAAACAAACGATCTTTATTGATAGCAACCTTCAATTACAGGGCAAGACATGCTTGGCGAGACATGATTTCGTCAGCACAAAACTCCAAAGAGAAATACAAAAAACTGAGGATAACTGGAGACCGCCCAGACTGCGCGACCTCCCCTGCGATCTCTGCTAGTTGCAAGACCGCAACTCTCTGCCGACCACAGAACACCACCAGGCCGCTGCACAGACCGCTCCCTTCTTTCGACCTCCTGATTCTCCCGAACTCCAGCACCACAAATCCAAGCCGCAGACCGCCCGAACACTTTCAGAGGAAGAGGTGATCGCTGCTGCCCACACTATCCGCAGAAGCTGCACAAGAAGAGTTCAATCAGAGACCGCCCGGTCAGAAATAAACAGACCGCAAGAACAAGAGCGAAATCAGCTTACACTTGGTGTGTCTGTGTTTGCTGCAACAGTGGCTCCTATTTATAGGCGTGAGACCTGATCTGGTCACCAACCTAGAGATAGGATCACCACCCCTCAGACCGCGTGACCTGACCGGTCACACTGAGCGATCAGCAACATTACTTCTGCTTCATTTTTGGTGAACCCGCCAGCTTCAATGTCGCCATGAGAGACCGCCACTCTCACAGCAGACCGCGACTCCACAAAGATCTCGCCAGACCGCCCGAAGCTATTCACCACCTGTGTTCGCACGAGACCGCGAACACAGTCAGTTCGCCATCAGATCGCGAACTCCTGTCCGCATGCCGATCTCCTTGTGAGACCGCGAACAGCAACTAGCTCGCATACCAGTCTCCTCCTGAGACCGCGAACTGAGACCGCGCGACTAAGACCCTTAGTCCGCGAATACCCCCAGAAAGCCCGGTCAGCTACCAGACCGCATTCCGGAGAGAACCTGGATCAAACTGTGCGGTCACACCAGACCGCCACAGCCTTGAAGAGGACAGCACGCCACGCGGTCACGCACAGACCGCGCGGCTCCTTCAGCAGACTTTGGACAAGACCAACGGTCAACCCGGGAGACCGCAGCTAGGCTAAGATCAGCCAGACCGCGGATGCAGACCGCCAGGTCGTGCGGTCACGTCAGACCGCCCGACCTCCTCCCAGACCGCCCAGGTCCAAAAGCCTCCTTCACTTCCACTTCAACAATTTCAACAAACTCAGGCCAAATAGCCCTACAGTAAAAGAGTGTTTATGCTTATAACAACAGACAACACAGGGAAGGTATCTTCTGTAGTTCTAGCACAGCTTGTGCTTTCTAGTAGCTTGATTGAATGATGCTTTGTGAGCCATCTACTATCTGATCTTCCACTTCAGTTGAAGGATGAAAGATCACCTTGCTCCTTCTTGTAGAAGAGCAACCTCTTTCTCTCAGTCTCTTCTTGCTTGTTCAGTGAGCAGGAGGAGAAGAAGAAGTTCTGGGCCGTCAATGGAACAATTGTTATTTTGTTTAGCACTTGACCACACTTTCAAAAGTGCCCTAACTTCTTCTTTTATACTCTGCACATCTCCAACGACACTCAAGGGAAAGCTCTGACACCTTGGGACCAGATGATTGGCTCTAATCTCCTTTTACAGTTGTTTGCGCCAAAGGCGAGTTGCGCCACTATTTTCTTCAATATCTGAATTTGTCTCAGTGGTTGGGCTGAGACAGCTTTCAGTCTCAGCGGTTGGGCTGAGACAACTTTCAGTCTCATCGGTTTTGTCTATCTGCAGCTCAGTAGAGATATGCTGCTTCTTAGCGGCACCTGCCCTCGTCTCAGCGGTTCAACTGAGACAGGGAAGCTTTCTCAGCTGATTAATCAGCACACCATTGAACCCATTCCATTGTATGGAATATCATCTCCCTTCACAAACCTTGAGACAAAATAGATTTTATCAAATACAATATGTACTTAGTATTGTGAGTGATGCCTCTTCAAATCAAAGGAATATTGAGGGCAATATTCCCAACAATCTCCCCCTATTTGAAGAAGGCAGAACATTCCCAATGCAAAGGTACATAGCCAACAAAGACTTATCATGCAAATGAACTATATGGCATTCATGATATCATAACATCCAGAAGATAACATTGTTTAAGCATTCCAACAAAAATCATGACATATTATATAAAGTGAGTATGATACCAACATTGTATGTTATTAAGAACTTGGCATCACAGGCCATATGAAGCAAAAGTACTGAAAAGAGAATATTAAGCTTTGACTAATTTATTTCATAACATACACATTTAATTTCAACAGAATTTTCATTGTCATTTCAGTTTAAGAGTAAATACATAGATCTAGTTCCACATTTTTTAACATAAGCAGTTTATGTTTTCATTTTCTTGGAACTTTCAGCTTTGTTGACATCAGCAGGTTCCTTCCCTTTGGCAGCAACAGTCTTTAGCTCAGTCACTTTCTTCTTGTTTTCTTGTCTTTTGAAATAGAAGAAGGGTTTTGGATTATATTTTGAAGGTATTCTTTTTGGATTGTCCTTCAGCACAAGGTTTTCTTTGAAGATCAAGTCCCTCAAAGAATTTCTTTCCAGATGTTTTATCCATTCTTCAGCTGAGTAAATACTGTCAATATCTTTGCATATCTGCCCATGGTTTACCCAAGCATTCAAAATAATGCTTTTGGAGTCATCACTCTAATACTCAAAATCAGGATCATTGTCCTGCTCCTTTCTTTGCATAGACATAAATTCTTCAGCTATCATCACATGTTCTCTTTTTCTCTTCTTTGCTAGGTGAGCATTCTGAGCTAGTTTGGCTTGCCCTTCAAACTTAAAATCTTCTTTGCTGAAGATGTCCAACAGAGGAAGATTGAGGGCTATCCTTGTACCCTGTAGCACTTGTAGAGCTAACTCTGAGTTGGTCTTAACATTGGCCATCTCCCCCTTTTTGGCTTCTTCAACTATTTTTCCTTCTAGGGATTGGGAGGCAGCAGCTACAGAGCCTGAGAGAGTTTGGAAAGCATTTTTCAAGTCCCCCTTTAGGTCATCCTTCATCTTCTCTGACTCACGAAGCATAGTGGTGGCTGTTTTCCAGACAAAGTCTTCAATGTGATTTGAAGCTTTTTCTATGACTTCATCTATCTTGCTTACATAGTTCTTGACATATCTCATGTCATTCTCTGCCATTTGGAGACATTTGTCCATTAATCTCATTATAGTGTTCTGAGTAATCACTGTGTGTTCTGCTAGATTAAACCATTTGGTCATTTGTTTATTTAGGATTGCTGTATCTTCCTTGATTTCCTGTACTTCAGCCATAATCTCTTTCTTCAAAGATTGTAATCCATTATCATTATAGGTCTTTAGGGACAACATATGAACTTCAATCAATGTACTAATAGAGCTGAGGAGATTGTCATGAGTAGTTGTTGGACCAGCTCCTTTTCAACTTGAGCATGAATTTGCTCCCCCTCAACCTGAGCAGGGACTTGCTCCCCCTCAATGTGAGTACTATCATCTTTATTAGCTGATAGAGAGATTTAAAGTTAAGATTATTTGTAGAATTCAAGGATTTTGTGATAAATAAAGGATTTAGTTAACATGTATAATACCTGATAACTGCTCTTGTTCCTTTTCAATACACATTTCTTGCTCCTCCTCACTTGGAGCATTAGTATTGTTCTTATGTGGTGATGTGTTGAGCTGCTCCCCCTCCGAGTCAGGATCAACATTTGCCACATCATCTTCCCAGGAACCTTCTGGTTCATGAGGGATTTGATTAAACCTTTTGTTTAGGTTGAGGATAATTAAATCAATCTCACCTTGAAGATCAATAGGGTCATTGTCTTCTTTATCCTCTTGATGCACTATCTCAGCATCAACATGTCTCTCTGGTTTAAGATCAATGCCTAAATGACTCTCAGTGTTATGATTATTTCCTTGGTTATCATGTGGAGGACTGCTTGCTGGAACTTGATTATCCAGATCTTGTATATCTTCTTATGGCTCTTGTTCTGAGTCTGAATATATCATTCTTCTTCTCCTCATCTCTTTCACCAGAACTCCCTTTTTCTTTTTCCTTCAATGGAGAAGGTTGGCTCATTAGAAGAACCCTAGTAAATCTGTCTAGATTTTTGATGTCCATTCTTTTTAGATAATGGAGGTTGAATCCTTGGGATTTATTAAAGTTGTCTGTGTAGGTGTTTAGAAGATAGATAGATAGGATTCTTCCTAAGTTGGGGGCTTGCAGACATTCTATAGTTCTCTGAAACAGTACCTTTGCCCAGGAAGTCTTCTTCTTTAGGATAACTCTTGACATCAATTCAAACATGTGTTTGGAGATTGTGTCATGAGAGCCTGGTTTGCACAGTATTGCCTTCCCAACTATGTCAGAGAGAAATTTGCCTCTTTGGTTGAAGAACTTCCTCTTAAGAGAGACAAGTTTTGCATCAGAGTAGGCACACCACTGTAAGGCAGTGACTTTGTCTTCCTCAGAGACAACATCCTATTCTTCTTTACTGCAGGAGGGCAGTTGAAGAGCCTTTTCAATTTTCTTATGGGACATCTTTATCCTTCTACTTCCTATCTTTCCCTTAATGGTTGACTTTGAGGAGGACAACTTAGCACTGGAGAATAATTCCAGAACTTATGTTTTGAGAATTGTTGAGGGCTCAGATAGGGTATATTCAAGACCTTGGGCAGATAGAAGATCAATCACAACTTTAATTTCCTCTGGAGCATGTAAGAATCCATCCCTAACTATTTCATAGCCTTCTTTTAGCTCTTTTGCCATCTTTGGCGCCATTTCTTTCGAGTTATAGGTCGCTGAGTCATAGGGGAGAAGGGTTTGTCTCGCCGGCTAGGTTAAATGAAAGTGTGATATTTTACTCAATCATTAAGCTATTTATATGGCTTAAGACTTAGGTGAAATGAAACCTAGTAATTAGATTTGATTGCTCTTATAATTATCAGTGTAAATGAAATTATATTATAAGGCTGAGTTCGTCGAACTCAAACTGAGTTCGTCGAACACAAAGCTGAGTTCGTCGAACTCAAACTGGAGTTCGTCGAACACAGAGCTGAGTTCATCTGGACTACATCATAAAGCTGAATTCATCAAACTCAAACTGGAGTTCGTCGAACATAAACTGAGTTCATCTAAAACTCCATCCTAAGGCTGAGTTCGTCGAACTCAAACTGGAGTTTGTCAAACACAGAGCTGAGTTCATCTAAAACTACATCATAAGGCTGGGTTCGTCGAACTCAAAGCTGAGTTCGTCGAACTCAAACTGAAGTTCATCGAACACAGAGCTGAGTTCATCTGAACTACATCATAAGGCTGAGTTCGTCGAACTCAAAGCTGAGTTTGTCGAACTCAAACTGAAGTTCAACGAACATAGAGCTGAGTTCATCTGAACTACATCATACAGCTGAGTTCGTTGAACACAAAACTGAGTTCGTCGAACTCAAAGCTGAGTTCGTCGAACTCAAACTGGAGTTCGTCGAACTCAAAGCTGAGTTCATCTGAACTACATCATACAGCTGAGTTTGTTGAACTCAAAGCTGAGTTTGTCGAACTCAAACTCGACATTCGTCGAACTTAGGAAAGAGTTCGTCGAACCCAGACTTTTCCCAGCTGTCTAAGTGCAACCAGAAGCTCAGCTGAAACAAATTATTCTGGTTAAGCTGATCATCCTACTTTAAAATCATTAGAGATAGGATTGCTTGAATGCCTAATCATGTCTCTTATAGGGTTGATGTGCCAACATTTTAAGTTATATCAAATCAAGATTGGAAGAATGAAGTGTTTTACACTATTGTACATTTAACATTCCTAGTTCAATCTTGAAGGCATTAAACTTGGCCTCATCCAATGGCTTAATGAAGATATCAACCACTTGACTGTCAGTGGGGACAAACTCAAGGCAGATATCTTGAGATTCTACATGTTCTCTTATAAAATGATATCTTATTTCTATATGCTTAGTCCTGCTGTGAGAGAGAGGATTCTTAGCAATAGAGATAGCACTGGATGAGTCACAATAAGGAGGAGAGTTACTTACCTTGAGGTTGTAGTCCTCTAGCTGGTGTTGAATCCACAATAGCTGTGCACAACAGCTCCCTGCAGCAATGTATTCAGACTCAGCAGTGGAAATAGCCACACTTGTCTGCTTTTTGCTGCTCCATGATATCAACCTTATTCCTAGGAATTGACAAGTGCCACTTGTGCTTTTCCCGTCTTCTTTGCAGCCTGTAAAATCTTCATCTGAAAATCCTGTTAATTCAAAATCATTGTTCTTAGGGTACCAAAGGCCAAGATGTAGGCTGCCTTTAAGGTATCTCAAAATCCTCTTTGCAGCTGAGTAGTGAGATTCCTTAGGATATGCCTAGTACCTAGCACACACATGTAGCATACATAATATCTGGTCTACTAGCAGTTAAATATAACATGGATCCAATGATGCACCTGTACTTGGATTCATCAAAGGCCTTGCCCTTCTCATCCTTGTCCAGGGAAATGTTGGACCCCATGGGAGTTTTCATGGTGGAAGCTGATTCCATCCCAAACTTCTTGATAAGCTCCCTAGTGTACTTGGTCTGAGAAATGAATATACCTTCATCACACTGTTTTACTTGGAGGCCTAAAAAGTACTTGACCTCTCCCATACTGCTCATCTCAAACTCCCCCTGCATTAGGTTGGCAAACCTTTTGCAGAGGTTGTCATCAGTAGACCCAAATATTATGTCATCAACATATATTTGGACTAGGAGACACTTGCCCCTTGTTTACCTAAGAAACAATGTGCTATCTATATTTCCCCTCAAGAACTTGTTCTTGATGAGAAAGCTAGACAAAGTCTCATACCAAGCCCCGAGGGCTTGCTTAAGACCATAAAGAGCTTTCCTAATTAAGTAAACATGACTAGAGAGGGTAGGATGTACAAAACCTGATGGTTGCTCAACATATACCTCTTCCTTCAAGTCATCATTGAGGAAGGCTGATTTGACATCCATTTGATACACTTTGAACCCTTTGTGGGCAGCATAGGCAAGGAATAGCCTAATTGCTTCCAACCTTGCAACAGGGGCAAAGGTTTGATCAAAGTCTATCTCTTCTTCCTGTCTATACCCCTTGGCTACCAGCCTTGCCTTGTTCTTTATGATTGTGCCATTTTTATCTAACTTATTCCTATCATGTGCCTTGAGCACCCACTGTCCAAGTACCAAATTTGGGTGAGGCTGGTACTTGAACTATCCTGCAAGAAAGAGTTTAGTGATCCTTAGGAGCCCAAACGATTTTGGGTCCTAGGTTCTTGTTAGTCTGAAAAGGCTTCATACCTGCTCCAACTTTTGCAGGAAGGCTCATCCTTGCAGTTGGCACATTGGGATTGCGCCAACAATTAATGGCAAAGTGTCCCACCTTACCACAGTTCCAACACTCATGAATGTTATATCTCCTCTTCTGAACATTTCTTGTGGTGATATGAGCGTCAACATGCTTGTGTTCAGGAGTGGAGACAAGAGTCTTCATTTTGTTCCTTTCATCAATGATTTGGATGAAGGTCATCTTGTGGACAGGCCTATCAGCCTTTGTCATTATGACATCACCTTGCTTTGACTTGGAAGTTAGGCAAGATTGGATGGCATAGGACATAGGGCAGCAAGGCTTATCTACAAGTTTGACAGCAGACAAGGTTTTTGCTGGAGAGAATTTTGAATATCTAGTTTCCTTACATATGAGTGAGGGGGCTGAGGTACCAAAAACAAATGGTCCTTGATGGGCCATTTGATTTTCTTCATGGGGAGCATTCATGGCACTCATCCCCATGCCCTTTCTTTAACTATGGGAGGGAATGCTTTCCTTCCTATAGGAGCACCCCTTCTTCCAGTGACCATACATGAGATCATGGTCAACCTTGTTGGAGGGAAGAAACACTTTTTGAAAGGTTGTATGAGGCTTAATCTTTTCCTTTCTCTTTTCTCCACTTCCCTCACCCATTTCACATTTATTGAACCCAAATCCTCTCTTATTAGTTTGAAAGGAAAAGGTATCAATAATTAGGAGCACTGATTTGGGCTTTGAGAATTGAGCCACTAAGCTCTTCTCTTTGAGAAGCTTTTCCTCAAGATCCTTGATGATCTTATTCTTTAGAGAAATAGAGCTCAATTGGACAATTGTTATCCCCTTGAGTTTGCATATTTCTCTACTCATCTGAGCCACCAAGGTAGGAGACTCAGAACAATTTCTTTTAGCCATTTTAAGTGAGTTAATCTCTAGGGCTTGGTTTTTGGCAAGCTTCTTGCTCTTTTTCAGAGCAATAACTAGAGCATCATATTTGTCAATCAATTGATTGACACCCACTTCAGAGTCTGAATCATAATCATCAGTTGATGAGTGTGCATCAGATTCTGGAATTGATTCATCCTTAGAGGAAGAGAGAGGAGTAGGTACCTGGTCAGGTGTGTCCTGACAATCTTCATCATCTGATGTTATGGCCATTATGCCAATATATTCTTTAACATCTTCATCCACCTCCATATCACTGTCTGAATGTGATAGAAGGGCCCTGATGCCCACCTATGCAGCAGGAAAGTCCTCATCTTCCTCAGCTGCAAATAACCTCTTCTTCATCATCTGAATCTGAGGATGATGACTCAGATTCACTCCAGCTTCTATCCTTCTTGGCTAGGAAGGATTTCTCACCCTTTCTTCCCTTCTGCTGATAAGGTTTCTTGTCCCCCTTATCCTTTCTTTTGACTGGACAGTCAACAATGACATGTCCAGGCTTACTGCAGCAATATCAAATCACATTAGCTAAACCATGTTTAACATGTTTAGAATCATACCTGTCCCCTTTGGGGTGTTGCTTGCCAACCCTGTTTGAATCCTTCCTAGGATGTGAGGAGGAGGAAGGCTTATTCTTCCACTGCTTCCTTCTCATCATCTTTTTGAATTGCCTTGAGAAGGCAGCAAATTCCTCATTAGAAGAGCTGCTATCAGATGAGCAGTGTTCAGAGTTTTCTGAGTCAGCACCCCTTCTTGGAGGGGTAGGAATTCTTGTCTTACTCTTCTTGGACCCTTCAACCTTGAGGGCCAGAGACTTCTCCCTAGCATGAGGCCTGGAGGAGATGTATTCCTCCTTTCTAGCAGATAGTTGCATCTCATATGAGAGCAACTTTCCAAATAGAGTGTGAGGAGGAGTTTCACTCAGCTTTGCCACTTCCCTGATGGCACAGATTTTGGTATCCCAATCTCTAGTTAGAGATCTTAGGAATTTATCATTTAACTCATAATGAGTGAAGGTCCTTTCATAGGTCCTCAACTCATTTACTATTCTGAAGAATCTTCCTGGTTTTGTTGCCTAAAAGCTTCCTACTTTTGATTGAGGAGGGATTCCTATCATTCCTCACTTCTTCAGTCCCTTCCATGTAAAAAATCAATGTATCCCACATTTCCTTTGCAGTCTCACAGTGCACCAAGTTTTGGAATGTTGAATCATCAATAACATTGACTATAATATTTTGAGCCCTTTTATCCATTGTAGCCAATGCTATCTCATCCCTTGTCATTTCAGTGTAAGACTTGCCTACCTGCCTAGTAGGATCAATGGTGGAGGGCTTTGTGATAAGGAAGTGGCCTTCCTGAACAGTGATATAGATCCTAGGGTCTGAAGCTTCCATGTACAACCTAACCCTTTGTTTCCAAATGCCAAAGGTTTCCTTTTTGCATATAGGGAGCTTCATGGAACCCATTTCCTTCTGAACTCCATTAGAAGCCATTGGATTCAGAAATAACAATACCTATGTAGGATTTGGTCAGACAGTTAAGCCATTTATGACCAACCTACCTCTGATACCACTTGATAGATTATAGGTATATGATCTAATTCACCTAAAGGGGGGGGGGGGGTGAATAGGTATTTTCTATTTTTTACTTAGATGATATAGATAGTTAACACTATTCTAAGCTAGTAATCAAGCAAACCCATAAAACACACAAGTGTTTATAGTGGTTCCACAAGATAGTGTGTCTATGGGTAGTCCACTTTCCCCCTTCACCTTTCTAACAGAGTGTTAGACAAGGCCAACTTCTCCAATCTCAGCTCCAAGAGCCTACAACATAGATCCTACATGATCTCTCAGGTTTTCCCAAACCCTACCTCAGGCACAACAACACTACCGCAGAGGAATCCACCTCCTACAACTCAGACCACCTCCTGGTCCTACAACCTCAGGCCAAACTGCCCTACAAACTCATGCCAAATGGCCCTACAATCTTAGGCCTAACAGCCCTACAAACTCAGGACTAACAACCCTACAAACTCAGGCCTAACAGCCCTACAAACTCAGGCCAAATAGCCCTACAGTAAAAGAGTGTTTATGCTTACAACAACAGACAGCACAGAGAAGGTATTTTCTGTAGTTCTAGCACAGCTTGTGCTTTCTAGTAGCTTGATTGAATGATGCTTTGTGAGCCAACTACTATCTGATCTTCCACTTCAGTTGAAGGATGAAAGATCACCCTGCTCCTTCTTGTAGAAGAGCAACCTATTTCTCTCAGTCTCTTCTTGCTTGTTCAGTGAGCAGGAGGAGAAGAAGAAGTTCTGGGCCGTCAATGGAACAGTTGTTAATTTGTTTAGCACTTGACCACACTTTCAAAAGTGCCCTAACTTCTTCTTTTATACTCTGCACATCTCCAACGGTACTCAAGGGAAAGCTCTGACACCTTGGGACCAGATGATTGGCTATAATCTCCATTTACAATTGTTTGTGCCAAAGGCGAGTCGCGCCACTATTTTCTTCAATATCTGAATCTGTCTCAGCGGTTGGGCTGAGACAGCTTTCAGTCTTAGCGGTTGGGCTGAGACAGCTTTCAGTCTCAGCAATTCTGTCTATCTGCAGCTCAGTAGAGATATGCTGCTTCTCAGCGGCACCTGTCCTCGTCTCAGCGGTTCAGCTGAGACAGGGAAGCTTTCTCAGCTGATTAATCAGCACACCTTTGAACCTATTCCATTGTATGGAATATCATCTCCCTGCTCAAACCTTGAGACAAAATAGATTTTATCAAATACAATATGTACTTAGTATTGTGAGTGATGCCTCTTCAAATCAACGGAATATTGAGGGCAATATTCCCAACACGTGTTTTATTAATACACAGTACCCTGGAAAAGATAAAGGGTATATTAGTCCCTATTGACCTCAAAAATGAGCGTACATTACGAAATCAGAGAAGAGAGCAAGCTTAGGTCATGGATAATTTTAACCCCGATCCCCTCCAGCATGCTCGGGATAATTTAAATCCGGACGGGAACCTTGATCCAAATGTTCAGGTGGAGGATGAAGTGGTGCAACCGAGAGCTCGCACAATGTATGAGTGCACTGCCCCGACTATGGGTAGTGTATATCCCATGTTGAGCCTGACCATCACCAACCCGAACTTTGAGATGAGGCCCTCCATTTTGAACATGCTTTGAAACTCTGTTCAGTTTGTCGTCCTTCCTCTAAAGGACCCACATCAGCATATTTTTAGCTTCCTTGAAATCTGTGATACGTTTTGCATTCATGGGGTGACTGATGACACAATGTGGATGAAGCTCTTCCCTTTTACATTGAGGGATAGGGCCAAATCCTAGGTTTTTTCTATCCCATTCGGAAGTATCACATCTTGGACCGATCTTATGAATGCTTTCCTTACAAAATTCTTCGAGGCTACTAAAATTTTAGCAATCCGAACTGAAATCCACACATTTTAGCAACGAGATCAGGAGTCCCTAGCTGAGGTCTGGGAGAGATTTAATGAGTTGTTGAGGAGATGTCCTCATCACGAAATCACTCTCTGGCCCTAGTCAATACATTTTATGGTGCTCTTGATTCCAACATATAGGCAAATGTCGATTCCGCTGCCGTAGGATCTATGATGGGGAAACCCATGATGAGATGTGGAGCATTATGGAAAATCTCGCGCTGCAGAAAGCCCAGTGGGGCGATGGGAGAGGATCCCCCAAGAAGTTGGTATCAGGTCTACACCAAGTCGATCCTTACACCGTTATTTCCGCACAATTGGGGGGTCATGTCTTATAAAATTGAGGAGCTGAGTCTATGAGGAAAAGGTACGTCAGTTGCCACCCTAGTGTTTGCTATTTCTTGCGAGAGTTGTGGTGTCCATGGGCATCACTCATTTGAATGCCATGCGTGGAGCGTCCCTGCTAAATCTTACATTGCCAAAACCTTCGAAGAGGTGAACTATCTAGGAAATCAGCAGAGGGGCCCCCATACTCCAATACATATAATTCAGGGTGGATAAAACACCCTAATTTTAGCTGGAGAGATGCCTCACAACAAACACAGGGTGGACAAACTAGTGGTAGTCGACCACCGCAGCCGTATGCTCCTCCTTTTCACCAAGGAAAGCAAGACGAGAGGTCATTGTGGGAAGACAAACTCGATCAGCACATTGACTTTACCAAGTATTTTGTGGCTAATCAAAGCACTACGGTGAAAAGCCTTGAGACCCAAACTTCCCAGCTTGCTAAATTGATCACCGAGAGAATGACTGACACTCTCCCAAGCCAATCCGAGAATAATCATTGGGAGCAAGGCCAAGTTTCTACGGATCTTGCTCCAGAATTTTGTGGCGGGATAGTAGTAGATTGTTAGTTAAATATCGTGCCAACTCAAGTTCTAGTTGGCACGGGTTCCTCTCGCAACATCATTGCATTAAAGGATGTTGATAAATTTAACATTCATAAAAATATAGAGGAAGCCGTGCCGCTAAAACTTTCTAACAACGACTAAGTTCTTACGGCGGGGGCCGATAGCTATGTAGAAATAACATTAGAAGGAAATTCTATTACTGCTGAATTCCAAGTGATGGGACCGTCGGAAAATGATTCACCACCGGTTTTTGGCCTTCCTTTACTCACAACATTAGGTGCCACCCTTCATCTTGTTGAGGGGCGCATATCTTTTCCTTCTAGTATAGCTCACCCCAACACCATTATTATTCCTGATATTGACGGTACACTTTTGTGTAGTGATGACAATGATGTTTTAAAAGGTTGTGTGCAGATATGGCAGAGGAACAAGAGGATGTGACTGTCGATTATGATAAGGACTTGAGGATGATTGCTGAAGAAAGGCTGCTGGATGATGAGACTCCAGAGAAGAAGGGAAGTGATGATGATGAACCAGACGAACATATTGTTTTTATTGGAGAGGCGAATCGAGCTGGGAGTCATGCCTGACCAAAAGTACTATGCAAAGTCCAATGGGCGGATCTTGTCTCCACCAGTCCGGTAGAGCAAGATTCCAACCTTGGCACTTCTGAAATCGTTTGTTCTAAATCCAAGCTCAAGGGCATTAAACCAAGCTCTCTGGGAGGCACCCCATTGCTATCCATGCTTTACTTTCAGTTTTATTAAAATTGCTCTCTATTTGTATTGTTTTTCCTGTTTCTTCTAATTTCTAAAGGATCCGGAGTTATGGGCAGCTGCAGTTTACCAAGCCAAAAATCGGAGCAATAGTATGAGCCGAATTCAGACTTAGCGTCTTCCGGAATGCCCCATTCTCGGGCATGGGTAAGGAATCTCTTCCTCCCCCCTTTTATTTTTAGCTTGCTTCTCTTTTATTTAAGTGATTATCTTGCATTGAGGGAAATGCTCCGTTTAAGTCTTGGGGGGGGGGGGGGGGGGGGGGTAGTTTCGTCCCACGTGTGTAAGCACTCGCTTCAGGCATTTCGATAAGCATCGCTTTTTCTTACAAAAAACTATTTTTGCTCCAATTTTTTCACATTTTTTCACTTTTTATCGCTCTAAGTATCGTATTCACCACACCCGTTTAGATTAGGCTATAATTTGTGTTAGTCTTATTTCGTTTGATTTTCTTAGGAGTGTATGTTATACTAATTTATAATTGCAAAAAATCAAAATCGGGTAGTGAACCGTATGTAAGATCCCCCCTCCCCAAAACTGAACCCAGTTCAGGGAGAGGGGATCTTACTTCCCAAGGACGGCCACTAGTGCTTCCCGGATGGCAATGGCCCACCCTCTCAAGAACTCAGTGGTCACCTTGTCAGGCACAAGAATCACAACAACACATCAGAATTACATAGCGGAAGCAATAGAATAGGAAAACTAAGCACACAACTT
Source organism: Dactylorhiza incarnata (assembly GCA_033032865.1). NCBI lineage: Eukaryota > Viridiplantae > Streptophyta > Magnoliopsida > Asparagales > Orchidaceae > Dactylorhiza > Dactylorhiza incarnata. The sequence continues at coordinate 8,644,083 of JAWHQI010000038.1, read as the reverse complement.
ATATTTACATAAACTGAAAAAGGCCAAAGCCTTTTATTTACTACATGCATCTGCCTCGGGGGCTACACATGACTATAATAAAATGCTCTTAAGCTAGTCCTATACTCTAGGAGTCACGTCGCAGAAGACAGGGGCGAGGCTGGAGTATCCGATCGGGCCATCTCTAAGGCCGGTAATTCATCCTGCAGTGCGGGGGCTTCGCGCTGTCCCATCTCCTATGATTGGTTATAAGAATAACCGTTAGTCACAGAGCTAAGTAGAAAACACATTCCCTCCCTGGATCCATATCCTGGGGGCAGGCTAAAGTACATGAACAAATAGCCGAAGCAAGGTATAGGGTTAGCAGCAGGCAAACATATATGCGTATATATATCTATAGGGCCTACCAACCATAATATCCACGAGGTGACATAGACGCGCAGTACGTAATAAAGGTAATACTATCTTGCGCACACTCGCACCCAGGTATTCAAACCTGCACACAAAAACCCTGTGTCAACACAGCTTGGACCACTTTGCTTTAAGCGGGGTTGCGAACCCCGCGGGCCTCACCGATGTGGTCGTCGGTGACAGTGGCCAGTCCTGCCACTTCTGAATGTAGTCGTACCGTATCACTCAGGCCCTCCTGTACAACTTGGTGTACTAACTAGATGTGAGCGACATACGGCGATTATGAGATTTAGGCCGACAAGCGGAGGCAAAACATCGGGTTCAGAGTGGTGATAACCCGCTGTGCACCTCTCCCTGTCGCCATGAGTCGTCAACCCTCCCGCACCGGTATGAACGGTCTGCGGGCGTGACCGACCCGCCACTTTCACAACAAACAATCTTCAAACAGCTTAAACAGAGAGTAAGCACTTTTAGTCTTGACGCGACATTCTTAACTCGACCGGTCACTCGACTTTCGACCGGGAGGCTCAGCGGTAGGAGGGCTCCTTATTTGGGGCTAACTCGGGAGGAGGGATGTTGGGAATCTTGCCCACATGATTCCTGATTTGAAGAAGTCATCATGTCAAGAATACTTCACTTTGTATTTGATCATATATCTAGTTCATAATCTCAGGAAAATATAAGTACATATCGTCGAAAAGGACAGGAGATGTCGTTGACAAAGTATGCTTGTCGTCATGATGATGAGCAAAGCAAACGCTGAGACATGGCGAGTTCGTCGAACGCTGAGACTTGGCGAGATCGTCGAACGAAGAATGCCGATTGCCAAACGCAGAGAAGACTCAAAGATATCAAAGGAAGGAATGTCGTCGAGAAGATGCAGTATCGTCGACATCAACAAAATGGTCATACTGTCAAGAAGAACAGATATCGTCGTATAGAAGCCTTGTCGCTGATACGGCTAAGGATGATTGGTGGCGTTGGACATCATCATGAAGAAGGCATGTCATCGAGAAAACAATGTGATCACGACGACATGTTGCAAGAAAGAAGATCTCAATGACACAGTCAGAGATTGCATATCGTCGTATGTGCAGAATCGCCAAGATATCTTATATCGTCGAGATATCAGCATCAGAGGCAGAAGAAAGAAGACATGAAGATCTACCGAAGATCATGGCATCGACAAAGGCCTGTCGTCGAGATATTATCCATGTCATCATAACGATGTAAATATCGTCGAGACAGATTCAAATCTTGCGGACGTGCTGTCAGCAGTTAATGTCATCGCCTGATTGTCCAATCAGCGCATGAACTTAATAAATCGAGGTATTAGCGCGCACTCCAAAGGAATAAAGCTATCAGCGCGTGCTAAAAAGGAACGGAGGTCTGACACATAAAGAAACTATTCAGACGACCGTTGGGAGACCTCGCAGTCTTATAAAAGGATACATGAGGTTGCCCTAAAAGAAGAATTATCAAGAAACAACTTGCGCACATAGAGAATCGAACAACACAAGCGCCGCAAGAAAGAAAGAGAAAAAGAAGGAGCAGTCATCTTCATCGACTGTTAAGAAGCCAATCCTCATCAGGCTAAGTAAAGATTTGAAGAAGAACCGTGCGCTCAAGATCTGAATCAGAACGATCTTCTTCAATCTTAAGGAGCCGATCTTCAACGGGCTTAAGTTGCCAATCTTCATCCGTCTGAAGAAACATTTTATTATTGTATTTTCTTGTAAGGCTTGCGGGCCTATTTGTCTAGCTTGATGGCTGGAGAGCTGTGAGGCTTGAGGGCCAGGGCAGTGCACTTGCGGGTGCAATTTGTCGAGCTTGAGGGCTCGGGGGAAGTAGGGGCTTGCGGGCCTAGGCTGTTGGGACTTGCGGGTCTGTGATGTAGGGCTTAAGGGCCGGAGTGTCGAGCTTGTGGGCTCGGAGGCAGTAGGGGCTTGCGGGCCTAGGCTGTTTGTTGGAACAACCCTTTTACTGTTTTGGGCCAGGATCACTTTGTACTGATTAGGATCAGTAGACCCCATTGTATAGTTTAAGGGTCAAGTCTTAAGGCTGATAAACTAGCTAGAACTTAAGATTAATCTAAGGTTTTCAGCGTTCGACGAATGACTAGCAGCACTCGACAAATGGCTTTTGGCGTTCGACAAACGTCTAGTATCGTTCGACAAACTGTTCTAAGCAGACTGAAGTATTACAGCCAGTTACAGCACTCGACATTTACTGATCAGCGTTCGACGAATGACTAGCAACGCTCGACAGATGGCTCTCAGTGTTCGACCGTTTTTTTATATAACAGCGCTCGACAGTTTTCTAGCCAGTGTTCGACATATTCTGGACAGCGCTCGACAGATGGCTCCCAGCGTTCGACAGATCATTTATTGAATTCCAGATTTATTATCAGTCACATTTTATTCTGTCCTAACAACAAAACGACGACTATAACGGATCAATTCAATATCTTTGGATATATTCTGACAGATAAGGAAGGATATTTGAAACTCAATTAATATATTCCTTTCCTTCCTTTTTCCCAGACAGGAATAGCCGTTGACATTTAATGAAAAGGAATCTTTTCACGACCAAGGAACAAAAGGACCTGGCAGAGTCGTTTGAGCCTTGTTGTTATTTCCAAGAATGTCAACAGAATTCAAAAAAAAAGGAGAAGGGATATACATATAGACAAAAAGAAGAAGAAATATACAGATAGATACAAGTAGTAATTTTCTTCTTTTTCTCTCTTTGACAAGCAGCACAAAAACCTCAGAGAACATCATCAAGAGGATTTTTACTCAGAATCTGCTGCAAAGATAGATCTTCTAAAAAGAGCAACAAACAATCTGAAGAACCTATTCTTCCAGATCAATCTGCTACTGGAGATCTTGGTTTTTCAAGAGAAAGCTTCTCCATCTTCTGTCAACTAATTCAATCAGATAGGGGGAGCTTTACAACAACATCCACTAGAATCTTCTCTCAGCATCTTGACAGAGAAGAACACTACAAACTCTTTCTTACCTCTCTTGTACAGGGTCATAACTCCCTTCAAAAGTTAATCTCGGTGACAGGGCACCTTAGCAAAAACCTGCACCTTGGTTAGAGCACCTTATCAACAGCTCACCTGGTGTGTGGACACCTTATCAAAATCACCTGGTGTGAGGGCACCTTATCAACAACCTCCTAGTGGATTCCTACCAAGGGTGGTAGAAGAGTAGACGTACCCATTTTTTTTGGGGAACTACTATAGCTCCTTGTGTCGTCTGTGGTTAATTATTCTTTGTGCTTGTGCTGTTTGATTTCTTCTATTTACCTTTTCTGTTTATTCAATTCTCACACTAATTACACTTATATATATAGCACTATTTTAATTCCGCTATAAAACTAAAGAAAAATTTTAATACTCTATTCACCCCCCCTCTAGAGTAATTTAAGATCTGACCTCCACTTTCAATTGGTATCAGAGGTTGGTTGATTCTTTACAGACTAACATCTGAATCACAAAGATCAACCAGATCTTAATTTGTCTAGAGCTCCTTTAACCAAGAATTTTATAACATTCAAAACTCATGGCACAAAACAAGGAATATTCTAGCACAAGACCTCCCATGTGCAATCTCAATAAGTTTGCACTATGGAAAGCAAGGATTAGGCTTTATATGAACTCTATTGATGAGGAGATTTTCAATGTTATTCTTACAGGACCTCCAGCACCTACAGCAACAACCTAGTGAACATTCTAGCCTTAACTATGTCAGATGACATATTCCAGAAAGTTGTTGAGTGCACCTCAGCAAAAGAAATCTGGGAATCACTCAACAACATGGTGGCAGGTTCAGCAGATGAAAGGAAAGATAGAAGATCCCACCTAATCTCTCAATATGAGAACTTCAAGAAGGGAGAATCAGAAAATGTTGCTGATATGTACAATAGGCTCAGCCTCATAATAAATGAGCTGAAGTCTCTGGACAAAGTGATCTCACTCACAGAGATCAATGACAAAATTCTCATGTGCTTTCCCAGCACATGGGACTCCAGAATCTGGCCAATCAAAGAAGTCAGAAGCCTAAATGAGATCACCACTGAAGCCTTGTTGGGCAAGCTCAAATCTTATGAGCAGCTTGTCAAGAGTAGGGAAGTTGAAGAATCTACCTCATCCCCAGCACTCAAGAAGGAGAAAAGCATAGCCTTCAAAGCTGCAGAAGAAGAAGGACCAACTCCTAACAAAGAGGAGTTGATGAGCTTCATAGCCAAAAGATTCTATAATATGGCTAAGAAAGATTTCAAGAAGAAGTCATCCAGAAGCCATGACAAGCCAAGGTATGACAAAAATCATTCTAATGAAATTATATGTTTTGGTTGCAGGAAGCCAGGACATATTGCTCCTGAATGTCCAGAAAATCAAAACAAAAAGGACAGAAAGGAGAGAAAAAGAGAAAAGGAAGAAAAGAAAAGATCCAGCAAATCTTCCTCCCATTCACACAAAAAGAAGGGAAGAGGATTTGTAGCAACATCCTGGAGTGAAACAGAATCTGAATCAGAATCCTCATCTGGTTCTTCTGATGAAGAAGAAACAAAAGAAAATAGCCAATGTCTAATGGCAACTTATGACTCAGACTGTGAGTCACAATCTGAATCTTCATCAAGCTCCAATGATGATGAAGAAGAAAAGAACTTCTGCATGATGGAAATCAATGCCTCAGCCAGCAAATCTGATGAAGAAAATTCAGAATCAGAAGAAGAAAATGATGCAGATCAGGTAATGTCTGATTTTGATTTTACTTCAGATGAATTCAAAGCTGAATTCAAAGTCCTTTGCTCAGATCTACTCAACTCTGAGAAAGAAATAATCTCACTCAGATGTAAGATAGCTGAAATGAAAAAGATGGGTGAAGAAAATGCAAATCTTAAGAAAGAATTGGCTGCCTCCAAAGAACACATTATTCTCATTGAGAATAAACTTTCTGAGGCCAAGAAATTTGAAGAATCCCTAAATGGGAGAAGTATCAAACTGATGGACATCACAAGCACAGTCAATGCTAGACTTAATAATAGCAAGCTGGGCTTGGGTGCCTCATCAAGTGAACCATCTCTGATTAAGAGAAATATCCTTTCCTCACCTATAAAATTTATTTCTACTCAAGGCAAAGAAGATGTAAAAAGAGATAAAGATATTTCAAGCAAGTCTGTTAAGGATAAAAGAATTCAAAAGAATTCGTCGAACGGAGATCGACAAAAGGTTCAAATTTGTCGAACGGAGCTCGACGAAATCTGAAAACAGATTTTCAGTATAGTTATCAGATGAACAATAGTCGACCAATTTATCCAAATCTGTCGAACAGATACTATACAGAAAATACTAGAAATCTCACTTCCAAACAAACTAAAAATCCTTTCACTGAATGGATAATACCTCCAAGGAGATATCATCCACAAGGCTATAAGAGCCAGCCTGAAATGTCATTTATCTCTGAATTTTGTGGTAACACAAAAGGACCCAAGGTAGTCTGGGTCAAAAACAACTAGTTTATGTTTTTGTCTTTGCAGGTACTTGGCCATCCAAGATTAAATCAAAAATGGTACTTGGATAGTGGCTGCTCAAAGCACATGACAGGAAATAAGGCCAATCTAAAAAATTACAAGGCACAGCTTGGACCCAAAGTGATCTTTGGAGACTCCAACTATGGTCAAACCAAAGGCTTTGGTCAAATCAAGGTTGGAGCAGTAACATTCAAAGAAGTCACCTATGTGAAGGGTCTGAAGCATAACCTCATCAGCATAAGTCAGTTATGTGATGAAGGTTATCGGGTAACCTTTAATAAATCAGAATGCATTATCAAGTCATTTGATAGTGTCATTGTCTTATCAGGTATTAGATAGGGTAATATATATTTAGTAAATTTCAATTCCTCTAAATCAGAAATTTGCCTGTTTAATGAGCTAAGCAAACCTAGTGAACTATGCCATAAAAGATTAGGACATGTAAATCTCAGAACAATTGCCAAGCTATCTAAAGATAATCTAGTTAGAGGTTTACCATCAGGATCATATAAGAAAGAAGGTTTATGCAGGGCATGCCAGCTAGGAAAGCAAACCAAAAACAGTTTTAAATCCTTATCTAAAAGTGATTCACCTAGAATCTTATTCTTGCTACATATGGACCTTTTTGGACCTATAGCAATAAAGAGTTTAGGAGGGAAGTCTTACACTCTAGTTATTGTAGATGACTTCTCTAGATTCACTTGGGTATTCTTTTTGAGAGAAAAGTCAGATAACTTTAAAGTTCTTACAGACTTTCTTAAGAGCATACAGATTGAATACTCTACTGTAGTTGCATTGATCAGAAGTGATCATGGCACTGAGTTTGAGTCTCTTCTTATGCAAGAATTCTGTGAGAAGGAAGGTATCAGACATTGCTTCTCAGCTCCTAGAACTCCTCAACAGAATGGGGTAGTTGAAAGGAAAAATAGAACCCTAATTGAATCAGCAAGAACATTGCTTGCAGATGCTAATTTGCCACTATCTTTTTGGGAAGAAGCTGTTAGCACAGCAAACTATGTTCTGAATAGAAGTTTGATACACAAACTTAAGGGTAAAACTCCCTATGAATTACTTAAAGGGAAGAAACCTAAAGTTGACTATTTCAGAACTTTTGGTTGCAGGTGTTTTGTTCATAACAATGATAAGAAATATCTTAGAAAATTTGAACCAAAATCTGAAGAAGGAATTTTCTTAGGATATTCAATAGTTAGCAAAGCATATATGGTATTTAACAAGTCCTCTCTTAAGATAGAAGAGTCCATGCATGTTTCCTTTGATGAAACTAACATGTTTTACAAGGAGAAGAACTCTTCTACCAAGAATGCTTTGCAGGTACCAACTCTATGTGAAGAGCTTGATGGGCTAAATCTACAGTCAGGAGATTCAATGCAACCATTAGCTCAAAGTCTTGAAGATAGTGAAGAAGAAGATCATTCAGATCTTATTGATTATGAGAATCATGCAACAACAGAACATCCTCCACAGGATACAGTTACTGAGCAAAATTCCCAAATAAATATCACTGCAGAATTAACTCCAACTGTTGACCACATCACAGTTAGAGATCACCCAATTTCACAAGTGATTGGTGATATTTCTGCAGGTGTTCAGACAAGACATCAACTGTATCAAAATCAGATGCATACTTGCTTTCTATCACAAGTTGAACCTCAAACCATAAAAGATGCAGAACAAGATCCAAATTGGATTCCTGCAATGCAAGAGGAACTTAACCAATTTGAAAGAAACAAAGTTTGGGATTTGGTTCCAAGACCAAGAGGCCATCCAGTCATTGGCACCAAGTGGGTCTTCAGGAACAAACTTGATGATCAAGGAAATATTGTGAGAAATAAAGCAAGACTTGTAGCTCAAGGATACTCACAGGAAGAAGGCATAGACTATGATCAAACATTTGCACCTGTAGCAAGACTTGAAGCTATCAGAATATTTTTAGCATTTGCTGCATACAAACAATTTAAGGTATATCAAATGGATGTAAAAAGTGCATTCCTAAATGGAGATATCAAAGAAGAAGTTTATGCGGAACAACCACCAGGTTTTATCTCTCCAACTCATTCTTCTTATGTATTCAAGCTTAATAAAGCTCTCTATGGTCTCAAACAAGCTCCCAGGGCATGGTATGAGACCTTAGCAAATTTTCTATTGGAAAACAAGTTCTGTAGAGGCTTAGTAGATAAAACCTTATTTTTCAAAATACATAAAAATCAAACACTGCTAGTTCAAATATATGTAGATGATATTATTTTTGGATCTACTGATTCAAATTTATGCAAAAAGTTCTCTAAAGTTATGCAATCTAAATTTGAAATGAGTAGCATGGGTGAATTATCATACTTCCTTGGTCTTCAAGTGAAGCAAACCACATCAGGAATTTTCATTTCCCAATCCAAGTATGCTAAGGAATTAGTAAAAAGGTTTGGAATGTCTGATTCCTCTCCCATGAAAACACCCATGGCCTCTAATACTGTCATCAATGCTGGTGAATTAGGGAAACCTGTTGATCAGAAAATGTATAGAGCAATTGTTGGCTCATTACTATATTTGACAGCTAGTAGGCCTGATATAATGTTTGCTACCTGTATTTGTGCTAGGTTTCAAGTTAACCCTAAAGAATCTCATCTATTTTTATTAAAAAGAATTTTAAGATATATAAAGGGTTGTCCTAATCTAGGTCTCTGGTATCCAACAGCATCTGAATTTGAATTAACTGGATTCTCAGACTCAGATTATGCTGGATGCAGAGTAGACAGAAAAAGCACATCAGGAACTTGTCAGTTTCTTGGTGATAGGCTTGTGTCTTGGTTTTGTAAGAAGCAAACAACTGTGTCCACATCAATAGCAGAGGCAGAATATATTGCTGCAGGCAGTTGCTGCTCACAAATTCTGTGGATACAAAATCAACTTCTAGACTATGGAATCAACTTAAATCAATCAATCATATTTTGTGACAATACTAGTGCAATAGCTATAGCACAAAATCCAGTTCTCCATAGTAGGACTAAACACATAGAAATAAGGCACCACTTTATCAGAGATAATGTGGATAAAAATAAAATTTGCCTACAATTCATCTCCACTGATTTTCAAAGAGCAGATATTTTCACCAAACCTCTGGATGAAAAGAAACACATCTTCTTTATGAATCAACTGGGAATGATAGATGGAGACTCAATCTGCTGAAAATTATATGTTCTATCTAACCCAATTTTCGTCGAACGAAGAACGACAATATTTTTTTTGTCGAACGATGGTCGACGAAAACCTACATCTTAAGAGTCAGTGAAGAAAATCCCATTTGTCGAACGGCGCTCGACGAAAAAGATTTTTTTTAAAACTTTAAAGTCGGTTCGACTTCAGAATTAATTAGGTTTTGCCGAACAGCGCTCCTCGAATTCTCCTCCCTATTTCCTCGACTATATAACACCTATTTTACTTCATTCTAAGTTCGCGCCTACAGAAATCGTTTTCCTTCAGTTCCCTATTGCACTTGATCTTTCTCTTCTCTTGCAGGAACAATGGAGATTCCTCAGGCCTCTCTGCACCCAATGAAGTTTGACGCAGGTTTTGATATTGACATGGACTCGTTTGCACAGTCAGACCAAATCTTCAAGGATATTCTTCAAATGCTGGATGAACAACAACTAAGGAAATTTCTAAGCACCAGGCAGAAGATAGCTGTTGCAGAGATAAAAGAATGGGTTTTCACTGCAAAACCAGTCGATGAAAGCTTGTCGGGAACAATCGCAGGTCATCATGTCTCTCTCTCTCCCAACATCCTTACTGAAATCTTTGGTCTTGCAAACGGTGAAGATGAATTAGACATAAGCTCAAATGAATTTGATGAAGCTTTAGTCAAAATGGGCCATTTGACTGGAAACCCTAGCCACATTCTGAAAAAGAACATGTCTCAGAACAATAAGTTCTTAGCAGATATTGTTGGGAAAGTCCTGCTGGGCAAGACTTCTGGACATGACTATATCAGTAGGCACCAATTTCTATTAATGGTGGCCTTAATGGAGAAAAAGAAAGTCAACTGGGGATCAATCCTTTTTGACCTAATTAAAAAGAAGAATTCTACAGAGAATGTATGCTTTGGAAGAATCATAGAAATCTTCTTGCAGGAAAGGCATCCAAAACTTTTGGTGTCACCAAAAGTAACAATAAATGCCAGCAAGAGGCTGACCTCAGCACTCTTTGCTAAATGGGATAGAATAATTGCCAAGAAGAATATAGGAGCTGAGGCCTCCAGAAAAAGGAAAGCTTCTGAGAACACAAGGACTGATCAAGTCACTCCCTCTACACCTCTAGAAGATCCTTCCTCAGTTCCTCCTCACTCTCATATCCTCTCTCCTCCTGCTCAACAATCTCCTGCTCATTCTTCATCCCCTCCTTCAACTGCAATACCACTCATCAATGATATTCAAATCTTAACCGACCACATCAGTGATGCTCCACCACCACTATCTTCAGAACCACTACCTACCACACCTCCCTCTCCAATACACAATGAATATCACTCACCTATCCATTCTCCTAGTCCAATCCATCCAGACATTCATACACATACCACCAACATCAGTAATATCATTCCTTCAATATCCTCTCCATCCACATCACAACCATTCTCTTGCCATCCACCCGATTATTCATCCTTCAACCTCTCATCTATTGCTAATCAAGTCTTTGATCTTATCCTTCCTAAAATAAGCCAGCTCCTGGATGCAAAACTTGCTCCAGTTATTCAGGCACTTTCTTCTTTATCTTCTAGGATAGCCTCTCTTCCCTCCTCCACTGCTGTCCCTTCTACTAGAGGCCTAGATTCAGGTTGCCCTGAAGCTAGGAAGGGGGAGATGTTCTATGAAGAAGCTCTAGCAACAGAAGAAATTCCAGAAGATGTTACAATTTTTGATACAGATACACAAGTTATAGAAGTAATAAATACTATATGCATTCATCCATCCTGTGATCTATATAGCTTATTATCAAAATTTGATGTCACATATACTTCAAGAGTATCACCAAAGGTATACATAGAGGATCTTTCAAAGGCTCTGATTTGCCTTCCTCAGAAAACTCATTCTGACATCATACAAAATTATATATCCTCTATTCCTTCATCCACTATTCAAGACAGTCCAATACAGGACCATTCTGCAGAATTTGAAGATGATCTTGCAGAATTCCTTGATGATTCACCAGCCCCACAAATTACTTCTTCACCTCCAATTCCTGTATGGAATGAAGAACCAATGCCAAGCTTTGATGAAATCTGGAGAGAAGCAGATGCAGAGTTTGACAAAGCTGAAGAAGAAAGATTAAAGGCTCGTGAAGCAATCAAGAGAATTGATGACTTATACAATAAGCCAATCTCATCTTCTGACTCTGAAGATGATGATGACTCCAGTAATTCTGATGATACATTCTCAAAGAAAAGAAAGAAAAGAACAGCTAAGTCAAAGGCTGCTCCCAAGCCCCCAAATCCAAATAATGATATTCCTTTGTACATTTTGTATAATGTTCCTCTTGATGAGAAAACTCCCCACTGGATGAAGTACTCCAGAAATGAGAACAATAGGAGGAAGAAATTCAAGAAGACTGGCTACATTTCTGACAAATCGGTCAAGTACAATCATCTTCCTCCTCCTCCTCCTCCAGCAGCTGGTGCAACAGGATCAACAGGTGTATCATCCTCCTCTCAGAAGCCAAGCTCTCAACATTCAAGGAGACCTGGTAGTTCTAGTGGTTCTCAAATCTCTAGATCAACCAGTGCTCCTTCCTCCAAGAAATCAGCTTCAATCTATCAAGGAAGTCAAACCTTCTCTTCCTCTCAAATATCTTCAGAATACAAATTTCACATTTCTGATGGATCTTTTCACAGAGATAGAGTACCTCAAAAGGTCACTCAAGACAAAAATGATTCAGAAGATATTTATTACTTTCCAGATCCAGAAGAAGAGAAAATGTGTCAGATGGCAAGACTGAAAAAGAAACAGTTGCATTTGCACAGATTAAAAGGCTAAAGCAGAAGGCAAAGACTTCTCAAGTTTCTCAACCATGTCAGAATACAGAAGAAAAGAACTTGAAAAATACAAAACAGTTACAGCATTCAATACTGAGGAATATATTGATATGCACCCAGAAGCATTTATCCCTCATGTCAAAGAACAGAAAATCATTGGTGCTCAAGAATTGTTTATCAGCAAAAAGAAATCAGAAGACCCCAACAGGAAAATCATATTCAAGCCAGCTTCTCAGGACAAAAAGCCTTAAATAAATTGCTTGGTTATGGATGTGAAGTTTCTGAACTCAGAGCACTTATTTTTATCTGATGATCTATTTTTTTTGCTCTGTTTTGCTGCATCTATTTGATTTCTTGTTAAAAAGTATCCTAACCCAAATAGGGGGAGATTGTTGGAACAACCCTTTTACTGTTTTGGGCCAGGATCACTTTGTACTGATTAGGATCAGTAGACCCCATTGTATAGTTTAAGGGTCAAGTCTTTAGGCTGATAAACTAGCTAGAACTTAAGATTAATCTAAGGTTTTCAGCGTTCGACGAATGACTAGCAGCACTCGACAAATGGCTTTTGGCGTTCGACAAATGTCTAGTATCGTTCGACAAACTGTTCTAAGCAGACTGAAGTATTACAGCCAGTTACAGCACTCGACATTTACTGATCAGCGTTCGACGAATGACTAGCAGCGCTCGACAGATGGCTCTTAGTGTTTGACAGTTTTTTTTATATAACAGCGCTCGACAGTTTTCTAGCCAGTGTTCGACATATTCTGGACAACGCTCGACAGATGGCTCCCAGCGTTCGACAGATCATTTATTGAATTCCAGATTTATTATCAGTCACATTCTATTCTGTCCTAACAGCAAAACGATGACTATAACGGATCTATTCAATATCTTTGGATATATTCTGACAGATAAGGAAGGATATTTGAAACTCAATTAATATATTCCTTTCCTTCCTTTTTCCCAGACAGGAATAGCCGTTGACATTTAATGAAAAGGAATCTTTTCACGACCAAGGAACAAAAGGACCTGGCAGAGTCGTTTGAGCCTTGTTGTTATTTCCAAGAATGTCAACAGAATTCAAAAAAAAAAAGGAGAAGGGATATACATATAGACAAAAAGAAGAAGAAATATACAGATAGATACAAGTAGTAATTTTCTTCTTTTTCTCTCTTCGACAAGCAGCACAAAAACCTCAGAGAACATCATCAAGAGGATTTTTACTCAGAATCTGCTGCAAAGATAGATCTTCTAAAAAGAGCAACAAACAATCTGAAGAACCTATTCTTCCAGATCAATCTGCTACTGGAGATCTTGGTTTTTCAAGAGAAAGCTTCTCCATCTTTTGTCAACTAATTCAATCAGACAGGGGGAGCTTTACAACAACATCCACTAGAATCTTCTCTCAGCATCTTGACAGAGAAGAACACTACAAACTCTTTCTTACCTCTCTTGTACAGGGTCATAACTCCCTTCAAAAGTTAATCTCGGTGACAGGGCACCTTAGCAAAAACCTGCACCTTGGTTAGAGCACCTTATCAACAGCTCACCTGGTGTGTGGACACCTTATCAAAATCACCTGGTGTGAGGGCACCTTATCAACAACCTCCTAGTGGATTCCTACCAAGGGTGGTAGAAGAGTAGACGTACCCAGTTTTTTTTGGGGAACTACTATAGCTCCTTGTGTCGTCTGTGGTTAATTATTCTTTGTGCTTGTGCTGTTTGATTTCTTCTATTTACCTTTTCTGTTTATTCAATTCTCACACTAATTACACTTATATATATAACACTATTTTAATTCCGCTATAAAACTAAAGAAAATTTTAATACTCTATTCACCCCCCCCCCCCCCCCCCCCCCCTCTAGAGTAATTTAAGATCTGACCTCCACTTTCACTGTTGGGACTTGCGGGTCCGTGTTGTAAGGCTTGAGGGCCTGAAGCTTTTGGCGGAGTTTGCCGAGCCTAGCACACTACTGGGTAGGCGTAGAGGGAAATAGGACTACTCAAGACACCCCGTCTTGAGGAACCTCTATAGATCTTGTGTCGTCTGGTGTGATTTATTTGTGTGTTAATTTTGTGCATTTCTTGAATATTGATAACTCACGCTAATAACTCAAAAAGTACCAAGATCACCTAACACCCCCCCTTTAGGTGAATGTTCCATCCCCAACAAGTGGTATCAAAGCGAAGTTGATCAAAAGAGGACTTAACAGTCCGATCTAGATCATGAACGATTCACCATGGCCGGTGGAGATCAAAATAGGGAGATGAGATCTATGAAACTTCCGATCTGCACCAAGAAGAACTTTCCCATTTGGAAGGAAAGAGTTAGGCTGTTCATGGAAGCGGCCGATCCAAGAATCTATCTGACAGTCCAACAGGGTCCTTTTATCCCCACAACCCCTTCCACCATTGATCTGACGCGGAAGGTAATAAAGAAATATAAAGACATGACCAAGGACGAGCTAGCCTTGGCAGGCCTGAATAAGAGGGCACATAATGTTATTGTAAGAGCTGTAGATGATTCAACCCTACAGAACCTAATTCACTACAAAACGGCCAAGGAGATGTGGGACTCCTTGATCGTATACATGGAGGGTACTAAATAGGTAAGGGATTACATGAAATCTCTCCTCAACCAGGAATATGAAGCCTTCAAACAAGGCAAGAAGGAAACAATCTCCAACTGCTATGAGAGATTTTTCAAGATCATGAATGGCCTGAGAAACTACGAAAGAGAGTTCACAAACTCTGAACTAAATGACAAGTTTCTCAGATCCCTCACAAAGGAATGGGATATCAAGATATGTGTCATCAGAGAGATGGGCCAACTGGGCAACATGGAGCCCAAGAACCTATACGGGAAGCTGCTGTCTCATGAACTTCAGCTTAATACAAGGAAGGCTGAAGAAGAAGAAAGCTCAAAGGTGAGCTCAAGAGAAAGATCGGTGGTTCTAAAGTCTGAGAGCACCAGAAGATTTAAGGGCAAGACCTCTGCTTCTCAGATCAAAACTGAGAACAGTGAGGAATCAGAAGCCAACTCCTCTGACTCTGATGACACTGATAGAGAGGTGGCCCCTCCTCTCAAAATAATTCAAAAAGCTGCTACACAGAAGGAGGATGGACAACAACAGAAGCTCCTCCTCAAGCTCTAGAAGATCTGACTATCGGGACAGATCCAGGGCTCCCAGGGAGGACAGGTATAGATCCAACTCCAGTAAACATGATTTAAATAATACTGTTTGCTATTCTTGCAGCAAAACATGTCACATGGCTGCCGACTGCCCCTCCAAGAAAAGGGAGTCAAGGAACCATGAAGAGAGAAGAAGCTCTAGGAGCAAGAGAACCTCTGAGAAGGGGTTCGTGGCAAAGAAGACCAAAACGTTGAGTGACTCTGACCCAAGCTCGTCTAGACTGAGGATGAGGCACTTATTGGATTGATGGCCATCAATGAAGGCAACCAGGATGACAACTCTCCTGGAAAGGTAAAACACAGAACTTCTCTATCTGCCTCTGATTCTGGATCAGTGGCATTTCTTTGCATGATGATGAGGAGGTATCTACTGCCAACAACACAACCTCAAGATCCCAGTATGAAGTTGAATCTGAACTAATAAGGCAATATAAAGCCTTATGGAAAGCCTTCATAGGCAGTAAGAAACTCCTCAAGGTGCAAACCAAGGAGTTAGATTCCTTGAAGCCTGTCCAATCCAAGCTCCAGGAGACAGCTGAAAAGCTAACTTCTATGAGCAAAGAAGTGGACAAACTTAAGGAAGCTATAAGGCTTAAGAATGCTGAGTTAGGGCAGAAAAACAAGGTCATTAGGGACCTTGAGGAAATGTTGTTGGCTGAGAAGAAACTTGCTTCCAGCTTCTCAATGCCCAAAACTATCCTGCCAATAACTGACACCTTCTCTGAACAGTTCAGACCTAGTATCAGTTTCAATCAGGAGCCAGTCATGGGCAAAGATCCTGAAGCTAGACCTTCTTATAAGAAGGTGCTGACAGCAAGTCCTTCAGCCCACAGACCTGCAGCAACAATAGTTAAGAGAATGGGAAAGGCTGTTCCAACAAAGCCTGCTCCCAAGAAAGTGAACCAAAGAGTGGTGAAGCCAATTCCTCCCCCGTCTCACACTCATGAGGTTTACCCTAGATCTATTAGACAAGAAGCCTTCTCTCCTGCTCATCAACACTGTCCTACTCAGATGATGGCGTAGAAGAGAAGATATAACAGATATGAGTGTTGGTGCTATGGGAAAGTAGGCCACTTTGCATTGGACTGTTGGTTCAACCCAACAGGGCTCAATGCAAGGAGAGTGCAGAACCCTCCGAGGTTTGCAATTCCATTCTATCACCCTACTAGAAACCAAGGACCCAATCCCTATTGGGTACCTAAGGGGAAGTGATTTGTTTTGCAGGTAGGTCCAAATGCTAACCAATATCCAATTTGGTATTTGGACAGTGGCTGCTCCAGGCACATGACTGAAGTCAGAAATTATTTGAAAGAATTCATCCCTGTGGAGAATGGACCGACTGTTATCTTTGGAGGTTCAGAAAAGGGAGTGACCAGGGGATACGACAACATCAATAATGGGTTAGTTACCATCACAAAGGTAGCTTATGTGGAGGGGTTGAGACACAACCTCATAAGCATAAGTCAGCTTTGTGATTTAGGCTTTGTTATTACTTTCCACAAGGACAAGTGCCTAATTAAGAAGTTCTCAGATTCTGAGACTACCTTAACTGGGACTCGGAGTGGGAACATTTATTGTTTGAATTTCCTCAATATACATTCTTCCACGCCCATATGTCTTGTCGCTGATGGCAAAGAGGCTCTATGTGTACAATGGCACAAGAGACTTGTACACATCAATTATAAGACAATAGGCAAGCTTTTCTCACAAAACCTGGTCAGAAATGGACCTGACATTAAGTGCATCAGAGATGGTCCTTGTCAAGACCGCCAACTTGGAAAGCAAACTAGGACTAACTTTAAAAGCATTTCTAACAAAGAGTCCACAAGATGCTTATTTTTACTACACATGGATCTATTTGGTCCCATGCCAGTTCATAGCTTAGGAGGGAAGGCCTACACCCTTGTAGTTGTTGATGACTACTCAAGGTTCACTTGGGTATTCTTCCTCAAAAAGAAATTAGATACCCTAGATATCTTAAAAAAGTTTTGTCAGGCAGATCCGGAATGAAATGAACTGTACTGTGGTCAAATTCAGAAGTGACCATGGGACAAAATTTCAGTCAAGGTCCATGACAGAATTCTGCCAAGACCTAGGTATCTCCCAAAAATTCTCCTCCCCCAGAACTCCTCAACAGAATGGGGTTGCTGAAAGGAAGAACAGAACCTTGATAGAGGCCAACAGGACAATGCTAAGTGACTCCTCCTTACCCGAATACTTTTGGGCAGAGGCTGTCAACACTTCTTGTCATGTGATAAACAGGGCCTCAATCATCAAAAACCACAAGAAAACTCCCTATGAGCTAATGAAGGGTAGAAAACCAACTATATCCTACTTTAGGATCTTTGGTAGCAAATGCTATGTCCTTAATAATGGGAAATCCAAACTAACTAAGTTTGCTGAGAAAAGCTATGAAGGTATTTTTGTTGGATACAGCTCCCACAGCAGGGCATACAGAGTATACAACCTTAATACCCAAACATTGGAATAATCTGTTCATGTTGTATTTGATGAGACTAGCCTTATCCATAAGGGCTGGTCTAGTTCTCTAGTGAATGCAGGTACAGTGGAAAGATTAGAGAAGCTATCCATTGAAGACAAGGCTGACACCTCACTCAACAACAAGAATCAGTCTGTGATGGTTGAAATAGAGGTAGAACCTGCAGACGATATAGAAACGGCTGAAGAAGTGCAGCCTGAAGAAGTAGCTCATACAGAAATACCCAGAACACTACCAACTGCCTTGAGACAAGTAAGAGATCATCCCCAAGAGCAGATAATAGGAAATGCCAACCAAGGCGTGCTGACAAGGAGTAGAGTTGCAAATCAAGCATTGTACCTGAGTTTTCTCTCTCAAATTGAACCCAAGAAATTTGAGGAAGCAAATCAGGATCCATTTTGGATTGCTGCAATGCAGGAAGAACTGAACCAATTTAAAAGATGCAAAGTGTGGAAATTGGTTCCAAGACCCCAAGGACACAACATCATAAGAACCAAATGGGTCTACATGAACAAGTTGGATGAAAATGGAATCATCACCAAGAATAAAGCAAGACTAATGGCAAAAGGCTACAGACAAGATGTGGGGATAGATTTTGATCAGACATTCGCTCCAGTAGCCAGACTGGAAGCAATAAGACTGTTCCTAGCCTATGCAGCATACAAAAGTTTCAAGGTCTACCAAATGGATGTGAAGTCAGCCTTCCTAAATGGTGACCTCAAAGAGGAAGTATATGTAGAGCAGCCTTCAGGTTTTGTCGACTCTACTTATCCTGATTATGTTTACTTTCTTAGAAAGGCACTTTATGGTTTAAAGCAGGCACCTAGGGCCTGGTATGAGACTCTGTCAAGCTTTCTAATTAAGAACAAGTTCCAAGGGGAAAGATTGATAAGACATTGTTCCTAAGGGAAGGGAAGGGCAAGATCTTGCTAGTGCAGATCTATGTAGATGACATCATCTTTGGCTCTACAGATAACAATCTCTGCAAAAAGGTTGCCAACTTGATGCAGGGAAAGTTTGAGATTAGCAGTATGTGTGAGCTCAAATACTTCCTAGGTCTCCAAGTGAAACAATCTGAAGATGTGATTTTCATCTCTCAGACCAAATTTACTAGGGAGCTAATCAAGAAATTTGGATTGGAGAGTGCTTCTTCAATGAAAACTCTAATGGAAACCAATGTGTCTCTGGACAAGTATGAGAAGGGCATACCCTTTGATGAAACCAAGTACATATGCATGATTGGATCCTTGCTTTATCTAACTGCAAGTAGGCCTGACATAATGTTTGCTACATGTGTCTGTGTTAGATATCAGGTGAATCCTAAGGAATCTCACTATGTCTCTGTCAAGAGAATTTTAAGATACCTAAAGGGTACATCAAATCTTGGCCTATGGTACCCTAGGAATAATGAATGTGAACTGACTGGTTATTTAGATGCAGATTATGCAGGGTGCAAGGAAGATAGAAAAAGTACCTCGGGGACATGCCAATTCCTTGGTGGAAGACTGATTTCCTAGAGCAGTAAGAAGCAGACCAGTGTGGCAATCTCAACAGCAGAATCAGAGTATATCTCTGCTGGGAGCTGCTGTGCCCAACTGCTATGGATTCAACATCAACTTGAAGACTACAATCTAAAGATGACCAAAACACCCCTATTTTGTGACTCTTCAAGTGCTATCTCAATTGCTAAGAATCCTATATCTCACAGCAGGACTAAGCATATTGAGATTAGGTATCACTTCATCAGGGAGCATGTGGATGTTGGATCTTACGGTGCCCATAGAGGGGGGGGGGGGGGGGTGAATAAGGGAATAAAAGTTCTTTTTATAATTTTAAGAAAATTACTAAATTGTTTTATAATATGAGAAGGTAAAATAACAATTTAGCTAAATGAATAGAAAATTATGATTTGCAATTTTAGAAACAAGTACTAAATTGTTTTATGATGAAAGAGATTGAAATAAACAATTTAGATTTAGAATTGAAAACTTAGAACACAATATAATAGAGATTACGCCAAATGAGAGAAATCAAGTAAACACAAATAGAGTCATGATTATATTATATGAAAAGTTGTTTACAAAAATTGATTTCACTATCGCTTGAAATCGGAGGCGACAAATATGTAAATAATTTTTCCTTTTATATACCGACTCGTATCCCCACGAACCAGATGGCTTTAACCTATCCTTCCCCGGATACGCCCTCAAGCCGTTCTAGCCAATCCTTCCCCGGATATTGCCCCGAGCACCCCCTAGATCTAATCACCTAGACCTAGTCGCCAACACAAGGCGAATTTCCCCCTAAGTCCTACCCAGACCTAGTCGCCAACACAAGGCGAATTCTCTAAACGGTTACAAAAAAGTATGGAATGAAAATAATGATAGTAATGATAAAAACTCCCTATATGAGATCTTCTGAAGTTGGAGATGAAGGATCGCTGTAGTATGAGCGAGGTCAAAGCGATCGTCCTTCGGATGTAGCGTGACGTAGTCCTCCTCCAGAATTCTCCTTAAGCTTTTTGTGGGAGATCCATCTTCGGCAGCATAACAACACTGGAATTGTGGCACAAGCAACCTCTCTGGGATGGATTAGCCAAAACGAGAAGCAAAGCTCCAATATATAGAACTTCTCGCTAGCGCCTGCGGTAGCTACTAGCGCCTGCGGTAGCGTTCGTGTGGAGCGGTTGCGAAACCGTCGGTGGCGTGGCGCTGTGTACGAACTTGAGATAGCGCCTGGTGGTAGCGCTAATGCTGGCGGTAGCGGTTACGAAACCGTCGGCGGCGCGGCGGAACAAACTTTCGTCGAACAAAATTTTTGTCGAACGAAATATTCGTCGAACGGAACTCCAATTTCGTCGAACGAAATATTTTGTCGAACGGAATTTTCGTCGAATGAAAATTTTCGTCGAACGGAGCTTCAAGTTCGTCAAATGAGCTAGCGCCCGGCGTTAGCGATAGCGCTGGCGTTAGTGCTGCTCCTTTCAAAAGTTTGATTCCATGCTGCCTTCTACCTGTGGAGTATTGCACCTATAGTTCCTGCACACTATAAACACACTACAAGCAATATCAAATACAATATGAGATTTGTTATTCTCAAACAAAGGGATGTGACACACATGTCCAACAATCTCCCCTTTTGATAATAACAAATCCTCTAAGCAAGAAATCAACAATAGTGTTTATAGTATAGGATAAGCAAGATGATAGTGCAACTATAGTATATGATAAGCATGATAATGTGCATACTCCCCCTATCTTAACGCTGCCCTTACATAAATGCAATTTATGTTTTACTCCCCCTAAAAGATAGATTACATGAATTATTCTCCCCTTAATCTTTTATATTTCTCCTATATAGATTTCTTCAATTAATCTCCCCCTTTTGGTATTATCAAAAGAAGGTGGGGTGAGGGTAGTAAGGAGGCATTTCTTATAAAAGATAAAGCATGATCGAGCTTTTGTAATATAGATAATGATAAATATTTTAAGCATAGTATATAAGAGATTTCAAATAAAAAGATAAGAGTTGCAAGCAAGCGGAAGATTATAAGAAACATCTTTTCCTAAGCATGAAAAACATGAGTAAAAATATGAGTTTTAGTTCAAAATTGAAAGATGTTTTAACCTTTGAAATCTCAAAGTTTTTCATAAAGATACCAAGCATGAAATGAACATATCAAAGAGAGATTATACTACAATGTTACTTAATTTTAAGTTCAAGAGATACTAAAACATTGTAGAGATCATGCTAGGTTATCTAGTGCATTTTTATATAAAGAGTAGTATAGATAAAGCATTAGAATCCAATACTCATGAGAAGAAGTGTTATGAAAGATAATGATGTGCACATAAGTGTATTTTGGGAAATGTTAACAATTGATTTAAATCAACAAAGTACAAGACATATGTAAAGTAAAGTGCACAATAAAACACAAGTATATCAACTTTCACACACTTTTAATGCACATAGTTTTTAACAAAGTGGTGTAGTAACAAAGGTTTGCACAAGACACTTTACTATTCTTTCGAAGGTGCTCAACCTCATAATGCTTATGAAGACTTATCAGGAGGTTCAAGTAGTGCTTGGTGGAGTTATATTTGTCTTCATATATAATTCTTTGTTCACATTTGTGAGACAACATTCTCTGAATACACTTGTTTTGCAAACCCAATTTTTAAAACTTAACCACTTTTCTAAATTTTATAAGTGCAATTCAAATGTAGTGTAGGTAAATAAACTTATGCAAGTTTTAATTCATTGTACAAATACAATACACAAGCAAGCATTTTTAGATTTAAACAACACATGTTGATTACCAAAATAAGTGAGTGAAAGGTATCATTATCAATCATAATACATTTACTCATACTTAGAGGCATGCTAAGCTTGGTTCTACACATTTTTCAATACAATTGATGCACTTTAAATAGATATATCAAAGCATGATAAACAAAACAATGTTCATAGTAATTTGAAGGAATAAATTTTAACATTGTAAATAAGTCCAAATAATAGAATTCATTCATGCTTGATATTAGCAATAAAGATCATACAGTTTTTTTGTTGTTTTGAATTTTTTTTAATGAAATAAACACAGAAAAATCACACAGACATATTTTTGTATTTTTGAATTTTGAATTTTTGTAGTTGATTTTCCATAATATAAATAAAACAGAAAACCATAAAAAACATATTTTTGTATTTTTGAAATTTGAAATTTTATAATTGATTTTCCATAATAAAAATGGAAAATCTCAAAAACATATTTTTTGTATTTTTGAATTTTGAACTTTTATAGTTTTTTTTCATAATATGAATAAAATAAAAATAACAAAAGTCAGAAACACAACAAATAAGTAGTACATATGAACTAACATATTTGTATAGATTTTTAAAAATTTTAAAACACAGAAAAATCAGACACCCACGCCAGCGCCGGCGCTAACGCTAGCGCTGGAAATAGTACACGATTTTTTAAGAATTTTAAATTTCTGATTTTTGATATTTATTAAGTGTCCTTAGAGTAGTCTTAGGCAAAAATTTTGTAATTTTTGGAGATGTCTTGATTGCTCAAATTTGCATAAAACTTTAGCTTTTTCAAATACATGTGTTTTACAAAAACATTTAAGCTCAAAAAGATAAATTATGCAAACACATGAGGACATTTTTTATTAAACAACCCAAAATATGCATGATTTAAGTGATAAGTAAATAAAAAGATCATGCAAAGAGTAATATAAGTATGTCCTTAGATTAAAGACTACCCCGACTAAATGTCTACACCCTAGCCCCATACTAAGTGACGGATGGGCATGAGGAGCTGCACACATGCCGTAGGTTGGGGTGTTAATCCCATATGCACACACTAGAGAACGCTCAACCTAGCACTCTTTCCCCCTAGTGCCTCACAAGGCCCCACTGGAACCCTCCCCGGTTAAGGACAAGACATGACTTATAGGTTAGGTCTCTAATGCATACAACCCTACGCCCCCGCTATTATGAGATATGAAGTCATAGGTGAAATAATCTTTTGGACAACCTATGCTTTTAAATCTAAGGGTTGATATATAAACTATGGGTTTTGTTTAATGTGATGAGTTATATAAAGTCGCATAGTTTTTCTACTTTTATGAGATGACGATATGTGATAACTAGCACAATTACTAATATTCAATAAGTGATAAAGCTAGTATGATGAGTTTTGGATTTAATGTCATGTCATAAGATTAATATTAATATTACTTGTATTCCAAAATAGAATTTCAAATTATAGATCTAGAATAGAGTGATGATTAAGTTTGATTTATATCTTCATTGCAAAGTTGATTCTAGAGTCTACAAATATGAGAGATGCATGCAATCAATATCAAAGCATATCAATACTCCAAATAATAGAAAGAAAACATTATTCAAATTTTTATCATAAGATTCATAATTCTTATTATTGATTTGAGATATTTCTTGATAGAACATGAATTATGATTTATGATTATATAGAATTTTGCTTCGAATATATGTTAGATCATCACGATGAATGTGAATTCTATTCCTTCTAAACTTATGGCAATATGATTTGGTGATATTTTTTGAATGAGCATGTTTGAATTGTAAGTCTAGAAAATGATGATCATGCTATCATATTAAAGACAAAGATCACAAATATATAGTTTTGAAATAAAATTGCATTCAATAATTGAATTTATTGATCTTTGGTTTCACATGATAATATATGATTCATGATACAATATTCATATATATTCTAATGATTAATCCATAAACTATGTGTTTGTTGGAATTTTAGTATTCTATTTATGATTTCAAAACACATAGTTATCATGAAATTTGAATAACATTGCAAGTGTTATACCTAGCATATAAATTTAAGCATAAAATAAGAAGTGATGCTAGGATGATGAGTTTGAATGTAATGTTATTACATAGGATTAATGGAGATTATGTTGCATGTAATATGAGAAGTTTTCAAATTAATTTTCTTTAGACCTAGAATGAAATGATTAAACTTTTGATTTGATCTTAATGATACAAGATGATTCTAAGGTCTAAATAATATGCAAACAATGGTGACATACATTACACACAATATACAAAGAATATCATGTGATGAAGAATTCAAAGACACAGAAATTGCTGAAATAAGAAGACTGATATAACTTTTAATCAAAGTTGAGTTGGGCAATTTTGACAGCACCAAACGAATTTGAATGGACAAGTTTGGTTCTTCATTGGATGGAGATTTCTGTGCTCTTTCCAAAAAGATATTAAACGCGAAAATCGGACGAGCGGATCAAAAGATATGACTTTTGAAGTTTTGATCTAAAACTCGCATTTTTGAAAAATTAAACACGCGTTTTGTGAATGTTTGTTTTTGATTTTATTTGATAATATTCTTCATTACAAGGGCTATCATATGCAGCAAACAAGATAGAAAATAATCAAAACATTGCGCATTTTAATTTTTAACACAAGCCCTTTAATAAACCATTTAAATCCAATATTTAAAATAGTTTCAATAGTCTTGATAATAATTTCAATATTCAATTTCTAATGATAATTCAAGACAATTAAGGGTAAAAGATTTAAAAGGATAAAGTACAATCAAAGATTGAAGATAGATCACTTTGAAAAATATAAGACTTAATGTTCAATTTTAATTTAAATTTGATTTGATAAACATTGGGCTTAATATGAGTAAGTCATATCTTATGAAAAATAAAGTGACCATAAACATTTTGGATCAAAAAAATACAAAACAAACAAAAGAAAAAGAAAATAAAGCACACCATGAAGTAGAGTATTGATATTTCATTTTTAATTGTTTCTACTTCCAGCAAATGATAGGATACTAATGAATAAAAGATTTAGGTATCCAAAGGGGACCATGTGGGATGGTTCCTTTGGGTACCCAAATACATCGTGATGGCTTTTGGGAAGATAATGATAAATGGGAATTTTTAATTAAGCATGATATGCCATTTTTCTTTATGGTTCTCCATTCATACACTGGTTGTTTATCATTTAAATTCATTTTATGATTATGTGACATCTTTATTTGATTATATTTGTTTGAAAAATAATTCATTTGGGATTTATGTTTATTCAAATTATTTTTCAAAATAGATTGATGTTGATAATCATAATGAATTTTATTATATGGATTCTTTGAAAGTTTATAAGATTGATTGTCTTCCTTTAGAAGTGATTGTTGAAAGAGTGGGTTACAATATGTGTTAAATGATTGATTCTTATTTTGATGATTTTCATTTCCACTCTTTCTTATAGACATACTCTTATAATATGAAGGATAATATTTTATAGTTTGTTTTTCATGAAAAGTATTTTTTAAATTTGAGTCATGATTGAAAATATATTGAGACTTATAATAGTGACTCTTAAGAATTTTATGAGGCTCATAATTCTTTTTGAAACTAAACTCCTTTTGATTTAATGTGTGAAAATGGTCCTTTTTAGAAATGATTTTGTAAGTTAATTTATCCTTGTTATTCAAAATCTTATGATGAAATTCATTAAATGACATTTGAAATTTTTCAACAAAAGATTTTAATTGTATTAACTTACAAGATAAAGCATCATTTTCAATTATCAATTTTTCATTATGTCTTTTAGAAAGTAAGAGCCCATTTTCAATTTCCTTGAATTTTTCTTTTAATAAATTTCAATTAATACAAGGAATAGGAATTTTAACTAAAGAGCATGAAAGAGAATTTAACACATCAATATTTGATTCTATGTTATCGTTTGCTTTTAAAGATTTATTTTCTAAACGTAATTTGGAATTAGCAATTTTTAACTTTAAAATTTTATGTTTAGCAATTTTAAGCATACGAGAAGTAGAAATGGAATTTGTTACAAAAAGAGGAGTTTTTGATTTTCTTACATTGCTATGGGATGAGGCAAGATTTGGACCAACGATTCCTTTGACATCTTCTTTGCATTCCTCTTCAAAGTTGAATTTCCGTCTTCTCTTTTGCTTGATGTGTTGCCAACAAATGAGTCCAATATTGTGACGTTGGGTTCTTCTTCCTCCAAGCATAAGTCCTCATCAGTTTCTTCTCTTGGATCCACAAGGAATTCCTCTTGTTCATCATCTGTGGAAGGAAGACTATAAGTATTCTCAAGAAATTTCCAAACTTCATAAGCAGTAGGAAGTGTATAAATAAGTTTGAAAATATTTTGATCTAATGCACAATATAGACTATTCATAGATTTGGCATTTAAAAACATTTCATTTTTATTTAAAATACTTGGGTGCATTTTAATTGTAATATTCCATACTTTAATATCCAAAGATTTAAGAAATTTTTCCATAAGAAATTTCCACCCATTATAATTTTTGCCTTCAAATAAAGGTGGTGCTAAAGATTTTTCATTTATAGGAAAGTTTCCCCCACTAGTAGAAGCGAGATCATGAGACGCCATTATTTCTAGTTTTTAAATCGTTTGGAATAACCTCCCTCTGATACCATTTGTTGGATCTTACAGCGCCCTTAGAGGGGTGGGTGGGGGGGGGGGGGGGGGGGGGTGAATAAGGGAATAAAAGTTCTTTTTATAATTTTAAGAAAATTACTAAATTATTTTATAATATGAGAAGGTAAAATAACAATTTTGCTAAATGTATAGAAAATCATGATTTGCAATTTTAGAAACAAGTACTAAATTGTTTTATGATGAAAGAGATTGAAATAAACAATTTAGATTTAGAATTGAAAACTTAGAACACAATATAATAGAGAATACGCCAAATGAGAGAAATCAAGTAAACACAAATAGAGACATGATTATATTATATGAAAAGTTGTTTACAAAAATTGATTTCAATATCGCTTGAAATCGGAGGCGACAAATATGTAAATAATTTTTCCTTTTCTATACCGACTCGTATCCCCACGAACCGGTTGGCTTTAGCCTATCCTTCCCCGGATATGGCCTCAAGACGCTCTAGCCAATCCTTCCCCGGATATGGCCTCGAGCACCCATAGATCTAATCACTTAGACCTAGTCGCCAACACAAGGCGAATTTCCCCCTAAGTCCTACCCAGACCTAGTCGCCAACACAAGGCAAATTCTCTAAACGGTTACAAAAAAAGTAAGGAATGAAAATAATGATAGCAATAATAAAAACTCCCTATATGAGATCTTCTGAAGTTGGAGATGAAGGATCGCTGTAGTATGAGCGAGGTTGAAGCGATCGTCCTTCGGATGTAGCGTGACGTAGTCCTCCTCCAGAATTCTCCTTAAGCTTTTTGTGGGAGATCCATCTTCGGCAGCATAACAACACTATAATTGTGGCACAAGCAACCTCTCTGGGATGGATTAGCCAAAACGAGAAGCAAAGCTCCAATATATAGAACTTCTCGCTAGCGCCTGCGGTAACTACTAGCGCCTGCGGTAGAGTTCGTGTGGAGCGGTTGCGAAACCGTCGGTGGTGTGGCGCTGTGCACGAACTTGAGATAGCGCCTGGCGGTAGCGCTAGCGCTGGCGGTAGCTGTTGCGAAACCGTCGGCGGCGTGGCTGAACAAACTTTCGTCGAACAAAATTTTCGTCGAACGAAATATTCGTCGAACGGAACTCCAATTTCGTCGAACGAAATATTTCATCGAACGGAATTTTCGTCGAACAAAAATTTTCGTCGAACGGAGCTTCAAGTTCGTCGAACAAGCTAGCGCCCGACATTAGCGATAGCGCTGGCATTAGTGCTGCTCCTTTCAAAAGTTTGATTCCATGCTGCCTTCTACCTGTGGAGTATTGCACCTATAGTTCCTGCACACTATAAACACACTACAAGCAATATCAAATACAATATGGGATTTGTTATTCTCAAACAAAGGGATGTGACACACATGTCCAACAGTGGAAAATGAAGATATCACCCTTGAATTTGTCCCAACAGACAAACAAGTGGCTGATATATGTACAAATCCCCAAGATGAAGCTAAGTTTAACTTCTTCAAATTCCAATTGGGAATGTTAAACTTAGAGTAACCCTCAACTTTATTATTTACTAATGGCTTTCTAGATGAGTGGTCAGAAAATCTCACAGGACTTTGATGAATCATGCCTGAGCAAGGGGGAGCTTGTGCTATTCCTTGGTTAGAAAAGCAGAAGGAAAGAAGTCAGAAATGGGGAGAAATGGTGCTCAAGAAGACCTTAAAGGTAAGGGGAGCAAAGAAGAGACATCAAATCAAGGGGGAGCTACAAGCTTGATGTACTCAAAGAGTTCTGCAAAAGATAAGTTAAATCTTGAAACAATTCCATCTAAGATTATGATATTTACTATCAAATGAAAGTACTCTTGAATTGAGATTCTGACTTCTTTAAATAGGGGGAGATTGTTGGGAATCTTGCCCACATGATTCCTGATTTGAAGAAGTCATCATGTCAAGAATACTTCACTTTGTATTTGATCATATATCTAGTTCATAATCTCAGGAAAATATAAGTACATATCGTCGAAAAGGACAGGAGATGTCGTCGTCAAAGTATGCTTGTCGTCATCATGATGAGCAAAGCAAACGCTGAGATATGGCAAGTTCGTCGAACGCTGATACTTGGCGAGATCATCGAACAAAGAATGCCGATTGTCGAACGCAGAGAAAACTCAAAGATATCGAAGGAAGGAATGTCGTCGAGAAGATGCAATATCGTCGCCATCAACAAAATGGGCATACTGTCAAGAAGAACAGATACCGTCGTATAGAATCCTTGTCACTGATACAGCTAAGGATGATTGGTGGTGTTGGACATCATCATGAAGAAGGCATGTCGTCGAGAAAACAATGTGATCACGATGACATGTTGCAAGAAAGAAGATCTCAATGACACAGTCAGAGATTGCATATCGTCGTATGTGCAGAATCGCCAAGATATCTTATATCGTCGAGATATCAGCATCAGAGGGAGAAGAAAGAAGACATGAAGATCTACCGAAGATCATGGCATCCACAAAGGCCTGTCGTCGAGATATTATACATGTCATCATAACGATGGAAATATCGTCGAGACAGATTCAAATCTTGCGGACGTGCTGTCAGCAGTTAATGCTGCCGCCTGATTGTCCAATCAGCGCATGCACTTAATAAATCGAGGTATTAGCGCGTACTCCAAAGGAATAAAGCTATCAGCGCGTGCTAAAAAGGAATGGAGGTCTGACACATAAAGAAACTTTTCAGACGACCGTTGGGAGGCCTCGCAGTCTTATAAAAGGATACATGAGGTTGCCCTAAAAGAAGAATTATCAAGAAAGAACTTGCGCACATAGAGAATCGAACAACACAAGCGCCGCAAGAAAGAAAGAGAAAAAGAAGGAGTAGTCATCTTCATCGACTGTTAAGAAGCCAATCCTCATCAGGCTAAGTAAAGATTTGAAGAAGAACCGTGCGCTCAAGATCTGAATCAGAACGATCTTCTTCAATCTTAAGGAGCCGATCTTCAACAGGCTTAAGTTGCCGATCTTCATCCGGCTGAAGAAACATTTTATTACTGTATTTTCTTGTAAGGCTTGCTGGCCAATTTGTCTAGCTTGAGGGCTGGAGAGCTGTGAGGCTTGAGGGCCAGGGCAGTGCACTTGCGGGTGCGATTTTCGAGCTTGAGGGCTCGGGGGCAGTAGGGGCTTGCGGGCCTAGGATGTTGGGACTTGCGGGCCCGTGCTGTAGGGCTTGAGGGCCTGAGTGCCGAGCTTGCGGGCTCGGGGGCAGTAGGGGCTTGCGGGCCTAGGCTGTTGGGACTTGCGGGTCCATGTTGTAAGGCTTGAGGGCCTGAAGCTTTTGGCGGAGTTTGCCGAGCCTAGCACACTGCTGGGTAGGCGTAGAGGGAAAAAGGACTACTCAAGACACCCCATCTTAAGGAACCTCTATAGATCTTGTGTCGTCTGGTGTGATTTATTTGTGTGTTAATTTTGTGCATTGCTTGAATATTTATAACTCACGCTAATAACTCAAAAAGTACCAAGATCACCTAACACCCCCCCCCCCCCCCCCCCCCCCTCTAGGTGAACGTTCCATCCCCAACAAGGGACTCAACTCCTAGTTTTCCCCAACTAAGGCCTCACAGAAAGGAGGAGAAGCACCGCTTGCCCGCGTAGGACCGTGGTTAGCACTAAAATATATAAAGTACAATATAAGCAGTAAGAAAGGCTAGAAGCAGGGGCCGAAATATCAGGACCAGTACGAGACTAGAGAATTGAAAGTACAGAAAACAGCAAATAAAGGACCAGTGCGAGACTGGATTACTGGAAATGAACGATCAAAAATACAAGTAAGGGGACCAGTGCGTGACTGGATTACTGGAAATGAATGAACAAAAATATAAGTAAGGGGACCAGTGCGTGACTAGATTACTAAAAGCATAAACAGAAAGCAAAAGTAGGGGGACCAGTGCGAGACTGGATTTAAAGAATAAATGCAGAAAGTAAATGCAGGATGAGTACTAGACTGGAGAGCATAATAAATAAAAGGGTTAGTAGTCCAATCACTCCATGACATGAGGCTTCAATGTCGACTCCGTTCTTAGGAGGAAGTTCCGTTCGATCCCCGTTCATAGGGGGCTTTTCTCCATTCATAGGAGCTTTCTTAGATTTTTTGAGATTACTTATATTTCGTGTGCCTTGGGTTCACATCTTAAATATCTTGACGTTATTGAAATTTGCAGCGTCGCCTCGCAATTGCGACCCAAATTTCGCGTCGATACTTTTAACTTAGTCGATTCCTTAGATCGATATGTATAATTTTACTACGTAACTAAAAATACGCGTCGCGAGTCCGCCAATTTATCCCAAATAATTTCGCTCACTTTCGGGCATTTATTTTGCTCGTAAAAGTCCTTTAAAGGACCAAAAGAAAAAGGTCACACCTTCAAACTTTGATAGTAATTGCAAAATACCCTAAATTAGAGCCTATAATTTTTTGGGGAATTTTCCAAATTCATTTGGGCTTTTAATTCCTTTAAATAAACCTTGCATATGGGTTTAAAAAATAGCAACACTTATCCTAAAAATCCCAAAAAATTACAGGAGGTTCCCCTCTGAGTGGGGTACATTTTTCATGTTGGGAGATTTTGCCAAAACTGCCCCATTTACCCCAGAAAATTGAGGAAGGGGTAAGGTCTTTTGGGATGCAAATAGCAGAAAGGAGGGAGAGCAGGGGGAGCTGCACCGTGCACCCTCCTGGGATCCCCACAGTGGATCTGCGACGGATCCACTGTGGGGGCACACATGTGCAGGCGGGGGGGGGGGGGGGGGGGGGGGGGGGGGGGGGGGGAAGGTTAGGGGAGCCGCCTGATCTCCTTGAGGAGAACGGACGGCTCCCGCTATCCCAGCGAGAGGCGGCCATTGCCGCCGCTGGGAAGCAGCCGACTGGGGCCAGCGCCGCCTCCGGTCGGTGCACCAGGGGCCAGTGACCACTCTAGTGATAGTCCGACGGTCTGGCGCCGCCGGCCACCATCGAAATATAGGAAGAAAGGGGGGGGGGGGGTGGTGGCGCAGCCTGCATGCGCCATGCAGTCTTGCTGCGCCACCTTCCCCGTTGGGGGAGCCTCCCCTGATGCCCTTGTCTAGGGCGCCGGGGAGGGAGGCAGTCCTCCGGCGAGGGTCCGTCGGCCTGGCGCCACCGGCCGCCGTCGGGGGTGGGGCTTTTACCCCGTATAGGAAGTGGAGAGGGAGGGGGAAGGGCGCAGGTGCCGCCAAAGGCGCGTCCTCCGGCGACCCTGCCGCCTCATTCCATCAGAGCTAGGGTTCCTGGGTGGGTACTTGCTCCCCTAGTGCCACCACTGACGCTGGGGGTGTAGGTTCACGGCCAGCCCCTCCCCCCGAACCTGGGCAGGGTTTGGGGGGGGGGGGGGATGGCGGCGTTCCGACGACGGGGGGGGGGGCAGGTTGCCTTAGGGAGGTAGGAAGGAGGAGGGACAGGTGTTATACCTGTGGGGGGAGGGTCTCAGGAAGCTGGGAGTCGGGTTGCCATGGTGGTGGGGTGGTGGCGACGACTCGATTGGGAAGGGCTCCGACAGGGGCTGTGCTGGCTGGTAGTGGAGGAGGAGGAGGCTGGTGTGCGCTCAGGGAGGGTCTGGGGCCCCTTTTATAGGTGAGGAGGGAGGCCTCCCCTCTCCCTCCCTTTATCCCCATGTGGGGTTACGGGAGGGATGGGTGGGGGGAGATATTTTCTCCCCACCCCCTCTTCTTCCCTTGCCCTAATAGGGGCTGCCTGTTCATGGGCAGCCCCCTCCTTTGAGGGAGGAGCCTCTCTCTCCTCCCCCCTTTCTTTTTCTTTTCCCAAAAAATTCATGCTTGGGGGGTGGGGGTGGGGTTTGACCAAGGTCAACTTCGGTGAGGTCCTCCATGGTCCCGGGGGTCCATCATGATTCACCGGGGCCGATTCTGAGTTCATGCGCTATGTATTTCGTACGTTGTACCGAGGCGGTCTACATAATCAGAAATAGGCATATTCTCCGTATGACCTTGGATTGAAATGGAACGAGTTCCATCACACTCATATCGGTTATATGAGTCTAACGGAACTGACGGAAGTCCAATCAGAGTACGTTTGGTCACTGTACCCCAACGACTTAGTTGCGGCGCACAATAATACCCAAAATGGTTGTTTTCTCCAAACAACCTCGGATTGGAATGGAACGAGCTCCATTATACTTGTATCGATTGTATGAGTCTAATGGAGCTGATGGAAGTCAGATTGGAGTACATTTGGTCACTATACCCCAATGACTTAGTTGCGGCGCACAATAATACCCAAAACGGTCATTTTCTCCAAACGACCTCGGATTGAGGTGTAACGAATTCCGTTGCGCTCGGATTGGTCATACGAGTTTAACGGAACTGACTGAAGTTAGGTCAGAGTTTCCTAGCACAGTATCCGTTAATCGTGTTACTTCCTACCTTTGGGGTCTACTTTTATTGGGTCCGCTAGGGTCTAGGGACCCAATAAAAGTCGGGATATTACAATCCAATAAAAATAAAGGGATTTTCATCCCCGAAAATTGCCTAAAGTAGGGGGGGTTCATGTGACATACCTGGGGAAAGAGTGCTAGGTATTTTTCCCGAACAAGTGTTTCTGGTTCCCAGGTAAACTCCTTGCATCCACAATTTGACCATAATATCTTGACCATCGTAATGAACTTGTTGTGTAGCTCCTTGATATTGGAGTCTACTATCTTTACTGGTTCGAGTTGGACACATCGGTTAGATTGCATTGATGCTGGTGATGTAGAAAGATGTTGCTCTGGTTGGCGAAGGACACGTCTTAGCGAGGAGACATGAAATACGTCGTGATGATTTCCCAGTTCAACCAGCAGAGCTATCCTATATGCAATAGGGCCAATCCTTTCTATGACTTTAAATGAGCCTAGATAGCGAGGATCTAGCTTTTTCTGCTTCATTATTCGAGATACCCCATGCATTGGTTTAATCTTCAAGAATACCATGTATCCCACGTTGAATTCCACCAGTCGATGACGTGCATCGTAATATTTGGCTTGACGGCTCTGTGCCTCCAACATTCGTTCTCGAATTAACCTTATAGCTGCTGTGGTATCATCTATGTAGGTGACTCCTAAAGCTTCTGGGTCTTCATTTTGTGCCCATGATAATGGTGTTCGACAGCGTCTTCCGTAGGGGGCCTCGTATGGTGCCATCTTGATGCTTGCCTGGAAGCTGTTATTGTATGAGAATTCTACCAAGGGAAGTACCTGTTCCTAAGGTTCATTGTGTTCCACTATGCATAGTCGGAGGAGGTCCTCCATGGTCCGGTTCGTCCTTTCGGTTTGCCCATCGGTTCTCCATTCTTTTGATGTGAAGCGCCCGTCATGGTCGGATATGATTGACTTGGGTACCCCATGAAATCGGACCACCTGCTCTATAAATAGTCGAGCTAAAATGTCGACGCCTTCGCCTTGTCGGTTTGGGATAAAACGGGCCACTTTGGTGAGGCAATCTACTACGACCCATATTGAGTCATTTCCTGCACGAGATCGGGGTAAGCCATGAATGAAGTCCATGGAGATATCTTCGAACTTCCATTCTGGTATGGGCATGGACTGTAGCAAACCTCCTGGGCTACGACATTCTGCCCTGGCCATTTGACAGATCTGGCAGTGCGCTACATAATCAGTGACGTCCTTCTTCATACATGGCCAGTATAACATTCATCGTAGATCTTTATACATTTTCACTACTCCCGGATGTATTGAATACCTTGATTGATGTGCTTTGCGGAGTATCTCTTCCTGGATTCCTTCGGCAGAGGGAATGAATATGCGGTGTTTGTACTACAGGATGCCATCATATAGATTGTAGTCTTCCTGAGCGCCGTGTTGCAGGGTCTGATTGATTGGGGCCTCTTCTACGTCGATCTTCTGTGCCTCTTGTATTCTGTCTCTGATGTCACACTATATCTCCATCCAGTAAAGCTGGACCTGGTAATCCATCGGGTTCCTGCGGGTGATGAGGATGATATCCAAATCTGCCAAGGACTTGACTAATTCTTCCGATATCATCTCTATCCAATTCCCGGCCATCAGAGGTTGCCGACTTAGGGCATCTGCAACCTTATTGGCTATGTCGGGGTGGTATTGAAGGGCAAAGTCATAATCGCACAGGAACTCCAACCATCGCCGCTGTCGGAGATTTAGCTCTTTCTGGGTGAAGATGTATTTGAGGCTCTTGTGGTCGGAGAAGATCTCGCATCTTACTCCGTAGAGATAATGCCTCCAGACTTTTAGTGCGAACAGTACCGCACCCAGTTCCAGGTCATGGGTGGCGTAGTATAGTTCGTGAGGCTTTAGCTGATGTGAGGCGTAGGCGACTACCCTGCCGTGCTGCATTAGTATGGCTCCCAACCCTTTCAGCGATGCGTCAACGTAGATTTTGAAGCCTTTAGTGTCGGAGAGTGTTAGAATCGGAGTCGATATTAGTCGGTTCTTTAGTTCCGCAAACGCTGCCTCGCATTCGGGAGTCCATTGGAACGTTGTATCCTTTTTGGTTAGGGAGGTGAGGGGTAAGGCAATTTTAGAGAAACCTTCTACAAACCTGTGGTAGTAGCCGGCGAGGTCAAGGAAGCTCCTGATATCTACTGCTGACTTAAGTTGCAGCCAGTCTCGTACTGCTTGTACTTTGGCTTGGTCTACCGCCACCCTGTTCTTGTTGATCGTATGCCCAAGGAAACTGACTTCCTCCATCCATAATTTACACTTGCTAAACTTTACGAAGAGTGAGTGTTCCCTTAAATTGAGCAAAACCATTTGGAGATGCCTAGAATGATCGGTCTTACTCTTCGAGTAGATGAGTATATCGTCTATAAAAACGATCACAAAGTGGTCCAAGAAGGGTTCAAACACTTTATTCTTTAGAGCCATGAAGGCGGACGGGGCATTGGTCAGCCCAAACGACATTACCATAAATTCGTAAAGCCCGTAATGGGAGCTGAAGGCTGTTTTGGGAATGTCCTTCTCTCGTACTCGGAGCTGATAGTAGCCGGACCTTATGTCCATTTTGGAGAAGACGGACGCGCCTTGTAATTGATCGAATAATTCATCTATCATAAGTAGTGGATAGGTATTTCAGATGGTGAGTTTGTTTAGTTCCCTGTAATCGATACACAAACGCAGGGATCCATCTTTCTTCTCGAAGAATAGTACTGGGGCTCCCCAGGGCGAGGTACTCGGATGAACGAAACCTGCCTCAATTAACTCTTGTAATTGTATCTTGAGCTCGGCTAGTTCCCTTGGGGGCATCCGGTAAGGTGCTCGGGACACTGGTCGAGCTGCATGAGCAAGTTCAATCTGGAAGTACACTTCTCGTTGCGGGGGCAACCCTAGAAGGGATTCTGGAAAGACGTCTGGGAAGTCTCGAATTACGGGTACTCTAGAGAGCACTTTCGTCTTGTCCTCCATTTCGAAGTAGATCAGGTATACCTCATCCTTTTGTCGGACTTCTTTGACTGTTTTAGTGAATGTTAAGATGATGCGGGCGACAGAGGGTATACCTGCTAGTGTGATAGACTGCCCATTTGGGTTCCGGAGGTGGATCTCTCGAGTCGAACAATTGATTTGGGCGCTGTGCTCGACCAACCAATACATTCCTAAAATGATGTCGAATCCAGTTATCGCTAGAATGGTTGCGGCAATTTCGAATTCTATGCCTCCCAGCGTTGCTTGGAAGGAGCACTTTTCTGTGGACGTCATGTCTGATCCATCCGGGAGTCGTATTCATATCGACATTTCAGATGATTGTATGGTATTTACTTTGTCTGCGATGAAATTCTGAGCGACGAAGGAATGCGTGGCACCGGTATCGAATAGCATTTTAGCGGGATGACCTTCTACCAAAAGTAAGCCTGGTGATATATATACTATGATTATATGATTTTTACAGATATACATGAGGAGTAATCACATAGACGAAACAAAAGCTACATCACATATTTCTACTATATCATATCATCCCAGTATACCATGGCTAATGAAAGTATATACCTATCACTACATCCGGTGCAGGCCCATGCTGGAGATCTAATGCGTACGCCTCGAGCGGTGCTGCTCTGGCCTGTCTGGCTGGGTCCCTCCTGCCTGTAAGTCGTCCTCTGCGACCTCCTCATCCTCGTCCTCTCTCTGCAGCTCCCTGCACTACTCCTAAGCCGGGCCTACCTATAGCCTGAGGGCAGAAACCTCATATGTGCCCGGGTTGCTGGCAAAGATAGCAGTTCCCTGTAAAGGGAACATCTCGTCGTGCGGCTGGGACGACCTGAGGTGCTGGAGCTAGAGGTGTCGGTCGGGACTGGGGTGCCTGCCTATATGGCTGGTAGCGCTGACGCTGTATCCTATCCCGGTCCTGTCTACGAGGGCCTACTCCTCTCTCTCGGCTCTGAGTCCGGTGAACATCCATGTGTCCCCTTCACTGTTGGGCCACCATCCTCTGATCCATCTCTAAAGCTGCGGCGTGTGAGGCGATCGTGTGGAAGGTCGACTGCGAGATCATAATCAAAGCCTGTCGGAGATTGTCTCGTAGTCCTCGATAGAATCTAGTCGCTCTATCTCTATCTGTAACTGCCAAAGTCCCAGCAAAATGGGCCAAGTGGATGAACTCTCGCTGGTACTCCGACACCGTCCTTTCTCCTTGCCGGATCTGTAGGAACAGCTCCTGGAGTGCAATCCTATCAGCGTCTGAGATAAAGTGTTATATGAAGGCCTCTGAAAACTCTCCCCAGAGGATCGTGCTGAGTGGTCGCCCTCTAAATGTGGAGTGGCTGGCTGCCCTCCACCAGTCTCGGGCGTAGCCCTCCAGTAAGGTCACTACTAAAGATACTGCAGCCACATCGGGGCACATCATCCCAACCAGGAGCTCCTCTACTCTCTCTACCCACTCTTCTGCCTGTATGGAAGACTCGGTGCCTCGGAAGGTGGGGGGCCTTAGCCCCCGGAATGTCGTCAGAAGGTCGGTAGGTATAGTGGTCTACTGGGGTGTCCGTAGGATGGTCGTCTGAAAGGTGGCTAACAGAGCTGTCAGTGTCCGTCCTAGATCCGTATCAACAAAAGGGACTGCAGCTGGGGCGGCCGGGGCTGGTGGTGGAGTGGTAGGATGGTACTAATCCCTAGAAGAGGACCTTCCATTACTAGACTCCGGTATCTGGAGATGTAATAGGAGAACATCAATATTTGCAAAAGTAAGGGAATTTTGCAGAACTGACTGAAAGGAAGCGGAAAAAACGTGTGGGTGTACTACTGTGCAGTCTAGGATCCTTAAACCTTAAACCTAAGGGTCCAACAGGCTTCCGCTGCGTGGTTCATCCCGAACCAATTAACGAAAACTGGGGAGGGAGGTTCTAATGACTGCCCCATGTGGTCGGATCATGGTGTCTCTGATCCATTTGTAAGACCCCCCTCCCCAAAACTGAACCCGGTTCAGGGAGGGGGGATCTTACTGCCCAAGGATGACCACTAGTGCTTCCCGGATGGCAACGACCCACCCTCTCAAGCACTGAGTGGTCCCCTTGTTAGGCACAAGAATCACAATAACACATCAGAATCACATAACGGAAGCAATATAATAGGAAAACTAAGCATACAACTTATATTTACATAAACTGAAAAGGCCGAAGCCTATTGTTTACTACATCTTCCTCGGGGGCTACACATGACTGTAACAAAATGCTCTTAAGCTAGTCCTATACTCTAGGACTCACGTCGCGGAAGACAGGGGGCGAGGCTGGAGTATCTGATCGTGCCATCTCTAAGGCCGGTAACTCATCCTGCGGTGCGGGGGCTTCGCGTGTCCCATCTCCTATGATTGGTTATAAGAATAACCGTTAGTCACAGAGTTAAGTAGAAAACACATTCCCTCCCCGGATCCATATCCTGGGGGCGGGCTAAAGTACATGAATAAATAGCCGAAGCAAGGTAGAGGGTTAGCAGCAGGCAAACATATATGCGTATATCTATCTATAGGGCCTACCAACCATAATATCCACGAGGTGACATAGACGCACAGTACATAATAAAGGTAATACTATCTTGCGCACACTCGCACCCAGGTATTCAAACCTGCACACACAAAAACCCTGTGTCGACAAAGCTTGGACCGCTTTGCTTCAAGCGGGGTTGCGAACCCCGCGGGCCTCACCGATGTGGCCGTCGGTGATAGTGGCCAGTCCTGCCACTTCAGAATGTAGTTGTACCATATCACTCAGGCCCTCCCGTACAACTTGGTGTGCTAACTGGATGTGAGCGACATCCGTCAATTCCGAGATTTAGGCCGACTAGCGGAGGCAAAACTACAGTTTAGAGTGGTGATAACCCGCTGTGCACCTCTCCCTGTCGCCATGAGTCGTCAACCCTCCTGCACCAGCACGAATGGTCTACGAGCGTGACCGACCCGCCACTTTCACAATAAACAATCTTCAAAAAGCTTAAACAGAGAGTAAGAGCTTTTAGTCTTGACGCGACATTCTTAACTTTACCGGTCACTCAACTTTCGACCGGGAGGCTCGGCGGTAGGAGGGCTCCTTATTTGGGGCTAACTCGGGAGGAGGGACTCAACTCCGGGTTTTCCCCAACTAAGGCCTCACAGAAAGGAGGAGAAGCACCTCTTGCCTGTGTAGGACCGTGGCTAGCACTAAAATATATAAAGTGCAACATAAGCAGTAAGAAAGGCAGGAAGCAGGGGCCGAAATATCATGACCAGTATGAGACTGGAGAATTGAAAGTACAGAAAGCAGTAAATAAAGGACCAGTGCGAGACTGGATTATTGGAAATGAACGATCAGAAATATAAGTAAGGGGCCCAGTGCGTGACTAGATTACTGGAAATGAATGAACAGAAATATAAGTAAGGGGACCAGTGCGTGACTGGATTACTAAAAGCATAAACAGAAAGCAAAAGTAGGGGGACCAGTGCGAGACTGGATTTAAAGAATAAATGCAGAAAGTAAATGCAGGACCAGCATGAGACTGGAGAGCTTAATAAATAAAAGGGTTAGTAGTCCAATCACTCCATGACAGGAGGCTTCAATATCGACTCCGTTCTTAGGAGGAAGTTCCATTCGATCCCCGTTCATAGGGGTCTTTTCTCCGTTCATAGGAGCTTTCTTAGATTTTATGAGATTACTTATATTTCGTGTGCCTTGGGTTCACATCTTAAATATCTTGACGTTATTGAAATTTGCAGTGTCGCCTCGCAATTGCGACCCAAATTTCGCGTCGATACTTGTAAGTTAGTCGATTCCTTAGATCTATACGCATAATTTTTCTACATAACTAAAAACACGCGTCGCGAGTCCGCCAATTTATCCCAATTAATTTCGCTCACTTTCGGGCGTTTATTTTGCTCGTAAAGACCTTTAAAGGACCAAAAGAAAAGGTCACACCTTCAAACTTTGATAGTAATTGCAAAATACCCTAAATTAGAGCCTATAGTTTTTTGGGGAATTTTCCAAATTCATTTGGGCTT
Organism: Dactylorhiza incarnata; assembly: GCA_033032865.1. Classification (NCBI taxonomy): domain Eukaryota; kingdom Viridiplantae; phylum Streptophyta; class Magnoliopsida; order Asparagales; family Orchidaceae; genus Dactylorhiza; species Dactylorhiza incarnata. The sequence continues at coordinate 8,603,929 of JAWHQI010000038.1, read as the reverse complement.
TTAATTCCTTTACATAAACCTTGCATAGGGGTTTAAAAAATAGTAAAACTTCTCCTAAAAAACCCAAAAAATTACAGGAGGTGCCCCTCTGAGTGGGGAACATTTTTCATGTTGGGAGTTTTTGCCAAAACTGCCCCATTTACCCTCAGAAAATTGAGGAAGGGGAAGGGCTTTTGGGGTGCAAATAACGGAAAGGAGGGAGAGCAAGGGGCGCTGCACCGTGGGCCCTCCTGGGGTCCCCATAGTGGATCTGCGGTGGAACTGCTGTGGGGGCACACATGTGGAGGCGGGGGCAGGAAATAAGGTTAGGGGAGCCGCCCGATCTCCTGGAGGAGATCGGACGGATCCCGCTATCCCAGCGGGAGGCGGCCACTGCCGCCGCCGGGCATTGGTCGGCTGGAGCCAGCGCCGCCCCCAGTCGGTGTGCCGGGGTCCGTTTACCACTCTGGTGGTGGTCCAGCGGTCTGGCGCCGCCGACCACCGTCAGAATATAAGAAGAAAGGGGGGCGGGGACGGTGGCGCAGCCTGCATGCGCCATGCAGGCTTGCTGCGCCACCTTCCCCACTGGGGAGCCTCCCCTACTGCCCCTGGCTGGGGCGCCGGGGAGGGAGGCAGTCCTCCGGTGGGGATCCGGCATCCTGGTGCCGCCGGCCACAGCCGGGGGTGGGGCTTTTACCCCGTACAGGAAGCAGAGAGGGAGGGGGAAGGGCGCGGGTGCCGCCGGAGGCGCGTCCTCCGGCGGCCCTGCCGCCTCATTCCGTCGGAGCTAGGGTCCCCGGGTGGGGACCTGCTCCCCCAGTGCCACCACCGGCATTGGGGGTGCAGGTTCAAGGCCAGCCCCTCCCCCCGAACCTAGGTAGGGTTTGGGGTGGGGGCTGGCGGTGCTACGGCGACGGGGGGGGGGGGGGGGGGGGGGGGGGGATGCCTTAGGGAGGTAGGAAGGAGGAGGGAGAGGTGTTCTACCTGTGGGGAAGGGGATCGGGAGGCTGAGAGTCAGGTGGCCATGGTGGTGGGGTGGTGGCGACAGCTCGGCTGGGAAGGGCTCCGACAGGGGCTGTGCAGACTGGCAGGGGAGGAGGAGGAGGAGGCTGGTGCGCGCTCAGGGAGGGGCTGGGGCCTCTTTTATAGGGGAGGAGGGAGGCCTCCCCTCTCCCTCCCTTTATCACCACGTGGGGTTAAGGGAGGTATGGGTGGGGGGAGATATTTTCTCCCCCCCTCTTCTTCCCTTGCCCTAATAGGGGCTGCCTGTTCATGGGCATCCCCCTCCCTTGAGGAAGGAGCCTCTCTCTCCTCCCCCATTCTTTTCTTTTCCCAAAAAATTCATGCTTGTGGGGGGGGGGGGGGGGGGGGGGGTTGACCAAGGTCAACTTAGGTGAGGTCCTCCATGGTCTCGGGGATCCATCATGATTCACCGGGGCCGATTTCGAGTTCGTGCGCTCCGTATTTCGTGCATTGTGTCGAGGCGGTCTACATAATCCAAAATGGGCATATTCTCCGTATGACCTTGGATTGAAATGGAACAAGTTCCATTACACTCATATCGGTTATACGAGTCTAACGGAACTGACGGAAGTCCAATCAGAGTACGTTTGGTCACTGTACCCCAATGACTTAGTTGTGGCGCACAATAATACCCAAAACGATCGTTTTCTCCAAACGATTTCAGATTGGAATGGAACGAGCTCCATTACACTTGTATCGATTATATGAGTCTAACGGAGCTGACGGAAGTCAGATCAGAGTTGAAAGTGCACAGTTAACCTCACTAGAATTCTCTAGAGGGGGGGTGAATAGAGATTTAAAAATACTTTGTGCTATTATATATATGTGTGTAATAATCACAAATTTAGGCTTCCCACACATCAACAAGAATTAAGCAAGTAAAGAAGAAGAATGGCAACAAGAAAATCACAGCACAACACAAGGAAATATAGTGGTTCCCCAAACATTGGGTAGTCCACTATTCTACCCCCTTGGTAGGAATTCACTAACTTGCACTGAGTCTTTTGATAAGGAGACTCTTAGAACCAGACTGAGTCTTTTGATAAGGAGACTCTTAGAACCAAACTGAGTCTTTTGGTAAGGAGACTCTTAGAACCACTACAACTGAATTTTTTGAAGAGAGATTCTAAAAACTCTTTTACACAATTTGAAAATAGAATGAGAAGAAGAAGTAGAACAAGTAGAAGAACAGAAAATGATATATGTAAGAAAGAATCTTCTTCCTAGCAAGAAGATTGGAAGCACAAGTATAATGAATATGATATCTCTTCTATAGTGAGAAGGAGATTGTAAGCTTTTCTCTCTTTTGTGAGAGCTTTCAGAGTTTGCAGCAGAATGGCTTCAGAAGAAGGAGAAGAAGAAGGCTTTTTCTTTGCTGCAGCACACTATCTCTTTTCTCAGCTTTCTCACTCTTCACTTGGGAGCTCTTCCTCTTTTTCAAATGTATATATGGTGGATCACTTGTTATCATTCTCTGTCGACCTCCTTCTTATTTATAGCTCTGCTTAAAAGATATTGCTAAAGGAGAATAATCAATTAGCAGACAGAGAATTAGAAAGAGATTTAGAAATTCCATAATCAATATTTCTGTAGAAGCAAAGGAATTCATTCTAATTTCAAATAATATCCATAATAATCTTAATCAAATTAGCCAAGAATCAAATCGAAGGAAAGGCTGATTCAGAACGGCTATAAAAGAATAATATCATTCCATAAAAATTAGATCTATAGAAAGAAGGAAAGAGATCTGGCGTGTTTTTGAATTACTTATAAATATCGACGTGCATCGATTACTATTCGACATAAACATCGATTTCATCCTGGCTGGACGTCGAGAGGAGAATAAGGAAGGTGCGTCGACAAAGGTGCGTCGACTTTATCAAATGCGTCGACTAGAAGTCAGAGGTACGTCGACTATGATTACGTCGAATTCTTCTAAGAGTTACTTCGACTCTTTCTGAGAGAAACATCGACTATTTTTCGACGTTGCGTCGAATACTATTCGACGCATATTTACTTAGCCTAATTTTTCATACTTAGAATTTATATTCTACTCATTTCTAGGGGTTAAGATAAATCATTTCCCCAACAATCTCCCCCTATTTGTCTTAACCCTATAAAGAGAGAAATTGTATCAACTTATAATCAAGAAAGCAAAGCATTTATATAAATAAGAAATATGCTAAGCAATCAGAAGAAATCATATAATAAGTAATTGCCTTTCACGAGATTTAAACTAGAAACTTCTTGTTATACATGAAATTAACAAAGGCAGAATAGAGTTTTCTAGATAAATTTTCAATAGCATCAAAAATATAGCCCCTGGCTCTATCAGGATGCTCTTGGACATTTCTGATGATTGTGTGCAGTTTCTCCAGGACTTTGTCAGCATCAGGGAGAGTATCATTTATAGAATAGCCCTTGCTGATGATAATTGCTGCCTTTTCATCAATCATCTCAATTGTAATGTTTTGGGGTTTCTTTTGAGTAGGCTTGGGCTCAGGTGGTCCTTTGTTGTCAACCTTTGGCCTATATTTTCTCTTCTCTGATTGCTGTTTCTCAGGGATCTCAGTCATTTTTTCCTTTCCCTTTCCAGGGTGAGTCATGCTTTGTCTAATCTTGCAGGTCTTTTGGGCTTCTTATAGGGAATATAAATATCTTCGGCACACCCTACACCCCTCTTGTGTTTTTGTCCTTTTTCTAGGATGAGCCCTGCCTGAGGATTTTTCTTTTGATAAGCTTCAACATCAAACAATTTCTTTGGAAGTTTGGTGGAAGATTCTGCAAGAATCTGTTCTTTAGTCATCCCCTTTTTGATCTTTTTCAACCAGACATTCCTCTTATCTTCTACTTCTTTCATAGCTGCTTCATATTCATACAACTCTCTTTCTCTTATTTCTTCATGCAACTTTTCCATGTCAGGATCATGATACTCCTTTATAGGACTGTTAGGAGTGATATTAGGCATTTTTGCTAACCTCTTTATCTCCTCAACAACCTTTCTATATTTCTTTTCCTTTGCATATTATTTTCTTTCTTCTTTGGAAAATTTTTGCCAATGAGGGATGGCTTCACTTCTTCTTTTCATTTGTTTTCTTGGTTTTTCCTTAGATAGCTTTTGTGGAGGTAGAGGTAGTAGAGGAGGTAGAGATGGAGGTTGAAGTGGTGGAAGAGGCAGAAGTGGAGATATAGTTTTCTCTTTAGAAGGTGAAGGTGGAGAAGGGATTTTTGTAGGAGAGGGAACAGCAGGCACAATGTCCTCTGGAGGAATATCCTCAAGTAAGGGTGTCTTGAGTTTGATGTAGCTGGCAGAGAATTCAGGAGAATGATGCTGATATTCTTCCGCACACAAAGGTGCCTCAATCTAGACTTGCCCTTTTAGGTCATCAGAAAAAGCTGTTTCTTCCTCCCCCTGGACTTCTATATTCTGTACTGCAGCAATCTCCCCCCTGAACATATGGGGCATCTATTCTGAATGCTGAATCCACAACATGATCTCCTTCTGTATGATAGGAGGAAGATTCACCAAGGTGTTTGTTGAAGGTGTAATCAGAATGATTGGAGAAGATTGGAGCCTATGGTAAAAGAAAAAAAATGAAGTTGATTTAATACTTAAGGATAGTATTTAGAGATTGGAGAAGAGTTAGCCCTGAGATTTAAGAAAAACCTGGATAGGGGGGTTTCTGGAGCAACTCTCCCCCTGGTTTATATCCTTCAGAAAGGATGTAAAACCTTTTGGTGACAGAGGTTGTTCTTGAAGAAGAACATGAAGCTCAGGAAGAGAGGCAGAGAGGCTGGCCAATTTGGCTTCACAGGTGGTGAGCATGTCGACGCACTCATTGGAGAAGGTGGTCAGACGTGTCTGGAAGTCATTCAGAAGTTGTTCCAGAGCATCGTTTATTGTTTTGAGGAGAGCAGATTGAGTAGGGGTTGGAGCCATTGATGCAGAGAGAGAGGTAGAAGACGAAGATTTTGGCAGTTTGGGAGAGTATGAGTTATGAAATACGAAGTGTTATTTAAAGGAGGTGAAACGTCGAAAAGGAAACAGAAATCAAGGTATATTAGTTAACCAATCGTCAAAAGAAGAAGGGAATATTTGTTTCCTGTTTTATTATGAAGTCATCGTTACGTCGAATTGGAGTCGACGCATGGTCAATTTGTCGGAGCATCTATGACGCTGGTCATTGATGTCGACGTATGCGTCAATATAGAGTCGACGCTCCGTCGAAACATTGTCAGCCTAATGTCCTGTCGACGTGGTCGCAGACTTACGTCGATATTAGATCGACGGTGCGTCGATATCAAATCAACGATGCGTCGATAAGGGATCGACGTATCTGTGTCTTTAAGAAATCAATGCTAGCGTTGAGTTCCTCTTGATGGTGCGTCGATAGGTAATCGACGTATCTGTAAGTACTTGCTTAGTTGTTCTGATCTCTTTTAGATTTCCCCAACAATGATGCTTACAAGCTCCCATCAAGCATTCCCAAGGTGTTGATAAAGTAAGTATGCTTAGTTTCATCTAAGGGTTTGGTAAAAATGTCTGCTCTTTGACTATCTGTAGGAATATATTCTAAGGTTATCTTACCTTTTTCTACATTGTCTCTAAGAAAGTGATGTCTGATCTCTATATGTTTGGTTCTACTATGAAGGACTGGGTTGGATGCTATGGATATGGCACTAGAGCTATCACAATAAATTTTAGAGTTATTGACTTCCAATTTATAGTCAAGAAGCTGATTTTGCATCCAGAGAATTTGTGAACAACAACTCCCAGCAGCTATATATTCAGCTTCAATTGTTGAGGTTGAGACTGAAGTTTGTTTCTTACTGAACCATGATATTAATCTGTCACCTAGGAATTGGCAAGTACCAGATGTGCTTTTTCTATCAACCCTACATCCAGCATAGTCTGCATCTGAGAATCCTATTAATTCAAAATTTGTTTCTGCTGAGTACCACAGACCTAGTTCAGGTGTGCCCTTTAGGTATCTAAGAATCCTTTTACAGAGGTGAGATGGGATTCTTTTAGATCAACCTGAAATCTAGCACATATGCAGGTTGCAAACATAATGTCAGGTCTGCTAGTTGTTAGATAGAGAATGGATCCTATGATTGCCATATATGTCTTTTGATCTACTGATTTTCCCTTATCATCCTTTTCTATAATGGCATTAGTTGCCATAGGTGTTTTCATGGTAGATGCTGATTCCATACCAAAATTTTTAATTAACTCTTTAGTGTATTTAGATTGTGATATAAAGATTCCCTCACTGATTTGTTTCACTTGTAGCCCTAGGAAATAAGAGAGTTCTCCCATACTACTCATTTCAAATTTTGATTGCATTAACTCAGCAAATCTTTTACAAAGTTTGGGATGAGTTGAGCTGAAGATGATGTCATCTACATAGATTTGAACAAGAAGGAGTTGATTTTTATGGGTTCTAGTAAAAAATGTTTTATCTACTTTTCCTCTTTCAAAAGAATTTTCTAAAAGGAAGTTGGAGAGAGTTTCATACCAGGCTCTTGGTGCTTGCTTAAGACCATAAAGTGCTTTGTTAAGTCTATAAACAAAGTTAGGTGAGGAGGGATTGACAAAACCTGGTGGTTGCTCTACATACACCTCTTCTTGAAGGTCACCATTCAGAAAAGCACTCTTGACATCCATTTGGTAGACTTTCATCTTCATGAAGGCTGTATAGGAAAGAAAGAGTCTGATTGCTTCCAATCTGGCTACTGGAGCAAAGGTTTGATTGTAGTCTATTCCTTCTTCTTGTCTGTATCCTTGTGCTACAAGTCTTGCCTTGTTCCTGACAATTACTACAGTGGAGTCTAGTTTGTTTCTGTATACCCATTTTGTACCAATAACTGGGTAGTTTCTTGGTCTCTCAACTAAGTTCCACACTTTGTTTCTCTCAAATTGGCTTAGTTCTTCTTGCATGGCTATAATCCAGTGAGGATCACAATTTGCTTCCTCAAACCTCTTTGGTTCAACTTGAGATAAGAAGCATTGGAGCATCATCCCATTGGAGACTTGGTGTCTTGTTCTTACTCCAGTATTGGGGTCTCCAATTACTTGGGATTGTGGATGATTTTTCATATTGATCCCTGTCCTGCTTGAGTTTGTCAGATGCTCTTCTTCCTCATTAACAATGGGATCATTGTCAAATTGTTCTTCCTGAACTATGTTCTCTTGTGGGAGTTGGTTTTGATTGCTCTTCTTTGAACCTTCTTCATGCTCTTGTTTAGACTCCTCACTTGTTTCCTGTAGCTGGTTTTCTTTCCCAGTGTCTCTGTTCTCTAGAGTCAGTTGTTCAAGCTGAGTCTCTATTCTGCTATTTTCCTGTGGAAAAGAATTGGTGGAAGTTTCCTCCCCCTTAAACAGCATGTTAGTTTCATCAAATATAATGTGCATAGATTCTTCAATTCTGAGAGTTCTCCTGTTATAGCATCTATAAGATTTACTAGAGGATGAGTACCCAAGAAATATTCCATCATCAGACTTCTTGTCAAACTTGGCAAGATGATCTTTCCCATTATTTAAGATAAAGCAAGCACATCTAAATATTTTAAAGTATTTAACACTGGGTGTTTTTCCCTTCAGGAGTTCATATGGAGTTTTTGCCTTAGTTTTGTGAATGAGGCTTCTATTTAGAACATAGTTTGCAGTGTTGACTGCTTCAGTCCAGAAGATTTTTGGTAATCCTGATTCTGTAAGTAAGATCCTTCCTGATTTAATTAAAGTTCTATTCTTTCTTTCAGCAACTCCATTTTGTTGAGGAGTTCTAGGGGCTGAAAAACTTTGTTTGATACCTATATCCTCACAGAAACTACAAATTGACTGATTTTCAAATTCAGTCCCATGATCACTGCTGATAATTGAAACATGAGTATTGAACTCAGATTGAATCTGTCTTATGAATCTTGAGAGAATCTTATGGGTTTCAGACTTGGCCCTTAGAAAGAATACCCAGCTAAGCCTAGAATAATCATCTACAATAACTAAGGTATAAGACTTTCCACCTAAGCTCTGAGTGGATATGGGACCAAAGAGATCCATGTGCAGTAAGTAGAGAATCCTAGGGGAGTCATCCTTACCAATTGGTTTGAAGGATGAATTGGTCTATTTTCCTAGTTGGCAAGGTCTGCATGGAGAGTCCTTAGAGAATCTACCCTTTGGTAGGCCTCTGACTAGGTTATTCTTTGATAATTTACTAATGGTTTTGTGGTTTAGATGACCCAGTCTCCTATGCCATAATTCACTTTTATTAATAATATTGTTGAACAAACAAACTTCTGTGGGTGAGGAGCTAATGTCTACTATATATACCTTCCCTTTTCTAATTCCATTGAGTACTATGGCACCAGTCTTGATACCAATAATATGGCCAAATAGTGTGGTGAATGTTAGCTCATACTTACCACTATCACATATCTGACTTATACTTATCAGATTGTGCTTCAGTCCTTTGACCACTGCCACATTCTTGAAGGTGACTTTCCCTTCTTTGAAATCTCCAAAGCCCCTGGTTTGGCCACAGCTAGAATCTCCAAAAGTCACTGGTGGTCCAAGTCTATCCTCAAAATTGATTAATAGGTTTTTGTACCCTGTCATGTGCATGGAGCATCCACTGTCCAAGTACCACACTAGCCTGGAGATGTGATACATCTGCACATATGATTTAAACATTAGTTTGGACCCTCCTAAGCTGGGGTCCCTTCTTCCCAACAGTGAAAGGTTTAATGAAAGAATAAGTGGGTTTTTCAGAATATCCTTCCTCCTTTAGGGGCATTGGCTTATCATACCAATTGTCTTTGGTAATGTTGCAGAAATAGTGTTCATAATAAAAGGAAATGGATTGAGAAGACCTTTTTGAAAAGGAGACATTTCTGTTAGATTGGTTGTGTCGATATGAATTCGACGTATGTTTAAAGTTGCGTCGAGTGGAAGTCGACGCTTCCTTCATTCTGTGGTTACTTTTAGTCGAAGCATAGGAGAGATTGCGTCGATTGGAAGTCGACGTATTTTGGTGTCTCCGTTGATTAGAAATCGATGCATTATTTGAGTTGCGTTGAGTAGAATTCGACGCACGTCGATAATGATTCGACGCAAGTTTGTTTCTTTTCTGAGGATATTTTCCTAGGATTCCTTCATATATAGTGGGACTATTTTTGTTAAAAACGGTGGTTGTTTGTGATCTTTCTCCTGTCAAATGATTTTCCCTAGTAAAGTGAATAAGATGTCTCTAGACAGATTTGCTGGGTGATTGAGGTTTGGGTTCTAAGTCAGTGTTATATTCTAGTTGTCTAAATCTATCAGTGAGATTGTTAGAGATCTTCTTGAGCTTCTGACTTCTGCCATTTAGAGAGTCTTCAAAAGCTTTTGCCTTTGCTAGCTCATTTCTTAGTGCTTGATTTTCAGTATTGATTTTATTTAGTTGTTCATCTGAGAGTCCTAGACTAAGCTCATAGTTTTTATGTTGTGTTTTCATTTGTTTGAGATTATTTAGTTCATTTCTTAGTTCCTTTACCTCTTTCTCAGATTTGACTAGATCTAAACAAAGTTCTTTGAAACTATTTTTGAAATGAGTGGAGGAGAAATCTATATCACCAAATAAATTTACCAGAGATGTATCTTCAGGCTTTTCAGTGGCCATCAAACAGGTTTCCTCTTGCTTAGCCTTCTCCTGATCATCTTCAGATGAGGTACTTCCTTCAGATTCTGAATCACTCCATGATTGAGCAATGAACCCTTTCTCTTTCTTCTTCTTCTTCTTCTTCTTTAGATCTGTTCTTTTCAGATCTTTCTTATTGCTGATCTCTTTAGGACATTCAGGTGCAATGTGTCCAGGTTTCCTGCAAGAGTAACAGATATATCTCTTTATTAGGAGTTTTGTCATACCTGGTTTTTGAGTCTCTCCTTCTGGATCCTTCTGTTTTGATCCACTTCTTGAACCTTCTGGCCAGTAGACTGATCAGCTCTTCATCATTTGTAGAGGGTTCACCTTCAGTATCCTTCAAAGCAATGCTCTTTTATTTTGAGAGAGGAGAAGCCTTGTCTTTCTCTTCTTTCTCAGCTCTTGTTTTCAACAGCTGTTCATAAGATCTTAATTTACCCAACAGGACATCTGTTGAGATTTCTTTTTGACTTCTGGAGTCTTTAATTGGCCAGATTCTTGAATCCCAAGAGTTAGGGAAGCAAGTTAGCAATTTGTCATTTATCTCAGTGAGAGATATGTCCTTCTCAAGTGTTTTTAGCTCATTTATTATGAGGCTGAATCTAGCATACATGTCAGCAACACTTTCATTTTCTCTCTTCTGGAAGTTTTCATATTGAGAGATGAGTAATGCCTTTTTATCCTTCCTCTCATCAGCACTCCCTTCTACCATTCTATTGAGAGCTTCCCATATTTCCTTAGCTGACTCATATTCAGCAATCTTTTGGAAGATTTCATCTGAGAGGGTTGAGACTAAGATATTCATAGCCTTGGCATCACATGCTTGAGCTTTCTTTTCTTCATCTGTCCATTCAGCCTTTGGAGCAAGTGTTTGTGTGACCTTTCCACTTGAGTCCTTCTTGAATGGCTTGGTAGGACCTGTCATAATAACATCAAATAATTCTCCATCAATAGAGTTTAGATAAATTTTAATTCTTGTTTTCCAAAGTGCAAACTTTTCAAGGTTGCAAATTGGTGGTCTGGTGGAAGCATAATCTTTGATTTGTGCTATATATATGAGGTAGGATCTTTTTGATCAAGGAGTTACCCTTTTTAGATCAACCTCCCTCTGATACCAATTGAAAGTGCACAGTTAACCTCACTAGAATTCTCTAGAGGGGGGGGGGGGGGGGTGAATAGATGATTAAAAATACTTTGTGCTATTATATATATATATATATATGTGTAATAATCACTGATTTAGGCTTCCCACACACCAACAAGAATTAAGCAAGTAAAGAAGAAGAATGACAACAAGAAAATCACAGCACAACACAAGGAAATATAGTAGTTCCCCAAACTTTGGGTAGTCCACTCTTCTACCCCCTTGGTAGGAATTCACTAACTTGCACTGAGTCTTTTGATAAGGAGACTCTTAGAACCAGACTGAGTCTTTTGATAAGGAGACTCTTAGAACCAAACTGAGTCTTTTGGTAAGGAGACTCTTAGAACCACTACAACTGGATTTTTTGAAGAGAGATTCTAAAAACTCTTTTACACAATTTGAAAAATAGAATGAGAAGAAGTAGAACAAGTAGAAGAACAGAAAATGATATATGTAAGAAAGAATCTTCTTCCTAGCAAGAAGATTGGAAGCACAAGTATAGTGAATATGATCTATCTTCTATAGTGAGAAGGAGATTGTAAGCTTTTCTCTCTTTTGTGAGAGCTTTCAGAGTTTGCAGCAGAATGACTTCAGAAGAAGGGGAAGAAGAAGGCTTTTTCTTTGCTGCAGCACACTATCTCTTTTCTCAGCTTTCTCACTCTTCACTTGGGAGCTCTTCCTCTTTTTCAAATGTATATATGGTGGATCACTTGTTATCATTCTCTGTCGACCTCCTTCTTATTTATAGCTCTGCTTAAAAGATATTGCTAAAGGAGAACAATCAATTAGCAGACAGAGAATTACAAAGAGATTTAGAGTTTCCATAGTCAATATTTCTGTAGAAGGAAAAGAATTCATTCTGATTTCAAATAATATCCATAATAATCTTAATCAAATTAGCCAAGAATCAAATAGAAGGAATGGCTGATTCAGAACGGCTATAAAAGAATAATATCATTCCATAAAAATCAGATCTACAGAAAGAAGGAAAGAGATCTGGCGTGTTTTTGAATTACTTATAGATATCGACGGGCGTCGATTACTATTCGACGTAAACATCGATTTCATCCTGGCTGGACGTCGAGAGGAGAATAAGGAAGGTGCGTCGACAAAGGTGTGTCGACTTTATCAAATGCGTCGACTAGAAGTCAGAGGTACGTCGACTATGATTACGTCGAATTCTTCTAAGAGTTACTTTCACTCATTTTGAGAGAAACGTCGACTATATTTCGACGTTGCGTCGAATACTATTCGACGCATATTTACTTAGCCTAATTTTTCATACTTAGAATTTATATTCTACTCATTTCTAGGGGTTAAGATAAATCATTTCCCCAAGAAGAATACATTTGGTAACTATACCCTAATGACTTAGTTGCGACGCACAATAATACCCAAAACGGTCATTTTCTCCAAATGACCTCGGATTGAGGTGCAACGAATTCCATTTCGCTCGTATTTGTCATACGAGTTTAACAGAACTGACTGAAGTCAGGTCGGAGTTTCCTAGCACAGTATCCCTTAATCGTGTTACTTCTTACCTTTGGGGTCTACTTTTATTGGGTCCGCTAGGGTCTAGGGAACCAATAAAAGTCGGGATGTTACATCGTAGACTCATGCAGTGCTCCTAGTAGAGTGCCCATATTCTCAGATAAAAATAGAATTAGAGTTAATAGATTGCTTAGGTTAAACACAATATAATTTTACTTACTATTGTTGGTTTTTTATATCCACTCTTCTTTAGAACGTGATTGAGTCCAACGCTAGTGTAGAGTTGTGTGTAGTGCTGATAGTGTCGTATTTATTGACTCACAATGAGGGGGTGTCCTTTCTCGATGTCTAGAACTCACCCCTAGCGATCTTTGAAGCTTATGCACTAAATAATGGTTAACTCTATGAAAATGATTTAGGCCTTCTTTTGGATAGTTTGAGCCTATGCACCTTAACCTACATTCACTACCCTTGTTTACACAATTTTGACCATATCACCAAATTTTGTTGATTCTCCCCCACCATTTCATCACCAAAGCTAAAATGCCAACCTAATTGCACACTTAAATTTATGAGCTTAATTTCTTATTTTTCATGTTTTAAAGATAATTGGAGTTTTATGTTTGTGTTATGATGAAAAGCCAAAAACAACGGTACATTTGGGTGCTTAGTTGAAAAGCAATATAAAAATCTGAAAGAAAAAAATTTGAAAAGAAAAAAATCTGAAAAGAAAAAGAGAAGAAAAGAAAAATATTTTGGTTTAGGCTTTGGAGAGTGACCCCAATTCAAAAAACAAGTCTGTGGGTTTCACTCTCTTCTTTTTATGGTAGTCATTTTCTCTGATAAGCTCAAAACTTTATGTTTAAGTGTGAAAAGAATTCATGTTGATGTTTGTTATATCTCACCCTTAAACCTAAGCCTTCATATTCATCCTAATCTAAGTCCTAATGATTCGTAGAGTTGGTTGGTATTGAGTGTAGTGGAGAAGGTGCGACCGGGCGAGCCTATGGCCATTGTCATTGATGGATTTCTTTGGTGGCCAACCTAGTTATTTTGAGTTTGTAACACCGCACTCAGCGTCATTACTTTCGCCTACAAAATGCGTATGACAGATCACTAGTTCTTTTGAAAAAGAGTGGATTTAACCGTAGGTAGTTTGTTTAGTTGCATTGTGTTTGATTTTAGGTTTAGATTTTTTCTACTCTACTTGTATCCTCCTTGGGCATGAGACTTCTCGGTCCACTTTCCTATTTTGGTTTTCAATTTGTAATTAGCATAATGTACTCCCCTTAGGTAGTTGAATTGATCGAGACGAGCAATAATTCAAGTCTGGGGGTATTTGATGAGTGTATTTCATATAGTATTCTAGGCTCCTTTAATAGCTCAATTTCTTCATTTATTGCTCATCTTCCATTCGATTTTAGCATAAAATCCCTGTTTGTAGTTTATAGTATTTTGAGCAAGTTTTAGCTATTTCGAGCTTAGTTAAGGTCATTCCTTGCATGAAGGAGATTGTCTCTCCTACTCTTTCTATTTTACTTTATGTTTTTCTATGTGGATGCATTGTTCTAGTGGGTTTGGCTGTGTTTCATGCAGGTATAGACTTGTGTGGATTTCTAGAGAGTTTCGGCCCATTTCGCATCATTGGCCACTGATCATGCATTTTCCTTCACGCACGACCAATGGTCGTGCACGCTATTTGGTCGAAATTTTCTAGATGATCGCACGAGTACTAGCGCTCCTTCATGCATGATTAGTGCATTTCTTCGCGCATAACCAGTGGTTGTGTCTTAAAAATCTCCTCAATTCATCTCGACATTTTTGCCTCCCACAAGTCCTTCTCGACGAATGTTTCTTCGCGCACGCGTAGAGGACATTCCTTAGCACATGACCAGTGGTCGTGCGCCTACTCGTGCGTGCTTATCTTTTTGACATTTTTGGTACAAGATCCTTGGCACATGAGTACTGGACTTTCTTAGCGCACGACCAGTGGTCGCGCGTCTACTCACGTGCGTTCTTCATTTTTGCTGCCTATAAATACGGGATTTGACGGGACCCACAATTTTCCCTCTGAAACCCTTCTACAGTCTGTAACATCCCCCAAACAACTGGACCCCTAGGTTAGTTAGGTCATGACAAAACCCTATGATGCGCGAAGAGATCATATGACCTTAGGCAAATGGATAAATGCCATAGTGGTCTGCGAATAGTAATTTCCAGTTATCGACCCTAGGGTTGGCTTTACGGCGTCACCATTGCCCATGACCCCACCATAACATGCCTAATCCATTAAGGGGTCCCTTTGTAACGCCGTCCAATTGTTCAATCGTAGAAAGAAAGGTGTTTTGAATTCTGAGCTAGCGCCGACGCTAGGGGCTAGCGCTGGTAGTAGTGGTGGTTTAGACGAACCACTGAGAAGCACCGATGGTTTAGACGAACTGCTGGCCCTAGCGTATGCGCAGGCGCTAGAGCTAGCATAGGAGCTAGCGCTAGAACTGACGGCAGTTGCCAAACCGGCGAGCGTTATGTCGTCGAGATGCTAGCGCTGGCGCTAGTACTAGCGCCAGAGGCAGCTCAATCGGCGAGAGACGGACGAGATCCTTTTTGGTGGACAAATTCATGGACAAGGGAGGACAAAAATCCTCCCAATTGATAGGGATTCATTTCCCCTATCAATTAGGAGAAGAGAGGTTTTCCAACTCTTAAGGATGGTGAATTTGGTGACTTTTGGGGGTGACCGAAATTTTCACCATGAATGGTGTTGATGGAGGAATCCCAAGCTTCACCTCCTCCCCTCCCTGAATGGGATCTATAAATGGCCTCAAGGGGTGAAGGGAAGGAGTTTCCCCCACTTTACAGAAGAATTCTACCATCTAAGTACCTATCGGCATGGCACCCGAGAGCTCTCAACCAACCATGGCGGACCGGCGATCAGCACGACTACAAGACACCACCAGGTCCTCTCCTCTCATTTATTTCTTAGTGGGCAGATCTCATCATTTTGGCCGCTAGATTTGGGGCCAATTGGTCTTGGATCGCCTTGGCCGTAAGCTTGTGTTCAAGCTTTTCTTTCTTGTTCAAATCCCCAATTCCGGCCGCCTCCGGCCGGCCAACCACTGTACATCGCCGAGCGCCACCTCAATGGAGGTGGTGGAGGCATTGGACGACAGGGAGAGCCTCTAGGTGACCGGGAAATCACCTCCCAAGTTGGTACAGGACAGGCCAATTGTGGTCGTTGGTTGATTGGAGAAGATGAACTGATGCCCTTCATTTAGATAGATTTATTGATTTTATGATTAATTAACGTCATATTTTCCCCTAGAAATGCACAGTTTTGAAACTGAAATTTGAACCCCTTAGAGGCCGTTTTAGGAAAATGGGGGGACAAAAGTTGTAGATCTTTATGTATAGTTTATTTTAAAATTGATTTGAGCCGATTTGGCCCACTGGTTTGACTGCATCACTCAAAATGGTGCATCATATACATAGGGTTGACCAGAGATTGATTTGAGTGCCTTCGCTACACTACTTATCCAAATGCTTTGAAATTTGGAGCATAAGCTAAACTTACCCTTACCCTCAATATATCAAAAAATGGGAATTTTTGGAGGACCTTTTTCTATAGTTTTTGTTGAAATTTAATAAACCATATACGAATTAATTGCAGGGTCTAGAGACCTCCAAACCCTTCCAAATTTTGGTGGGTGGTCCTTATGGTCATTACATGACCATGTTAAAAATTTCATCCCATTTGGGATAGAATTGTAGGGTAATTAAGTAAACCAAATTTGGTCAAACTATAACATATTAGATCAAAAGTGCACTTGATGGATTTGAGAGATCAACCCTCATCTAAAGGTTGTGAAACTTTGACCACTGACTTGATGTCACATAAAATACTCCCATAAGTGGTTTTTGGGTGGTTTGGGGTGGATGTGCCCTAGAACCCCGGTTCAAACCCTAGGGTTGAATTTTGAACCTATTGAAGGACACAGGGTCGTATGTCATCAGATTGACTTGAAACTTGGTGGAGAGGTTCATAGGGTGGTATTATGCTCTAGATAATTTATCTGTAATATTTAGGAACATTTATCCCCTCTGAATTAATTAAGAACCAATTATGGCACTTTCTTATATTAAGAATTTACATAAGGACATTACCTTGAATGTTCATGAAATTTTGGCAGTGATCTGGTACTAGTGATATTATTCTCTAATAATTTTGTTATGAATTTTGGATTGATATATATAGTACTTCACTCATAACCCCAATATTGGCCCTCGTTGTAAGAAAATTAATTATGGATTTAATACTCATTGGAAAATTATGAAACTTGGTCAGAGGACTTTTTAAAGCAAGAATATGATCTGTAAATATTTGTATAATTTTTGGAGGAGTTTATATATGATTCTCCTCACAAAGTGCCCTATGATTTGTTTATTTAAATAAAGGCTTTATACGGTCAAATGAATCTGGAAAATTATGAAACTCAACCAGTGAACTTATCTGATCACTCTAGACATCTGCTAATTGTTTTGAAAGTTTTGAACGGGTTTTTTTGGTACTTTTTTGTTAATCCCTGATTTCTATATATTAATCAATATTTTATTTGGAGGTCAAAAACTTTCTGGAAATTTATTAATTTCATATGTGGCTGTTATTTTGATGATATGTAGTTGTACAAATTTTATCAAGGCCATAGGTTATCAGAAAACCATACTTGGTGTTTAAAATCATAGGTTCCCTGATTTTGAGGAAATTATAATAAATGCCGAATGAATTAAGAAAATTATGAATTTCTGGAGATAGTATTAAAATGTCATAATACAACCCCAATAATAAACTTGGGTCATTTGGAGTACCTCTTTTCATGCACCTCATGTAGTTCAAATGGTATGCGTATAGTGAAACACCGAATTAAGATAATCATGTAGGTTTTACATGGGGAGTTAAGGAAGTTGGTGCACCCAGACTGATTGGATTTGGAAGGGGTAACCAAGGGAAGGTATAAGTAAGATGCCTGGTTGATTTGGAGGCAAGAGTATGCTTGGGATCGACGAAAGATCGTCATTTCCTTGGGGTGAAGTAAAACACACTTAGCGTTAGTAAGTATAACATTAATAGTGGTCGGGTCAAGGGTAGACACCAATAAGAGTAAGTGCCTTGGAAATGGAGCTTTGGGGTTCAACCCATCATAGCTCCTAGTACCGCTGTGAGCCCCTCACAGGGTAGTCTTCGGGAAGTCCATGGTTAACCCAAAACCGTAGGAATAATTTGTTAAGCAAGATTAACTTAATAATATACACACCCATACCCCATTGCTACGGGTGGTTAGTTGGTTTGGCCTTACGAGCGGTAGGCTCGTTGGTTGTAGGTACGAACGGGATGGTCCGGCGAGCCCGTGGCTCGGAATGTAATGGTGACGGGTAGGTTATCCCGGGGAGCTTATGGCTCAGAGATATATAGTAATCATAATTTCATGTGCATAAAGGTGGCGGGTCTTTGATATTAATGCTCGTCCACACCGACGTCGATATGGTGACTCGACAAGTGTGGATTTGCACTTAGCCAAGGAAAGTCGGGTGGTCCATCCAGTAAGAGTATGCAGGCGCTCTGTGTTGTGTTCTTCGCGTTGAGGCGTACGATAGGTCTAGGTTAGGTAGTATGAATACCAACCTAGAGGTGGGCGAGGCCCAACCCACCACTTCCGTTTGCCACTACGGGGGTATCCTGGGAGTTCTGCTAACTCCAAAAAGGGGGAACTAAAGGTCTGTGCGCATAGAGTCGAAGTGTATGAGTTGCACTTGTGTGATCATGACATACCCAACATAACTTTGCATGTCATAGCATAAGCATTGCATTTCAACCCCTACCCTTATCGTATAAATTGGTTATGGGACTTTTATATGATAGGCCTTGCTAAATGACCCCTTGGTCTATAAGTTTGTATGGGCATTCCTATAAATCAATGGTTACTTTTTGATTCTATACTTATCTTTTCTTGCTTACATTACTTGTTATTTACCTTGCTTTATTTACTGCTTTATATATATAAACCTGTGTAGTGATAGATACTCCAGTAGCTAAGACATGTCACCTGCTTTGTTTTATACCCCTTGTTGTCCTCCGCTTCATCCTCCCGCTCGGTGCCTAGGGCCACTAGGGGATGGATGAGGGGAAATGAGGCTTAGTATTTTTGACTAACGGTCAGTGGACCATATAATTTTAGGAGACCGAGGAGATGCAGCGCCACCAGAGGCCGGTGTAGATGGAGGCGTGCCAGCCTAGCACATGAGCACCAGTTTCAGGATCCGTGAGTGTTTACTAGCAGATTTGCTTCTGTGAGTGATCTTGTAGTGAGGACATGATGTACTGGGCATGCACACTTTTTATTGCTACCTCTCTATTTTAGTTATTATCTGTTGACATCTTTCATTATTGTTTATATATTATGTGATGTGGACTTGAACTTATTTTTGGTTCAATTGTACTTTTCTTCTTCTGTGATCGATATGGCCGACAGGATTGACGTTTTGTAGTGGCGACCTTCCCGAGTGTTGGTGTCACCGCAAAGCTGCGATTCTGGGCATAAGACCTAGTTTTGTAACAAAAAAATGGGGTCTTACACAGTCAATGCCTTAGAGGCATTTTTCTTCCTCAAAGGGTTATGAATCATCCCCTAAGCTCTCTCCATCATCCAAGAGCATCCAAGTGAAAATCAAGCCTCCATTTCCTCTCTGCAAGCTAGGATCAAGAAGGTGGAAATGTGGACAGTGCATTCCCTTGAGAAGATGGGTTATAAGGGTGACAACTTCAAGGACCCCAGACGACAGCCGACGATCGGAGCTTCAAAGGAGTGGTCCTCTAGAGTTTCCTCTGCATCCACGGAATAGTCTCGAGCACTGTTTGTATCTTCTCTTCTTTTTCTGCACATTTGGTAGTTGAATGGTTGTGTTCTTCTATTTATGATGATGGTTGTGGACATGGTTTTTCTTATATGCAAATCTCTGTGATTTATTGTTTGCCATGTTCCTTTGAGTTGCTTATGAGGCCTAACCTCTTGTATGTGTTATTTTCCATTTGAGAGTTGTGGTGAACGTTGAGAGAAAGGTTGACCTGAGCATTTGCTAGGTGCAACATGCATAGTAGAGGTTTACGACCCGCGGAGGCACGAAGCTGTGTAGGCGACCCACATAGTTTCAAGTTTCCTTTTTCCGCGTTAGCTTTAATCCGAAACCAAAACCCCCCCGTTAAACCCTGACTTAAGAGACTTCAATCTCAAGTCTCTCCTCAAACGATTCCTCCACCCTGCCGTGTTCCAAGTGAGATTCGATACCCGGAGATCTATTCCCATTTTATTTATTACTTGACAACGACCGGTTCACTTCCATTCGGACCGCAGTCTCGCTCCTGCCTATAGCAGTGCGGTGGGGTGACGCGTCAATAATCTTCTGTTATAAAAGTATAACAATACAATTCTGTAAGAACATTATTGTTCTGAGTTCTAGGGACTTCTATACCTGAGATTGTAGGGCCTTTGTGCCTGACCTTGTAGGGCTGAGTCCCTGAGTGGTAGGGCTGTAATCCCAACCAGAGTTATATGTGTAACAACCCTTAAGAATAATAATAGTAATTATAAAAGCAAAATATGATTATCCTATTATTCCTAACTGCAACCCAGACCTCCCCCGATATATTTCCTTCGACTAGGGATTTCCGCAAACATGTTCCTGCAAGCCGCAAGCGCCGTCTCCCGCTCTCTCTCCCGTCTCTAGCGCGTAGCACTGCTGCCTGCTGCTGCTCCTGCCCCCTGCCGGTGCCGCCCCCTTCTCCTCCTCCTGCCGGCATCGCCGCCTGTTACTGCTCCTGCAATGGCCGACGTTGTCTCCTTCTTATCCCCCTACCCTAGCAGACTATGGCCCTTCTAGCGACCCATTTCCCTACATCAGCCCTTCCTCCTACAAGGGCAGGCAGCCTCCTCCTCTTTTTCAACACCAACAACCACCGTTTCATCCTCTGGCAGCCCTCTTCCTCTCCTATTAGGCCGGTGTTTGCGAGATGTACTTCCTTGGGCTTGGTTTTGACTTCTTTTTGTTAAGACTCCTCCGCCACCCATATTCAGATTTTTGACTCCCTAATGAATTATTCATGCCCGTTTGCGCACAACTTATGAATTATGAGTTTTCCCCCTCTTGTTTTTGTCTAATCGCGTTGTGTTTTTGGTCTCTGGCACTGCTCCTCAACCTAATTGACGGGATCGCGCAAAAGCCCTCTCCGAATCAGGGGTTCTCCTAGCCCAAGCGCCACCAATCCTCCGTCTCAGCGTGGAATCTCTTCTCCCCTCACTCTTGAGGGAGGTCATTCGCTATCCCTCTCGTGCTGTAGGTTTTCAAAATAATTCCCCATACTAGTGCAGAATTTCTATCATATCAAGTATCTCTTTCATCGTTCTTAACATGTTCAAAATAGGATTTCTATTTTTTCTTGCGCCGCTTAGCCGCCGCCGACGGTTTCAGCCTCACCTTAAGGCAAGTAGAGATCCCTCTCTCTTACAAACTTTGAATTTATTTAGCCTGTTTGTTCATACGATTTTCTACTTCGCTTTGAATACATGTTTCATCAAATAAGCTCAGTTCTTGAATGCTTGAATTGACTTGTTAATAAATTGAGGTATTACGCGTTGGAATAACACGAATTGTGAATGAGAATGATGGTTACTTGAATATTCACTTAGATGAATTTCTTTCTTAATTGATGTGTAATTCGAGGAATGATAGGTTGTTGAGCATGAGTACCAAGTGTCAAGATAATAATATCAATGATTTCTGGTTAGCAAATATATGATCGGTGTTTTTCTATCATGCTCGTATCGTACACATCTTGTTTGGGAGTTAATCGCGCCATAAAATGACTTAATGTAAATGAGTACTGGTTATCCCAGAATCAATGCATGTCAAACTTGCTCCTGTGCATTTAGCTTGAATAATCTTCTTGTTAATAAAATCCTTAGTCTCTCGGACTCGCAAGATTCAAAACTCTCTTTCGAGTTCTTTGAGTCATCGAATCCTATTTCTTATGCCTGTTTGGTTGAAAAACTTGGATAAAGTTTATTTTCTTGATCTAATGTTTTTTCTTCAGCGTGAGTCTGTTCCAATTAGAATCACCAATCTATGAATCTTTTAAATTATCTAATGTCCTGCACCTCCGTTCACGTTGGTTAAATTCTACTATTGTATATCTGAATCATTTTTTGGTTACTTGTCTTGATATGCTAGAATCACCCACTCATGAATTATTTCATTAATAACACAAGTAAACAATTTAACGGTAGGGTTTTAATTGACGCAACTCCTTTACTTGGGTTCCCTCTTGAATCCCTAATGGGAACAAAGGACCGGTCATAGCGACCATAAATTTCTGAATCTCCTGAATCCGTACTTGAATCTGTCTGAATCACGAATCCTGCGCGTCAAAAAAAAACACCTAAACTTTCACTTATTACAACTTATGTTATTACATGATCAATTTTATATGCTTTACTTCGGACTAGTTTAATAATTATAGATATTTCTGTTTGTCTCACTTGCTTGCCTGTCCTGTTAGCTTTGTTTCCTGAAAAACGGTACATACATATTTTGTTTCCCTTGCTCGTATTTTATTTTGCTTTGCTCCTCTTTATTTCAATGTTCTGAGGCTTTTCCTTCTTGTTTTGGAATTTGCCTTAGCGCTCGTGCCTGCGTCGCCTGCTTCCTGAGCCGATCTGCATCAAGCTTCAGGTTCTATGTTTATGGTTCATTTCTCTTACAGTCAGATATTTCTTTTATGTAATAATTACGATCAGCCATTTTCTCCTGTTTCATGGACAACTGCTAGGCTAAATAGTATATGTACTAGAATTTGACATGATTTGCATGTTCATTTCTCTGAGTTGTCATTGCATTTCGATCTGTATCAGAAATTGTATCATGAATTTTTACTAAAATGCATGTGCATCTGTTTCAAGCTATCAAATTTTAAAGCTTCCGCAATAAATCAACCCAGCGGCTTCAAAAGTAACTATTTTGTAGTATTTCTGTTCCCACCTTAGCAGGCATGGATTCCTTTTCGCCCATGCCTGTGGCATCACAGACCTCCCTAAAGCGCGCTCTTACTTTTGTCGAGATGGGTTGTGATAATAGGGCTTCTTAAAAGGCCCGAGGTAGGTGACTAGGAGAGTCACTGAGCTATAGGAGTAGAGTTACTCTGAGTTATAGGTCTACTAGACTGAGGTAGGGTTTTGTAGGAAACCTGATATAGAAATATAGGGTTTTGCAAAGCGAAGGGTTAAAGATGTTTTCCAAAACTATATGCGATGAAGGCAAGTGTACCTTATCGTCTATAGTATAGGATATTTAGAAATACCAAGGTCGTATTCCACGGGGCGCGTTGATTACTTCTACTTAGAGGAAAACCACTACTATCTTATCTAATAGAATTTTGAGTTTTGTTTTACATAGCTAAAAGAGAAAATTTGCAAACTAAACGAAGGGGTTGAACGATGGTAAAAGAGATTAGTGCTTAATCAAAAGTCACTTTGGAGTAAGAATAATCAAGCGAAAGTCAAATAAATCTAATTCCGTTTAATTAAGCTACTTGACCGTGGAGGTTCCTAAAGCTTGATTATGCCCCTCTCGAGGTTAATGCCCAACTAAGTTTAGGAAAAATCAACCAGGCTCTCTTCCTATAATTGATTACCTAAAACTTGCTTTACTCTGTGAACCCCACTATTGGATTTGACTCCAATCCAGGAGATTTACGTCATCCTCTCTCGAGGGGTGCACGCAACTCTCTTTACCCTTGAGTGATCGATTCATACTTTGAGCCTCTCGGCAAACTAAGTATGAAAACTTATGCGAAAACCATACATCAAAAATATGGCCTCACTAGTTAAAAATCAAGGGTAATTCAAGTGTTGACAAAAACGGAAAAAGAGAGCTTAGAAAATCATAACATGATCATCTCATCCTTGGATCATTTCGATCGAGCACTAATGAGAATTAGTTAATCATCGTGGAGGGGGAAGAGAAAGAAAAATAAAATTGCATATAGTGAAAATTAACTAAGGTAGAAGGAGACAAATAAAGAGAGCAAACTAAATTTTATTGATACCAAAAATGATTACGAGTTGAAGGAAAATTACAACACTAGCAAGTAAAGATTACAAGATCACTAAACTATTGCATTGAAAGAAAATTAGTACATTGCGTGAAAGGAAAAGAGAGAGAGAACATGTAAGGGAAAACATGAAAGAAACATGAAAAAGCTCACTAACAGCTCTAGCAGCATCTCCCCCTCTCCAAAATTCTGAACCCTGGACTGAAGGAGAGCTCTGGAATTTATAGGAAAAAATTCCATGTTACACGCCCTCGGTCACGGGTGTGAGCAAGGGCATGTAATCACTGTTCACATTGGATCCGACAGCAGCGTGGGTCTTGCGGGACGGCGCTGTGAAAAGTGACATGTCACGCCCGTGACATTTGGGTCACGGGCGTAACCTTGGACGACTTCATTTAATGGGCGTGGGTTTGATTTTGGCACGATGGTGTGCATGGATCACGCGGGCAAGTCACGACCGTGACATATGGGTCACGAGCATGACTTAGAATGACTTCTCGACAGCATCTCCACGTCTTGACGACAGCTAGCTGGGAAGATTCTATGTTTACATGCCCTTGGTCACGGGCGTGACTTTGGGTCACGGGCGTGACCGAGGGCGTGACTTTCTATGGACAGGCTCAAACAGCGCGTCATCGAGTCTGGCGTGATCTTCAAGTTACACGCCCATGGTCACGGGCGTGACTGAGGGCGTGACTTGTAAATTTCACCAATTTTTCCCAAAATTATGCAAAAATTGAAGTTAAGTAAGTTAGAATCAAAATATAAAAAGAACTACTTATAACCTAAAATTGACATGAAAAAGACAAATTCATATTAAATAATTACAAAATTTCAATTTAAAAGTTATATAAATACTACTTATCAAATACCCTCATACTTGAGGTTTTGCTATTGCAGAGCAAAAGTATGAGACATAATTTATAAGACATTCATAAAATTTTTAATTATAAACTAAAATTTCATTTAAACCAAAAGTTAAGTTAAAAATAAATTCTAGGAGGAATTAAGTCCTAAATTCTGATAATGATTTGAAAAGAGGAGGAGTGTTTAGGCATTGACTTCTCAAGATAATTAATTAGCTAACAAAATTGTAGAAATTATAAAACTAGATTAAATTAAACTTATAAGACCTCTATCTTAAAAGAAACTTAAGGAATAAAAACTTACTAAATATTGCTCTCTCCATAGTTTAAACTAAAGCTAGACCAATGATAATTGGCTAAGGGGGATTTCTCAAAATTTGGCATAAGGAGATTTTTGAATGGAGGTGATGAATTTTATCCTCTCACTTCTATTTTTTTTGTATATGTTTAGGAGTAATGAATTTTATCCTCTTACTCCATGCCATATAATCTTTTAAATTCTCTTCTAATAAAAACCCCAAATGTATATGTTTAGGAGTAATGAATTTTATCCTCTTACTCCATGACATATAATCTTTTAAATGATTTTGGGTGCATATGTTTAGGGAATAATGAATTTTATCCTCTTATTTGCATGACATGATCTTTTAAAATTCTTTTTTTTATGTCAACAAAGGGGTAGGGAAGGAAAAATTTCTAGCTTATAATTTAAATTATATTGAGAGCAAATTCTAGTAAATTTAAATTTCCTAAGATCTAAAAAGCTAGAAGAAAATATAATTGAAATTTAAAGAGGTTTAACAAATTTACTACAAAATGAAGCCATTTAAAAATAAAAGAAGTAATGCTAAATAAATTCTCTATTCAAGTTAAAATCATAAGATGATTCTTAAAACAAGATTACCTAAAATTTAAAAATAACAAACTATGATAAACAAAACTTTAACCAATTAAAAACCTAAAAATGCTTATAAACATTCTCAACTAGATTTCTAAGAAATCACAAAAACAACAAGTAGGAGGGGTATAAGATTTTTTGGTTTTTTTGTTCTAAGTTTTTCATATTTTTTTTTGAATTTTTGATATTATATGTTTTTTGAATTTTTGATATTATCTTTTTTTTTTGAATTTTTCATAATAAAAGAAAAGAAACTAGTTTTAAACCTAATAATTTTTTGTTAACTCTTGGACTTCCCGAGGTATACCCCATGAAGGGTTCTCACGGTACTAGGAGGTGTGATTGGATGATATCCCAAACGTCCCTTTCCAAGATTTAAATTTTCAATTTTCTAATTTTTTTGAGTTTTTGGGTTTTACAAGTGCTTAAATAAAAGAAAACATAAGACAATTTTTTTGAAGATTTTCTAAATTAAGAAATACATTTTAAGAACAATTTACACCCCCATACTTAAAGTTAAAGATTGTCCCCAATGTTTAAAACTAAGTATGAAGTATAAGAAAAAGAAAGGTAAATAATGTGCAAGACAAAACAAAAAGAAATGCAAGATAAAAGAGAAGGAAGAAGAAGGGGAAAGGGCTTCCCCGATTATGAAGATGCGGGGGGGGGGGGGGGGGGGGGGGGGGGGGGGGGGGGGGGGGGGGGGGGGGGGACGGCAGTTTCCTACAAACATGTTAAGAACAAAAAAAACAACAAAAACAACAAAAATAATGTAAAGATAACTTTGGGGTGTCTTCCAAAAGCGCTTTGTTTAAGGTCGCGTAGCTTGACCCAATTGCCGATCATATTATAGGTGGAAGTAATATCGATTCAGTCTTCTCGTTAGCTAACTCTCCCGGAAGATACAACTTAAGGCGGTGCCCGTTAAATTTGAAGGAACCTTTTTCCGGGTGGGAAATTAAAAATGTCCCATAGGACCAAACCTCTTTAACAATAAAGGGTCCGGACCATCGGGATTTTAGCTTTCCTGGAAAAAGGCGAAGGCGAGAATTATAAAGGAGGACGAGATCGCCCAGCGAAAAAGTTTTAGGAAATTTTTTATTTTTATCGTGATAAAACTTTGTTCGCTCCTTATATAATTTGTTCATTTGAAATTTTCTTTATTCGACCACTAACGTAGAATCGAGATTTAAAAATTTAAACGCCCAAAATGTGCGGTGCTCCAATTCGACCGGAAGGTGGCAAGCCTTGCCATAAACCATTCGATACAGTGTACAATCGATAGCTATCTTGTACGCCATTCGATAGGCCCATAACGCATCATCGAGCTTAAGTGCCCAATCCTTCCGATTTATAGAAACAGTTTTTTTCTAAAATCCACTTTAATTCTTGATTTACGACTTCGACTTGGCCGCTCGTTTGTGGGTGATAAGCAGTGGATATTTTGTGCGTGACACCATATTTTGCTAATTTTTTTTTGTGAATTGGCTATTGCAAAAATGGGTGCCCCGATCACTAACTATAGCACGCGGCGTACCAAATCGAGAAAATAATTTTTTAAGAAGTTAACGACGACTCGCGCATCGTTGGGGGTGAGAGCTTGTGCTTCCGCCCACCTCGACACGTAGTCGACCGCAACCAAAATATACTTGTTTGAAAAAGAGGGAGGGAGAGGACCAACGAAATTAATACCCCAAAGATTGAAAATTTTGCATTCTAAGAAAATATTTTGGGGCATCTCATCCCGGCGGGAGATGTTCCCTGACCGCTGGCAGCTGTCGTAAGTACTCACAAGGGTGTGAGCATATTTGAAGAGCGTGGGCCAATAAAAGCCCGCCTCCAGCGCCTTCCATGCGGTTCGGTTTGCCTGATAATAACCACCGGTTGGTCCCTCGTGAAAATGCTGTAAAATTTTTAGACCTTCCTAACTCGAGACGCATCTTCTCACTACCTGGTCCGCGCAAACACGGAATAAAAAGGGGTCCTCCCGTAAATAATTCTTTAAATCAGAAAAGAATTTCTTCTTTTGCTGACTCGAGAATTCTTTTGGCAGGACCCGAGCAACTAGATAGTTAGCCAAATCTGCAAACCAGGGGGTGGAAGATGAATTTATATTTTTGAGAGCAAGGAGGCGCTCTTCGGGAAATTTATCATTAATGTCGGCTTCTATTGATTCTTCTAAGGCGGGGTTTTCTAAATGGGAAAGGTGATCGGCCGCAAAGTTTTCGGCCCCCCTTTTGTCCCGAATCTCTAAATCAAACTCCTGCAAGAGGAGGATCCATCGTAAAAGATGAGGCTTGGCATCCAATTTACTTAGGTGATATCTAAGAGCGGAGTGATCTGTGAAGACGATAACTTTGGAGAGAGTGATGTACGACCTAAACTTATCAAAAGCAAATACGATGGCTAGAAGCTCCTTCTCGGTAGTGGTGTAGTTCACTTGTGCCGATGTGAGTGTCTTGCTAGCATAATAAATTGGGTGGAAATACTTACTCACCTGTTGACCTAATACGACGCTTACTGCAATATCACTCGCGTCGCACATAATTTCGAAGGGTAGCAACCAATCCGGCGCAACTAGAATCGTAGAATTTATAAGTTTTTCTTTTATAAGTTTAAAGGCCAAAGGACATTCGTTGTTAAAAAGGAAGGAGGATTCTTTCTCGAGAAGATGGGTTAACGACTTCGTGATTTTGGAAATTTTTTGAATAAAGCGCCGATAAAACCCCGTGTGACCTAGGAAACTTCTAATAGCTTTTACATACGTTTGCCCGATATTTTATGGCCAAGAACTAATCCTTCATTGACCATAAAATGTCATTTCTCCCAATTGAGAGCTAAATTTGTTTCCTCACAACGTCGTAACACGCGCTAGAGATATTTTAAACCATTTTGATCTGAGTTTCCGAAAACGGAAAAGTCGTCCATAAAGACTTCCATCACTTACTCTACTAACTCGTCGAATATCGCCAGCATACATCTTTGGAATGTAGCCGGCGGGTTACAAAGACCAAATGGCATCCTTCGATAAGCAAAGGTGCCAAAGAGACAAGTGAATGTTGTTTTCTCTTGGTCATCGGGCGAAATAGGTATTTGAAAATATCCCGACAAACCATCGAGAAAACAGTAGTAGGAGTGACCTGAAAGGCGCTCTAAAATTTGATCGATAAAAGGTAACGGGAAGTGATTCTTACGAGTGACATCATTTAGATTTTGATAATCGATGCACATCGGCCAACCCGTAACGGTACGGGTTGGGATCAATTCGTTATTTTCAATTGCTACAACCGTTACGCCGCCTTTCTTCGGCATGACTTGTACTGGGCTAACCCAAGTACTATCCGATATCGGGTAGATGATTCCCGCATCTAGAAGTTTGATAACTTCAGCTTTAATGACTTCTTTTATATTCGGGTTTAGTCGTCGTTAAGGCTGGACCGCGTTGCGGGAATTATCTCTGAGGAAGATTTTGTGAGTGCAGAAGGAAGGGTTAATACACTTGATATCCAATATTTGCCACGCAATTGCGTGGCAGTGCTTGCTTAAGACTATAGTCAATTCAGAAATTTCTGAATCGTTATGTTCAGATGAAACGATAACGGGTAGCTTAGACTCTTTTTCTAAAAATAGATATTTCAGTTGAGGAGGGAATTGTTTCAATTCTAAAACGGGTGGCTCTTCATAAGAAGTTTTGATTTTTCATTTTTCTAAAAATAATGGTTTGGGTGGTGTGGAGCGAGAGACTTCTTCTTATAAACAAAAGAGATCGACGAGCTCATAATCGTGACCCGATTTGGAGACTAAATTGGGAAGTGAATAAAATTCGTTCTCAAGACATTCTTCTAAATAGAAGCATGAATCATCATTCTCTAAGGTGTTTCGCTTCGAGGGGTTTATACTAAAAGTAACTTCATAGTCTCCAACCCGTAGGAGGAGCTTTCCGTTACTTACGTTGATAATTGCGCGGGAGGTGGCAAGGAAGGGGCAGCCGAGTTTGAAGGGTACTTCGGCATCCTCTTCGATGTCAAGAATGACAAAGTCCACCAAGAAGATGAACTTGTCAACCTTAACGAGCACATCCTCCACTATCCCTACCAGATATTTTAATGAACGATCCGCTAATTGAATACTCATTCGAGTGGGGCTAGGATTTCCTAGACTTAAATATTTGAATAACGAAAAAAACATGAGATTGATGCTTGCTCCATGATCCGCTAAGGCGTGTTTTACTAACGAATTACCAAAAAGACACGGGATGGAGAACCGCCCAGGGTCATTTGCTTTATTAGGCAATTTGTTGAGTATAACTGCGGAGCATTCTGCCTTTAAGGAAATATGCGAAATATCTTCTAATTTCTTCTTATTGGAGAGCAACTCCTTAAGATATTTCACATACTCCGCCATATCGGCCCATGTAGTGATGGACTCCCTAGGAAGTGAGCCTAACCACTGCTTGGCCCTAGACCGCAAAGAAAAAGGAAAAAGACGTATTCGAATGGCATCATCGGTGATGCCATTGATTTTAAACGTGTCACAAATTTTGAGAAAATTAGAAATATAACAATTTGGATCTTCGTCCGGCTGACCATCGAAGGTCACTGATTGCTGCACCATTTGTATGATGCAGGACTTGATCTCAAAGTTATTGTTTACCACCGTGGGGCGAACAATACTTGACTGTGTGCCTTCCATATTCGTCAGCGCATAGTAGGACATGGTCCGTTGCACGGCCTAATTAGGATTGGGTGCGTTAGGATTAGGAAGATTAAGATTAGGATCCATATTAGCTGCGTTAGTGTCCCCGATCAGCTCTTCAAATAATAATTGTATTTCCTGATCATGAGAATGGCGGCGCTGCGAAAGGGTTCGCTCAATCTCTTGATCAAAAGGAATATTCGAAGTTCTACCTCGGGTCATACACTAAAAAAGAAAAAGGGAAAGAAGAAATAGTAAAAAAGAAAAGAGAGAAAAATAAAACTAAAAATAAAGAAAGAGGAAAACTTGATAATTATATTTTTCTTTTTCTTTTAGGCGGATTAAGTTAGTCTTGGATTTCCCGAGGTATGCACCATGAGGGGTTCTCAACGGTACTAGGAGGTGAGATGGGATGATAACCCAAACGTGCCTTTCCAAGATTTAAATTTCACCCGTAAGTTTTTTTTTTTGGATTTAGAAAAAGCAAAATAAAATAACAAGAAAATGATAAAATTAATAGCTATCCTCTTTCAAAATATCTACGCAAAGTCCCTGACAACGACGCCAAAACTTGATATAGAAATTTTGGGTTTTGCAAAGCGAAGGGTTAAAGATGTTTTCTAAGACTATATGCGATGAAGGAAAGTGTACCTTATCATCTATAGTATAAGATATTTAGAAATACCAAGGTCGTATTCGACGGGGCGCGTTGATTACTTCTACTTCGAGGAAAATCACTATTATCTTATCTAATAGATTTTTGAGTTTTGTTTTACTTAGCTAAAAGAGAATATTTGCAAACTAAGCGAAAGGGTTAAATGATGGTAAAAGAGATTAGTGCTCAATCAAAAGTCACCTTGGAGTAAGAATAATCAAGCGAAAGGACAAAAAATGTAATTCCGTTTAATTAAACTACTTGACCGTGGAGGTTCCTAAAGATTGAACATGCTTAATGCCCAACTAAGTTTAAGAAAAATCAACCGAACTCTCGTCCTATATTTGATTACCTAAAACTTGCTTTACGTTGTGAACCCCACTATTGAATTTGACTCCAATTCGAGAGATTTACGTCATTCTCTCTCGAGGGGTGCAAGCAACTCTTTTTACCCTTGAGTGATCGATTCATACTTTGAGCCTCTCGACTAACTAAGTATGAAAATTTAAGCAAAAATCATACATCGAAAATATGGCCTCACTAGTTAAAAATCAAGGGTAATTCAAGTATTTACAAAAATGAAAAAAGAGAGCTTAGAAAATCATATCTTGATCATCTCATCCTCGGATCATTTCGATCAAGCACTAATGAGAATTAGTTAATCATGGTGGAGGGGAAAGAGAAAGAAAAATAAAATTGCATAAAAGGAAAATTAACTAAGGTAGATGGAGACAAATAAAGAGAGCAAACTAAATTTTATTGATACCAATAACGATTACAAGTTGAAGGAAAATTACAGCACTAGCAAAGAAAGATTACAAGATCACTAAACTATTGCATTGAAAGAAAATTAGTACATTGCATGAAAGGAAAAGAGAGAGAGAACATGTAAGGGGAAACATGAAAAAACATGAAAAGTCTCACTAACAGCTTTAGCAGCACCTCCCCCTCTCCAAAATTCTGAACCCTGGACTCAAGGAGAGCTCTAGAATTTATAGGAAAAATTTCCAAGTTACACGCCCTCGGTCACGAGCGTGTCCAAGGGCGTGTAAGCACTGTTCACATTGGATCCGAAAGCGACATGGGTCTTGCGGGACGACGCGGTGAAAAGTGACTTGTCATGCCTGTGACATTTGGGTCACGGGCATGACCTTGGACAACTTCATTTAATGCGGCGTGGGTTTGATTTCGGCGCGAAGGTGTGTAGGGATCACACGGGCAAGTCACGACCATGACATCTGGGTCACGGGCGTGACTTAAGTTGACTTCTCGACGACATCTCCATGTCTCGACGGCAGCTAGCTGGGAAGACTCTAAGTTTACACGCCCTTGGTCATGGGCATGACTCTGGGTCATAGGCGTGACCGAGGGCATGACTTGCTGTGGACATGATAAAACAACGCGACATCGAGTTTGGCTTGATCTTCAGGTTACACGCCCTTGGTCACGTGCATGACTGATGAA
Organism: Dactylorhiza incarnata; assembly: GCA_033032865.1. NCBI lineage: Eukaryota > Viridiplantae > Streptophyta > Magnoliopsida > Asparagales > Orchidaceae > Dactylorhiza > Dactylorhiza incarnata. The sequence continues at coordinate 8,571,881 of JAWHQI010000038.1, read as the reverse complement.
AGTGGAGGTTAGATCTTAAGTGACTCTAGAGGGGGGGGGGGGGTGAATAGAGTATAAAAATTTTTTATTAGTTTTTAGAGCGGAATTAAAATACTGATGTATATATATGTGTAATGCAGAGTGTGTTATATAATTTGAATAAAGAAAATAGCACACAGCACAGAAACAATACAGAAAATCACAAGCACAGGGGACACAAGGAAATATAGTAGTTCCCCAATAAATCTGGGTACGTCTACTCTTCTACCATAGCTGGTAGGAATCCACTAGGAGTTTTTGATAAGGTGTCCACACACCATAGAACTTTTGATAAGGTGCTCAAGACCAGGGGTTTTTTGATAAGGTGTCCACACACCAATAAGCTTTTGATAAGGTGCTTAAAAACCACACAAGGATTTTTTGATAAGGTGTCTTGCCACCACTGTGTAAACTTTTGAAGGGAGAATTAACCCTGTACTAGATGAGGTAAGAAGGTTTAGAGTGTTCTTCTCTGTCAATATTTCTGAGAGAAGACAAAAGGTGTTGAGGATGAAAGCTCCCCCTGTCTGTTTGAAGTTGTTGACAGCTTGAGGATGAAGCTTTATCTAAAATAGAAATCTTCTGTAGCAGATTAATCTGGAAGAAGTAAATCTTCAAATTGTTGTTGCTCTTTGGAAACTTGAACTTGCAGCTGATCTGAGAGAATGAATGTTGTTCTCAGATAGGTGAATATGCTACTTTTAGGAAGAAGAAGACTGAAAGTATATGTCCTCTGTATGTGTTTTCTTCTTCTTCTCCTATTTCTAATCCTTCTATGTTCTTGTTGTTCTAAAGAACTGTATTTCTGAGAGACTAAAAAATAACTGTGAAAAAAAGAAAGCTGTATCTGTAAAGGAGTACGACTGTTTTTGTATATACTTCCTTCTTTGATAGCTTTCTGATTTGAAATTCAAATCATCTGTATTTAAGGAATATATTATTCTGACTTAAATCCTTCTTGGAACTGTAATAGCCACCAAAACGATTTTGGCAGGTCCTTTTTGATTCCTTTGTCGTGAAAGATGCCTTAGCATTAAATGTCAACGGCTATTCTTCTTTTTGGAATAGAAGGAATAAAAGAATATAATAAATGAATAAGATATCATTACTAAACTGACTGAATACGTCCAAAAGTACTTGAATAGATCATTTAAGGTCGTCGATCTGTGTTCAGAGTGTTGACAAAATAACTGATATAAATAATCTGGACTTGTATTCGTCGAACTGAGCTTTAATACAGAATTTGTCGAGCTCTGGCTGGAATTCGTCGAACGCTGCTCGCCATTTGTCAAACGCTGAGACTGGCTATAATACTTCAATCCGCTGAGAACAATTTGTTGAACGATGCTAGACATTCGTCGAATGCCACTCGCCATTTGTCGAACACTGGGAACTTAAATTATCCTTAAGTTCTAGCTACTCTAACAGCCTAAAAAATTTGACCCTTAAACAATACAATGGGGTCAACTTGATCCTTAGTTAAAACATAGTGATCCTAACCCAAATTAGTAATATGGTTGTTCCAACAATCTCCCCCTATTTGGGTTAGGATACTATTTGACAATCAGTCAAATAAATACAATAGAAAAATAAACAGCAGAGCATAAAAGATATATCTGACAAAATGAAAATTCATTTCAGCAGATAGAGTAAAAATAGTGCTCTGAGTTCATTACAGCCAAAATGTTTAAAACAAGAACATAATAAATAAGTCTAAACCTCTTCCACTTCTTTGCAGATGGAGGTTTGAAGATAATTATCCTGTTAGGATCTTCAGACTTCTTCTTGCATATATAGAGATCTTGAGCTCCAATAATAGTCTGAGATTTACCTTGAACAACAACTGCTTGTGGGTCATCAGGAATTCTTCAGCATTGAAAAAGTTCTTGGACTTATTCTTTTCAAACTCTTTTCTTCTGAACTCTGACATGGTTGAGAATTGAGAATAGTCCTTTCCTTCAGCTTTTGCCTTAATAATCTGAGCTGAGGCAATTGTCTCTTTGAATATAGCCTTTTGTGCTATTTCATCAATTTTTGTATTCACTGGGGACAAAGGCCTATCATCAGAATCAATAGCCTGCAATGAAGGTTTTTCAAAAGGAATGTTTAATTTCCTGTGCAAGGATCCATTAGATATTATAAGCTTATATTCTGTAGAAACATTCTTGGAAGGAGTTGAAGAAAATCCTGAAGACCAGGAGCTCTGATAGCCACTTGTGTTAGCTGGTTTACTTGATTGCTGAGTAGTGAGCTTCTGAGAGGAGGAAAAAGGTGCTGCTGAGCCTGCTGCTGGAGGAGGAGGAAGATGGTTAAATTTGACAGGTTTGTCAGAATAGTAACCAGTCTTATTCTTCTTCTTTTGTTCTCATTCCTTTAGAATTTCATCCAATGTGGTGTATCTTTGTCAAGGGTAATGTTATGAAGAACATAATAAGGAATATCATTCTCAGGGTTTGGAGGCTTGGGGACAGCCTTTGACTTAACCTTTCTTTTCTTTCTCTTCCTTGATAAAGTGTCATCAGAATCACTATCATTGTCTTCTTCATCAGAATCAGAAGAAGGAATTGGATTATCATATAAATCATTAACCAATTTAAGAGCTTTGATCCTCTGCTCTTCAGCTTCAAAAGCTTCATCTTTTGCTCTCCAAATTTCATCAAAATCTAGAATAGGTGATTCATCAAAGACAAAAGTTGGGAAATCAAAACTATTGATAATTTCCTCTGAAATTTCAACTGATTTATCTGCAAGACTTTGAATTGGAACTGAAACATGAACTGGATCTGCAATTTGAACTACAAAACTACTCATAATCTTTTTCAGCAAAACTTTATCAATTGGAGCAGTATAAGGAACAATTGCTCTAGAATAATCTTGATGTTTTGGTAGAGTAGAGAAAACAAAACTGAACTTAGACAGTAAGGAAATAATATCTAGGGAAGGATAAATATAGATATTATTTAACTTTTCTATGACTAGAACTTCAGATACTTCAACCAAATCAAACATATCTAAATCAGAACTTTGAACTGTTTCTTCAACAACAACTGTATCCTCTGAAAGAACTGTAGCTGAATCTTCAACAAAAACTGTATCCTCAAAAAGAACTGTAGCCTCTGAACTTGGAGCTTCTGGAGCTTCTTCATTAGGCATCTCCCCCTGCCTAGCTTCAGGGAGACCTGAATCTAGGTCCCTAGAAGAGGGGACAGAGATAGAAGAATTGGAGCAATTTTTGCATCCAATGTGGAGTCAAGAGTAGAAAGAATGTTATGGACTGGAGCAAATTTTGCATCCAGGATTTGATCAATCTTGGGAAGAATATAGTCAAGAAGTTGATCTGCAACAGATTGAAAATGTAGAAATAACATTTCAGGTTGATGGGATGAAGATGGTTGAGAAGTGGATGGAATGGAGGTTGGTACAAAAATGTTTGCAACATTTGCATGTTGTTGAGGGATGTCAGAATGAATAGGGAAAGAGTGATGAATGGGTGAATGATAGTCATCATGCATGGGAGATGGAGGTGGAGAAGTATGAGGGGTTAGAAGGGTAGATGAGGATGGAATGCCATCAATGAGTGTGGGAGAATTTGGAGGTGGAGATTGTGCAGGGGAAATGTTCTGAGGTGGAGATGGGAGAGGAGTAGAAGAAACAAGAGGAGGAGGAGAAGGAGCTTCTAGAAGGGGTGAGGGAGTGACTGGATCAGTCCTTGTGCCTTCAGAAGTTTTCTTCTGTGTAACTGCTCCTGTGTTCTTCTTGGTAAACACCCTGTCCCATTTAACAAAGAGAGATGAGGTCAGTTTCTTGCTAGCATTAATGGTCACCTTGGGAGAGACCAGAAGGTCTTGGTGTCTTTCCTGCAACACAATTACAATAATTCTTCCAAAACAAACATTTTCCTTTGAAATCTTCTTCTTAATCAATCCAAAAAGGATGGATCCCCAGTTTAATTTCTTCTTTTCCATTAAGGACACCATCAACATAAATTGGTGCCTGTTAATATAATCATGACCTATTGTTTTCCCTAACAACACTTTTCCAACTATATCAGAAAGAAACTTATATTCCAAAGATAAGTTTTTCTTAAGCAGATGATTAGGGTTTCCAGTAGAATGACCCATTTTAATCAATGCTTCACTATTTTCAACAAAGCTGAGCTCTAACTCATCATCACCATTAACAAAACTAAAAACCTCAGTGAGAATGGTAGGGGTAAGAGAGACCTGATGTCCTGAGATGGTTCCTGTCAGACTTTCTTCATCTGGCTTAGCTGTGAAACACCATTCCTTGATTTCTGCTGTGTGCAGCTTTATCCTCATGCTCATTAACTTCTTCAACTGTTGCTCCTCAAAGAGTTGAAGGATATCTTTGAAGATTTGGTCCGATTGAGTGAAAGATTCCATGTCGATGTCAAACCCGGCATCGAACTTCATCGAGTAGAGCACGGCTTGAGAAATTGCCATTGGTACCTGCAAGAGAGAAAGATCAAGTGCAGAGGGTAACTGGAGGGAAACAATTTCTGTAGGCGTGATCTATTAAGAAATAGAAAAAGAGATTATATAGATTGGAGAAGGGGGCACATTTGAGGAGCGGGGTTCGACAAAAACCTAATAAAAGCAGAAGTCGAAAAGACTTTAGGTCTCCGTCAGACAACGTTCGACAAAAAATATCCTTTTCGTCGACCACCGTTCGACAAGTGAAATTTTCTTAATTGATTCTGAAGTTAGAAGGTTTTATCGATCATCGTTCGACAAATGATTCAAATTCGTCGTCCTCCATTCGACGAATTTGGGGGATAAATAGAAATTTTAATTTTTAACAGATTGAATCTCCATCTATCATTCCTAGTTGATTTATAAAGAAGATGTGCTTCTTTTCTTCCAAGGGCTTGGTGAAAATGTCAGCTCTTTGTAAATCAGTAGAAATGAACTGTAGGCAAATTTTATTTTTATCCACATTATCACAAAATATAGATACTAAGGAAGTGGTGCCTAATCTCTATGTGTTTAGTCCTACTATGGAGAACTGGATTTTGTGCTATAGATATTGCACTTGTATTGTCACAAAAAATAGTTGATTTATTTAAGTTGATACCATAGTCCAGAAGTTGATTTTGTATCCACAACATCTGTGAGCAGCAACTGCCAGCAGCCATGTATTCAGCTTCAGCTGTTGATGTAGACACAGATGTTTGTTTTTTACAAAACCAAGACACAAGCCTATCACCAAGAAACTGACAAGTTCTTGATGTGCTTTTCCTGTCTACTCTGCATCCAGCATAATCTGAATCTGAGAATCCAGTTAATTCAAATTCAGATGTTGTTGGATACCAAAGTCCTAGATTAGGGCAACCCTTTATATATCTCAAAATCCTTTTTAATAAAATTAAGTGAGATTCCTTGGGGTTAACTTGAAATCTAGCATAGATACAGGTAGCAAACATTATGTCAGGTCAACTAGCTGTTAAATAAAGTAGTGAGCCAACAATTGCTCTATATACTTTTGAATCAACAGGTTTCCCTGATTCATCATTATCAACAACAGCATTTGAGGGCATGGGTGTTTTCATGGTGGAAGAATCAGACATACCAAATCTTTTCACTAATTCCTTAGCATACTTAGATTGAGATATGAAGATTCCATTTGGAGTTTGCTTCACTTGAAGACCAAGGAAGTATGATAACTAACCCATACTACTCATTTCAAATGTTGATTGCATTAGATTGGAAAATCTTTTGCACAAATTTGAATCAGTAGAACCAAAAATAATGTCATCTACATATATTTGAACTAGCAAAGTTTGATTTTTATGTATCCTGTAAAATAAGGTTTTGTCTACTATGCCTCTACAGAAATTGTTTTCCAAAAGAAAACTAGCTAAAGTCTCATACCATGCTCTAGGAGCTTGTTTGAGACCATAAAGAGCTTTCTTAAGCTTAAATACAAAAGAGGGTTGAGTTGGAGAGATGAAACCTGGTGGTTGTTCTACATAGACTTCTTCTTTAATTTATCCATTTAAGAATGCACTCTTTACATCCATTTGATAGACTTTGAATCTCTTATATGCAGCAAATGCAAGGAAGATCCTGATTGCTTCTAACCTTGAACTGGTGCAAATGTCTGATCATAGTCTATCCCTTCTTCCTGTGAGTATCCTTGAGCTACTAGCCTAGCTTTGTTTCTCACAATATTTCCCTCTGCATCAAGCTTATTCCTGTAGACCCATTTGGTTCCTATCACTGGATAATTCTTTGGTCTTGGAACCAAATCCCAAACCTTGTTCCTTTCAAATTGGTTGAGCTCCTCTTGCATTGCAAGAATCCAATTTGGATCTTGTTCTGCATCTTTTATGGTTTGAGGTTCAACTTGTGATAGGAAGCAGGTGTGCATCTGATTTTGATGTAACTGATGCCTTGTTTGAATACCTGCTGAAATATCTCCAATCACTTGTGAAATTGGACGATCTCTAACTGTGATGGGGTCAACAGTTAGAGTTGGTTCAGCAATTGTATCCACTGGGGGAATTTGTTCAGCTGCTATATCTTGTGAAGAATGATCTGTTGTTGTCTGTTCTGAACTTTCAGCAAAAACTGGGAAGTTTTTTTCTTCACTCTCTTCATCATTCTGCTGTTCAAGATTCAGAATTCCTTCTTTATGTAGAGCTAATTGATCTAGCTGCTCACATAATATAGGTACCTGCAGATTTTCTATGGTAGAAGGAATCTTCTCCTTGTAAAACATGTTAGTTTCATCAAAAAAGACATGCATATATTCTTCTATTTTAAGAGTGGATTTATTATAAATCCTATATGCTTTACTGATTTGAGAATAACCTAAGAAAATTCCTTCATATGATTTTGGTTCAAATTTCCTAAGGTATTTCTTATCATTATTGTGAATATAACATCTACAGCCAAATGTTCTAAAATAGTTAACTTTAGGTTTCTTCCCTTTAAGTAATTCATAAGGAGTCTTTCCCTTAAGTTTGTGTATCAAACTTCTATTCAGAGCATAATTTGCTGTGCTAACAGCCTCTGCCCAAAAGGATAGGGACAGATTAGCATCTGCAAGCAATGTTCTTGCTGATTCAATTAGAGTTCTATTTTTCCTTTCAACTACCCCATTTTGTTGAGGAGTTCTAGGAGCAGAGAAACAATGCCTGATACCTTCCATCTCACAGAATTCTTGCATAAGAAGAGATTCAAACTCAGTGCCATGATCACTTCTGATCAATGCAACTATAGTAGAGTACTCAATCTGTATGCTCTTAAGAAAGTCTGTAAGAACTTTAAAGTTATCTGACTTTTCTCTCAAAAAGAACACCCAAGTGAATCTAGAGAAGTCATCTACAATAACTAAAGTGTAAGACTTCCCCCCTAAACTCTTTGTTGCTATAGGTCCAAAAAGGTCTATATGTAGCTAATATAAGATTCTAGGTGAATCACTTTTAGATAATGATTTAAAACTATTTTTAGTTTGCTTACCTAGTTGACATGCCCTACAAAGACCTTCTTTCTTGTATGGACCTGAGGGTAATCCTCTAACAAGATTGTCCGTAGATAGTTTAGCAATGGTCCTAAGATTTACATGTCCTAATCTCTTATGCCAAAGTTCACTAGATTTGCTTTCATCACTAAATAAACAAACTTCTGAAGTAGATGAATTGAAATTCACTAGATATATATTACCTTGCCTAATACCTGATAGAACAGTAATATTATCAGTAGATTTAATAAGGCAATTCAATTTATTAAAAGTTACCTGATACCCTTCATCACATAATTGACTTATGCTGATTAGGTTGTGCTTCAGTTCCTTGACATAAGCTACCTCTTTGAAGGTGACTTCTCCAACCTTAACTTTTCCATAGCCTTTGGTTTGTCCATAGTTGGAGTCTCCAAATACAACCTTTGATCCAAGCTTTGCCTTGTAGTTGTTCAGGTTGGCCTTGTTTCCTGTCATATGCTTTGAGCAGCCACTATCCAAATACCACTTTTCATTTATTCTTGGATAGCTGTGTACCTGCAATGACAGAAAAATAAACTAGTGGTTTTTGACCCAGACTACCTTGGGTCCTTTTGTCTTACCACAAAATTCAGAAATAAAGGATATTTCAGGCTGATCCTTATAACCTTGTGGGTGAAATCTCCTTGGAGGTATTACCCACTCAGTAAAAGGATTTTTAGTATATTTAGAATTAGAATTCTTAGAGGTTTCTGTATAATATCTGTTCGACAAATTTGGGTAAATTCGTCGACCGCCGTTCGACGAATATGCATGATTTTGTCGAGCGCCGTCCATATGATAACTATACTGAAAGTCTGTTCTCAGTTTTCGTCGATCTCCGTTCGATAAATGGAAGTCTTTTTGTCGAGCTCCGTTCGACGAATTCTTCTGAATTCTTTTATTCTTAATATTCTTGCTTGAAATATCTTTATTGGCTTCAGTAGCCTCTTTGCCTTTAGCAGATAAGATTTTTATGGGTGTAGAAAGGATGTTTTTCATAATTATAGGTGGCTCACTAGATGAAGCATTTACAGTGCTTGTGATGTCCATCAGTTTGATACTTCTCCCATTTAGGGATTCTTCAAATCTCTTGGCCTCAGATAATTTATTCTCAATGAGAATATTATGTTCTCTGGAGGCTGCCAGCTCTTTCTTAAGAGTAGCATTTTCTTCACTTAAATTATTCATTTCAGCTAGCTTATGTCTGAGTGAGATTATTTCCTTCTCAGATTTAATTAAGTCTAGGCAAAGAACTTTGAATTCATCCATGAATTCAATGGAAGTAAAATCAAAGTTAGCTATTACCTGATTATCCATCATCCTCTGCTTTTGATTCTGATTTTTCTTCATCAGAATTGTTGGCTGAGGCATTGATTGCATCATGTAGAAATTCTTCTCTTCTTCATCATCATTGGAGCTGGATGAGGAAGCATATCCTGACTCATTGTCTGAGTCATAAATAGCCATTAAGTATTGGTCATTTTCTTTTATTTCTTCTTCATCAGAAGAGCAGGATGAAGATTCTGATTCAGATTCCGTTTCACTCCAGGATTTTGCTACAAATCCTCTTCCCTTCTTTTTGTGATTGTGGGAGGAAGATTTGCTGGAGTTTCTCTTTTCTTCCTTCTCTTTTCTCTTTTCCTTCTTGTCCTTCTTGTTTTTATTTTTTTGGACAATCAGGTGCAATGTGTCCTGGTTTCCTGCAACCAAAACATATAATTTCATTAGCATGATTTTTGTCATACCTTGGCTTGTCATAGCTTCTGGATGACTTTTTCTTGAAGTCTTTCTTAGCCATCTTGTAAAATCTTTTGGCTATAAGACTCTTGATCTCCTCATTGTCAGGAGTTTTTCCTTCTTCTTTTGCAGCTTTAAAAGCAATGTTCTTTTCCTTCTTTATTGCTGGAGATGAAGTAGGCTGTTCTGCTTCTCTGGATTTGATGAGCTACTCATAAGATTTGAGCTTGCCCAACAGTGCTTCTGTAGTAATCTCATTAAGACTCCTGACATCCTCGATTGGCCAGATTCTTGAGTCCCATGTGCTGGGGAAGCACATTAAGATCTTGTCATTGACCCCAGTGACAGTGATCACTTTATCCAAGGTCTTCAGCTCATTTATTATGAGACTGAGCTTATTGTACATATCAGCAACTGTCTCTATTTCTCCTTTCTTGAAGTTTTCATACAGAGAGATCAAGTGTGATCTTCTGTCTTTTCTCTCATCTACAGAACCTGCAACCATGTTATTTAGAGAAATCCAAATTTCTCTAGCTGAAGTACATTCAACCACTTTTTGAAATATGTCATCAGACATAGTTTGAGCCTGTATGTTCATGGCTTTAGCATCTGCACTTCTCTGCTTTTTTTGAGCTTCAGTCCACTCAGGAGGTGGAACAGCAGTGTTGTCTGCTGTGGTTCCAGTGCTTGCTGCTGCTGTAGGTGCTGGAGGCCCTGTCAGAATAACATTGAAAATCTCCTCATTAATAGAATTCATGAATAATCTAATCCTTGTTTTCCACAGTACAAACTTATTGAGATTGCACATGGGAGGTCTTGTGCTTGAATATTCCTTATTTTGTGCCATGGATTTTTAAGCAGAAATAAAATGAAATAAAAACTCTAAAGAAATTTAAGATCTAGTTGATCTTTATGATTCAGGTGTTAGTCTATAAAGAATCAACTTCCTCTGATACCAATTGAAAGTGGAGGTTAGATCTTAAGTTACTCTAGAGGGGGGGGGGGGGGGGTGAATAGAGTATTAAAACTTTTTATTAGTTTTTAGAGCGGAATTAAAATACTGATGTATATATATGTGTAATACAGAGTGTGTTATATAATTTGAATAAAGAAAATAGTACACAACACAGAAACAATACAGAAAATCACAAGCACAGGGGACACAAGGAAATATAGTAGTTCCCCAATAAATCTGGGTACGTCTACTCTTCTACCACAGCTGGTAGGAATCCACTAGGAGTTTTTGATAAGGTGTCCACACACCACAGAGCTTTTGATAAGGTGCTCAAGACTAGAGGTTTTTTGATAAGGTGTCCACACACCAATAAGCTTTTGATAAGGTGCTTAAAAACCACACAAGGATTTTTTGATAAGGTGTCTTGCCACCATTGTGTAAACTTTTGAAGGGAGAATTAACCCTGTACTAGATGAGGAAAGAAGGTTTAGAGTGTTCTTCTCTGTCAATATTTCTGAGAGAAGACAAAAGGTGTTGAGGTTGAAAGCTCCCCCTGTCTGTTTGAAGTTGTTGACAGCTTGAGGATGAATCTTTCTCTAAAACAGAAATCTTCTGTAGCAGATTAATCTGGAAGAAGTAAATCTTCAGATTGTTGTTGCTCTTTGGAAGACTTGAACTTGCAGCAGATCTGAGAGAATGAATGTTGTTCTCAGATAGATGAAGATGCTGCTTTTAGGAAGAAGAAGACTGAAAGTATATGTCCTTTGTATGTGTTTTCTTCTTCTTCTTCTCCTTTTTCTAATCCTTCTATGTTCTTGTTGTTCTAAAGAACTGTATTTCTGAGAGACTAAAAAATAACTGTGAAAAAAAGAAAGTTGTATCTGTAAAGGAGTACGACTATTTTTGTATATACTTCCTTCTTTGATAGCTTTCTGATTTGAAATTCAAATCATCTGTATTTAAGGAATATATTATTCTGACTTAAATCCTTCTTGGAGCTGTAACAGCCACCAAAACAATTTTGGCAGGTCCTTTTTGATTCCTTTGTCGTGAAAGATGCCTTAGCATTAAATGTCAACGACTATTCTTCTTTTTGGAATAGAAGGAATAAGAGAATATAATAAATGAATAAGATATCCTTACTAAACTGACTGAATACGTCCAAAAGTACTTGAATAGATCCGTTAAGGTCGTCGATCTGTGTTCAGAGTGTTGACAAAATAACTGATATAAATAATCTGGACTTGTATTCGTCGAACTGAGCTTTAATAGAGAATTTGTTGAGCTCTGGCTGGAATTCGTCGAACGCTGCTCGCCATTTGTCGAACACTGAGACTGGATATAATACTTCAATCCGCTGAGAACAATTTGTCGAACGATGCTAGACATTCGTCGAACGCCACTCGCCATTTGTCGAACACTAGGAACTTACATTTTCCTTAAGTTCTAGCTACTCTAACAACCTAAAAAACTTGACCCTTAAACTATACAATGGGGTCAACTTGATCCTTAGTTAAAACATAGTGATCCTTGCCCAAAGCAGTAATAGGTTTGTTCCAACAACCGAGGACGTGACTTGTAAATTTCAGGAATTTTTCCCAAAATTCTGCAAAAATTGAAATTAAGCTAAGTTAGAATCAAAATTAAAAAAGAACTACTTATAACCTAAAATTGACATGAAAAAGACAAATTCATATGAAATAATTACAAAAATTTCAATTAAAATGTTATATAAATACTACTTATCAAAACCTGATAGCTCTCGAAGGATCTGTACTGTAAGCTTTTTGAGATGACTTGTTGGAGGAGATTGCCTTGACTAACATACTGTTAGAAAGGTGAAGAGGGAAAGTGGATGTACCCAGACCTTGGGGAACCACTATAAATATCTGTGTGCTTATGTGTGTTTCCTTCTACTTAAAATAAACATCTAAATAGCTTATTATCTGTAAAAGAAGCCAAGAAACATATTCAACACCCTCTAGGTGAGTTAGACTACTACCAAGTAAACTATCAAAAACTAGCCAAATTGACCAAAGTCAAATAGGTCTACCTATCCTAATTTGGCTCAATTGGACTTCAATTGATCAAATTGGTTTCACTAATACCTTTCTAACCATTAAGGGAGGCCAGTAGGTCTATAATAATCCATTAGACTCAACCAATCTCATGAAATTGACCAAAGTCAACTCTGAGTCAACTTAGCCCAATTTAACCCTAAATGAATCAATTAGCCCAATCATGACTCCACCATGACCCAATAAACATTGGATGCTGTCATAAAACACATGGACATCATATGGGGGCAACCACCTCATCAATTTGACCAAGTCAACAACAAAGTCAAGCTTGGTCAAACTTTGCCTAAATATGAAAATCAAAGAGGCTAACCCATTCCCAATAGGCTAAAGCCATCAAGGTCAGTCCATGAGTATAATAATCCTAATTTGCCTTTAAAAATGGTATGCATGGGGTTGATTTGGGATTTTCCCCAATTTCCATATGGGGACCAAGAAAAATTGAGGAATGGAAGCCACTTGGCCCTCCCTTCCTCCTCCCAAACCCATAACCGAGCTCCGTCAGTTATTCCCTGCCAAATTCCAACAAATGTGGTGCCAAATGATAGCTAGGAGGGTCATCCAAGGCTTAGATGACCCCTCCCCAAATGACAACCCCATAAACACACCTCCTCAACCCATTTAGACGACACCATCAGCTTCAGAAGGCATTGAGGAGTTGAGCTGCTATCCTGAATTGAAGGAATCAGCTGAGAATCGAGGAAATGTCAAGGGTCGTCGGAGCAAGGATCGACCATGTCACCTTGGAAAAATACCCATCGAAAAGCTTCAATAAAGGCAAGTTTCTCCTCCCCTCCTCTTGTGCTAGCTCTATAGATCAATTAGGATGAAATCCGAACTCAATTGAGCTCGGATCCATGGAACTCGAGCGTGAGTTTCATGCCAAAATATTCCCCACCGCATTTCCAATTTTGACCACTTCCGACAGGCAAGACACCCTCCTCTGATAGCCACCACCTCAACGGAGGTGCTGGTGGTGATGGTCGACTGTGGAGGAGTTCAGGTGGCTGAGAAAAGGCCTTGCAAGGTGGCCCATGCTAGGCAGATCCTAGAAGTTGGCTAGAGCAAGGAGACAACCCGATCCCGTCTATTTGCTTTAAGATCTGTGCAAGATCTTCTATCTGCAGACCATGGTTATTAAATGAAATGTTTATTTATTTTCTGTCACTTGTTTTAATAGTGGCTTCAACTAATTACTTAGGCACCTTAGACCTAAATCAGGAAATTCAACCAAAATGAATATTGTAGCCCTAAGTCTCAAATACACATAGAAATTTATTTCATATGATTTGGTGCACCACAACTCCCTGGGCACCTGTTTTGATGCAGGGTGTACAAATTGGACACCAGACACAATTCTATGTGCCCCCATCATTTGGCTCATCCAAATGAGCTGAATTTTTTACCATGCCTAGAATATAATGGGATACACATGCTTTCGAAAAATAAGAATTTTTGGAGATAAAAGTTCGTTAGTTTTAGAAATAATTTAAATATTCATGCATTTGGTGGATCTAGGGTTTAATTAAGTCAAATCCACTCAAATATTTTGTGGATGGTAGATTAGATCAAGAAATATCCCTGGCCGCAATTTTGAACCATTTGAACTTGAGCATGTTGAGATGTATCACATACAATAATTCTAAATAATATGGAATAATGTGCATATTGCTCAAATTCATATTTTGTGAATTTTTTCTTATTACCCCATGCTTGTCAATGGAATTTCGGACATGCATGTGTTATGATGAAAGGTATCATCTCTAAGAATTTTGGAATTTTTGGGTAATAATTTTCTAAAGTTTTATATTTAATTAAAATAGGCTACATATTTAAATTAGTGGAATTTTCTGACCAACTTGTTTAGGAAAATTCCCAAACTCTATAATATAATTATTTGAGCAAAAATACACCCGAGGAAATTTATTTGGAATTTATAGAAATTATATTCTCATATATTCACCAAAATTATGGTTTGTCATAATTTTGTACAAGTACAATATTAATGACCAAATAAATTTATAAAAATGTGAATTTCTTTCAAATTGATAATTTGGTCTATATAAACCTCGGATGAATTACTTGGGATTTTTGGATGACTAAATCAAGTAGTTACCCTATTAAATTTGATTATCATCATTTTGTATATGCATTATAACTGTGATAAAATATTTATGGAAAAAAACTATTTTCTGTCACATTGCTGCTTAGACAACATTGGACTCTTGGTGAATTTTTAGAAAATTTTGGATTATTAAATTACATAGTTTCTGTGTAAAGGTGGAATAGTGCTATTTTGTATAAATTTAATGTTTATGGTTAAATAATTCTGGAAAATCATGAACTTCTCTTACATCACCGTATGAGCCATATTAAATCTCGTGTAATTTTGCAGGGATTTTTGGATGAAGAATTTATGTATATACTTTGTTAAATTTGAAAAGACCCAATATAGTATAAATTCAATTATTATGATTAAATAATACTGGAAAAATGCCATTTTCTGTTACGGTACTTTTGTGGTAATGTTGAACCTCTGCTAAAATTTATGGATCAGTTATACATCAATACTTACTACTTCATGTGCAAATGTAGATGATACCCCTCAAATGTGAATTATGATTAATTTGGCCAAATGATTTGAAAACGGTTAGATGCTTGATTAAATCACCTTACATGTTATATGAAACCTCTGGAATAATTTGTGGATCATTTGGCCTTGACACTAAGGCAGACACTCATTGGAGGATATGAGTTATACATTGGGAGCATTTTTGTCTGTGAATAACCAAATGAGATTTTAATGATTATATACCTTATTAGATCATCATGTGGACACCCTACTTCTTTGGATAAAATTTGGAGCATAAGAACTATTGTGTAGGGCAGGTCATTTCTGGTCAATATTTGTATTTAAGAATGGGCTGCGGTTAGCAAAATGCTTGTTGAGGGAAATGCCAAGGATAAGTCGTTGAGATGAGTTTATGTGAGTTAGAGACATGATTAAACTTATGATTTGGAACCCTAGGGTGTTGCTAAGTGTTGACAAGTAGAGGTGTACCCAGTCACTAGATAAGGGTTAGTGTCGATGTTCAAAAGAGGATCGACACTCCCCTGAATAACCTTAATCCACCTTAGGATTATTGAGCAACTAGAGGGAAATCGGGTCTTGTAGAAAGGGTAGCCACCAATAAGACTAAATATCTTAAGATAGGGAGGTTTGATATGTCATATCATCATACCTTATAGTACCGCTGTGAGCCCTTCAAAGGGAAGACCTCGAGAAGTCCAAGATTCACCCTAAAAATCTAATTTTAACTAAACCGTAGAAAAGATTAGATTGATTAGGGGTGGTTAATAAGCCCTATTTACACACACATTTTCGATGAATGGTAGTTCATAGAGTTGAAGGGCAAGTCAGTCCTTGGAGCTGTAGGCTTGGTGCTTATGAAGGACGGGTTAGTCCTAAGAACAATAGGCTCGGTGAATATGTAACAGAGGACTGGTTAGTCCGGCGAGCTAAAGGATCGGGTTAGAGAGATAATACACATGTGCATGCGCATAGAATGTGGTGGGTCTTCGGTACTAGCCCAGTCGTCACACTGATGGATGTATGTTGACTCGGTAAGTGGTAGGTGTTCAGAGGGCCGGGTTGTTTTAATGCGCATCCGAAAGGTCACATTCCCTAATAAACCTACACTTAGCCTTATAAAAGGTCTAGTTCCTATGGATCTAGCAAGAGTACGCAAGAGGTCATGAGTACCGAGGACAAGTGCCATAACATATATATTAGGGCCTAGGTCTGGTAGTGTGTTATACCCATATAGATGAGGAGATGCTCACTCCTCTGGCACCATTTGACCACGAAGGGCATGCCTGAGAGGTTAGCGACCTCTAAACATTGGGAACAGAAAGGTCTGTACATACAGAGTTGGGTGTATGAGTTGCACGCGTGTGAAGTCATAACTAGACCGTCATCGTATAAATTAGTACGGGCTCTTTTATACGATGAGTTACTCATGTTAAAACGACCCTTAACTTATATAGTTTGTATGAGCATTTATATAAGTTAGGTTACTTCTTTGTGATGATAGTAACTGCTTTACCTTATTTGTTACTGCATCGCACTTACTTTCTGCTCTTACTTTACAGTACCATATATAGTAGAACTGCTAGTATAATAATATATTACTATACTCTACTATGTTAGATAGATCCATATCACCTGCTTGATATATATATACTGCCTTATTATTCTTCCTTATTTTCATCCCCTACCTGGTGCCTAGGAGTCGTGGGGGGAGGAGTAGACGAAACCGCCTAGTCTTTTTGACTAACGGTCGGATGTGGACTTAACAACCAGGAACACATGAAGCCAGAGTAACAACAGTACATCCATGAATAGTAGCATCCCAGGTTGGTAGAACTTGAAGAGATGATATGGCGGGACACGACACTCCCTCAAACAGATGTGAGTGTGACAGTTTAGTTGCTTCTGCGAGATTATTATTAGAGATTTAATGTACTGAGGTTAAGCCCCTTTTTAGTATTTTATCTCATTTGTGGACATTTATCATTTGCATAATATATTATGTGTGATGTGGACTTGTGGGCATTCATTTGCTTTTTTTTTTCTATGGTTGACATGGGATGTTTGAATTAGCCGGCTGGATTGACGTCTGGTAGTGGTGACTAACCCATGTGTTGGTGTCATCGCAAGGTGGAGGTTCTTGGCATAAGACTCCTCTCGGATCGGTGCGAGGTCTGAGGAAAAGAGGAGTCTTATAATTAGTATCAACCGACATGATCCTAAGAGAAAGAAGTCCACAAAACACAGAGACACCCCGCTCGAGCTTAGTTTGTGGACAAACTAAAGCAGCGGAAGCAGTGGTGTGCCCATGTGAGGAATTACATAATTTTGTCCACATAACAATGAGATTAGGCTGACTTGACTAGTATACCATATTGGTTTGAGTTAGCGAGACATTTCGTAATGTATCCTAGTCCGATATCGATCTCGGGTATATTTTGGTCAAGTAGTAGGATACTCCAAAGTGACTAAAGAAAAGAGTTGAAAGCATGTGTAAGTGTTCAAGGCTTACTCTTCGATATTCCCTCGTCACTTCCCAAGTGATATTAACACCCCTCACACGAATAAACAATACCATCTCAAGTGCATTTGATGCTTGTAATCTACTATCAGATTAGTAGAAGACTCATAAGTTTAACTTTTGCGCCTATATGTTAATACTTCCTACTTACATTCTTGTAAAATCCATCACAAGGAGAGGATGTCTAATGTCGAATGAGAATTCCAACCTGGAGAAGACCATTTAATTTGATAACACACACATGAACCTTGAAAAGGTTGTGATAAATGGTAGTTTTGAGGGCAAAGAACCTTATTATATCCACAAGTCTCAGGGGCTGTCGTACAAGTGCTTGGATACGAGGACTTATTTAGTATAATTCTAAGCCGAGGATTGTATACTCATAAGGATTATGCGCATACGGAGTATCCATATTTTTGGGTGGAAGAAACTCATCACAAGATCCGCGGGGAGCTAATCTTGTTTCTTCGTTTATTGGGCCAGTTTGGTATTAACCTGGGTTGTTCTAGAAACATAAAGTTTTTGCAACTTATCTCCCTCATCATTATCATAAAGAGCTTTTCCTCCTAAGTTATAATAATACTTCAATGTTAAGGTCTGTGACCCAGAAAAAAACTCACTTCTTTTTGATCAATGAAGATTGTTACCATCAAGTTTTATCGATTTAACTCTCACTATGGATCAAGAGAGAAAAATATTTTAGGAGGAATATATAATTTCTGTATCAATACAAGAGTACACTAATAACAAATGAGAAGGTCATTGATATAACTCCTTGACACACACTTGGGAGTTTGCCAAGTTGTACCCACTGAAGTTTTGAAATCAGGAGACTGGCATAAGGTATTAAGAATTTTCTAAATCTTTCGAGTAAAATGAAGAAGACAACTACTTAACATGCAACATAAAGAGAGATCAGGTCTTCATTAGTACATAATAACATCGATTATTCAAGGTGTTGTTTAAATCATTCAAAAATCAATAAGGAATTTTATCAAATTGCTCACAAAAGATCTAAATTCGAGGCAACATTGGCTATAGAAATAGTTTACATACGATTATTGATTATATTTTCGGTTAGTAATTTGACTAGATAAAATCACGTTGATCGCAAGAGAGAATAGAAATGAATTGTGAATTTGGTAGAAGTCTAAGTAGGATCGGGACCGGATATGAGTTGGACCTAGTTATAGGTTCTCATGTTCTTAAAAGGACGAGGGAGGTAAATATATCCCAGGCATGGTGTGGTGTCATAGATTCACCTCCTTTTTGAGTCTAAAAAGAAGATTCGTAATATTGTCTGAGCAAATTGTTTACATCACTGGGCGAACAAATTTTTATTTTTGAGATCTTTGGAAGCATAAAGTTGCTAAGCTTAAATCCATGAGTCGTGGCATCGGGTTTGGCATTTATGAATTAACAGGAATACCTACAAGTTAGAATTATGTCTGGAATTTCTCACCTTCAAGGACATGTAAAGATGAATTAGTTGTGGTTGACTCTATTAAAAACCATGTCGCATCACGCCCCGCACCATGTTTGCACCATATCCACCAAGGTTAGGCTACTGCTCAACCTAGGACACTCGATGTAACTTGATTATTAATTGAACTAGAGGCCAATAGGTGAAAATTGATGATTTTTGGAACAATGATAAATCCTATTATGACCTTAGAAGTATAGTGACTCACAAAAAACATAAATCAAGTGGTTGTCATGCTAAGGAGATGTATATTATGTTATATATTAAAGTTACATGGGTTATAAACTTGGAATTAATTTGGAGTTTAATTATGAGCATCACCTTTTACATATGACAATTTGATGTTTAATTGGAGGATTTACAATATATGAATTTTCTAAGCTTTGGAATTGATGACCTACATGAATTTGAATACTAAGACTAAGCTTGATCATCTCTAGAATAGCCTTGAATTCAGTAAATGACCATGGTCATATTTAAATTTACTTATATCATTTTGGATGCTAGAAGCATGATTTATCGTTGGCATTAAATGTTAAATGAATGACAATGTCTTGAAATTAGAAGAGCTAATAATGCATAAGCTATAAGCATATCATGAACTTGGAAGGCGAGTCTAGATTTTATTTGCAAATACCTTACAAATAAGAGTTTTGACCTCACGTGTACGATGATCGTGAGCCATAAGAGAGTTTAGATCCAGAGTGTAATTAAGGATGATTTTGATAATATTGCCAGTGGACTTGACGCTATACCCACTGGATCGAGAACTGTTTACTTGTGAAGACATCATATTATAGATTATAAGGCTCAGTTGAGTCAAACACTCACCTTGTGATTGTATAACTTCACCTCAAACTACGTATTCCCTCCACTACATATATCTTCATCAAATGGGGGAAATATTTAAGAATCCTCAAGTAGAAAATCTTGATTATGAACATAATGAGGTCTACTGAAAGTGCACTTAGGAGAAAATTGAGGGTGAGGCGATGTGAATTAGACCTAACCATTTTCAATGTTAATTGGGAGTCATGTTGCACAAAAACTATTAAACCTTCCAGGTATATTCTGAACTCTAATCCCCATAGCCCTAACTTAAATTTCGGGGATGAACTTTTTTCTTCATTTATTGGGATTTGTAACATCCCCATTCCAACTAGACCCCTAATGTGAGTTAGGTCATGACAAGTGTCATGACATGTGACATAGGGCAATGAATTGACCATGGAGCCTAAGTGACTAGGTGATCTCACCCAGTGAACCCCAACAGACACAAGTCAACATAGGTTAATTCACCTCAAATTGAACTCACAAGCCTAAATTGACCTCACAAATACATTCTTGGACCTAAGGGTGAGTCAATGGACCATGAGCCACATGGATTGGTCAACCAAACAAGCCAAATTGACCAAAGTCAATATAGGTCGCCTTTCCTAATTTGGCTCAATTGGACTTCAATTGAATAAATTGGCTTCACCAATAACCTCTTAACCATTAAGGGAGGCCATTAGGTCTATAATAATCCATTGGGCTCAAACAATTTCATGAAATTGACCAAAGTCAACTCTGGGTTAATTTAACCCTAAATGAATCAATTAGCCCAATCATGACTCCAAAATGACCCAATCAACATTGGATGGTGTCATAAGACCCATGACCCAATCAACCCCAAAGTCAACTTGGTCAAACTTAGCCCAAATATGAAGATAAAAGGGGATATCCCATTCTCAATAGGCAAAAGCCCTCAAGGCCAGCCCATCCTGCAACCCATGAGTATAGTGACCCTAATTGGCCTCTAAAAATGGCATGCAAAGGCATGCATGGGACTGATTTAGGATTTCCCTAATTTTCATATGAGGACAATGAGAAAATTGAGGAATGGAGGCCACCTGGCCCTCCATTCCTCCTCCTAAGCCCATAAATGAGCTCCCATAGTTATTCCCAGCCGAATTCCAATAGATGTGGTGCTAAGTGGCAGCTAGGATGGGCATCTAAGGCTTGACCGACCCCTCCCCCAATAACAACCCCATACATACACCTCCTCAGCCCATTTTGACGACACCATCAGCTTCAGAGGGCCTTAAGGAGTCGAGTTGTTACCCTGGATTGAAGGAATCGACCGAGAATCGAGGAAATGGCAAGGGTCGTCGGAGCAAGGATCGACCATGGCACCTTGGGTAAATACCCATCGACAAGCTTCAATAAAAGCAGGTTTCTCCTCCCCTCCTCTTGTGCTAGATCAATAGAATAATTAAGAAGAAATCCGAGCTCAATTGTGCTCGGATCAATGGAACTCGAGCGTGAGTTTCATGCTGAAATTTTCCCGTTGCATTTTTTTATTTTGGCCACTTCTGGCCAATAAGACACCATCCTCCGATTGCCACAACCTCGACGGAAGTCGTGGTGGTGATGGCCGGCCGTGCAGGAGCTCAAGTGGTCGGTAAATGGCCTTACAAGGTGGCCCAGGTCATAAAAATCCTAGCCATTGGCTAGAGGAAGGAGACAGCCCGATCCCATCCATTTGCTTTAAGATCTGTGCAATATCTGCTATCTACATACCATGGTTATTAAATAAAAGGTTTATTTATTTTCCATCACTTATTTTAATAGCAGTTTCAACTAATTATCTAGCCGTGTGTGAGATCAGGAAATGTAACCAAAATGAATATTGCTTCCCTAGGTTTCAACTACACATATACATTTATTTCATGTGATTTGGCGCACCATAGCTCCCTGGGCACAAGTTTATGTGCAGGGTGTACAAATTGGACACTAGACACAATTTTGTGTGCCCCAATCATTTGGATCATCCAAATGAGCTTAAATTTTTACCATGCTTGGAATATAATGGGATACACATGCGGTTCAAAAATCAGATATTTTGGAGATAAAGTTCTATAGTTTTAGAAATAATTTAAATATCCATGTATGTGGTGGATCTAGAGTTTAATGAAGTTAAATCCACTCAAATATTTTGTGGATGGTAAATTAGATCAAGAAATGTCCCTATCCAAAATTTTGGACCATTTGGATTTGTGCATGCTGAGATATATCACATATAATAATTCTAAATAATAGGGAATAATGTGCATATTGCTCAAATTCATATTTTGTGAATTTATTCTTATCCCCCATGTTTGTCAATGGAAATTGGGACATGCTTGTGTTATGATGAAAGGTATCATCTCTAAGAATTTTGGGATTTTTGGGTAATAATTTCCAAAGTTTTATATTTAATTTAAATAGGCTACATATTTAAATTAGTGGATGAACAACTTGTTTAGGAAAATTCCCAAATTCTGGAATATGGTTATTTCAGCAAAAATACACCCTAGGGCACTAATTTGGAATTTATAGGAATTATATTCTCCTTTGTTCACGAAAATTATGGTTTGTCACAACTTTATACAAGACATTATTAATAACCAAATTATTTTAGAAACATGTGAATTTCTATCAAAATGAAATATAGGTCTATATAAACATATGATGAATTACTTGGGAGTTTTGGATGAATAAATCAAGTAGTTTCCTTGTTAAATTTGATTATCATTATTTTGGATATGCACTATAACTATGATAAAATATTTATGGAAAAAATACTATTTTCTGTCACATTGCTGTGTCGACCACATTGGACCCCTGGTGAATTTTAAGAAATTTTTGGATGATGATATTATATTGTTTCTGTGTAAAGGTGGAATAATGACATTTTGGATAAATTCAATTTCCGTTGTTAAATAATTCTGGAACCTTATGAACTTCTGTTAGATCACTTTTTGGGCCTTTTTGAACCTCCGGTAAATTTGCATGTATTTTTGAATGAAGGATTTATGTAGATCCTTTGTTAAATTTGAAAAGGCCCAATTTAGTATAAATTCAATTATTACGATTAAATAATATTGGAAAAATGCCATTTTCTGTTAGGGTATATTTTTGGTCATGTTGAACCTCTGTTAAAATTTATGGATCAGTTAGACATCAATACATACTACTTCATGTTCAAATTGAGATGATACCCCTCAAATGTGAATTATGATTAATTAGGCCACATAATTAGAAAATGGTTAAATGCTGATTAAATCACCTTACATGTCATATGAAACCTCTGGAATAATTTGTGGATCATTTGGCCTTGACACTAAGGTAGACACTCATTGGAGGATATGAGTTATACATTGGGAACATTTTTTTCTGCGAATAACAAAATGAGATTTTAATGATTATAGACCTTATTAGATCATCATGTAGACACCCTACTTCTTTGGATATAATTTGGAGCAAGAGTACACAGGAAATCATGAGTACCGAGGACAGTTTCCATATCATACATTAGGGCCTAGGTCTGGTAGTGTGTTCTACCCATATAAGTGAGTAGACGTCCGCTCCTCTGGAACCGTTTGACCATGATCGGGGGGGGGGGGGGGGGGGGGGGGGGGGGGGGGGGGGGGGGTGCCTGAGAGGTTACCTACCTCCAAAAAGTAAGAACAAAAAGGTCTTTACGTATAGAGTTGGGTGTATGAGGTGCACGTGTGTGAAGTCATAACATGAACATCGCATTGCAAATCATACATATTATTGCATACAACAAGACCCTCATTGTATAAATTAGAATGAGCTCTTTTATAGAATGAGTTACTTATGTTAAAATGACCCTTAACTTATATAGTTTGTATATGCATTCATATAAGTTAAGTTACTTCTTTGTGATGATAGAAGCCACTTTACCTTATTTATTACTGCATCACACTTACTTACTGATCTTACTTTACAGTACCAAATATATATATATAGTAGAACTGCTAGTATAACTATACATTACTATACTCAACTATGTTAGATAGAGCCATGTCACCTGCTTGATATATATAGGTATATATACATGTAGATGTATATATATATGTATATATATATGTATATGTATATATATATACATACATATATATATCTATATTATATAAAGAAAAACATTCAGGCCCATTTTGAGGCCAAAATAGGACCACCCATTAAATCTCCACCGTCGAATGTACTCTATCAGGTCTGCAAGTAGCAAATTTTTTTCCCTCCTCCTCCTTCCCGAAATAAGCCCGGCGCCTGCTTTCCCCCATTTCCGTATGCCAACCCCCGTTGTCGCCCTTACCCGCTGACACCGGAGCCAGCGCCGGCCTAACTGGAGGTCACCGGCGAGGTCGCCGGACCCCGGCGAATCTGCCGGGGTTAGTCCGGCGGAGCTCCAGCAGGTCCACCGACGAGGATCGTCCGCCACCACAACATAAATATACCCTTCCCTCCCTCCCCTTGCGGGGATTGTCCACCACCGGCGGGCTTTGACTGCCACCGGCGGGCTTCGCCAGCCCCTGACACACACCCAATTTTTCCATTTCATTTGTTTGCCTGCCCCTTACTGGCGGGTTTCACCCGCTCCAAGCTAGTCCCAGATCGGCGGTCTTTGCCCGCCCCCTACCGGTCTGTTTTTTTAAATTATCTTTTAAATTATTCATTTTTAAAGTTTTTTTTAATTATAGTTTTATTCTTTAAATTAATTTTTTAAATTGAAAAAAAAAAAAAAAAGAATGAAAACGAAAACCACCGGTGGGTGGTTTGTCTTTAAAAGTAAAAGTAATATAAGTGCTTGCAACAACTTGCCAGTTGGTGCGGTGGTTGTGTCTTGATTCAATATATTATAGGTTTTGTGTTCGATCCCATGCAAGCGCAATTTTGCACTTATAAATTTTTTAATGAAGATAAGGAGAAAATCGTAATTTCACGTTGTAGGGTAGTGACTTGAAAATATTAGTCTAAGACACCCTACCATAGTAGGTATAAGAGATCTAGCAAAAATAATATGTGTCTGGATTTGATTTCAGGGAGATTGAACGGTTGTGATTTACTTGATGGTAAACAGTTGCACCATAAGTGAATATCTTTATATAGAGTAGTAAAGATATATATATATATATATATATATGTATATATAGATGTATATAAATAGATGTATATATATGTATATATGTATATATATGTATATATGTATATATATAGGTATGTATATAAATATGTATAATATACATCTTATAAACCATAAATAAATAAATATATATATGTAAATATATAGGTATGTATATAAATATGTATCTATGCATTTGTCGTGGGGGAGACATTTGTCGTGGAGGCGACATTTGTCGTGGTGGGCGACATTTATCGTGGGTGGCGACATTTATCGTGGGGGGGCGACATTTGTCGTGGAGACGACATTTGTCATGGGTGCGACATTTGCCGAGGGCGGCGACATTGTTCGAGGGCGGCGACATTTGTCGAGGTGGCAACATTTGTTGTGGGGGCGACATTTGTCGTGGTGGCGACATTTGTCGTGGTGGAGACATTGGTCTTGTAGGCGACATTTGTCGAGGGCAGCAACATTTGTCGTGTGGGGGGAGGGGTACATTGGTCCTGGGAGGGGACATTGGTTGAGGGCGGTGACATTGATCATGGGGGTGACATTGTCGTGGGGGCGACATTGGTAATGACATAATATCCAAATCAAGAAACATGTTGAAATTATAAAATTAACCAAAAAATCACTTTGGATTGTAAGTTAGTGCTGCCACAATTCTTAACCGAAAGTTTGGAATAGAGAAAATACAAAAAAAAATAAGGAAAAGAAACAATGAATAACAACCACGTAAATCCAATACAACTAATGTGATCAGACCACTTACACGTTTGCTCCTTGCAGATATCCTTATAATCCTCATAATCGTTGTTTTCCTGAGTGCTTGTCTCTATTTTTTCATATGTTATTTATGCCGTACCTCAAAAGATAGGATTCCAAAACTCTTTTTTTATTCAGCAGTACCTTGCTTTTTTATCGTTTAGCAACGATAGTAGACGTAGACACTGCGAAAATTGAGAAACCCATGTGAGTAACAATAAAAAATCATAAGAGAAAATGTTAAAAATGATCATTATCTCTGCAAAAATGATCATATGACATTAAAATAAGATAATTACAATATATAAGTTAATTATGGAGAATATAAGAACAGATGAATTCAAAAATAAAAAATAGCAGCACGAAAATGATTCTTATATGGATTGGTATGCAAATTAGTGATATCAATGAGAATGAAAACATCCTGAAAGCCTATGGAATTTTGTGCATAAGGTCTGATTTTTTTATAAATGTAAAATAACAAAAACAAATTTCACCTACTGCAGTAGAATCACAGAAATCCCACACCCATTCCATGGTACAGTGCCATCAAAATTAGAGATGCATAAGAGCAGCATGAATAATATAAAAGAAAATTAGCATAATAGAAGAATTAATCTCATTAACACTAACTGCAAGCATAATTAAAAAATCAATATTAGGGTTATAGTTATCCAAAATAATTCTCCATTTCCTTCTTCTTCAAATCCAACATATTTGTACTAAGAATAAGCATAATATCTATTTGCCAACAATAAATATCTCATGCTAAACTCATTAGGAAATTATATAAATTAGAATATCATGGGACCATTGCGTATAAAATTAAATGAAGGTGTTCAAAAACTTGAATCAAAGAGACCATCTTCTTCGTGTAACTGTGACTACTAAAACACTCCGAAAAATGTAAAAGAAACACAATTAAAAAATGATTCTCCAAACTTAAAGATGAAGTTCTGGAAGAAGGAGACATATGTATAAAGCATATATCTTCTAACTGCTTCCAAAAACATCACTTTAATCTATATTGGGTTAAGAAAAATACTTCCAGAATAAATTTAAGTTCACAACGTCATTATTCTAACAAAAAAAATGAGTGTCAAAATGGCCAATAAAGATGTTACCCTTGATAGAATGAAGGTTGATGGCCATACCAAGGGGAGTGTCAGACCTAATGAGAATATAGTCTAGAGACTCTTTATAAAATCACCCTTTCCTTGCAATGGAAATATAGAGATTAAACTCATTTGCATAAAATTCCCATCCATTAGCTGCAAACGGGGTCCTCCCTTTCATGGGCGGTAAAAAATTTTGGTGAACATGGGTTTCCATGACTAACGGGTTTTGCTGGATTATGATAAATTTAGCGGATATAAATATCAATGTATAAAAGTCATACAATACTGAAAAGGAAAGAATTGAAGGGAACTAAGCAACTAAATCTATTGTTCCCAATTTAAATTAGCAAGCGTGTATAAGGAATACATGGGATAATTATATACGTATGGCTTTTCTTTTTCTTTTGGATATTTCAATTGTTTGTCTTAAACGAAATTTGCATTAGCAATGTTTTCTAGCCTGGAATTCTATGTCGACCACTTCTATTTATGAACTTTTTGGTGGAGTTGATTTCATCGACGGAATATCATGCATCTTAGATGGGAGATAGGGTGTTCACTTATGCCTTTGTCATCTAGATGTGGGGAGGATGACCCTGAATATGAAAGGTATATGGCCCCAGCTTCCATGAAATTAGGTATTTATGTTGAGCACCTGTATCCAAAAAAGGCCTTGGCAAGTGCATATGGAGAACATTGAAATTTATTCTGTTTTGAAATTTTGGAGTATAATGCCTCGTTGACAGTGAGGTGTTTGTGTTGTATCTATTTACATTTTAACCCATTACAATTAAATCCACATAACTAAAAAAGATAAAACATCTGCTAAAACTTACGATGCTCTTATTTACTGTTATTTCCTACCTCAAAAATCATGGATGACCAAGTAGGTGTATTTGTTCAAAGACTTCATTGCACATACTAAGTTTAAGGTTGTATAATCCTTCTCAAACTAGAAGTATGCCCTTATAAAGTTCCCAAAATTCATCTGTATCTATAAACCTTACTGAAATAATTGAGAACTCCCCACAATAGATCTCCACCTCATCTAAGACAGTATGCAGACCATGTCAGAAAACTTAATAAAGAATCTCTAAAGTTCTATAATGAACTCAAGAAAGATTGGTAGGATCTAGGAAGAAAGAATGCCATGACATTTAAGAACAATAATGAAACTGGATTCATAAACAGAAGTGGAAATGGAAAGCATAAATGATAATGGAAAGCAGAAATGAAAAACGAAAAGGAAATCAAAGTCTTATCAAGGATCCGGCAAGAGAGTGAAGGTCGGCAAGCAGAGTACATAGACCCTAACATGCAAATTCTTCTCCGATGGTTTAGATTTTCTGGAGATTAAAGAGACGAAAACAAAATGGGAAATCCCGAGTATGGACGAAAAACAAAAATGAAATCGAAATTATGAACTTACCAACAATCCGTTGTTGGAATGTAGGCGAGCGAGCAAAGCGGCGAGCGACATCCTAAATCTTGTCTAGAGCGGAGAGCGACAGTAAGTAGAATAGCGCTCGTTGATGTCGTCGGCGGGTAGAGGAATCGCGCTGCAGAGGTTGGGAAGAAGAAGTTAGGGCGATGGATGCGGGAATCGTCGACGGGTAGAAGAATCGCGTTGCAGAAGTCAGGAAGAAGAAGTGAGGGCGACGGATGCGAGAGCAAAGTCGGGATTCTATCGCTGGTTGCGGGTTTAGGGTAGTGGGGTAGTGATATTTAATCGAGTGCAGTGATTTTTTGCTGAAGTTGATTGACGGTTGTGATTGCGTGATGTTTCATTTTCATTGCCATAAGTCATAATCTGATACTTCTTTTAAATATAGTATATTTATATACTTCCTTGTGGTTCTTCCTTTTTCCATCCCCCGCCTCATGCCTAGGAGTCGCAGGGGGAGGAGTGAATGAAATAGCTTAATCTTTTTGACTAACGGTTGGATGTGACCTTAACAACCAAGAACACATAGAGTCGGAGTAGCAGTAGTACGACCAAGAATTATACCATCCCAGGATGGAAGGACATGGGGAGATGAAATGGTAGGCCACGACACTCTCTCGGACGGATGTGAGTGTGAGTGTTTAGTTGCTTTCACGAGATAATTTTCAGAAATTTGATGTACTGGGCTTAAGACCCTTTTTAGTATTGTATCTCATTTGGATAATACTTTATGTGTGATGTGGATTTGTGGACATTAATTTGCTTTTTTTTTTATGGTTGGCCTGAGATGTTTGAATTAGCCGGCAGGATTTACCTCTTGTAGTGGTGACTAACCCGTGTGTTGGTGTCACTGCAAGGCGGCGGTTATGGGGCATAAGACTCCCCTCAGACCGGTGCGAGGTCCGAGGAAAAGTGGAAAAAAGGAGTCTTACATCATTTAGGTCTTATCTTAGGTTGCATTGTGCTTAGGTGATTGGGTAGAGGTATACAATGATAACAAACTTAAATCACTTACTAAGCTTAGTTTGAGCAAGTTCTAATTAAGTAAGAGATCACATCCATGCTCTAATTAATG
Organism: Dactylorhiza incarnata; assembly: GCA_033032865.1. NCBI lineage: Eukaryota > Viridiplantae > Streptophyta > Magnoliopsida > Asparagales > Orchidaceae > Dactylorhiza > Dactylorhiza incarnata. Next base: position 8,542,641 of record JAWHQI010000038.1, on the reverse strand, counting down.
ACACCCCACATCTATTTTCTTATGTGGGGTGAGTTCATTTCATTTTTCTTCCCCTTCTCCTTATATATATATGATGTTGAAAGATATATGCAAGAATGTATATAGATATTTTATATCTTTCTTTTTATTTTCCCTTTTTTTTGTATTATTCTCATCACTCGCACATAGAAATGAATCATATAAAATTTTTTCTCCAAGGTGATTATGTTCTCTATCTGTTTACTTATATGTAAAGAACATAAGCTTTATTTAGAAGTGATATATATGGTAGGATATTTTTCCATTGTTGAAAATAAATGTGGGTTTTCAAAGGAAAGGGATTAATAGGCTCAAGAGAGGGTATTAGAAGTAAAGATGTGTCGTTTATGCTCAAAAGCTCAAACTAATTTTCAAAGGTGGCCAAGACCATTTCCAAAAAGGGTCAAAATCATATTATGCTTTGAGAGTGTATAAACTAAGTTCTAGTAAATGTGAAATACATGCACCAATTTCATAAACATAATCCTTCACTAGATTTTTAAAGCATGGTTGCTACAATAATTGAAAGGTCAAACTAAAAATGAGTGTTAATAATTTGAATTTTTTCATAAAATGTCCATTTACATGCTTAGTTGGATTCAAATTCTTCTAAATCTACATAAGGATGAACTCAAATAAATTCTATCAGGATAAATGCACACACACACGCAGAAAATACCTTTACGAAGCTTATATACAACACTTTCTTACATTTTGTTCTGAATATTTGCTCTAAAATAAGCAAACATCATATGTGGTATATATATGTTATTATCAAAATATATATGACATAAAAACATTTTTTTTTCATATAAATGCAACCCAATAAAAATGCACCATATTAATATGAACTACCCTAGAATTTAAATTTAACATCTTCCTCAATGTTATATGAGTAATAAAAATATAAAATGCGGGAAAAAGAATAATATTATGAGATTTGGTGATCTTCTGTGTCATTTGGAGAATCATATGTAGCGATGCGATTTTGGTGGCTACTTCTTCAAGTAAATCTTTTGGAGTATAATTTTTCAAGCGTGGTTCTATGTCTAGTTATATTACATTAAACAAACATAATAAACACATTACATGAACAACAGTGTAACCCCCTGCCTGTATAAACAATATAACATGGGTTCGGCTGGGACCCCATGACATATCGTGCACACAAGATAGGAGTTAATAAAATGGCATAGAGAAAGTACAACTACACAGAGAAATAATCTACTCAGAGAAAGGAAAGCACTAACAAAAGCTTCTAATAAAACTAAAACATGAATGTCCACACTTACTACGGAATGTTAAACAAAGGTTGGGGGTTGGCCTTATGGCCTTACAACAACTCAGTAGTATTAATACAAAACAAGTGTTAATACAAACATTGGCACGCAGACTGACAAATAATGAAAGCAATAAAAGGATTTTGACATTCTTTGGCTAACTCAGCTTAGGGTTTTAGCCCGCCACTTACCGCTATGCTCTTTCACATCACACCAAACACAAATAAGTGGTAAATGAGGGTAAGTTATGAGCTGACCACAAACTGTGTAACGATCCCTCCCCCGGCCATCATAGTGGACTCCTGGGCAGGATTTCGCTCACCTGCAAGTATGCCATACAAGCAATATGTAACAAAGTAAAGAAAGTATAACTAAGTTATACATGGTGAAGTTTCAAGCACAACCAATATTCTAGGTTGAGCATATAAAATACGGTGGACTAACTTATGTAGCTAACATATCACAATTCTACAACATCACACTCGTGGGTACTCACAACCATATGATTTCATGCATACAAAGTACTCAATAAGCAAGACAAGGTCGACTCCAACACGAGCATTTCAACTAATCTAGGACATAAAGTCCCAAGATACTGTTTGAGCATTTATAGGTCCATTCTACCACGCCAGACTCAGCCTATCCAATGATCCATGAGCATTCATGAGGGTTAACCTCGTGCCGAACTGCATGTTACGAGATTGGTTAAGCTTATGCTCATTGCTCAAGTCATTGTGATCAAATACACATTGCGAATGTTCTTGGAACATGGTTATCCGCATCCCTTTGGTTTGAGAATAATAAATCCTACTTGTATTTGATCAAGTTTGCCATTGTGTTTTTAACATGCAAGAATGAATAACGATGACACACGGATGCTATATTTTGGTCTAGACTAGATCAATATGCTAAATGAAAAGAAAGTAGTCTAACGCCAGGCATTAGAGCTAACACCGACATTGACCCTCATTCCTGCCAATGTGAAAGTGCTATGGAGGGAAGCTGCCATGATTGTGGGAGAAGTTTTGGAATAACTTAGTATAACACCATGCATTAGCCTTAACGTCAATGTTAAGGTTGCCTAAATAAGAGCTTTCCAAACATTTAATATCTCCTTCTTGGAATGAGGATATGATCATTACTAAAATTAGTAAACGCCTGGTGTTAGGTCTAACGCCAGCGTTAGCGTCCTCTCATGTAAAAGGGTGACATTCATTCTCTTCAATTTTACAACTCAAGGAGCCCTAATCTACCTCTTTGAAATCCTTGTGAGGTCTGTATTTCCAGACCACCAAAGATCTCCCATTCAAATTCAAGAGAAGGAATCAAAGGAGGATTGGATCAACACAAACCCAATGCGAAGAACGCACGCTTAGACTTTGATTATCTTCACCGGTTCTTTGTCGTCTCCTTCAGATTTCTTAATAGGGAGTTTTCAATGTGAATTTCATATTTTATAATACCTTTTTATTTTCTTGATCATTTTGTGGAGAATTTGCCATGGTTGTTATCGACTAGGTCCATGTGTGACTTAGGGGGATTTCAGCGCGTGTGTTGGTGAATAGGTCTAGGACATAGATCTTTGGGGTGCTCGAGGCCTTTTTGGGAATAGAAAGGCTAGAGCGGCTTGAGGCCGTATCTGGGGATAGATCGGCTAAAGCCAACCGATTCTTAGGGAGAAGATTCAGTATAGAAAACAAAAAGAGTTTTGTTATATTTCACACCTCGATTTCTACTATTGTAGAAATCCTCTTTATGTAATCAATTTTATCAATAATTATCATGTCTCCATTTGTTCAATAAAATTGATTTGATTTTCTATTCTAGAAATTCACTTTTGATATAATCTCTTTCTTCAAAATTATCAAAAGTTTTCTTTAAAAATATAAAGATTTCTAAAACCCTTATTCACCCCCTCTAAGGGCGTCTTAAGATCTAACAAGTGGTATCAGAGGAAGGCTATTCCAAAAATGGTTTCACCACCAAGAATAATGATGCACCATGATCTCGCTTATTATGATGGGCAAGAAATTAGTAGACCACCACTATTTACTCGGTCCGATTATAACTACTGGAGAATTAGGATGCAGTGTTTTCTAATAACTTTAAATATAGAAGTTTGGGCAATGATGGAACAATGCTATTCTCCTCCTACAGTTGCAGTAGGAGAAGCTACTCTTGAAAAACCCAAAGATAAGTGGGATGAGAAAGATAAACTTAAATGTAAAAATAATGCTAAAGTTGTTTTCCCGGAAGTCCGCGACCTCTCCTTTTCAGTCAGAATCATCGTTCCCAGCGATCTCAATTTTTTGAGACCGCTCAGACCGCCGTCTCCTCACCGACAGAATTCATAAGTCATAAGCGGCAAGGCTCCAGTGAGATGGCAAGACCGTGCGGTCCGACTCATCTTTCATTTTTGCTATTTGCACCCCCTATATCTTCTCTCCGCTGCCCTGACTCTCCTATATCCCAAGCAGACCATAGGTTTTGGACCTGCCCATTTGGGTAGGCTCCCGCGTCTATATATAGAGGGGTAGGGGTACCAGAAAATGGACTTTTGCTTTGAGCCTCCAGCTTGCAAACTGTGCAAGCGGTCTCAAATTTTGTCATCTTTTCTACCACTCACCCTTACCTATTTTGGACCCCACCCTGTAACCTTTTTTGAGATCAATCGAATCAGTTTTTCTCCTAGAGATCTCTCCTCGGCATCCCTTGTCCCGAGTACCTTGCACTACATAGTCTTCCCATATCTCTTCTAAGTGTGAGTTTTGGAGGTACAATTTTTGTGCCAACAAAACGAACACGCGACCTTCAGATCATAGTGTCTAGGCGAAACCAACCGATAGTCAAAATGTTAGACCGCGAGACTCAGCCTAGTCAGTTCACCAACTGTCTCCCCCCTTTCGGCAACGTGAGCTCCCTTGATGACTTTTAGCTTCATTTTGAGCTCCTCCTTGAGCTGTCTCACCGTGAGACCGCCTGTCAATTGGATTCCTTGAATTATCTCCTTTCTGCGATCTCCCAGAAGCTTCTCCCTCAAATAGATCAGTTCACCACCCATGATACTCTGGCCGGCAGTCACACCCCTGACTGCATGACCCCTAAACCCGCAACTCCCCTGCGATCTCAGGGAGAGGAGTTCGCAGCACGCCATGCCTTCTTTAGAGCAGCCGCTTAGGGACCTCCAGCCCGAGCCCTAAATTTTCAAGAGAATTATGTTTATCCTCTAGCTCCTATTGTTACACCTATGGAACCTTTTGATGCTTTTGAAGTAGAGGATCCTTCCCCCATTACTGATAGAGTTTGTTGGGAGCCAATCCCAAACAGCATTAGAGAGCCATGATTGCCTATGTTTACCGGAGAGTGATCCAAGCTCTCATCTCCAAGCTTTTGAGTCTGCAGTCACTCTGAGGTCTCTCTCAGATGTGATAAGGTGTAAGTTCTTAATCATATCATTATATGGGTTGGAATGGTAGTGGTTTTACAAACTACCTCCCCAGTCTATCCCTTGCTTTGCCATCTTATGGCAAGAGCTTCTTTTGAGGTTCGCCACCTCAAAGAAGAGGAAGACTGGCCCGACATCCTACTTCAGGATTAAGCAAGGAGACAGTGAGACTCTAGCTCGCTTTGTGGATCAGTTTCAAAGAGAGATCCTTGTAATAAGGGATGTTGATCCCTCGGTCTACATGGTGTCCTTGGTAAATGGCCTTCAGGAAGGTCCTCTCAAGTTGGAGGTCACCACTAGAGAGCCGAGCTCTTCTCAAGAGATAATAAGCATTGCGAATTGGTTCGTAGAAGGGAAGATCAACAACCCAAACTGTGATTCTAACATGACATGCAGAGCAGTCAAAAGAGCTTTGCTGGTGTAACACCCTCCCTGTTACATAGAATATAGCAGTAGGTCCGGCCGGGACCCCACGCGATATTAAACGTACAGAAGAGCGCGTTACTTAATTATTTTCAAATAGTTTATAAGAAAACCATTCCAGCTCACAGAGTCACACAACAGAAGCATTTATTTAATTAAGGTAAAACCAGTTCACAACTTGTCCACTTTAACAACTAGGAATGAAAATACAACAAAGTGTTCTTGTCTTATTACATGTTTTACAAACATCGGCACGCAGGCTAGCAATACATGAAGTAAAACCATGCAAAACACTTGGGCCTTCGAGGGTCAGCAAAGTACAGCAACTAGGGCTCCAACCCGCTATTTCCCACTCGTCTCGCCAAGACCTGTAAGGCACAATCCACCAAGCGGTGGGAAAACAAGTAACCGGTCAGCTTTAGCTGACCCAGATTATAACGACCCTACCCCATACCAGGGGAGGTGGTGCTCCTTACCTGCAAGCAAGCAATATCAACATATATTTCATAGGTGCGTCTAAGCACCACATAGAAACATCCACAACATACGTCGACTCCAAGCCACACGTATTGTGCTCTCAAGGCACGACATCCACAAGTCCTTTTTCAGCTTGGATGTTTAGTTTGAGATAGGCCGTACACACGAAGTTCCAGCACTCTTCCATAGCCCGGTGCACCGAGGGGCGACCTATTCACCACCACTGCTATGGGCGGGTTTGGATAAGCTAGGCTCGTGCTCAATCATCGCGATCAACTATGCATGATGCGGGCAAGCTTTCACCTCTGCCGAATCTCAGTGCGACAACCTCACAGGGTCTCAGCACAGCCACACAGGAAATTCCAAGCAACCACGCGACATCATGTGTCACTGTTGCTACTGCCGGCGTTAGCTATAACGCATGGCGTTAACTAACATAACCCGATTTTGTTATCTCTTTCGGGTATTTTCTGGAGATCATCTGCAGAACTCCCTGCAGCACATCACAACACCCAGAATCCGAAAACAAGCATACATACTCAGAGTCTTCTCCGAAGTGCAATCAACATCACCAATCCAGACCAACTTGTCCAGATGGGCTTCACACAACATGCCTATGTCCGTACTTCAATTCTGAACTCTAAATGCAATTCCTGTGTGGTTAACATCAACCCACCGGAAGAACCCGTATACTAATTAGTAGAAGTCTTCCAAATAATATGCAAATTAATGGACGTACATGTCCAAAGATTAGGGAGGATAATCGTTACCCTTGGTGCTCGTTTTGGTGCCATAGAACTGAGATTGCATCGGCTGAAATTTGCAAAACAACTTCCTCTCCACGAAGTCAATCGATGGCACAAGCATGCAAGTAGCCTCCTCCACGGATTTGCCCTCAAATAACTAGCCAAAAAGGCTCTCCTTCAACTTCTTGATCTCTGCCTTTGCCTTTGGAGAGAGTCTAAGTAAGGAAAGTGAGGAGAATCCACAGATTTGAGGGTTATATACATAACACCGCTAATGCTGGCGTTAGCCCCTAACGCTGACGTTAGACCAAAGGCGGTGGCCGAACTTATCCACAGCCGCTTAAGGAAATCGATGGGAAACCTAACGCCGGCGTTAGCTCTAACACCAATCGAGTTGCGATCCCGTCGATCGGGTTACGGTCCTGTCGATCGGGTTGCGGTCCCGTCGACCCATTGATCGGTCTGCGATCCCGTCGATCGACCTGCTTAAGTCTTCTCAAACTCTAACATCTAGAGTTATCCCTAACACTTGGTGCTAGCTCTCAGATTTCGCCACATTTTGAATTCAGTGCACTTGAAACCTGGGGTCTTACAATTCTCTCCCCCTTAAAGAAATTTCGTCCTGAAATTTTAACTGTGCAAAGAAATAAAAAGATACAAAATATTACTTGTACCTCAACAGAACAATTCGGGGAACTCGTCACGCATGGTTTCCTCACGCTCCCATGAAAGCTCCTCACGACCGCAATTGTTCTAGCAAACTTTGACCATCTTGATCAGTTTATTCCGAAGCTGCTTGACATCAGTGTCTTCGATGCAAATAGGCGTGACCATCACCTTTAGCCCATCATCGATCGACACTTGATTCGTCACCAGCACCTGGCTTGACTCTGGCACAACTTTCCTCAGCACATAGATGTGAAACACATCGTGCAAACCGCTCAGCTCTGTCGAAAGAGCGAGCTGATAGGCAGCTTCACCAACACGCTCTAGTATCTCAAATGGGCCAAGGTATCGCGGACTCAACTTTTTCAAGCGTCGAATCCATGACACTCCCTTGAAAGGCTTGATCTTGTGATACACCCAGTCGCCCATGGAGAACTCAACATTTTTGTGTTTGGCATTGTAGTATTTTTCCTGCCTATCTTGTGCCACCAACAATCGCTCCCGGATTGTTCGTATAGTCGAATTCGCATCTTCGACTTCCTTTCGCTTAAACAGCTTCGTCTCTCCTGTCTCCACCCAAGCCAAGGGAGTACGACAAGCTCTACCATAGAGGGCCTCGAAGAGAACCATCTTTATACTAGCTTGATAGCTATTATTGTAAGCGAATTCGATCGTGAACAAATGATCTTCCCACTTTTTACCGAAGTCCAGGATGAACATGCAGAGCATATCCTCCAAACTTCTGTTAGTACGTTCAGCCTATCCATCCGTTTGAGGGTGGAAGGCAGTACTAAACTTCAACTTTGTACCCAACAACTGGTGGATTATCCTCCAATCTTTCGAAGTATAGCGCCCATCTCAGTCACTTACGATGCTACGAGGCACACCGTACAATCGTACAATGCTATCAACATATAGCTTTGCTAACCGTTCCACTGAATTGTCCCGCCGGTTCAGAATAAAGTGGGCTACCTTCGTCAAGCGATCCATGATCACCCAAACAACATCATTCCCACCCTGCGATCTCGACAAACCGTGCTTGAAATCCATAGAAATGTAATCAAAGTTCCATTCTGGAACAGGCAACGACTTCAGGAACCCACCAGGTTTCTGACATTCGGCCTTCACAAGTGCGCAAGTTTTACACTTTGCCAAGTAAAGGGCGATTTCCTTCTTCAAACTTGGCCACCAAAACAACCTTTTCATATCTTGGTACATTTTTGTGCTCCCTGGGTGGATTGAGTACTTTGTAAAATGTGCCTCGTACATAAATTCCTCCCGTAATTTGCCCACATTTGGTACGCACAACCAACCATCTTTCCATATAAGACCGTCGTCCAACACAAACTCTGCAGCAAAACCATCCCTAGTCTCTGACAAGTAGCGCTGCATGCTCAAGTCAAGTTCCAGGGCCTGTCGTATCCTGTCCGCGAGGTTGTATTGCACCTCCGTCTAGTTCATGCATGCACTCGCAATAGGACTCCTCTCCACACAGGAGATCTCTAAGGATTCCAAGTCACTGATCAGACACGAATTATGCATCTGAATCCAGCTGTCCTGCACAGAAGCTCTCTTGCTCAAAGCATCTGCGACGACATTTCCCTTCCCGGGAGTATAGTGTATCTCGAAAGTGTAGTCTCCCAGGAACTCCATCCACCTTAGCTATCACATATTGAGTTCTTTATGATTTAGCAGATACTTTAGGCTCTTATGGTCTGTAAAGATATCAACCTTCACGCCATACAAGTAGTGTCGCCACAATTTCAGAGCAAAGATCACGGCCGCCAACCCCAAGTCGTGGACCGGATAATTTCGCTCATGCACTTTCAACTTGCGAGAGCCATAAGATATCACTTGACCATTCTGAAGAAGTACACATCCTAAGCCGCTACCTGATGCATCGTTGTATATTTCATAGCCTTCTATACCACATGGCAAACACAGGATTGGTGCCACGGTCAAACGACTCTTTAACTCCTCCAAAGCTCGTGCACACGCTAGTGACCAAATGAACTTCTGATCCTTCCTTGTCAAAGTTGTGAGAGGAAGAGCAATCCATGAAAAGTTCTTCATGACGCACCTATAGTGGCCGGAAAGTCCAAGGAAATGCCTGACTTCTGCTATTGTCATCAAAATGGGCCACTCCTGGATAGCCACTATCTTCGTTGGATCCACTGCGATACCCTCGCCACTAACAACATGACCAAGGAACACCACCGAGGCTAGCCAAAACTCACACTTGGAGAACTTGGCATACAACTGACTTCATCACAGGGTCTCCAAAACTACGCGTAAGTGAATCACGTGTTCTTCTTCCGATTGAGAGTATTCCAGAATATCGTCAATAAAGACGATCACAAATCGGTCAAGGCACTCTCTAAAGGTCCAATTCATCAGATCCATGAACACTGATGGCGCATTCATCAGTCCAAACTGCATAACAGTAAACTCATAGTGCCAGTAGCGGGCACTAAATGCCATCTTGGGAATTTCGCACTCCCGAATCTGCAACTGCTAGTAGCCAGACTTAAGATCCAACTTTGAATACACCATTGATTAGACTAGCTGATCAAACAAGTCATCGATTTGAGGAATCATATATTTGTTCTTCTTGGTCAGCTTGTTCAATTCACGGTAGTTGATACAGAGACGCAAGCTTCCGTCCTTCTTCTTAACAAAGAGGACCGGAGTACCCCAAGGGGATGAACTTGGGCGTATATAGCCTTGCTTTAACAACTCCTGTAACTGAACCTTCAAATCCGCCATTTCCTTTGGCGCAATCCTGTACGGAGAGCGTGGAATAGAATTGGCACCTGGCACCAACTCTATTGTGAAGTCAATCTCTCACTGAGGTGGCGCCCCAGGAAGATCTTTAGGAAACATGTTAGGATACTCAGAGATAACAAGAACATCACTCAGACTGGGCTGGGGCTTTGCAGCCCCCACTAGCACAAAACACAATTCTGCGCCCTGCCGAACAGCCTTGACTACTTGGACAGCAGACATCAATGTCTTGCTCGATCCACGCAAACCAGCAAACGTAGTCGCATGCTCAGTATTCCGCCCCAGTGTGACCTCCTTAGAAGTGCAATCAATGTAGGCCTACTGCGCCGACAGCCAGTCCATACCAAAGATTACATTGAACTCCGAAAGTGGCACTATCAGTGCTTCCAAATCAAAATCATGACTTCCGATTCGTACCTTTACAACACAGCTTCGATCCGCATGCATAGAACACCCATTTGGTAGCATCACACCTAACCTTTCCTTTATCAATGACGAAGGCACTCCAAGTTGTTGTATGAAGGCCTCCGATAGAAAGGAATGTGAAGCGCCCGTATCAAACAATGCTCTCGCAGGAGAGCTAAATATTACGACAAAGACTAATGCACACAAGGTTAACAAGCAATGCACAAGGTATGAAGTATAAAAAGCAACAAAAGCTGTATACTAACGCATACCTGTCACCACATCACTTTGCTTTATGGCCTCATGATGGCCATGATTGTACACCCTTGGCTGGGCTGGAGCAGCATGTGAAGCGGTTGACTCCACCGCCTTTCCTTTCTTCACTGTCTTCCCTTTCTAGGAGATGTTGTGACATTCATAAGCATAATGCCCTGACTTGCCACATTTATAACAAATGAGTGGGCCTCGCCCAGTCGTCACTCCTAATACAGCAGATTGAGCTGACCCAGAAGGTCTCGCTCTTTTCCTCCATTTTCCTTGCCCAAACCTCACAGGGTTCGGTACTTTGAAATATGGATTTACCACATCCAAGTCCTTTCTACTTTGGGACTACTTCATGTCCTTCTCCAAGTAATGAGCCGTATTGACCAGGGTCATAAACCCTTGCGTCATTGGCCCCGACAGAAGGAACCACAATTCTTCTCGCAAACCTTCATAAAACCGATTGGTCTTACGAGCTTCATCTGCAAAAGTAACGCCTGCGTACCTCCCCAACCGGGTAAACTCGTGCAGATATTCATCTATCATACTATCACCTTGAGTTAGACAGTTGAACTGATTCTCCATCTCAATCTGTTGAGTAGATGGGAGATACCGCGCCAAGAACATTTTTGAAAACTCTTCAAAAGAGATGTCCGTCAGCTGCCTTCCTGCTAGCTGATGCAACTCTAACTCATCCCACCACGTTTCTTCGTTAGTGGGAGCTCAGGTCAGGACACCGATAGGCGAGAAAGGTGATAGATAGGCTAGCTGCGCCTCCCCATCAAGAAGGAAGGTTGCTAATGTAACCTTCTGACCTTCCTCCGTATCAGTGGCTTTCAAGGTTTTTCTTACTCTCGATAGCCAATTCTCATCTTGATTCGGGGTCCCTACCCCCGTGAACATCGGAGGGTGGAAACTCAGAAAGTGCTACAGCTGTTGGTCCGGAGCTCTTCGTGCCCTCATCGACACTGGTCTTTCGACCACAGGTTCAGCTGCCATGACCAGCACCGGAGACAACCCGAGGGTAGGAGGCTGTCCAGGGACATGCCCTCTACGTTGTGAAATGAACAAAGTAAACACCGCTTCAGCTACCATCCTCACTGTCTCAGCAGAAGGAGGAGTAGTCACCTCAGCTGGTGCACTGCTCGCAGTTGAACGCGGGGGTCGAGATGGCCCCGCTCCACTCCCAGCCACCTATACATGTGCACAAAACACAATTAGCGACTAAGAGATAGCATGGATCAACAAAAGAACACACAAGTTCCATCCCAATGCTACAGTCATACGTGTAATTCATTCCAAACGTGGACAGTTACTGGTTATTTACATTTCTTAACAACGACGCACACACGGGCTCACCACCCCTTAAAATAATTCGACCATGAATTCAGACGGAAGGGAACGAGGCCCGTGGCTGATACCAATTTGTAACACCCTCCCTGTTACATAGAATATAACAGTAGGTCCAGCCGGGACCCCACGCCATATTAAACGAATAGAAGAGCGTGTTACTTAATTAGTTTCAAATAGTTTATAAGAAAACCATTCCAGCACACAGAGTCACACAACGGAAGCATTTATTTAATTAAGGTAAAACCAGTTCAAAACTTGTCCACTTTATCAACTAGGAATGAAAATACAACAAAGTGTGTTTGTCTTATTACATATTTTACAAATATCGGCACGCTGGCCGACAATACATGAAGTAAAACCATGAAAAACACTTGGGACTTTGAGGGCCAGCAAAGTACATCAGTTGGGGCTCCAACCCGCTATTTCTCGCTCATCTCACCAGGACCTGTATGTCACAATCCACCAAGCTGTGGGAAAACAAGTAACCGGTCAGCTTTAGCTGACCCAGATTATAACGACCCTACCCCATGTCTGGGGCGGTGGTGCTCCTTCCTTCAAGCAAGCAATTGCAACATATATTTCACAGGTGCGTCTAAGCACCGCATAGAAACATCCTCAACATACGTCGACTCCAAGCCACATGTATTGTGCTCTCAAGGCACGACATCCACAAGTCCTTTTTCAACTTGGATGTTCAGCTTGAGCTAGGCCGTACACACGAAGTTCCGGCACTCTTCATAGCCCGGTGCACTGAGGGGCGACCTCTTCACCACCACTGCTGTGGGCGGGTTCAGATCAACTAGGCCTGTGCTTAATCATCGCGATCAACACTGCACGATGCGGGTAAGCTCTCACCTCTGCCCGATCTCAGTGTGACAACCTCACAGGGTCTCAACATAGCCACACAGGCAATTCCAAGCAGCAACATGACATCATGTGTCACTCGCGCTACCGCCAGCATTAGCTCTAATGCCCGGCGTTAACTAATAGAACCCGATTCTGTTATCTCTTTCGGGTATTTTTTGGAGATCATCTCCAGAAATTCCAGCAGCACATCACAACACCCAGAACCCGAAAACAAGCATACATACTCAGAGTCTTCTTCGGAATGCAATCAACATCACCAATCTAGACCAACCTGTCCAGGTGGGCTTCACACAAAATGCCTATGTCCGTACTTCAATTCCGAACTCTAAATGCAATTCCTGTGGGGATAACATCAACCCATCGGAAGAACCCATCTACTAATTAGTAGAAGTCTTCCAAATAATATGTAAATAAATGGATGCACATGTCCAAAGATTAGGGAGGTTGTGCTCTCAAGGCACGACATCCACAAGTCCTTTTTCAACTTGGATGTTCAGTTTGAGCTAGGCCGTACACATGAAGTTCCGGCACTCTTCATAGCCTGGTGCACCGAGGGGCGACCTCTTCACCACCACTACTATGGGCGGGTTCAGATTAGCTAGGCCCATGCTTAATCATCGCGATCAACACTGCACGATGCGAGTAAGCTTTCACCTTTGCCCGATTTCAGTGTGACAACCTCACATGGTCTCACCATAGCCACAGAGGCAATTCCAACCAACCACGCGACATCAAGTGTCACTGGCGCTACCGTCAGCATTAGCTCTAATGCCTGGCATTAATTAACAAAACTCGATTCTGTTATCTCTTTTGGGTATTTTCTGGAGATCATCTCCAGAACTTCCTGCAGCACATCACAACACCCAGAACCCAAAAACAAGCATACATACTCGGAGTCTTCTCCGGAATGCAATCAACATCACAAATCCAGACCAACCTATCCAGGTGGGCTTCACACAACATGCCTATGTCCGTACTTCAATTCCGAACTCTAAATGCAATTCCCGTGGGGATAACATCAACCCATCGGGAGAACCCATCTACTAATTAGTAGAAGTCTTCCAAATAATATGCAAATCAACGGACGCACATGTCCAAGGATTAGGGAGGAGAATCGTTACCCTTGGTGTTTATTTTGGTGCCATAGACCTGAGATTGCAACAACTAAAATTTGTGAAATAACTTCCTCTCCACGAAGTCAATCGATGGCACAAGCATGCAAGCAGTCTCCTCCACGGATTTGCCCTCAATCAACTAGCCAAAAAGGCTCTCCTTCCTCTTCCTGATATCTGCCTTTGCCTTTGGAGAGAGTCTAAGTAAGGAAAGTGAGGAGAATCCACAGATTTGAGGGTTATATACATAACACTGCTAACGCTAGCGTTAGCCCAAAGGCGGTGGTCGAACTTATCCACAGCCGCTTAAGGAAATCGACCGGAAACATACCACCAATGTTAGCTCTAACGCCAATCGAGTTGCGATCCCGTCGATCGGGTTGCGGTCCTGTTGACCCATCGATTGGTCTGCGATCCCGCCGATCAACCTTCGATCCCACCGACTCATCGACACGCCTAAGTCTTCTCAAACTCTAACGCCTGGCGTTATTCCTAACGCCTGGCGCTATCCCTAACGCCTGGCGCTATCCCTAACGCCTGGCGCTAGCTCTCAGAGTTCACCACATTTTAAATTCAGTGCACTTGAAACCTGGGGTCTTACAGCTGGCTTCTTTCCAGCCCAGCCATCTGCAAATCCACCACGTCAAGAGTTCCAACCTCCTGCTCAGATTGGGAGGGACTTCCACCATCATCGTCCCTACCAGGTACATCAGCAGTTTCAGGCCAAGGAGCCTCTACTGCCAGTCCCAGCTACTCCAGCTCCACAGCCGATACCTGTTCATCAGGTTCATTTTGTTCAGCCGCCTCTCTCAGTTTCTTCTCAATCATGTTTTAATGTATCTCAAGATTCATTCACCGAGCCCAACATCTCAATGAACGAGGTGTTTTAAGTTCTTCAGAAGTAGCCCTTCTATAGGATGTAAGACCCCATTTTTTGCATTCATTTTTTGGTCTTACTGTCTAGAACCGCCGCCTTACGGTGACACTAGCACATGGGCCGTTCGCCACCATAAGATGTCGATCTTGCCGTCTAGTTCAATATTCATCCATGACAACCACATATAGCAATAATAGAAGTATAAGCTCTAAGTCCACACATCACATTACATTTAATTATAATAACAAGTAGAGTCCACCGATGAGATAAAAAAAGTACTAATAATAAATAAGGACTTATGCCATGTACATTGAGGTCTCGCTACAAATGCTCAAAGAAGAAAACTAAAGACGCTGCACATATGCTATGGTGGTTGTTGCTGCTAGTGCTGACTGGAGTTGGATCACCTCTTCATGCTCGTCCCTCTTAGTGTGCTGGATTATAGAGTTCCTGGTGTTCCTGTTAGTTATGCCACATCTGGCCGTTAGTCATAAATACTAAGCGGTTTCCTCGTCCCCTAAATTTTAAGTAGGTTTAATAGTTTTTATTGCAACATGAATCCCAATTGACAGTGGAAATGGTTTGGTCTAATTCACATCGCCTCGTCCTCAATTCTTCTCTCGAGTACACTCTTATTATACCTTATTATGTTCATAATCAAGATATTCTACCTGAGGGTTCTTAAATATTTTCCCCAATTTGATGAAGATATATGTAGTGGTGGGAATACGTAGGTTGAAGTGAACTTACATATTCACAAGGCGAGTGTATAACTCAATCGAGCCTTATAATCTATGGTATAATGTCTTCATAAGTATACAATTCTCGATCCGGAGGGCATATCGTCAAGTTCACAGACCATAGTATCAATACCATCCTTAATAACACTTTGGATCTAAACTCTCCTATGGTTTACAATCATTGTACACGTGATGTCAGTACTTTTGTTTTTTAGGTATTTGCAATTAGCATCTAGACTCGTCTTCCATGATCATAATATGTTTATATCTTATGTAATATTGGTTCTTCTAATTTCAAGGCAATGCCAATTGGTCTCTAATTGATTCCAGAAGTTTTGTAAGTGAAAATTTACTGTTTTCAACTTTTCATTTAAAATAATATCATATTTTTGGGCCTAATTCTTATTTCCTTTAAAATTATGGAGTCCAATAACTTGTACAAAAGTATCAATTATCATGGCCTAAAATATTTAATAGAATTTCCAAAGACTAATTATGATCCAAAACAGTGTTCAGTAAAAATTCAATATTTTCTCCTTAATGATTTTTTTAAAAAATTAATTAATAGCCATGAGAGCTAATTATTTACGCATTATGAAGGAACTACTATAAGTCATCAGGGAATAGTTACAATAAAATTACCAGGGCATTATTGTGCTTCAACAAGCCTACTACCCAAATCTCATGATTTTCCAAATTTCATTTGACCAGCAATAATAATTATTCTAGGAAAGGAGCAAAATTCCAGCTTATGAAAGAACTAATGTAAATTCTCAACAAACAAATATGGTAAAGTTTTCAGAGCATATTGTTGGCCTCAAAGGTTTAACTAACCAGTTTCATGTAATTCAAAATTCATTTGATCACTACGAGGCGGGGTGATGTAATTTTTGGTAAATTGAGTGAATGCAATTTAGTGGACTATAATGTCTCTAAAAATTCCAAATAAAGTTCCCAGAGTGTAATTACACCCTCTAAGATAAATTCCATATTTTCATAATGATCTAGGGGGACTTGACCCTGGAATTCTCAATAGTGCTTAATGTGACAACAGCTCACAAACCCTAATTTCCTAGGGAACTCAATCTGAAAGTTTTTGATTCTTTCAGAGATGAAAGATCTCATGATATCGAGTGAATGTTTCAAATTTCAAGAGAATTAACCAAAGAAATAATTTATTATCCCTAAAACTCTACGTGTGTAACAAAAATAGGTATTACCCTAAACTACCTTGGTCTTGCATGTGGGACCCACCGACATGCTGGGGGTCCAAATGGCCTCAAATTTGGCCAGGAACTTTTCCTTTCTAGACCTACCATCCACAAAAGATTTGAGTTGATTGGGCTTCATTAAGCCTTAGATTTACCACAAGCGTATACAATTAAATTATTTCAAAAACTATAGAACTTTTATCTCCAAATAAAATTCTATTTTTTGAACAACATGTGTATCATACTAAATTACATGTATGGTGCCAATCTCAGATAATTTGGATGAGCCAAATGACGGGGGCACACAAATTTGCGTCTAGGGTTCACTTTATACACCCTGCACCAAAACAAGTGCCCATGGAGTTATGGTCCACCAAGCTGCATGAAACAAATTTTTATGTGTAGTCAAGACATAAATCTGTATTTTCATGTTGCAAACCTTCTCTAGATCATGCACTAAGGTACCTAAATAATTTCTTAAATCTACTGCATGAAATGCGACAATCATACACAAATCTATTAAATGCACATCAAATCCCCAATGGATGCAACAAGTTTCATTTGTAAACGCATGGTAAAACTCCATGTGGATTTGTGAACGACCTACACAACACCTTGAATAATTGATGTTATCATGTACTAATGAAGACCTGATCTCTCCTTATGTTGTGTGTTACGTAGTTATCTTCTTCATTTTACTCGAAAGTTTGAGAGATTCTCAATACCTTATGTTGATCTCTCAATTTCAAGGTTGAGTGGGTAGAATTTAACAAATGTCCAAGCATGTGTCAAAGAGTTGTTTCACTGATCTCCTCATTTGTTATTAATGTAGAATTGGGTTGATGTGACATGAGGATCTTCCTCCCAAAAAGTTTTTCTCTCTTGATCCTTAGCAATCAAACCTGATGGTAACAATCTTTATCGCCAAAAAAAGAGGCGAGTTTTTCCAACTCACAGATTGTGATGACTCGGGGGAAAAATCATTGTTAGTAATGACAAGGGAGTTATATTGCTGAGTTTTCTGTTTCTAAAACAACCCAAGTTAATATCATACTGACCCAATAAACGAAGAAACAAGATTAGCCTCCCATAAATCTTGTGCTGAGTTTCTTATATCCGAAAATGTGGACATTCTATGTATGTACATAATCCTTATGAGTATACAGTCCTCGGTTTGGAATTATACTAATTAAGTCCTCGTATCCAAGCACATGTACAACACTCCTTGAGATTTATGGATATGATACGGTTCTCTGCCCTCAAAACTACCATTTATCATAACTTTTTCAAGGGTCATGTGCCTTTTATCCTATTAAATGGTCTTCTCTAGGTTAGACTTCTCATTCCACATTCGACATCCTCTCCTTGTGATGAATTTTACAAGGATGGAAGTGAGGAGTATCAACTTCTAGGCACCTGAGTTAAACTTATGAGTCTCCTGCTAATCCGATAGTAGAATCACAAGCACCAATTCCACTTAAGATGATCCTGTTTGTTCATGTGAGGGGTGTTAATATTGCTTGGGAAGTGATGTGAGAGTATCAGAGAGCAAGCCTTGAACACTTACACATGTTTTCAACTCTTTCATTTAGTCACTTTGGGGTATCTTACTACTTGACCAAAATATACCTGAGGTCGATGTCGGACTAGGATACCTTACGAAATGTCTTGCTAAGTCAAACCAATATGGTATACTAGTGTGTTGGCCTAATCTCATTGTTAAGTGGACAAAATTGTGTGATTTCCCATATGGGCACACCAGTGCTTCCGCAGCTAGTTTTCCCTCAAACTAAGCCCGAGCGGGGTGGCCCAGGGTTTGTGGACTTCTTTACTTGGATCGATAGTCGGCTAAGCTGATACCAGTTTGTAAGACCCCCTTTTGGCTACATGCACACCATAATACATATCATGCAAATACATGCTAGTGGAATAACCCAACTTGAAGTGACCCAATTGCACTCAAACTTTAATCAAGGTCAACTAATGACCTAATAAGCATGGCACCAAAATTTGGGGTCATTTTGAGTTGTTCAACTCCATAAATCACATTAATTTGATGAATCAAATAATGAACAAAACTATAGGAAAATATTCTCCTAAAAATCAGATTTTTGGACACACGGTAGTCCTAGGGCACATGCATGCATGGCCCAAATTTCAGCCCCATTATATTTACCATATAAGAGATATTTACAATCTAATCTCTGCCCTACACTGGGACCAATCCCACCAAAATTGGTGCTGAGGGAGCTACAGTGCTCCAATTTGGGTGAACTCAATTTCTAAAAATAGTAGAGAACTAGGGCTTTATATTTCATGTTGGACATATTTTTTGATTTTCCATCTAGGTATTTTCTACAATTAATTTAAGATCAGGCAGAAATCCCTACATAACAACAATTAATTTATTTAGGTCTGCGTATAGCAGATCACCCAGATCGGATGGCCCTGGGTTGTCTTCCTCCTTGAGCCAAGGGCTCAGATTGCTCCTTCCTTGAGCTTCTTTGGATATCCACCCTGGCCATATGGGGCCATCTTTGACCAATCTCTCAAGCCACCACCTCCGACCGAGGTTTGGCTACCCACCGACGGTGAGATCTCGGCCGGAGGTGGCCGAAGTTGCTCCCCCGCCATTTTTATTTTTCGAAATAGGAACACCAAAACCGAAAAGGAAATTTGCCATTTCTTCACGGTTTTAGAAAATTGGAGAAGTGAGAAACTAGCACAAGTGGAGGAGAGAAGGAAACCTGCCTTAATTGAGCTTGACGGTTGACTTTTCCCAGAATTGCCATGGCCGACCACCTCCATTAGAGGACCTTGCTGATGTCCCCATCCAGTGCACGATTCCTTTAATAAACATGTGGATTTTTCTCCACTCTGCTCACTGAAGGCGTAGGAAGGGTTGAATGGAGATGGAGGGGCCTATATCATGGGTTGCCATTAATGGCCATTTTTGGCCACCCCTTTTCCACTCAATTCCAGCTACTTGACTGTCTACCTATAAGGAAAAGCTGGGAATTCTCTAGTAAAACTCAGAGAAGGGCATTGGAGGAGGAGTTGAGTGCCAAATGGCACTCCTTCCCTCTTTGCCTCCTTGGATTCTTCCAAATCAGGGCAAATCTCCAATTTGCCCCTTTACATGTTAATTTTCTCCCCAAATATGAGGGAATGCATGGTAGTAAGGTTTATGCTGCAGAATGGGCCTCTATTAAGGGCCTTAGCCTATGGGAATTTGATTTAATTCCATAAAAGCCCAATTTAGGCCTATTTGACCAAATATTGACTTCTGAGTTGACTTGGTCAAATTGATGAGTGGGCTGACCCTAAATGGTCGTCATGGGTCCATGAGCACAAGGAGTGGTGGATTGGTCCATGGTGGGGCCCACATTGGGTCAATTTAGTCTAGATAGGCCAAATTAGGGTGATGTTGACCAAGGGTTGACTTTAATCAATTTGATGAAATTGAGTGGTCCCAATGGGTCAATGCTGAACCCTAATTGACCCTAAATAGGGTGGTTGGACCTATTTGGGGATAGAGTTAACTTTGGTCAATTTGATCAATTAGGTTGACCCCAATGGTCCTAAATGACTCAAGGGACTCCCCAAGGGGTTTAAGAGGAGTTGGTGGGGTCAACTTGCCATTTTGAAGCTTAAATATCGACCCCTTAGCCTTGGAGTCAAATTTGGCAATTTGCACACCAAGGTGATTTTCACCTATTCACCTTGGTTCTTATGGCCATTTTGGTCTCTTAGAGTAATGTCATGACCTTGTCATGACAAAATGCATCTTAGGGGTCTAGTTTTTCTGGAGATGTTACATAGGAGGCCTGCCCTATTGAAATATGATCCCAAGACCATAAATCTCTCCCTATACTGTGAGCATCACAGGGAGAGGGGCCATCTGACTGAGAACTATAGAGCTCTCCACTTGCTGGTGGAGAAGCTCCTAAAAGAAGGAAAGTTGCAAGAGCTGGTCCAGAAGGGAGATCTTTCCAAGGCTTTGAACTCCAAGAGCAAGGAGGTAATG
This sequence comes from Dactylorhiza incarnata, assembly GCA_033032865.1. Taxonomy (NCBI): domain Eukaryota; kingdom Viridiplantae; phylum Streptophyta; class Magnoliopsida; order Asparagales; family Orchidaceae; genus Dactylorhiza; species Dactylorhiza incarnata. Next base: position 8,521,949 of record JAWHQI010000038.1, on the reverse strand, counting down.
GAATTTCATAGGGAGTGTGAAGAGGTGGATGACATTGGCCATCTCGACAATGTTGGCTATCCAAGCGTGTATATGGATGCGAATGACGAAGGTGCTTTGGGATACCTTTTTTGCATAAACGGAGGAGCAGGGCTGGAATCCTCCAGAAGGCTAGTCTCACTAGAGTTACATGTCAGAGGTCACTGTTACCTCTTCTTTTGCTCCAGTCAGAGGAACGGTTACCTTTGGGAAGGATGACCTTCCTCCAACCACCAATCCTTTCAATGACGCAGTCGTCATCAATGCAGTGATCGAGAACTATACAGTGGAGAATATCTTGATCGACACCGAGAGCTCAGTAAACCTCCTCTTCAAACCAGGCTTTGAATCCCTGAAGACTGGAAAGACTCTTCTTTCTACGAAGGGCCGCTCTATGGATTTTCTAGGGATAAGACAGAGGTAGAAGGAAATGTCACCCTCTCGGTGACGCTTGGAGGGATTACAAAGCTAATCAAGTTTATAGTCATTGAAGCTCCGAGTAGCTACAATACAATCTTTGGGAGGCCAAACCTGAACGAGTATCAAGCGGTGATTTCCACCTACCACATGGCCATGAAGTTTTCCTTTAATGGAAAGCAGTACCGGATCAAGAGCGATCCAAAGAAAGCCTGGGAGTGTTATGTAAAGATGGTCAATGTTACCGAGTCATCTCCTCTAGAGATAGCTGAGATCTCCTCAATACCTCAAGTTTCCAACCATGCAAAGGCTGTGGAAGAGATTGTGAAAGAGGAAGTCAGAGATGGAGTTCGCTTGGAACCTGCCCAAGAAACTCAAGCCATCCCCATCAGCAAGGAAGATGAGAGTAAGAAGCTGTAATTCAATGTGGAGATGCCTGAAGTTGACAAGAGCCAGATCATCTCCTGTCTCCTGCAGAATCTGCGCTTTGTCAGCGGATGACATGCCAGGAGTTGATCCAGATGTTGATTTTCAGCATCTCAACATCGATCCAACCTTCTCTCCCATCAAGCAAAAGAAGAGGGTAGTGGCGGTGACCTTAGTTCAGCCAATTCGGGAGGAGGTGGAAAAGCTCCTCAAGGCTAAGTTTATTGAGAAGATTCAATACCTCGATTGGTTGTCGAATGTTGTAATGGTCAAAAAGGCTGGTGGAAAGTGACGTATGTGTGTGGACTTTACTAAACTCAATAAATCTTGTCCCAAAGATTGATACCCCTTGCTAAGATAGATTCTTTAGTTGATTCCGCAGTTGGGTATTCGTACATGAGTTTCTTAGATGCATTCTCTGACTATCATCAAATAAGAATTCATATGCCCGACGTCCCTCACACCTTGTTCATCACGAATGACGGGCGCTTTTGCTATCTCGTAATGCCTTTCGGGCTAAAGAATGCTAGTGCTACCTATCATAAAATGATGGACACCATTTTCAATAACCAAAAGGAAGAAATTTAGTGGTCTATGTCGAAGACCTCGTAATAAAAAGTAAATCATTCTCATCTCACCTCAACGATCTCATTGAAATGTTTGCAACTCTTCGGACCTTCAATATGAGGTTGAACCGGTTGAAATGTGTCATCTGAGCAAGCAAAGGAAAGTTTCTCGGCCATTGTAACGCCCCTGATTTTTCCGGTAATTATTTAATTCGGTGGTGGCGTGTTTATAGCGTCAGGGCGTTACTTTTAACGTCGAGTTAGCGGCGCGTCACCATTTGCGCGTTTTCGCATCTGTTTGTGTCAAGTCGACCAAATTTTGAGATGACCCAGAATTGGAATTTTTTACGTTAGGAAATTAAATTATTTAATTTTGGACCTGCCCGTCAAGTTTCGTTGCGATCCGAGCCATTTTGGAGGCTCAGCGCATTTTAGAAGATTTGTAGGTTTTTAACGTTCGCCGTAAACTTCGGCCATTTTTATCTCGAGAACGACACGTCAGATTTTGATTCCGACTTCACCATTAGATTCGTAGCGCCGCCGTGCACCTTAGGCTCAACTTTTTATTAACTGGGATTTCAGGGGTAACTTTACTGGAGAAAATATATATTGTGGAAAATATATATTGAAGAAGTTATCCATCCAGAAAAGCTTACCTTGCTGGAGGATTTGTTGAGTAATTTTGCTGATTTTCAATGTGATTTATTCTTAGATTTGGATCTGGAGGATTGAGGAGCAGAAGAAAATATGATGATTATATTTTGAACCGTTGAGACCACCCTCCTGTATACTGACCCATTGGCATCCATCTCCAGCCCTTCGTCGAACGAATTTTTCGTCGAACGAAAAATTCGTCGAGCGCTGTCCGCCGTCCGTCGAGCAGAGGCTGCCAGGCAACTATTCGTCATTCTCCAGCCCTTCGTCGAACGAATTTTTTCGTCGCTCGCTGTTTCGCTGCTCGCTGTTCATCGATCAGACTCGTCCGCTGTTCTCCGTTCGACAAAATGAGTCAGCCCTTCGACAGAGTCGCGTGAGTTGTGTGATTCAGAAGTTATTATTATTATTATTATTATTAATAGCATGGTTATTTATGATATATATATATTATAGTGTATTCCCTTCTTCTTCTTCATTCCGACCAAACCAGAGAGAGAAATCGAGCGACGGGGGCGACATTTTCTTGAATCTTTCGGTCGCCGCCGACGGAGCTCCGGTGGTCGAAATCGTGAGCCGAGCATAGATCCAGAAAGCTCTCGACGAGAGCTTCATTCTCGTGGTAATTTCCTTCTGTTTCGTGAAACTTTTTTGTTAGGTCTTTTGTGCCCTAACCTCTTTTAGCCCGATCTCCTGTAGATCTTGACTCCCCCCCCCCCCCCCCCCGCCTTCTCTTACCCCGATCTACAACGTGGGGCGATTCAAAAAGTTTTTCCAGCAAGACCTAAGGCAAGTGGTGACCTTGCTCTTGTCTTTTTTTTGTTCTCATTGCCATATAACAGCTCCAAGCTAGCTCCCTTGATTTAGCTGTGCTATATTTCCTTTATATCCTTTAATTATTTCTGCTAATAACTTGGCATTTTGCCAGTTAATAAAAGGGTTATTGTTAACACTATATCCACTTTATTTTCTCTATTTCCACTTGTAATATGGTAGCTTATATTCTGATGGGCCTCGCCCCTTTTTCCCCTTGAAAGAATCATGAAAATGTAAGTATTGTTGGAGGTCGTACACGATGTTGGCGGTGCCACCACTGCGATGCTCTTTTAAAATAATAATTCTGTTGGAGGTCGTACACGATGTTGGCGGTGCCACCGGTGCGATGCTTTGAGGGTCGTGACGATGTGAGATGGTATTATCCCCACAAGACTTCTCCTTTTCTGATGAGCTGATCAGTCTCTATTAATTTGAACAAGAGTAACATGATTAATAAGGTAGATGTTGATGGTTATTTGCTTATGGTCGGTTTTGACCTTGCCTGTGTTCTCACCTTGGTTTGGTGAGCGTTTTCTGCTGATTATTAGTTACTTCTGCTGTTTCCTTTTCTGTTGATTATTTATGGCTAGTTTTGTCGTCACTGATCCTTGCAGCTACTGTTTCCCTCCAGTCTCGCGGAGGTTTGCTTACTTTCTTGTTTTCTGCACCACTTGTAACTTGCTTCTGAGGTGTTCTTTCTTTGAATGCCTCAGGTTCTGTGCAGTAGCAGGTGTTAGTGCGGAGTTGCGTTGGTCGCCATCTTCTGATCCTTTTGAAGTAGGATTCTCTGTGATCTTGTCGGCCCGTGGGTTCGTGTCAGGTGTTGACGCCGATGGTGCCGTTTGGTTAGACTTTTGTTACCCTGCTGCTGTTACTTGTTGTTTACTTTTGAATACTTGTTCTGGAATGGTTAGATGTGGGTTGATTTTATAGCCCTTACTTAGATATGCTAAGGTAATTGTAGCATTGCATATCATGATTTGAAATGTTAATCTCACTACTTTCTGCGCGTGATAAATCTACTTTTATATATATAGTAAATCCACACATTCGATTATGCATGGTGCACCTCACTTGGTCTTCATGTACACTTAGGCCACTAAGTAATTAAATCAAGCATTTTTCCGCTGCGTAAAACTATATTTTAAAAGCGTGGACTAGTTGATCCACCTAGCCTAGGGACGCGGCTTGTTAATTTTCTGCATAAATTATATTTGAATCGCTTTGAGTTGATAATAATAATTGCTTGAACTGCAAAGAAGGATGAGTTTTCTTAACGTTAGTAGGCGTCCCCTACGTGACGTGGCATCACAACGCGTAGCTTTCCCTACTCTGATAGCATTTTAAATAATGGAAAAAATGCGGGTTGTGACAGTTGGTATCAGAGCTAGGTTCTGTGAAAAAGGTAGTTGGGTGGTTTGTCGTGTGAGACAAACGACCGCTATCCTAAGCAGAACCTCATTAGATCATTTCATTGTATACACACACTGATATGTCATCAGTATGTCTTGACCGAAGCATGATCACTACACTCATAGCATGATAAGAAGTATATGGGGCATATTATGTAGTATGGGATGCATAATATGTGTTTGTATATGGATCCACCATAGGTGGCAACATGTAACGGTTATGTAGTATGGGATGCATAACCACCATTACATGGATGCCCATTAGCACGTTTTCTTTTTTTCGTTACATGTAATGTTATGTAGTATGGGATGCATAACATTACATGTGTATGCCGCTCATGACATGCATTAAGGCCTCTTTCTAGAATGCATAACACTGCATACATTCATATCATCGCATAAGCACGCGCGCCAGGTTAAAGACATACCATATGACATATGTACACACATGTTTTGAAAAAGGAATTTAAATGTTCATGCACTCATGTAATAGCACAAGAATCAATAGGATGATGGTGCATCATCCTAAGTTTAATCATTGCATCATTTCATGAAATTCCAGAACAAGTTAACAGCAATATTAGGTTGTTTCTTTCCTGTTCCGAATTGATCCGTGATATTTTCGAGTCTGTTTGGCTTAAGCATCTTAAGCCTGTTTCTGATTGAATATCCATCTTTCTTGTAGACATGTCTCGTAGGAGAGTGACAAGATCGACTCCCCTACCTGAGGGAGAGTCTTCTGGTGGTCAGAGTGATTCCGTGATCGAAAGTCTGCGACAGAGCAATGAGGCTTTGACCAGACAGTTAGTTGCGATGCAGACTCAGTTTCAGTCCTTGATGTCTGCTACCTCGGTGTAGCATCCCGTTGTGCAAGAACCGGTGGTGAGTCCAACCGTTCTTGCTCCCCAGGTGCCTCCAGTGGCATTGCCACCGGAGAAGAACTTCATTTTGCACTTTCAGCGTTTGGGACCTCCTACCTATGATGGTAGGGCAGACTTCATGGCCCTGGATGATTGGGTGATCAGCATGGAGGAGATGTTCTCCTATTCAGGTATCTCTGAGGCCTCGAAGGTGATGGTGGCTGCATATCAGCTGAAGGGTTTGGCTAAAGGTTGGTGGATTAGGGAGAAGGAAGGTCTCGCCGAGGGATGCTCTTGGGAGACGTTTAAGAGGATGTTGCATAAGAAGTTCCTCCCTTCGGTTGAGCGCGACCGATTGATAAACAACTTTTTGCATCTGAAGCAGAGGCAGCTCACCGTCAGTGACTACGAGATCGAGTTCAGCAAGTTGAGCAGATTCTCCCCCCAGTTGGTGGCCTCGTAGGAAGGAAGGGTGAAGCGGTTTTTGGGTGGTCTCACTGGCGACGTACAACAGTGGGCTAGCGCTTATGGGTCAAGGACTTATGCTGAAGCGGTGGAGGCCGCGTTCAAGGCCGAGTCGATTGAAAAGATGAAGACTCGTGGGCAGCAGGCAAAGAGTGATAAGAGAAAATTGGATGAACGGGAGAGTTCCAAGGCATCTCACTCGGACTCAAAGAAGAGGGGTGTGGTGCACTGTAGCTTCTGTGGCAAGCCGGGCCATCCATTCGAGAGGTGTTTCAATAGGCTCGAGGCACTGGAGCCGTTAAAGGTTAGTGCAATTCAAGAAGCACCCAAGGAGGTCCCAGTGTGCTCTTTCTGCTCTAAGCCCGGGCATGAGGCAGCCCAGTGTTACAAGAAGGCTTGGTGTTGCTTCCTGTGTGGGCAAAAAGGTCATCGTAGGGCCGACTGCCCAAACTCTCAGACCGTGACTTCAGCGGTCCCCCTGCAGACCTTGCTGCCTCCCCCACAGTTTGTGAGCAAGGCTAAAGGCAAGCTTAATGTGCTGACTAGAGAGGAATCTCAAACCTCAGCGCACGTGATTTCTGGTTAGTTTCTTTCCTCCAAACTTGTTCTCTTTTTTCTAAATTTAGCTTACTAGTTGTCTAGTGGTGCATGCTTATTTAGGTGAGTTCAAGGTGAAGAATAAGTGGGCGTGTGTCCTGTTTGATTCGTGAGCGTCTCACTCTTTTGTTGCTAGGAGTTTTGTTGATAGGCGCCGATGGTCTATTGATCGGTTGGATGATGCCTTGTCCGTAAAGTTTCCGTCTGGAGACCAGGTTACGTCAGATTGGGGTATCCGGGAGTGCCCCATTTCTTTGGGTGGTGTCCAGGTTCTAGCGGATTTGAAGATGCTAGATTTGGCAGATTTCGATGCGATTCTCGGAATGGACTGGTTGTCCAAGTATGATGCCGTGATCAAGTGCAAGGAGAAGCGGCTAGATTTCAAGTTGGGCGACGGACGTCCATTGAGCGTTTATGGTCTACCTCGGGAGAATTCTCCAATTATTTCTGCGGTACGTGCCCGCCAAGCTTTAGCTTCTGGTTGCGAGGGTTTTCCGGTTTCTATCTGCGCTGTGGATGCTTCTCGTGTGGAGCCAACCGTGGAGGGTATCCCGGGGGTGCAAGAGTTTCCCGATGTTTTTCCTGACAAGCTCTCCGATCTCCCTCCCGAAAGAGAGGTGGAGTTTACCATAGAAATCGAGCCAAGCACCCGGCCCATTGCCAAGGCACCGTACCACATGGCACCTCGTGAATTAGAAGAATTACGTGTTCAGTTGGATGAACTTCTGGAGTGTGGTTTCATCAGACCGAGTACTTCTCCATGGGCCGCTCCTGTTCTCTTTGTGAAGAAGAAAGATGGTTCCATGAGGCTGTGTATCGATTATCGAGAGTTGAACAAGGTGACGATCAAGAATAGATATCTGTTGCCGCGGATTGATGATTTGTTCGATCAGCTACATGGGTGTACCAAATTCTCGAAGATTGATCTTCGTTCAGGCTACCACTAGATGAGGGTTCGTGAGTCAGACATCCCTCTGACGGCTTTTAGATCCCGGTATGGGCACTTTGAGTTCCTCGTGTTGTCCTTTGGTTTGACTAACGTGCCTTCTGCGTTCATGGATCTGATGAACCGTGTATTCAAGAATTTTCTTGACCGTTTTGTGGTCGTCTTCGTCGAAGATGTTCTCGTCTACTCTTGCAGTGATGAGGAGCATGCATATCACTTGCGTCTGGTTCTGTCTGTCTTGAGAGAGCATAAGTTGTATGCTAAGCCGAGCAAGTGCGAGTTTTGGCTGCCTCAGGTGTCCTTTTTAGGACATGTGGTGAGCAAGGATGGAATCTCTGTTGATCCCGCCAAGATTTCAGCAGTGATGGATTGGAAGAGACCTTCTACTCCAAAGGAGATCAGAAGTTTCTTGGGCTTGGCCGGATACTATAGGAGATTTGTGGAGGGTTTCTCCACATTGTCTGCTTCGATGACCCGGCTTACGCAAAAGAATGTCGCCTTCATTTGTAGTGATAAGTGTGAGGAGGCTTTCCAAGAGTTGAAGAGAAAGTTGTGTACTACCCCAATTCTGATTCTGCCCATTGAGGGAGTGGAGTATGCGGTGTATGTTGATGCTTCCCACATTGGACTTGGTTACGTTCTAATGCAAGAGGGGAGAGTGATCGCCTATGGATCTAGGCAATTGAAGGTTCATGAGAAGAATTACCCTACCCATGATTTGGAGTTTGCGGCTGTTGATGAATAGTAAATATACGCATTTTTCTATATAATTTTTAGTATAATTTTAATTAGATTTCTAAATAATATATGTAAATTAATGAATAAAATGTTTGTTTTTGTTATTTTTGTTTTTAACTTAGTTTTATTTTCATTTTGTAAAGTTTCTGTAATTTTGTTAAGTCACGCCCTTGGTCACGCCCGTGTCCAATGGCGTGTTCACTAATCCCTAACATTTTCTTTTCTCTGTTCTTTTTCCAACTCAAACATCAAGTCACGCCCTCGGTCACGCCCGTGACCGAGGCCGTGTACCATAGTCACGCCCGTGACCGAGGCCGTGTACATGGTCACGCCCGTGACCGAGGCCGTGTACTTGGTCACGCCCGTGTTGGATATCCATCCCAGATTCCAGCCACTTGAAGCATTTCATCCAAAAAAATCAAAGTCACGGCCGTGACATTGCAGACACGCCCGTGACCCTTATTTCCTTCCAGAAGAACAAAGGACACGCCGCCCGTCACGCCCAGCAGCCGACAGCACAATGTCGACATCGAACACGCCCGTGTTCCCTGGAACACGCCCGTGTACTTCCAAGTCGCCGGTCAAGCCTTCCAGATACCTGCCTGGATCCAGCTGTTCTGGTTATTCGCACCCCAAGCCATGTCACGCCCTCAGACACGCCCGTGTCCGAGGGCGTGTAATCCAAAATTTTTTTCTATAAATAGCCAGATTCAGCTGAGTGCAAGGGTTCAAAATTTTGGGAGCTTCTCTTAAGGTTTTGTTCCATTTTGCTGATTTTTGGTGTTTTGTAATTTTTGTAATTTTGCACTTTCTCTCTCTAGTTTTGTAACCCCTTTTTTGATGGAAATAAATTAAGCTTGTTTTGTAATTATTGTCTCTCTTTGTTTTAGTGTGTGTGTGTGTTCTCTTTTTGTTCTTTTTATTTTTATTTTTAGTTTTATGTAATTTTGTAATTTTTTGTTAAGTTGTCATTTTAATTTGTGTGTGTGTGTGTATGAGTGTAATTTTCTTGTTTTTAGTTTTGTTGTAATTTTTAGATGATTTCATATTAGTGTGTGTGAGTGTAGGAGGTTAATTAGTTTTTTGTTTTGTTTTGTTTTCATTTGTTCTTTTTACTTTCTTTTTGCTTTTTTGTAAGTGTGTGTGTGTGTATGAGAGTAGATTTTCTTTTCTTTTTAACTTAGTTTCATTATTGTTGTGTGTGTGAGTGTATGAGTTTAGATTTGTTTTATTTTAATTAGATTTCATTAACGTAGAGTGGGTGTGTGTATGAGTATAAAGTTTGCGCCTTTTTTGTAATCAAATAGTTTCCATTTCCGTCACGCATTTATTTCCCGCCTATCCGTTTGGATAGGACTTGCTCACGCATTTATTTCCCGCCTATCCGTTTGGATAGGAGTTGCTCACGCATTTATTTCCCGCCTATCCATTTGGATAGGACTTGCTCACGCATTTATTTCCCCTCTACCTATTTGGGTAGGGATCGCATTTCTTTAATTTCTGCAATTTACAGCTTTCATTTTAATTCTGTAGAGTGTGTGCGTTTTCAATTAGTGCGTCTTTTATTTTTTTATATATATTCGCTTTTTGCTTAATTCCGCTACCCGCTCAATCGCTTATTATCGCCGTAGTTATCATTATCGTTTTATAAAACCCTAAAAAATTCTAAGCAAAACTACTTTTTAAATTAACGTTTTCGTTCTTTTTCTTTTCATCGCTTTTCTTGGTTTTTGCTAAACGCACACCAAGCCCGCGATAGTTATCATTTTCGTCACTAACTTTTCTATAAAATCATAAAAATCAATTTCAAACTCTTTTCGATAAAATAATAGCGCGTTCCTAAGAAGTAGAAATAATCGATACGACCTTGGAAAAATACGACCTTGATATTTCAAAAGAAATATCCTATACTACTATCGATAAGGTCCACTTGCCTTTATTGATTTTAGTCCGGATAATTACATAAACCCAAAAGCTCTCTCTAAAGCACTTTTTAAAACTCTCTTTTAAAAACACAAAAAAATTTGTTGCAACACCTCTTTGGTTGTTGCAACTAGCTCAAGGTAAAAGAAGTTTTAAAACGCTCTTAAAGAATTGTTGCAACTACTCAAAATATTGTTGCAACAATATTTTCAAAAAGCTTTCAATTTTAATTTCAACATAAAGCCCTTTTTCAATCTTTTCTACTTAGCTTTTGGCGACGCGGCCAAAGAGTAATCTTCGATATTTCGAAAGAGGAAAAGGTCGTTACTTCTATCTTTCGATAGGATAACGGGTAATTCCTCGAAGTAGGATTACTCGCGGGACTCTTCGAAAACGCCGCCGAATTCTAATAAAAGAAGAAAGCAAGGCTTCACACTTAAAAAAAAACTAATTTTAACGTATCAAGTTTTTGGCGCCGTTGCCGGGGACTTGTGTCGTTATTTTGAAATAGGAAACGTTATTAATTTTATCTTATATTTCATCTCTTTTTCTATCTAAAAAACCAAAAACTAAAAAAATATACTATCTAAGTAAAGAAAAATTAAAAAAAATATATATACATATATTTTTCAATTTTCCTTTTTTACATATATTTTCGAATATAGCTACATATATTTTCATATAAAAGCCCCACAAAAAAAATCAAACCCAAAAAAAAAATAATATATATTTATATATTTTACTTAAGTAAAGAAAAGCCCAAAAAAATATATTATTCTCTTTTACTTATTTTCCTTTCTTTTTCATCTTTGTAAAAATATTTCTAAAACAAAAACATCAAAAAAAAATCTATAAAAAAAAAACTCTTTAAAAAAAAATTAATTAAAGAATAGTGTATGACCCGAGGAGAATCTTCGGATAATCCAATATTACCTTTTGATCCCAAAATCGAGCGCACGCTTCTCGAGCGCCGCCGATCTCGTAATCAAAATATACAAATAGATCCCAAAAAATCCGTCGGCGATATACATATAGGCGTGATGGGCGATCCTAATCTAAATGCGGCCCCACCGAGGACCATGGCCTATTATGCTAGGCCAAATTTAGAGGATACAGGATCGAGCGTCACCCGCCCCGCGGTAGCTAATAATAATTTCGAAATCAAATCCAGTATAATTCAAATGGTACAACAGTCGATTCAGTTCCACGGTTTGCCAGATGAGGACCCAAACCAACACCTTAATAATTTTTTAGAAATTTGCGACACCTTCAAGATTAATGGCGTCAGCGATGACGCCATTCGCTTGCGCTTATTTCCCTTTTCCCTGCGGACAAAGGCAAAATCGTGGTTGACTTCTCTTCCGAGAGGGTCCATAACCACGTGGGCCGAATTGACGGAGAATTTTCTAACTAAATATTTTCCTCCGTAAAAAATCGCTAAATTACGCACCGATATCGCATCCTTCATTCAATTCGATTCCGAGTCTCTCTACGAGACTTGGGAACGTTTTAAAGAATATTTGCGTAGGTGTCCTCATCATGCGCTACCAACTTGGCTTCAGGTACAAACGTTCTATAACGGCTTGAATTTCTCAACGAGACAGATGATCGACGCAGCCGCCGGGGGAACGTTAAACAACAAAACCCTGGAGGCCGCTCAAGCTCTGATCAAAGAAATGGCCATGAACGCATACCAATGGAACGTGCCAAGGTCGCGTCCTCCTAAACCGGCTGGTATTTTCGAAGTGGATGCCACTACTCACTTAGCCTCGCAGGTAGAGCGGCTAAGTAAGCAAGTGGCGGAGATGACTGCTTCCTCCTCCACTCCCGCTTGGGCTAATAATCCTAATAATAATAATAATAATAATAATTTTAATAATCTTAATAATAATAATCTTAATAATAATATTAATAATAACAATAATTTATGCGAGGAATCGGTGGATTACGTGGGCAATCAAGTGCGGGCGCCCTTCAACCCATATAGTAATAACTATAACCCGGGTTGGAGGAGCCACCCGAACTTCTCCTGGAGTAACCCTAATAATGCGCAACGCCCTCCACCTGCGATCCCGCAAGGATTTCCGCATGGATATCCCCAAGGATTTCAACAGGGTTTTGCGCCTCCTCCTCCAAAACCTTCTCCGCTCGAGGAGATTTTTGCAAAATATATGGCTTCCAACGACGCAAATATCCGGAATATAACCGGATCGCTAAAAAATTTAGAAATGCAGGTTGGCCAGCTTACAAAAATAGTCTTCAAGCGGCCACTTGGAGCACTACCTGGGAACTCGGAGCAGAACCCGCGTGAAAATGCCCACGCCATTACCTTACGCAGCGGCAAGGAGGTCGACTCCCCATTGCGGGTTGAGCATCAGGTAACTGTTTCGCCTCCGACCCCTGCACCCTCGTCTTTTATTTTATTAGATACGGAAAAATCATTAGCGCCGGGCGTCTCGAGCCCGCAAATTCCGTACCCCGCAAAACTTAATAAAGAGAAGGAGGACGAACATTACAAAAAGTTTTTACAAATTTTTAAACAAATTCAAATTAACGTCCCCTTCTGCGAGGCACTCTCACAAATGTCAAAATACGCGAAATACCTTAAGGAGCTCCTTTCTAATAAAAAGAAGCTCGAGAGTATTTCGCGTGTTTCCTTAAATGCGGAATGCTCGGCGGTCCTACTTAATAAATTGCCGCCGAAACTAACGACCCGGGAAGGTTTTCCATCCCGTGCCTATTTGGCAATTTATTAATAAAGTACGCCCTAGCGGACCTGGGAGCGAGCATCAATTTGATGCCCTTCTCCCTCTTTAAAAAACTAAATTTGGGTGTTCCCACCCCAACAAAAATGAGCATCCAACTCGCGGATCGCTCGATAAAATATCCTATCGGGGTAGTGGAGGACGTTCTAGTCAAGGTTGACAAGTTTATCTTCCCGGAAGACTTCGTCATCCTCGACATCGAGGAGGACGCCGAGGTGCCAATTATCCTCGGTCGCCCTTTCCTCGCGACCTCCCGCGCATTAATTGATGTGAGTAACGGTCGCCTCCTCCTTCGGGTAGGGGACGACGAAGTTACCCTTCTTATTAATCCCTCGATGCGAAACTCTTTATCGAACGATGATTCCTGCTTTCACTTAGAATCCGCGTTCGAGGATGAGTGTTCTTCGCTTTATGAATTACTCGCTTTAAATTTAGACGAACCGGATTTGGCGGACCTCGCCCCTTTGGACGAGCTACCGCCAGATTCGCCTTTCGAATCTTTTAATTCTAAAAGTTTAAAAATTACAACTTCTTACGAAGAACCCCCGGTCTTGGAGCTTAAGCCACTCCCCGACCATCTAAAATACGCTTTTCTCGCCGCAGACTTAAAAATCCCGGTTATTATTTCGTCTTCTTTATCTGATTCGGAAACCTCCGAATTAGTTAAAGTTTTGTCCACGCATCGCCATGCAATTGCATGGCAGATTTCCGATATTAGGGGGATAAATCCCTCTTTTTGCATGCACAAAATCTTCTTAGAAGATAATTCCCGCAAAACCATCCAGCCTCAGCGACGATTAAACCGAAATATGCGGGAGGTCGTTAAGGCTGAAGTAATAAAATTAATGGATGCGGGGATTATCTACCCTATATCCGACAGCACGTGGGTTAGTCCCATTCATGTCGTGCCTAAAAAGGGCGGTATAACGGTAGTGGCAAATCAATATAACGAATTAATTCCAACTCGTACTGTTACGGGTTGGAGGGCGTGCATCGATTACCGAAAATTAAATGATGCCACCCGCAAAGACCACTTTCCGTTACCATTTATCGATCAAATTTTGGAGCGACTATCGTGTCATCCTTATTATTGTTTTCTCGATGGTCTATCGGGATTTTTACAAATTCCTATCTCCCCCGAAGACCAGGAGAAAACAACCTTTACGTGCCCCTTCGGTACCTTCGCGTACCGAAGGATGCCATTCGGCCTCTGCAACGCGCCAGCTACATTTCAACGATGTATGATGGCGATCTTTGGCGAGCTCGTAGAGGATATTATGGAAGTCTTTATGGATGACTTCTCAATTTTTGGAAGCTCCTTCCAAAACTGCCTCCAAAATTTAGATCGAGTCCTCCAACGATGCGAAGACACGAACCTGGTTTTAAACTGGGAAAAGTGTAATTTTATGGTTCGAGAATGCTTAGTTCTCGGGCACAAAATTTCTGAAAGAGGGATGGAGGTCGACAAGGCCAAGGTCGAAATAATTAAAAAACTCCCCGCGCCCTCAAATATAAAATCAATCCGTAGTTTTCTTGGCCACGCGGGTTTCTATAAGCGGTTTATTCAAAACTTTTCCAAAATAACAAAACCGCTAACCCACCTCCTGGAGAAGGAATCTCCATTTATTTTTGATAACGCGTGCGTAGAGGCATTCAAATTCCATAAAAAATAAACTTATCCATTCTCCCATTCTGGTGGCGCCCAATTGGACCCTTCCATTTGAGATTATGTGCGACGCGAGTGATATAGCGGTAGGGGCCGTATTAGGCCAACGCTTTAATAAATATTTTCATCCTATCTACTACGCGTCCCGCACGCTCACGGCCGCACAGGCTAATTACACGACAACGGAAAAGGAACTCCTTGCCGTCGTCTTCGCCATAGATAAGTTTAGGCCCTACGTCACGCTTTCAAAAATTATAGTATTTACCGACCACTCCGCCCTAAAATATTTATTAGAAAAAATGGACACTAAGCCCCGCCTTCTTCGATGGATCCTCCTATTACAAGAATTTGATTTAGAGATCCGCGATAAGAAGGGGGCCGAAAATTTAGCGGCCGACCACCTTTATCGTTTAGAACACCCAATCGCGGAAGCACTCTTCGAACCGGAAATCGATGATCGATTTCCCGAGGAGCGTCTTTTAGCTTTAAATAATTCAAAAACTTCTCCCTCGCCTTGGTTCGCAGACTACGCCAACTATTTAGTTGCGCGGGTGCTCCCGAAAGACTTTTCAAAACAACAAAAGAAGAAATTCTTTTCTGATTTGAAAAATTACTTTTGGGAGGACCCTTTCTTATTTCGCGTCTGCGCGGACCAAGTCGTGTGGAGATGCGTTTCGAGCGAGGAGGGTGCGCAAATTTTGCGGCACTGCCATGAAGGGCCGGCCGGGGGGCATTATCAAGCCAACCGGACCGCGCAGAAGGCGCTGGAGGCGGGCTTTTATTGGCCCGCTCTCTTCAAAGACGCTCACACTTTTGTGAGCGCATGCGATAGCTGTCAACGGTCGGGTAACATCTCTCGTCGCGACGAGATGCCCCAAAAATTTTATTTAGAATGCGAGATTTTCGATTTATAGGGCATAGATTTCATAGGCCCCCTACCTCCTTCATATACAAATCGCTACATTTTAGTGGCGGTCGACTACGTATCTCGTTGGGCGGAAGCGCAAGCTCTCCCCACCAACGATGCGAGATTCGTCGTCAACTTTCTTAAAAAATTATTTTCTCGCTTCGGTACGCCCCGTGCGATAGTTAGTGATAGGGGTACGCACTTTTGCAACGCCCAGTTTGCAAAAATATTAACCAAATATGGCGTCACGCATAAGCTCTCCACCGCCTATCACCCCCAAACGAGCGGCCAAGTGGAGGTAGTAAATCGGGAAATCAAACGCATATTAGAAAAAACCGTTTCAACTAATAGGAAGGATTGGGCACTTAAATTAGACGACGCGCTGTGGGCATATCGTACGACGTACAAGACCGCAATCGGTTGTACGCCTTATCGATTAGTCTACGGCAAGGCGTGCCATTTGCCCGTAGAATTAGTGCACCGCGCTTTTTGGGCGTTAAAACTCTTAAATCTCGATCATAATTTAACCGCCGAAAACCGGAAATTCCAATTAAACGAACTCGATGAATGGCGTGCGAACGCTTACGAGAGTAATAAATTTTATAAGGAACGCTCGAAATTTTACCACGACCGAAAAATTAAATTTCCAAAATCATTTGCGCCGGGCGATCTCGTCCTCCTATATAATTCACGTCTTCGTCTTTTTCCGGGGAAACTAAAATCCCGTTGGTCCGACCCCTTTTAAGTGAAAGAGGTTTGGTCATACGGGACCGTCCTTATCACCCATCCGGAAAAAGGCGACTTAATAATTAACGGTCACCGACTAAAACTTTACCACGCGGGGGATCAACTGGGAGGGAGGTTAAATTCCATACCCCTCCCCCACCTCTATAAAGATCGTACCCCGCCAACGAGTCAAGCTACGAGACGGTAAACAAAGCGCTCGTGGGAGGCACCCCCATATTTATCCACTTACGTTCCTTTTTTTTATAAAACCAAAAAAATGATGAAATAAATTTTCATCTCAAAAAAATAAAAACTTAAACAAAAATAATAATAATAAATAATAATAATAAATAAATAATAAAAAAACAAAATAAAAAAAATAATAATAAAATTAATAATTATGCATATTTTAAATTATCATTCTTTTTCAAAAAAGAAACATAAAACAAAATAAAATAATGCAAAAACTTTAAAACAAAAATCAAAAAGAATTTTGGGAATTTTAAGATAAGACAATAGGAAGTTTCTCAAAGTAGGATTACTCGACAGACCCGAGAGGGGATTTTTGTCGATATTTCGAAACGAGAAAACCCCGTTGCTTTTACCTTTTTATTTCTCTTCTTTCTTCCTTGGTTTTTATCTTAAAGTCTTTTCTTTATTTTACCTTATTTTATCTTTCTTAAAATTTAGATATATTTTAAAACATGCATATTTTAAAATTAAAACCAAAACAACAAAAAAAATATACATATAATATAAATAATAACATAAAAAGATGATAAAAATTTATTTTTATCATACCAAAAAATTTATGTTTTTTTTACTTCTTGTATTCGTGTTTTGTACATTTCGAAAAACTAAACCAAACCCAAAAAAAAAACAATTTTGTATATATTCGTGGAGTTTTTTTTTTGTAACTATCCTTGTATATATATTTTTTTTTCTATTTTGTAATTAAAATCTTCATCCTTTTTTTGTAAATATTTTCGTTCCTCACACTTACTTTCAACATTGAGGACAATGTTGGTTTTAAGTATGGGGGCATATTTTCCCTCTTTTTGTAATTATTTTTGCCCCACCCTTATTAGAAAAAATCCAAAAAATGATGAAAAATGTACTTAAAAATTTGTTATAACAAAATTCATTTTATCATAACACCAAAAATGTTTTTCCTTCTCTCTTTTCTTTTCTTTTCCTTTTTTTTCTATTAATGTACATATTTTTAACAAAATTAAAAAATCAAAAAGTATATGATGAAAAAAAAATTTCTTAGAAAAAAAAAAATCAAAAATATTTTGTATGTATTTTTACTTTTCTTAAATTTTTGTCTTCCTTTTTTTTAGTATTTATATATGCATTTTGTTATAAAGAAAATCAAAAATAAAAAAATATATCATATCTTAAAAAACTTCAAAAAAAAAAAATATGATGAAAAACTTATCAAAAATCCAAAAATAAAATAAAACCCCTACTTAGCTTTTTGTTATTTCCAAGGCTAGGTTAGTTTTATCTTTAAGCGTTTTTCATTATTTATGATTTGCTAAAACAATTTTGTTTATTTCATAGTTTGAAAAATTTAAATCGAGGAATTTTTAGTAGTAAAGAAAATCTTGCGATCTTAATTTAATTTGAGAACAGAATTTTTAGCACTACCTCGGGGTTACCCTAAATAGATTCCTTTTTGTATTATATTGGCAAACCATCTTTAGATTCAATTATTCTAACTCTAAACTTGTGAAACTTTAGGAATGTTTTTAATCTACTAAACTTGCTCTCAAAAATCTGTTTTTATTAATCTAGAATTTCTCTTGAAACCCCCCTTATAAACACCCCTTAGCTTGGCATAAAAATAATAAAAGTAGGAGTTTTAAAAGAAATCCTGTGTCAATGGGAATAAAGAGATTCCGTAAACACAGGCACCCAATATTGTTAAAAGAAATCCCGTGTCAATGGGAATAAAAAATTTAATAATTCCGTAAACACGGGCATTGGGTTAAGTTTAGAAATGACTTCAATTCTCCCGCGTAAACCAACGCTGGGAATCAAAGCAAAGGCCACCAAAAAGGTGGGGTGAGAGGATAAAATCTGTCACCCCTAAATCCAAGCACTCTTCTTTTTGCCAAGGCTACCTTTTTTCCCCTACCCCTTAGCCAATAAAATTGTACCTAGATTTTAATTTAAAAAAGTTTGAGAGAGCATAATTAGTAGGCTTTATTTATTCTTAAAAACTTTCTTAAAAAAGGTTAAAGTTTTATATAATTCTATTCTAATTAAAAGGTACCAAAGACTGCAATAATCGACGCTATTTAGCTAACTTTAGAAGTCTCGCTAAAATTTTTTCGCTCTTTTTAAATTACTTTCATAGTTTTGGACTTACCTCTTTAAATACCCTAAATTTATTTCGATCTTACTTTTGATTTAATAAAAACTTTAGTAAATTAGAAATTTTATTAAACGTCTTATAGGTATCCCTTACTTTTGCTCTGGAATAGCAAAAGCTTAAGTATGGGGGTGTTTGATGAATAGTAAATATACGCATTTTTCTATATAATTTTTAGTATAATTTTAATTAGATTTCTAAATAATATATGTAAATTAATGAATAAAATGTTTGTTTTTGTTATTTTTGTTTTTAACTTAGTTTTATTTTCATTTTGTAAAGTTTCTGTAATTTTGATAAGTCACGCCCTTGGTCACGCCCGTGTCTAAGGGCGTGTTCACTAATCCCTAACATTTTCTTTTCTCTGTTCTTTTTCCAACTCAAACATCAAGTCACGCCCTCGGTCACGCCCGTGACCGAGGCCGTGTACCATAGTCACGCCCGTGACCGAGGCCGTGTACATGGTCACGCCCGTGACCGAGGCCGTGTACTTGGTCACGCCCGTGTTGGATATCCATCCCAGATTCCAGCCACTTGAAGCATTTCATCCAAAAAAATCAAAGTCACGGCCGTGACATTGTAGACACGCCCGTGACCCTCATTTCCTTCCAGAAGAACAAAGGACACGCCGCACGTCACGCCCAGCAGCCGACAGCACAATACCGACATCGAACACGCCCGTGTTCCCTGGAACACGCCCGTGTACTTCCAAGTCGCCGGTCAAGCCTTCCAGATACCTGCCTGGATCCAGCTGTTCTGGCTATTTGCACCCCAAGCCATGTCACGCCCTCAGACACGCCCGTGTCCGAGGGCGTGTAATCCAAAAATTTTTTCTATAAATATCCAGATTCAGCTGAGTGCAAGGGTTCAAAATTTTGGGAGCTTCTCTTAAGGTTTTGTTCCATTTTGCTGATTTTTGGTGTTTTGTAATTTTTGTAATTTTGCACTTTCTCTCTCTAGTTTTGTAACCCCTTTTTTGATGGAAATAAATTAAGCTTGTTTTGTAATTATTGTCTCTCTTTGTTTTAGTGTGTGTGTGTTCTCTTTTTGTTCTTTTTATTTTTATTTTTAGTTTTATGTAATTTTGTAATTTTTTGTTAAGTTGTCATTTTAATTTGGGTGTGTGTGTGTATGAGTGTAATTTTCTTGTTTTTAGTTTTGTTGTAATTTTTAGATGATTTCATATTAGTGTGTGTGAGTGTAGGAGGTTAATTAGTTTTTTGTTTTGTTTTGTTTTCATTTGTTATTTTTACTTTCTTTTTGCTTTTTTGTAAGTGTGTGTGTGTGTGAGAGTAGATTTTCTTTTCTTTTTAACTTAGTTTCATTATTGTTGTGTGTGTGAGTGTATGAGTTTAGATTTGTTTTATTTTAATTAGATTTCATTAACGTAGAGTGGGTGTGTGTATGAGTATAAAGTTTGCGCCTTTTTTGTAATCAAATAGTTTCCATTTCCGTCACGCATTTATTTCCCGCCTATCCGTTTGGATAGGACTTGCTCACGCATTTATTTCCCGCCTATCCGTTTGGATAGGAGTTGCTCACGCATTTATTTCCCGCCTATCCATTTGGATAGGACTTGCTCACGCATTTATTTCCCCTCTACCTATTTGGGTAGGGATCGCATTTCTTTAATTTCTGCAATTTACAGCTTTCATTTTAATTCTGTAGGGTGTGTGCGTTTTCAATTAGTGCGTCTTTTATTTTTTATATATATTCGCTTTTTGCTTAATTCCGCTACCCGCTCAATTGCTTATTATCGCCGTAGTTATCATTATCGTTTTATAAAACCCTAAAAAATTATAAGCAAAACTACTTTTTAAATTAACGTTTTCGTTCTTTTTCTTTTCATCGCTTTTCTTGGTTTTTGCTAAACGCACACCAAGCCCGCGATAGTTATCATTTTCGTCACTAACTTTTCTATAAAATCATAAAAATCAATTTCAAACTCTTTTCGATAAAATAATAGCGCGTTCCTAAGAAGTAGAAATAATCGATACGACCTTCGAAAAATACGACCTTGATATTTCAAAAGAAATATCCTATACTACTATCGATAAGGTCCACTTGCCTTTATTGATTTTAGTCCGGATAATTACATAAACTCAAAAGCTTTCTCTCTAAAGCACTTTTTAAAACTCTCTTTTAAAAACACTAAAAAATTTGTTGCAACACCTCTTTGGTTGTTGCAACTAGCTCAAGGTAAAAGAAGTTTTAAAACGCTCTTACAGAATTGTTGCAACTACTCAAAATATTGTTGCAACAATATTTTCAAAAAGCTTTCAATTTTAATTTCAACATAAAGCCCTTTTTCAATCTTTTCTACTTAGCTTTTGGCGACGCGGCCAAAGAGTAATCTTCGATATTTCGAAAGAGGAAAAGGCCGTTACTTCTATCTTTCGATAGGATAACGGGTAATTCCTCGAAGTAGGATTACTCGCGGGACTCTTCGAAAACGCCGCCGAATTCTAATAAAAGAAGAAAGCAAGGCTTCACACTTAAAAAAAACTAATTTTAACGTATCAGCTGTAATCTATGCCCTGAAGCTGTGGAGACACCTACTATATGGCCCTGTGTGCAAGATTTATACCGATCATAAAATCTTGAAGAATGTATTCACACAAAAGGAGCTGAATTTGCGCCAATGCTGGTGGTTGGAGTATGTTGCTGATTATGAAGTGGACATCCTTTATCATCCTGGTAAGGCCAATGTGGTGGCTGATGCATTGAGTAGGAAGACAGCTCAGATCTTCAATTTATCTGTTCAAGCCTTGGTTGAGGAGTTTCTTTTGATGGAGATTTCGGCAGTGAGCCGTGGCGAGCCCTCTCGTTTGGAGGCAGAAGAGCCTTCGTGGATCACTCTCACAGGTTACATCAAAAAGAAGACCCAGATCTTCAGCATCTCCGGGGAAGGACCGAGAGAGGAGAACCATCTGATTTCTCCATTGATGAGCTTGGCACCCTCTTGTATAGAGGTAGATTCTGTATCCCGGCGGTGGGAGATATTTGAGTGATGATTTGCAGAGAAGCTCACGGATCTAGTGTGGCCTACCACCCGGGTTCCACCAAGATGTATAGAGACCTGAAGCAAATCGTGTGGTGGTCGGGCATGAAGAACGACATCGCCTAATTTGTATCGGAGTGCTTCACGTGCAAGCGGGTGAAGGCCGATCATGGCAGGCCTGGAGGAAAATTGACCCCTTTGGAAATTCCCAGGTGGAAATGGGAAAGTATATCGATGGACTTTATTACAGGATTACCAAGGTCCCCTTTTGGACATGATTTTGTCTGGGTTATAGTTGATCGATTGACGAAGTGTGCTCATTTCATCCCCTTCAAAATCGGCTATTCTTTGAAGAAGATAGCAGAGTTATATTTGGATGAGGTCATCCACTTGCATGGGTGCCAGTGAGTATCGTGTCAGATCGAGACTCCATGTTCACATCGCGATTCTGGCAGAGCTTACAGGGAACTTTGGGCACCGACCTCAGGTTTTCGATCGCGTACCCTCCGCAGACCAATGGTCAAACAAAGCGAGTTAATCAGATTGTGGAAGACATGATCAGGTGTTACATATTGGAGCATGGTGGAGCTTGGGACGAGCGCCTCAGACTTATGGAGTTTGCTTACAATAATAGTTTTCAAGATAGTCTGCAGATGGCCCTTTTTGAAGGGTTGTATGGGAGGCGCTGCACGACTCCCTTGTTTTGGGCCGAAGTCGGTGAGAGACCGTTGCTAGGTCCGGAAGTTTTGATGGAAATGGAAGAGGCGGTGACTAATATTCGGGAGAAGCTCCTCGTTGCTCAGGAGCGGTATGAAAAGTATGCCAATCAAAGAAGGGCGGATCTGGAGTTTGAGGTTGGGGACAGTGTTTTTCTGAAGGTCTCTCTGATGTCGGGCGTTAAAAGATTTGGGAAGAACCACAAGTTGGATCCCAGATATGTTGGGTCGTTTCAGGTCATTGAGCGCATCAGAGTGTCTGCTTATAGATTGAAGTTACCTGCTACCTACCCTGGCTTCCATGATGTGTTTCATGTGAGTCAATTAAGGAAGTGTGTATGCAGCAATCGTCAAGTCCTCGATTCGGTGCCTCAGATTCAGCCCAATTTGTCTTATGCCGAGGAACCTGTCCGTATTTTAGAGATCCAAGAGCGGGTGTTGCAGAGTAAATTTATCCCCATGGTAAAAGTTCTTTGGCGGAATTATGACGCCGAGAGCGCAACATGGGAGCTGGAGTCAGCAATGCGAGAGTCTCATCCTCACCTCTTCATTTAAATAGCTCAGGTAAATCTCTTTTCCTGCACCATTATTTTGTCCAAATGTTATTTCCTGCTCATACGTCAAGTTTTGGGACGAAACTTTCTTTTAGGGGAGTGGCTGTAACGCCCCTGATTTTTCCGGTAATTATTTAATTCGGTGGTGGCGTGTTTATGGCGTCAGGGTGTTACTTTTAACGTCGAGTTTGCGGCGTGTCGCCGTTTGTGCGTTTTCGCATCCGTTTGGGTCAAGTCGACCAAATTTTGAGATGACCCGGAATTGGAATTTTTTACGTTAGGAAATTAAATTATTTAATTTTAGAACTGCACGTCAAGTTTCGTTGCAATCCGAGCCATTTTGGAGGCTCGACGCATTTTAGAAGATTTATAGGTTTTTAACATTCGTCGTAAACTTCGGCCATTTTTATTTCGAGAACGACACGTCGGATTTTGATTCCGACTTCACCGTTAGATTCGTAGCGCCGCCGTGCACCTTAGGCTCAACCTTTTATTAACTGGGATTTCAGGGGTAACTTTACTGGAGAAAATACATATTGGAGAAAATATATATTGAAGAAGTTATCCATCCAGAAAAGCTTACCTTGCTGGAGGATTTGTTGAGTAGTTTTGCTGATATTCAATGTGATTGCTTCTTAGATTTGGATCTGGAGGATTGAGGAGCAGAAGAAAATATGATGATTATATTTTGAACCGCTGAGACCACCCTCCTGTATACTGACCCGCTGGCATCCATCTCCAGCCCTTCGTCGAACGAATTTTTCGTCGAACGAAAAATTCATCGAGCGCTGTCCGCCGCCCGTCGATCGGAGGCTACCAGACAGCTATTCGTCGTTCTCCAGCCCTTCGTCGAACGAATTTTTTCGTCGCTCGCTGTTCCGCTGCTCGCTGCTCGTCGATCGGACTCGTCCGCTGTTCTCCGTTCGACGAAATGAGCCAGCCCTTCGACAGAGTCGCGTGAGTTGTGTGATTCAGAAGTTATTATTATTATTATTATTATTATTATTAATAGTATGGTTATTAATGATATATATTTTTATAGTGTATTCCCTTCTTCTTCTTTATTCCGACCGAAACCAGAGAGAGAAATCGAGCGACGGGGGCGGAATTTTCTTGAATCTTCCGGTCGCCGCCGACGGAGCTCCGGTGGTCAAAATCGCGAGCCGAGCATAGATCCGGAAAGCTCTCGATGAGAGCTTCGTTCTCGTGGTAATTTCCTTCCATTTCGTGAAACTTTTTCGTTAGGTCTTTTGTGCCCTAACCTCTTTTAGCCCGATCTCCTATAAATCATGACTCCCCCCGCCTTCTCTTACCCCGATCTACAATGTGGGGCGATTCGGAAAGTTTTTCCAGCAAGACCTAAGGCAAGTGGTGACCTTGCTCTTGTCTTTTTTTTTCTCATTGCCATATAACAGCTCCAAGCTAGCTCCCTTGATTTAGATGTGCTATATTTCCTTTATATCCCTTAATTATTTCTGCTAATAACTTGGCATTTCGCCAGTTAATAAAAAGGGATTTTGTTAACACTATATCCCCTTTATTTTCTCTATTTCCACTTGTAATATGGTATCTTATATTCTGACGGGCCTCGCCCCTTTTTCCCCTTGAAAGAATCATGAAAATGTAAGTATTGTTGGGGGTCGTACACGATGTTGACGGTGACACCGGTGCGATGCTCTTTTAAAATAATAATTCTATTGGAGTTCATACACGATGTTGGCGGTTCCACTGGTGCGGTGCTCTGAGGGTCGTGACGATGTGAGATGGTATTATCCCCGCACGGCTTCTCCTTTTTTGATGAGCTGATCAGTCTCTATTAATTTGAACAAGAGTAACATGATTAATAAGGTAGATGTTGATGGTTATTTGCTTATGGTGGGTTTTGACCTTGCCTGTGTTCTCACCTTGGTTTGGTGAGCGTTTTCTTCTGATTATTAGTTACTTCTGCTGTTTCCTTTTCTGCTGATTATTTACGGCTAGTTTTGTCGTCCCTGATCCTTGCAGCTACTGTTTCCCTCCGGTCTCGCGGAGGTTTGCTTACTTTCTTGTTTTCTGCACCACTTGTAACTTGCTTCTGAGGTGTTCTTTCTTTGATTGCCTCAGGTTCTGGGCAGTAGCAGGTGTTAGTGCGGAGTTGCGTTGGTTGCTATCTTCTGATCCTTTTGAGGTAGGATTCTCTGTGATCTTGTCGGCCCGTGGGTTCGTGTCAGGTGTTGACGCCCATGGTGTCGTTTGGTTATACTTTTGCTACCCTGCTGCTATTACTTGTTGTTTACTTTTGAACACTTGTTCTGGAATGGTTAGATGTTGGTTGGCTTTATAGCCCTTGCTTAGATATGCTAAGGTAATTGTAGCATTGCATATCATGATTTGAAATGTTAATCTCACTACTTTCTGCGTGTGATAAATCTACTTTTATTTTTATAGTAAATCCACACATTCGATTATGCATGGTGCACCTCACTTGGTCTTCATGTATACTTAGGCCACTAAGTAATAAAGTCAAGCATTTTTCCGCTGCGTAAAACTATATTTTAAAAGCGTGGACTTGTTGATCCACCTAGCCGAGGGACGCGGCTTGTTAATTTTCTGCATAAATTATATTTGAATCGCTTTGAGTTGATAATAATAATTGCTTGAACTGCGAAGAAGGATGAGTTGCCTTAACGTCAGTAGGCGTCCCCTACGTGCGTGGCATCACAAAGCGTAGCTTTCCCTACTCTGATAGCATTTTAAATAATGGGAAAATGCGGGTTGTGACATCCATCTCCTCACTTCGCAGGGGCTAGAACCGAATCCTGATAAAGTGAAGGCAATTCTAGAAATGTCACCTCCCAAATCCTCCAAGGAAGTTCATCAGTTAGGTGGGAGGATGATAGGATTGAGTCATTTCTCTCTCGTTCAAGAGATAAAAGTGCTCCCTTATTTAAATCCCTTCGCGGAGGAGCCATGTTTGAATGGACAAAAGAGTGTGACGATGTTTTCAATCAGCTCAAGAATCAATTGACGTCATATCCTTTGTTCCAAAGCCTGAGAGAGGGATAAGATATTTTCTTATATATTGGAGTTGGCTCCGATGCTATCAGTTCTGTGCTAGTCAGAGATGAAAAGATGAGGCAATTTCCAATTTACTATGTGAGCAAGATCTTGAAGGATGCGAAAACCCGGTATCCGATCCTTGAGAAGTTGGCCCTATTGCTCGTGACTTTAGCACGAAGACCAAGACCTTACTTTCAAGCTCATTCAATTCAAGTCATTACCGATCTTCCATTAAAAGTGTGTTGGAGAAGCCAAAACACTCAGGTAGATTGGCAAAGTGGGCGATAGAACTCTGTGAATTTGACATCTCTTATATTCCCAGAGTAGCAATCAAATCCAAGTGTTAGCAGATTTTGTGATTGATGCAAATGATGCTAACTCAGAGAGAGAGAGAGAGAGAGAGAGAGAGAGAGAGAGAGAGAGAGAGAGAGAGAGAGAGAGGTTGGAACACCTCTAGCTTGGATAATCTTCATCGATGGAGCTTCAGGGAGGAACTCATCCGGAGGCGGAGTTGTTTTGATCAACCCAAATGGGGTTAGATTGGACCAAGCTTTGAAGTTCTACTTCCCAATGACGAAAAATCAAGCAGAGTATGAAGCCTTCTTCTCCGGTCTCATGTTTGCAAGAGAGTTGGTGATCAAGGATGTTAAAGTCAAAATAGATTCTTTGGTAATGGCTTCTCAAGTAAATGGAACCATTGAGACTAGAGATCGCATTTTGAATTAATACCATGCTCTCGTGAAGATTGAGATAGGCAAGTTCAAGTGCTTCACTATTCAGCACATTCCAAGGACAGAGAGCGCGGAAGCAAATGAATTGGCCAAGTTTGGTCTCCTTTCAGGAGGAACCACCTCAGAATTGTTTCATCTAGCTATTAAATAAGGAGAAGTTATGCAGATAGATAAGCATCCATCTTGGATGGACCCCTTCATCCTTTACCTCTCAATTGGGAGTTTAACCTGATGGTACAAGATAGGAAAATGTTCAAATTAAAAGTAGTCTACTATTATCTTGTTGTAGGAGTGCTCTACAGGAAAACTTTTCTCTCACCGTTGGCAAGGTGTGTCTCTGAGGATGAGATTCCAATTGTTCTTCGAGAAGTTAATTCTGGAGAATATGGCAGTCACTCAGGAGCTAGAACTTTAGAAAAAAAGGATTCTGAGGTAAGGTTACTTCTGGCCCCAAATGAGAAAAGATGCAGAGAAATTTGCAAAGAGATGTGTTAAGTGTCAGAAATTTGCTCCTCTTCAACATCAACCAGCTCCACAGCTCAGGTTGATAGCAACTCCATGACCATTTGAAGTTTGGGGGATGGAATTGATTGGGCCTTTCCCATTGGCTAGTGGACAACGCATGTTCATTCTTGTAATGATCGACTAATTCAGCAAGTGGATCGAGGCAAAGACGTTGGAAAAACCACGACTCAAATTGTAAGGAACTTCACCTGGGGAGAGATAGTTTGCATGCATGGAATTCCTATGACAATTATCACAGATAATGGTCTTCAATTAACAACTCCAGTCTCATAAATTTCTGTGATCAAATTGGCACCAAGTTGTGGTTCACTTCGGTGCATCATCCGAGGAGTAACGAGCAAGTAGAAGCTGCTAACAAGTTGATAATAAATCTCTTGAAGAAGAAAGTGGAGAATATCAGAGGCAATTGGGAAGAATAGTTACCTTAAGTGCTATGGGCTTTAAGAACAACTCAAACCTCATCCACTGGAGAGACTCCTTTCAGTTGAGAATTGGTTTGAGATATTTGGGATCATCAACTGAAGACTTCTTTAATGTCTATTCGTAAAATGTGTGGTCTGAAGAAATGGAGAGCGCAGATTGAATGCTTCTTATACTTAATCTTCTTATAGAAAATTTGGAGTATATGGGATCATTCTTGAGATCTCTCTTCATCGATCTCGAATATTGTGACCGATTCCTCCTCTATAATGTTTGCCATCTCAGGAAAGAGATCGGTAAATTTAACTTCTTGAAACTCATAGGTGAGACCGCAATGCTGACGAAGTTCGTTGATCATCATTGTAGAATCAAGCGCAACCAACTATCCCAAAAGCTCGGACTGATGGGAAGGGCGCTACTTTTTCTTTAAAGAAGTAGGAATGGCGCTACGGGTCAAGTGAAGGAACGCTGGACCCAACAATCCCCCCCAGCGTCCAGCAGGACCCGCCAGCTCAGAGGTGCTCCATATGGCTCAGAGGTGGCACACCACATGGCCCAGAGGTGGCTTTTCATATGGCCGCAGTCGCCTGAACTGCCGGGACCCACACAGGTAGAGAAATTTTAGAATTTCATCAGTACCCCCGCCGGCCTCGAACCCGCAACCTCCTCTGATGCCACTTGTAGGGTCAAGCGCAACCAACTATCCCAAAAGCCTGGACTGATGGGAAAGGCGCTACTTTTTCTTTAAGGAAGTAGGAAAGGCGCTACGGGTCAAGTGAAGGAACGCTGGACCCAACAATCATGTCCGACGCATTTTTCATATGCTTTATCATTACCTTTTGAAAGTAAGGATTCTCAATGTCATAGGACTTTTTCTTTGAGTTTTGCAAAAGAAAAGTAAATCAGATCACGCGGTCACAGAAAAGGAAATGGTAGACCGCAGGTAAAATATTCTTACATGTAATTCTTCTTGTAGGATACCAATGTCTTTCAGGGCCATGCAGAGAGACCGACCCATATGGTGGTTCAAGATTGTGCTCCTGGCGATCGCGTGCACAGCGAGGTCAGGAAGTAAATCAGTCTCCATGCTATATGCCTCTTTAGCATTGCTCTCTCCATAGAGCACGGAGGTGACCGCATGGGCGTGACACATCAACTTACCACTCCAGAGAGGAAGGGTGGTAGAAACCCTCACGCTCTTGCCATTGGGATTCCACTTGAGGAGAGGCTTCCCCTTGGTGTCCTTCAGCTTTCTGCCAAAGCCGGTCAAAGGGAAAGGCTTGCTGGCAGCCTATGGTCTTCGGAGGGCTCGACAACTTCCCTCTCGTAGTCTCCTTTCTTCTGCATCTCTATCTAGGTGAGAAACTCTTCATCCGGTGCCACCAGATCGACTGAAGGGACCACAAAGGTCGCTGAAAAATGAAATGAGTTAGAAAAAAATCAAAGGAAAATGGTGCTGAGATCGCAAGAGACCGCATGGAAATCTTCTTACTCTCTTCTGGAGTGATCTCGGTGATCTCATGCCAGATCGCAAGATTATGAAGGAGATCGAAGCGCTTGCTCGCCAAGAAGGCCAGGAGATTGACCTCCTCTTCCAAGATGTTTTTGGGTCTGCGGAAGACCCCTTCTACTCGGCGGGCTGGTGTGGATTTGAGACTGCTGAGGTCGCCTTCAAACATCAAGAACCTCTCCATCCAAAAGGGGATCTTGTTGAGGAGGTTGAGCACCTTGATGACGTTGCAAGAGAAGTATAGGAGCCCCTTGAACTCCTCCTTATTTTCCCCTCCTTTAGCGACATCACATTGAAGGTCGCACAGAATAGAGTAATGGTGAACTTTATTCATGCTGATCTCAAGTAGTTGATGAAGACCGTCATAAGACCAATGGATTTCGATGGAAGCTAGGCAAACACGATCCCGTAGTACTCCATCACCTCCAGAACCTCCCAGGGGAGAGGCAATGTCAGACCGCAATCGAATTGATCGATTGGGATGACAAACTTGTTCTCCACGCCAAAGTTCAAACCTTCATCCTCTGAAGGTAACCTGGCGACGATCTACAAAGTTCACATATTCATCTACAGAAATTTTACATATTCATCTCTTGAAAGCCTGCATGGCTTGTGATCGGCGTTAGGGAAGATCTCAGCAGTAGCTCGAGCGGACACCATTCTTTGAGTTAACTGAGACAGGTGCTTTGGGCGTATTCAGAAAGTGTGAAATAATGATTCGAAAGACAGCTATTTATAGAACCAAGGGATATTTTTGTAATGATGACTTTTTCTGAGACCGCCGAGAAAGCTATGTAGACCACTGCACCTGCATAAGTTAAGAGAAAAAACAAACAGTATAGTCGGTCTCAGTAATATCAGATCGCATCATCTCAAGCATCAAGACAGAAATATGCAAAGGAAAAGTAATCAAGCATCACAGAGATCGGCATCCCAATCACAGAGATCGCTTATAATAAAAATTAGAATGTCAACACACATATATTACAAGATCAAATGACTCAAATTATTATCTCAAGACGGCATGAAATCAAAAATGAAATTCTATCTCCTAGGTTGACGCTTTCTTCCGATGAAGGTTGCGACATCCTGCATCTCATTAACAGCAGACAGGGAGGTCGCCAAGCTCTGATTTGTTGACATCATAGCTCGGAGGATCTTCACGACATCCTTGTCCACCTGCTCCAGAGGGACCATGACAATCTCAGAGGTTGGTCTCTCTTCTAGGAGACTGACAGAAGTTCCCACTCTCATGGACTTTTGAGCAGGACCAGCTCTGAGTGCCGCAACCTCTACAGCTAGAGCGGCGACTTTCCCCCTATAATATTCAACACCCTTTTCAGCTCTTCGAAGCATCCTGGTGAGCTCGACATTCTTCAGATAACATTCCTCACAGAATCGCTTTTTGTTGGAGCGTAGTCTCTCTTCAAAATTAGCGGCCTGAATACAGAGTTGATCATCTCGAGCCCAAAGTTGATCGTCTTGTGCCTGCTCTCGTGCCCGCATATTGCGGACATCCTCAAAGATGGGTTTGAGTACGTCCGCGAGTTGTGGAGGTATTATCAATTTTTGCAGGATCTCTCCTTCTTTAGGGGTCGCCTCGACCTCATCAACATCTGCAATCAAAAGAGGAGAACTGTTAGCTCAATTACAATGACTCAGAAAATGAAAGAGATCGCGCAGAGAGTATACTTGGAAAGAAATCAAGGCCGCAATCATGTAGATCATTTTCAATATCTTTTGAGACCGCAGGGACTGCGGCCAACAAAAGGTGGTCTGGACCTCTAAAGCGCTCTCGGTTCATTCTTTCTAACTCCATTTTTTGTGATCTCTCCCCTTCCTTTCTTCTTCTTTTTAATTCTGTATTGCTGACAAGAATGTCATCTTTTTCGATGATGATGATGATCTCACGCTGCTCTTTTGGAGATCTAGGTCGAAAACTAGGCAGTGGAAGAAAGTCTGGCGGTTTCACGATCATCTTCCGCCTTACCAGTTCGCAGGGCAGAGATCGCAGCCATGCGGACTGCCACCACTTTGTTCAGCTTAGCTTCTTGATCGGCAGAAAGATACGTTAGACCGACAAACAACGCGGTCTTCTCCTTCTTAAGCTGTTGGGCCCCTTCTTCTTCCTCCTTCTCTTCTTCATTCTTCTTCTAAGCAATCTTCTTTCTCTTCTAATCCTTTTTCTTCTTCTTCTTCTTCTTCTTCTTCTCTTCCTCAATTTTCTTCTCCTTCTCCAGCCCCGCCTCTTTCTCTTTTCTCTCCTTCTCCACAGCGATCAACGATGCCTTCTCCTCCTCCGCCTTCCTTCTCTCTTCTTGTTTCTCCTTCTCCTCTATTTCTTCTCGGTCTCTGCTCCTTGCCTTGCCTTTTCCTCTGCGGCCTCCTTCTTAGCGATCTTCTCTTGCACTTCGACAGCCTCCCAAAGCTGTTCAGATTTGAAAGGGTAAGCACCTAAGAGACCGAACAGACAAGATCATTAGAAGAATCGTCATCAAGATAAGCTATCAACTCCGAGTCCCCTCCCCTTGAAGATATTGAGACCGCAAGAGGAAAGGAGAGATCAACTTGCTCAATTACCTTTTTAGACACATCCACAATAAGATTTCCGAGACCGCCTACAGCAAGAAGTGTGTCCGCCTTGACCAAAGCGGTCTTAGCGGTCACTTTTTTGTTTTCACCACTCTTCTTTCTTTTGGCGGTTTGAATAGGGAGATTTATCCCCTTTCTCTTTCCACCTTTTGCAGATTCCTGCTGATCCACGATCCTCTGCCAAAGCTTTTCAGTTGAGGACTTCTATTTATGCATCTGAGCTTTGATAGCCTCAGTGGAAGTGGTCTCACCAGACTAGATAATGACCTCGTTGAGAGACTCAACCAACTTGTTGCTGTCAATGGTGATGGAGAGATTGGGGAGAGTCAACACTGGGGGCCCTAAAGAATTGGTCGACGCATCAACGGGGATCGAGACTGCCAAAACCGCGCCATCCTTGGCCAGTTCCAACTGCTTTCCTTTTGGAGGAGAGATGACGGTCTGCTTCACTGCATCTACATTCACAGAGCCCTTAGAGGTTTTTACCGCCAACATCTTCTTGGAGCTTACAGTCACTTTTCCTTCAACTCTCTTCTTTGAAGTGGCTACCTTTGGTGAACCCCTGGTCTTCGCCCGCTGAGTTAGAACAGACATCTTATCCATCTTTAAGATTTCGACGTGGTCTGGAAAAAGGTGATCGCTGATAATACAAGCTCGCAATTCCTTCTAGAAAGTTCTGGATTTTGAATCCTTGAAGCAGTATTTATAGACTTTTTTCGTATTTATGGCGCTCACGATCTCAGCGGTCAAAGTGAACATTTCCAAAGTTCTAGCGAAACTTGAAAATGTGTGGGGATCATGCTTTTCCGGAAGTCCACATCCTCTCCTTTTCGGTGAGAATCGTCATTCCCGGCGGCCTCCATTTTCTAAGACTGCTCAGACCGTCTGTCTCCTCTCCAATAGAATTCCTAAGTCATAGGCGGCCAAGCTCTAGTGAGACTGCGCGGTTTGGCTCTTCTTTCATTTTTTCTATTTGCACCCCATGTATCTTCTCTCCGCTGCCCCGACTCTCTTGTTCCCGGGCAGACCATATTTTTTGTACCTGCCCGTTTGGGCAGGCCCCCGCATCTAAAAATAGAGGGGCGGGGTACCAGAAAAGGCACTTTTGCTTCGAGCCTCCAACTTACAACCTGTGCAAGCGGTCTCAAATTTTGACATCTTTTCTACCTCTTACCATTACCTATTTTGGACCCCATCCTGTAAAATATTTTGAGATCAATCGAAGCAGTTTTTCTTTTAGAGATCTCTCCTCTGGCATCCCTTGTCCCGAGTAACCTGCACTCCAAAGTCTTCCCCCATCTCTTCTAAGTGTGAGTTTTGGAGGTACAATTTTTGTGCCAACAAAAGCAATGAGCTCATTATTTTGTGCTTTAGATAGAATTGAATTTAATCGTGTTTGTGCTTGTGAGACTGCATGTGATATATGGAATTTATTGAAATTACTCATGAAGGTACTTCGCAGGTGAATGATTCAAAGTTTTTCCAATTGGAATCGGAGTACGAAAAGTTCTGCATGGAACTAGATGAGGATATCGACGTCATGTACACAAGATTCACAAAGATCATAAACGCATCAAAAGTCCCCGAAATGACCTTCTCGGATGGAGACCTGGTGAGGAAGATTCTCAGATCTCTCCCACCAAAATTCAATTCAAAGGTGACGGCCATATCAGAGTCTTATAATTTAAGGCAACTCCAAATTGAGACCCTCATTGGGAATCTAAAAACCCATGAAGTAGAACTCAAAATTCAACATGAAGAGTACCATGCAGAGCCAAAGAAGAAGGCCTTGGTGCTAAAATCGAAGAAGGAGGCCAATGATGATGAAGAGGATGAAGAAAGCCTATGTTGGATCTTAAGGCGCCCTTAGAGGGGGGGGGGGGGGGGTGAATAAGGGTTTTAGAAATCATTATATTATTACTGAAAAACTTTTGATGTTTTATAAGAAATAGATTGGTTCAATAGTAAATTGCTAGAATTGAAAACCAAATCAATTTTATTAAACAAATAATGACATGATTATCATTGATAAAATTGATTACAAAATATGATTTCTATAACGCTAGAAATCGAGGCAAAAATATGAAAACACCTTTTGTTTTCTATGACGGCTCTTCTCCCTAATAACCAATTGGCTTTAGCCGATCAATCCCCAGATACGGCCTCAAACCGCTCTAGCCTCTCTATCCCCAGAAAGGACTCAAGCACCCCCTAGATCTAATCCCTAGACCTAGTCGCCAACAAATGATACGAATTCCTCCTAAGCCGCACATGAACCTAGTCGCCAACAACCACAACGAATTCACAAAACCATTACAATGATAAAGGTATTACAAAATATGTTAAACATTGAAAACTCCCTATGAAGCAATCTGAAGGAGTCGACGAAGAACTGCTGAAGATCATTGAAGTCGAAGTGTGCTTTCTTCGCATTCAGTTATCATTGATCCAATACT
This sequence comes from Dactylorhiza incarnata, assembly GCA_033032865.1. Classification (NCBI taxonomy): domain Eukaryota; kingdom Viridiplantae; phylum Streptophyta; class Magnoliopsida; order Asparagales; family Orchidaceae; genus Dactylorhiza; species Dactylorhiza incarnata. The sequence continues at coordinate 8,488,123 of JAWHQI010000038.1, read as the reverse complement.
TTTTTTATTCCTTCTCTTGAATTTGAATGGGAGATCTTTTGTGGTTTGGAAATACGGCCCTCATAGAGATTTCAGAGAGGTGGATTATGGCTCCTTGAGTTGTAAAGTCGAAGAGAATGAATGCCACCCTTTAATAGGAGAGGAAGTCTATGCTAGCATTAGTCTTTACGTCAGGTGAACTCAGTTTAGAAATGTTTTGATGGCACGAATCCTCATTCCAGAAAGGAGATATTGCATGTTTGGAAACTTCTCATTTTAGGCAACCCAAACACTAGCTTTAAGGCTAACGCTTGGCGTTAAGCCAACTCATTCCCAAAAATGCTCCTGCAATCACGACAAATTCCCTCCATAACATTTTCATACTAGTGAGATCGAGGGTCAACGCTGGCATTGGATCTAATACCTTATTCACCTTTCCTTTTAGCACATTGAGCTAGCCTGGACTAGAATATAACATCCTAGTGTCACCCTTGTTCAATCCTGCATACTAAAAACACAATGACAAACTTGATCAAATACAAGTAGGATTTTTTATTCTCAAACCAAAGGGATGTGGAAAACTGTGTTCCAACAATCTCCCCCTTTTGATAATAACAAATCTAATTAAGGTAAATCAGATTTCAAAGGTAAATGATGTGTTTTTATAAAGAGACATGACACTATGCTACTTAGAGATTTTTATCAGAAATATATTTATTTTTAGATATGTGCTTCCCCTATTTAAGTGTTCCCCCTTAGTGTATGCTACCATAGAATATGCTCCCATAGAATAGATTTATGCTCCCCCTTAATCTAGTGAAACCTACTCCTTAATCATTAAGATTTATCATTTTATTCTCCCCCTTTTGTTATAGCAAAAGTGGGTGGAGTGTAACCAAACAAGGCTTGAATAAGGTAAAAAGGTGAAAGTTGGGACTACCAAGAGAGGATTAAGAGTTTTGTTTGTAAATAGTGGAAGTCATGATCGAGCTTAGAGGGATTAGTGCACCCGAAAAATATGATAAGCATGTAAGAAACAAAATCCCTTGTAATTTACCGATCAAGTCTACTACCTGTTGAAAAAAATGAAAAAGAGTTTTGAAACACAAGCGATGATTAAAAAAATTTCAAATTAAGATTTGAGATAAGCATGATAAAGCATGGTAAAAATACATGATCAAATCAATAATGCGGAAAATAAAGTAACCAAAATAATTGTTTTAATTCTTAGAGAAAGTTTCTTGATTTTTAGTTTTGATTGCAAACAATTTTTAAGAATTTTCACATGTAAGGAACATTAACCTTGAAAAGTTTTTCAACAACTTAAATCAAGCATGATTTGTCATATTCAAAGAGATAATAACTACAATATACCTAATTCGTATTTCAAGTAAAGAAAATATTGTAGAGATCATGCATTATAATCTAGTGCTTTTACTTAAGCTTTTTGGAGAATTATATAGATATGCATCAAGATCTAATTCTCATGAGTAGAAGCTTTATGAAAGATAATGATGTGTGCATATAGTGTTTTGATAAGAGTATACAAGTGATATAATCAAAACACATGACATGTAATGAAGTAGTAAAACAATATTAAGAGTGTAGTCGAATTACTTCCATACACCAATTATAGAATGTTTATTTCAAAGAACATAAAAGAGTACAACTGCCTAGGTTCTTCACCCACATAATGCTCATTAAGACTTATCACAGATCAAAGTATTGCTTAGGGGATCACTTAAGCATTTGATATTTTTATTATTTTGAGTGAACCGGTGTACAAATAGAAGTGATAAAAAGATGTGTTTGCACAAGATACTTTATAATTCTTTCCAAAGTGTTCAACCTCACAATGCTCTTTAAGACTTATCAGGAGGCTATGTAGTGCTTAGTGGAGTTATCTTTGTCATTTTATTCATATTTTTTTATTTAAGACAAAGGTCTCCGAATTTACTTATTTTTTGGAAACAACAAAAAGTTTGAAATCACACTTCTATATGTGCACGAATTTTTTTTGAAAAGGTGTAGGCAATTTAGACATGCAACTTAACATGTTAAACAATTACACTACACAATCATGCAAGAATAAGATTATGATCTTATGTTGATTACCAGAAGTGTGAGTGAATGAATCATTATTTAACATATAAATATTCCTCATACTTTGAAGCATGCTAGGCAATCTTACACAATTTTCTCATTGCACATATCAAGATTAAGGTCAAGGCATGACAAGACAAAATAATTTTTAGGAAACTTGAAATGAAAATTAAACATTGAAGAGAATCCTTAAGAGTATGCTAAATCAACTTTGACCATGTGAGAAGAATATAATAAGAATTTTTGATCATGTCAAATCTTATAGTTAAGTAGTAAAATAACATAATTTTTGAAAATTTTGAAACAAAAGCACGACAAAAATATATTTTTAAAAATTTTGATTATTTGAATTTTTTTTGGATTTTTGAATAAGGAAAGACAAAGATTTAATAAATAGAACTTTCAAAATAGAGAAAAAAACATGAAAATATGCATGAGAGAATATCAAAGATTTGTCAATAATAAAATATGGAAATTATAGCAGAAAGGGCTAACGCCAGGTAATGATTTCTAACACTAGATGTTGACCTCAAACGCTAGGCGTTAACTCTTAACGCCGAAACAGTACACAATTTTGTGTATTTTTGAAAAACAATTTCTTTGATTTGGAGTAATTATATAGAGGCCTTCTCAGTGTAGAAATTTCAAACATTATAGAGATGATTAGAAGGCTCTTTAAACATGTTTTTATTATTTTGATTTTTCTTGATTAATGTTTTTCTAAGAGAGGAGACACCAACTACCGCAAAGAGGTTTGATAAATATTGAAAGAGATACTAATTAAAGATTTTTGCCCAAAGGTGTCAACAAGTTTATTTTCCAAATTCTTGAGATTTAAATCAATGAAAGCTCAAAAAGATGTATTATGCATAACACAAGATAAGCATGTTCAAGCAAACCATGTATGCATATTAAGTGTAATCATAATGAGTGCATGCCAAGATAAGTATGTACTAAGATTTAAAATAACCCAGACTATATGTTTACACCATAGCCCCATACTAAGTGACTAATATACATGAGGAGCTGCACATATGCCGTAGGTTGGGGTGTTAGTCCCATATGCACAAAAATGAGGATGCTCAATCGAGCACTCTTTCCCCCCAGTGCCTCGTCAAGCCCCACTGGAACCCTCCCATGTTAAGGACAAGACATGAATTATAGGTTAGGACATCTAATGCATATAATCCAATGCCCTCGCTATTGTGAGACATGTAATCATGGGTTAATAATCTCAGAAATCCTAAGCGTTAAAGTCTAAGGACCGATTCATAACCTTTGGCTTTATTTTTACGAATTTGTAGAATAATTATTGTAATTAGGCTAGATGATTTTAAAGCCAAATTCCTTTTATGATTTTCAAAATTTCATTATTCAATTTTACCTTACCACATTATGGTATGATATAACTAGCAAAGAAATTGATTTCTACCCATAGTAAGAGATGATGCTAGAATGATGAGTTTGAATGCAATGTTATGCCATAAAATTAATAATGATGATGTTACATCTATTTAAAAATGGAATTTCAAATTATAGACCTAGAATGAAGTGACAATCTTTTTGATTTGTTCTTATTGGTACAAAATCGATTCTAGGGTCTATATATGAGTGAGATATATGCAAACACTATACATAATACATTCATATAATGATCATGATGACAAAACACATTTTGAAAGCAATACGATGTTTTCCAATTATGTTTAATGTTTGAATTATAAGATCTTTTGGTTTTGTATGATTATTATAGATGATCATTTACTTTAACACATAGAAATTAAGTACTCATAATTAATTATTCATGATGATGTAAGTGAAGTATTATGAGAAAGTTCATATTCATCCTATTCAAATTATTAAAGAGAAAGATTGTAGGGTGAATAATGAATATGAATATAATGAGAAAATATATTTGGTTATTTTGAAAGTTTTAATATGATAGGGGCAAACAAATGCAGGAATGAAATCAAACAAATAAACAAAAGTTGCACATTTTATATTTCAACCAAAGACCCCTAAATGGTCGATTTAAATTCATTTTTTTGAAAATTATTTTATTAGTCTTGATAGTATCACATAAAAAATTTAGTATTCAATTTATAATGATAATATAAGGCATTTATTGGCAAAGGATTTAACAAGGATACAAACTAGAAAAGCGGATAAATAGGTCACTTGAAATGATATGCCTTTTATTCAATTCCTTTCGATTTGATTTATTAGAGTTTTAAGCTTATGCAAGGTGATCTAGTTATAACACATTATGCATTAAGTAACCAAAAGAATATTGTATCAAAAAGTGAAAAACAAAAAAAATTTGTACAAACCAAAAAGGAAAAGAACATTGTTTTTATTTTTAATTTTAAGTTTAGCATATCATGAAGTAGAATTTTGAATACTCAATTTTATTTGTATCTATTTCATGCATTTTATTTAATACTAATGAATAAGAGATTTAGGTATTTAAGGGGACCAAGTGGGATGGTTCCTTTGGGTACCCAAATACATCGCATTGACTTCTTTAGAGGCAATGGATGTGCCCTTTCAAGTGAAGTTAATATGTTATTTCTAACAATGTGTCTCCATTCATACCTAGGAAGAACATTATTTTTATTTATCAACTTTCCATAGTCATTAACTTGAGTCTTTGGATAAAGGTGACTTTTGAATTTATTATTTAAAGAAAATTTGTTTGCATTCAATTTTATGTTGGGAGAGGATTGATGTTGTAAATGATAATAATGATAGTATTTTGGAATTCCATTTACAAGATTTTGATGTTTTTTCATTCCTTTTGTTTGGCTTAGTCAAGATATGGAAATTTTTATTCAACTTGCTTTTAGATCTTGCTTGATATTATGGATTTTTGTGTTGTGAGTTTTTATTCATAATTTCCTTAAGCAAGTTGATTTTTGTTTCCAATTCATTATTCTTAATCTTGAGATTATGTCTAGCTTTATTATAAGCATGTGTGCTATTTTTAAGAATTGAGGTTATAGAACTAATATGAGTTTGATAATCATTTCTCAGTTCTTCAAATGTTTCGTTCCTCTCCTTAATTTCAATATTACAATTTTTGCACATAGCACAATCACTTTTCAAAGATGAATATTCTATGAACAATTTTTCATTATGTTCTTTAAGAGGCTCTCTGTCATAATCCCTAAAATTTTCTTTTAGAGAGTTACAATCAAGGCAAGAAATAGTGTTTTCAAGTGACGGGGAAGGTGGAGAATTAAATAAATCAATTTTGGATTTCTCAACATGTTTTAATTTTTAAATTTTATTTTCTACACGTAATTTGGAAATAATGGTTTTTAATTTTTTGTTTAGCCATTCCAAGCATATGAAAAGAAGAAATAGTGTTAGCTACAAGAAGAGAGGAATTTGTTTGGCTTACAACGCTATTTGGCTTGGAATTTTGATTTGAACAAAATGTTCCTTTAACATCTTTTTCTTTCTCTTTCATTGATGTGTTATCACCATCCCTTCCGCTTGACGTGTAGTCCATGGATTCATCAAATGAGGAGTTTTCATGAATACATATGTACGCTTGCATATTCTCCAAATCTTGCGCTCGCTCCATACCTACATAAGGGAGACTATAAATCTCTTTAAGAAATTTCCAAATTTTGTATGCGTTAGAAAAATAATAAACCAATTTGAAAATATCTTGTGACATTGCGCAAAATAAACTATTCATAGCCTTTGCATTTTAATGACATTCCTTTTATTTAGTTCATCTGGTGGTTTGATTATTGTGATATTCCAAACTTCGATATGTAAGGACTGAAGAAATTTTTCCATTAGAATTTTCCACCCTTTATAATTTTTCCCTTCAAATAATGGTGGTGCTAGTGATTCTTCATTTACATAAAATTTCTCCCCCCTAGTAGAAGCAAGATCACTATCATGAAGTGCCATTATTCCTAGTGGTGAAACCGTTTTGGTATAACCTTCCTCTGATACGACTCGTTGGATCTCAAGGCGCCCTTAGAGGGGGGGGGAGGTGAATAAGAGTTTTAGAAATCTTTATATTATTAATGAAAACTTTTGATATTTTATAAGAAATAGATTGGATCAAAAGTAAATTGCTAGAATTGAAAACTAAATCAATTTTATTGAACAAATAAATACATGTTTATCATTGATAAAATTGATTACAAAATAGGATTTCTATAACGCTAGAAATCGAGGCAAAAATATGAAAACACTTTTTGTTTTCTATACTGACTCTTCTCCCTAAGAATCGGTTGGCTTTAACCGATCTATCCCCAGATACAGCCTCAAGCTGCTCAAGCCTCTCTATCCCTAGAAAGGACTCGAGCACCCCATAGATCTAAGCCCTAGACCTAATCGCCAACACACGTGGTGAATCCCCCCCTAAGCCGCACACAGTCCTAGTACCAACAATCACGCCGAATTCGCAAAATGATTACAAAGATAAAGGTATTACAAAATATGAAAGACAATAATGAAAACTCCCTATGAAGCAATATGAAGGAGTCGACGAAGAACTGCTAAAGATCGTTGAAGTCAAAGCTTTCATTATTTGAGTTGAGTTAACGTTGATACAATCCTACTTTGATTCCTCTCTTGAATTTGATAGGGAGATCTTTTGTGGTCTTGAAATACGGCCCTCGCAGAGATTTCAGGGAGGTGGATTAGAGCTCCTTGAGTTTTAAAGTTGAAGAGAATGAATGCCACCCTTTTATAGGAGAGGAAGCTAACGCTAGCATTAGACCTAACGCGAGGTGTTGACTTAGCTTAGAAATTTTTTGATGGCATGAACCCTCAATCCAGGAAGGAGATATTGCATGTTTCGAAACTTCTCATTTTAGGCAACCCTAACACTGTTGTTAAGCCAAATCATTCCCCAAAGGTTCCTGCAATCACGACAGCTTCCCACTAAAGCATTTTCATACTGGTGAGATCGAGGATCAATGTCGGCATTAGAACTATTGCTTGGAATTAGACCACATCCTTTCCTTTTAGCACATTGAGCTAGTCTAGTCCAGAATATAACATCCTAGTGTCACCCTTCTTCAATCCTGCATACTAAAAATATAATGAACAAGTTGATCAAATACAAGTAGGATTTGTTATTCTCAAACCAAAGGGATGTAGAAAACTGTGTTCCAACAATCTCCCCCTTTTGATAATAACAAATCCAATTAAGATAAATCAGATTTCAAAGGTAAATGATGTGTTCTTATAAAGAGATATGACACTATGCCACTTAGAGATTCTTATGAGAAATATATTTAGGGATATGTGCTCCCCCTATTTAAGTGCTACCCCTTAGTGTATGCTCCCATAGAATATGCTCCCATTGAATAGATTTATGCTCCCCTTAATATGGTGAAACCTACTCCTTAATCACTAAGATTTATCATTTTATTCTCCCCCTTTTATTATTAACAAAAGTGGGTGGAGTGTAACAAAACAAAGCTAGAATATGGTAAAAAGGTGAAAGTTGGGACTACCAAGAGAGGGTTAAGAGTTTTGTTTATAAATAGAGGAAGTCATTATCTAGCTTAGAGGGATTAATGCAGCAGAAAAAATATGATAAGCGTGTAAGAAACAAAATCCCTTGTAATTTATCGATCAAGTCTACCACTTGTAGAAAAAAATGATAAAGAGTATTGAAACACAAGTGATGATAAAGAAAACTTCAAATTATGACTTGAGATAAGCATGATAAAGCATGGTAGAAATACATGATCAAATTAATTGTGCGAAAAACAAAGTAACCAAGATAATTGTTTAAATTTTTAGGGAAAGTTTCGTGATTTTTAGTTTTGATTGCAAACAATTTATAAGAATTTTCACATTTAAGGAGCATTAACCTTGAAATTTTTTTCAACAACTTAAGGAAAGCATGATTTGTCATATTCAAAGAGATAATAACTACATTGTAACTAATTCGTATTTCAAGTAAAGAAAACATTATAGAGATCATGCATTGCAATCTAGTGTTTTTACTCAAGATTTTTGGAGAATTATGTAGATATGCATTAGGATCCAATTCTCATGAGTAGAAGCTTAATAAAAGATTAAGATGTGTGCATATAATGTTTTGATAAGAGTATACAAGTGATATAATCAAAACACATGACATGTAATGAAGAAGTAAAATAATATTAAGAGTGTAGTCTTAGAATTACTTCCACGCACCAATTCTAAAAGGTTTATTTCAAAGCACATAAAAGAGTGCAACTACAAAGGTGCTTCACCCACACAATGCTTATTAAGACTTATCATGGAGCAAAGTAATGCTTGGGGGATCACATAAGCATTTGATATTTTTTATTTTATTTTGAGTGATCTGGTACTTACAAATATAAGTGATAAAAAATGTGTTTGCACAAGAGACTTTTCAATTCTTTCCAAGGTGCTCAACCTCACAATGCTCATTAATAATTATTAGGAGGCTAAATAGTGCTTGGTGAAGTTATCTTTGTCATTTTATTCATATATTTTTATTTAGGGCAAAAGTCTCCAAATTCACTTGTTTTTTGCAAACAACAAAAACTTTGAAATCACACTTCTATATGTACAAGAAATTTATTTTTGAAAATAAGGTGTAGGAAATTTAGACTTACAACATAACATGTTAAACTATTACACCACACATTCATGTAAGACTAAGATTATGATCACATGTAGATTTCCAAAAGAGTGAGTGAATTGTTGGAACATGGTCTTCGACATCTCCTAGGTTTGAGAATAACAAATCCTATGTGTATTTGATCTTGTGTGTTTAAGTGTGTAAGAACCAATGCCATATGACTCAAGGATAATATAAGAAGGTTTCCCCCAAGTTTGAAGCCAAAATTCCAGCATGCCCACTAGCGTCGGCGGTAGCCACTAGCGTAGGCACTAGCCCTGATTAGAGCAATTTCAGGAGGCAGTAATAGAAGGCGGTAGCGGCTAGCGCAGGCGGTAGCTCGACGCACAAGAGGAATTTTGGCAAGGTTTCCTTAGAATGAAAAATACGCACGCGGAGAATATTTACTAATTCAAGATAGCGCCGGCGGTAGCGCTAGCGCAGGCGCTAGATTGATCTCCTATAAAATGAGTCCTCTTCTCTCGTTTTGAACACACATGCCAGAGAGAGTTTGAGTGCCTAAATTCCAGAGCTCTATTTTGTCGAGAATTGATCTCCCACCAAAAGTTCTGTGAGTTTCTGAAGGACTTCTTCACGCAGCATCCGACCGACGATTGCTTCAACCATGCTTATTCTACAACGACATCTCGTCCCTGACTTTAGAAGTTCCTAAGAGGGAGTTTTAATATTGTTGTTGTTTATTTCATCTCTTTACTCTTATAATCGTGTAGTGAATTCGCCTCGTGTTGGCGACTAGTTATGGGTAGGACTTAGGGCAGAAATTTGCCTCGTGTTGGCGACTAGGTCTAGGGTGTAGATCTAAGTGGTGCTTGAGGCCGTATCTGGGGGAGGATTTGCTAGAGCGTCTTGAGGCCGTATCTGGGGGAGGATAGGCTAAAGCCACCGGTTCGCGGGGATACGAGTTGGGAAAGAAAACAAAAAGTCATTTTACTTCTTCGCCTTCGATTTCTAGCGTGATAGAAATCTAGTTTTGTAATCAATTTTATCAGTAATAATCATGTCTATTTTTGTGTAATGAAATTGGTTTGTTCTTCATTTCTCTAAATTGTTTATTTCTTTCTCTTTCATTATAAAATTATTTAGATATTTAGTCAAACTCACTCTTTCAATCTACTAAATTTTCAAGTAATTTAAAATATATTAAAAGTTTATTAAAACCATTATTCACCCCCTCTAAGGGCGCCTATAGATCCAACAAGTGGTATCAGAGTGAGGTTATTACAAATCGGCTTAATAACCGGGAATAATGGTGTCTTATGATCTCGCTTCTATTAGTGGGGGAAATTTTTATGAAGAAGGAAAATCTCTTGCACCACCTTTATTTGAAGGGAGAAATTATAGAGGGTTGAAAATTTTAATGGAAAAGTTTATTAAAACTTTAGATATCGAAGTGTGGAATATAGCAATAGTAAAACAAGCAGATGAATCAAATAAAAAAGAAAGTTACCTAAATGCAAAGGCTTTGAATTGTTTTTTTTTGTGCTTTATCTCAAGATATTTTCAAATTGATATATTATTTTTCTAGTGCATATAAAGTTTGGAAATTTCTTGATGAGATATATAATCTTTTGTGTGCAGGTATGGATGGATCCACCATTATTCAAGGAGATCTCTCTCGTAGCAAAACCATGGAAATCATGGAAATTGACTTAGACGAAGAGAGCAATTCATCAAGAGAAAATGAAGATGAAAATTCATCTATGAAAGAGGAGTGCCAAAAAGATGAAGATAACAAAGGAACCTTAAGTTCAAATCTTTCCTCTTCCGATAGCACTGTAAGCAAAACTAGTTCCTCTCTATTCATTAAAAATTCGGTCTCCTCATTTCACATGCTTGAAATAGCTAAACAATAAATTAAAAAGTTAAAAGAGGCATATTCAAAATTACGCATGGAAAATAAATATTTAAATTCAAATGCTAAAATTATTGATTTTCAAAATTCTGATCTAAACTCTTCTCCTTGTCTTTGATTGCGTTCCTCTAAAAGAAAATTTGAAATTGCTTGAAAAGAATTTTCTTAGTGAAAAAGAGCAAACTGAGAAATTTATTATTGAAAATAATGAGCTAATTCAAATTTCCATTGCACATAACAAGATTAAAGTCAAGGCTTGACAAGATAAAATAGTGTTTAGAAAACATGAAACGAAAATTAAACATTGAAGAGAATCTTTAAGAGTATGCTAAATCAACTTTGACCATGTGAGAAGAATAAAATAAGAATTTTTGATCATGTCAAATCTTATAGTTAAGTAGTAAAACAAAATATTATTTTTGCAAATTTTGAAACAAAAGCACGACAAAAACATATTTTTGAAAATTTTGATTATTTGATTTTTTGTTTGGATTTTTGAATAAGGAAAGGCAAAGATTTAATAAACCAAACATTCAAAACAGATAAACAAAAAGGAAAAAAATGCATGAGAGAATATAAGAGATTTGTCAACAATAAAAATATGGAAATTATAGCACAAAGGGCTAACGCCAGACATTAATTTCTAACACTAGGCGTTGACATCTAATGCTGGACGTTAACTCTTAATGCCGAAACAGTACACGATTTCGTGTATTTTTTAGAAAACATTTCTTAGATTTGGCATTATTATACAGAGGACTTCTTATTGTAGAAATTTCAGACATTATAGAGATGATTAGAAGGTTCTTTAAGCATGTTTTTGTTGTTTTGATTTTTCTTGATTAATGTTTTTCTAAGAGAGGAGACACCAACTACCGAAAAGAGTTTTGATAAATATTGAAAGAGTTATGAATTCAAGATTTTTTCCTAAAGGTGTCAACAAGTTTATTTTCCAAAGTCTTGAGAATTTAAATCAATGAAAGCTCAAAAAGATGTATTACGCAAAACATAAGATAAGCATGTTCAAACAAACCACGTATGCATGAAAAGTGTAATCATAATGAGTGCATGCCAAGATATAAGTAAGTATTAAGATTTAAATAATGCAGACAATATGTCTACACCCTAGCCCCGGACTAAGTGACTAATGTGCATGAGGAGCTGCACACATGTCGTAGGTTGGGGTGTTAGTCCTATATGCACACAAAAGAGGTCGCTCAACCCAGTACTCATTCCCCCCAGTGCCTCGCAAGGCCCCACTGGAACCCTCCCCGGTTAAGGACAAAACATGACTTATAAGTTAGGACATCTAATGCATACAATCATACGCCCTCGCTATTGTGAGACATGTAATCATGGGTTTATAATCCCGGACATCCTAAGCGTTTAAAGTCTAAGGACCGATTTATAAACTTTGGCTTTATGTTTAGAAATTTTTACAATAATTATTGTAATCAGGATAGATGATATTAAAGCCAAATACTTTTTATGATTTTCAAAATTTCATTATTCAATTTTACCTTACCACATCATGGCATGATATATCTAGCATAGAAATTGATTTCTACCTATAGTAAGAGATGATGTTATAATGATGAGTTTGAATGCAATGTTATGTCATAAGATTAATAGTGATGATGTTGCATGCATTCAAAAATGGAATTTCAATTTATAGACCTAGAATGAAGTGATGATTCTATTTGATTTGTTCTTATTGGTACAAAGTCGATTCAAGTGTCTACATTTGAGCAAGATACATGCAAACACAATACATAATAAATTTATATAAAGATCATGATCACAAAACACATTTTGAAAGCAATAGGATCTTTTCCAATTATGTTTAATGTTTGAATTAAAAGAACTTTTGGTTTTGCATGAATATTATAGATGATCATTTACTTTAACACATAGAAATTAAGTACTCATAATTAATTTTTCATGATGATGTAAGTTAAGCATTATGAGAAAGTTCATATTCATCTTATTCGAATTATTAAAGAGAAAGATTGTAGGGTGAATAATTAATATGAATATAATGAGAAAATATTTTAGGTTATTTTGACAGCTTTATTATGATAGAGGCAAACAAATGAAGCAATAAAATCAAACAAATAAACAAAAAGTTGAATATTTTATATTTCAACGAAAGACCCCTAAATAGTATATTTAAAACCATTTTTTGAAAATTATTTTATTAGTCTTTATAATATCACATAACAAATTTAGTATTCAATTTATAATGATATTATAAGACATTTATAGGCAAAAGATTTAATAAGAATACAATCTAGAAAACCGAATAAATAGGTCACTTGAAATGATATGAATTTTATTCAATTCCTTTCAATTTGATTTATTAGAGTTTTAAGCTTATGCAAGGTGATTGAATCATGACGCATTATGTGTAAAGTAACCATAAGGATGTTGGATCAAAAAGTGAAAAACAAAACAAAAATTGTACAAACCAAAAAGGAAAATAAAATTGTTTTTATTTTAATCTTAAGTATAGCATATAATGAAATAGAATTTTGAATACTCAATTTTGATTTGTTTTTACTTCATGCATTTGTTTTAATACTAATGAATAAGAGATTTAGGTATCCAAAGGGACCAAGTGGGATGGTTCCTTTGGGTACCCAAATACATAGTGTTGACTTATTTAAAGACAAGGATGAATGAGTCCATTCAAGTGAAGTTAAAATGTTGTTTCTAACAATGGGTCTCCATTCATACCTAGGAAGAACATTATTTTTATTTATCAAATTTCCATAGTCATTAACTTGAGTCTTTGGATAAAGGTGACTTTTGAATTTATTATTTAAAGTAAATTTGTTTGCATTCAATTTTATGTTCAAAGAAGATTGATGTTGTAAATGATAATAATGATAGTGTTTTGGAATTTTATTTACAAGCTTTTAATGTTTTTCATTCCTTTTGATTAGCTTAGTCAAGATATGGACATTTTTATCCAGCATGCTTTTGGATCTTGCTTGATATTGTGGACTTTTGTGTTGTGAGTTTTTATTCATAATTTCCTTAAGCAAGTTGATTTTTGTTTCCAATTCATTATTTTTAATCTTGAGATTATGTCTTGCTTTATTATAAGCAAGTGTGCTATTTTTAAGAATTGAGGGTATAGAACTAATATCAGTTTGATAATCATTTCTCAATTCTTCAAATGTTTCATTCATCTATTTAATTTCAATATTATAATTTTTGCATATAGCACAATCACTTTTCATAGATGAATTTTCTAAATAAAATTTTTCATTATATTCTTTAAGAGTCTCTCTTTCATAAACCTTAAAATTTTCTTTTAGAGAGTTACAATCAAGGCAAGGAATATTGTTTTCAAGTGATGGGGAAGGTGGAGAATTAGAAAAATCAATTTTGGAATTCTCAACATGTTTTAATTTATGGTTTTATTTTCTACACGTAATTGGAAATAATATTTTTTAATTTTTTAATTTTTTGTTTAGCCATTCTAAGCATATGAAAAGAAGAAATTGAGTTAGCAAGAAGAAGAGAGGAATATGTTTGGCTTACAACGTTATTTGGCTTGGAATTTTGATTTGAACAAAAAGTTCCTTTAGCATCTTCTTCTTCCTCTTTCATTGATGCATTATCATCTTCCCATCCGCTTGACGTGCACTCCATGGATTCATCAAATGAGGAGATTTCTTGAATACACATGCATGCTTGCATATTCTCCAAATCTTGCGCTTGCACCATACATATATGAGGAAGACTATAAATCTCTTCAAGAAGTTTCCAAATTTTGTATGCATTAGAAAAACTGTAAACCAATTTGAAAATATTTTGTGACATTGCGCAAAATAAACTATTCATAGCCTTTGCATTTATATAACATTCATTTTTTATTTTGTTAATCTGGTGGTTTTATTATTGTGATATTCCAAACTTCGATATCTAAGGACTTATGAAAATTTTCCATTAGAATTTTCCACCCTTTATAAATTTTCCCTTCAAATAAAGGTGGTGCTAGTGATTCTTCATTATATAAAATTTCTCCCCACTAGTAGAAGAGAGATCATGATCAATAAGAGTCATTATTTCTGGCGGTGAAACCATTTTGGAATAACCTCCCTCTGATACCATGTGTTGGATCTTAAGGTGCCCTTAGAGGGAGGGGGTGAATAAGGGTTTTAGAAATATTTTTATTATTATTGAAAACATTTGATATTTTATAAGAAATAGATTGGATCAAAAGTAAATTGCTAAATTTGAAAACTAAATCAATTTTATTGAACAAATAAAGACATGTTTATCATTGATAAAACTGATTACAAAACTGGATTTCTATAATGCTAGAAATCGAGGCAAAAATATGAAAATACATTTTGTTTTTTATACCGACTCTTCTCCCTAGATATGTGATGCGCAAAACTATATCCGCAAACGATAACGGCAAGTGTACCGTATCGAATGTAGTATAGGTTATAAAACCAAGGTCGTATAAAAATCCGGGCGTGTTGATTACTCTTACTCAAGACGATCTCTATTGTTCTATCGAATAAAACTTTGATTTGGTTGCAAAAAGAAAAGTAGCTTAACTTGAAAATTATAACTATTGAAGAGAGGGAGGGCAAACTTTAGAGAAATGGATGAATAAAACAACAAAAATTTTTATTAATTCAAAAGAGGAATTACAACTATTGAAAGGGAAATTACAAGTGCAAGAAAAAGTAAAACTAGATTACCCAAAATAGGAGAAATAATGCAGAAAATGGAGGCTTGGACTCCAAAACAAGGTCCCTTGATCATCTGGAGGAGCTGCCCTTTAATAGCTGAAAATTTGGTGTTACACGCCCTTGGTCACGCCCATGACCAAGGGGCTTGTAGGGGGCGTGATCGGTGCTGGCGGAGAAGGCGCCGTCTGGCTTCAGTACAGGCGTTACGGACGTGTCACGCCCTAGGTCACGCCCATGACCGGGGGCGTGTAATCTTTAAAACTCGCTGCTGGCGGGAAATTGGCGCGGGAAGAGTCACGCCCGTGTACTAGATGTCACGCCTCAAATGTCACGCCCGTGACCTGATATCACGCCCGTGACCGGGGGGGTGGCGTGTAATTTTAATTGACGTGGCATCTGGCTTTGGATGCTTGTGGCGGGTCGCGGCCATGACATTGGGTCACGCCCTTGGTCACGCCCGTGACCTGGGGCGTGTACTTGGCGAATTCTCCACGGAACGACTCCGGAGTGGCGGAAACAGTTCTGGAACACTTCGTAGGTTACACGCCCATGGGTTACGCCCGTGACCTGGGGCGTGTAATTGTACTTTTCGCTCCAAATGTCCAGAAAACCTGAAAACACAAAATAAACTTAAGTTAGCTTATGGAATTAAAATAGGAAAGGTTTATATAATATAATTTAGATAAAAGGCATAGTTTCATATTAAAATAATGATAAAACTATACTAAAAGATGAGTAAATAAATTACTCATCAAACACCCCCATACTTGCTCATTGCTCGTCCCGAGCAAACCACTTCTCATAAGGGTAGGAAAAACTAATGCTAGAAAGAAATATGAAAGCTAGAGAGTAAAATGCGAAGTTCTATGCTGACATGCGTAAATGTTTTAGCAAAAAGACATTCATGGCATAAATACTAATTTATGAAATATTCAAACTGCGTTATAATTATTTATTATCACTTTTAAAATGTGTCGACGGTCAATCAAAAAGTCATGTAAAGGGAGAAAATAGCATGATTGCTGAGATTTAAATTACTAGACTTGAACACTCGGGGTGGCCTCCAAAGAAATCCATCAATGTCGACGGCCATAGGCTTGCCCGTTTGCACCTTCTCCACTACACATCATACTAAATCAACTCTATGGATCTTTAGGACTTAAATCGGGTATATTTTAAGGCTTGGGTTTAAGGGGGAGGCAAACAATGATAAACATGAAGGCGCATTCCACTTAAACAAAAAAAATTTGAGCTAAAAGAAAATGATGACTACCACAAAATTAATAAAGCTTTACCCCCATACTCATATTTTTTCTAAGGGGAAACACTCTCATTCTTTTTTAATATATATATATTTTTTCCTTTATATCACGAATCTTCATAATTGGGATCATTCCAGGTATGCATGTGCATACCTAGGCCTCATATCATTATGAGATTATTGCGTTTTGATATAACCCATAATTTTTTTTTTCATTCAATCATACCCAAAATTTATTTTTTTTCAAAAATTTAGCTCAAAATTTCAAGTGTTCAATTGGGTTTTGGGCTTTTTAGCTTTGGTGCCGAAATGATGAGGGTGGTTCAAATAAAGGTGTAAGGCTCAAATTTGTCTGAACAATGGTAGTAAATCTAGGTTGAGTGCAAAGGCTCAAACTATCCAAAGAAAGGCCTAAAACATTTCCGTAAAGTTAATTTGGACTAAAGTGCACATGTTTCGAAAATAGCTTGGGGCAAGTTCTAGACATCGAGAAAGGACACCCTTTTGTTCAATTCGAGTAATAGCTTTCTAACAATCTTCTACACACTCACCTAAACTACTTTTGGATAAGACCGGATTCTAATTAAAAGTAAAATAAATTATCACTACGCAAATTAATAAAACATAAATTTAGATTTATACCAAGAAATTAATTTTACACAAACCCTACTCAAATACAAGCATATGACTAGGAGCACTACATGAGTCAACAATTTTACTCAAAAGTTTCAAAAAAACTATTCTTGCACAAACAATTCTTAGTCCAAATGAAAAATGAGTCTACTTTAGAACTACAAATTAGCAAGTTGGGATGTTTTGATGAATAAAAGGAACATTTCCTAATAGTTTTTTTTTTTGTTCTTGGACTTCCCAAGATCTACCCGGTGAAGGGTTTGCAAGGTACTAGAGGCTATGATGGGAATTCAAGCCCAAAGCGTCCTTTCCAAGAAATTTTAATTTCAATTTTCTAAATTTTTTTTTGTTGCCCTTTTTTTTTCAAGTCAAAATATAAAGAAAGCTAAGCTACACCCCCATACTTAAAATTAAACATTGTCCCCAATGTTTAAAACTAAGTAAGAAGTTAAAATCAGGAATTACACTTTTTATTTTAATTTTTTTTTTGAAAAAGAAATAAATTAAACAACAAAAAGAGAGAAAAATAAATAAGTGGCTAAAGGGTGAAGAGGGCTTCCCTGATCGGTAGACGAGGTTGCCGGACAGAAAATGAAACCTGCAAAATTAAGTTAAACAAAACAAAGAAAAGATAACGTTGGGTTGCCTCCCAAAAGCGCTTTGTTACCGCCGCGCAGCTTGACTAAGTGGCGTTCTACAAGTTTGTGAGGTCGAGCGTTTCAATTTTGCCGGGCGCTGGGTCGCCGGAATGGTATAATTTCAATCGGTGTCCGTTAACTTTCAAAAGGCCTTGATCCAGGTACTCTATTAGCACGGTCCCATATGGACAAACCTCTTTTACAACAAAAGGGCCGGACCATCGGGATTTTAATTTGCCCGGAAAAAGTTTTAATCTAGAATTATATAAAAGGACTAAGTCTCCCGGTGAAAAAGATTTTGGAAATTTTATTTTTTTGTCATGGTAAAACTTAGTACGCTCCTTGTAAAATTTATTATTTTCATAGGCGTTTGCGCGTCATTCGTCTAATTTATTAATTTGAAATTTTCGTTGATCGGAGGCTAAGTTCAAATCTAAGTTTAAAAATTTTAGCGCCCAGAATGCGCGATGTTCTAATTCTACCGGTAAATGGCACGCTTTTCCATAGACTAATCGGAACGGTGTACATCCGATGGCGGTTTTGTACGCTGTCTGATAGGCCCATAGTGCGTCGTCTAATTTTAGCGACCAATCCTTCTATTAACGGATACAGTTTTTTCTAAAATTCTTTTTAGTTCGTGATTCACCACCTCCACTTGGCCATTTTCTTGTGGGTGGTAGGCGGTAGATAGCTTGTGGGTAACTCCATACTTTGCTAAAATTTTAGCAAGTTGGCTGTTACAGAAATGTGTGCCCCGATCACTAATTACTGCTCGGGGTGTGCCAAATCGCGAAAATAATTTTTTTAAAAAATTTACGACGACTCTCGCGTCGTTAGTGGGGAAAGCTTGTGCTTCCGCCCACCTTGACACGTAATTGACCGCAACAAGAATATATTTATTATTTAAAGAAGAGGGTAAAGGACCTACGAAATCTATTCCCCAAAGATCAAAAATCTCGCATTCTATAAAAATATTTTGGGGCATTTCGTCTCGGTTAGAAATGTTACCTGACCGTTGGCACCGATCACAATTAATCACAAAATTATGAGCATCTTTGAATAAGGTGGGCCAATAGAAGCCTGCCTCTAGCGCTTTTCTTGCAGTCCGGTTTGCTTGGTAGTGTCTGTCGGTTGGTCCTTCGTGGCAATGCCGCAATATTTGGACGCCTTCCTCGCCCGAAATGCACCTTCTTACCACTTGGTCCACGCAGACACGAAATAAAAAGGGGTCCTCCCAAAAATAATTTTTCAAATCTGAAAAGAATTTTTTCTTTTGCTGAAAATTTTTTTGGTAGGACCCGGGCCACTAAATAGTTGGCCAAATCCGCGTACCAAGGGGTGGAAGAAGTCGTTACCTTTTCGATGGCGAGGAGGCGCTCTTCAGGGAATTTATCATCTATCTCGGCCTCCACTAGTGCTCCTACTGCCGGGTTCTCCAGTCTTGAGAGGTGGTCGGCCGCAAAATTCTCCGCTCCTTTCTTGTCTCGGATCTCCAAATCGAATTCTTGCAAGAGTAGGATCCATCTCAATAGTCGGGGCTTGGCATCCCCTTTATCTAGCAAGTACCGGAGGGCAGAGTGATCTGTAAAAACAATAATTTTTGATAGCGTTATGTACGAACGAAATTTATCAAAAGAAAAAACGATTGCTAGAAGTTCTTTTTCCGTCATAGTATAATTAGCTTGGGCGGATGTAAGCATTTTGCTTGCGTAATAAATTGGGTGAAAGTATTTATTCACCCTTTGGCCCAAGACCGCACCTACGACAAAATTGCTTGCATCGCACATGATTTCGAACGGAAGAGACCAATCTGGTGAAATTAAAATAGGCGATTTGATAAGTTCGTTTTTAATTTTTATGAACGCCTTAGAACATTCTTCATCAAAGATAAACGTGGTTTCTTTTTCTAAAAGATGCGTTAATGATTTTGTAATTTTTGAAAAATCTTTAATAAACCGTCTATAGAAACCCGCATGTCCTAAAAAACTCCTAATAGATTTAATATTAGTAGGTGGAGGAAGTTTTTCTATAACTTCGATCTTGGCCCTATCGACCTCAATCCCTTTACTATAAACCTTATGTCTGAGGACTAATCCCTCACGGACCATAAAATGGCACTTCTCCCAGTTGAGTGCCAGATTCGTGTCTTCGCAGCGTTGAAGAACACGATCAAGATTTTTTAGACAATTTTTAAAGGAATCGCCATAAACTGAAAAATCGTCCATGAAAACTTCTCTGACGTCCTCAATTACAACAACAACAACATAACCCATATTGTCCCCAATCATTGGGGCTATGGGCGGGGGAAGATTGGAAACAGACCTAACCTTTGGCACTATGCACAAAGTGGCTTCTCTCAGAGGAGAAAGACCTAACCTTTGACAATAAATGCACAAAGTGGCTGCTCACAGAGTACCACTGAAATAGTGGCCCCCTATACCGTCGCGTTTGCTGCGAAATCATGCCCTCAAATCAAAGCCAAAGACATCAGAGAGGGCAGACCCAAGAATCCATTTTGATTTATGTGCACATAACCATGCTTCCTTCATTCAGCATCCAGAGCATTGGTGAAACACAAAAAATTGCCAGCATACATCTTTGAAATGTAGCTGGCGCGTTGCAAAGCCCAAACGGCATTCTTCGATATGCGAAGGTGCCGAACGGACAAGTGAAGGTGGTTTTCTCTTGGTCTTCGGGCACAATTGGGATTTGGAAATATCCCGAAAGACCATCAAGAAAACAATAGTGCGAGTGACCTAAAATTTGGTCAATGAAGGGCAGCGGAAAATGATCCTTGCGGGTAGCATCATTTAATTTCCTATAATCGATGCATACCCGCCAACCCGTAACAGTACGGGTTGGGATTAACTCGTTATTTCATTTTCAACTACTGTGATTCCGCCCTTCTTAGGCACGACTTCCACCGGGCTAACCCAAGTGCTATCAGAAATTGGGTAAATAATTCTCGCGTCTAATAATTTTATAATTTCGTCCTTAACGACGTCCTTCATATTAGGATTCAAGCGTCGTTGAGGCTAAATAGTGCCGCGAGAATTATTTTCAAAATTTATTTTATGCGTGCAGAATGAGTGATTTATACCCTTTATATCAGAAATTTGCCACGCAATTGCGTGACGGTGGTTATTTAAAATTTTAATTAATTCGAAAATTTCCGAATCATTAAGCGCGGAAGAAATAATTATGGGTAATTTTGAATTTTCTTCTAAAAATACATATTTTAGATGATCCGGTAGTTGTTTTAATTCTAGACTCGGCGACTCTTCATAAGATGTTTTGATTTTAAAAATATTTAAATTTGTTTGTTCAAAATTTTCCTGCCGGGTTGTTTCTTCAAGACATAATAAAGTTTGTAACTCTGGATTTTCATAAAAAGGGGAATTTATTTCTGCAAAAGTTGATAAGTTTTCTTCAAAATTTGATTCTAAAATAAAACAAGAATCATCGTTAGTAATTGCATTTCTCATTGATTGATTAAAATTGAAGATAACTTCCTCTTCTCCAACTCGTAGGATAATGTTTCCGTTACTTACGTCTATTATAGCTCGAGCGGTGGCTAGGAAAGGTCGGCCAAGTATTAGGGGTACTTCGGCGTCTTCTTCAATATCGAGGATGACAAAGTCTACCGGGAAGATAAACTTATCAACCTTTACTAGCACATCTTCAATGACCCCTATTGGGTATTTAACTGACCGATCCGCTAGTTGGATGCTTATATTAGTTGGGCTTGGGTTGCCCAAACCAAGTTTTTGAAATAACGCAAAAAGCATTAAATTTATACTAGCCCCTAGATCGGCCAAGGCATGCTTGATTGATAAACTACCAGACATACACGGGATGGAGAACCGTCCCGGGTCGTTCAATTTTTGTGGTAATTTATTTAATAAAGCCGCCGAACACTCTGCGTTTAAAGAAATACGCGAAAAATTTTCAAGTTTCTTTTTATTTGAAAGCAATTCTTTTAAAAATTTAGCGTACTTTGGCATTTGAGCAATTTCTTCGCAGAATGGTACATTTTTTTGGATTTGTTTTAAAATTTCAATAAATTTTTTATATTGCTCCTCATTGCGCTCATCTTTTAATTTCGAAGGATAAGGAATAAAAAGATTTTTAAATATGCGCGGAGCTAAAGCAGCAGACGGTAAAGCTGGTGAAGAAATAACTTGCGGGGGAGAAGATGAAACATTTACCTCGGGCTCGACCAATTTTGAAGAAGTTACCTCCTTTCCATTGCGGAGTGTGATTGCGTTAGCGCTCTCCCGCAGATAGGGCTCAGTGTTGCCCGGAAGTGCTCCTTGCTGGCGTTCAGAGAACATTTTTGCGAGCTGTCCAATTTGATTTTCCAAATTTTTGACCGATCCGGTGAGATTCCGGATATTGGACTCATTGGAGGCAATGTACTTAGTGAAGACCTCTTCAAGCGGAGAGGGCTTGTGTGGTGGTGGAGCAAATCCGGGGGGATTCACTTGTGGGGGGCGTTGAGCATTATTGGGGTTGCTCCATGAAAAATTTGGGTGGTTCCTTAAACCCGGATTATAACTATTGTTAAACGGAAGATTATTATTCGGGTTATAAGGAGGGCGATAAGAGTTCCCCATATAATCAACTTGCTCAGGAATGCAATTATTATTAAAATTATTAAAATTATTATTATTAGCCCAATTTGTGGCTGAGGAAGCAGTCATCTCTGCCACATAATGTTTTGTGAGCATTTCTACTTGTTGCGCTAAGTTAGGGGTGGCCTCGACTTCAAAAAGTCTGATCGGCTTATTAGGGCGCGACCGTGGCGTATTCCACTGATAGGCATTCATGGCCATCTCCTCAAAAAGCTCTTGAGCAGCTTCGGGGGTTTTATTATTAAGAGTTCCCCCTGCGGCCGCATCAATCATCTGCCTCGTTTGGATATTTAAACCATTGTAGAAAGTTTGAATTTGTTGCCACAAAGGAAGGGCATGATGAGGACATCTCCGCAAAAGTTCCTTGAAGCGCTCCCATGTGTCGTAGAGAGACTCCGATTCGATTTGCATGAATGAGAGAATGTCCGTACGTAATTTAGCGGACTTTGCCGGAGGAAAATATTTTGTTAAGAATTTCTTCGTCATTTCGGCCCACGTAGTGATGGAACCTCTATGAAGAGATCCCAACCATTGCTTGGCCTTAGTCCGCAAAGAAAAAGGAAATAAGCGTAAACATATGGCATCATCGGTGAAACCATTTATCTTAAATGTATCGCAAATTTCCAAAAAATTAAGTAAATGTAAATTAGGATCTTCATCCGGTAAGCCATCGAAAACGACGGTTTGTTGTACCATCTGAATGATGCTCGTTTTAATTTCAAAATTATTATTCGCCACAGCCGGGTGAATGATACTAGATTGTGTACCCTCCCAATTTGGTCTCGCATAATAGGACATGGTCCGTAGCGGGGCCTCATTATGGATGGGATCACCCATTATTTCCTCGTTAGTTTCTCCGACCGACTCTTCGCGAATTATAGGCAGATCACTAAATCGGAGATGCCGCCGCAATGTGCGCTCGATTTCCGGATCAAATCCAAATTCAAAGTTAGCTGGAGAGTTGTGTCGGGTCATAAACCAAGAAGAAAAGAAAAGAGAGAAAGAGGTAAGAGAGAAAAACAAAGCAAAAATTTAGATAAATAAATTTATCAAATAATAAATTTTTTTTTATTTGGTGATTTAAAATTAGTCCTGGACTTCCCAAGATCTACCCGGTGAAGGGCTTGCAAGGTACTAGAGGCTATGATGGGAATTCAAGCCCAAAGCGTCCTTTCCAGGAATTTAGTTACACCTTGAATGATAAAAAAAATAATAGAAGAAAGGAAGAGATAAAACCAATAGATATTTTCTTTTGAAATATCAACTCAGATCCCCGGCAACGGCGCCAAAAACTTGATGCGCAAAACTATAACTGCAACCAATAACGGTAAGTGTACCGTATCGAATGTAGTATAGGTTATAAAACCAAGGTCGTATAAAAATCCGTGCGTGTTGATTACTCTTACTCAAGACGATCTCTATTGTTCTATCGAATAAATCTTTGATTTGGTTGCAAAAAGAAAAGTAGCTTAACTTGAAAATTATAACTATTGAAGAGAGGGAGGGCAAACTTTAGAGAAATGGATGAATAAAACAACAATTTTTTTATTAATTCAAAAGAGGAATTACAACTATTGAAAGGGAAATTACAAGTGCAAGAAAAAGTAAAACTAGATTACCCAAAACAGGAGAAATAATGCAGAAAAATGGAGGCTTGGACTCCAAAACAAGGTCCCATGATCATCTGGAGGAGCTGCCCTTTTATAGCTGAAAATTTGGTGTTACACGCCCTTGGTCACGCCCGTGACCAAGGGGCGTGTAGGGGGCGTGATCGGTGCTGGCGGAGAAGGCGTCGTCTGGCTTCAATACAGGCATTACGGACATGTCACGCCCGAGGTCACGCCCGTGACCGGGGGCATGTAATCTTTAAAACTCACTGCTGGAGGGAAGCTTCAGCGGGAAATTGGCGCGGGAAGAGTCACGCCCGTGTACTGGATGTCACGCCTCAAATGTCACGCCCGAGACCTGATGTCACGCCCGTGACCGGGGGGCGTGTAATTTTAATTGACGTGGCATCTGGCTCTGGATGCTTGTGGCAGGTCGCGGCCATGACATTGGGTCACGCCCTTGGTCACGCCCGTGACCTGGGGCGTGTATTTGGCGATTTCTTCACGGAACGACTCCGGAGTGGCGGAAACAGTTCTGGAACACTTCGTAGGTTACACGCCCATGGGTCACGCCCGTGACCCATGGGGCGTGTAATTGTACTTTTTGCTCCAAATGTCCAGAAAACCTGAAAACATAAAATAAACTTAAGTTAGCTTATGGAATTAAAATAGGAAAGGTTTATATGATATAATTTAGATAAAAGGCATAGTTTCATATTAAAATAATGATAAAACTATACTAAAAGATGAGTAAATAAATTACTCATCAATATGGACTCAAGACACTCTAGCCTCTCTATCCTTAAAAAGGCCTCGAGCACCCTCTAGATCTAAGCCATATACCTAGTCGCCAACACAATCATCAAATTCCCCCTGAGCCGCACACAGACCTAGTGGCCAACAACCATGACGAATTCAAAAAATGATTACATAAATAAAGGTATTACAAAATATGAAAGACAATTGAAAACTCCCTATGAAGCAATCTGAAGGAGTCGATGAAGAACCATAGAAGATTGTTGTAGTCAAAGCGTGCATTCTTCGCGTTGAGTTAGCATTGATCCAATACTCATTCGATTCCTTCTCTTGAATTGAATGGGAGATCTTTTGTGGTCTAGAAATATGGCCCTCACAGAGTTTTCAGAAGGTGGATTAAGGCTCCTTGAGTTGTAAGGTTGAAGATAATGAATGATACCTTTTTATAGGAGAAGAAGCTAACACTGGCGTTAGACCTAACGCCAAGCGTTGACCCAGTTTAGAAATGTTTTGATGGCACGAATCCTCTTTCAAGGAAGGAGATATTATATGTTTGGAAACCTTTCATTTTAGGCAACCCTAACGCTAGCGTTAAGGCTAACACCTAGCGTTTAGCCAAATCATTCCCAAAATGCTCCCACAATCACGAAAACTTCCCTCCATAAAATTTTCATACTGGTGAGATCGAGGGTCAATGTCGGTGTTGGCTCTAACGCCTAACGTTGGACCACATCCTTTCCTTTTAGCATATTGTGCTAGTTTAGACTAGAATATAGAATCCTAGTGTCACCCTTGTTCAATCCTGCATACTAAAAACACAATAACAAACTTGATCAAATATAAGTAAGATTCATTATTCTCAAACCAAAGGGATGCAAAAAACTGTGTTCCAACAACCTCTTTGTGAAGAACTTCATGAAGAATCTGGGGAGAAGAAACACTATTCAGAAATACTTTGTGAAAGATGCAGAAAGGAAGGGATCATCCCTTACAAAAGAAAAAGGTAGCGACAACGATGTTGAGCGGTCACTGTCGGAGTGCGACCACTGCCGAAAGACCAGACACATCCGGAGCCAGTGCCCAAAATATATGAAAGAGCAAAAGGAAAGGAGACACAAAGGAAAAGAAAAAGGTTATAAAGGCGGCTACATGGAATGAGCCCTACTCCAAGGAATCAAGTGGATCTTCTTCAAGCAACGATGAAGAGGGAAACATGTGCCTCATGGGAAGGAGCAAATATCTCATCGACGATGAAATTAGTGTCCAAAGTGACACTGGGATGTGTTGGCAGTCTAAGGATAATGAAGACATGTGGTATTTGGACTCAGGATGCTCCAAGCACCCGACGAGTGATAAAGCAAAGTTCCTTAGCCTCATGATGAAGAAAGGAGGGATGATGACTTTTGGTGACAATGGCAAGGGAATGATCATAAGCATTGGTATAGTGGGTAACAACTCCTTCTCTATTTCAAATGTTTTATATGTTGAAGGTGTGAAACACAATCTAATATCTATTAGTCAATTATGTTATAAAGGTCAAAATGTCCTATTTGAATCTTCTACAAACCTTTGCAAAATTATAAATCCCAAAACAAATGAAGTTGTACTCACCGCACCAAGAATTCATAATATTTACATGATTGCTTTTCATGATCTTTCACATTCATCTATCAAATGTCTTATTTCAAAAAATGATGAATTAAAATTATGGCATAGGCAACTTGGTCATACTAGCACTAAATTTATTTTTAAACTAGCCAAAGATAAATTAATTAGAGGATTACTTATGCCTAATAGATATTTTTCTCCACTTTCCCAATCTTGCCAAAAAGGAAAATTTTCTAGATCATCTTTTAAAAGTAAAAATTAAATTGGTACTACTAGACCTTTACAATTAATTCTTATGGATCTTTTTGGTCCAGTGAGCACCGTTAGTCTAAGTGGTAGAAAATATAGGTATATTTTGATTGATGATTTTTCTAGATTTTGTTGGACAATCTTTCTTACCTCAAAATTCGATGCTTTTTGTGAATTCTCAAAATTATGTAAACATATTCAAAATGAACTTGATCTAAAAATTCAATGAATTTGCTCGGATCATGGAGGAGAGTTTGAAAATGAAAATTTTACCACTTTTTGTAGTGAACTAGCTAGGAATTAAGCATAAATTTTCATCTCCACGCACCCCACAACAAAATGGTGTTTTGGAGAGGAAAAATAGAACCCTTCAAGAATTAGCATGCACCATGCTTTCTAAATTTGGGTTGCCTAGATCATTTTTGGCCGAAGTCATTAGCACATCATGTTATGTTATTAATCGTGTCATGCTCGACCCTTCATAAATAAACCTCTTATGATTTGTATTTTCAGAAGAAGCCTAATGTATCCTATTTTTGTGTATTTAATTGTAAATGCTTTTCATTCAACACAAAATATTCATTAAGAAAATTTGATGAAAAATGTGATGAAGGAATTTTTCTTGGGTTCTCCTTAACTAGTAGAGCCTATAAAGTATGTAACCAAAGAACAAAAATTGTTATAGAATCTATTAATATTATATTTGACGAGCTTGTTCCTTGTCTAGAAAAATTATTGTAGGAAATGAAGAGGAACCCTCTCCCCATTAGAACATGAGGATGATGAGTCACCGGAAGAGGAGATCAAGAAAGAGGAGGACAAGCAAGAGGAGTATGTGTCTCTTAGCATGCTAAAGTTCACAAAACATCATCCAAGGGAGCTTTCATTGGAGAGCCATCGAAAGGGGTAACGACTCGTTCTTCCCTACATGAATCTTTTTCAAACCTTTTCTTTGTTTTTGCAATTGAACCAAAAAATGTTTCAACTGCTTTAAATGATGAATTTTGGTATTTAGCTATGAATGAAGAATTAAAACAATTTGAATGTAATAAGGTTTGGAATCTTGTAGAAAGACCATCTAATCACCCGGTAGTAGGGGAAAAATGGATTTTCAAAAATTAATTAGATGGTGAATCTAGTATTGCTTGGAATAAAGCTCGCTTGGTAGAACAAGGGCATTCTCAAATCAAGGGGGTAGATTTTGATAAAACATTTGCACCCGTTGCTCGCTTAGAATTCAGTAGAGTTTTTCTTGCATTTGCAATTTTCAAAAGACTTAAATTGTTTCAAATGGATGTTGAAAGTGCTTTTTCAAATGGGATTATTAAGGATAGGTTTATGTTAAACAACCCCCAGTTTCATAAATGAAATTTTTCCAAATCATGTATTCAAACTAGATAAAGCGCTTTTTGGTTTAAAATAAGCACCATGTGCTTGATATGAAATATTAACATCATTTTTATTAAAGCACAGTTATGTAATGAGAAGTGCCGATAATACACTCTTCATTAAGCATGTTAATAATGATTTGATCATATTACAAATTTATGTAGATGACATAATTTTTGGAGCCACAAATGAAGTGTTGTGTAATGAAGTTGAACTAGTAATGCAAAAAGAATTTGAAATGAGCTTGGTAAGAGAACTCATATATTTTGTAGGTTTTCAAATCAAACAAATAAATGATGGAATATTTACTAGTCAATCTAAATATGTTCATGATATGTTGAAAAATTTTGGATTTGAAAACTTAAAATAAGCCTCTACTCCTATGAGTGCATCTCTAAAATTAGGAAAAGATGAAGCTGGAATCTCTATTGATCAAACGTTATATAGAGGAATGATTGGTTCATTACTGTATCTAAGTGCTTCTAGCCCAATATTATGTTTATCGTTTGCTTATGTACTAGATTTCAAGCTAACATAAAGAATCTCATTTAAAACCGGTTAAACAAATCTTTAGATATTTTATACGATCATCTAGTCTTGGTTTATGGTATCCTTATATTGATTTCTTTATATTACATAGTTATTCCAACTCGGATTATGCGGGATGTTCACTAGATCGTAAGAGCAAAAGTGGCACATGTCACTTCTTAGGCCCGTCACTTGTAGCATGATTGAGTAGGAAATAAAATTTAGTTGCACTTTCCACCACTGAGGTCGAATATATCGCACTAGGAAGTTGTTGTGTACAAGCCCTTTGGATGAGTCAAACAATAGAAGACTTTGGAGTTCATCTAAATAATATTGAATTAAAATATGACAACAAAAGTGCAATCGATCTAACCAACAATCACGTACATCATTCAAGGTCTAAACAAATAGATGTGTGTCATCACTTCATTAGGGATCACATTAAGAAAAAACATATGAGAGTTATCTTCACACGCACAGATTCCTAACTTGCGGACATCTTTACCGAACCTCTCCCCGATGCTTGTTTCAACATGCTTAGGTTATAATTGGGCGTCTTAGATATATCCCATTAAAACCTATAAAAAGCTACTTCTCCTCAAAATAAATTTCTCTGCTATTCTCTCAGGCTTGTAGTGTTTCTTCATATCTTCAAATGCCTAATTCTTTAGTCATAAAAAATGTTCAAATTTGAACTATACGTGCTAACGCACCGCGTTAAGTCTAACACGTCGCGTTAGACTGTTTTCTTAAAATTGGTACTTTCTTTATGCCTTTCTCTTTGTATGTCTCTTTATATCTTTGGTTGCATCATATGTTTATATTAATTTCACGAAAAACTAAAACCCAATAAAAATGTAAAAACCATTTTTAAATAAACAAAAACATGCTTAAAGAGCCTTCTAATCATCTATATAATTTCATAAATTTCTACATTGAGAAGGCCTCTATATAATAACTCTAAATTAAGGAAAAGATTTTTCAAGAAAATAAAGAAATCAATTATTGTTGCAGCGTTAAGAGTCAACGCCCAACGTTAGGCATCAACACCGGCATTGGGAGTCAATGCCTGACATTAGCCTTTTGCTCAAATTCCATTTTGTTATTTTAGAAAAATCTCTGGTAACTTTTCATGCATTTTTTCTGTTTGTTTCTCTGTTTTTGAAAGTTTTTATTTATCTACTAATCTTTGTTTTCCTTTATTCAAAAATCCACAAAAAAAATCAAATAATCAAAATTTTTCAAAAATATGTTCCGTGATGCTTTTGTTTTCTTACTTGACTATATAATGTCACATGAGTAAAAATCTAGTTATTTTTCTCCAATGGTCAAAAGTGACTAAGCATAATCTTATGGATTTATCCAATATTTAATTTTATTTTTCAAATTTCCCAAACATTGTTTTGGCTTTGTCATGCCTTGACCTAAATCTTGTTATGTGCAATGAAATAAACTATAGAAAATTGTGTAAGATTGCCCAGCATGCCTCTATGTATGAGTAATATTTTATGTTAAAAAATGATTCATTCACTCACTCTTTTGGTAATCTACATGTGATCATAATCTTAGTCTTGCATGATTGTGTAGTGTAATTGATTAACATGTTAAGTTGTATGTCTAAAATACCTGCACCCACTTTTCAAAAATAAATTTCTTGTACATATAGAAGTGTAATTTCAAACTTTTTATTGTTTACAAAAAATTTGTGAATTCGGAGACCTTTGTCCTAAATTAAAAAAATGAATTAAATAACAAAGATAACTCCACCAAGCACCACTCAGCCTCCTGATAAGTCTTAATGATCATTGTGAGGTGGAGCACCTTGGAATGAATTGTAAAGTGTCTTGTGCAAACACATATTTTTATCACTTCTTTTTGTACACTGATCACACAAAATAAAATAAAAAATTGAAATACTTATGTGATCCCCCAAACAATACTTCGCTCCCAGATAAGTCTTAAAGAGCATTATGTGGGCGAAGCACCTTGGTAGTTGTATTTTTTATATGCTTTGAAATAAACATTCTAGAATTGGTGTGTGAAAGTAATTCAAAGACGACACTCTCAATATTGTTTTAATACTTCATTACATATGTGATATGTTTTGATTATATCACGTGTACACTCTTATCAAAGCACTATTTGCACACATCATTATCTTTCATAAAGCTTCTACCCATGAGAATTGGATTCTAATGCATATATACAAATTTCTCTAAACAGCTTAAGTAAAAGCACTAGATTGTAATGCTTGGTCTCTATAATGTTTTCTTTACTTGGAATTCGAATTACTTTCATTGTAGCTACTATCTTTTTGAATATGACAAATCATGCTTGCCTTTAGTTGTTGAAAAATTTCCAAGGTTAATGCTCCTTACATGTGAAAATTCTTAAAAATTGTTTGCATTTTTTTAAAATCAACACTAAAAACACTTTTTTAACAATTAAAATGATTATCTTCGTTACTTTGTTTTCCGCACTTTTGATATGATCATGTATTTTTACCATGCTTTATCATGCTTATCTCAAGTCATAATTTTGATGTTTTTTCATCACTTGTGTTTCACAACTCTTTTTCACTTTCTCCATTTTCAACAAGTGGTAGACTTACTTGGTAAAATTCAAGGGATTTTTTTAAATGCTTATCATATTTTTTCCGCTGCATAAATCCTTCTAAGATCGATCATGACTTCCTCTATTTACAACAAAACACTTAACCCTCTCTTAGTTGTCCTAACTTTCACCTCTTTACCTTATTCTAGCTTTGTTTTGTTTCACTCCACCCACTTTTGCTAATAACAAAAGGGGAGAATAAAATGATAAATCTTAATGATTAAGGAGTAGGATTCACTAGTTTAAGGGGGAGATTAAATCTATTCTATGGGAGCATGAACAAAGGCGGAGCACTAAAATAGGGGGAGCACATATCTTTAAAAATATTTCTCATAGAAATTTCTAAGTAGCATAATGTCATATCTCTTTATAAAAACACATCATTAACCTTTGTAATCTAATTTATCTTAATTGGATTTGTTATTATCAAAAGGGGGAGATTGTTAGAACATGGTTTTCCGTATCCCTTTGGTTTGGGAATAACAAATACTAGTTGTATTTGATCAAGTTTGTCATTGTGTTTTTAGCATGCAGGAAAGAACAAATATGACACTAGGATGCTATATTTTGGTCTGGAATAGCTCAATGAGCTAAACAAAAAGAAAGTAGTCTAACTCCAAGCATTAGAGCTAAAGCCAGCGTTGACCCTCGATCCCGCCAATGTGAAATTACTATGGAGGGAAGCTGCCGTGATTGTGGGAGCAATTTTGGAATTACTTGGTCTAACACCAGGCATTAACCCTAATGCCAGTGTTAGGGTTGCCTAAATAGGGTCTTTACAAACATTCAATATCTCCTTCCTGGAATGAGGATACGTGCCATCAATTATTTCTAAACTGAGTCAACATCTTGCGTTAGGTCTAACGCCAATGTTAGTTTCCTCTCCTATAAAAGGGTGGCTTTCATTCTCTTCAAATTTACAACTCAAGGAGCCCTAATCCACCTCTTCGAAATCTCTATGAGAGCAGTATTTCTATACCACCAAAGATATCCCATTCAAATTGAAGAGAAGGAATCAAAGGAGGATTTGATCAATGCAAACCCAATGCGGAGAACGCAAGCTTTGACTTCTATTATCTTCAGCAGGTCTTCATCGTCTCCATCAGATTTCTTCATAGGGAGTTTTCGATTTGAATTTCATATTTTGTAATACCTTTTTATCTTTGTGATCATTTAGTGGAGAATTCTCCATGGTTGTTGGCGACTAGGTCCTTGTGTGACTTAGGGGGAATTCACCATGTGTATTGGTGACTAGGTCTAGGACATAGATCTAGGCCTTTTTGGGGATATGGAGGCTAAAGCAGCTTGAGGCCATATCTGGGGATAGATCAGTTAAAGCTAACCGATTGTAGGGAGAAGAGTCGGTATAGAAACAAAAAGAGTTTTTGTATTTCACGCCTTGATTTCCAGCAGTATAGAAATCCACTTTTGTAATCAATTTTATCAATAATAATCATGTGTCTATTTGTTCAATAAAATTGTTTTGGTTTTCTATTCTAGCAATTTACTTTTGATCTAATCTCTTTCTTAAAATATATCAAAAGTTTTCCTTTAAAATATCAAAATTTCTAAAACCCTTATTCACCCCCCTCTAAGGACGCCTTTAGATCAAACAAGTGTGACTTTACCTCGGCCAGTGAGCATTTAACATATATGAATGCTACACAATAATCATAATATGTCCCTAATCCGCTCATGAGGAAATTAGCTTCACATGTTATACAAATGTAGGAGGTCCAAATCAACTCCACTATGATTTGTGGTGAAAGTTTGAGTTCTACCACATCACAACCTTAGGGCTTTCGATTTGTATTCCAAAAGCTCCCTCCATCCAAATCTCGGTAACAAGATGATGCATTTCATGGAGTCATTCTATGGAACACATACTAGGTTTAACCTAAATACAATGTCAAATCAAGCATCACTTATCTAGGCCTATGACCATGGGTAAGCTTCACACACAATGCCTAAATTAGCAATGACAACCAGATTTCTACATGCATTTCATCTCAGGGATGGACACAATCAACTTGGGGTTCTAACAAACCTGTGAAGGTCATTCCCTCCACTCCTTAGTGAAGGAGACTCTTCCTATGCAAGAATAAAATGTAATGGACATAAACATCCCAAGACCGGAGAGAAGGATAGTTACCCTTGGAGCTCGCTTTGGCGGCATAGAATGATGAAAGTGAGGGATATAATCGACCGTGATGGACTCCTCTCCGGCGATCTAAACTCGGCTTGTGATTTGGAGCTCCAGATCTCTCCCAATGGCAGGATCTCCTTCTTCCTTCTCCCATCCCTCTTCTTTCTCAAACTCAAGAGAGAGTGAAAGGTGAGAAATGAGGTTTGAAACCCTCATTTACCATCCTAATAGCCCATGAATAATCCCTTGCCATTAGATCTTGAATCACCTCATCCAATGGCTTAAAATTTGAGCTTGAAACTGATTATGACCCCACACACAACATTGCACATGGTCATATGCCAGGTCGTGGCACTTCACTAGAAAACCTAGAGTTGTACATAGGTATGTACACGACCATGTTCCAGTCTGTGAATGTAGCATGACCACACACCCAACCATGTCAATAAGGCATGACCTGCTCTATTTCACTTCACTAGAAAGTCTTGAGTTGTACATGAGTACGTACACGACCGTGTTCTATGTAGTGTCTGTGAATGTAGTGTCTGTGAATGTAGCATGACCACACACCCAACCATGTCAATAAGGCATGACCTGCTCTATTTCACTTCACTAGAAAGTCTTGAGTTGTACATGAGTACGTACACGACCGTGTTCTATGTAGTGTCTATAGAGACGTCCACACACCCAACCTTGTCAAAAAGACATGACATTATCTATCTACAACCAGCCTTAATCACCATGTAAATGGCTAGGGACACACCCGGGTGGTAACACCATGCCTATAAAATAATATAATATATGACCAGCCAGGATCCCATGACATGTTGCGCATACAAGCTAGATATTAAAAGATGATAAAAAAAACAAACTACTCAGAGCAAGGTAAACAATGCTAGTAAAATATTTGATTAAAGACCAAACATAAATGTCCACACATACTAAGGAATGTTTCAGAATAGAGTTTCGGCCTTATGACCTTACATCTCATCAAATGTATTCATACATTAACATAATAATACAAATATCAACACGTAGTGCAAAAAATAATTAAAGCAATAAAGAGAGTTCGACCTTCTTTGGCTAACCTGGTTAGGGGCTTTAGACCACTACTTCTCGCTAAGCTCTGCGACACCTACACCAAACACAAAAGAGTGGTAAATGAGGGTCAGCTATGAGCTGACCATAAACCAAATAACGATCCCACCCTCGACCATCCTAGCCGACTCTGGGGCGGGGTACCGCTCACCTGTAAGTAAGTCACAACATCCAACATATATCAAAATAAAGAAAGTGCAACTAAGATACACACACTACAAGAAAACAGACTTTTGGCCAGGGCAAATTGCCCTGGCAAAAAGTCCAAAACCGTGGCTAAAAAGCTTTTGCCACGGTCTAGCCACGGGAAAAATTCGTGGCTAAAGGTCGCGTGGAGAAAGGTTTTTAGCCACGGATTGGCCGTGGTAAATAGCATTAGCCACAAAAAAATATTTTCGTGGCTAATGCCTTGACCTTTTGCCACGATTTCAGGCCCTGGCAAA
Source organism: Dactylorhiza incarnata (assembly GCA_033032865.1). Lineage (NCBI taxonomy): Eukaryota > Viridiplantae > Streptophyta > Magnoliopsida > Asparagales > Orchidaceae > Dactylorhiza > Dactylorhiza incarnata. The sequence goes on along the minus strand of JAWHQI010000038.1, from coordinate 8,453,237 downwards.
AACTCCTTAATACAGTTAAAATGGACTATTTGCCACGGTGTTCGACCGTGGCAAATAATCTGGCTATTAGCTACGATTTGAAACCCTGGCTAAAAGTAATTTTGGTATTTAAAAAAAACTATTTGTCACAGTTTCAAACCGTAGCAAATAATAAATTATGTATTTTAAAAAAATATAGAGCAGAAATCTTAATTTCTCCTCCCCGCATTCACCTTGTGTTTTAAAAAAAATAGAGCAGAAACTTGGACATTCGTGAGCAAAATACAATAAGAACATAAAATCATATAGTATGCACAACACATACTAAATATTTTATAGTGCTTAAAAAATTCTACTAAGAAAACAACATACAAATATCTGTAGTCATGCATCAAATGCTAAAATTGTAACCTCAAAAGGTAATACCAAAATGTCAACCTCAAAAGTGGCTTACGCACAGGGTGAATAAATCAACAAACATGAATAATCTAATAAGTATATTTACACCAATTTCTAGAACGATTAGAAAGTAAAATTGTATTTGTTGTTCTACAGGAATTTGAAATTTTAGCGCATGATCTGCAATAACAGTGTAAAATGAGTTTACAAAGCAATCATAGTAGGAAACGTATCTAGGGACTCCTCATTCATGTCTGCTACTGCCTTACTACAGATAACAGCGGATGTGGTAGCCAAATTCAGTGATGAATGTGCATCTTCAATGTTTCTCAGAGGATTCAAAGGCTGTTCAAATAATCTGAGGCCAAGAAGATCACTGCCAGGCACCATTAAAAATTGGAGAAAGAAAATTAGATTCAAAGATAATCAGATTGCTACTTTAGCTTTTAACTGCATCCAACAAAATAAATAATTTAGCAAGTAACCATTTTCTAATTTCAAGCAGCCAAATAAGCCATTTTGCAATAATAGTTAAAAAAATTGCTACTTTATACTTTTAAGCAAATTAAACAGCTTCATGTGAAACAGCTGCTTCAGCTCTCTGTCAGTCGGAGTTATATTATGCAGGAGTTAGAATTTAAAATGATGGGATGGCAAAGCGAAAGAAAAGGATCAGAGAAGAAGAAGAATAAAATTCCTGAAATACATAGCTTCATGATAGTTGTATCTAAGAATAAAATAAAAATTTATAAATTAAGCCTAATTTTTTTGTATTTAAGAATTGAAACTAGCCAAAAGGCTAGGATAATAATTAAGCTCAATTGCATAAAGTAATAAAATTGGTAGAAACTCAATAACTCTTCAGGCTCAGTCATTTTACATCGAAAGAGCTAAGCTATTTAAAAAAAGAAGTAATCTTTGGCTTGCATAAACTGAAGATATTGGGCATGAAACTGTGCGAAGAATCATAACCATGAGAAAGCATGAAAAGCCACGAAGAAGCAACCAAACTGATTCATGAGAAGATGGATGTAACTGAAATAGAAAAAAGAATAAGCTAAATATGCTGAAACATGAATTCTCACCTTCGAAACTCTATCACTGCTCTTCCAGCAAAAGTTTTAGCCCCCCTTTAGATAGAGATAGAGAGAGAAGGAGAGAGATAGACAGAGAGAGAGAGATGAGTGTAGAGGCAGAGGACATTCCTAAAAATAAGGAGGCCAATCCTAAAAATATGTTTAGTGTAATATTAGAGCTTACTAATTTAGTCATGTCTTTATTTGTAATATTGAATCAGTTCACTATTGAGCAAACAAGTAATGTATAATTGATTCAATCGTACTCTTTGGGTGCAGTGTTGGGCAGCTATATGCTTCTAGGCTCCATCATAGCTAAAATGATGTGATGAATCCAACTCTCCTGGAAGGCTTTTTGTACAACTAAATGCTAAATTATTAGCAACTAAGATGATAAAAGCAGAAAATTGGCATTAACATATCATCTTAAGAACACCTTTGTTTGCATCAAGAAGTATTTCTCAATCTGCATCAAATACCACACAATTAGAAGTGATCAGGCAACTTAGGAAATAGGAATTAAGGTTTCATCTCAATATATCCTTCTGACCAGCCAGAACCTTCTTAATGCCCAGATCACAATCACTACCAACAATCTCATGATCCCAGAGTTTTCTTATTTACCTCAGGTGTATGACTGATATTCCAATTTTAGACCTCACAGTCAGTCAACAAAAAGAATTGCCTACCTGATTTTTTTGAGTATGGATGTGGTTGCAGATGCCAGGTTATTGATCTTGCATACCTTTTATTTGATTAAGTATGACCACCAAAATTGTCATGAGAGACCTTTCTCCTATAAATTCCTTCTGGAGTAAAATGCAAATGCCACAACTTCCCACTAGATTGACAATCTATTGCAATGCACTCTTTAGAACTTCTTGAAACTGGGGCAGCAATAATATAATTATAAACTGGATTATTACAAAATTTAAGAACTGGATTATTAAAACAAAAATTACCGGAAATGGAGCCGGAAGACGAATGAAAGGGCGAAGCCGGACTGCATAAAGTTTAGCTCACATGTACTTTCATACCGCAACTTCGGGTCCGTTTGGCATGGTGGTGGCAGTCATGAACGTTGTGGTTTCGAAACATGCATTCTAGGACGGTGGCATTTTTTCCAAACTCATCGGAGCAAAAAATGCCGCGCCAAACAAAGCCATCATTTCAGACATGACAACTCTAAATTCAAGACACTCTCTTTTTTCTCACTTACGAAGAGCATCAGCAATTTAAGCCAAAAACAGGATGCAAAAAAGGTGACATAAAAGAAAGTAAACATACACAGACAAAATGTGTTACCTGCCGCGTATTGTGGATCCATCAATTCCAAGTTCACTGATAGTTCTGAAAAAGAAAGTAAAATTTGTATAGTTTCAAAGATAAAAGGGGAAACCTGTAGCTTTGCAAACTCAAAGGTCTTGAAGATAAAAAAAGGTCTAACTATATGAAATGGTCTTGAAGATAAAAAAAGGTAGGATGACATGCAATAGTTTAAAAGTTGTATGCTCTACTATGACATCATTTCATAGTAAGGTAGCCTCAATAGTACACCATGGCTCTGGTTGGGCGTTCATGAACGATAATTCATAACCACCGCATTCACGACAGCCACCCCCATGTCAAACGGAGCCCCTGTTATTTGAACTAGTCAATATTATAGAAATATCCTGTAACATCATTGAGATCTACCTTTCAGAGTAAGGTATCACCACTGGTGATCTACCTTTCCGTGTATCCCATATTGAAATACTGCCATCTACAGAACATGATGCAAAGACATCTACTTCAGTTGGACTCCACTATAGGCCACAAAAAAAAGAAACATGCATCAGAGAATATGAGCATAATCGAACTGAAGCGTTGAATTTTGAACTGAAGATATATTAAATTACCTGTAGATCATCAACACTTGCTTTGTGCCCAACAAAAGGATTTTTATCAACAATCCACGAGTCAGATGAAGGCTCCCATAGATGAATACATCCATTGCAATCACCTGTGAAGATTGATGCATGAATAAATGTATCTTCTTGTATGCAATCAACAAAATACTATTTTACTTATCAACCAAGTGTAAGGCCAGCGTGTTGTTAAGAAAGTACCAGAGATAAGTCTGCCAGGAACAACAGGACTCCAATCTAATGCAAAGCCTTCATCTTTATGCCCATCAATATCCTCATCACCAGATGGTAATAAATCACGCTTTTTCCCAGAAATTTTGGACACTTTGAAAATTCCAATATAATTCCAGGATGCTTGCTCAGCCTACAATGTAAAAATAAATAAATTTTGGATGCATATAAAACAAGCATGTGCTTGGCCCTAAAAATTGCATCTCATATCCAAAAACTTGCGAGAATGAGATCCACATATTTTGGGAGAACATTATTATGCAAAAAGATTAACTAATCTTATGGTTGTTGGTTTGCATGGTATAGTTACATATCTTATCTAATTTACATAGATTAAAATATAATTTTCAAGATTTGAACGTTATCTGATCGATATAGAGATAAAATGAGAATAAAAAAATATCGAAAGTAAAGAACATATAATTTACGTGTTTCCAAGGATATCAAACATCCAAGATCACAATAAGGCTTTCTATTTAAATTAATGAATAACATAAAAACAGTTGAATGAAGCAAACATATACACTACTTTAGTGCATGCGGAACTTAATGTATACATGTTTTTGCTTCCATTTCATGCTTCATTATGACGGATATCCTCAAGAGCTATGATGTATGGTTCCTTATGAAATCTACGGTGTCCGTAGATTCCGCCAACATACAAGTGTGACTAAATTTTAATCTCCACAATGAAAAGAGATTAGCACAAATGTGTATATAAATTAAACACGAAACCTGAAGAGGAATGAATGATGCATGTGATGAAATTGATTCGTTATAAGATCCTTTAATCCATGCAAACTCGGTGGTATATATCACACACATCATAATAATATAATTTCTGAAAGCATGCACCATGGATCTCCAAACCATATGAAAAAGGATTCAAACAACTATACTTAATATAAAGCTTTTCAAATGCATACACATGTATAAACAGTTAATAAATTTATTAATTTGATGGAGTTGTCTTGATCTGATCCAAAGAAATGAATAGGTAAAACCAACAAAGCTTGTGTATGCAGCAGGATTTTATTTCCAAGATAATCAAACCTGGAGAATCTCTGGCTTCACGAGATCTATACAAAGAAGAAGTTGAAGACCCATCAACATGACAAGCTGGTGAAAGAAGATGAAGGGGATGCTGCCTTGCTCCAGTTTTGACTTGCCGATGATGAAATTTGAACAAAGGCCATGTCTCTTTTTGTTTGCTTTGGATCGGAAGACCAAAATGCCTCCAGAAAATGGATGGTAATATTGATGTAGTCGGCAATGAAGAGATCTGAGTTACCCCGATGGCAAATCGGCAAAGTAAATGAATGAGGCGCTCGTCTAGGTCGCGACTAGGAGGAAGAAACGCCAATTTCACCCAGAAAACTTCGATCCTGCTGATAGTGGTCTGGAAATGGGAGATCCCTCACTGCTCGATTCTGAATCGGCGAGGAAGATAAAGATTTGTCACCTTGTTGTTGTCATAAGGTGCTCTCTATTGATCTACAATGGCACACAAGGGCTTCTTCCATCGTTGGAGAGGCTGCATTCATACGCAGTAGGCTGAACTCGCGCAGGTAGTTGAGAGAAGAGCGAGCTCGCCGGAGGAGATCGATCGGGCTCGCCCTAACTTATCGTCGAGAGGGGGAGCTGGGGGTAAGCCGCAAGGAGAGAGCAGAAATGTCTTGGGGGAGAGCGGAGAGAGAGGATCGTTCGGTGATTAGCGCTTTCTGAGAACCAAATGAAGCTAAACCGTGGCAAAAAAGAATCATTTACCACGAATTTTTATAACCCGTGGCTAATGCATAAGTATTAGCCATGACTTTTTACTCCCTAGCTAAAACTTTATTATTAGCTACAGTTTTTGTAACCGTGGCAAATGCTATAGTTTTAGCCACGATTTTTGACCCCTGGCAAAAAAATGTGTGGCTAAAAATTGTTTTTCTAGTAGTGACATGGTGAAGTTTCAAAAACAATCAGTCTTCTAGGTTGAGCGTATAAATAAGAGGAACCTAGGAATGCAAAATGTAACATCCACTTTTCTACTAGACCCCTTGACTCCAATTAGGATAGGACATGTGGTGAGTGAGATGAGTTTGAGCTAGGTAGTAACCTTAGCCCACCTTGGGTTGAGAGAACTCAAGTGTGAGCCCCTAAAGTAGACAAGCCATTGCAGACCAATTTAGCTCAAATTGAACCTACACATGTGAATTAACCCCAAAGGAGGCATAGTAGACCAAAAGCCCCATCATTTGGTCAACCAATTTAACCAAATTGACTAAAGTCAAACCTAGGTCAATTTAGCCCAATCCAACTCAATAGGGTTCAATTCATGCCTATATAGCCAAATTGACCCCACCACAAGGTGGTAAACCCTTAAAGGAGTGATTTAGACCCAAAAGCCCCATCATGGGGTCTTCAATTAGTCTAAATTGACCAAAGTCAATCTTAGGTCAACATAAGCCAATCCTTCCTCACTAGGTTCAATTGATCCCCAACACATGAAATTGACTTTCACCCCTAGTCTTAGGACATCATGGAGGACTTAATTGACTCAAAAGATCCATCATGGGATCATCAATTTGACCTAATTGAACAAAGTCAACTTTTCCCCAATTTTGGTCAAAATCACACATATTGGTTAAATTGGCCCAATTGGGGCATCACCATGACTCAATTAACATTGGGGGGGGGGGGGGGGTGTGAAGGGACCCAAGGTTAACATCTTGGACTAGTCAACCCACCCAATTGACCAAGTCAACATCAAGGTCAACCATGCTCAACCGTAGGTCAAGATGAAGAAATTAAGAGCCCAAACCAAATCCAATTGGGCTAAGGCTTCAACCAAAGCCTATTCAGCAGCCCAAGTGCACATTTACCTTGTTTGCCCCCTGAGATTTGAATGGAGTGACATGCAAAGGGGAAAAATAGACTTTCCCCCAATTTCCATTTAAAATGGGAGGAGTTTGGGAATGGAGGCCACTTGGCACTCCATTCTTCTGGCCAAGGCCTTGCCTGAGCCCCGAATTAACCCCTCAGCCAAATTTGGGCTGCATTGCTGCCATTTGGCAGCTTGCAGGAGCAAACAAAGCTTGGTCGAGCCATGCTTTAGTGGAGCTTGCAGGTAGAGCCCTCCCCTCCTCCATTTGAGTTCACCATCAGCTTTAGAGAGGTCCAAGGAGTTGGGATAGCCACCCAGAGCAAGGACTTGGCTGGAGAATTAATGATTTGAGCTAGGTCGCTGGAAAAAATTGCCACCATGCCTCCCCACTGCATTACACGATCTCAAGCCCCCATTCAGGTTGGTTTCTCCCCCTTTCCCACTTTGCTAGCATGTAGGTCCAAATAGGAGAGAAATCTGGCTCAATTGAAATCGATCCCATGTAAGATAGAGGAAATTTTCTCGAGCTTTTGTCCAAGCTTGGTTTCGCCAGAGAAGCCGTCTCCGTTGGCCGTGTCGCCGCCTGGCGGTAGCCGCCACCTCAAGGAAGGTGGTGGAGGTGGTGGCCGACAGTGGTGGGTCGTGGACGGCCGAGAAATCGTTGTGGAAGGTGGCCCAGGTCGGGATGATCTACACCCTTGGTGTTGGATCCTGTGGCGCCCTTAGAGGGGGGGGGGGGGGGGGGGGTGAATAAGGGTGTGTTTGAATTTGTAATTTTTACTTAATAATTTTAAGACAATTTTACTTTAATAAAAAGTTTCTTAAAAATTAATTTTAAAAACAAAGCAATTTTTGTATAACACCAAGCACAAATTTCTAAGATAAAAATTTAAGCAAACCGATTTGCGATTAGTGAGAAGATCATCATTTTATTTATCATGAAATTTGCATACAAATAAAAATGATCTTAACAATGCTTAAGATCAAGGCACAATGATAATATGTAAATACAATATTTTTGATTTACCAATCCTTCTCACAAGGATCGGAAGGCTATCGCTTGTCTTTCCCAAGACAAAGCCCAAGCCTATCCTCTAGATCTTCCCAAGATCTAGACGTAGCACACAAGGCCACGATTTCCCACCAAGCCACGCAAGGACTTGGACGCTCCGCACAAGGAAGCGCTTTTCCCCTAAGCCGCGCAAGGACTTAGACGCCGCACGCAAGACGACGATTTCTTCCCCAATACAAAATGAAATATGAGTAAATGAAATACAATATGAAAAAGTCAACTCCCTAGAAATTTAGATCTCTGAATGGATTGTTGAAGCCTCGAGATGATCGTTGATGGAGTAGCGCGCCCGATCTCGTCTTCAATCTTCAATCCTTCTTTGCACAATGGAGTTGAGGAGGTTCTGGAGCTCTCTGGTTCGTATGCACTCAGGTAGGGACTGGAAATCTCAAAAGCTTGGAATCCACGAACCAAAGGCACCATTTTATAGAAAATCACTGTCGCCTGGGCGACAGTGACTGTCGGAATTTTCCGACAGCGCTAAACTGCCTCGGTCGTGCCGTCGTGTGGGCAGTTGCTGGAATCGTGGAGCTGTCGCCTGGGCGACATCAATGTCGGATTTCCGATAGCGCAAAACCGTCGGTCGTGGGCAGTTGATGTAACCGCTGAGCTGTCGCCTGGGCGACATCGCTGTCGGATTTCCGACAGCTCAATACTGCCGATTGCTGTTATAACCGCTGAGCTGTCGCCTGGGCGACAGTGGGTGTCGGAATTTTCCGACAGTGAAAATTTCCCACAATCAATTTTTGCTCCAAGAGAATTGTAAACATTGCATACCTGTTATCTGCACACCATTAACAAAAATAGGATCAAATACAAACGGGACTTTGTTATTATCAAACCGGAGGAGTGCGAAACGCATGCTCCAACAATCTCCCCCTTTTGATAATAACAAATCCGTATAAAAAGTAAATCATGTCTATTTAGATTGTTGATTTTAACCTTTGGTGTGTACACAAAATTAACATTATATATATTCCTTGAAAAATAAATAATCTATCTCGAGATGAAAGCTCCTTCTAATTGAATGCTCCCCCTACATATATGCTCCCCCTAAAGATATGCTTCCCCTAAGTATATGATGTATTGTGTAGGTGGAATAGATGGTTGATATTTCTTTTTATACTTGTGAATTCTCCCCCTTTTGGTATTAGCAAAAGTGAATATTAGAGTAGATAATAGTTCGAAAGGGAAGATACATAGGTTATAGAAAGATAGAGTAAGCGGAAGCAATTTTTGGGAAGGATAGAAGTCCTTTAAATAATAGGAATATGCCATAGTATGAACAAGCTCATGAAGGGACGGTATAGCCATATGAAGTAATGAAAGAAAATAACTTGAACATGAGTAAGATCATTAGAAAGTATCATAGAAAGACACAATAGTGTATAGATATATGGAATATTTTCGGTCCAATTCTCATGAGAGGAATGTTTATATAACATAATGATGTGTACATGTGATACTTAGATCAAACATATGAAGTCATTTAATTTACATGATCATTAAAATGTTGAACATAATAAAAGCTTATAAAGGCAACTTCGACTTTGAAGATATAGCACAAGCTGAATAGAAAAACCATTTTCTTTTGCTCAAGTCACTTTGCAATTCTTTCCAAGGTGCTTAACCTCACAATGCTCATTAAGACTTATCAGGAGGGTAAGTAGTGCTTGGTGGAGTATCCTTGTCTTTATTTTATAATTTTTTTGAGATCACAGATGTGATATCGTAATTTTGATATATTGATAATATTTTTTTTTGAGGATCTCCGAATTCACTTGAATCGCAAAAGATGGTGTATATTTTGTTGTGCTAACAAATCAAGGGTGAAAGTTGTTTTTAAGAAGTGCTATTTGATTATGTTAAAGCAAATATGATCCATGTATATATTAAATAAAATCAGTGTATTGATCAAAAGAGGTGAACGTGATGGCTCATTATGATAGATAAACAATTTCTCATACTTAGAGGCATGCGAAAACAATTTCCAATGGTCTAAACAACTTAGTAGAAATGTCAATACGATGATAGCTTGAAAATGAAATCATATAAACATGTAAGTCATTTTATTTAAAATAAATATCACATGGTTTGTCATCAAGTCATGAGATGAAGCATTAATAATGACATATACCTATTGTAGATCATAAAAGAGGCCTAAAATTTGAGTTTTGTGAAAATTGTAGCTGTCGGAAATTTCCGACAGCCACTGTCGCCTGGGCGACAGTGAAAAATTTAAATAGGGCTCAGGACCGAGTCAAAACATATTGTGCATCATTTCCTGGAGTGAAAAACAAGAGGAAGGCTGTCGGAAGTCGGCGACAACCCTAGATCCAAGGTATGGGTTTTTGATTTTGATGTTTTTAACTCCAAATTTTTTAGGGCTTTGTTATTTTGATAGTAGAGAAGAAGGAAAATGAAGTTTTCATGTTGATTGTAGATGAATGGTGTAGGTTTTGAAAGTTTTGATTTGAAAAAATGTAGATCTAGTTTGAAAACAAGATGATCTTGGTGGATCTTTGCCAAAAATATTAATTTTTTTTGTTAAATTTCTTTGTGATTTGGTGATGAAGGTTTCATTTGTTCATTTTCTTAAAGATTTTTGTGGATTTAGGTTAGGGAAGAGGGTTGAAGATGATGAATAGTAAAGGATTTTGAGAATATTGTGATTTGAAAAATATGTTAAAAATTTTTTTTGTATAAACTTGATGTTGAAATAATAGTTATTTTGAGTAGATCTGGAAGTGAAAGTAAAAATTTTCGAGAAAAATTCACTTGGAGGGCTGTCGGAAATTTCCGACAGCCACTGTCGCCTGGGCGACAGTGTTCCAGTGCACAATGAGAAAATCTGTTTTAATCAAAAATTTTTGTATTTTATTTGCAGAATGGCTTCCAGCTCTAAAGCCCGAAAGAGTACGTCGGAGGACGCACATACTTCATATCAAGTTTATTCTGGAGTGGAGAAGGCTATTGTTGGGGTGGCCAAATACATCGAATTTGATTTGCCAAAACATGATCATATTTATGATCGTCTTGCGAAGGCAGGTATTCTCTCAATAATCTCACCAGAGGGGTTTTCATCCTTTTTAATTCGTGAATTTTATAACCATTTGGAAGACCCAAATGTTACGGAATTGGATGGAGGTGTGAGATCAAGGATCCAAGGTCAACATGTGGAAATAACACATGTTGATCTACGAGAGGAATTTGGACTAGTGATGAGTGAGAATATGCCTGATATAGTGGAGAATTATCGGAAGGATAGAGATTGGACCCTAGTAAACATGAGTTTACATGGGAATCAGAAGAAAACTCTTACCACTGAAGTTACCTCACTTACACCGGATGCTTACTTAGTCCAAGATATATTAAGGAATTCGGTGATGTTGAAGAGTGGAGACACAAGAAGCATTACTGCGCAGTTGACCCTCTTTACGTACTATATTATGGAGGATGAGCCTTTTGATATGGCAGACTTCATACTATCCCAGATTAGGTATACGTACAGATTGAAACATCCAAGATGGGTGAAGGTGCATACGCTGCCAATGGGGTTGGTAATTCAGCGTGTACTTTATAAGAAGTATGGATGGATTGTGCAAGACTCGTATTTTGATGATTGTTATCCGGAAATTTATTTCACGGGTTCAATGAAAGGGAAGAAGCCGCTTAGAAAAGCTCAACCGGGAATCGAGATTAGAGAGCCGAGCATTTCTAGGGCAGGATCACTAAGGGAATCCATTGATGATTTGCGTGATTCGTTAGAGGATCACAAAAAGGAAGTGAAAAAGGATCGTAGTCGAATGCAGAAATTTATGAAGTTTCTTGTCAAAGGTCTGAAGTTGAAGCCAACGCCGGAGGAGGAGGCAGAATGGCAAGTTCCGGACGAGGAGCCGCCACGCCAATCGGTGAGGCAGACTCGCCGTGGCAAAGCCGTGAGACGAGGACCTCCAGAAGATTGTCCAGAGAGCAGCGGGGCTGGTTATGAAGACTCAGAGTAGGTTTGTGTTGCTGCTGCTGCTGGGAGATGTCGGAAAATTCCGACATCCACTGTCGCCTGGGCGACAGTGAACTTCTTTAAATTTCTGTGGTTTTTAATTTTTTTTTGTTTAAAGAACTTGATCCTTAAGTTTGTGCTACTGTTTTGATGTGAACACTATTGATGTAATGTTAGTGATGTTGAATTTTGTTAAGGTTTTTGAAATTTGATGTTTTGTTTTTTTTTTATAATTTTGGCATTTTTGTATTTGCATTGTTTATGTTTTGTGATAATAAATTTTTGTTATAGGCTTTAAAAGTGATATATTCATTGTGAAATGTCTAGAATTCCCAATTCTAGCCTAAGCATAGAAAAACGGGATTCCGGTAAAGGTTTAGTGAATATATCCGCTAGTTGATTATCCGTGCCTATAAATGAAATTTTTATGTGGTTATTTTTAATATGATCTCTAATAAAATGATGTCTCACATCAATATGCTTAGACCTTGAATGATGGACCGGGTTGTGTGTTAAATCAATTGCACTTTTATTATCACACCATAATTCAATAGTTTGTTGTTTAATATTAAAGTCTTCTAAGGTTTGTTTCATCCAAAGGGCTTGTGCACAACAACTACCTAGTGCGATGTATTCGGCTTCGGTGGTTGAAAGGGCAACAGAATTCTGTTTCCTACTCGACCATGAAATGAGTGAAGGGCCTAAAAAGTGACAAGTGCCACTAGTGCTTTTCCTATCTAGTGAACAACCGGCGTAATCAGAATCAGAATAACCAAAAAGTGTAAAATCATCGCTATGAGGATACCACAAACCAAGTTTAGATGTGCCAATTAAATATCTAAAAATTCTTTTTACCGCTTTTAAATGTGATTCTTTGGGATCGGCTTGAAATCTAGCACATAAACAAACTGAAAACATAATATCCGGTCTAGAAGCAGTCAAATATAAAAGTGAACCTATCATGCCTCTATATAAAGTTTGATCTATTGATATTCCAGTTTCATCTTTTCCTAATTTTAAAGATACACTCATAGGAGTATTTGCTTGTTTGAGATTTTCAAATCCAAATCGTTTTAAGACATCATGAATATATTTTGATTGGTTAATAAAAACTCCATCATGATTTTGAACAATTTGAAATCCTAAGAAATATTTTAATTCCCCTACCATACTCATCTCAAATTCACTTTCCATCATTTTTACAACATAGTTACACAACTCTTCATTAGTGGCTCCAAAAATAATATCATCAACATAAATTTGTAAAACAATTAAATCATCATTTACTTGCTTAATGAAGAGTGTACAATCAACACCACCCATTTTAAAACCATTTTGTAATAAATATATAGTCAATCTATCATACCATGCTCGTGGTGCTTGTTTTAAACCATACAAAGCTTTTAGCAATCTATATACGCGATTAGGAAATTTTTCATTTATAAATCCTGGGGGTTGTTCAACATAAACTTCTTCTTTAATCAACCCGTTTAAAAATGCAGTTTTAATATCCATTTGCAATAATTTAAATCTTTTATGGCTAGCAAATGCAACAAAAATTCTAACTGCTTCCAATCGTGCTACGGGTGCAAAAGTTTCATCAAAATCTACCCCTTCAATTTGATTATATCCTTTCGCTACAAGCCTAGCTTTGTTTCTAGTGACCCTAGAGTCACTATCTAATTTGTTTTTGAAAATCCATTTGACTCCTACCACTGGATGATCACTAGGTCTATCAACAAGAATCCAAACTTTATTTCTTTCAAATTGATTAAGTTCTTCATTCATAGCTAGAAACCAAGATTCATCATTTAAAGCGGTGGCAACATCTTTTGGTTCGATATTTGAGACAAAACATAAATTTGAAAAGGTTTCATGTAAACTAGAACGCGTACGTACCCCACATAATGGTTCTCCAATAACAAGTTCTTGCGGATGATCTTTTGAGAATTGTAGTTCGGTTGGAGGTACATACCCTTCTCTTTCTTCTTCTTCTCTATCTTCTTCTCCTCTTTCTTCTTCATTTTCTCCAAGTTCTTCTTCATCATTCTCCACCGTGGGAAGGAGTTCATCTTCTTTTCCTGTAATTTTCCTTTCTACACATGAAGCAAACTCATCAAACCTAACATGAATAGATTCTTCAACTATTTTTGTTCTCTTATTATAAACTCTATAGGCCTTGCTAGTTGAAGAATAACCAATGAAAATTCCTTCATCACATTTTTCATCAAATTTGCCTAAGTTATCTTTTGTATTCAAAATAAAGCATTTACAACCAAACACTTTAAAGTAAGATACATTTGGTTTTCTTTGAAAATAAATTTCATAAGGAGTTAATTGTAATGTGGGACGAATCATGACACGATTAATAATATAACATGCCGTACTAACTGCTTCGGCCCAAAAATATTTTGGCAATTTAAATTCACAAAGCATAGTACGTCCTAATTCTTGGAGTGTTCTATTTTTCCTCTCCACTACACCATTTTGCTGTGGTGTGCGTGGAGCGGAAAATTCATGTTTTATCCCAAAATCATTACAATATGAAATAAATTTTTCATTATCGAACTCTCCTCCATGATCTGATCTAATGCATTTTACCTTTAGATCAACTTCATTTTGAATACGTGAAATTAGTTTTACAAATTCATCAAAAGCATCAGATTTTGAATATAAAAACAAAGTCCAACAAAATCTAGAATAATCATCAATAATAACAAACGTATATTTTCTACCTCCTAGACTTTGTGTAGAAATTGGACCAAACAAGTCCATATGTAATAAATTCAAAGGTCTAGTGGTAGATATGACATTTTTGCTTTTAAAAGATGATTTTGTAAATTTTCCCTTTTGGCATGGTGAACATAATGAGGATAGCTTTCCATTCAAATTTGGTAATCCTTTTATTATTTTATTTTTAGAAAGCTTTACTATGCGTTTAGCACTAGAATGTCCTAGTCTCCTATGCCATAATTCAAGTTCATCATTCTTTGAAATGAAACATTTAAGTGTAGAATGAGATAAATCATGAAAAGTGATCGTATAGACATTGTTTATTCTTGGTGCAGTAAGTACGATTTCGTTTGTTTTAGAATTAATAATTTTGCAAAGGTTTGAGCTAGAGTCAAATAAAACATTTAGATTTTTATCACATAGTTGACTAATAGAAATTAAATTATGTTTCAAACCTTTAACATATAAAACATTTGAAATTTTAAATTCTTCGTTACCTACTACTCCAATGCCTTTGACTTTACCCTTTCCATTATCTCCAAATGTCACTGTTCCACCTTTCTTCATCTCCAGGCTAAGGAACTTTGATTTATCGCCCGTCATGTGTTTTGAACATCCAGAGTCCAAATACCACACGTCTTCTTTGTTCCTAGCCTGCACGCATACCTAAAAAGATGATGAGAGTAAAGATCTGGTTACCCAAGTGGTCGATCCCATTGTATAGGTGGACGCCTTAGGTACCCAGATTTGTTTAAAAATAGCTTTTCCCTTTTTCCAACATGAGCTCGAGATGTGACCAAATCGATGACATTTGGCACACACAATGAATGGTGAGGAACCATTTTTCAATGGTTTCTCTGGACTCTTGCTGGTGGAAGCATCTTTATGTATGGACTTAGAAAAGATTGTATTTTTAGAAATAAGATTTCTGAACCTGGAGCTGTCGCCGGTTCCGACAGTAGCTGTCGGAAATTTCCGACAGCCTCCAGAGCTTCCAGAAATGTATCCTAGTCCATATTTTGCTGTACCATGGCATTGGTTGGCTAATAGCATATCCAGTGATTTTTTTCCAACACCAAATTTTCCAATTGCCATGTTCAACTCATTTACTTTGGATTTTAGAATTGAATTTTCTTTTACTATCATGCCACATCTATTTGCAAAAATTTTCTTATAATTATCTAATTGAGAATGAGAAGTTTTAACAACTTTTTCTAAGTCCCTTTTTTCTTTTACAAGTAGATCAAATTTTTGATCGGACTTAGAAATAGTAATTTCAAGTTCTTTTATCCTTGTCGAAGAATGATCACACTCTTGACAAAATATCTTCTCTTTCCTAATAGATTCCAACTCTTTTGATAGTTTTTTATTTGCTTTTGAAAGACCTTTATTTTCAGATTTTAGAAAATCAATTTCCTTTAAGCTTTTATCTAAAACTTTGCATGTTTTCATAAATTCAGAATATAACTCATCAAAAGATGGAGGCGTTACCTCAGTGTCGCTTTGGACACTGCAGTCGTCTTCAGATGTAATGCTGTCTTTTGCCATCAAGCATAGATTAGCCTCCTCTTCTTCCTGTGTTGAGGGATCACTTTCTTCACCAGACGAAGAATCATCCCAAGTCTCTGCCTTTAACACTTTCTTCTTTTTATCGTGCCTCTTTGCTTTTTGCTCTTTCAGATACTTTGGGCACTTGCTTCTGATATGACCAATCTTCTTGCAATGGTAACACTCCGGTGGCGGACGCTCCTCTTCATTCTCCATTTTTCCTTTGCCTTTTTGGTAGGCAAAATCCTTCTTTTTGAAAAACTTTTTAAATGAGTTTCTCCTCTCTGGATTTCTCATAAACTTCTTAAAATTTCTTACAAACAATCCTTCTTCATCTTCATCACTTTCTTCAGTCTCACTCTCAAATTCCTTTTTAGATTTCAACGCCAAGCTCTTCTTTTTGGGCTCCAAATTATATTCTTGGCTTTGAATCTTCAACTCCACTTCATGGGTTTTTAGATTCCCAATGAGACTCTCCAATTTTAATGTCTTAAGATCATGTGACTCAGAAATTGCAGTCACTTTTGGATTGAACTTCGGGGGAAGTGATCTTAAGATTTTTCTAACTAAATCTCCATTTGAAAAGACCTTACCCAACACCTTTGAATCGTTCACGATTTTAGTAAATCGTGTGTACATTGTGTCAATTTCTTCATCCACCTCCATTTTGAATCTTTCGAACTCTGACTCCAATTGAAATAGCTTTGAATCCTTTACCTGCGAAGTACCTTCATGAGTAATTTCCAAAAGATTCCAAATATCAAAAGCAGTATCGCAAGCACAGACTCTATTAAACTCGGTGCGATCTAGTGCGCAAAATAAGGCATTCATGGCCTTTGCATTGTTTTTGCATTTTAATTTATCATTTTCATCCCACTTGTCTTTGGGTTTTTCCATAGTTACATCTCCTACAACAAATGTTGGAGAAGTGTAACTAGTTTCTACCATATTCCAGACTTCTATATCTAAAGCAATTAGAAAACAGCGCATACGTGTTTTCCAATAATTGTAGTCTGTGCCCGTGAAAAGTGGTGGCCTACTAATTCCTTGCCCCTCAACGAACGCGTGATCGTTGTGCGCCATTACTCCCGGTGGTAAGACCGTTTTGGAGTAACCTGGCTCTGATACCACTTGTTGGATCCTGTGGCGCCCTTAGAGGGGGGGTGAATAAGGGTGTGTTTGAATTTGTAATTTTTACTTAATAATTTTAAGACAATTTTACTTTAATAAAAAGTTTCTTACAAATTAATTTTAAAAACAAAGCAATTTTTGTATAACACCAAGCACAAATTTCTAAGATAAAAATTTAAGCAAACCGATTTGCGATTAGTGAGAAGATCATCATTTTATTTATCATGAAATTTGCATACAAATAAAAATGATCTTAACAATGCTTAAGATCAAGGCACAATGATAATATGTAAATACAATATTTTTGATTTACCAATCCTTCTCACAAGGATCGGAAGGCTATCGCTTGTCTTTCCCAAGACAAAGCCCAAGCCTATCCTCTAGATCTTCCCAAGATCTAGACGTAGCACACAAGGCCACGATTTCCCACCAAGCCACGCAAGGACTTGGACGCTCCGCACAAGGAAGCGCTTTTCCCCTAAGCCGCGCAAGGACTTAGACGCCGCACGCAAGACGACGATTTCTTCCCCAATACAAAATGAAATATGAGTAAATGAAATACAATATGAAAAAGTCAACTCCCTAGAAATTTAGATCTCTGAATGGATTGTTGAAGCCTCGAGATGATCGTTGATGGAGTAGCGCGCCCGATCTCGTCTTCAATCTTCAATCCTTCTTTGCACAATGGAGTTGAGGAGGTTCTGGAGCTCTCTGGTTCGTATGCACTCAGGTAGGGACTGGAAATCTCAAAAGCTTGGAATCCACGAACCAAAGGCACCATTTTATAGAAAATCACTGTCGCCTGGGCGACAGTGACTGTCGGAATTTTCCGACAGCGCTAAACTGCCTCGGTCGTGCCGTCGTGTGGGCAGTTGCTGGAATCGTGGAGCTGTCGCCTGGGCGACATCAATGTCGGATTTCCGATAGCGCAAAACCGTCGGTCGTGGGTGAAGTCGTGGGCAGTTGATGTAACCGCTGAGCTGTCGCCTGGGCGACATCGCTGTCGGATTTCCGACAGCTCAATACTGCCGATTGCTGTTATAACCGCTGAGCTGTCGCCTGGGCGACAGTGGGTGTCGGAATTTTCCGACAGTGAAAATTTCCCACAATCAATTTTTGCTCCAAGAGAATTGTAAACATTGCATACCTGTTATCTGCACACCATTAACAAAAATAGGATCAAATACAAACGGGACTTTGTTATTATCAAACCGGAGGAGTGCGAAACGCATGCTCCAACACTTGGCTATAGGTAGAAGATGAAGGAGAGCCGTCAGATTTGGATAGATCTGCTATACGCAGACCATATTATTTCATTTAAATGATTTGTCACACTTTCTTATGAATGTTCATACTGGAATTTGAGGCACTTAGAGGCCTTTTCATGAAAAGTGGCATGAGATAGCTGTTATATATCTTGATGTCTATTTTAATTAGAAACTTAAATCAGCCCATTTAGGGCAATGTAGAACACTCAGCATCGAAATTTGTGAGGCTGGTCCAACTAGAGGCCAGAAATCATTTTGTGTATATATTCTAAATGGTAGGTCTGATGGACTTGAAATTTTGGCCATGCATGCATGTGACCTGTATCTAGCTTACAATCAAAAATAAGATTTTTAGGAGATGATTTTCCTAAGGTTTTATTCAAAATATGTAAAATCAAATAAGTGACATTTTTGGAGTTGTATAGCTCCAACTAGCCCAAAATTTAGGTGTCACCCTCATTTAGGCAATATTAGCCCATGGTTAAAATTTGAGGTCCATTGGGTCTCTGCATATAGGGTAATTCCCTTTTGCATGCCTCTACTTAAAAGAGGGATATGGTGTGCCAATATTGCAAATAAGTATTTTGTGTATTTAGCCCAAATGGATTAGAGTTACCTTCTGAAACTTTGCACACACCTCCTTTATGATATAATACACCACCTTAGAAAATCTTAGGATTTCTAGGATCAAGAATCTTGTGAATATGATCAAATTGACCTATGTCACAATTTTGTATTTATGAAATGTTCATGGTTGGTATTTGGAGATAAAATGTGAAACTCTGGTGAATCACTTGTTATGCCATTTAAAATCACTGTAAATTTTGGTAGAAAATTTTAGAGATTATTTCTTTTGGAATTATCTAATTTGCCATATGTCACAATTCTAAATAATAGAAAATTTATTAAGCAAAATGTTTGAGGAATTGTTGAAACTCTGGAAAATAGTTAGGAATCCAATTATAAATCTCTGTGATTTTTTGTTAGAATTTTTGGAGATTTTATTTATGGTAAAATTTCAGTTATTCAGTTTGTCACCCTTCTTAATTTGTAATATCTATGAAAAAACTTTCCTGGAAAATTATGAGATTTTGGATTTGATGCTGTCTGTTCACTATAGTGTTAGAGCAATTTTCTCAGAATTTTTGAAAGCCAAAATCTAGTACTTGATATGTAAAGTCATCTTGTCACCCTCTTTATGATAATTAGAAATTATGATTATAAATCTGTTGGAAAATTATGAAATTTTGGAATTGGTGTTTGTATGTCATTATAGTGTCACTGTACTTTTCTCAGAATTTTTGGTAGTCATAATATAGTACTTAGTGTGTAAAGTTATGTTTTCAACCCGTTCATGTTAAATAGAAATTATGATTATAAATTTGCTGGAAAATTATGAAATTCTGGAATTGATGTTTTTATGTCATTATAGTGGAAATGTAAGTTTTTAAGATTTTTTGGAAGTCTTGAACTAGTACTTGATGGGTAAAACCCTAATTGTACACCTTTGATATTAAATGGAAATTATGATCATAAACCTTCTGAAAAATTATGAGATTTTGGAATCCATGTTTTTATGTCATAAATAACCTCTGAAAATTTACTTAGCAAGATTGGAACTACTGATATGATACTTCCTTTACATTCTAGAAGATGACATTTGATTAATGAATTTTAAATAGAGGTCAATCAATGTAAAACGTATCAAAATTCTGGTCAACCAATAAATTATCCATTATGAATCTTTGGTAAAAATTAGAGCCCATATGGACATATTATGGTTAAACTTACATCATAAGGATCAAACCTAGTTTAATCTCGCTTTGGTCTGCGAATAGGAAAAACTTATTGTGATGATTTGACCGGGGAGATCACTTAGGAAATTAGTGGGATTTGACTTATAATTGTATACAAGGTGTACACCACTTAGAAGATGAGAGATTCATATTTGTCAAGCATCATTCAAGAGAACATTTGCTTAGGAATAGGATGAAAGATAAGTCATAAAACATATAAGCCATATAAACTAATAAGGGAGTGGGACATCAAAAGGGGTAGTCATCAATAAAAGTAAATATCCTGGAAAGGGGAATTTGGGTTTCAACCACCATTGCATTCCCTAGTACTGCTGCGAGCCCTTCACCGGGTAGTTCACAGGAAGTTCAGGATTCACCTGATGGCGCGTCCCCTCCGACACTCCTTGATGATGATGACCCAGATGCCGAGGCGCTGCTTCACAAAGATCTGCGGTGCCATGACGATGCTGATGGATGACCGCGTTATAATCTCCGCCCGCGGCGTGCCAAAACCTCCATGAAGAATTAGACTCTTATTCATGCACTTTTATTTTATATTAATAAATATAAAATTATTTCATGATAGATGATAATTTTATATTTATTAAAGTGATTGTAATTTTAATTTTGAACTCTTAATTTCATTTTGGTGTGTATTTAACCATACGGATGGATGAGATTTCATCTCCATCATGGATGGTTATGATGTTGTGTAAATTCCTATTTAAAGGGGTCTTTATGTTGGAATGAGGATTATTGAAGATTAAAACCCTAAAATCCTCCTTGTGAGATTTCGGCCAAGCTTGGGCATCCCTCCTTGTCGCTGCCCCCTCTCTCTTGGTGTGACTCCAAGGCCGCCTTCCCTCCATCCTCTTGGGTGCGACTCCGTCGAGACTTCCGCGGTGCGACTCCAAGGAAGAAAGGGTGCTTCTCCGTTCGGTGCAACGCCGGTGGAATCGTGGAGAGAGAGATTCTCCCACCTTATCTTGTGTGTTCATCGTCTTGGTTGAGTAACTCCTCTCCTTGCTAGTGATTCTTTCTACGCTTTAGTTTGTAGAGGTTTTTGTCGAATCATTTTATCCGTGGCTTTAATTTTCTCGCTTGCAAAAAATCAGAGATCTAAGTGTTGTTATTGAATCTCTTGTTGTTCGGATCGGGTAGATCCGGTGCGGGAGCGAAACTTGGCCTAGCCTTGATTTGCTCTCCAAGATTGGCGCACTTGGCGCTAACAAGGGAGTTAATCTCAACTAACGCCTTATCTCCGCTTGAAAGTTCACCACCGCTCCAAGAAAATTGCCGCTGCATTTTGAAATGAATCGATTGATGGAATAGATGCTTGTGTAGGTGCGGTGAGTCGTGCGCTTGTTGGAGAGGTACGTCTTAAGGACGTTGTATCGAGTCCGGCTTACGGTGAGTTGTGTGCTTGTTGGAGAGGTAGGTCCTAAGGACGTTGTATCGAGTCCCGCATATTTTTAGCTTTCGGATTTGGAGAGCCAACCGACCCCTTTTCGTTCGTTTTTGGTCGGATCCCTCCATGTTATTTTATTCTCTGTGATGAATGTTTGTTCAGTTACCGTTACGTCCACGTCGTCACGGTACCCCTACATCAATTTGGTATTAAAGCGAGGTCGTTTCAACTCCCACATTGCAAACATCCTAGCTGCGATCCTTGTTGGTCATTCTAATCAATAGGAAAATCTGAAAATTTTCGGATTGGTCTGCGTTTAGTAAAAACTCATAAATTTAAAACTTGTCAGAAAAATCTGAATTTTTTTTGTAGCTTCCTGCACGTATTTCCAGCAACATTAAAACTGAAACTTTTTCAATTCGTCCTCGTTAGGTCGGCCTGAAAATTGGAACCGTCGTAATTCTGTCTAGGTGGTGTGCGAATAGCGTTCTGAAATCTGGAATTTTTGTCAAAATCCAAAAAAAAAATAATTTAACGATCCACGTATTACGCAGATCAGGAATCTATAAAAATATCCTATGTTCAATCTAGCTACAGCCCTAGGAAAAATCATCTTCCTAAATTTTTCCTGAACCTGAATGCCCACTAGGATAGGAACGGAGTACGCGACACCGTCTACGTCTAGGATGGTTGCGAATCAACACAATGATCCCAACACCGTGGCCATAGCAGGTCTACGTACTGAAATGACTGAGCTTAGGACGATGCTAGAACAAATTTTACGGAATCAAGGAGGACATCCACCACCACCCGGTGATGTTGAGGGGCCCAACCGGCAACAACCGGTCACTGATTCGGATTCTGATGGGGACCATCCCCGAGTGCCCCCTCGAGAACGCCGCCCCGAGCGTGGTTTCGATATCACCAGAGACATCAAGATTGATGCCCCCACCTACGATGGCATGGGAGACCGCCAGGTCTTCCTTAGCTGGGTAATTGATATAGAATGTTACTACCAATGGCACAATCTCACGGATCTCCAAAAGGTCCAAGTCGCCCGCATGAAGTTGACAGATCGTGCGAAAACCTTTTGGCTGAATGAGGAAAGGAGGTTGGGAGACGGACAGGAAGTCCCACCTATCGGATGGGCGGTGATGAAAAATTTGCTCACCGACCAATACGTTCCCGCTTACCACCGAACCCAAATGTTCGATGAACTAGCCACCATGCGGCAAGGTTCAAAGTCGGTGGCCGAGTATATGGGAGAGTTGAAAGACCGTATGGTGCGTTGCGAGCTTAGGGAACCCCCAGAGGTCACATTATCCAGGTTTCGTAAGGGGCTTCAACCCGATATCCTGCGGAAGCTCTTGCTCTATGGGCACACAGATCTGAACACGACTTTCAATGCCGCCCTAGACATTGAAAAACACTTAGCCGCCAAGGCTCAATCCCGTTATTCCCACACGAGGAATAAGACCACCGTTGGAGCATCTTCTTCCACCTATCCGGATAGGGGAAAATCTAGAACCACCGAGTCTAAATCGGTCGTGATCACCGCTAGGAACACTAGGAACCCCACGAGTGAGCGTGTTCCCATTGGGAAAGTTAGCAAGGCCAATACTACGTGTTATTCTTGCGGTGTTCAAGGCCACTATGCCTTTGAATGCCCAACTAAGACTAAGGTCGTTGCCCTCTTAGACATGGCCGCCGATTCTACTGATTATGTGTATGAGACTGCTGAGGAGGCGACCCCGAAGGGGTCCCAAGCGATTTGGAAGATGATCCCCCCTCATGGTGATGCGTTGTATTCTGACCACTCCACGTCTGCTAGATGACTGGAGGAGGACGAGTATCTTCTCTCTGATATTTAAGAGTGGCGACAAGCTGTGCAAGCTCATTATAGATAGCGGTAGCTGTGTGAATGTTATCTCTGAGAACGCTATTAAACGTATGAATCTGACCACGGAACCACACCCCACACCCTACCAGGTAGCTTGGATTATCAAGGTTACCGTCCTGGTTAGCAAGCGTTGCCTGGTCCCTCTAGCCTTTAAATCTTACACGGATGATGTCTGGTGTGATGTCCTCCTTATGGATGCGTGCCACATGTTATTAGGCCGCCCTTGGCTTTATGACCGTGAAGTCACACATTTCGGTCGAGCCAATACTTATGAATTCAAATTCAACGGTAAGACCATCACTTTGAGACCAACCGTTCCGAAGGAGCCGGTAGCTTTGGCTAAGGACACTACCATCCCGGCCGAGAGGAAGGCATTGAGCCTAGTTGGCAGGAGAGAGTTCGTGAGAGATCCTTTTCTTGAGGGAGTTATGTACGCCTTAGTCCTTATGAGTGCAAAGGGTGAATCGGAAGCGTTGAATGAGTTTCCTAGGGAGTTACGAGCACTTTTGGACGAATATAAGGACGTGTACCCAGACGAGTTGCCTTTTGTGTTACCTCCATTGAGGAACATACAGCATGCGATAGATCTCATTCCGGGCTCGTCCCTGCTGAACCAACCCCACTATAGGCTTCATCCCGCGGCCCACAAAGAGCTGCAGACTCAGATCGAGGATTTGATGAAAAAAGGATTCATCAGGACTAGCATGAGTCCTTGTGCGGTGCCAACCCTTCTTGCCCCCAAGAAGGATGGTACATGGCGGATGTGTGTTGATAGCCGCGCTATCAACAAAATCACCATCAAGTACGGATTTACTATACCGCACTTAGATGACCTTCTCGATGTCTTGTCTGGCGCCACGATATTTTCTAAGTTAGATTTACGAAGCGGCTATCACCAGATAAGGATCCGCGAGGGAGATGAGTGGAAGACGGCGTTTAATTCTAAGGACGGGTTATACGAGTGGCTTGTGATGCCATTCAGGCTATCCAATGCCCCCAGCACATTCTCCCGGATGATGACGCATGTCTTTCAGCCATTCATGGGGAAGTTCGTAGTTGTCTACTTCGATGACATCTTGGTTTACAACACTACTACCACCGAGCACATCTCCCACATGAGAGTGGTTCTTTCCACCCTACGGAAGGAAACTTTATTTCTGAATCTCAAGAAATGCACTTTCCATGTTACGGAGGTGGAGTTTTTAGGCTACATCGTTGGAGCGGAGGGCATTAGAGTCGACCCTAACAAGGTTAAGTTGATTAAGGACTGGCCAGTGCCGACCACGATACGTGAGGTGAGGAGCTTCCATGGGTTGGCAACTTTCTACCGCCGTTTCATCAAAGAGCTTATGACTGAGGCACCCGTCTTACGTCTACCTGACTTCTCGAAAGTATTTGAGCTTACTTGTGACTCTTCAGGCGTGGGAATAGGAGGTGTCTTGAGTCAGGAGGGGCACCCTGTGAGTTTCTTTAGTGAAAAGTTGGCGGGAGCTAAATTGAATTATTCCAACTATGATAGGGAATTTTATGCGGTCATTAGATGCTTGCACCACTGGAGGCATTATCTCCTCTCTAAGAAATTCGTGATCCTCTCCGATCATGAAGCATTACGATTTATCAATGGCCAACATAAAATCAGCCCGCGTCACGCCAAGTGGGTATCCTTCCTACAGGGTTACACTTTTAATCTCACACACCGTAAGGGAGCGGACAATCGGGTTGCGGACGCCCTTAGTCGCCTAGCCCTTTTGGTCACCACTATGGAGGTTAATGTTGTCGGGTCCGAGCGAATCAAAGATGAGTACGCTACATGCCCGGATTTTCAGGATTCTTACCTATCTGCCCAGGATAGTTCCCCCACCACTATAACTGCGTTCGTTATCAAGGATGGTTACCTCTTTAGGCATGGGAAATTATGTATTCCACAGTCATCTCTACGTCTCCATATCATCTGGAAACTGCATAGTGGCGGGTTGAGTGGCCATTTCGGTAGAGATAAGACTATCACCCTGGTTGAGGAAAGGTTTTATTGGCCAAAGTTGAAGGCAATGGTAGGACAGGTAGTGAGTAGATGCCGTACTTGCCAACTTTCCAAGGGCACCAAAACCAACGTCGGACTATATACTCCGTTGCCTATACCATCCGTACCTTGGGAGGATGTGAGCATGGACTTTGTCTTAGGCCTACCCACCACTTTTCATCGTCACGATTCTATCTTCGTAGTTGTGGATAGGTTCTACAAAATGGCATACTTTATACCGTGTACTAGAACCGACGACTTATCTCATATCGCAAAGCTATATTTTAAGGAAGTTGTTTGTCACCGAGGAGTGCCAAAGACAATTGTCTCGGATAGGGATGTTAAGTATACGAGCTACTTCTGGAAGACACTTTGGATCCTAATGGGTACCAAACTATTGTTTTCCTCCGCCTATCATCCTCAAACCGATAACCAAACTGAGGTGGTTAACCGGAGCCTAGGGAACCTTCTTAGATGTCTCGTGAGTGATCATAAAGGCACATGGGATCTTCTTCTTCCCCACGCTCAGTTAGCCTATAACAATTCCAAAAATCGATCCACCGGTTTGTCGCCAAATGAGATTGTCCACGGGTACAATGCCCCTGTGCCTCTTGACTTTGTTCCCTTACCCCCAACTTACAAGGCAAGTCAATTTGCACAATCCTTCGCCCAACATATTCACGACCTTCATGCACGTATACGAGCTACCTTGACTGCTCAGTATGATTCTTATCAGGCACACGCCAATATACATCGGAGAGTGTCACACTTCAAGGTTGGCGATTTGGTCTTAGTACGATTAGTTCCCGAACGTTTGCCATCTGGCACCGTTAAAAAGTTAGCACCTAAGCGCGCCGACCCTTTTCGGATCATCAAGAAAATAGGTGACAACGCTTTTGTTTTGGATTTGCCTGCCGAATGGGGAATCTCCCATATTTTTAATGTCTCGGGTTTAACGATGTTCGTATCGCCTCCACATGAGTTGAGTTCCTTGACGTCTTCTCCTTCCACCAAATCTTCTAATGGGTTGGGGAGTGGTAGTACGGATGACCTCTCTCTATCAGTTCCCACAGGTATTTCACCGGATGGTAAGTCGCATACTTTTATTCCTACTGCTGATATGTTCCCCAGGTTTCCGAAGACTTTTCTCACTCCGGACATGATACTGTCTGCGGAGCCATTTACTACCTCGGAGGGTACTACTTACCGCTTCCTCATCCGTTGGCGTGATCGCCCTCCTTCAGACGATTCTTGGCTCCTCGCGATAGAGCTTCAACGACTGGAAGCTGATCTTCTCCGCCGCTACATCTCAGACCACGCATCGGATATGCTTGATTTTGAGTGGCAGAGGATTGATGGCGCGTCCCCTCCGACACTCCTTGATGATGATGACCCGACTGCTGAGGCGCTGCGCCACAAAGATCTGCGGTGCCATGACGATGCTGATGGAAGACCGCGTTATAATCTCTGCCCGCGGCATGCCAAAACCGCCATGAAGAATTAGACTCTTATTCATGCACTTTTATTTTATATTAATAAATATAAAATTATTTCATGATAGATGATAATTTTATATTTATTAAAGTGATTGTAATTTTAATTTTGAACTCTTAATTTCATTTTGGTGTGTATTTAACCATACAGATGGATGAGATTTCATCTCCATCATGGATGGTTATGATGTTGTGTAAACTCCTATTTAAAGGGGTCTTTATGTTGGAATGAGGATTATTAAAGATTAAAACCCTAAAATCCTCCTTGTGAGATTTCGGCCAAGCTTGGGCATCCCTCCTTGTCGCCGCCCCCCTCTCTCTTGGTGTGACTCCAAGGCCGCCTCCCTCCATCCTCTTCGGGGCGACTCCGACGAGACTTCCGCAGTGCGACTCCAAGGAAGAAAGGGTGCTTCTCCGTTCGGTGCGACGCCGGTGGAACCGTGGAGAGAGAGATTCTCCCACCTTATCTTGTGTGTTCATCTTCTTGGTTGGGTAACTCCTCTCCTTGCTAGTGATTCTTTCTACGCTTTAGTTTGTGGAGGTTTTTGTCGAATCGTTTTATCCGTGGCTTTAATTTTCTCGCTTGCAAAAAATCAGAGATCTAAGTGTTATTATTGAATCTCTTGTTGTTCGGATCGGGTAGATCCGGTGCGGGAGTGAAACTTGGCCTAGCCTTGATTTGCTCTCCAAGATTGGCGCACTTGGCGCTAACAAGGGAGTTAATCTCAACTAACGCCTTATCCCCGCTTGAAAGTTCACCACCGCTCCAAGAAAATTGTCGCTGCGTTTTGAAATGAATCGATTGATGGAATAGATGCTTGTGTAGGTGCGGTGAGTCGTGTGCTTGTTGGAGAGGTAGGTCTTAAGGACGTTGTATCGAGTCCGGCTTACGGTGAGTTGTGTGCTTGTTGGAGATGTAGGTCCTAAGGACGTTGTATCGAGTCCCGCATATTTTTATCTTTCAGATTTGGAGAGCCAACCGACCCCTTTTCGTTCGTTTTTGGTCGGATCCCTCCATGTTATTTTATTCTCTGTGATGAATGTTTGTTCCGTTAGCATTACGGCCACGTTGTCACGGTACCCCTACATCATCACCCTAAATTTCTAGTTTATTAATCAGTAGACAAGAGTAGGCCAACTAAATGAATAGAGACATGGTGAAATCCATCCTTAGTTAGGGGATGGGAGACAGAATATCAGGACGGGTTGGTCCTGCGAGCTGGAGGCTCGGGAGGTTGTATACCAGGACAGGTTGGTCCTGTGAGCTAGAAGCTCGGGATGTGATTATCTGCATTTGCATAACAACAAATTAGTGGCAGGTCTACGGTACTGGACCGGTCGTCACACCGACGGCAGTACTCTTTGCGATATGGAGGATGATCCCCGAAAACGCACACCTGACCTCAAAGATTGGTGGTTACCAGCAAAGAGTACGTAAGACTCTAGAATGCACCTAGGACATGTACAGAGGCGTACGAAGGGTCTAGGCCTGGTAGTGTGTATACCCACCTAGGAAGTGGAGTTGCCCACTCCACTGCTGTCGTAGCCACAACGGTGGTACCATCGAGTGTGGTAACTCCAAAAATTGGGAACTAAAGGTCTGTGATCACAGAGTCGTATGGGTGTGTTGCACTTGTGTGACTCATATCTTAATATGCATATCATACATACATAATCCATAGAACATTAAATGTAGACCCTTATCATATAAATTAGTATGAGCTCTTTTATATGATAAGATATAATTCCGGATATATTAACTTATAACTTTGTATGAGCATTCATATAAGTTAAGATGCTTACGTATGGTATAATGCTTTACTTGTTTACTATACTTGTGCGCACTGCTTTGCTACTTA
This sequence comes from Dactylorhiza incarnata, assembly GCA_033032865.1. Taxonomy (NCBI): domain Eukaryota; kingdom Viridiplantae; phylum Streptophyta; class Magnoliopsida; order Asparagales; family Orchidaceae; genus Dactylorhiza; species Dactylorhiza incarnata. The sequence goes on along the minus strand of JAWHQI010000038.1, from coordinate 8,424,545 downwards.
CTTCTTTTACTGCTCATTACTGCTTATCTTTTTATACTGCTAGCGTAGTACTTGTCATACATATATATACTTGCTAGCATAGATTTCCCTGTCACCTGCTTTTATTTACTCCTCTTTGTTGTCCTCCGCTTCTTCATCCCGCCCAGTGCCTAGGAGTCGCGGGGGGGGGGGGGGGGGGGAGGCGGGGACAAAATCGGCTTAGTCTTTAATACTAACGGTCGGTTGTGACCCTAGGTGCCCGAGGTGATGGAGCCCCAACTAGAAGAGGAGGCAGGAACTGAGGAGCATATATCCTGCATTACTACCACTATGAGACAGGTGCTGAGTGTTATGAGCATTTAGCTTCCGCATGTAGTGTAGATTGAGAGAGAGAGTTATTTATTGTACTCTTTTGGATATGTATCGGGCATAAGCTCTTCTATCTTTTTATACTCATTGCTGGACTATCTTGTTTTCCTTTGTCACTCTTTTCTCTATTGGCCTAAAGTAAATGATCATAATAGCCAGCAGAATTGGCATCTTGGGGTTGCGACTAACCCGTGTGTTGGTGTCATCCGTAAGACGGCGGTTCTGGGCATAATACTCGGGTAACCCTCCTAGTAAGGAGGAGGGGGTCATACAAACGGGTATCATTTGAACAATCGATCATAAGAGAAAGAAGTCCACAACACTAGGCAACCCCGCTCGAGCTTTAGTTTGCGGACAAATTATGCAACGGAAGCTATGGTGTGCCCATGTGTAAAAATCACAAAAAATAGTCCATTTAAGCATTGAGTTAGGCCAATTCTAATACAACCTTACTTTGTGTAGTCCCCGCAGTTCGCTGATTCACGAGATGCTATCCCTCCCCATCCGTCTGCCACCCCTTTTCAGCAGACCGAGCTAGGGCAAACCCTGACGGCAATTTTAGATGCCTTCATAGCTCAGCAAGCACTGGCCGCTCTGCCGAACCCAGGATCGAAATGGCTAAATGCTTTCAAAAGTTTGTCCCCTCCATTGTACCACGAAATAGAAAGCGCTGTGAAGACGGAGGAATGGCTCGATGCCATTCAGGAGCTTCTAGCAGGGATCAGCTGTCCAATCAATAGAGCTGTCTCCTTGGCAACATCTTATCTGGATGCGCATGCCAAAAGATGGTGGAAGTCGGTGTTGGACTCCACTTTTGCAGATCGGGAGATGTCAAACATCTCTTAGGACGAGTTCAACGACGTCTTCCTAGAGCACTTCGTATCTGCCACAGATAGGGACGAGCTAGAAGAGAGGTTCTTAAAGCTCCGGCAGGGGACCAGATCAGTGATTGAGTACCTGAGGGAGTTCTCACATCTGGCTAGATTTGCAGGGGTACACGATGTTGAATCCAAAATTGCACCTCCGATGGAAATCGGAGGTTGCGGGCTGTCGGTTACTTTTTGGTTAGAGAAATTGAGACCACTGGCAGCGATCAAGACCAGACTTTGCCCGTCAAGGCGAATGTCACTCCTGTGATGGGCTTTCCTTTGATTAAAATAAAGAGATTATAGCGGGCTGCAAGAGAAGAAAAGAAGAAGCCGGACGGTTAGACAGGTCGCAAGACGAGAATCTCGAGACCGCAACTCTAACAAGCGAGCTCCAGGATTCGAGTGTGCGTGTCTTGGGAACGTCGCCACCCCTTATTTATAGGCTCGGGGGCCTACCTAAATGGGCAGGGATAAAATAACCGCCTGCCCGGGTACAGGAGAATCGGGCAGGCGATGACGGGATACAGAGAGGAGAAATGAAAGAAGCCGCGCGGCTTGGAGGCTTGCGCTCCCAGTCTGTCCTGGCCGGAGACTGAAGATGCTGCGATCAAGGCAATGATGCAACCCGTGCGGTCTCCGACTTGAGACCACGGCTCGCCCTTTGGACATGAGCCTTGGAAGTCTTCATGGCGCACCCCGGGCGGTCTCCGACTTGAGACTGCGGCTTGCCTTCTGGACATGAGCCTTGGTAATCTTCAATCCTTGGAGGCGATTTGAATACTATCAGACCGCTCGGTTTGTGCTGGCTGGTGTTGATAGACCCTGTTGAGTCTAACCCGGGCGACTTGCATTCTCAGACCACCCGGTCTGCGAGAAAGGCAACTCAGAGGCGGTCTTCTGGGTAAACACATGACTTGGATGACAGGAAGTATGCCAAGAGATTCTACCGAGGCCTCGGGGATTCATTGAGGCAGGCTCTACTTTTCGTATCGCATGGCAGGTCTACTAAGATCATAAAGATGGCCAAAAAGCTGGAGGCAGACCAACTGATGGTGCAGAACAGGAGAAAGAGACCGGCCGACGGATCATATCATGGAGAGAGCAACAGGGGCCCGCAGCAGGGGCAGAGTGATGAGTCACAGAAGAGGTGGGGGACGTCCTCATCCCAACTTCAGGCCAGAGTAGCAGCCTCCTACAGTAATGGCTCCTGTTGGATCGGTAGGCGCCCTTAGAGGGGGGGAGGGGGTGAATAAGGGTTTTCAAAATCTTAAGTTATATTTTGAAAAGCTTTGTAATAATGCAAGATTAAAGACAATAAGAAGTCAAGTAAAACAATTGAAATAAAGTAGAGACATGCTTTATTAATATCAAATAAGGTTTTACAAAAGTTAACTTCTATGACACTAGAAATCGGTGGCGATGAATAGTAAACTCTTTTTGTTTTCTATCCTGACTCGCATCCCCACGAACCGGTGGCCCTAGCCTATCCTCCCCGGATTCGGCCTCAAGCCGCTCTAGCCAACCCTTCCCCGGATATGGCCTCGAGAACCCCCTAGACCTAGCCTAGATCTAGTCGCCAACACGAGGCGAGTTTCCGCCCTAAGTCCTACCCAGACCTAGTCGCCAACACGAGACGAATTTACTACTCGATTTAAAAGAAAATATGTGAAATAAAAAGACAATAATATAAAACTCCCTATATGTGGATCTCTTGGAGAAGTAGACGAAGACGCAGAGTATGATCATAGTCGATGCGGTCTTTCGTCACGATGATGACGCATGTTGAAATCTTCTCCACGGATCTCATTAAGCCTTCATGGATTTGTGGGAGTATCTCTTTGAACCTTCCTCTCTATGCTATGGCACGAAGCTCTGGAATTCTGGATCTCAAGAGGATGAGGAAGACGGAGCCAATGGGTCCTTTTTATAGACTTAGCGCTAGCGCCTGCGCTAGTGCTACCGCTGGCGCTATCCCATATTAGGACACATTCTGCGCGGCAGAATCTTCAATCCGAGGAAACAATTCTCCCTTGCCTACTGTGCTCCTCGCTATCGCCTGCGCTATCGGATATCACCTGGCGCTATCTCCTTCTATAAGTTCTCCCGGCAATTGCGCTTAAGCAAACATTTCGTAGATCAAAAATTCGTCAAACGCAGCTAAGAGTTCGTCGAGCGCAATTTCGTCGAACGCATTTCTGAGCATTTCGTCGAGCACCGCTAACAGTTCGTCGAACGTAGATAGCGCCTGCGCTAGTACTAATGCCAACGCTAGTGGGAGATTTGGATTTGATGGCTCAACTTTGGGGGCAACCTTCCTATATAATCCTTGAGTAATGTGGACTTTATTATCCTGCACACTTAAACACACAAGATCAAATACACATAGGTTTTGTTATTCTCAAACCTAGGAGATGCGGAAGACCATGTTCCAACAAACTCCCCCTTTTGATAATAACAAAACCATTAATGATAAATCAGAGCATTAATATATATAAGCATGAAGAAACATACTTGTGTGTGTGTGAGAGTGATGACTTAGGATAATTAACGATTTTAGCATTTAGAATTGCTCCCCTTAAATACATGATCCCCCTAAGTGAATGCTCTCCTAATATGTAAGCTATCATCTTAATTAAGTATGTTAGTTTTATATTTTGATAGCAGATTATATTTATCATGTTAGTTCTCCCCCTTTTGTTATTAGCAAAACTGGGTAAGGAGGCAACACATAAAAGTTTTGATAATAAGATAAAGGCATGATCGAGCTTTTAGAGAAGGAAATGATAAGGAGTTTTAGAATAATTTTATAGAGATAGATCAGATTTTTTAGTAATATAATATTTTCAAGTATTATTATGTTGGTTTATCCTTTTTTTAAATAAGAGTTTTAAGCATAACAAAAATGTAATGATTTCCAAGTAACTAAAATACCCAGACAATATGTCTACACCTTAGCTCCTTACTAAGTGACGGATGGGCATGAGGAGCTGCATACATGTCGTAGGTTGGGGTGTTAGTCCCATATGCAAACACTAGACACAACTCAACCTAGCACTCTTTCCCCCCAGTGCCTCGCAAGGCCCAACTGGAACCCTCCCCGGTTAAGGACAAGACATGACTAGAGATAAATGTTATTGATGAGTCCCATTTATATATATATTTTTGGACTCATTTGGGCTGATATTCTAGTGTTTGCACCACATTTTAAGCATGTTTTCATTCATATGTACTATTTCATGCTAGGTGCACTTTTTTGCCCATTCCGGTGTGCAATTGCGCTCCTTGGTGTTGGGGGCAAGCACTTGGTGCTCCCCTTCTCTTCTTTGATGTATTTCTGTGCTGGACGTGTATTCCCAGCTGGTTTATCTTGTATGCAGGTGACCTGATCGTCCCGTTTTCCCCCAAAAGTAATTTCTGTGCATATCGCACGGTCGTGCGTTTCCTTGATGCACGGTCTGTGCGGTCGTGCGTTTGTGTCTGGGAAGAAAATGGAGCGTCGGAGTTTACTCGTGCGTTTTAACGCACGGGCGAATTCGCCCGTACGTGAGTAAAACGCACGGTCGACCTGTATCTTTCTGATCTCAGAGCGTCGGATTTTACCCGTGCGTTTGAACGCACGGGCGGCGTTGGTCGTGCGTGAACAAATCGCACGGGCGGCGCAGCGTATTCTACAAGCCATATTTTATCCGTTAATATCGCACGGTCTGTGCACGATCGTGCATTCGACCGTGCGTGACCAATTTCAGCTTGTTTCCTATAAAAAGCAGGAATCTAGGCAGTCAAAAGAGGATCGAGGGAGGACGACCAGGAGCGATTCAGAGAGCGGGAAATCTCTTCCTTCCCACTGCTCTTGAGGGTTGAAGGCTTCCCCTTCATCTCCTCCACCATCAAGGCCATTTCTAGTGATTTCCACCTCCATCCTTCCATCCGGGAGCATTAGGAAGCTTCATCCACCATTAGCTCAAGCATTCCTCGCCAAGGAGACCAAGGAAGCGCTGAAGATCGTAGGAGCGGTGACAGCCTCCTTCGAGCCAAGCTCACTATCTGAGGGCCTAGTCCGGAGAGATCCCGACAACCTCTCATTCCGGCCGTGAACCCAAGCTGTGACTTCTTCTTTGTGGTCCTCTCTAACCTTGAATGCTTATACTTCATTTTTGTGTTGTATGAGCACGTGTTAAGCTAATCTTAAGGAGTTTTGCTTTCCTTCATATGCACTGATGTTGTGGTGGCATGAATAGCCCCTTTGTTCTTAGTGATTTTCTGTGATTTGTTGTGGGTGAAGCCACTAGCAATTGCTAGTGGTGATGTTTTGAGAAGAGGTGTGTGCGACCCTCAACCATCATAGTGACTTCCCGTCCACGCACCTTCCGAAGCACAGCATCGCGGCCGTTGCACCCATCTCGCCGTGCGAAGCGGAGTTTTGACCCGCATCTTTCTTCATTCTGCAATTGCATAGGAAACCAAATCAAACCCCCCGTTGTTACTTATTACTCCTTTTAACTGATTTCCTGTTTAGAGCAAATCGTACTACCCAACTTGCGGTCCTTGAGAGATCGATACTTGGGGATAACTTCCCATTTTTATTACATGAGCGACCGGTGCACTGTCGTCATATCGCATTTCGTGCCTGCTAATTAGCAGTGCCGAAATAGATCATCAAGTTTTTGGCGCTGTTGCCGGGGACTGCAAGCGTGTTTGATTTGTTTTTAATTGGAAATTCGTTTTAAGGTATTGTGTCTTTCTTCAGTATGTTATTTTCTTCTTCTATATCATGTGGGCACATTTGAACATCCGATGTCGTTGGTGTGGGGACACATCCCACGCTAGTGATAGGTGTCCCAAGGAGTATGGCGTTGTTCGGAAACCGTACGGAGCCCATAAGTATTTTGGCTACTCTACTGCACCTTCATTATCGCACCTTTACACGGCTGCCGCACCTTTTGTGCCGGCAAAGCCGGCAAAGCAGTGCCTATTTTGCAAAAGTAGAGAGCACGCCTTGAAGGACTGTGCTGCTTATCTTCGCGAATTGGCGGATGATGATGAGCCGGATATTCGGATCGTCCCATCTTCAAATTCTGCGAGCATAGCTTCTTCCTCTGATTACTTGTCACTTCCACCTTCACCTTTTGAAGGCTTTGGAATAGACACGTACGTCAGTGTCCCTCATGACTATTTCTGATGCGACACCCCATACTTCTTCGGTTCATATACCACTTTGCGCGGATTTGTGCCCTTGTGTGGAGAGTGAGCCCGAACTATTAAGAAGCACGTCTTCTCCCACTACACACGAAGCTACATCTATTTCTGATATTGTCATTCAAGTCAATTTGCAGGATGTTGCAGACCTGCGCAATGTCGTGCCCACTCTCATGGAGGAGGACAACCTTGATTGTGCTGAAGCAACCGCTTCAGTCCAGTGCGAGGAAGTCCAAGTTATAGAGGAGGCCATTGCGTGCGCTGTGGAGTCTAGCGAAATCTTCGATGATATCATCCGTTTGTCATTACCGCACCCCATGGGGGATGAAGCCAGGATTGTCCCCTCAGATGAGTTTTCTTTTAGTTTTTCTTCCAATTTATTTCCTGACCCCCTTTCTTTATGTACAAGGATGCAGGATGCCCCTCCTCCGGTTGATCAGACCTTATGCATAGAAGAGCTGAAAGCCTGGCGGGATGAGGAAGATATAGTGAAGGAACATCTTGTTTCCTCATCTTCGTTGGTGCTTCCCCTTGAGGATTGGTTACAAGGGGGCAAGCGGTTTTTCTTTGAAGATATAATACTGGAGGAGAAGAAGAGAGCGAAAAAGGAGGAGATTTGGGGTTGGAGGCTGAGCATCTTACTTATTTTACACCCTTACTACCAGGTCCCCGTACCTTTTTCTTTCATCAGCTGTTACTACTTCAAATCAGCTTATAGCTGATTTATTTTGAGCTTGTAATAATAATTAGGATTTATTGACCTTTGCTCATTCCTAGACTTTTAAAATGCTTTAATACAGGTATTTGGTCCACCTTTAAGGACGTTAAACAAAAGGGCTTCTTGGGAGACAACCCATGGGAACCACCCGGTTCCGTTTGCTTGATTTAATCTCTATCATGTTTTGTTTGTTTTTGCTTTTGTTTTTAGATATGCAGGTGTGAACCTGATTGGATGAAGAGGAGGAGATCATTGAAGAAGGATTATACCGCTCTTCTGGCATGCTCTTAGGAGCATAGGTACTCTTAACCCAGCTCTTAGTTTGCTTCAAAAGATTATATTTTCTTGTGTTTCAATGCAAGTTTGGGGGGGGGGGGGGGGGGAGCAAGCCTGTGCTTACGCTACATGCACATACATGCTAGAATGATGTGTTAGGAAATTTATATTTATTGTCTCATTGCATAACGCACACCACATGCATTTTATTTTTGCCCGTGCGCAATTATCGTGTAAATGCTTGATGAATATGTTTAGAAGTTTGATTGTTAGTTTAGGATTGTGTGGCTGAACAGGATGTGACCCGTGCGGTGCTACTAGTAGAGCGCTCACGCAGCTTAAAAATTCACGTAGAATAGATTTAATTACAAAGTTATAGTTTTATTTACTTCATTTGTGTAATTACTTAATACTCTACTCAAACGTTGAATTTGGTGAATCTAGCGGTAGCCCTAGGTCGAGTGTAGAAGAGCTGTTAGCCTCGTGTTGTTCGAGTTGGAAGGAGAGGAGACCCGCTCGGTGGTTAAGAACTTGCCCCAAGCTATTTTCAAAACGAGTGCGTTGAATGATCTTGTTGGGAGCATGACGTAGGCCATCATTTGGTCCGGTTGAGCTTTGATTTCCCAACCTAACGTCATCCTTTGCTAGCCCCATTGAACCTTACCCTTCCTATTTGTTAAACTCCACTAATCGTTCACCAAGGCCCCATATCCTAACCTAAAACGCACTAGAGTCAAGCTTTGAAACTTATACATATTGATGATGATTGTGCGATGCGGAGAACAAATATGTGGTTGTGTGATGTGGTGTGTGCGCGCAAAAAAAAGATGATGAGATTGAAAAAAAAAATTTTGATTGATCCTAAATTATGTCTCTATGGATCTAAAAAAGGAGTAAAAGATCTCTAAAAAGAATCGAACCACAAGTGTGGTAGTCTCGCGCACACCATAGTGCTTAAATGAAGTCTGGGGGAGTGTGCTTCAAGGTGAAGATGTTAAGGTTGAGTTTTGTTTATTTTCCGGAGGTTGAGTGCGTTTAGCCCACGTTCTTCTACTTCATTACCGTACCTTAACTCAAGCCCAAGTCTAACCTAAAACTCCTACTGATTCTTGATGAGATCGTCTCATGCCGTGGAGAAGGTGTGAAAGGGCAAGCATATGACCATCGACCTTGATGGATTTCTTGGAGAGCTCTTTCTTGAGATCCAATTTGAACAATGCTCACCTCAGCAGCTCACGCTATTTTCCCTAGGGCGTGACTGTACGATTCACCAATAATTCACCTTAGAGTAGTGGTATTTTGTATTTTACACTTGTAGAAGTTCTTTAAATATAGTTTTTGTTTTAAAATCTTTTCTACTTTATTTTCACACTCGTTAGTCTTTACTTCCCATCGTGTTTCGCCTGCACAGTTGCTTCCTTAACGTTCATTTTTCTACCAAAGGATCGAGTAGTTTGCCCGAGACGTGCAAATGGTTAAGTCTGGGGGTGTGATGAGTCCCATATATATATATATTTGGAATCATTTGGGCTGATATTCTAATGTTTGCACCACATTTTAAGCACGTTTTCATTCATATGTACTATTCCATGCTAAGTGCACTTTTTAGCCCATTCCGGTGTGCAATTGCGCTCCTTGCTGTTGGGGGAAGCACTTAGTGCTCCCCTTCTCTTCTTTGATGTATTTCTATGCTGGACATGTATTCCCAGCTGGTTTATCTTGTTTGTAGGTGACCTGATCGTCCCGTTTTCCCCCAAAAGTAATTTCTGTGCATATCGCACAGTCGTGCGCTTCCTTGACGCACGGTCTGTGCGGTCGTGCATTTGTGTCTGGGAAGAAAATGGAGCGTCGGAGTTTACTCGTGCGTTTTAACGCACGGGCGAATTCGCCCATGCGTGAGTAAAACGCACGGTCGACCTGTATCTTTGTGATCTCAGAGCGTCGGATTTTACCTGTGCGTTTGAACGCACGAGCGGCGTTGGACATGCGTGAACAAATCGCACGGGCGGCGTAGCGTATTCTACAAGCCATATTTTATCTGTTAATATCGCACGGTCTGCGCACGATCATGCATTCGACCGTGCGTGACCAATTTTTAGCCTGTTTCCTATAAAAAGCAGGAATCGAGGCAGTCAAAAGAGGATCGAGGGAGGATGACCAGGAGCGATTCAGAGAGCGGGAAATCTCTTCCTTCCTGCTGCTCTTGAGGGCTGAAGGCTTCCCCTTCATCTCCTCCACCATCAAGGCCATTTCCAGTGATTTCCACCTCCATCCTTCCATCCGGGAGCATTAGGAAGCTTCATCCACCATTAGCTCAAGCATTCCTCGCCAAGGAGACCAAGGAAGCGCTGAAGATCGTAGGAGCGGTGACAGCCTCCTTCGAGCCAAGCTCACCATCTGAGGGCCGAGTCCGGAGAGATCCCGACAACCTCTCATTCCGGCCTGGAACCCAAGCCATGACTTCTTCTTTATGGTCCTCTCTAACCTTGAATGCTTGTACTTCATTTTTGTGTTGTATGAACACGTGTTAAGCTAATCTTAAGTTGTTTTGCTTTCCTTCATATGCACTGATGTTGTGGTGGCATGAATAGCCCCTTTGTTCTTAGTGATTTTCTGTGATTTGTTGTGGGTGAAGCCACTAGCAATTGCTAGTGGTGATGTTTTGAGAAGAGGTTTGTGCGACCCTCAACCATCATAGTGACTTCCCGTCCACGCGCCTTCCGAAGCACGACATCGCGGCCGTTGCACCCATCTCGCCGTGCGAAGCGGAGTTTTGACCCGCATCTTTCTTCATTCTGCAATAGCGTAGGAAACCAAATCAAACCCCCCGTTGTTACTTATTACTCCTTTTAACTGATTTCCTCTTTAGAGCAAATCGTACTACCCAACTTGCGGTCTTTGAGAGATCGATACTTGGGGATAACTTCCCATTTTTATTACTTGAGCGATCGGTGCACTGCCGTCGTATCGCATTTCGTGCCTGCTAATTAGCAGTGCCGAACTAGAGCATCAGTTATCTAATGTCTACAACCCTACGCCCCCACTATGGTGAGATATGAAGTCATGGATAGTGATTATTGGAAACATTTAAGCATTTTAAATCTAATGACATAGCCTATGGATTTATAATTTTATTTGAATTTATGAAAACACTCACATAGCTATTTTGAAATCCATTAATAAATCAGAGTTTTAGCATTACAATATTTTCATAGAAATAAATCAGAGTTTTATAGCAAAAAAAATCCATGTTAAAAGTAACCAATATAAAGTTTACCAAGCAAGTCTACCACTTGTTGCAAGAAAGGAATTTGAAGATTCAAGTGATGATGCACACAAAATAAAAGACTTTAAAAAAGCATGAAAGCGCGAGCTTAAATAATTATATGGTTATGATGCGGAAGACTTATAGAAATATAAGAAAACATCTTATTGTAATCATTGATGATCCATAAAAAGATATATGAGTTAAATTTCAAAAAGAAGATGTTTTTGTAAATCATTTTTCAATTAAAATCCTTAAGTTTGACAATAAAGAAACCATGCATGAAATAATGTTATCAAAAAGAAATTACTACAATGTTACTTTAATTCATAATTTGAAAACATACCAAACATTGTAGAAAGCACGCTAGGTTATCTAGTGCATTTCATAAGTAAAGAGTAGTATAGAATTTGCATTAGGATCCAATACTCATGAGAAGAAGTGTTATGGAAGATAATGATGTGCACATAAGTGTATTTTTGAGTAGAGTAAACAAATGTTTTAATCAAAAATACAAGTAATATGTAAAGTAAGAGCACAATAAAACACAAATAATTTCACTTCCACACACTTTAATGCACAGAAAAAAATGTACAACTACCAAGGTGCTTTGCACACACAATGCTCATTGAGACTTATCAGGGTGCAAAGTAGTGCTTGCGGGATCACATATTTTTAATGTTGAGACTCGTGATCCGGTGTACTTTAAGAGTAAGTGGTTTTTATTTTGAAAGAAAATTTTGATTTGCACAAGATACTTTACTATTCTTTCCAAGGTGCTCAACCTCACAATGCTTATTAATACTTATCAGGAGGTTCAAGTAGTGCTTGGTGGAGTTTGCTTTGTCACTTTATTTTATGATTTTTGTTTTGTAAAAAGTTCTCTGAATACACTTGTTTTGCAAATCAATATAATTTATGAAAAAACATAACCACTTTTCTTAACTTTTAAAAGTGCAAATAAAGGAGTGTAGGTAAGATACTTGTGCAATTTTAATTCATTGTACTAATACAAAACATACACAAGCATTCTTAGATTAAACACATGTGTAGACAATGCCAAAATAAGTGAGTGAATAAAGATCATTATCAAACATAAAACATTTACTCATACTTAGAGGCATGCTAAGCTTAGTTCTACACAACTTTTACAATATAATTGATGCACATATTAATAGATATATCAAAGCATGATGAAAACAATGTTCAAAGTAGTTTGAAAAGATAAATTTCAACATTATAGATGATGGGTTAAATCATGCTTGATTTTCATAGGAAAATCCATACAGTTTTTTTTGATATTTTTGCGAAATAATTTTAATTTAAAGTTTGAACTCTTATAATTTGATCTTGGACTTCCCGAGGTCTACCCTGTGCGAGGTTCGCCCGGGTACTAGGTGATATGATGGGATGATAGCCCAAATCACCCTTTCGCAGGATACATGTAAATAGAAAAGTTAAGTCCAAAATAATAATTTTTGATACTTGTTTTTGTTTTTTTTTGTTCTAAATTTTTGTAATTAATTTTTGCTTTTAGAAATAGAATTTAAGCAAATGACACAAAACCAAAAAGGCAATTTTTTTTTTATAATTTGGCTTTTGTATTTTTGCATTTGATTTTTCAAAAATGTAATAGAAGCAGAAGTGCAGAAATGAATAGTACACATAGATTAATATATTTTTAGGGATTTTTCAAAATTTTAAAAATACAGAAAGACACATAAGTGCAATAGCGCCGGCGTTAGAGCTAGCACGGGAAATAGTACACGATTTTTGATGATTTTGACATTTTTAATTGTTGATCTTGATTAAGTGTCCTAATAGTAGTTTCATGCTGAAATCTCAAATTTTTAGGAGATGTCTAGATAGTGCAAATTTCATGAAACATTAGCGATTTTGTATATGACTTTACCAAATAAACTTTGCAAGTGATATATTTTATTATATCTCCATTTTAATATTTTTAAGGCTTATATTTACCAAACTAATGTAGTTTGGAAATGATAGGAAATGTAAGCACGAGAAGACATGAATGAACAAATCTAATATGCATGATTTTAGTGATTAATAATGTTCATGCATGAGAATATCATGGATAAGCCCTAAATGAGATTACCCAGCCAGTATATCTTGGAAAACATATAAAGGCTAACATAGACACACATATTCTTTAGGCGACAATGTTAGTATGATAAGTTTGAGATTAACGTTATACCAAGGTTTGATAGTGTTTCAACTTATAGACCTAGAATGGAGTGACGATTCTATTTGATTTGATATCAAGATGATTCAAAGGTCTAAACTAGAAATAAATCACAATATACACCAACCATTATAATATCAATTGTCATCAGTTAATAAATCAATTCACATAAATGTAATATAAATAATTATTTTTAGAAGACTTTTGATATGACTTATGATGTTAGAGAATTTTAGCAAAGGACATCCATAGATCATAGTGGCGCTTGTGAATTCAATATTCATTATGAGGGTAAATCTTTTCAATACATTTCAGTGATTTTCTTTTTAACTAATTAAGAATTTTGAATATATATATGTGATTTTTGATAGGTGAACAATAGTGATGGTTTAGATCATGTTTGACATTAAGGAGTGAACACAATATAATTTTTTGTTGCGAACAAAGATAACCATATTGAAAGTTGAGCTTTCATTTAGATCTTGAACTTTCTTGTAGATTATGTTATTTTTCTAAACCACTTGTTGGTGAAGGCTAAAAAGCTTAATAGCCTAATAACTTGATTTAATTTTTTAAAATATCTTATATCAAATTTAGAATTTGATTTATATGAATAATAAAAGATATTTAAAGATAATGAATATGAGAGAGATAGATAGGTCATCAAAATTAGATATGACTTTTGAATTTGATCAAGTTGATTTTATAAACATATTAAGCTTTTAAGAGATAGGATCATATTTTCAATACTATATAGGATGACCATGACATGATAGTTCAAAAGGAAAATAAAAATAAAAAGGACATTACAGCACATCATGAAGTAGAAATTTGTATATCTTATTTTGAAAAGTTTCTACTTCATGCATTTGATGATACCTAATGAATAAGAGTTTTAGGTATCCAAAGGGGACCATGTAGGATGGTTCCTTTGGGTACCCAAATATAGCGAGATGGCTTTTGGGGAGCAAGTACGAATGGACCCTTTCAAGTGGAGTTAATGTTTCATCTTTAATTTTGGGTCTCCACTCATACTTAGGTTTAATATTATAATTTTGCATTAAATTTCCATATTCATTAAATTTAGGCTTAAAATAATGATGACATTTGAAATTATTTTTCATAGGAAATTTTTTCATATTTGAATTTACTTTAGGAGATACATAATTTTGTAAATAATGGTGATTTTGATTTTGATTTTGATTTACAAATCCTTTATGTTCCTTACTCCCTTTTTAAACTTAGGTAAGATGTTCATATTCATATTCAACTTGTTTTTAGATATAGTTTGATATTGTGAATTTGTATTTACAATTTTCATAAGCAAGTTGATTTTTTATTTTAATTCATCATTTTTAATTTTTAAATTATGTCTAGCTTTATTATAAGCGATTGTGCTATTTTTAAGAGTGGAAACAATTGAATCTATATGATCTTGATATTTCTTTATATATTCATCAAATGTTTCGTCCATCTCTTTAATTTCAATTTTATAGTCTTTGCACTTAGCACAATCATTTATCAAAGATGAATTTTCTAAACATAATTTTTTATTTTGTTCTTTTACTAAAATAAAATTCTTTTCAAGTTTCTTTTGCTTTTCTTTTAATTCATTATATTCTACACAAGTTGTGGTATTTTCAACTAAGGAGATATGTGTAGAACTAGATAAATTAGAATTTGATTCTTCATTAATTTTTTCCTTTAAATTTTTATTTTCTAAGCGCAAATGTTTATTAGCATTTTTTAATTTCTTAATTTTGCGCTTTGTAGTTTGAAGCAATTGTAATGTAGAAATAGAAGTACAAAAGATGGGATTTGATTTCCTTACATTGCTTTCGGGAGAGGCATGATTTGAACATATAGTTTCTTTTACATCTTTTTGTCACTCCTCTTCCGAAGACATTACTTCTTCTTCTTTTCCATTTGATGTGTGCTTGATAAGTAGTATTTTTATAACTTTTTAATAGAAAATTTTGTAAATATTTAATTTAAATTTTCCTTTTTATGACAATTTTAGGTTATAAGTAGTTCTTCTTGTAATTTTGATTCTAACTTAGCTTAATTTCAATATTTGCAGAATTTTGGGACAAATCGGGAAAAATGGAATGTCACGCCCTCTGTCATGCCCGTGACCAAGGGCGTGTAACCTAAAGATCAGTCCAGAATGATGTCGCGCTGTCTGAGCTAGCCCACACCAAGTCACGCCCCAGGTCACGCCCGTGACCCAAAGTCACGCCCGTGACCAAGGGCGTGTAAACTTAGAATCTTCCACGTGGAGCTGCCGTCGAGACGTGGAAATGCTGTCGAGAAGTCAACCTAAGTCACGCCCGTGACCCACATGTCACGGCCGTGACTTTCCAGCGTGATCTCTGCTTCGCCACCGCGCCGAATTCCAGCCCACGCCGCATTTAATAGCCGTCCAAAGTCACGGCCGTGACCCGACATGTCACGCCCGTGACATGTCACTTTTCGCCGCGCCGAATTCGAGCCCACGCCGATGTCGGATCTGATGTGAATAGTGGAGTCACGCCCTTGGTCACGCCCGTGACCGAGGGCGTGTAATCTGAAATTTTTTCTTATAAATTCAGAGGTTCTCCTTGAGTCCAGGGTTAAAAATTTTGGAGTGGGGGAGGTGCTGCTAGAGCTGTTAGTGAGTTTTTCAATGCAATTGTTCATGTCTTTAAGCTTTCATGTCTTCCTTTTCAATTCATGCAATGTTTTAGTTTAACTTTCATGTACTAGCTCTTTTTAAGCTTGTAATCTTCATTTCCCTAGCTTTGTAATCTCTCTTTAAGATTGTAATAGTTTTGATTTTCAATAAAAATTAGCTTGCTCTCTTTCATTTGCTCTTTCTCCTTAAGTACTTCTCCTTTCATGCAACGTTAAGTTTTCTTTCCTTTTTCCCCTCCACTATGTTGAGCATTAAGTCTTTTTATTATCGTTTTAATCATTCACTAAGTTTGCAAAATGTCTCTTTTTAACTAAGTAATCAAAACCTCCAAAATATCATTAGATAAGATAATAGTGATTTTCCTCGAAGTAGAAGTAATCAACGCGCCCCATGGAATACGACCTTGGTATTTCCAAATATCCTATACTATAGACGATAAGGTACACTTGCGGGAGAACAAAGAAAATTCCAAATGAACGAATTAGATGAGTGGCGAGTAAATGCGTATGAGAGCAATAAATTATATAAGGAGCGAACGAAGTTTTATCACGATAAGCATATAAAATTTCCAAAAACTTTTTTGCCGGGCGATCTCGTCCTCCTTTATAATTCCCGCCTTCGCCTTTTTCCGGGAAAACTAAAATCCCAATGGTCCGGACCCTTTATTGTTAAAGAGGTTTGGTCCTATGGGACAATTTTAATTTCCCACCCGGAAAAAGGTACCTTCAAAGTAAACGGCCACCGCCTTAAATTATATCTTCCGGGAGAGTTAACTAATGAAAAGAGTGATTCGATTGTATTTCAACCTATAATATGATCGGCAAGTGGGTCAAGCTACGCGACCTTAAACAAAGCGTTGTTGGGAGGCACCCCAAAGTTATCTTTTGTTATTTTCTCTTGTCTCTTCTTTTCTTCTTTAACAACTTTTGCAGGTAATCGCGGCTTCCCCACAAAAGCTTCAAAAAAAATCAGGGAAGCCCTTTTTCCTTCTCTTCTTTCGTTTTTGCATTTCTTTTTACCTTTTCTTACTTCATACTTATTCTTAAACATTGTGGACAATGTTTAACTTTAAGTATGGGGGTGTAAATAGCCCTTTGTAAATATTTTTAAATAGTTTTAAAAAGAAATTTTCAAAAAAAAAAAATGAAAAGAAAAAAAAAACAAAAAGAAAATTTTAATTTTGTTTCTATGATTTCCTTTATTTAAGCACTTGTAAAATCCAAAAACTCAAAAAAAATTAGAAAATCGAAAATTTAAATCTTGGAAAGGGACGTTTGGGATTTCATCCCATCACACCTCCTAGTACCTTGCGAACCCTTCACCGGGTAGCCCTTGGGAAGTCCAAGACTTACAAAAATTGTTAAGTTTTAAAGCTAGTTTCCTTTCTTTGTAAATAGTTTTTAATGAGAAAAATTCAAAAAAAAAAAAAAAAAGATAATATCAAAAATTCAAAAAAAAAAGATAATATCAAAAATTCCAAAAATTCTTATATCCCTCCTTCTTGTTGTTTTTGTGATTTTTTAGAAATATAGTTGAGAATGTTTATAAGCATGTTTAAGTTTTTAATTGGCTAAAATTTTGCTTATCATAGTTTGTTAATTTTAAATTTGAGGTAATCTTGATTTAAGAATCTTCTTATGATTTTAAATTGATTAGAGAATTTTGTTAGCATGACTTCTCTTTTTATTTTTAAATGGCTTCATTTTGTAGTGAATTTCCTAAACTTCTTTAGATTTCAATTATATTTTCTTCTAACTTTTTAGATCTTAGGAAATTTAATGTTACTAGAATTTGCTCTCAATATAATGTAAAGCTACCTAGATTTATTTCCCTTCCTTACCCCCTTTGTGGCATATAAAAAATGAACTTTAAAAGATTATATGTCATGGGAATAAGAGGATAAAATTCATTATTCCCTAAAACATATGCACACAAAATATTTGAAAAGATTATATGGCATGGAGTAAGAGGATAAAATTCATTACTCCTAAACCATATACATTTTGGGTTTTTATTTGAAGAGAAAAAAAAGAAAAAAAAAGAGGAAATTTCATGATAAATTCCATTTCCTCCATTCAAAAATTTCTCTTCTTATGCCAAATTTTATGAAATCCCCCTTAGCCAAATATCATTGTTCTAGTTTTAGTTGAAAATTATGGAGAGAGCAATATTTAGTAATTTACTTTTCCTTAAGATTCTTTTAAGATAGAGTTCATATAATTTTAATTTAATTTAGTTTTATAATTTCTACAATTTTGTCAAATAACTTAATTTTCTTGAGAAGTTCTTGCCTAAACATTTTTCCCTCTTTTCAAATTATCATCATAATCTAGGACTTAACTCCCCCTTGAATTTACTCTTAACTTAACTTTTGGTTAAATGAAATTTTAGTTTTAAATTAAGTTTTTTTTTAAGGATGTCTTATAAATTATGCCTCACACTTTTGCTCTGGAATAGCAAAACCTCAAGTATGGGGGTATTTGATAAGTAGTGTTTTTATAACTTTTTAATAGAAAATTTTGTAAATATTTAATTTGAATTTTCCTTTTTATGACAAGTTTAGGTTATAAGTAGTTCTTCTTGTAATTTTGATTCTAACTTAGCATAATTTCAATATTTGCAGAATTTTGGGACAAATCGGGAAAAATGGCATGTCACGCCCTCGGTCACGCCCGTGACCAAGGGCGTGTAACCTAAAGATCAGTCCAGAATAATGCCACGCTGTCTGAGCTAGCCCACACCAAGTCACGCCCTAGGTCACGCCCGTGACCCAAAGTCACGCCCGTGACCAAGGGCGTGTAAACTTAGAATCTTCCACGTGGAGCCGCCGTCGAGACGTGGAGATGCTGTCGAGAAGTCAACCTAAGTCACGCCCGTGACCCACATGTCACGGCCGTGACTTTCCAGCGTGATCTCTACTTCGCCACCGCGCCGAATTCCAGCCCACGCCGCATTTAATGCAGCCGTCCAAAGTCACGGCCGTGACCCGACATGTCACGCCCGTGACATGTCACTTTTTGCTGCGCCGAATTCGAGCCCACGCTGCTGTCGGATCTGATGTGAATAGTGCAGTCACACCCTTGGTCACGCCTGTGACCGAGGGCGTGTAATCTGAAATTTTTTCCTATAAATTCAAAGGTTCTCCTTGAGTCCAGGGTTAAAAATTTTGGAGTGGGGGAGGTGCTGCTAGAGCTGTTAGTGAGTTTTTCAATGCAATTGTTCATGTCTTTAAGCTTTCATGTCTTCCTTTTCAATTCATGCAATGTTTTAGTTTAACTTTCATGTACTAGCTCTTTTTAAGCTTGTAATCTTCATTTCCCTAGCTTTGTAATCTCTCTTTAAGATTGTAATAGTTTTGATTTTCAATAAAAATTAGCTTGCTCTCTTTCATTTGCTCTTTCTCCTTAAGTACTTCTCCTTTCATGCAACGTTAAGTTTTCTTTCCTTTTTCCCCTCCACTATGTTGAGCATTAAGACTTTTTATTATAGTTTTAATCATTCACTAAGTTTGCAAAATGTCTCTTTTTAACTAAGTAATCAAAACCTCCAAAATATCATTAGATAAGATAGTAGTGATTTTCCTCAAAGTAGAAGTAATCAACGCGCCCCGTGGAATACGACCTTGGTATTTCCAAATATCCTATACTATAGACGATAAGGTACACTTGCCTTTATCGGATATAGTTTTGGAGAAAATCTCAACCTTTCACTAAATTTCAAAACCGAGAAATCTATATCAAGTTTTTGGCGCCGTTTTCGGGGACTTTGCGTAGATATTTTGAAAAGAGGATAGCTATTAATTTTATCATGCTTCTTTTTATTTTATTTTGTTTTTTCTAAATTTCAAAAAGGAATTTTTTTTTTTTAGTTTTTCTTCTTCCTTTCTTCTCTTTTTAGTGTATGACCCGAGGTAGCACTTCGATTCTTCCTTTTGATCCGGAGATCGAGCGAAACCTTTTGAGGCACCGCCATTCTCGTGATCACGGAAATCAAGTAGAATCTGAAGAGTCGATTGGGGACACTAACGCAGCAAATATGGATCATAATCTTAATCCTCGTAATCTTAATGAGCCAAATCCTAATGAGGACGCGCAACGGACCATGTCCTATTATGCGCGGCCGAATTTGGAAGGCACACAATCGAGTATTGTTCGCCCCACGGTGGCGAACAATAATTTTGAGATCAAGTCCAGCATCATACAAATGGTGCAACAATCGGTGACCTTTGATGGTCAACCGGACGAGGATCCAAATTCACATATCTCTTACTTTCTTGAAATTTGCGACACTTTTAAGATCAATGGCGTCACCGATGACGCCATTCGGCTACGTCTTTTTCCTTTTTCTTTGCGGTCTAAGGCCAAGCAGTGGCTGGGCTCCCTACCAAGGGGATCCATCACTACATGGGACGAAATGGCGGAAAAATTTCTTAATAAATATTTCCCGCCTTCAAAGACCGCTAAATTGCGCACGGATATTGCATCGTTCATGCAAATCGACTTGGAGACTCTCTTTGACACATGGGAGCGCTTCAAGGAGCTTTTGCGTCGATGCCCTCACCACGCACTTGCCACTTGGCAACAAGTGCAAATATTTTATAATGGCTTAAATCTCCAAATGAGGCAAATGATTGATGCGGCCGCCGGGGGGACATTAAATAATAAAACCCCGATCGCCGCTCAAGAGCTTTTCGAAGAGATGGCCACAAATGCGTACCAATGGAACATGCCCCGAGCACGGCCTAATAAGCCGGCCGGAATTTTTGAAATAGACGCAAACGTAAATTTAGCTTTACAAGTTGAGCGCTTAACAAAGCAAGTGGCAGAGATGC
The DNA here is from genome assembly GCA_033032865.1 of Dactylorhiza incarnata. Taxonomy (NCBI): domain Eukaryota; kingdom Viridiplantae; phylum Streptophyta; class Magnoliopsida; order Asparagales; family Orchidaceae; genus Dactylorhiza; species Dactylorhiza incarnata. Next base: position 8,404,165 of record JAWHQI010000038.1, on the reverse strand, counting down.
CTGCTTCCTCCGCCACTCCTCCTTCGGCTAATAACGTTTTAATTGAAGAACATGTTGACTACATGGGAAATCCACCTCGGCCTTCCTATAACCCGAACACCGCTCCGTATAATAACACCTACAATGCGGGTTATAGGAATCATCCGAATTTCTTATGGAGCAACCAAGGAAATGCTCAGTGTCCTATGAATTTAAATCAACGTCCCCCTAATCAACTTCTTAACTTAACTCCGCCTCCAAATTTGATTTCTCAAAATTATAATCCACCCGGTTTTCCACCGCAACAGCAAAAACTCTCTCCGATTGAAGAGGTTTTTGCAAAATATGTTGCTACAAATGAAACGAACATCCGGAACCTTACCGGATCGATCAAAAATTTAGAGAATCAAGTGGGCCAACTCGCAAAGATGATTTCTGAGCGTCAACAAGGAGCACTACCGGGGAACACCGAGCAAAATCCAAAGGAGAGCGCGCACGCGATTACACTCCGAAGCGGGAAGGAGGTGGTTCAAAAACAGGACGAACCCAAGGTAATTTCCTCTCCTCCTACTTTTAATTCATCTTCGAATTTGCCCGCTACGATAGCTCCGCACACTTCTATTTTAAATCCACACGCTCCTACTTCTAATATTCCGTATCCATCGAAATTTAAAAATGAAAGCGCCGAAAAAATTTATAAAAAGTTTTTAGATGTTTTAAAACAAATCCATATTAATGTACCTTTCTGCGAGGCTATCTCACAAATGCCTAAATATGCGAAATATCTTAAGGAGTTGCTCTCCAATAAGAAAAAGTTAGAAGATATTTCGCATATTTCTTTAAACGCAGAATGCTCCGCGGTTGTACTCAACAAATTGCCGAAAAAAGCAAATGACCCGGGACGGTTTTCCATCCCATGTCTATTTGGCAATTCGTTAGTAAAACACGCCTTAGCGGATCTTGGAGCAAGCATCAACCTTATGTCATTTTCTTTGTTCAAAAAGCTAGGTCTAGGAAATCCAAGGCCCACTCGAATGAGTATCCAATTAGCGGATCGTTCTTTAAAATATCTGATAGGAACAGTGGAGGACGTGCTCGTCAAGGTTGACAAATTCATCTTCCCGGTGGATTTTGTCATTCTTGACATCGAATAGGATGCCGAAGTACCCCTCATACTCGGCCTCCCCTTCCTTGCCATCTCCCGCGCTATTATCGACGTAAGTAACGGAAAGCTCCTCCTACGGGTTGGAGACGATGAAGTTACTTTCGGCATAAATTCCTCGATGCGGAACACGCTAGAAAATGACGATTCATGTTTTTACTTAGAAGAGTGTTGTGAGTTCGATTCATCCCTCGAGTTAGTTTCATCGGCGAGTAGTGATTCCGAGCCCGTAGAGCTCTTTTGTGATGAAGAAGAAGTTTCTCACCCCACACCACCCGAACCATTATTTTTAGAAAAATTAAAAATCAAGACTTCTTATGAAGAACCACCCGTATTGGATTTGAAACAACTCCCCCCCCCCTCACCTTAAATACTTGTTTTTGGAAAAAGAGTCTAAGCTACCCATCATCATTTCATCTGATCTTAGCAACTCAGAAATTTCTGAGTTGACTATAGTCTTAAGAAAGCACCGCCACGCAATTGCGTGGCAATTATCGGACATTAAGGGTATACACCCACCTTTCTTTGGCACGACTTGTACTGGGCTAACCCAAGTACTGTCCGATATCGGGTAGATGATTCCCGTGTCCAGAAGTTTTATAACTTCGGTCTTAACGACTTCTTTCATGTTAGGGTTTAGTCGTCGTTGAGGCTGGACTGAATTTCGGGAATTATTTTCGAGAATTATTTTATGAGTGCAGAAACCGGCTTTTTCAAATAAATATATTCTAGTGGCGGTCGACTACGTATCGAGGTGGGCGGAAGCGCAAGCTCTCCCCACGAATGATGCGCGAGTCGTCGTTAATTTCTTAAAAAAATTATTTTCTCGATTTGGCACGCCGCGCGCTATTGTGAGTGATCGGGGCACCCATTTTTGCAATACTCAATTTACAAAAATCTTAGCGAAATATGGTGTCACTCACAAATTATCCACCGCATATCACCCACAAACGAGCGGCCAAGTCGAAGTTGTTAATCGAGAATTAAAACGGATTTTAGAAAAAACAGTTTCTATCAATCGGAAGGATTGGGCAATAAAGCTCGATGACGCGCTATGGGCCTATCGAACGGCGTACAAGACCGCTATCGGTTGTACACCGTATCGAATGGTTTATGGCAAGTCTTGCCACCTTCCGGTCGAATTAGAACACCGCGCATTTTGGGAGCTTAAATTTTTAAACCTCGATTCCACTCTAGCGGGAGAACAAAGAAAATTCCAAATGAACGAATTAGATGAGTGGCGAGCGAATGCGTATGAGAGCAATAAATTATATAAGGAGCGAACGAAGTTTTATCACGATAAGCATATAAAATTTCCAAAAACTTTTTTGCCGGGCGATCTCGTCCTCCTTTATAATTCCCGCCTTCGCCTTTTTCCGGGAAAACTAAAATCCCAATGGTCCGGACCCTTTATTGTTAAAGAGGTTTGGTCCTATGGGACAATTTTAATTTCCCACCCGGAAAAAGGTACCTTCAAAGTAAACGGCCACCGCCTTAAATTATATCTTCCGGGAGAGTTAACTAATGAAAAGAGTGATTCGATTGTATTTCAACCTATAATATGATCGGCAAGTGGGTCAAGCTACGCGACCTTAAACAAAGCGTTGTTGGGAGGCACCCCAAAGTTATCTTTTGTTATTTTCTCTTGTCTCTTCTTTTCTTCTTTAACAACTTTTGCAGGTAATCGCGGCTTCCACACAAAAGCTTCAAAAAAAATCAGGGAAGCCCTTTTTCCTTCTCTTCTTTCGTTTTTGCATTTCTTTTTACCTTTTCTTACTTCATACTTATTCTTAAACATTGTGGACAATGTTTAACTTTAAGTATGGGGGTGTAAATAGCCCTTTGTAAATATTTGTAAATAGTTTTAAAAATAAAATTTTCAAAAAAAAAATGAAAAGAAAAAAAAACAAAAAGAAAATTTTAATTTTGTTTCTATGATTTCCTTTATTTAAGCACTTGTAAAATCCAAAAACTCAAAAAAAATTAGAAAATCGAAAATTTAAATCTTGGAAAGGGACGTTTGGGATTTCATCCCATCACACCTCCTAGTACCTTGCGAACCCTTCACCGGGTAGCCCTTGGGAAGTCCAAGACTTACAAAAATTGTTAAGTTTTAAAGCTAGTTTCCTTTCTTTGTAAATAGTTTTTAATGAGAAAAATTCAAAAATTAAAAAAAAAAAGATAATATCAAAAATTCAAAAAAAAAAAGATAATATCAAAAATTCCAAAAATTCTTATATCCCTCCTTCTTGTTGTTTTTGTGATTTTTTAGAAATATAGTTGAGAATGTTTATAAGCATGTTTAAGTTTTTAATTGGCTAAAATTTTGCTTATCATAGTTTGTTAATTTTAAATTTGAGGTAATCTTGATTTAAGAATCATCTTATGATTTTAAATTGATTAGAGAATTTTGTTAGCATGACTTCTCTTTTTATTTTTAAATGGCTTCATTTTGTAGTGAATTTCCTAAACTTCTTTAGATTTCAATTATATTTTCTTCTAACTTTTTAGATCTTAGGAAATTTAATGTTACTAGAATTTGCTCTCAATATAATGTAAAGCTACCTAGATTTATTTCCCTTCCTTACCCCCTTTGTGGCATATAAAAAATGAACTTTAAAAGATTATATGTCATGGGAATAAGAGGATAAAATTCATTATTCCCTAAAACATATGCACACAAAATATTTGAAAAGATTATATGGCATGGAGTAAGAGGATAAAATTCATTACTCCTAAACCATATACATTTTGGGTTTTTATTTGAAGAGAAAAAAAAAAAAGAGGAAATTTCATGATAAATTCCATTTCCTCCATTCAAAAATTTCTCTTCTTATGCCAAATTTTATGAAATCCCCCTTAGCCAAATATCATTGTTCTAGTTTTAGTTGAAAATTATGGAGAGAGCAATATTTAGTAATTTACTTTTCCTTAAGATTCTTTTAAGATAGAGTTCATATAATTTTAATTTAATTTAGTTTTATAATTTCTACAATTTTGTCAAACAACTTAATTTTCTTGAGAAGTTCTTGCCTAAACATTTTTCCCTCTTTTCAAATTATCATCATAATCTAGGACTTAACTCCCCCTTGAATTTACTCTTAACTTAACTTTTAGTTAAATGAAATTTTAGTTTTAAATTAATATTTTTTTAAGGATGTCTTATAAATTATGCCTCACACTTTTGCTCTGGAATAGCAAAACCTCAAGTATGGGGGTATTTGATAAGTAGTGTTTTTATAACTTTTTAATAGAAAATTTTGTAAATATTTAATTTGAATTTTCCTTTTTATGACAAGTTTAGGTTATAAGTAGTTCTTCTTGTAATTTTGATTCTAACTTAGCATAATTTCAATATTTGCAAAATTTTGGGACAAATCGGGAAAAATGGCATGTCACGCCCTCGGTCACGCCCGTGACCAAGGGCGTGTAACCTAAAGATCAGTCCAGAATGATGCCACGCTGTCTGAGCTAGCCCACACCAAGTCACGCCCTAGGTCACGCCCGTGACCCAAAGTCACGCCCGTGACCAAGGGCGTGTAAACTTAGAATCTTCCACGTGGAGCCGCCGTCGAGACGTGGAGATGCTGTCGAGAAGTCAACCTAAGTCACGCCCGTGACCCACATGTCACGGCCGTGACTTTCCAGCGTGATCTCTACTTCGCCACCGCGCCGAATTCCAGCCCACGCCGCATTTAATGCAGCCGTCCAAAGTCACGGCCGTGACCCGACATGTCACGCCCGTGACATGTCACTTTTTGCCGCGCCGAATTCGAGCCCACGCTGCTGTCGGATCTGATGTGAATAGTGCAGTCACACCCTTGGTCATGCCCGTGACCGAGGGCGTGTAATCTGAAATTTTTTCCTATAAATTCAAAGGTTCTCCTTGAGTCCAGGGTTAAAAATTTTGGAGTGGGGGAGGTGCTGCTAGAGCTGTTAGTGAGTTTTTCAATGCAATTGTTCATGTCTTTAAGCTTTCATGTCTTCCTTTTCAATTCATGCAATGTTTTAGTTTAACTTTCATGTACTAGCTCTTTTTAAGCTTGTAATCTTCATTTCCCTAGCTTTGTAATCTCTCTTTAAGATTGTAATAGTTTTGATTTTCAATAAAAATTAGCTTGCTCTCTTTCATTTGCTCTTTCTCCTTAAGTACTTCTCCTTTCATGCAACGTTAAGTTTTCTTTCCTTTTTCCCCTCCACTATGTTGAGCATTAAGTCTTTTTATTATCGTTTTAATCATTCACTAAGTTTGCAAAATGTCTCTTTTTAACTAAGTAATCAAAACCTCCAAAATATCATTAGATAAGATAATAGTGATTTTCCTCGAAGTAGAAGTAATCAACGCTCCCCATGGAATACGACCTTGGTATTTCCAAATATCCTATACTATAGACGATAAGGTACACTTGCCTTTATCGGATATAGTTTTGGAGAAAATCTCAACCTTTCACTAAATTTCAAAACCGAGAAATCTATATCAGTGCTCCATTGATCCGTCATGAGAGGAGCATTCTTGAAGACTTGTGCAAGCTTGCATATTCTCCGGTTTTTGTGATTGTTCCATACCTGTAGAAGGAGAATCATACATTTCTTAAAGAAATTTCCATACTTTGTATGCACTAGAAAAACAGTATATTAATTTTGAAATGTCGTGAGATAAAGCACAGAAAATACTATTTAAAGCTTTTGCATTTATGTGACGTTCCTTTTTATTTGTTTCATCCGCTGGTCTAGCTATTGCTATATCCCATGCATTGATATCTAAATTTTTAATAAACTTTTTAATTATAAATTTCCACCCTTTATAATTTCTTCCTTCGAATAAAGGTGGTTTAAGAGATTTTTCTTCTTCATAAAAATTTACCCCACTAATAGAAGCGAGATCATGAGACGCCATTATTCCTGGTTGTTAAGCCGATTGGAATAAAACCGCTCTGATACCACTTGTTGGATCGGTTGGCGCCCTTAGAGGGGGGGGGGGGGGGTGAATAAGGGTTTTCAAAATCTTAAAGTATATTTTGAAAAGCTTTGTAATAATGCAAGATTAAAGACAATAAGAAGTCAAGTAAAACAATTGAAATAAAGTAGAGACATGCATTATTAATATCAAATAAGGTTTTACAAAAGTTGACTTCTATGATGCTAGAAATCGGTGGCGATGAATAGTAAACTCTTTTTGTTTTCTATCCCGACTCGCATCCCCACGAACCAGTGGCCCTAGTCTATCCTCCCCGGATTCAGCCTCAAGCCGCTCTAGCAAACCCTTCCCCGGATATGGCCTTGAGCACCCCCTATACCTAGCCTAGATGTAGTCGCCAACACGAGGCGAGTTTCCGCCCTAAGTCCTACCCAGACCTAGTCGCCAACACGAGGCAAATTTACTACTCGATTTAAAAGAAAATATGTGAAATAAAAAGGCAATAATATAAAAATCCCTATATGTGGATCTCTTAGAGAAGTAGACGAAGACGCAAAGTATGATCGTAGTCGATGCGGTCTTTCGTCACGATGATGACGCGTGTTGAAATCTTCTCCACGGATCTCTTTAAGCCTTCATGGATTTGTGGGAGTATCTCTCTGAACCTTCCTCTCTGTGCTGTGGCACAAAGCTCTGGAATTTTGGATCTCAAGAGGATGAGGAAGACGTGGCCAATGGGTCCTTTTCATAGACTTAGCGCTAGGGCCTGCGCTAGTGCTACTGCCGGCGCTATCCCATATTAGGACACATTCTGCGCGGCAGAATCTTCAATCTGAGGAAATAATTCTCCCTTGCCTACTGTGCTCCTCGCTATCGCCTGCGCTATCGGATATCGCCTGCCGCTATCTCCTTCTATAAGTTCTCCCGGCAATTGCGCTTAAGCAAACATTTCGTCGATCGAAAATTCGTCGAACGCAACTAAGAGTTCGTCGAGCGCAATTTTGTCGAACGCATTTCTGAGAATTTTGTCGAGCGTCGCTAACAGTTCGTCAAACGCAGCTAGCTCCTGCTCTAGTACTACCGCCAGCTCTAGTGGGAGATTTGGATTTGATGGCTCAACTTTGGGGGCAACCTTCCTATGTAATCCTTGAGTCATGTGGACTTTATTATCCTGCACACTTAAACACACAAGATCAAATACATATAGGTTTTATTATTCTCAAACCTAGGAGATGCGTAAGACCATGTTCCAACAGATCCTGCACCGCTACAGATCCGGGAGCCGGGGAGGCAAGATGATCGAGTTCGCTAGCAGATGATATGCTTTGGGTGCCACCAATTGGGGCACATCAGAGCCAACTGCCCTCAACAGTTTCTTCCTCCTCCTCCTCCCCCTCCAGCAGCCCCTCCAGTATAGTAGGGCCGAGGCCAAGGCCGAGGATGAGGTCGGGGCCGAGTGTTGGGGATGGAACGTTCACCTAGAGGGGGGGGGGGGGGGTGTTAGGTGATCTTGGAAATTTTTGATCTATTAGTGTGAGTTATCAATATTCAAGCAATGCACAAAATTAACACACAAATAAGTCACACCAGACGACACAAGATCTATAGAGGTTCCTCAAGACGGGGTGTCTTGAGTAGTCCTCTTTCCCTCTATGCCTACCCAGCAGTGTGCTAGGCTCGGCAAACTCCGCCAAAAGCTTCAGGCCCTCAAGCCTTACAACACGGACCCGCAAGTCCCAACAGCCTAAGCCCTCAAGCCCTTACTGCCCCCGAGCCCGCAAGCTCGACACTCAGGCCCTCAAGCCCATCACAACACAGACCTGCAAGTCCTGTGCCTACAGCCTAGGCCCGCAAGCCCCTACTGCGCCCGAGCCCTCAAGCTCGACAAGTCACACCCGCAAGTGCACTGCCCTGGCCCTCATGCCTCACAGCTCTCCAGCCCTCAAGTTAGATGATTTGGCCCGCAAGCCTTACAAAAAAATACAATAATAAAATGTTTCTTCTTCCGGATGAAGATCGGCAACTTTAGCCTGTTGAAGATCGGCTCCTTAAGATTGAAGAAGATTGTTCTGAATCAGATCATGAGCGCACGATTCTTCTTCAAATCTTATCTTAGCCAGATAAGGATTGGCTTCTTAGCATTCGATGAAGATGACTGCTCCTTCTTTTTCTCTTTCTTTCTTGCAGCGCTTGTGTTTTTCGATTCGCTATGTGCGCAAGTTCTTTCTTTTTGATTAGCCTTTTAGGGCTACCTCATGTATCCCTTTTTATAAGACTGCGAGGTCTCCCAATGGTCTTCTAAAAAGTTTCTTTATGTGTCAGACCTCCATTCCTTTTTAGCACGCGCTGATATCTTTATTTCTTTTGGAGTACGCGCTAATACCTCGATTCATTAAGTGCATGCGCTGATTGGACAATCAGGCGGCGACATTAACTGCTGACAGTACGTTTGCACGATTTGAATCTATCTCGACGATATTTCTATTGTTATGACGACATGGATAATATCTTGACAACAGGCCTTTGTCGATGCCATGAACTCTGGTAGACCTTCTTGTCTTCTTTCTTCTTCCTCTGATGCTGGTATCACGACAATACGAGACATCCTGGCGATTCTTCATACACGACAATATGCCATTTATGACTGTGTCGTTGAGATCCTCTTTCTTGCAATATGTCGTCGTAATCATGTTGTTTACTCGACGACATGCCTTCTTCAAGACGATGTCTGTTCTTCTTGACAGTATGGCCATTTTGTTGATGTCGACAATTCTGCATCTTCTCGACGACATTCCTTCCTTCGATATCTTTGATTCTTCTCTACGTTCGACGAACAGCTTTCTGCGATCGACGAACTTGTCATCCTTTGTTAGACGATCGCCATTATTCGTTCGACGATCTCGCCACATCTCAGCATTCGACGATCGGCATTCTTCGTACGACGATCTTGCCATGTCTCAGCGGTCGACTAATACTTTGCTTCTCAGCGGCTGCTGCTCTGCCCGTCATTACGACGACAAGCACGCATTGTCGACGATATCGCATGTTCTTCTCGACGATATGTACTTATATTTTCCTGAGATTATGAACTAGATGTACTATCAAATATAAAGTGATGTACTCTTGACATGATGACTTCTTCAAATCAGGAATCATGTGGGAAAGATTCCGAACAATCTCCCCCTATTTAAAGAAGTCAGAATCTCAATTCAAGCCTACTTTCACTTGACATTAAATATCATAATCTTAGATGGAATTGTGTAAAGATTTAACTTATCTTTTGCAGAACTCTTGGAGTACATCAAGCTTGTAGCTCCCCCTTGATTTGATGCCTCTTCCTTGCTCCCCCTGCCTTTAAGGTCTTCTTGAGCACCACTAGAGCACCATTTCTCCCCCTTTCTGACTTCTTGCCTTCTACCTTTCTAACCAAGGAGTAGCACAAGCTCCCCCTTGCTCAGGAATGATTCTTCAAGGTCCTGTGAGATTTTCTGACCACTCATCTTGAAAGACATTAGTAAATAATAAAGTTGAGGGTTACAATAAGTTTAACATTCCCAATTGGAATTTGAAGAAGTTAAACTTAGCTTCATCTATGGGCTTTGTAAATATATCATCCACTTGTTTGTCTGTTGGGACGAATTCAAGGGTGATATTTTCATTTTTCACATGCTCCCCGATGAAGTGATATCTGATCTCAATATGCTTAGTCCTGCTGTGAGATACAGGGTTCTTAGCAATTTAGATAGCACTGGAAGAGTCACAAAACATGGGTGTTTTGGTCATCTTTAGATTGTAGTCTTCAAGTTGATGTTGAATCGACAGCAGTTGGGCACAGTAGCTCCCAGCAGAGATATACTCTGATTCTGCTGTCAAGATTGCCAGACTGGTCTGCTTCTTATTGCTCCAGGAAATCAGTCTTCCACCAAGGAATTGGCATGTCCCTGAGGTACTCTTTCTATCTTCCTTGCACCCTGCATAATCTTCATCTGAATAACCAGTCAGTTCACACTCATTGTTCCTAGGGTACCATAGGCCAAGATTTGATGTACCCTTTAGGTATCTTAAGATTCTCTTGACAGAGACATCGTGAGATTCCTTAGGATTCACCTGATATTTAGCACAAACACATGTAGCAAACATTATGTCAGGCCTACTTGCAGTTAGATAGAGCAAGGATCCAATCATGCATCTGTACTTGGTTTCATCAAAGGGTATGCCCTTCTCATCCTTGTACAGAGACACATTGGTTCCCATTGGAGTTTTCATTGAAGAAGCACTCTCCAATCCAAATTTCTTGACTAGCTCCCTAGTGAATTTGGTCTGAGAGATGAAAATCCCATCTTCATATTGTTTCACTTGGAGACCTAGGAAGTATTTGAGCTCACCCATACTGCTCATCTCAAACTTTCCCTGCATCAAGTTGGCAAAGTTTTTGCAGAGATTGTTATCTGTAGAGCCAAAGATGATGTCATCTACATAGATCTGCACTAGCAAGATCTTGCCCTTCACTTCCCTTAGGAACAATGTCTTATTAATCTTTCCCCTTAAGAACTTATTCTCAATTAGAAAGCTTGACAGAGTCTCATACCAGGCCCTAGGTGATGCGATGTTCGGCAAGTGCACCGGTCGCGCAAGTAATAAATGTTGGGAATAGGATCCCCGAGTGTCGGTCTCTTGAGGAATGCAGGTTGGGTGAACGAATTGCGTTGTATGACAATTGTTACACAAGCGGGAACAATCACAGAAAGTGGGGTTCTGATTTGGTTTCCTACCGTTAACAACAATAAAAGAAATGCGGGTCGAAATCACCGCTTCACAAGGTGAGATGGATGCAATGGCCGCGATGCCGAGCTTCGTGAGGCGGATGGACGGTGTGCATGTGAATGAAGTGATCACTAGTGCGGGGAGTGAGGGTCGCAAACACCTCTTTGCAAATCGCCGTTAGCTCTTGCTAACGCGAATCGAACACGATGAGTGCGTGAGTGAGTGAGTGAAGGTGAGACGTATCACAAGCAAATACTGAAGAACGGATAAGAAACAACCATTGCATTTAAACTAAACATCATGATATTCAAGTTTAAATGATTCAAAGAAGTACAACAAAAGGGGGAGGAAGAAATCAACCAATGGACGAAGACTAGCGGCCGTTCACGGCTGGAATGGTAGTTTGTCAAGCTACCTCCAGACTCGGGCGGACTGTGCTTCCGGCGTTGAGAGACTGTCACGACCTCTCCATGTGCTTCCGTCATCTTCTACCTCAGGATGACTATTCTTTTCACCGGACCGAACTGGAGATGGCTTGCTTGAGTGCTTGCGGAGGGCGGAGAATGCTCCCGGACGATGGAGGATTGCTTAAAATGGCTGGAGATGACTTCCCCTTGCGGAGAAGATGAGGTGGAGGTGGCTGGAAGTGGAAAACGGCGGCGTACGGATGGTAAATCGCGCTCCCGGAACCCCCCGTATCCCTAATCTGCGGATCAGGACTTTATATAGGCGCTGGAATAAATACTGCGCACGGTCATTGGCGCACGACCAGTGGTCGTGCGCGCTGGAATTCTGTGATCGTGCGCCTGCCTGGGTGGAGCCTGCAAAGTAAGAAATTTATAAAATACCATGTTCGCACGACCAGAGGCGCACGACCGGTGGTCTTGCGCACTATCATAGGTGGTCGTGCGCACTGGTCGAAACAGAACTCATGAAATTGATGTTAAGTGCGCACGAACAGTGGCGCACGACCGGTGGTCGTGCGCACTATCGCAGGTGGTCGTGCGCACTGTCCGAGACAGAACTCAGAAAAAAGGGTTAAGTGCACACGATCAGCGGCGCACGACCAGTGGTCGTGCGCAATCGAACCAGTGATCGTGCGCAGTGTTCCTGTAAAGAATTTTACGAGGAACACCTGCACGACTCCTGTTTCTACAGAAATGCTAATCAGGCCACTGAAAGTGGCACTCAACAAAACGATAAGGCTATCAAAAGGGAATAAGCATAAAACACACCAAATTAGGCCAAGAAGTGCACCTAGCATAGAAAGACAAATATGAGTTGAAACATGGCTAAAGTGCAGTGAAACGACTAGAAAACCAGCCTAGATAGTCCAAATATGTGTATATGATCAGGACTCATCACACCCCCAGACTTACCTGTTTGCACGTCCCGAGCAAACAAAATCTAAGCAGACGGGGAAAAACAACTAGCTGGCAGAGAAATTGCGACACCGAGTACCATGTGAAGTCGCGTGCTCGCACGCATAAAAATATAACAGAGGAAATTTCTAAGTATGCATAACAGTTTGTACTTTTCTCAAATGTGTATCAAAAATTTATTACTACTCAAAAATAGAATCACGGCGAATTATCCGGTCACGCGTAGGGAGAAAATAAACTAATCGCAAAGGTGAGCATTGCCAAAGATCGGGGCTCAGGACAACCTCCAAAGGAATCCACCAATGTCGGTGACCATAGGCTTGCCTGTTCGCACTCTCTCCACGGCACTAGTTTGGCTCACTCACGAATCAGTAGGACTTTAGGTGAAGATGGGGCTTGGGTTTCAGTGAGGTAAACAAGGATAAACATGGAGGCTACGCACCAAACACAAATGAGCTAGCATAAACAAAAAAAAATCTATCCGCTAACCCAAATATATGCGAGTACACCACACCCCCAGACTTAACTTTTTAACAATGGGTGTGTGCACTGCCCACTCCCAAATACAAATCAACAATTATTTTCAATTAAACTTTTTCTTTCTTTATCCTTTTTTTTCAATTTTCTTTTTCTCTTTTCTATTTTTCTTTCTTTTCTTTTCACAACAAAATCAGCAGCTTAAACATTGAAGCACATCCACATTTTCACAAAAATATTCACCACATCAACACCCTGAATGAATATATAAAATACTAAAGCTCGACTTGGGTGCGCGACTAGGATCGACTATGAGGCTTTGGTGAAATAATGGTGGACCTGAATCAAAAGAAGGGGTAGGCACAACGGGGCTAACGAGGATAAGACATTAGGATTGGTACAAAGCTCAACCGGGCCAAAATGAAGGCCTACATCACGTTCGTGCACTGAACTAACCTATACCCATGCTTCGAGAATAGCTTGGGGCATGTTCTTAGCCAACGAAAAAGACTATCCGTCCTCCCGACTCGAGCAATGCAAACCTAATGCCCGACTACACACATCCCTAAGCTACCCTTTGATTCACACCGAATTCACCATTTTTGAGTAGAATAAACAGTATTGACGCAAATAGAAAAATATAAAACTATAAGCATACAGAAAAATTAAATCTACTCAAATTTTTACATGAAACGAGAGCACTCGACTAGGACACTGCAGGAGTCAACATTTTACTCCGTTTCACAATCCTAAGTCAGCACGATGATTTGCCCGAATCTTGCTCAAGAAATGAGTTTAACTCGCGGCACACACACAGCTAAGCACGCGCTCAAGTGGTTGCAAGTGGTGTGTGATGCAATGATCTAAACGAAATAAATCAATAAAAGCTTATAGTATGCATATGCAGTGTGCACGTGCATTGGGTAACACATACTAGCTCTCCCCCAGACTTCACCTAAGAAGTACATCACATGATATTAAAATGAAAAACAGAAAGAGAAAGGGAGAGAGGTTACCCCATGCTCAGCTAGTGAGCATACCAGAAGACGCGTGACTGACCGAGGCCGCCCCACCACCATACGAAGAATCACAACCACCACCTTATAAGATGTGCAATGAATACCTGCAAGGTGGGTGAGCTCCGCAAAACAAAAGCAAAAATGTATAAAAACTGAATTGAAACATGTTAGAAAAACAGAAATCAGCAAATCTGGGTTGTCTCCCAGCAGCGCTTTTATTTTATGTCCTTAAGCTGGACCAAATACCTATATTATAATTGTTTACAGAGCATAGAAATTAAATAAAAAGTGCATGAAACAGAGAGTTTCACAAAATAAGAGATAAAAAGAAAATCAGCTGTAGGCGCTTTTATGGTGCCCGTCTCCCAAAGCTTGAAGGCGGGAGGTGAAGGCTTTAGGGCCAACACTGGTGTCACCCAGTGTTCCCCTAACCTCCGCCCTCTTGCCACGGAGAGCAGCAGAGCGCGCATCGCGCAGACGCTTCTCTTGTTTAAGTTTAGCGACAGTCGGAGACTTTCAACGTTGAATGTTTTCAGATTCTCTCAACTTAGTAGTGGGTGACATCACTTCCGTCGCCGCAGTGACGACCGGATCAGCCCAAGAGATGGAACGCTTAACTAGTTTATTACATGATTCAATGCAAGAGAATAATGGGATGTCATCCCGAATCAAGTTCAGCTCAAAATGTTCAGGACTGTCGTCCTCCTCCCTCTTGGAATTATAGTTTCTCCGAGCATCTACTTTTTCCTCTCCGCTTGACTGGTACTCTTCCTTTTCTCCTTCAGATGATCCATCATCTTTCTTATCCCCTGCGCAACTCAGTGATTCATCAAAAATAAAAGGAGGGGGGCAAATGGATGTTTCAGTTATAGTCTTGGGGCAAGTGGACAAAGGCACCTTATTGGGTAGGAGGACACAACCCACAGAAAAATCAAGGGTGGCACCGCTCTCTTTCAAGAACGGAACACCCAAGATAGGGATGGAGTGATTCTCCCGGGGTCCTAACACTTGAAAATCAGCAACCACCATTGTCCCCTCAACTATAACCTCTACATTTTTAACTTCCCCTTCCGATTGTATGATGGCGCCATTTGCAAGCACAAGAGATTTCCGGTCCTCCGTGTTAATTTCAAGTTGCAATTTATCAACGTCTTGCAAAGCAATGACGTTGCGGGAGGAGCCGGAATCACACAAAGCCTTAGTTTCAATTTTATTAATGGAACAGGAGATTACTAACTCACGCGGCTGACCCACTTCCGCATCGCCAAGACTCTTCCCTTGGTCTATTGGATTTTTGTAGGTGTTACTAGGGAGAGTTCCATGCGACCGCTCGGTGAGCACTTGGGCCAATTGGCCCAGCTGTGTTTCCAAGTTCCGCATGGAGGCGGTTTGGTTAACCATGTTTGAGTTAGCCGCTTGCATAATTTTTTCCATCATCTCCTCCAAGTTACTCTTTTTGGGAGCTGGGGGGCCTTGGTTATATTCCGGGTGAGGTGGCCTTGTTTGGCTCCCGGAGGCGTAGGCATCATTTTGATGCTTCCCCGGTGCCCATCGTTGGCCAGATGCGTTGGGGTTCCATGAGAAGTTTGGGTGACTTCTCACTCCCGGATGATACGTGTTATTAAACGGCACCCCCTTAGGTTGATTACCAACAAAATTAATAGATTCATTTAAAGAAAAGTGTGAGAAGTCACCTGATAAATCATTGCCCGAATATTCATACGCGTGGTGTCCTCCGCCTCCACATCCTTCATACGTAATGACAGCAGCCGGTGCGGATGTAGGCGGGAGTGAATCGACCACGAAGAGACCACGGGCGCTTCTTGGTGCATTCCTCCCGGCAGTCCAAAATGTGCTGTGGGAGGCGGTGTCTCGCAGAATTCGAAGAGCCTCCTCTGGAGTATGGTTCATTAGAGTACCACCCGCAGCAGCATCAATCATTGCCCGGTAGTTGGGCTCGATCGCGAAGTAGAATGTCTCTACCACGTTCCAAGTTTGGAGCTCGTGGTTCGGGCAGAGGCGGAGAAGATCATTAAGGCGCTCCCACGCCTCGACAAGGGTCTCTTGGTCAGCTTGGCGAAAGGTAGCGATCTCCCGCCGCATGCTCACAATTTTATCAACGGGGTGGAATTTGGCCAGGAACTTGGAGGCGAGAACATCCCAAGTCGCAGCGGTCCCAGGAGGAATGGAATGGAGCCACACCTTGGCCTTGTCGTGAAGTGAGAAGGGGAACAGTCGCAGCTTGACTGTATCGTCAGGAATCCCAGTGTAGCGGAAGGTTCCGCAGATATCAGAAAACTCTGCCAGGTGCAGGTGTGGATCTTCACTGGCCATCCCGGAAAACTGAGCATTGTTCCGGATGATGTTCAAGATCGCAGGTTTGATCTCAAACTGGTTGTTCATAATGTTGGGACCAAACCCAGGATACACACTCCCAGCTGTCGAAGTGGTATAATCTCTCATCGTTCGGGGCCGAGGTCTAACTACCTCTTGCTCATCTCCAGGATGGTGCTGCTCCACGTTGGGTACTCTTGGTTCAGCATCATCTGCGTTTATGTTGTCACCCATTACCGCTTGTACGGCTGCTGCGCGCCTTCGTGCGCGAGCGGTCCGTTCGATCTCGGGATCAAAGGGTACAAGTTCCCCCGCGGCTTGTATCTGCATGCACAATCTCAACCAAAAGAAAACAAAGCAAAGAAAGTCAAAAACAGCTGCTCTTATAACAGAAGTTCACAACTTAAGACGTTACACGCCTGAACATTCCCCGACAACGGCGCCAAAAACTTGATGCGATTGATGAGTCCTGATCATATACACTTTTATGGACTCATCTGGGCCATTTTTCTAGTCATTCCACTGCACTTTAGCCTGTTTTAGCTTATATTTGTTATTCCTTGCTATGTGCACTTCTAGGCCCGTTTTGGTGTTATTTCTTGTTTATCTTCATCATTAGCTTTCATGTATTGTTAAGTGCCACCTTTAGTGGCTAGATTGGTGGTTGTGCTGGAATAGGAGTCGTGCAGGTGTTCCCGGTGCAATTCTGCACAGGAACACTGCGCACGATCACCGGTTCTATGGCGCACGACCACTGGTCGTGCGCCACTGATCGTGTGCACTTAACCCTTCTTATGAGTTCTGTTTGGTGCAGTGCGCACGACCATCTACGCTAGTGCGCACGACCACCGGTCGTGCGCCACTGCTCGTGCGCACTTACCATTTAATTTCCGAGTTCTGTTTGCTGTAGTGCGCACGACCATCAACTCCAGTGCGCACGACCACCGGTCGTGCGCCACTGGTCGTGCGAACATGTTATTTCATAATTTCTGTCTTCGCAGGTTCCATCCAGGCAGAGCGCACGATCACCGAATTCTAGTGCGCACGACCACTGGTCGTGCGCCACTGACCGTGCGCACTGTTTAATTCCAGCGCCTATAAATTCCGCTGCACGCAATTTAGGTCAGATCGATCGTTTTCTTCCGCCGTTTTCCGCCCGGTTCCGCCCAGATTCGCCCCTCCACCGTCGCCCACCATATGGAGGTGCTCCGGGCTTGCTCTTCACGCCAATCTTGAGCCGGAGTTTCCTCTCGGCCTCCTCCTTCATCCAAGAGCTCCAAAGGAAGACCTAGCCGCCATTACAATCAAGCAAGAGGAAGTTTGCAACCTCTACCGGATCGTGACACGAAGAAGACGGGTCCATTGGAGAGTCGTGACAGCTCTCTCTACCCCGGACGTAGTTGCGGACCGAGCTTGGACGCGGATTGACAACCCGGTGATTCCAACCGTGAATCTACAACGAGACTTCGGATTCGGTCGATTTCTTGCCTTGTTCTCTTCTTATTGATGTATGTATGTAGTTAGATCTATGTATTAAGATGAAGTAGCACTTAAACTTGCTTTTATTTCTATATATTTCATGTCTATGTGAAATACCCTTTTTGTTTATTTGTGTGCTTGAGGAGCGCCCCATTCCATTTTCCACTCCACCACCGTGTCCGGTGCCGCCCTAGCAATTGCTAGTGGCGTGTTTGTCGAAGAGGTGCTTGCGACCCTCATTCCGCTAGCCTACTCGTCCACCCGCCTACCGAAGCGTGGCATAGCGGCCCGTGTATTCCATCCCGTCTAACGAAGCAGTGCACTCAAGGCCTGCACAGTTCGATTCCGCTTGCCTACTCGTCCATCCGCCCTTTCGACGCAGCGCGCTCAAGGCCTGCCTAGTCTCCATCCCGCCAAGCGAAGCATTGCATAGCGGCATTGCATAGGAGTAGTTGATAGCTTTTATTTTATTTTCCAAAAGCCAACCCAACTCCCCCGCATTCCATCCGATTTAAGAACTTCAATCTCAAGTCCTTCCTCGAAACCTAACTCCACCTTACTGTGTTCCTCAAGAGACTGACACTCGGGGATTTTCCCCATTATTATTACTTGCGCGACCGGTGCACTTGCCGAATCATCGCATCAAGTTTTTGGCGCCGTTGCCAGGGAACACAGTCGTGTGACTTTTCTTGAGAGGGAAAGCCGAGAGATAGTAGTTCTTCCAGTGTGTATAGCCGCTTTATTATTTTTGTTTGCCTTTTAATTATCTTTTGTTTGTTTTTATTTTTTCTCCCCTATTTTAAAGTTTTAGGCAAGTTTTATTCAAGGAGTTTTTCTAGTTGTGTAGATTTCCTTGCAAAGAATTTCAGTTTCTTTTTATCTGCTTTGAATTTTGAAAATATCGTCATGGGATATTTCACCTAGCTTTAATGATAAGATGGTTTATTATATAGACCAAATGAATGAGTTGAATGCTAGGCAGTGTAGGAACATTGTTTGCTTGTTGTGTCGCAGAGAGGGTCATGAATTGAAGGACTGTCCTAGTCTTTTCAAGCCTGACCACCACCCCTCCACTCAGGACAACATTGCCCCTATCGCTCATTCTTTACCCATGGAGGCAATTGTGCCCTCTACCCCCGAGCTTGTCTTGTGCACGGACTCCTCACTCCCTGTTTATGGCTTCACTCCCAGTGATGATGATCACTCATCTGTTAGCCAACAAGGAGAGGAATGGGAGCTCCTAGATGCACCTGAGTCTGATGAGGAAAGTATTCTTTCCATCCGGGAGGCTTTAGCAGATCTTTTTGCGGAGGAACCAAATCTTTGTGTTCCTCCAGTTTCTTTGCGAGATTTTTCTGCACACAATTTTTATGATCCTATCGAAGTGAAGGAGTGGGGTGATGCTTCTGACTTGGAGGGTGCTCCAAAGTGGGATGAGGATGTCATTTACCCTGACGGGGAGAATGAATATTTTGAACGCGATGGTGCACCTCGGTGGGATGAGGAGGATACTCTCTCTGATGAGGAGGTTTGCACTTCTTCATGGGACGAGGAGGTCCAAATCACCACCGAGGCTCCTGAGTTCTCAAGTCCCCCTTGCTATGATATTTACGATGATGATAGTGATCTATCCTTGGATCCTGCCGGGAGTGAGACCGGGATCACTCCCCCGATTTTCGATGATTTGTGTTCTTCGCCTTATTTATTTCTTGATCCCCTTACTTCAACTGAGTCCGTGCATGTTGAATCTTCACAGGTACTTCAAGAGGACTTGGAGCTTTGTGCTCAAGTCAATGATGAGTGTGTCCTTTTATGCGAGGAGGTTGATCCCTCCTCCATTAAGGAAGCCTCATTCGTTGCCTTCTCCTCCTGCGGACCTACTGTGGACGATACCTTGCTGGGCAAGGATAGTTTTGGTGAGATGAGTGAGGACCAGGCCTCCTCCTCTTCTTACTTTCTTTTCCCTCTACCTGTGAGGAGCAGGTATCTATATTTAGGTAGAGGGGTGACTGCTCTGTCTCCGTATCGGTACCCGCTACCGATGCGCATATTAGAACAGTTACCTGTGCACTTTTCTTTTCATAGGCCTATAAGATAGAACTGTACAAAATCTGAATAAGTCGTGCTGGGATGACAATAACCCCAGTAGTTATCTTACTTTTCATGCATTTTATTTTAATCCATCCTGTTTAGTTAGCTGTAGTTTATTGTAGTTTATCTTTTTTCTGTTTCTTTTGTTTTGCGGAGCTGACCCCTGTAGGTACTTCTTCTGGATGGCGGATGCTGCAGCGTTGTCTTAGTTTGCACGCGTCTTCTGGTATGCTCACTTGATGAGCATTGGGTACTCTCTTTCCCTAGCTCTATTTTGATTCTCCTGTCATATATTATGCGGATTGTTTAGTTTAAGTCTGGGGGAGAGTAGTTTTGTTTACCCGCTCACGTGCACTATTGCACTGCATACTAGAAGATTTCATTTAAATTGTTGTTCATTTTCATTGCACACCACCGCACCCACTTGAGCGCGTACTCATCTGTTTGCTTGCTCTGTTGTGAATTTAATTCTTCTGCTTATTTGGGAAAGTCTAGGTGATGGCTTAGGACTATGTAGCAGAGTAAAATGTTGACTCGAGTAGTGCTCCTAGTCGAGTGCTCGGTTGCATAGAGATTTGGGTAGATTAGATTTCTTTTTATACTATGGTTTTATATTTTTCTTATTAGTGTAAATGTTGTTTACTCTACTCAAATGGTGAATTCGGTGGAATCAAACGGTAGCATAGGGATGTGTGTAAACGATCGCTATATTCGTATTGCTTGAGTCGGGAGAAAGGAGAATCTTTCTCGGTGGCTAGAACTTGCCCCAAGCGATTCTTGAAGCATGGGTATACGGTTAGTCAATTGCGTGAATGTGATATAGGCCATCATTTTGGCCCGGTTGAGCCTTTGTGCCTATCCCTACCGCTATATCCTCGCTAGCCCAGTTGTGCCTACCCGTTCTTTGATTCAGCCCCACTTTTATTTCACCAAAGCTCAAAAGCCAATCCTAGTCGCACACCCAAATCTGAGCTTTAGCTGTTTATTATTTTCATGAGTTGGGTTGTTGATGTGGTAATATGTTTGTGAAGATGTGGATGTGTCCTTTTGTTTAATTGCTGAAAATGATAAGAAAAGAAAAAAAATGAGAAAAAGTAAATAAGTTAAAAAGAAAGGTAAGAGAAGGAATGTTTAATTGAAAATCTTTATGTATAGATTTATGTTTGGGAGTAGGCGGTGCACGCACCCATGCTGTTAAGTCCAAGTCTGGGGGTGTTGTGTACCCGCATGTTTGTGTGGTGAATGAGGATAGTTTCCTGCATTAGCTCATTTGGGTTTAGTGCTTTAACCGTCGTTTTTATCTTTGTTTTTCCTCACCTAAACCCAAGCCCCATTCAAAACCTAAAGTCCTATTGATTCACGCATTTGAGTCAAACCAGTGCCGTGGAGAGAATGTGACCGGGCAAGCTTATGGTCACCTACACTGATGGATTTCAGTGGAGTTTTTCCCGCATCCCAATCTTGAGCAATGCTCATCTCAGCGCTTAGTTTACTTTCTCCGTATGCATGACCGAATGATTCACCGTTGTTCACCATTTTGAGTAGTTGTAATATGCTTTTACTCTTTTAGAAATATATAAACTGTTTATATAATCAGAAATCTTCTCTACTATTCTTCTTATGCACATGAGCATGCAACTTCGCATGGTACTCTGTATTGTAGTTTTAAGCCATCTACTTTTCTTTCCCCGTTCGCTTAGAATTTGTTTGCTCGGGACGCGCAAACAGGTAAGTCTGGGGGTGTGATGAGTCCTGATCATATACACTTTTATGGACTCATCTGGGCCGTTTTTCTAGTCATTCCACTGCACTTTAGCCTGTTTTAGCTTATATTTGTTATTCCTTGCTATGTGCACTTCTAGGCCCGTTTTGGTGTTATTTCTTGTTTATCTTCATCATTAGCTTTCATGTATTGTTAAGTGCCACCTTCAGTGGCTAGATTGGTGGTTGTGCTGGAATAGGAGTCGTGCAGGTGTTCCCGGTGCAATTCTGCACAGGAACACTGCGCACGATCACCGGTTCTATGGCGCACGACCACTGGTCGTGCGCCACTGATCGTGTGCACTTAACCCTTCTTATGAGTTCTATTTGGTGCAGTGCGCACGACCATCTACGCTAGTGCGCACGACCACCGGTCGTGCGCCACTGCTCGTGCGCACTTACCATTTAATTTCCGAGTTCTGTTTGCTGTAGTGCGCACGACCATCAACTCCAGTGCGCACGACCACCGGTCGTGCGCCACTGGTCGTGCGAACATGTTATTTCATAATTTCTGTCTTCGCAGGTTCCGTCCAGGCAGAGCGCACGATCACCGAATTCTAGTGCGCACGACCACTGGTCGTGCGCCACTGACCGTGCGCACTGTTTAATTCCAGCGCCTAAAAATTCCGCTGCTCGCGATTTAGGTCAGATCGATCGTTTTCTTCCGCCATTTTCCGCCCGGTTCCGCCCAGATTCGCCCCTCCACCGTCGCCCACCATATGGAGGTGCTCCGGGCTTGCTCTTCACGCCAATCTTGAGCCGGAGTTTCCTCTCGGCCTCCTCCTTCATCCAAGAGCTCCAAAGGAAGACCTAGTCGCCATTACCATCAAGCAAGAGGAAGTTTGCAACCTCTACCGGATCGTGACACGAAGAAGACGGGTCCATTGGAGAGTCGTGACAGCTCTCTCTACCCCGGACGTAGTTGCGGACCGAGCTTGGACGCGGATTGACAACCCGGCGATTCCAACCGTGAATCTACAACGAGACTTCGGATTCGGTCGATTTCTTGCCTTGTTCTCTTCTTATTGATGTATGTATGTAGTTAGATCTATGTATTAAGATGAAGTAGCACTTAAACTTTCTTTTATTTCTATATATTTCATGTCTATGTGAAATACCCTTTTTGTTTATTTGTGTGCTTGAGGAGCGCCCCATTCCATTTTCCACTCCACCACCGTGTCCGGTGCCGCCCTAGCAATTGCTAGTGGCGTGCTTGTCGAAGAGGTGCTTGCGACCCTCATTCCGCTAGCCTACTCGTCCACCCGCCTACCGAAGCGTTTCATAGCGGCCCGTGTATTCCATCCCGTCTAACGAAGCAGTGCGCTCAAGGCCTGCACAGTTCGATTCCGCTTGCCTACTCGTCCATCCGCCCTTTCGACGCAGCGCGCTCAAGGCCTGCCTAGTCTCCATCCCGCCAAGCGAAGCATTGCATAGCGGCATTGCATAGGAGTAATTGATAGCTTTTATTTTATTTTCCAAAAGCCAACCCAACTCCCCCGCATTCCATCCGATTTAAGGACTTCAATCTCAAGTCCTTCCTCGAAACCTAACTCCAGCTTACTGTGTTCCTCAAGAGACCGACACTCGGGGATTTTCCCCATTATTATTACTTGCGCGACCGGTGCACTTGCCGAATCATCGCATCAGCGATGTTCGGCAAGTGCAACGGTCGCGCAAGTAATAAATGTTGGGAATAGGATCCCCGAGTGTCGGTCTCTTGAGGAATGCAGGTTGGGTGAACGAATTGTGTTATGTGACAATTGTTACACAAGCGGGAACAATCACAGAAAGTGGGGTTTTGATTTGGTTTCCTACCGTTAACAACAATAAAAGAAATGCAGGTCGAAATCACCGCTTCACAAGGTGAGATGGATGCAACGGCCGCGATGCCGAGCTTCGTGAGGCGGATGGACGGTGCGCATGCGAATGAAGTGATCACTAGTGCGGGGAGTGAGGGTCGCAAACACCTCTTTGCAAATCGCCGTTAGCTCTTGCTAACGCGAATCGAACATGATGAGTGCGTGAGTGAGTGAGTGAAGGTGAGACGTATCACAAGCAAATACTGAAGAACGGATAAGAAACAACCATTGCATTTAAACTAAACATCATGATATTCAAGTTTAAATGATTCAAAGAAGTACAACAAAAGGGGGAAGAAGAAATCAACCAATGGACGAAGACTAGCGGCCGTTCACGGCCGGAATGGTAGTTTGTCAAGCTACCTCCGGACTCGGGCGGACTGTGCTTCCGGCGTTGAGAAACTGTCACGACCTCTCCACGTGCTTCCGTCGTCTTCTACCTCAGGATGACTATTATTTTTACCGGACCGAACTGGAGATGGCTTGCTTGAGTGCTTGCGGAGGGCGGAGAATGCTCTCGGACGATGGAGGATTGCTTAGAATGGCTGGAGATGACTTCCCCTTGCGGAGAAGATGAGGTGGAGGTGGCTGGAAGTGGAAAACGGCGGCGTACGGACGGTAAATCGCGCTCCCGGAACCCCCCGTATCCCTAATCTGCGGATCAGGACTTTATATAGGCACTGGAATAAATACTGTGCACGGTCATTGGCACACGACCAGTGGTCGTGCGCGCTGGAATTCTGTGATCGTGCGCCTGCCTGGGTGGAGCCTGCAAAGTAAGAAATTTATAAAATACCATGTTCGCACGACCAGAGGCGCACGACCGGTGGTCGTGCGCACTATCGTAGGTGGTCGTGCGCACTGGTCGAAACAGAACCCAGAAATTGATGTTAAGTGCGCACGAACAGTGGCGCACGACCGGTGGTCGTGCGCACTATCGCAGGTGGTCGTGCGCACTGTCCGAGATAGAACTCAGAAAAAAGGGTTAAGTGCACACGATCAGCGGCGCACGACCAGTGGTCGTGCGCAATCGAACCAGTGATCGTGCGCAGTGTTCCTGTACAGAATTTTACCAGGAACACCTGCACGACTCCTGTTTCTACAGAAATGCTAATCAGGCCACTGAAAGTGGCACTCAACAAAACGATAAGGCTATCAAAACGGAATAAGCATAAAACACACCAAATTAGGCCAAGAAGTGCACCTAGCATAGAAAGACAAATATGAGCTGAAACAGAGCTAAAGTGCCGTGAAACGACTAGAAAACCGGCCGAGATGAGTCCAAATATGTGTATATGATCAGGACTCATCACTAGGTACCTGCTTTAAGCCACAAAGTGCTTTTCTATGAAAGTAAACATAATCAGGATAAGTAGAGTCAACAAAACCTGAAGGCTGCTCTACATATACTTCCTCTTTGAGGTCACCATTTAGGAAGGCTGACTTCACATTCATTTGGTAGACCTTGAAACCTTTGTATTGAAAGTGGAGGTCAGATCTTAAATTACTCTAGAGGGGGGGGGGGGGGGGGGGGTGGGTGAATAGAGTATTAAAATTTTTAATTCGTTTTATAGCGGAAATTAAACTACTGTTTAAGTATGTGTGTGTATTTAGTGTGAGTTATAGAAAACTACAGAAATACTAAAGGACACACAGCACAAGCACACAGAAATAATCAAGCACAGAAGACACAAGGAGCTATAGTAGTTCCCCAATAAATCTGGGTACGTCTACTCTTCTACCACCCTTGGTAGGAATCAACTAGGAGGGTTGATAAGGTGCCCAAGCACCAAGGGATTTTTGATAAGGTGTCCACACACCAATAAGCTTTTGATAAGGTGCTTAAAAACCACACTAGGATTTTTTGATAAGGTGTCTTGCCACCACTGGGTAAACTTTTGAAGGGAGTATTAACCCTGTACAGGATGAGATAAAAGGTATAGAGTGTTCTTCTCTGTCAATGATCTGAGAGAAGACAAAATGTGTTGAAGCAGAAAGCTCCCCCTGTCTGATGAGAGTTGATGACAGCTTTGTGGACAGAGCTTTCTCAAATAGAAGTCTTTGTAGCAGATGATCTGGAAGAAATTAATCTTCAGATTGTTGTTGCTCTTGAAAGACTTTATCTTACAGCAGATCTAAGAGATTAATTCTTGTTCTCAGAATGATGAAGATGCTGCCTTGATGAAGAAGAATGCTGAAAAAGAATAGTGTATTTTCTTCTTCTTCTTCTTCTGAAAAACTTCTTCTATCCTCCTTATTCTGTGATCACAGGAGAGAGAAAGTGATGGTGAAGTTTTTCTTTATTTCTCTCACCAAAAATGACTATCTCAGTTCTTGCTATGTTGTACTTCTTTTCTTCTGATAACTGTATGTATATATTTTCAAATTCAAATCTTCTATCTCTTTAAGGAATGTCTTCTTCTGACTTAAATCCTTCTTGGAACCAGGTAGCCACCCAAAACGATTTTGGCAGGTCCTTTTAATTCTTTTTGTCGAGAAAGATGCCTTTGGCATTAAATGTCAACGACTATTCTTCTTCTTGGAATAGAAGGAATATAAGGATATAATAAATTAGAAAGATATCCTAACTTGGTTGCCCGAATACATCCAAGGAGAGATAAATATATCCGTTATTCTGCTGAGTTGAGTTCAGAGAACTGACATCCACTGAGAATATAAGTCTGAACATCAGAAAGCAATTTGTCGAGCACTGGCTAGAATTTGTCGACCGCCGCTAGTCATTTGTCGAGCGCTGGCTTAGAATTTGTCGACCGCCGTTAGTCATTTGTCGAGCGCTGGCTTAGAATTTTTCGACCGCTGCTAGTCATTTGTCGAGCGCTGGCTTAGAATTTGTCGACCGCTGGAACTGTGAGTTTCTTCAGTCTGCTAGAAGCAATTTGTCGAACGAATCTGGTCATTCGTCGAACACCATTTGCCATGTGTTGAGCTTGAATTTTCCTAAGTTCTGCTAATCTAATCAGCTTAAAACTTGACCCTAAGGCTATACATTGGGGTCAATACAGATCCTAATCAACATATAGTGATCCTAGCCCAAATTAGTAATAGGGTTGTTCCAATAATCTCCCCCTATTTGGGTTAGGATACTATTTGACAAATAATTAAATGGATATAGCAGAAAGTATAATCAACAGAGCAACAATGAAATGAAAGATATCTGATAAATTAAAATAGATCATCAGATAAGATAAAAATAAATGCTCTGAGTTTAGAAACTTTACATTCATTACCAAGCAATTTATTTAAGACTTTTTGTTCTGAGAAGGTGGCTTGAATATGATTTTCCTGTTGGGGTCTTCTGATTTCTTTTTGCTGATAAACAAATCTTGAGCTCCAATGATTTTCTGTTCTTTGACATGAGGAATAATTGCTTCTGGGTGCATATCAATATATTCCTCAGCATTGAATGCTTTAAATGTTTTGTATTTTTCAAGTTCTTTTCTTCTGTATTCTGACATGGTTGAGAAACCTGAGAAGTCTTTGCCTTCTGCTTTAGCCTTTTTAATCTGTGCATATGCAATTGTTTCTCTCAGTCTTGCCATCTGACAGATTTTCTCTTCTTCTGGATCTGGAAAGTAATAAATATCTTCTGAATCATTTTTGTCCAAAGTGACCTTTTGAGGTACTCTATCTCTGTGAAGAGATCCATCAGATATGTGAAGTTTGTATTCTGAAGATATTTGAGAAGAAGAAAAGGTTTTCCTTTCTTGAAGGATAGGTACTGATTTCTTAGAGAAAGGAGCACTGGCTGATCCAGGGCTTGAGAACCACTAGAACTACCAGGTCTCCCAGAATGTTGAGAGCTTGGCTTCTGAGAGGAAGATGATACACCTGATGATCCTGTTGCACCAGCTGCTGGAGGAGGAGGAGGAGGATGATTGTGCTTGACTGGTTTGTCAGGGATGTAGCCAGTCTTCTTGAATTTCTTCCTCCTGTTGTTCTCATTTCTAGAGAGCTTCATCCAGTGAGGAGTTTTCTCATCAAGAGGAACATTATACAAAATGTACAGAGGAATGTCATTATTTGGATTTGGGGGCTTGGGAGCAGCCTTTGACTTAGCTATTCTTTTCTTTCTTTTCTTTGAAAGTGTATCATCAGAATCACTGTTGTCATCATCATCATCAGAGTCAGAAGATGAGATTGGCTTATTGTATAAATCATCAATTCTCTTGATTGCTTCACGAGCCTTTAATCTTTCTTCTTCAGCTTTGTCAAACTCTGCATTTGCTTCTTTCCAGATTTCATCAAAGCTTGGCATTGGTTCTTCATTCCATACAAGATTTGGAGGTGAAGAAGTAATTTGTGAGGCTGTTGTATCATCAAGGAATTCTGCAAGATTATCTTCATATTCTGCAGAGTGATCCTTTATTTGAATGTCTTGAACAGTGAATGAAGGAATATAGGAGATGTAATTTTGTATGATATCAGAATGAGTCTTCTGAGGAAGACATATCAGAGCCTTTTATAGGTCCTCTATGCATACCTTTGGTGATATCCTTGAAGTATATGTGACATCAAATTTTGATAATAAGCTATATAGATCACAGGATGGATGAATGCATATACTATTTATTTCTTCTATAACTTGTGTATCTGAATCAATTATATATGTATCAAAAATTGTAACTTCTGTATCTACTTCTGTTTCTGGAGCTTCTTCATAGGACATCTCCCCCTGCCTAGTTTCAGGGCAGCCTGAATCTAGGCCCCTAGAAGAAGGGACAGTAGTGGAGGAGGGAAGAGAAGCTATTTTAGCAGAAAGAGTAGAAATTGCCTGAAGAACTGGAGCAAGTTTTGCATCCAGGAGCTGGCTTATTTTAGGAAGAATAAGATCAAAAACTTGATCAGCAATAGAGGAGAGGTTGAGGGATGGATAATCTGGTGGATGACTAGAGGATGGTTGTGAAGTGGATGGAGATGATATTGGAGGAATGATATTGCTGATGTTAGTGGTATGTGTGGGAATGTCTAAATGGATTGGACTAGGAGAATGAATAGGTGAATGATATTCATTGTGTATTGGAGAGGGAGGTGTGGTAGGTAGTGGTTCTGAAGATAGAGGTGGAGGTGGAACATAACTGATGTGGGCAGTTGAAAGTGGAATATCATTGATGGGTGATATTGTAGTTGAAGGAGGGGATGAAGAGTGAGAATGTGCAGGAGATTGTTGAGTAGGTGGAGAGAAGATATGAGAGGAAGAAGGAATTGAGGAAGGAGCTTCTAGAAGGGTAGAGGGAGTGACTTGATCAGTCCTTGTGTCCTCAGAAGCTTTCCTTTTTCTGGAGGCATCAGCTCCTGTATTTTTCTTGGGAATTACTCTATCCCATTTAGCAAAGAGTGCTGAGGTCAGCCTCTTGCTGGCATTTATTGTTACTTTTGGTGACACCAGAAGCTCTGGATGCCTTTCCTGTAGAAAAATCCCTAAAACTCTTCCAAAACATACATTGTCTTTAGAGTTTTTCTTTTTAATTAGGTCAAAAAGGATTGATCCCCAGTTGACTTTCTTCTTCTCCATTAAGGCCACCATTAACAGAAATTGGTGCCTACTGATATAGTCATGCCCAGAAGTTTTGCTCAGCAAGACTTTTCCAACAATATCTGCTAAGAACTTGTAGTCCTGAGACAGGTTCTTTTTCAGAAGGTGGCTAGGGTTTCCAGTCAAATGGCCCATTTTGACTAAAGCTTCATCAAATTCATTTGAGCTTATGTCTAATTCATCTTCACCATTTTCAAAACCAAAGATTTCAGAAAGGATGGTGGGAGAGAGAGAGACATGATGACCTGGGATTGTTCTCGACAAGCTTTCATCGACTGGTTTTGCAGTGTAAACCCATTCTTTTATCTCTGCAACAGCTATATTCTGCCTGGTGCTTAGAAGCTTCCTTAGATGTTGTTCATCCAGTGTTTGAAGAATGTTCTTGAAGATTTGGTCCGACTGTGCAAACGAGTCCATGTCAATGTCGAAACCTGCGTCAAACTTCATTAGGTGCAGAGAGGCCTGAGGGATCGCCATTGTTCCTGCAAAGAAAGTTGAAGATCAAGTGCAGAGGGGAACTGGAGGGAAAGACGATTTCTGTAGGCGCAAAGCTTAGAATAAGATAAAATAAGGCTTATATAGAAGGGTCGAAGAATGAGGGCGCATTCGTAAACCACTGTTCGACAAAACCTAATAAAATTAGAAGTCGAAAAGGCTTTATTTCTTTGTCTGAAAGCGTTCGACGAGAGCATCTTTTTCGTTGACCGTCGTTCGACAAATGAAATTGCCTTAACTGACTCTGCGTTTAAGAGTTTTCAGAGACCATCGTTCGACAAATGATTCAAGTTTGTCGTTCTTCGTTCGACAAATTTGTGAGAAAAATAGAAATACTTAATTTTTAGCAGATTGAATCTCCATCTATCATTCCTAGTTGATTTATAAAGAAGATGTGCTTCTTTTCATCCAGGGGCTTGGTGAAAATATCAGCTCTTTGCAAATCAGTAGAAATGAATTGTAGGCAAATTTTGTTTTTATCCACATTGTCCCTGAGGAAGTGGTGCCTAATTTCTATGTGTTTAGTCCTACTATGGAGAACTGGATTTTGTGCTATTGATATTGCACTAGTGTTGTCACAAAATATAACTGAATTATTTAAGTTGACACCAAAGTCTATGAGCTGATTTTGTATCCACAATATCTGTGAGCAGCAACTGCCAGCAGCTAAGTATTCAGCTTCAGCTGTTGATGTAAACACAGATGTTTGTTTCTTACAAAACCAAGACACAAGCCTATCACCAAGAAACTGACACGTTCCTGATGTGCTTTTCCTATCTACCCTGCATCCAGCATAATCTGAGTCTGAGAATCTAGTTAATTCAAATTCAGATGTTGTTGGATACCAAAGTCCCAGATTAGGGCAACCCTTTATATATCTTAAAATTCTTTTTACAAAAGTAAGATGCAATTCTTTAGGATCAACTTGAAACCTAGCACAAATGCATGTAGCAAACATTATGTCTGGCCTACTGGCTGTTAAATAGAGTGGAGAGCCAACAATTGCCCTGTACAATTTCTGATCAACAGGTTTCCCTGATTCATCAGTATTAATAACAGCATTAGAGGCCATGGGTGTTTTCATAGTAGAAGAATCAGACATTCCAAATCTTTTCACTAATTCCTTAGCATACTTAGATTGAGAGATGAAGATTCCTGATGGGGTTTGCTTCACTTGAAGACCAAGGAAGTAAGATAATTCACCCATACTACTTATTTCAAATCTTGATTGCATTAGATTGGAAAATCTTTTGCACAATTTTGAATCAGTAGATCCAAAGATAATGTCATCTACATATATTTGAACTAGTAGAGTTTGATTTTTATGTACTTTGTAAAATAATGTTTTGTCTACCATGCCTCTACAGAAATTGTTTTCCAAGAGAAAGTTAGCTAAAGTCTCATATCATGCTCTGGGAGCTTGTTTGAGACCATAGAGAGCTTTATTAAGTTTGAATACATAGGAGGAATGAGTTGGAGAGATGAAACCTGGTGGTTGTTCCACATAGACTTCTTCTTTGATGTCTCCATTGAGAAAAGCACTTTTCACATCCATTTGATATACCTTACACTTCTTGAATGCAGCAAAGGCCAAGAAAATCCTTATAGCTTCAAGCCTTGCAACAGGGGCAAATGTCTGATCATAATCTATGCCTTCTTCCTGTGAATATCCTTGAGCTACCAATCTTGCTTTATTTCTCACAATATTTCCTTGATCATCAAGCTTGTTCCTGAAGACCCACTTGGTGCCAATAACTGGATGGCCTCTTGGTCTTGGAACCAAATCCCAAACCTTGTTTCTTTCAAACTGGTTGAGTTCCTCTTGCATTTCAAGAATCCAATTTGGATCTTGTTCTGCATTTTTTATGGTTTGAGGTTCAACTTGTGATAGAAAGCAAGTATGCATCTGATTTTGGTGTAGTTGATATCTTGTTTGAACACCTGCTGTGATATCACCAATCACTTGTGAGATTGGATGATCTTTGACTGTGATGTGGTCAGCAGTTGGAGTTGGTTCAACAGTAGTATCTTCATTGGGAATTTGTTCAGCTATTATATCCTGTGGAGGATGTTCTGTTGTTGCTTGATTCAGTTAATCAACAAGATCTGGATGATCTTCTTCTTCACTATCTTCAAGAGTTTGAGGTAATGGATGCAGTGAATCTCCTGTCTGTAGATTTAGCCCTTTAAGTTCTTCACATAGAGCTGGTACCTGCAAAGTGTTCTTGGTAGAAGAGCTCTTTTCCTTGTAAAACATGTTAGTTTCATCAAAGGAAACATGCATAGACTCTTATATTTTAAGAGAGGATTTGTTAAATACTCTATATGCTTTGCTAACTATTGAATATCCTAAGAAGATTCCTTCTTCAGATTTTGGTTCAAATTTCCTAAGATATTTCATATCATTGTTATGAACAAAACATCTACATCCAAAAGTTCTAAAATAATCAACTTTGGGTTTCTTCCCTTTAAGCAATTCATAGGGAGTTTTACCCTTAAGTTTGTGTATCAAACTTCTATTCAGAACATAATTTGCTGTGCTGACAGCCTCAGCCCAAAAGGATAGGGGTAAGTTAGCATCTGCAAGCAATGTTCTTGCTGATTCAATTAGAGTTCTATTCTTCCTTTCAACTACCCCATTTTGTTGAGGAGTTCTAGGAGCTGAGAAGCAATGCCTGATACCTTCCATCTCATAGAATTCTTGCATAAGAAGAGACTCAAACTCAGTGCCATGATCACTTCTGATCAATGCAACTACAGTAGAGTACTCAATCTGTATGCTCTTAAGAAAGTCTGTAAGAACTTTAAAGTTATCTGACTTTTCTCTCAAAAAGAACACTCAAGTGAATCTAGAGAAGTCATCCACAATAACTAGAGTGTAAGACTTCCCCCCTAAGCTATTTATTGCAATAGGTCCAAAAAGGTCCATATGTAGCAAGTATAAGATTCTAGGTGAATCACTTTTAGATAATGATTTAATGTTGTTTTTGGTTTGCTTACCTAATTGACATGCTCTACAAAGACCTTCTTTCATATATGATCCTGATGGTAAGCCTCTAACAAAATTATCCTTAGCTAATTTAGCAATGGTCCTAAGGTTTACATGTCCTAATCTTTTATGCCATAATTCACTAGATTTGCTCAACTCATTAAATAAACAAATTTCTGATTTAGATGAGTTGAAGTTTACTAAATATATATTTCCTTGTCTAATTCCTGATAGAATAATAACATTATCAGATGATTTAATGATGCATTCTGATTTATTAAATGTTACCTGATAACCTTCATCACATAACTGACTTATGCTGATGAGGTTGTGCTTTAGACCCTTGACATAGGCTACTTCCTTGAATGTCACTGTTCCAACTTTAATTTGACCATAGCCTTTGGTTTGTCCACAGTTGGAGTCTCCAAAGATCACCTTGGGTCCATGTTTTGCCTTGTAGTTGTTCAGGTTGGCCTTGTTCCCTGTCATATGCTTTGAGCATCCACTGTCCAAGTACCATTTTTGATTTAATCTTGGATGGCTGTGTACCTGCAAAGACAAAAATATAAACTAGTTGTTTTTGACCCAGACTACCTTGGGTCCTTTTATGTTACCACAAAATTCAAAGATAAAGGTCATTTCAGGCTGATCCTTGTAGCCTTGTGGATGATATCTCCTTGGAGGTATAGTCCACTCAGTAAAAGGATTTTTAGTATACTTAGGATTAGAATTCTTAGAGTTTTCTGTATAGTGCTTGTTCGAGGAATTTGAATAAATTCGTCGATTATTGTTCATTTTATAACTATACTGAAAATCTGTTATCAATTTTCGTCGAGCCTCGTTCGACAGATTTGAATCCTTTTGTCGAGTGTCGTTCGACGAATTCTTCTGAATTCTTTTATCCTTAACAAACTTGCTTGAAATGTCTTTATTTCTTTCTGCAGCTTCTTTGCTTTTAGCAGAAATGAATTTTATGGGTGTGGAGATGATGTTTCTCTTAATCAGAGATGGCTCTCTTGATGAGGCACCCAAGCCCAGTTTGCTATTATTAAATCTAGCATTGACAGTGCTTGTGATGTCCATCAGCTTGATACTTCTCCCATTGAGGGATTCTTCAAACTTTTTGGCTTCAGATAACTTACTCTCAAGAGTAGTAATGTGTTCTCTGGAGGCAGCCAAATCTTTCTTAAGATTTCCATTCTCTTCACTTATATTGTTCATTTCAACTAACTTAGTTCTGAGAGAGATTATTTCTTTCTCAGATTTTATTAAGTCTTGGCAAAGAGTTTTAAAATCATCTTTGAATTCAATAGAAGTGAAATCAAAGTCAGATAATACCTGATCAATATCATCTTCTGATTCTGATTTCTCTTCATCAGAATTGTTAGTTGAGGCATTGATTGCCATCATGCAAAATTTTTTTTCTTCTTCATCATCATTGGAGCTGGATGATGATGGTGATTGTGACTCATTGTCTGAGTCATAAATAGCCATTAAGCATTGGCTATTTTTTTTTGTTTCTTCTTCATCAGAGGAGCAAGATGAAGATTCTGATTCAGATTCTGTTTCACTCCAGGATGTTGCTACAAATCCTCTTCCCTTCTTCTTGTGAGAGTGGGAGGAAGATTTGCTGGAGCCCTTCTTTTCTTCCTTTTCTTTTCTTCTTTCCTTCTTGTCCTTCTTGTGTTGAATCTCTGGACATTCAGGAGCGATGTGTCCTGGTTTCCTGCAGCGAAAACATATGATTTCATTAGAATGATTTTTGTCATACCTTGGCTTGTCATGACTTCTGGATAGCTGTTTTCTGAAGTCTTTCTTAGCCATCTTATAAAATCTTTTGGCTAACAGACTCATAAACTCCTTTCAGGAGCTTTTCCTTTATCTTCTGCAGCTTTGAAGGCTATGCTTCTTTCCTTCTTGGGTGCTGAGGATGAAGTGGATTCTTCAGTTTCCCTAGTTTTGATGAGCTGCTCATAAGATTTGAGCTTGCCTAATAGAGCTTCAGTGGTGATCTCATTGAGACTTCTGCCTTCTTGATTGGCCAGATTCTGGAGTCCCATGAGCTGGGAAAGCACATAAGAATTTTGTCATTAATCTCTGTGATTGAGATCACTTTGTCCAAAGACTTCAGCTCATTTATTATGAGGCTGAGCCTATTGTACATATCAGCAACATTTTCTGATTCTCCCTTCTTGAAGTTCTCATATTGAGAGATCAGGTGAGATCTTCTATCTTTTCTTTCATCTGCTGAGCCTGCCACCATGATGTTGAGAGATTCCCAGATTTCTTTTGCTGAGGTGCACTCAACTACTTTCTGGAATATGTCATCTGACATAGTTAGGGCCAGAATGTTCATGGCCTTTGCATCTGCATTTCTCTGCTTCTTCTGAGCCTCAGTCCACTCAGGAGGTGGAACAGCAGTGTTGTTTGTTGTTGCAGCAGTACAAGCTGATGTTGTAGGTGCTGGAGGTCCTGTAAGGATAATATTAAAAATCTCCTCATCAATGGAGTTCATATAAAGCCTAATCCTTGCTTTCCATAGTGCAAACTTATTGAGATTGCACATAGGAGGTCTTGTGCTGGAATACTCCTTGTTTTGTGCCATGAGTTTTAAATAAGATAAAATTCTAGAGAAGGAAACTCTTAGAAAAATTAAGATCTGGTTGATCTTTGTGATTCAGGTGTTAGCCTGTAAAGAATCAACCTCGCTTTGATACCAATTGAAAGTGGAGGTCAGATCTTAAATTATTCTAGAGGGGGGGGGGGGTGAATAGAGTATTAAAATTTTTAATACGTTTTATAGCGGAAATTAAACTACTGTTTAAGCATGTGTGTATTTAGTGTGAGTTATAGAAAACTACGGAAATACTAAAGGATACACAGCACAAGCACACAGAAATAATCAAGCACAGAAGACACAAGGAGCTATAGTAGTTCCCCAATAAATCTGGGTACGTCTACTCTTCTACCACCCTTGGTAGGAATCAACTAGGAGGGTTGATAAGGTGCCCAGGCACCAAGGGATTTTTGATAAGGTGTCCACACACCAATAAGCTTTTGATAAGGTGCTTAAAAACCACACTAGGATTTTTTGATAAGGTGTCTTGCCACCACTGGGTAAACTTTTGAAGGGAGTATTAACCCTGTACAGGATGAGATAAAAGGTATAGAGTGTTCTTCTCTGTCAATGATCTGAGAGAAGACAAAATGTGTTGAAGCAGAAAGCTCCCCCTGTCTGATGAGAGTTGATGACAGCTTTGTGGACAGAGCTGTCTCAAATAGAAGTCTTTGTAGCAGATGATCTGGAAGAAATTAATCTTCAGATTGTTGTTGCTCTTGAAAGACTTTATCTTACAGCAGATCTAAGAGATTAAGTATTGTTCTCAGAATGATGAAGATGCCGCCTTGATGAAGAAGAATGCTGAAAAAGAATAGTGTATTTTCTTCTTTTTCTTCTTCTAAAAAACTTCTTCTATCCTCCTTGTTCTATGATCACAGGAGAGAGAAAGTGAAGGTGAAGTTTTTCTTTATTTCTCTCACCAAAAATGACTATCTCAGTTCTTGCTATGTTGTACTTCTTTTCTTCTGATAACTGTATGTATATATTTTCAAATTCAAATCTTCTATCTCTTTAAGGAATGTCTTCTTCTGACTTAAATCCTTCTTGGAACCAGGTAGCCACCCAAAACGATTTTGGCAGGTCCTTTTAATTCCTTTTGTCGAGAAAGATGCCTTTGGCATTAAATGTCACGGCTATTCTTCTTCTTGGAATAGAAGGAATATAAGGATATAATAAATGAGAAAGATATCCTTACTTGGCTGCCCGAATACGTCCAAGGAGAGATAAATATATCCATTATTCTGCTGAGTTGAGTTCAGAGAACTGACATCCACTGAGAATATAAGTCTGAATATCATAAAGCAATTTATCGAGCACTGGCTAGAATTTGTCGACCGCCGCTAGTCATTTGTCGAGCGCTGGCTTAGAATTTGTAAACCACCGTTAGTCATTTGTCGAGCGCTGGCTTAGAATATGTCGACCGCTGCTAGTCATTTGTCGAGCGCTGGCTTAGAATTTGTCGACCGCTGGAACTGTGAGTTTCTTCAGTCTGCTGGAAGCAATTTGTCGAACGAATCTGGTCATTCATCAAACACCATTTGCCATGTGTTGAGCTTGAATTTTCCTAAGTTCTGCTAATCTAATCAGCTTAAAACTTGACCCTAAGGCTATACATTGGGGTCAATACAGATCCTAATCAACATATAGTGATCCTAGCCCAAATTAGTAATAGGGTTGTTCCAACAATGCTGCATAGGTGAGGAACAGTCTTATTGCTTCTAGTCTGGCTACTTGAGCGAATGTCTGATCAAAATCTATCCCCTCCTCTTGTCTGTAGCCTTTTGCCACTAGTCTTGTTTTATTCTTGGTGATGATTCCATTTTCATCCAACTTATTCCTGTAGACCCATTTGGTTCCTATGATGTTGTGCCCTTGGGGTCTTGGAACCAATTCCCACACTTTGCATCTTTTAAATTGGTTCAGTTCCTCCTGCATTGCAGCAATCCAAAATGGATCCTGATTTGCTTCCTCAAATTTCTTGGGTTCAATTTGAGAGAGAAAACTCAGGTACAATGCTTGATTTGCAGCTCTACTCCTTGTCAGCACCCCTTGGTTGACATTTCCTATTATCTGCTCTTGGGGATGATCTCTTACTTGTCTTAAGGCAGTTGGAAGTGTTCTGGGTATTTCTGCAGGAGCTACTTCTGCAGGCCACAATTCTTCTGCCTTTTTCTGTATCTTTTGCAGGTTCTACCTCTATTTCAACCATCACTGTCTGATTCTTGTTGTTGAATGAGGTGTCAGCATTATCTTCAATGGATAGCTTCTCTAATTTTTCCACTGTACCTGCATTCACTAGAGAACTAGACCAGCCCTTATGGATAAGGCTAGTCTCATCAAATACAACATGAACAGATTCTTCCACTGTTTGGGTATTGAGGTTGTATACTCTGTATGCCCGGCTGTAGGAGCTGTATCCAACAAAATTACCTTCACAGCTTTTCTCAGCAAACTTAGTTAGTTTGGATTTCCCATTATTAAGGACATAACATTTGCTACCAAAGATCCTAAAGTAGGATAGAGTTGGTTTTCTGCCCTTCATCAGCTCATAGGGAGTTTTCTTGTGGTTTTTGATGATAGAGGCCCTATTTATCACATGACAAGCAGTGTTGACATCCTCTGCCCAGAAGTATTCTGGTAATGAGGATTCACTTAGCATTGTCCTGCTAGCCTCTATCAAGTTTCTATTCTTCCTTTCAGCAACCCCATTTTGTTGAGGAGTTCTGGGGGAGGAGAATTCTTGGGAGATACCTAGGTCTTGGCAGAATTCTGTCATGGCCCCTAACTGAAATTCTATCCCATGGTCACTTCTGAATTTGACCACAGTACAGCTCATCTCATTCTGGATCTGCCTGACAAAATTCTTCAAGATATCGAGGGTATCTGATTTCTTTTTGAGGAAGAATACCCAGGTGAACCTTGAGTAGTCATCAACAACTACAACGGTGTATGCCTTCCCTCCTAAGCTATGAACTGACATGGGACCAAATAAATCCATGTGCAATAAAAATAAGCGCCTTGTGGACTCTTTGTTAGAGATAGTTTTAAAGCTAGTCCTAGTCTGCTTTCCAAGTTGGCAGGCTTGACAAGGACCATCTTTGATGCACTTAATGTCAGGTCCATTTCTGACCAGGTTTTGTGAGAAAAGCTTGCCTATTGTCTTATAATTGATGTGTGCAAGTCTCTTGTGCCATTGTACACATAGAGCCTCTTTGCCATCAGCTACAACACATATGGGCATGGAAGAATTTATATTAAATAAATTTAAGCAATAAATGTTCCCACTCCGAGTGCCAGTTAAGGTTGTCTCAGAATCTGACTTCTTAATTAGACACTTGTCCTTGTGGAAAGTAATAACGAAGCCTAGATCACAGAGCTGACTTATGCTTATGAGGTTGTGTCTCAACCCCTCCACATAAGCTACCTTTGTGATGGTAACTAACCCATTTGTTATGTTATCGTAGCCCCTGGTCACTCCCTTTTCTGAACCTCCAAAGATAACAGTCGGTCCATTCTCCACAGGGATGAATTATTTCAAATACTTTCTGACTCCATTCATGTGCCTAGAGCAACCACTGTCCAAATACCAAATTGGAGATTGGTTGGCATTTGGATTTACCTGCAAAACAAATCACTTCCCCTCAGGTACCCAATAGGGATTGGGTCCTTGGTTTCTGTTAGGGTGATAGAATGGAATCACAAACCTCAGAGGGTTCTGCACTCTCCTTGCATTGAGCCCTGTTGGGTTGAACCAATAGTCCAATGCAAAGTGGCCTACTTTCCCGCAGCACCAACACTCATATATGTTATATCTTCTCTTCTGCTTCATCATCTGAGTAGGATGACAGTGTTGATGAGCAGGAGAGAAGGCTTCTTGTCTAACAGATCTAGGGTGAACCTCATGTGTGTGAGCCAGGGGAGGAATTGGCTTCACCACTCTTTGGTTCACCTTCTTGGGAGCAGGCTTTGTAGGAATAGCCTTTCCCATTCTCTTGTCTGTTGTTGCTGCAGGTCTGTGGGCTGAAGGACTTGCTAACAACACCTTCTTGTAAGAGGGTCTAGCTTCAGGATCTTTGCCCATGACTGGCTCCTGATTGAAATTGATGCCAGCTCTGAACTATCCAGAGAAGGTGTCAGTTGCTGGCAGGATAATTTTGGGCATTGAGAGGCTGGAAGCAAGTTTCTTCTCAGCCAACAGCATTTCCTCAAGGTCCCTAATGACCTTGTTTTTCTGTCCTAACTCAGCATTCTTAAGCCTTATGGCTTCCTTAAGCTTGTCCACTTCTTTGCTCATAGAAGTTAGCTTCCCAACTGTCTCCTGGAGCTTGGATTGGACAGGCCTCAAGGATTCTAACTCCTTGGTTTGCACCTTGAGGAGTTTGTTACCGCTTTTGAAGGCTTTCCATAAGGCTTTATATTGCCTTATTAGTTCAGTTTAAACTTCATACTGAGATCTTGAGGCTGTGTTGTTGGCAGCAGACACCTCCTCATCATCATGCAAAGAATCTGCCACTGATCTAGAATCAGAGGCAGATAGAGAAGTTCTGTGTTTTACCTTTCCAGGAGAGTTGTCATCCTGGTTACCTTCATTGATGGCCATCAGTCCAATAAGTGCTTCATCCTCAGTCCCAGAGGAGCTTGAGTCAGAGTCACTCAATGTTTTGGTCTTCTTTGCCGCGAACCCCTTTTCAGAGGTTCTCTTGCTCCTAGAGCTTTTTCTCTCTTCGTGGTTCCTTGACTCCTTTTTCTTGGAGGGGCAGTCTGCAGCCATGTGACCTATTTTGCTGCAAGAATAGCAAACAGTATTATTTAAATCATATTTACTGGAGCTGGATTTATACCTGTCCTCCCTGGGAGCCCTGGATCTGTCCCGATAGTCAGATCTTATGGAGCTTGAGGAGGAGCTTCTGCTGTTGTCCCTCCTCCTTCTGTGTAGCAGCTTTCTGAATTGTTTTGAGAGGAGGGCGACCTCTCTATCAGTATCATCAGAGTCAGAGGAGCTGGCTTCTGATTCCTCACTATTCTCAGTTCTATTCTGAGAAGCAGAGGTCTTGCCCTTGAATCTTCTGGTGCTCTCAGCCTTTAGAGCCACCAATCTTTCTCTTGAGCTCACCTTTGAGCTATCTTCTTCTTCAGCCTTCCTTGTATTAAACTGAAGTTCATGAGACAGCAACTTCCCGTATAGGTTCTTGGGCTCCATGTTGCCCAGTTGGCCCATCTCTCTGATGACACTTATCTTGATATCCCATTCCTTTGTGAGGGATCTGAGAAATTTGTCATTTAGATCAGAGTTTGTGAACTCTCTGTCGTAGTTTCTCAGTCCATTCATGATCTTGAAAAATCTCTCACAGCAGTTGGAGATTGATTCATTCTTGCCTTGTTTGAAGGCTTCATATTCCTGGTTGAGGAGAGATTTCCTGTCATCCCTTACCTCTTTAGTACCCTCCATGTATACGATCAAGGAGTCCCACATCTCCTTGGCCGTTTTGCAGTGAATTAGATTTTGGAGGGTTGAATCATCTATGGCACTTACGATGACATTTTGTGCCCTCTTGTCTAGACCTGCCAAGGCCAGCTAGTCCATGGTCATGTCTTCATATTTCTTTATCACCTGCCTGGTTGGATCAATAGTGGAGGCAGTGGTAGGGATGAAGGGACCCTGCTTGATTGTCAGGTAGATTCTTGGGTCAGCTGCCTCCATAAAGAGTCTTACTCTTTCCTTCCAAATGGGGAAATTCTCTTTTGTGCAGATGGGAAGCTTCATGGCTCTCATTTCGCGATTCGGATCTCCACCGTCCATGGTGAGCCGTTCCTGATCTAGATCGGACTGTTAAGTCTCCTTTTGATCAACCTCTCTCTGGTACCACTTGTTGGGGATGGAACGTTCACCTAGAGGGGGGGTGTTAGGTGATCTTGGTACT
Organism: Dactylorhiza incarnata; assembly: GCA_033032865.1. Taxonomy (NCBI): domain Eukaryota; kingdom Viridiplantae; phylum Streptophyta; class Magnoliopsida; order Asparagales; family Orchidaceae; genus Dactylorhiza; species Dactylorhiza incarnata. The sequence goes on along the minus strand of JAWHQI010000038.1, from coordinate 8,363,361 downwards.
TTTTGATCTATTAGTGTGAGTTATCAATATTCAAGCAATGCACAAAAATAACACACAAATAAGTCACACAAAACGACACAAGATCTATAGAGGTTCCTCAAGACGGGGTGTCTTGAGTAGTCCTCTTTCCCTCTACGCCTACCCAGCAGTGTGCTAGGCTCGGCAAACTCCGCCAAAAGATTCAGGCCCTCAAGCCTTACAACACGGACCCGCAAGTCCCAACAACCTAAGCCCTCAAGCCCTTACTTCCCCCGAGCCCGCAAGCTCGACACTCAGGCCCTCAAGCCCAACACAACACAGACACGCAAGTCCTGTGCCTACAACCTAGGCCCGCAAGCCCTTACTGCGCCCGAGCCCTCAAGCTCAATAAGTCGCACCCGCAAGTGCACTGCCCTGGCCCTCAAGCCTCACAGCTCTCCAGCCCTCAAGCTAGACGATTTGGCCCGCAAGCCTTACAAGAAAATACAATAATAAAATGTTTCTTCTGCCGGATGAAGATCGACAACTTTAGCCTGTTGAAGATTGGCTCCTTAAGATTGAAGAAGATTGTTCTGAATCAGATCTTGAGCGCACAATTCTTCTTCAAATCTTTTCTTAGCCAGATAAGGATTGGCTTCTTAGCAGTCGATGAAGATGACTGCTCCTTCTTTTTCTCTTTCTTTCTTGCGCCACTTGTGTTTTTCGATTCGCTATGTGCGCAAGTTCTTTCTTTTTTATTAGCGTTTTAGGGCTACCTCATGTATCCCTTTTTATAAGACTGCGAGGTCTCCCAACGGTCTTCTAAAAAGTTTCTTTATGTGTCAGACCTCCATTCCTTTTTAGCACGCACTGATATCTTTATTTCTTTTGGAGTACGCGCTAATACCTCGATTCATTAAGTGCACGTGCTGATTGGACAATCAGGCGGTGGCATTAACTGCTGACAGTACGTCTGCACGATTTGAATCTGTCTCGACGATATTTCCATTGTTATGACGACATGGATAATATCTCGACGACATGCCTTTGTCGATGCCATGAACTCTGGTAGACCCTCATGTCTTCTTTCTTCTGCCTCTGATGCTGGTATCATGACAATACGAGACATCCTGGCGATTCTTCATACACGACGATATGTCGTTTCTGACTGTGTCGTTGAGATCCTCTTTCTTGCAATATGTCATTGTAATCATGTTGTTTACTCGACGATATGCCTTCTTCATGACGATGTCTGTTCTTCTTGACAGTATGGCCACTTTGTTGATGTCGACGATACTGCATCTTCTCGACGACATTCCTTCCTTCGATATCTTTGATTCTTCTCTGCGTTCGACGAACATCTTTCGGCGATCGATGAACTTGTCATCCTTCGCTCGACGATCGCCATTCTTCATTCGATGATCTCGCCACGTCTCAGCGTTCGACGTTCGGCATTCTTCGTTCGACGATCTCTCCATGTCTCAGCGGTCGCCGAATACTTTGCTTCTCAGCGGCTGCTGCTCTGCCCGTCATTACGACGACAAGCACGCATTGTCGACGATATCGTCTGTTCTTCTCGACGATATGTACTTATATTTTCCTGAGATTATGAACTAGATGTACGATCAAATATAAAGTGAAGTACTCTTGACATGATGACTTCTTCAAATCAGGAATCATGTGGGCAAGATTCCCAACACCGAGGACCCCACGGTAGAGGACGACGGCCAGAGTAGATGTATGCTCTGGATCTCGCAGAGCCTCGGAACACCAATGAAGTCATTACATGTACTTTATTGTTTGTTTTCCATTACATTTACTCAGTACCTTTCAATTTTATTCGCACTTTAACTTATGACCCAAACAACAAAACAACCCAGGTATAGTGTTTATCTACGGCAAACCCGCATACACTCTATTCGATACGGGCGCCTCACATTCGTTTGTCTCTGACAAATTCGTATAGGACTTAGACCAAGTACAACACTTCGAGGGCGTCGAGAGGAAGGTGCGACTTCCGGATGGGTCAGAGATAACATGTACCAAGTGCAACATGAACGTGGAGATTGGGGGAAAGCTATTCGAAGCGCCGACGATGCATTTGAAGATGCCAGACTTTGATCTAATTCTGAGCATGAATTGGCTGCACTGGAACCATGCAAAAATTGACTGCCCGACGAAGAAGATTGCGCTTAGGCATGAAGATTCTGAAGTTGTAATTGAAGGTATTACACCTATCTCCTGCACCTTATTATCATATGCACAGGCTATCAAGGCCCATGAACAGGGAGATGAGGTGTACCTAATCTGTTTCGAGATGGCAGAGATGGAAGTATCTATAGCGGATATTCCGGTAGTTAGGGATTTCTCCGAAGTATTCCCAGAGAAATTACCTGGGCAACCCCCGTCTAAAGATATGGATTTCCAGATCAGGTTGGTACCAGGTTGAAGGCCGGTGTCCCGGGCACCATATAGGATGGCACCGAAAGAGCTAGCAGAGTTCAAGACCCAACTTCAGGAGCTGTTGGACTCAGGATTTTTCAGGCCGAGCTCGTCACCATGGGGAGGACCAGTATTATTATTGAAGAAGAAGGATGGCTCTCTATGACTCTGCATAGACTATCTAGAGTTGAACCGACTGACAGTGCGAAACACGTATCCGTTACCAAGAATCGATGAATTATTTGACCAGCTGCAGGGAGCCTTCTGGTTCTCCAAGCTCGATCTGAGATCCATATATTATCAGTTACGGATTCGAGAAGAGGACATCCCAAAAATGGCCTTCAGTTCCCGCTACGGGTTATATGAGTTCACGGTTATGCCCTTCGGGATCACGAATGCTCCCTCTGCATTCATGAGCTTAATGAACCATGTATTCGAGCCATACCTGGAAAGATTTGTCATAGTATTCATTGACGACATCATAATTTACTCCAAGATGAAGGAGGAGCACACACAACACTTGGCTCAAGTCTTGGGCAGGTTGCGACAGCACCAGATGTTCGCAAAATTATCAAAGTGTCAATTCTGGCTGCAGGAAGTGGAATTCCTGGGACACGTCATTAGCGGGGATGGGTTGGCAGTAGACCCGGCCAAGGTGCAAGCGGTGAGAGATTGGCCACAACCAAATCCAACATCGGATGTCCGTAGTTTCCTGGGACTGGCAGGATATTACAGTATGTTCGTGTAGGGATTCTCAAAAATTGTACTTCCCCTCACGTCCTTAACAAAGAAGGATGTTGTTTTCATATGGACGGAAAAGTGTGAGGTAGCTTTCCAGGACCTGAAGAATCGACTCACCACATCCCCCATCCTTGCCCACCCATCTGGGAAGGAGGGATTCCAAATCTACACCGACACATCTTATCAGGGGATGGGTGCAGTTCTCATGCAGCACGACCACGTGATTGCATACGCTTCGAGATAGCTAAAGAAGCATGAACAAAATTATCTGGTACACGACCTAGAGCTCGGAGCAGTGGTCTTCTCCTTAAAAATTTGGAGGCATTATCTGTATGGGATTCATTGTGAGATTTTATCTGATCACAAGAATCTCAAGTACATCGACACCCAGAAGGATTTGAATCTATGCTAGCGGAGATGGCTAGAGTTCTTGTGCGACTATGACTATACCATGCACTATTATCCGGGGAAGGCGAACACCGTAGCAGATGCCTTTAGCAGGAGAGCCGACACTTCAGGATCGAAGCCCCAAATGATGGCCATGGAGCTGGTGAAGATGTTAGAAGAAATGCACATTACATTGGTTTCTAAGGCAGAGTTCGAATCCCACATAGAGTACCTGACATCTCTGAGCATCACATGTGATATACGGGACCGCATCAGGGCACAACAACGACAAGATTCAGTCTTAGAGCCTATATTCATATCCTTAGAAGAGGGCAAGTTGGAGGATTATTCGCTGCATGACGACATCATTCATTTTCGGGGTTGTGTCTATATTCCCGTAGGAGGTGGGATACGGGAAGAAATACTCAGGGAAGCACATTGCACTCATTATTAAGTGCACCCCGGGATCTCCAAGATGACAGCAGACCTATGGAGGAGCTTTTACTGGCCCGAAATGAAGAGATAAATTGTAGATTTCGTCTCACAATACGAGACTTGCCAGCTAGTGAAGGGGGAATGCAAAGGCCCAGCAGGTCTACTACAGCCACTGCTGGTGCCGGAGTGGAAGTTCAAGGGTATAGTAATTGCCTTCATACACGGGATGCCTCGCTCCCACTCTGGACACGACTTTATAAGGGTAATAGTAGAAAGATTGACCAAGGTAGCACGGTTCATACCAGTCCGAAAGGACGATTCAGTTGCGGTGCCGGTAAGATTATTTGTGGAGCAGTTCGTCAGGTACCATGGCGTACCCATGATGATTGTCTCAGATCGTGACGGTCGGTTCACCTCTAGGGAATGGAGGGCGGTGCAACCATACCTGGGATCTCAGCTTACATTCAGCACCGCTTTCCATCCACAGACCAACAGGCAGTTAGAGCGGACCAACCAGACCTTGGAGGACCTGCTACGCTTGTGCATTCTTGATACTGGAAAGCCCTGGGAGAGGTTGTTGCCCATGATCGAGTTTTCATATAACAACAGCCACCGAGAAAGCATTCAGATGGTACCATATGAGGCACTATACGGTAGGAAGTGCCGGACACCGCTTTCTTGGGTCCAGGATACATACTAGAAGGCACTCAGATCAGAATTTGTTGAAGACACGGACGCTACGGTTCGGATGATCAGGAACAAGATGCTAGAGGCTCAGAGTAGGCAGGCCAAATATTATAATGTGAGACATCAGAAGGTGGAGTTCCAGGTGGGAGACAAGGTTTATTTGAAGATACATCTGGTCCATGGTGTCTCGCGGGTACGAGGACACAAGAAGCTCAGCCCTCGATTTATGGGGCCTTACAGGATCATGGAGCGGATCGGTCCCCTGGCTTACAGGCTGGAGCTGCCAATTGAGTAGGCAAACTTGCACGTCATCTTTCATGTATCTTCACTACGAATATCTCTACTTATGCCGGAGCAACACATCACCTCCCCCTCCGGCTCGGTGGAGTCTGATAGATCAGTCCGTCTGGAGCCAATCCGGATTGACGATACAGCAGTCCGAGTCCTCCGAAAGAAGAAAGTTCCTTTAGTCAAGGTGTTGTGGTCTAACCATGGAAAAGAAGAACACACATGGGAGCCTAGGGATCTCATGCAGCAACAGTACCCATAACTTTTCTCTTCAGGTACATCCTAACCTTACTCAAGATTTACTTATATTACATTGTGTACAGAACCACGTAGACCCGAACTTAAATTTCGAGGACGAAATTATTCTTTTGTTTATTGGGATTTGTAACACCCCCTTTTCTACTAGACCACTTGACTCCAATTAGGACAGGACATGTGGTGAGTGAGGTGAGTTTGAGCTAGGTAGTAACCTTAGCCCACCTTGGGTTGAGAGAACTCAAGTGTGAGCCCCTATAGTAGACAAGCCATTGTAGACCAATTTAGCTCAAATTGAACCTACATATGTGAATTAACCCCACCAACATGTTCCTAACCCCAAAGGAGGCATAGTAGACCAAAAGCCCCATCACTTGGTCAACCAATTTAGCCAAATTGACTAAAGTCAAACCTAGGTCAATATAGCCCAATCCAACTCAATAGGGTTCAATTCATGCCCATATAGCCAAATTGACCCCACCACTAGGTGGTAAACCCTTGAAGGAGTGCTTTGGACCCAAAAGCCCCATCATGGGGTCTTCAATTAGTCTAAATTGATCAAAGTCAAACTTAGGTCAACATAAGCCAATCCTTCCCCAATAGGTTCAATTGATCCCCAACACGTGAAATTGACTTCACCCCTAGTCTTAGGACATCAAGGGGGGCCTAATTGACTCAAAATCCACATCATGGGATCATCAATTTGACCAAATTGAACAAAGTCAACATTTCTCGAATTTTGGTCAAAATCACACATATTGGTTAAATTGGCCAAATTGGGGCATCACCATGACCCAATTAACATTAGGGTGTGGGGAGGGGGGGTGTTAAGGGACCCAAGGTCAACTTCTTGTACCAGTCAACCAACTCAATTGACCAAGTCAACATCAAGGTCAACCATGCTCAACCTTAGGTCAAGATGAAGAAATTAAGACCCCAAACCAAATCCAATTGGGCTAAAGCCACAACGAAAGCCCATTTAGCAGCCCAAGTGCACATTTACCTTGCTTGCCCCCCCCCCTGAGATTTGAATGGAGTGACATGCAAAGGGGCAAAATAGACTTTCCCCCAATTTCCATTAAAAATGTGAGGAGTTTGGGAATGGAGGCCACTTGGCACTCCATTCTTCTGTCCATGGCAATGCCTAAGCCCCACATTAACCCCTCAACCAAAATTGGGCTACATTGCTGCCATTTGGCAGCTGGGAGGAGCAAACAAAGCTTCGCCGAGCCATGGTTTAGTGGAGCTTGCACTTAGAGCCCTCCCCTCCTCCATTTGAGTTCACCATCAGCTTCAGAGAGGTCCAAGGAGTTGTGATAGCCACCTGGAGCAAGGACTTTGCTGGAGAATCAAGTATTTGAGCTAGGTCACCGGAAACAGCCGCCGCCATGCCTCCCCGCCGAATTATACGATCTCAAGCCCCCATTCAGGTTGGTTTCTCCCCCTCCCCCTCTGTGCTAGCATCTAGGTCCAATTAGGAGAGAAATCAGGCTCAATTGAGTCCAATCCCATATGAGATAGAGGGAGTTTTCTTGAGCTTTTGTCCAAGCTCGGGTTCGCCGGAGAAGCCATCTCCGGCGGTTGCCGCCACCTCAAGGAAGGTGGTGGAGGTGGTGGCCGACAGTGGTGGGCCGTGGACGGCCGGGAAATCGCTGTGGAAGGTGGCCCAGGTCGGAATGATCTCCACCCTTGGCTAGAGGTAGAAGATGAAGGAGAGCCGTCGGATTTGGATAGATCTGCTATACGCAGACCATATTATTTCATTTAAATGATTTGTCACATTTTCTTATGAATATTCATACTAGAATTTGAGGCCCTTAGAGGCCTTTTCATGAAAAGTGTCATGAGATAGCTGTTGTAGATCTTGATTTCTATTTTAATTAGAAACTTAAATCAGCCCATTTGGGGCACTGTAGAACCCTCGACATCCAAATTAGTGAGGCTGGTCCAACTAGAGGCCAGAAATTATTTTGTGTATATATTCTACATGGTAGGTCTGATGGACTTGAAATTTTGGCCATGCATGCATGTGACCTGTATCTAGCTTTCATCCAATAATCATATTTTTAGGAGATGATTTTCTTAAGGTTTTATTCAAAATATGTAAAATCAAATAAGTGACATTTTTGGAGTTGTATAGCTCCAACTGGCCCCAAATTTAGATGTCACCCTAATTTAGGAAATATTAGCCCATGTTTAAAATTTGAAGTCCATTGGGCCTCTGCATGTAGGGTAATTCCCTTTTGCATGCCTCTATTTAAAAGAGGGATATGGTATGCCATAGCCCAAATAAGTATTTTGTGTAATTAGCCCAAATGGCTTAGAGTTAGCTTCTGAAACATTGCACACACTTCCTTTATGATATAATACACCACCTTAGAAAATCCTAGGATTTCTAGGATCAAGAATCTTGTGAATATGATCAAATTGACATATGTCACAATTTTGTATTTATGAAATGTTCATGGTTGGTATTTGGGGATAAATTTAGAAACTCTGGTAAATCACTTGTTATGCCACATTTAAAATCTCTGTAAATTTTGGTAGAAAATTTTAGAGATTATTTCTTTAGGAATTATCTAATTTGCCTTATGTCACAATTCTGAATAATAGAAATTTATTAGGAAAATTGCTTGAGGAATTGTTGAAACTCTGGAAAATAGTTAGGAATCCAATTATGAATCTCTGTGATTTTTTTTTTGAATTTTTGGAGATGTTATTTATGGTAAAATTTCAGTTATTCAGTTTGTCACCCTTCTTAATTTGTGCAATATCTATGATAAAACTTTCTTGAAAAATTATGAGATTTTGGATTTGATGCTTTCTGTTCACTATAGTGTTATAGCAATTTTCTCAGAATTTTTGGAAGTCGAAATCTAGTACTTGATGTGTAAAGTCATCTTATCACCCTTTTTAGGATAAATAGAAACTATGATTATAAATCTGCTGGAAATTTATGAAATTTTGGAATTGTTGTTTTTATGTTATTATAGTGGCATTGTAATTTTCTCAGAATTTTTGGGAGTCATAATATAGTACTTAGTGTGTAAAGTTATGTTTTCAACCCTTTCATGTTAAATAGAAATTATGATTATAAATTTGCTGGAAAATTATGAAATTCTGGAATTGATGTTTTTATGCCATTATAGTGCCACTGTAATTTTCTAAGAATTTTTGGAAGTTTTGAACTTGTACTTGATGGGTTAAACCCTAATTGTACACCTTTGATATTAAATGGAAATTATGATAATAAACCTTCTGAAAAATTATGAGATTTTGGAATCCATGTTTTTATGTCATAAATCACCTCTGGAAATTTACTTAGCAAGATTGGAACTACTGATATGATACTTTGTTTATATTCTAGAAGATGACATTTGATTAATGAATTTTAAGTAGAGGTCAAAGCAATGTGAAACGTATCAAAATTCTGGTCAACAATTAAATTATCCATTATGAATCATTGGTAAAAATTAGAGCCCATATGGACATGTTATGGTCAAACTTACATCAAAAGGATCAAACCTAGTTTAATCAAACTTTGGTCTGCGAATAGGAAAAACTTAATAAGATGATTTGACCGGGGAGATCACTTAGGAAATCAGTGGGATTTGACTTATAATAGTATACAAGGTGTACACCACTTAGAAGATGAGAGATTCATAAGTGTCAAGCTTCGTTCAAGAGAACATTTGCTTAGGAATAGGATGAAAGATAAGTCATAAAACATATAAGCCATATAGAGTAATAAGGGAGTGGAACATCGAAAGGGGTAGTCATCAATAAATGTAAATATCCTGGAAAGGGAATTTGGGTTTCAACCACCATTGCATTCCCTAGTACCGCTGCGAGCCCTTCACCGGGTAGTCCACGGTAAGTTCAGGATTCACCCTAAATTTCTAGTATATTAATAAGTAGACAAGAGTAGGCCAACTAAATGAACAAAGACATGGTTAAATTCATCCTTAGTTAGGGGATGGGAGACAGAATATCAGGATGGGTTGGTCCTGCGAGCTGGAGGCTCGGGAGGTTGTATACAAGGACAGGTGGGTCCTGCGAGCTCGAGGCTCAAGCTGTGATAATATGCATGTGCATAAGAAGAAATTAGTGGCGGGTCTTCGGTACTGGACCAGTCGTCACACCGACGGTAGTACATTGACTTAGACGAGTGTGAGGGTTTGAGGGGCCAGTAGGTTGTTTATACTATGGTCTGGAGGACGATCCCCGAAAATGCACACCTGACCTCAAAGACTGGTGGTTACCAGCAATGATTATGCAACTAGAGTGCACCTAGGAAGTGTACAGGGGCGTACAAAGGGTCTAGGCATGGTAGTGTGTATACCCGCCTAGGAAGCGGAGTTGCCCGCTCCACTACTGCCGTAGCCACAACGGTGGTACCAGAGAGTGTAGCTAACTCCAAAAATTGGGAACTAAAGGTCTGTGATCACAGAGTCGTATGGGTTTGTTGCACTTGTGTGACTCATATCTTAATATGCATAGCATATATACATAATCCATAGAACATTAACTGTAGACCCTTATCATATAAATCAGTATGGGCTCTTTTATATGATAAGTTATAATTCCGGATATCTTAACTTATAAGTTTATATGGGCATTCATATAAGTTAAGATGCTTACGTATGGTAGAATGCGTTACTTGTTTACTATACTTGCGCGCACTGCTTTACTACTTACTTCTTTTACTGCTCATTATTGCTTATCTGTTTATACTGCTAGAGTAGTACTTGTCATACATATATATACTTGCTAGCATAGATTTCCCTGTCACCAGATTTTGTTTACTTCGCTTTGTTTTCCTCCGCTTCTTCCTCCCGCTCGATGCCTAGGAGTCACAGGGGGAGGCGGGGACAAAATCGGCTTAGTCTTTATGACTAACGGTCGGTTGTGACCATAGGTGCCCGAGGTGATGGAGCCCCAACTAGAAGAGGAGGCAGGAACTGAGGAGTAGATGTCGCGCATTACTACCACTATGAGACAGGTGCTGAGTGTTATGAGCGTTTAGCTTCCGCATGTAGTGTAGAGTGAGAGAGATAGAGTTATTTATTGTACTCTTTTGGATATGTATCAGGCATATGCCCTTCTCTCTTTTTGTACTCATTGCTGGACTATCTTGTTTTCCTTTGTCATTCTTTTCTCTATTGGCCTAAAGTAAATGAACGTAATATCCGGCAGAATTGGCGTCTTGTGGTTGCGTCTAACCCGTGTGTTGGTGTCATCTGTAAGATGACGGTTCTGGGCATAAGACCCGGGTAACCCTCCTAGTAAGGGGGAGGGGGTCTTACAAACTGGTATCACTTGAACAATCGATTATAAGAGAAAGAATTCCACAACACTGGGCAACCCCGCTCGAGCTTTAGTTTGCGGACAAACTAAGCAGCGGAAGCTATGGTGTGTCCTTGTGTAAAAATCACAGAAAATAGTCTATTTAAGCATTGAGTTAGGCCAATTCTAATACAACCTTACTTTGTGTAGTCCCCGCAGTTCGCTGATTCATGAGATGTTGTCCCTCCCCCTCCGACTTCCACCCCTTTTCAGCAGACAGAGCTGGGGCAAACCCTTACGGTTATTCTAGATGCCTTCAGAGCTCAAAAGGCACCGACTGCTCAGTCGAACCAAGGATCAAATTGGCTAAGTGCCATCAAATGTTTGTCCCATCCAGTGTACCATGGAACAGAAAGCGCTGTGAAGATGGAGGAATGGCTCGATGCCATTCAGGAGCTTCTAGCAGGGATTAGATGTCCAATCAATAGAGTTGTCTCCTTGGCAACATCTGCTCTGGATGCGCATGCCAAAAGATGGTGGAAGTTGGTGTTGGACTCCACTTTTGCAGATCGGGTGATGTCAAATATCTCTTGGGACGAGTTCAGCAATGTCTTCCTAGAGCACTTTGTATCTTCCACAGATAGGGATGAGATAGAAGAGAGGTTCTTGAACCTACGGCAGGGGACCAGATTAGTGATTGAGTACCAGAGGGAGTTCTCCCATCTGGCTAGATTTGCAGGGGTACACGACTTGCAGGGCAAAGATAATTGATTTAATGAAAATAAGGCAAGCTGTCCATGTTTGGATAAGAAGAACAAAGGTATAAACATCAATTTCAACCAAGTAACGACCTTGATTCCTGTCCTAACATGTGACAAGCATTTTGGAAAGAGAAGTTACAATTTTTGAGGCATATAGTCTAAGATACATGATCGTGTGTCATGGATGTGTGTTAATTTTTTTCAGGTTCTAGCATCAACACATGTATATAAGTGAATCAACATGATGATTGAGACACACGATCGAGACACACAACCATTTGTCGTGGACCGTGTGTAAGACCCCCCTCCCGGAACACAAAACACGGTCGAGGGGAGTCTTATGCCCAGGACAGCCGCCTTGCGGAAGCGCCAGCACACGAGCTAGCCTCCCCCACAAGACGCCTATCCTGCCGGCCAAACCAACTAAACAGCGCCAACCCATCAATAAAAGAAAGGCATTAAAAGCCATAGATTCACAATAAGTACAAGAAGGACAGAAAGCTACACAAGCTCCTGCAAATCATCAGAGTATCAAACTAAATGCCCCAAGGGCTACATCTCAAAACACTCACACGCCTCTGCCCTGACGGTAGCCAAGGTATCATGGTCTCCGACCCTGTCATCCTGACCTAACTATCCTCCTCTAGCACCGTACACCGCTGCTCTATGGTACACTCCTAATAAGAGGTACGTAGCAACCGTTAGTCATAAAGACTAAGTGGCTTCACATCCGCTCCCCCGATGACTCCAAGGCACCGGGCAGAAGGAAAGGAAGAAAAGCTGCAATATAAGCGATAATATACAAGCAGGTGTCAGGAATGGTTGTATATACATGTCGGTTGTATAAGTACCCAAGTACTTGCAAAAGCTTCATAGGCATGTTCATAAATAAAGAGTATATAAAAGCAAGCACTAACATCATGAATAAGAAGCACAATTAACAAGTAATATGACAATGGTAGAGTATAAGCAGGTAGTGAAGAAGTACAGAAGTAAGCACTTCATATCGTACCTTAACTTATATGAATGCCCATACAAACTTATAAGTTAAGGTTTCCAAATTGGGACCCATCATATAAAAGAGCCCATACTAATTTATATGATGGACCCGATGCGGTGCAATGCTATGATTATGAATGATGAATGCTAACCGCTCAGGCATCTCCCGTCGTGGCCAGACAGAGACAGTGGAACGAGCTCCTCCACTACTAGGAGGGTATGAACACTACCAGTCATAGGCCTATGTACGCCTCGACGCTAAGAACACACAGCGGAGACCCTGCGTACTGCTCGATGCTAAGAACACACAGCGGAGCCTCCAAGGACACGGAAGGGGACTTGGGTATGTGAGAACCAAGAGTCCAACCCAACCAGTCTAGAGTCTAACTACCGGCTTCTGTCGGTGTCACGACTAGCAAGCCCTGTAGACCAGCCACAAGTATCCTCCAACCAGGATCACTACACCACCATGTGTGAACCATGCACATTCATATAATTCCCATGCATAGACCGTGCTATCAAGCACCCAAGGACTCAACCAGTCCTAGGCCTCTGTACGCCTCGACTCTAAGAACACACAGCGGAGACCCTGCGTACTGCTCGATGCTAAGAACACACAGCGGAGCCCCTGCGTACCGCTCGACGCTAAGAACACACAGCGGAGTCTTCTTACCTTTCACATCATACCAGTCAACTGATGCTAACTAGCATCCAAGGCCCCCAACAACAGGGTCCTTTACATATCACCGCAAGATATAACCATACCTTATAATCCACCCCAAGCCATCAATGCTAACCATTCCGAGTTATCATAATTCTTTTGCAGTGGCGAGTGTATATCATGGAAATTACTCTACGAAAATTTGTAGGACTACTTGTGTACGGTGTCATATTCATATTTTACTAAATATGTACTCCCCAACATATCACCAATATTCAATCTTCTTAAGTACAAATCACAACGTGATTCAACACGATTAAAGCTATCAAGCTTATGGGGAGGTCATCACCAATCTACATCATCCAATAGATTATCGAGCAATGTGAATATTAATTCATTCATGTCCTTTTTATGATTCCACATAAATCTACAATTGAAGGTTCATTCAAGGGGTCATCTTAACAGAAATAAATCTAAAATCATTATCACAAGCCAATGCTAGCATATTCATGATTCATACAAAATTCCGGCCCAAACAGGCTTCACATTCAGCATTTATATCCCCTTCAAGTTGTGAATTAACACGGCAATAACTTTAATGCTACTTAATCATAAATTATGAATTTCAACAGGGATGTACATATTGTTATCACCTATGTCTCCACCAATTTTCATGAGCATCCCACCAATATAATAAGATAAATCCAAAAAATACTGAGATCAGAAGTGTTATGACACAGTTTACTAAAACTGGATTTCTGGGAGTTCTACTCCACCCCAAATTATGTGCCACCCCATTTTGGAAAGCTCTCATCAAGGAATACAACATTCATGTTGAGTCCTAAACCAAGATACAAGTGGATCCTACCTAAAATCTGCTAAGAAATCAACTGCAGAAATCTGGACAGCAAAAATAGCAGCACTAAACCCAATCCAGCTTTCTGGACAGTCCACTCGACTGGACCTTTAGGGAGCTACAGGTCACTTCAGAAAACGAGTAACCTATCGTTGGAAAGCTCTTTCCGAGGGCTACAACTTCCATGTTGAGTCCGAGGTCTAAGTCCAGTGGGATCAATCCTAAAAATTGGCTCGAGCCAGCAGCGCACAATTTTCCCTTAACAACCAAGTGCAATGATATAATTTGACTTTCTTTAGCAAGGGGCTATCACAACTTTTACCACACAATTATATAATTAACAACCCTAATTAACATGGGGTTTTTAACAGAGAATCACTCATCATCTTTTCACCTAATTAAATAAATTAACATCCTACTTAACAGGAAACTATTCATCATCTTCCCCAAAAACAAGGGTTAGGCCATTACAACTTCTATAAATCCCTAAATAATCATTCTCCTCACTCTCCCTCAACGACCATGGGTTTGCCCCAAATCAAATCCCATCTCTTCCTCTTGAAGAGAAGAAATGATTCCTAGAACCTCACGGCGAACGATGCCCTAACTTTGAGGTTCCGGCTTGGTCTTCCTAAGGAAACTCCATTAAAGCTCACACGAGAAGCTCTCTTGAGCCTTCATCACTCCTATTGGGATCTAAGACGCTAGCACCAAGGGAGAGGGGTCGGAAGTCACCTGATTTCCGGCCGACGATCGCAGTTGTCTCCTCCGCGGCATGGCGGCGGTTGGACGAGCTGAAATCCTCCTCCAAGCTTGCTCCTTCAAAACCCTAGGTCAAAACCTTGAGGGGAGGTTGGAAAAATGAAGAGGAAGTAAAAGAAGAAGAAGAAGAGAGGAAGGAGAAGATGAACAATCCCGTCTGATTGGGAGGGTTCAGCTCTTTAGGGAGAATGAAGTAGTGGGATTAGTTTAGGGTTGCATTAATGGTAAACGTATCCCCAAGCATAATCTTGAAACTCTACCAATAAATGTCAGCTTCCTAAAGGTCCTAAACTCCACCAGGATCTTTATCCTATGCATTTTAAGCCACCACCAAATAGAAATACCGTGACTCTTACACGGCCGCTAGCCCTTCTCAGCCATCTCGACGGCACCGCTGAGACAATTCGGTCGTCTCGACGGCCGCTGAGACAATTCGGTCGTCTCGACGGCCGCTGAGACGATTCGGTCGTCTCGACGGCCGCTGAGACAATTCGGTCGTCTCAACGGCCGCTGAGACAATTCGGTCATCTCGACGGCCGCTGAGACGATTCGGTCGTCTCGACGGCCGCTGAGATGATTCGCTAGCGCCGGCGGTAGCGATACCGCCGGGCGCTAGCGACAGAGATCAAAATATAGCAGTTTTGATTTTTAATCCAAGTGAGCTACACAGACCTCCAGAAAATGTACAACCAGTCGTTGGAAAGGTATTTTTGAGGGCTACAACCTCCACGTTGAGCCCGAGGTCTGAATCCTGTTGTGTCATGCCTAAAAAGTGCCTTGAACCCAGCTGCGCGCCTTACCCAAATTCAGAATCGAATAAATTTCTAGTTCATGCAACTCTAAGTGACACATGTCACCCGAGGTGTCTAGCGCGAAATGGGATGTTACACCGTGTGCATTGTAAACTACTGCCGACATAAATTCTCTTTAAATAGAAGATTTTGACTTGAAGAATGCATGCCTGATTTGATTCAGAAATGAGAGAAAATTCATATTAGAGAGGAACACTATGAAGATAAGGGTAGAAGGAGAAGAACCCATGGATAAAAGAGGCTTCTTTATTAGGTTTCTTATATTTTTATTCTTCTTTCTTCCTCATCCCTCTTCAAGTGTATCTTGCGTGTGTTTGTTCATGTAATCATGTACTTTTAAGTGGTTTATTGATATATATTACTTTGTTTATTAAAACCACAAATCTTCTCCGATTTTCTTATTCCTAGAGTTTTATCCAAAGTACATAACAAAATTAATTAGTAGTTCTAAAATATCAAATTCATATTAGTTATTAGTAACTCAAGCCATATGAATTTGGGTATTGTTACTAGGTGTTAACACACTTAAAGATAAAAAGGTAGGTTCATTTCATAAATGAATAGAAACCTTGATCTTCCATATAGGATGTTGCAAAACCTTGTTACGGGGTTCACCGATAAAGCGATCTTTAGATCCCCTACTTATAGTTCAAATCTCAGGTTGGCCAATCTAAAATAAATGCTCCAGTTGTCCCGCCCAAGGAAACTGGAGTGGTGTGGAATCCTAACAGCCTAGAGAGTATGAAGAAGAGGGATAAATCATTATTTTTAAACAAAGATATCTATATTTTAATATATCATGAAAACACTTACTTTTTACAGAATAACTCCACTATTTGTTAGTTCTAAAGGATTCATTATTTTAGATCTATCATTGCATCAAAACAATCTTGGTTTAGGACAATCATATCCTAGTTTAAGACTCATCGATATTAAAATCAATATGATAATAAAATGAAAATGAAGTAAGATATTTACGAAGGCCCTATGGAATACGACAATGATATATCGAATTAACTACTACAAATGATAAGTGCGCTTGCCTAAAAGTACAAACTCAATCTATATACTAAATTATTGACAAGACTCGTGCGAATTAAGTTTCTGGTACCGTTGACGGGGAATGCAACTTTATAACATCTGAAAGTTTTAAGTTTTGTTAATCATAAAAAAATTATAACATCTGAAAGTTTTATTTTATATGATTTGTGTAATTTTCACTTGATTCTTTGATGGATTTAGAAGACACCATGTTTGGCAAATTCCGGGAAAGAGATGTTCTTTATTTTCCCCCGCTTAGGGGAGAAGAAGGATATCACCAATTTTTAATCACTCCATAGGCCTTTTCTTCCTTTTTCATTCGTGAATTTTATAACCATTTGGAAGATCCAAATGTCACTGAATTGGATGGTGGTGTGAGATCAAAGATCCAAGGTCAACATGTGGAAATAACACATGTTGATCTGCGAGAGGAATTTGGACTAGTGATGAGTGAGAATATGCCTGATATAGTGGAAACTTATCGAAAGGATAGAGATTGGACCCTTGTGAACATGAGTTTACATGGGAATAAAAAAAAGACTCTTACCACTGAAGTTACTTCACTTACACCGGATGCGTTCTTAGTCCAAGATATATTAAGGAATTCAGTGATGTTGAAGAGTGGAGATACAAGAAGCATTACGGCTCAGTTGACTCTCTTCACTTACTATATTATGGAGGATGAGCTCTTCGATGTGGCAGACTTCATACTCTCCCAGATTAGGTATGCTTATAGATTAAAACATCCAAGATGGGTGAAGGTTCATACGCTGCCAATGGGGGCGGTAATTCAGCGTGTACTCTATAAGAAATATGGATGGATAGTGCAAGCTTATTATTTGGATGATTGCTATCCGGAGATATACTATACGGGTTCGATGAAAGTGAAGAAAACGCCGAAAAGGCCCATCCGGGAATAGAGATTCGAGAGCCGCCATTGCCTAGAGGAGGTTCACTAAGGGAGTCCATTGATGATCTACGAGATTCACTAGAGGATCACAAGAAGGAGGTGAAGATGGACCGTAGTCGAATGCAGAAATTCATGAAGTTTCTCGTCAAAGGTCTGAAGTTGAAGCCAACACCGGAGGAAGAGGCCGAATGGCAAGTACCGGACGAAGAACCGCCGCGCCAATCGGTGAGGCGGACTCGCCGTGGCAAAGCCGTGAGACGAGGACTTCCAGAAGATTGTCCAGAGAGCAGCGGGGCTGATTATGAAGAGTCAGAGTAGTCTTATGTTGCTGCTGCTGCTGGGAGCTGTCGGAAAAATCCGACAGCCACTGTCGCCTGGGCGACAGTGAACCTCTTTAAATTTCTGTTTTTGTTTAATGAACTTGATCCTTAATTTGTTTCTACTATTTTTATTTGAACAATATTGATGTAATATTAATGATGTTGAATTTTTGTTAAGTCTTTTGAAATTTTATGTTTTGATTTTTAAGATTTTGGCTTTTTCTTTGTACATTGTTTATGTTTTGTGATAATAATTTTTTTTTATAGGCTTTAAATTGTGATATATTCATTGTGAAATGTCTAGAATGCCCAATTCTAACCTAAGCATAGAAAAACGGGAATCCGGTAACGGCTTAGTGAATATATCCGCTAGTTGATTTTCCGTGCCTATAAAGTTGATTTTTATATTACCCTTCTTAAAGTTGATATGAGTTTGAAGAATTTAGAATAAATCACATCAGGCTTACTAAAAGAAGCTGGACAAGGCAATGCACTTATTGAAGAAAAATCTTGCAAGGAACCGAACAACTGACTATTAACATTTAGTCAAGTATTATCTTTTAATTTATCATTTCTTTTAAATAGTGTGCAACCTGCTCATTATGTAAAATTCATTAAGGAACTATCTAGTAACACCACATGACTAAAAGAAGAAAAATTTCACAAATTATGCAAGATCAGTTCGGAGAAATTTGTTGGAACATGCGTTCTGCATCTCTCAGGTTTGATAATAATAAATCCCAAGCTATATTTGATCATGGTTGTTTTGGGTATAGTGTGCATGTTTACAGGTTATGGGAGAAACAATATCAGACAGTTATCACCAGTGTTAGTGATACCACTGGGCATTTGCCCTTCTATACAAGAATCCAAAGCATACTTTTCCAGCACAACTCCGAATCAGATCGACGTTACTTCGACTTTGGGATCAGAACAACCACCTCCATATGCTATTGCTAACGCGCCATGCAACCTCAAAGTACATGTTAGTAATCCTTGTGCCTTGAGTGGAAACTTGGTATAAGAATTTGGATCCAGAGAAGATATGATAAGAATTTGGATCCAGAGAAGGATCATTTCTGGACGAATGTGTTATATTGGTGGTAGAAGAAACTCAATCGAAGAGATACAGGGGCTTATCTCTTCGTTTATTGGGATAGTTATGTACCGTCTTGGGTTCCTTGAGGATTTAAAATTGTTGTAATTTTTGACATTGGAAGTGGAGACCCTTGAAGAGCTAATTCACCTTAAGCAAAATGGACTGCTAAGGCCATGTTTGGGTTGATAGAAATTTTATTAGCGGAATAAGAGAAGAAATCATTTTGAGGATGAAAATTTTCTCTATATTGTCCTAAAAATTATGTGGATAAGTAACGAGGAGAGTAGTAAACTAACACGTTGGGGATATGCAGCTATGTTGTGATAACATTATAACTGGGAAGTGAATGAAATTTTGTACATGCTCTCATTACAATGAGATGCAGCTTGGTCGTCGCCGTAAAAATTTGAATTTCTACATCACGGCTAATATATAAGTGCATCGTTACGGGGATCTATAGGGGAAGAAATCTAAGTCGAGGAAGATATGCCCCTAAGGTTTGTGCCCATACGTGAGATGAATGTACCATATGGGCGGTGGAAGAAATTTAGTCGAAAAAAACATACGGGGGCTTGTCCCTTCGTTTATTGGCCTAGCTGATGGGCCAATTGGGATTCTACCAGGAGCCGAAAATCTTTGTGGCCTGCTTCACTTAGCCTTGCTACAATGAGTTCTTTCCATTTAAGTCGTTACAAGCCGTTGATATTGGAATTTGGCACTCCTTGATGAATGAGTTCATCTTAAGCAAGGGGGATGATTGAACACCATGTTTTGGTTTACGGTGAGTTCGCTACTAGAGTAATAGAGGTGAGTACCTTAAGGATGAGTAGGTCTTCACTCTAATTGAAGACTATGTGATGCACAAATCTCGCACACCGCTATAGGCGGTAGCTCGACTGCGACACGAAACGGTAGTGTACCGATTGTTCAAGTAATATAAAACAAGGAGTAATCCCCGAGTATCGAATCTCTCAAGGAACACAGTAAGGTGGAGTTAACGTTCGAGGAAGGACTTGAGATCGAAGTCCAGCGATAGGTGGAGTGCGGACGAAAGGGATTTGGTTTGTGAATAATAAAATAAAATATTACAACTACTCCTATACAATGCCGCTATGCAGTGCTTCGCTTGGCGGGATGGAGACTAGGCAGGCCTTGAGCGCGCTGCGTCGCAAGGGCGAATGGACGAGTAGGCAAACGGAATCGAACTATGCAGGCCTTGAGCGCGCTGCTTCGTTAAGCGGGATGGATTACACGGGCCGTTAGCACCGCTTAGCTTGGCGGATGGACGAGTAGTCTTACAGAATGAGGGTCGCAAGCACCTCTTCGACAAGCATGCCACTAGCAATTGCTAGTGCGGCACCGAACACGAAGGTGGAATGGAAATTTGATGGGGGCGCACCTCAAAAACACATATGAATAATATAATCTCAAATAAATGAAATAGACATTACATAACAAGATTCATTGTGCACATCATCAAAATATAGAAGAGTCTAACCTAAATAATCATCAACATAAAGAAGGAAAAAGCGGGTAAAGGAGTTGACCACATCTGAAGCCTTGCCGAAGATTCACGATTGGAATCGCTGGGTTGTCAATCCGCGTCTAAGCTCGGTCTCCAACTGCGTCCGAGGTAGAGGAGGGCTGTCACTTCCTCCCAATGGCTCGTCTTCTTCGTGTCACGATCCAATCTACTCCGATACACGATCTCCTTGCTCGACGTTGGCGATCTTTGGGCTAGAAACCTCTCCTTGAAGCTCTTGGATGATGGAGGAGGCCTAGGGTGGCGGAGAACCTGCGGAAGGGGCGAAAACGGCGGAGCTGGGCGGAAGAAATGCGGAATCCCGACCTAAATCGCGAGCAGGAATATTTATAGGCGCTGGAATAAACAGTGCGCACGATCATTGGAGCACGACCAGTGCTCGTGCGCGCTAGAATCCTGTGATCGTGCGCCTGCCTGGGCGGAGCCTGCAATGTAAGAAATTTATAAAATAACATGTTCGCACGACCGGTGGCGCACGACCAGTGGTCGTGCGCACTATCGTAGGTGGTCGTGCGCACTGGTCGAAACAGAATTCATAAAATTGATGTTAAGTGCGCACGCACAGTGGCGCACGACCGGTGGTCATGCGCACTATCGTAGGTGGTCGTGCGCACTGTCCGAGACAGAACTCAAAAAATAGGGTTAAGTGTACACGATCAGCGGCGCACGACCAGTGGTCGTGCGCAATAGAAACAGTGATCGTGCGCAGTGTTCCTTTATAGAATTGTACCGGGAACACCCGCACGACTCCTGTTCCAGCACAACCACGAATCCAGCCACTGAAAGTGGCACTTAACTATCCATGAAAACTACTAAAAATGAAGAACATGAAATAACACCAAAAACGGGCCTAGAGGTGCACTTAGCATGGAGTGTCAAATATGAGTGAAAACATGTCTAAAGTGAAGTGCATAGACTAGAAAATTGGCCCAGATGAGTCCATAAATGTGTATATATTTGGGACTCATCACTATGCAGAGAAGTAAACTGTAACGTAGCGTTGTAGTGTCTCTCAAGGATCAAAGGTCGATCTAACGACCGCATGACAAATTTCGGGGGACGCCTTAAAGTTTGTTAAGTGGGAATTGTATCGATTGCTGATCAAAGAGGTGTGTTTATAAGCGTCCAATTAATGATAAAGAATATGAAATTGTAGCACCCATGGTGCTAAGGCATTGTTACGTGATTTGTTAAGTTAAAAAATTCATACAATTGCATTATAAATACGTGTAGTAATTTTCGGACCATGAGAAATCACGAGATGTATGCTGAACCTTGTGACGTGTGAACAAGTGACGAGTGATTGTACTAAGTAGTATACATATATACACTAAACCCTTGTAGAAGCCTTGTTGGCTTATCCACCTCGTCCGACGTGTTGTCTGGGAGACAAATGTGATTACCCTCAACTTGACCTCTGATTCTCAGGAATTCAGAGTAGTTGTGTCGATGCACTGGACGGTGTATATAATTTATGGATATAGTAAGCCAAGTAAGAGTACCGAGGAAGTGTGCTAAAACTCATGGCAGGCAGGAAAGTCGATTCTTAGCAATTTCCTTATGCTAGCTGTTTGGGGCTTGTTGCTCCAGGAAATTTATATTTATAGTTTTCTTTTGTAAATCTTGTTCGCTGTTATAGTGATTGTTGGAGTTATAGTGGCTGTTCGGAAGTTTATTTACAAGAAAAGAAATCTCATCATTTGGGTTATGTTGGCTATGGGCGGTGGTTGGTTTACCCTTCCAGAATTTCATTTCTATAATTATGCTCGGGTGGGGTGGCTGCTTGCTTTGTTCCTCTTTCTAGTTATGGTTGTTGTTAGGAGATTTAGGCTTGGTTTTATTCTTTTGTTATGCTGTACTGGATGGTTTGGTTTGGAGTTGTATATGTAAAATGCTACTAATTGTATATTAAGATAGATTATGAGAGGCGGTGGAGGAAATTTATTATTTACTGTCGACACACACTCTCTCTCTAGGCCTCGTTTTTATCAAAGCTAGGGCTCTCCGAGCTTTCTTCTACTCCCTCCTCTTCTCCCCCCAACTCATCCGTCTCAACATCAAAAGGGAATTTCTTTTCTACTGCTAAGATCGGTGTTGGCAAGGCCTTGTTTTGAATTGGGTGTCGTTGGGTTGCTTTTTTGGAGGGTTGAATCGGTGCTTTAGGTCCTTACCTTATAACTCCCTGTAAGCCTTCCTTCCTCCTCTCCCCCTCTTATTTTCATATTATTATGCTAAATTTTCTGCTGCTATGCTTGGATTTATACTGGGGCTGGTTTGTATAATCCTGATTTAGAGGTTGCTATACCCATCATGTTTGGTTTTATGTTTGGGACTGCTATGTGTAGTTTCTATTAGCCATTGTTGAAATAGAGTGAGTCACGATTAATTCGTATGACTGTACAAGACAAGAGCGCTCATATAATCTAGACCATATGTATAAATCATAACGATTGGGAATGTATAAGTGAGCTTGATATTGTTAAGGGTGAATCATCCGTAACTGCATACGGTGAGTATGTTTCAATCCCATCCGGAAGACCCTCCTAAACTCAACTTAAATTTTGGGGACAAAATTGTTTCTTCGTTTATTGGATTTGTAACATCCCAGTGCGCGCTAGGCCCCTATGATGAAAAGATAAATCAGTGTCAACTCGGCATATTTTTGAAAGTTGAGAATGAATTTCATTGACGCGTTACGGCACTCGAAATGTTTTAACGAAATGTGAACTTTTCCTATATTGTTGTTTCTTCCTATATTTTCCATGTTGGCAATCTATATAAAGATATATGTGAATATTGTAAAGTTTTGGGAAGAGACTTATATGACAACTATTACTGCACTTCTCATTATACTTTGGTGTGCCAATAGCGTATTTGTTGCGTTGAAAATGGGTATTTTTGCAGAACGAAATTGAAACAAAAAGGGGGAGCTATTTGGGGGCTTTGTTTGGGCTTGTCCTGTGGCCTATGGTGTGCTGAATTTTGATGTGCTAATAGCAATCTCTATTAGGTCTGCTGATAACAGTTACATGGTTTGGTGTGGTTTGGGAGTATAATAAGTAAAAGGCGATGGAGGAAATGTTTATGTTGCTGATGACTCTCTGTCTTTCTCGTTTCCATCCCAGCTAGGGTTCACGGGGCTTTCTTCCTCTTCCTTATCTCCTCCCCTCCCCTTTCTATCCTGATATCGCAATACTTGCGTTGCTGCTGGGATTGAAATTAGCTCTGTTCGTCGGGGCTTGTGTTACAAATCCACTGTAAGTTCTAGTTATCTTTTGAGGTTTTCTGATTTTGATTAAGTTGAGTATTTTGGTAAGGTGTTTGGTAGATTTAGTGGGTTTTCCTTTGAGGTTTCATGATATTTTGTTTTGGGTGGTTCTCTTCTTGATGAACTTGGCTTAATAAGGGGAATTCCTGCTACCCATCACCATTAAAACTTCTGCTTGTTGTTCAGAACTGCATGGTTGTTGTTCTTCTTTCCGGTTGCAGGTTGGGTGTTGTTACTTGAAACTGAATTTGATTTATTTGGTTTCATTGAGGGTTTAGATGTTTGCTGCCTTTTAGCCCGTATGCAATCCTATTTTTCTTGGATTTCCCTTGGATTTCCTTGATGCAGTCCCCCTTATGCAGTCTAGATTTATTGGTAGCACTTTGTGCTGTTTTTATTTAAATTCCTCTTTCCAGTTAAAAGTTTTATTGAGATCTGAGCCAAACTTTATATGCAGTTGTGAGGCTTTGGGTTTGGCCGACTGGCTGTATGTTTTTGTCCAGTTAAGGCACCTGTTAGTGCAATATTATTTGGGATTTCCCTTTTCTAGGAGCCGATTCTTCCTTGCTTTAGTTGGCCGACTATTGCAATTCTTCTGTCCAGTTCAAGTTGCTGTAATGATATATATTTTGGGGGTTTTAAATTCATGGGAACTTACATATGTGATGGAGTATTCCTATTGTGCTGCTATCATCTTGATCTATATCTATGGTTTAGTTGGCCGATTTGGGTGTTGTTGGTTTTGCTTTATTTATCTAATCGGCTCTCAAATATTTCAATGCTTGGGCCCTCATGCTGCCCCATGTTGTTTGGTACCTTGTGTTCTTCAATTTTATGGGGGGGGGGGGGGGGGGGGTAATTCAGTCTATATATGAACTGCTATCTTACAGGGGGGATTCCTATTCCAATTCTTATTTGCTGCCATTTATAATCCTATACCAGGGAAGAAATTTTATATGGTAGTCCTGTTGGCCGTCTGCAATTAGTTTCTCTTTATGAATCAAAGGATGGGAGTCTTTGGGAAGTTATTAATTTGTTAACTTTTCATGTTGTCTGCTGTTTCCTTTCTTTTTAGTTTGGCTAATGTTGACTGATTACATGTTGGATATTTCTGTGGATCAGGACCATTTAATCAGTCTTGGCCAACTGCCGCCATGCCGCGGAGGAGACAACCTCAAACGTCAGCCGAAAATCAGGTGACTTCCTCCCCTCTCACTTGGTGCTAGCTTCTTAGATCACAATAGGAGAGATGAAGGCTCAAGAGAGCTTCTCGTGTGAGCTTTAATGGAGTTTCCTTAGGAAGACCAAGCCGGAACATCAAATTTAGGGCATCGTTCGCCGCAAGGTTTTAGGAATCATTTCTTCTCTTCCAAAAAGAAGAGATGGGATTTGATTTGGGGCAAACCCATGGTCGTTGAGGGAGAGTGAGGGGAATGACATTTAAGGGATTTAACTTAACCCTTGTCTGGGAAAGATGATGTATAGCCCTCTGTTAATTAGGGTTGTTAATTATATATTGGTGTGATAAATGTGATGATATTGTGATCACCCCTGTTTAGTTTCGGAATTTGTGGATATATAAATTTATGGTGTCGTAAATAGCTTTGGTAAATATAAATGAAGCTAAAAAATGGGTTGAAATATTCAAGGTGATGATTATGTGATATAATAGAAATTTCATAGGATTTGGTTTGAGATAAGCCTTAATTAAATGTTCTGTCATAAAATAGTTTGAAGAACAAATCTTGGTGATGTGTAATTGAATAAGATTTCGGAGGGTATGCTTATATATATTAACATTCATATCACTTGATAATCTATTGGATGATGTTGATGGGTGATAACTGTCACAACCCGCATTTTCTCCGAATTTAAGAATATCAGAGTAAGAGAAAATACACGTCATGATGCCACGTCATACAGGAGACAACTGTAGACGCTCAGGCGGGAACCTATTACTTAACTAAACAAACATGATTATATGATAAGTCATCATTTGAAATCATTTATTAGGGGTTTTGAGATAAGAACTGTGTCTCTCAGTTCGTGGATCAACTAGTCCACCGAGAAAGTATATATAATTGCAGTGGAAAGTACTTGATTTAGTTTACTTAAAGTCCTACATGTATGCAAACGACGGAGCATGAAGTAAATGATATGCACATAACTAGGCGTATTGTAAGAGTAGAAAATACTTTTAGGCGACTTTAAAGTTAAGGGTTTCAGTTAGAAAGAATGCAATGAGGATGAAGAAAAAACATTTTATAATTATAGTGCACCTAACATAAATCATTCCCAGAGGGTAAGATACACAAGATCTAAAAGTAGTGGCATAATCTGGCAAATAAACTATAAAGTATAAAAAGGGGCACAATGGGCGCCAACAACATGACACTAACCCATTGGCACCAACTAGTATGTCTGAGCACAAGAAGTAACTAAAAACAACTACCTCACAGCAGCGGGGTGAACAGCTACTAAAACTCTGAACTTCAGGCTACACCACTAGCCGTTACGGCTCTGAACCTGAGGCATTCAATAAAACAAAGAATGCCTCAGCAAGGAATTACAAGTGGCAGAAAACTAGCAGAAAAACAAGCAAGGCATAAGGGGTATCAACCCAAGCCAAATTTACCGAAAGAGAGGTCTAAACAAAGAGTCAACAAGCATCAAGTGCACTAAATACCAAAAGAGGAACAACACGTTCATTTATTTAGTTTCATCAATTAAAGAGGCTGATCAGCTCAAATTATACGGGAGCGGTTAACTACCTCCGCTACCCAAGGCCCAAAACCAGGTGGGGGTACCACTAGACCCAACCACCCAAACACGACTACCGTGCAAGGCTATAATATTCCCCCCCCCCCCCCCCCACTGTCCCCCAAACACAACTACTGTGTAAGGCTAAAGATAGTAGTTCTTATTACTTAAATTTTAATTAAACACGGGACGCTGCCCGAAAGGATAAACACTGGAAGGCCCTAAGAAATAGGGTCAAGGCAAAGTACACATCGATCAATATGAATCATAAGAGTAACTCAAATGTTAACAGACCACAATGAGTAAAAAGAAGTTCAAACGAGAGGGATTTGAGATCAGGAGCACCGAAGGGTCACTGGCAATCATCCAAGTACACCTGAGGGGACACGAGATTCAAACACAAAAAACTCAACGAAATCACATGCGTTCCGGGCGGGTTCCAAGGGGCCGCACCCCTGGCAGGGTCTTAGGGGCAGAGCCCCTAACGGGGTCCAAGGGGCAGCGCCCCTGGCGGTGGCAAATTTTTGAAATCCCACCACCAGAAACCACACAAAATCACATCAAAATCTAGGACTTCTCGAAAACTACAAGGAACTTCTCGAAAACTACAAGGAACTTCTCGAGAGATAAAAGGATTTCTCGAGAGATGGAATTTGATTTCTCGAGAGGAAGGCAGGGATTTCTCGAGAGATGAGTAGGATTTCTCGAGAGATGAAAATTGATTTCTCGAGAGGAAGGCAATTTCTCGAGAGATGAGAATGATTTCTCGAGAGATGCGTATGATTTCTCGAGTAATCTGGAATTAGCAAGAAGAAAGAAAATGGGAGTTTATCCAGTTCACGGTTTTCTCCCAGGAAAAACTATCCGATGCTTAGCGAGGAAGAACAATCAAGGATGCTTACTACCAAACCAACACTCCAAGACTTAAGTTGAACCGTGCGACATGAAATCGACATAAGCGAAATAATGCTTCAAGAAACGAAAGAGAAGGAGGAGGAAGCCACTTGCCTTAAACCTTGCAAACTCGAAGATCTCCGCTCCGAAAGCTATGGATCGGCTAGGAAACACACGAGCACAGATTTCCTGAAACTTTTCGGGTCGAAAGAAGGGGTTAGGTCACTACCCTAACTCTAAAAATTCCATAAAACGGGAAAAGCTTACCGCTAGAACGAAGATCTCGCCGAGAGCTTTCCAAATCTACTCTCCAAACGCGATTCCGACTACTACAGCCCTAGAAAATGCCGATCGAACGCTCCTCGAAGCTCCGCACTCGCCCTTTCGCTCGGCGGCTGATTTGATCGTGGGAGGAAGAAGATGAATAGGGGAATAAGATTTTAGGCTTTATATAAAAACCTAATTTATTAATTAATTAATTAATTAATTCCCCCATTTACTTAAAACCGCGAGAGAAACTAGACCACCTCAGATTTCTACGAAATTCGCACCTTAACTGAAACACGGCGCTACGAATCCAACGGCGAAGTCAGAATTCAATTCCGACGGCCAAACTCGGGATAAAGCCTCCCGAAGCTAAAATCTTGATGTCCACCCAAAATCTTTACTTTAACTCGAAACGATGCGAAATCTCGCACGCTCGATCTACAAGACATACTTTAACTAAGCTAAGGCTCAACACACTACTAGACGAGCTGACGTAACGCCCTTACGCCAAAATTACGTCACAGCGGGCACGTAAAATAATTAACGAAAATCAGGGGGGTTACAATAACCTCCCCATAAGCTTGGTAGCTTTAATCGTGTGAATCACATTGTGATTTGTACTTAAGACGATTGAATATTGGTGATATGTTGGGGATTACATGTTTAGTAAAATATGAATATGACATCGTGCACAAGTAGTCCTACAGGATCTAGTAAGGTAATTTCCATGTGATGCACACGCTACTACTTAGAGTTATGATAACTCGGTATGGTTAGCATTGATGGCTTGGTGTGTAAGATATTGTTATATCTTGTGGTGAAATGTTAAGGGCCCGGTTGCTGGGGGCCTTGGATGCTGGTTAGCATCAGTTGACTTGTATGATGTGAAAAGGAGAAGACTCCTTTGGTGAGTCTCTGGGTGCTTGATAGCACGAGTGTGCGTGGGAATTGCATGGGTTGCATGGCTTACACATGGTGGTGCATGGATCTTGTTTGGAGGATTACTTGTGGCGGGTCTACGGGCTTGCTAGTCGTGACACCGACGAAAGCTGGCAGTTAGACTCTAGACCGGTTGGGTTGGACTCTTGGTGCTCACCTACCCAAGTCCCCTTCTGTGTCCTTGAAGGCTCAGCTTGATGCGAGCAGTACACAGGCTCTCCGCTGTGTGCTCTTAGCGTTGAGGCGTACATAGGCCTAGGCCTGGTAGTGTTCATACCCACCTAGTTGTGGAGGAGTCCGGTCCACAGTCTCCGTCTGGCCACGACGCGAGGTGCCTGAGTGGTTAGCTACCCTCGAAAATTTGGAACTACAGGTCTATGTCGATATAGCAAAATGCATGGGTGAGTTCATCATATCATAATCATTGCATTGCATTCATCCTTCATAATCATAGCATTGCACCGCATCGGGTCCATCATATAAATTAGTATGGGCTCTTTTATATGATGGGTCCCAAAATGGAAACCTTAACTTATATGTTTGTATCGGCATTCTTATAAGTTAAGGTACGAGATGATACTCTGCTTACTTCTTTCTGTTACTAATACGATATTGATACTCTGCTTACTTCTTTCTGTTACTAGTACTTGCTTGTATTTGTACCTGTTAGATAGAGTTATTACAAGTACTTGGGTACTTATACAACCGACATGTATATACAACCATTCCTGTCACCTGCTTTGTATATTATTGCTTATATTGCAGCTATCCTTCCTTTCCTTCCGCCTGGTGCTTTAGAGTCGTCGGGGGAGCGGATGTGAAGCCACTTAGTCTTTATGACTAACGGTTGCTACGCCCCTCTTTTTAGGAGTGTTCCTTAGAGCAGCAGTGCACGGTGATGGAGGAGGATAGTCAGGTCAGGATGACAGGGCCGGAGACCATGATACCTTGGCTACCGTCAGTGGCAGAGGCGAGTGAGTGTTTTGAGATGTAGCCCTTGGGGCAATTAGCTTGATACTCTAATGATTTGCAGGAGCTTGTGTAGCTTTATGTCTTCTTGTACTTTCTGTTTGGACATTATTACTTATTGTGAATCTATGGCTTTTAATGCTTTCTTTTATTGATGGGTTGGCAATGTTTAGTTGGTTTCGCCGGCAGGTTAGGCGTTTTGTGGGGGAGGCTAGCTCTTGTGATGGCGCTTCCGCAAGGAGGCTGTCCTGGGCATAAGACTCCCCTCGGCTGTGTCTTGTGTTCCGGGGGGGGGGGGGGGGGGTCTTACATGGTACATGGACTCTGGTTGTTCTAAGAACATGATGGGGGATGAAGAGAGGTTCCTTAGCCTGGAGAAAAAGGAATGAGGCATGGTAACCTTTAGTGACAACAACAAAGGAAAAAATACTGGTGTTGGCACTGCAGGCAACAAACTTTTTTCTATTTAATATGTCTTGTTTGTAGATGGTCAAACACATAATCTCATCTCTATTAGTCAACTTTTTGATAAGGGATTTGATTTTTCATTTGAAACCTCTACAAACTCATGCAAAATTATAAATGCTAAGACTAATGATATACTGCTAACCACACCTTGGAAACATAATGTCTATACTATCATGTTTGATGATTTATCTTCATCTAATCTAAAATGCTTAACTGCCAAAAATGAGGAGTTAGAATTATGGCATATGAGACTAGGGCATTCCTGTAGTAAACTTA
This sequence comes from Dactylorhiza incarnata, assembly GCA_033032865.1. Classification (NCBI taxonomy): domain Eukaryota; kingdom Viridiplantae; phylum Streptophyta; class Magnoliopsida; order Asparagales; family Orchidaceae; genus Dactylorhiza; species Dactylorhiza incarnata. The sequence continues at coordinate 8,333,277 of JAWHQI010000038.1, read as the reverse complement.
TTGTTAAACTATAAAAAGAAAAATTAATTCGTAGTCTTCCACACTTAAATGGTAGTTTGACTTCATTATGTTCTCCTTGCCAAAAAGGAAATTTAACCAAATCATCATTTAAAAGAAAAAAATGACATTACCACATCTAGACTACTACAATTGATTTATATGGATCTTTTTGGTCCAATTAGTACATGTAGTGGGCTGTAAACGGCATACTTTTGTCCCAATTGATGATTACTTTAGGTTTTGTTGGACAATTTTTCTGGCACTAAATTTGATGCTCTTAACAAATTCTCCACCCTGTGCACACGCATTTCAAATGAACTGGAAATGAAAATTAAATGTATTAGGTCAATTCATGGGGATGAATTTGAAAATGACAATGCTACTAATTTTTGCAACAACTTTGGAATCCATCACAAATTTTTCGCTCCTCACACTCGACAACAAAATGGAGTAGTGGAAAGGAAAAATAAAACTTTACAAGAACTCGCACGCACTATGCTAGCTGAGTATTGCTTATACCTAGGTATTTTTGGGCTGAAGTGGTCACTACTGCATGCTATGTAATAAATCAGATCATGCTTCGCCCAATATTAAAATTAACTCCACACGAGCTATATTTTGAAAAGAAACCTACTGTGCCTTACTTTAAAGTTTTTGGTGGCAAATGTTTCATTCTCAACACCAAAGGTCAATTAGGAAAATTTGATGAAAAATCTGATATTGGCATATTTTTAGGGTACTCATGCACTAGTCATGCATATCGGGTTTATAATAAGAGAATTTGGGTTGTTGAAGAATCTATTCAAGTGAACTTTGATGAGCATGCTCCAAGTGTAGAATCTAGATCTAGTATAGATGTTCACAAAGATGAACACCGTAGAGCAAACTAATGAGAGAGGCGAAGAAGAAGGTGAGATACAAAATGATGAGGGAATACGCCACCATGCATCCTAAAATTATCAAAGCAACATCCAAGGGAATTGGTAATTGGGGAACCTTCAAATGCGATAAAAACTAAATCATCCTTACACGAATCATTCCTAAATTTATGACTTGTTTCTGAAATTGAACCTAAGAATATTTTTGAAGGTTTGAATGATGAATCTTGGTTTATTGTTATGAATGAGGAACATAGCTAATTTGAACGTAATAAGACATGGATTTTAGTTGTGCGTCCTAGTAACCATCCGGTCATAGGTTTAAAATGGATTTACAAAAATAAACTAGATGATGACTCTAGGATAACTAGAAATAAGGCTAGGTTGGTTGCTCAGAGATACTTTCAAATAGAAGGAATAGACTTCGAGGAATCATTTGAACCTGTAGATCGCCTTGAGTCCATTAGGATGTCTTTGGCATTTGCTAGTTATAAATGAATTAAATTATATCAAATGGTTGTCAAGAGTGCATTTTTAAATGGATAGATTAAAGTAGAGGTCTACGTAGAGCAACCACCCGGATTTATGAATAATGATCACCCCAACCATGCATATAAACTAGTGAAAGCCCTTTATGGTTTAAAGCAAGCACCCCGTGCATGGTATGATAGATTAATGACTTTTCTAATAAAATATGGTTTTAAGATGGGTATTGCAAATACCACACTATTTGTCAAACATAGTGATCACAATTTAATGATATTACAAAAATCTGTGTTGATGACATAATCTTTTGTGGCACTAATGAAAAACTATGTACTAAAATTGTAGAAGTGATGCAAAGTGAATTTGAATTGAGCTTAGTGGGTGAATTGACATACTTTTTAGGATTTCAAATTTCTCAAAGACAAGATGGATTTTTTATTTGACAAAATAGATACATAAAAGACATGCTTAAACGGTTTGGATTTGAGAAGTTGAAACAAACTAAAACTCTAATGAGTGGAAAACTAAAATTTGGAAAAGATGAAAGTGGCATATCGGTGGATCAAAGGTATATCGAGGAATGATATGGTCACTACTATACCTTAGTGCATCTAGACCAAACATTATGTTTGCAATGTGTATGTGCGCTAGATATCAAGCTAACCCTAAAGAGTCACACTTTAAATCAACACATCTTTAGGTATCTTATTGGGAAAAAATCTTGGTCTATGGTATCTAGACAAAAATATTTTCACGCTCCATGGATACTCTAATTCCGACTATGCGGGATGCTCACTTGATCAAAAAAGCACAAGTGGCACATGTCACTTCCTAGGACAGACACTAGTATCCTGGTCGAGTAGGAAGAAAAATTTTGTTGTTGTCTCAATGATAGAGGCCGAGTACATAGCTTTAAGAATTTGTTGCACTCAAGACCTCTGGATGACATAAATGTGAAAAGATTTCAGGCGGTCATATAAGAATATAGATCTTAGGTGCGATAATAAGAGTGTCATAGACTTTACCAACAATCTAGTACACCATTCATGCTCTAAACACATCGATGTTCGTCATCACTTTATTAGAGACCATATTAAGAAGAAGAACGTACAAGAAAGTTTTATAGGCACAAAATACTAGATCACTGACATATTCACTAAACTGCTCCATGATGCACAATTCTCTATGCTTAGACTAAAATTGGGTGTTTTGGATAGCTTAGGGTAAAATTTTAAATCCTCAATTTTTGATTATTTTTCTGATTTCTTTGCTGCATGTGATAGCTCCTACATTGATAACTCATAATCAAGAAAAATTAGATGCAAACAATCATGAAAAATATACATTTAACATGAAAATGCGAGTCTTTGTCTGCTACCACCCGACACTAGACTTACTGCTGATGGTAGCCTATTTTCTTAAAGTTATTGATTTTTCTCTCTTTAAAAAAAATTATTTTACTCTTTCTACTTACTATTTTTGCTACTGAAAATTTAAATTATTGATGGCTAAAATCGTGTTGCGTAAAATTAAGATATTATCCACGTATAATCCGATAAGGCAAGTGTGCCTATCATTTTATAGTATAGGATTTACAAATTCAAGTGTCGTATTATTTTCGGACTTGTTGAGTACTTCTACTCACAAAGAAGAGCTATTATTTTATCGATCGAAAAGTCGGGCTTATTTTGGAAAACGATTAGGAGAAATTCAACTACGAAGAAAATGATGATTAAAAGATTAACACTTGATTTAGAATCACTTTAGAATAAAATAGAATTTTGTTAAAGATAAAATTGCAAACTCTTATTGAACGGTGGAGGTTCCCAAAACATGATAACACCTCTCTTGAGGAATACTACCAACTAACATTAGGTTGATCGATTAAGACCCATCGGCTAGTCGAAACCCTTAAGATTGCTTTAAGCGGTGAACCCCACTATTGGATTTGACTCCAATCCAGAAGATTTATGTCGTCCTCTCTCGAGGATTGCATGCAACTCCTTTTATCTTTGAGTGATCTCCTCGTACTCACGGATCTCTCGATCAACTAGAATACAGATCTTAGATTGAAAAGCATAAAATGTAAATATGAAATCAAAACGAAGTATATCAAAGATAAATCGAAGATAATCAAAAAGAGAACTTGCTAATTAGAAAATTTCAAAACATATTTTATTTCATTCCAAAGTTCATCATGACCAAGTGCTAAAGGAAATTTAGCTACTCATCATAATGTTGGGAATACAAGTAGAAAAAGAAGAAGACATGAAAAAAATAAGCTACAAAACTTGAATTGAAATTACAATAATCAAAACTTACAACTTGTAAATAAACTAGCTAGAACATCAAAAGAGTAAAATAAAGCTGAAAATAAACTCCCAAAATCCCCTTTTGGGCTTCTGGAGATTGCTGCCTTTTATAGGTGAAAATTGAGGAGTCACACCCTTGGTCACGCCCGTGACCAAAGGCGTGTAAGGTGCGTAACTTCTGTCTTAAAAGCCCGGGAACGTTGGGGAGAAAAACAACCAAGAATCGTGTATGGTGCGTGACTGAGTCTAGTAATGATGGGAAACTGCGCGATCAGGAGTAATTTTGGTAGTTGCGGGAAGAGTCACAACCTAGGTCACGCCCGTGACTGAGGGCGTGTAAGCTAGAATCGGTGCGGCTGGAATCTGCATGCATTGAAAGCTTGCCGGGGCAAGTCACGCCCGTGACCTGTGTAAGAGCCCTTTTTTCGCTACAAAAACCGGATCTCATGCCCAGATCCGTCGCTTTGCGGTGACACCATCACTCGGGAAGGTCGCCACTACAAAATGTCAATCCTGCCAGCCATATCGATCACAGAAGAAGAAAAGTATAAACGAACAAATAGAAGTTCAAGTCCATAATCACATGCTTGATCAACGATTCAATAAGTGATTAATCTTGGTGACTTTACATTTCCAATGATTCAACTAAGGTTAAGTCGTTGCTTGATCAACGATGTCTATCCATTGTCCTGGTAATACTACAGGTCATCATTCCCAACGTGCTTTTGCAAAATCTCATCTTCGCCTGAGTAACATTGAATAAGATCGACCTCAAACTCATTATGTTCACGACTCAACGCTTTCTAAATTATATCTAAGAGAAATTCAAGTCGGTCATTAATTTGCCCAATAAACTAAAGGTAAGCCCCAATAAATAAAAGATAAGCCATCATTCATTTAGGCTAAGTATCTTCAATATCACCTTGTTATATTCGTCCCAAGTATGCAAATAATCCTTAGGGCACACAACCTCAGACTTGGGGTTCTATCTTGAGACTTGTTGGTATATTCCATACTTTAGACTCTTCAAGGTACCTTCTACGATAACCTTATCAGGGTCAGTATGTGACCCAATCCCAACAGGTCTCTTCTGAACTTCAATTCTTATATGATGGTGTTTGTCTCTATATAAACATGTCACCGGTATGAGGGTTAGATCTACGAGTTCCCTACCATTCTGCTTATGTGTCAACCTCTCTTTCTCTAGCCTCTTTGGGGTATCCACGTACCTTCACCATAATTATACCTACGGTTTATTTAAAACTAGGGCATGGTAAAAATAGTCATGGTAAATCTTGTGTCCTAGTGGGGTTGAGTCTAACTCATTGACTAAAGGACTATCTAAAGAGATCTTTGCAGCTGGAGGTATTCCCTGCTGGGTTCATGGTTCACTGCATGCTACAAAAGAAAACTTGTCACTCGTAAGGAGATTTAGCTAAAGATATTCAAGTTAAAAGTGGACTTTTCATGTGATTCCCCATGTGGGCACACCATTGCTTCCGCTTCTTAGTTTGTCCTCAAACTAAACTCGCGCGAGGTGTCCCTGGGTTGTGGACTTCTTTTCTTTGGATCGAGGGTCGCTCTGATACCAGTTTGTAAGACCCCTTTTTTCGCTACAAAAACTGGGTCTTATGCCCAGATCCGCCGCTTTGCGGTACCACCATCACTCGGGAAGGTCGCCATTCCAAAATGTCGATCCTGCCGACCATATCGATTACGAAGAAGAAAAGTATAAACGAACAAATAGAAGTTTAAGTCCACAATCACATGCTATATATAATAAATGTCCACATGATACAACTAAAATAACGAAGGTTACAATAATAAAGGGCTCAAGCCTTGTACATCATGTCCTCACTACTGTTGAAACCGATTTCTCGATCTCTAGTGGAGCTCGGGGCCCTCACCGAAATGAGAGGCAGCTAGCCCTTACCGGTCCCTCGGGAGAGGTAAGGCCGACGATTTGAGCAAAGAACAAAGACCCTAGTCTCAGCGAGGAGGTCCCTCCACTAACCCGAAAGATCGTTGAGCGCTTCCCCTCCCAAGCCAAAGCTAAGACTCGGGCACCTTGGAGAGCTAGAGAGCCCAAACAAAGCGACCTAGGGAGAGAAGAGCTCAAAGATAATGAACCGCTCCCTCCTCCAAGGTGCCCTTTGAGGTCTATTTATAGATTTTAGTTTTGTGGTCTGTCAATAACCAAATTCTGCTGTCCATTCTCACTATCCGCACACCGGATTGGTCTGCTAACAGCCAAACTCCGCTGTTCGGAGAGGCTAAACGCAGACCACCGGGGGCCTCTTGGTAAAAATCCCTTCCTGGACTCTTACGGGGCGAGCCAGCCCGCTTCGCGACCTCCCTCGCGAGTGGAGCTCGCGAGCCTCTGGGTCGACGAACCCCAGAGGTATTATCGGCACATTACATGGCTCGCTCGTCTGCACTACCTCGACGAGTCCCAGGATGACTATCCGCTCTCCCTCTAGGCGGGCTCGCCTAGCGAACTCCTTCCTCAACTGGTTGGGCTCGCCAATTGCGACCCGGCCAAGCCCCAAAATGGCTATCCGCACCCCAAAATGGCTAACTGTACCCCAGGTGGGTCTGCTAACAACCAAGCTCCGCTGCTTGAGGAGGCTAAGGGCAGACCACCGAGGGTAAAATGATAAATTGGCCCTACTGATTTATGGATAAGGGATTGCGAGAACATTACGATCGGAGCTCTCGCCTGCCTTCTCGCGGATCCTGTCCGCGACCCCTCCTCTAGGGGGTAGCGTTGCGAGAATCCCGCTGAAGGAGCTCTCGCGAGCCCTCTCGCGAATACCGCCAGCGGCATCCCCTTTGGAGGGTTGCCTTGCGAGGACCGCGCTAGCCCATTTTGGTGGTCTGCTGAGGTCCCGCCGGCTGGAGGTTAATCTCAGCGAGGTCTGGATCTCGCCACTCCCGTCTCGCTTGATTTCTTTATCCGGCGAATATCGGGGTTGTACACAATCCCCGCTCTTCGCGAGGACTAATGTCTTCGCGAAGAATCGTCCAACCCCTGATATTCGACCGCTCCTGGATGACCTGTCGGGAATCTTTTGTGGGACCCACCATGCAGGCTATAAATATCATCCCGAACCCCCATGGGTGCGCGTCGCTTCTTTTCCTTCCTTTCCCGTTCTAGCTGCCGGGAGATGCCGATTTCCGAAGAGGCAGAGGCTCGCCTGAGGGCGATGAGAGCCGGCGGGCTACCTCCCACGACCAGGGTACCCGCCTGGATGAACCGGCAGCCTCCCGCCCAGTCGCCAAAAACCAAGAAGGCGAAGGCGGTTCGCCTCTCTGGGGACGACTCCGTGACGCTGGACTCCTCCCCGGATGATCGCCGCCCCGAGAAGGTATGAGTTGTTCGAATTCACGTCTATAAATTGCTCTTCATTCATTTTCGCTCGCAGGATACTTTGCCGAGCGAGATTTGTGAGGAACGTGCTGAGGGGTCTCGGAAAAGCCCGCAGGTGGACATGAATTTCGCAGGAAAAGACACCACTGGTACGATCTGGATCTCGCATGCTGTAATATTTATGTCAACATATGATCTCTGTTACTATTTTCTTACAGTCCCGCCTCTGAAGTCCCCGATCCGCCCGTCGTCGCGACCTCCATCTCCGCCTCCTCCAGATAAAATCGTAGAGAAGCCCGGGTTCCAGCTCCTCACGAGCGAGGAGACGGGTGGCCCCGCACCGCCGAAGATTCCCCCGACCAACAGTACAGCCTATCCTACCGGTCTGGGCAAATCCCTCTACCCCCATTATGGAAACGTGTTTCAGGGCCGACCTTCGGGTTCTCGCCCCCCTCTGGGTAAGTGTTATGACCTCGCCGACAACTTACGTGATCTTTCGCTCACTATCTGACCTTGGGAGATCTCGCAGATACTGCCGAGAACCCGCACACCGATTCCGAACTGGGCGACGACGAAATGTCCCCCCTTCCTGATCAGGTGGAGGACTTCTTAGGGGATCCGCGAGATCCTGAGATGATGAAACAGCGGGCCGCGGAGCTTTTGCGAAAGCATGGGCGAATGCTGATGGACCTCAACATGCAGGCGAGACGGGACAGGGAAGCTACCGAGGATAGACATGCAGTCCTGATGGAGGAATGTGCGAGGCTCCGGCAAGCGAGACAGCACGATCAAGATGAGAGCGCTACGACGCCGGAAGTGCACATAGCGAGGATGAGAGATTACGCTTTTCTCACGGATCGAGAGGGTCGTTTGGCGGAAGAATACTATAATTCCAGGGTACCGCCGAGGTCCGGGTCGCGGGGTGGCGGCCGGTGGAAATGGCTCCCCCACGATTCTCGCTAACTGTTTTGTTGTGGAATCATTATTAACGGGTGTGGCTGTTTTAGACCATCTCGCCATGGCTCGCAACTCGCATACTTGCCATTCATATGTTGGTTTTATTTCTACTGACAATAAGTGGTACCCGCTTTTTATTATTTCTCGCGTGACGCTAGCAAGTCTACTTCGTTTTCGTATCATATTGTTCGCGTGCGGACCCTCTGCTCTCGCCAAATATATCCCTCGAAAGTGTCGTTTATACTGACCCCGCAGGTTTTTCCCTCTTGCGGACATGATGTGATGTTTTTTATTGATACGCGTGCTCGCTGACGCTTGGATTTCTTCCCGCCTTTTTTATTTTGGCTATAAATAAGCGGTCTTTATCGAGCCAACCACCGCATTTATTCTCGATCCTCTTCTTCTTCTGTTGCAGAGCTCTCGCCGTTTCTCGTTCTCGCCTTCTTCTACTTCTCGCAGGTTTACTAAATGGGTGGTGATGCGGAATCGGAGGGTCGGCGAAGGGTTGCGAAGGCCTTCGCCGAGCATGGCTTTTTTAATTGTAACTTAACCGATGAGGAGTACTTCAGCGCGGTTGCCGATTACGTCACCCCCCCATTCGAGGCACGCCGCCCTAGCGAGGACGACGTGATCAACGATCCGTTGGTCGACGAGTTGGCCATCCCCATCGCTCACTTCGCGGTTGGCTTGCGCCTTCCATTGTGGCCGGAAGTTCGCCAGGTAACCACTGTTCTCGCTTACTTCCTATTTATTTTGCCATTCGAGTCTCGCTCACCGTGTGGATTAATCCCGTTTTCGCTGCCTGTTAGGTGCTCAAGCATTACGGCGTGGTTCCCGGCCAGCTCACACCCAACGCCATGGCGGTGGTCACTGCTTTCGCTTGCTACCTCCGCGAGGAGCGAATCGAGTTCAGCCTCCCCGTCTTCAGAAAAGTATTCTCCTTCCGCGCCTACAAGGATGGGACAGCCTATTTCGTGGGTACAGGCCCGAAAGTGGTTGAGACCGTCAACAAGGCCCACTTCTGGGCCCAAAAGTTCATCATCGTCAGGGGGAACTTTGGCAACATTCCCTTCTCGCCGATCCAACATGGCGAGACCACCTATCGGCCCACCGTCCTCGGCGGCCATGAAGCCCTCCTCCATCAGTTCCTCAATAAGAAGAACTTCGAGGTCGTCTACCTCCGCCGCAACCTGGACTCGTTGCTTCCGGTCCTCGCCGGAGAAGGTAAAGATCCCTGCCTAACATTTTGTCTCAATTCGCTAGCCTGTCATACTCATCCGTATCTGTTTATAGGCGAGCGAGATCTTCCCCTCCATCCCCCTTACGCGAGCAACCGTAAGTCCGATGCGACCATGTCTCTCGCTACCATGGGGGCGGAAGCCTGCCGAGGCGATGTTACCCCCGCCGATCCCTCCTCTCGCAAGAGACAGGGAGGTTCCGGCGGTCATGGTGCCCCCGCAAAGTCTCCGCCAAAAAAGAGAAGCAAGAAAAGTGCGGCCTCGCTCGCTCCGTCAAAAAGCAAGGAGCCTCGCGAGGCTTCCTTCGACGAGTTTGACCTCACCGGTCTCTTGGCGGGCGAGGACGAAGAGCCTGGCTAGGAGGTGGTCAGGACCTCGGTCCCCCCCCATCCCGGTGAATCATTACAACTTCGGGCTCGGCCAGAGGCGTCGGGACGAGACTGGCGAGCCCCTCGTCACCTGGAAGCCGGAGACCAACAGGGTGGACATCTCTTCTATCCTCCCCTCCTGGGTGGAGAAGGAGACCGTCAGTGGCCACGCCTTCGACTTCTCGTTCGCACTCTATGGTCGCGAAGATGCGGGATCTTACAAGGATGAGACCGCGAGGACCCTCGCTTATGAGAGCGCGAGGTCCCAACTGCGTTCTTCTGAGCTCGCCCATATGACGGGGAGGCGTTGCTTACAACTCGAGCTTCAGAATGTGGAGCTCGCAAGGGCCTACCAGGGAATTCTTGCCGAGAATACGCAGCTGAAGGAGAAGTTGCTCGCCGCGGAGGGTAGGGTGGTGAGTCATCTGCAGTCCCCACTTCCTTTTTCCCCTAGCCCTTTCATCTCTCTAACTGGACTTGCTCGCAGGATGTCGAGGTCGCCCGGAGGGCCAACGCTCGCATCAAGGATTTGGAGAGCGAGGTGGCCGGGTTGAAGACCCTAAACAGCGACCTTAACCACGCCGTTGTTCCCCCCTCGCTTCGCCGTTTGAAAGAAGACCGGCGAGCGCGAGACGAAGAAATCCGTGTGGGATCGATAGAGTCGGCTCGCTACATTTTCTCGGTGGCGAAGGCAATCGGCCTTTTGGCGGATGATGCGGCCGACATGACTCTAGAAGACATCGTCCCGGAGCTCTTCCTCCCTCTTCCGCCAGTGAAGGATAGTGACGAAGAAGAAGGATCCGCGGACGATTCCTGAATCTCGCCGCTACATCCCCTTTTGTGTTTGTAATTTTTGATTGGCGAGGTCGCCACAAATTGTAACCGAACTATAAAGTATTGAATGCAAATTTTGCTTTGCTCATCTTGCCTCGCCTTTCCTGTCTTGTTATTTTCATGCATTGAATGTCTCGCCCCTGTTTATCTCATCCTCAGTCTTCGCGGAGGTCATTCTCGCCATGATTGTTTTCGCTCCACGCGTTATTGAATAGATAGGTGTAGGGTACTTTGGCTACTCGGGCCTTTCGTTGGTTGCCTTAGGATTATTACCCGTTTAATCCCACGTATTTTCTCTAGGCTTCGCAAGGCATTTTTTCCCCTTGGCGAGGGCTCCCTCCTTACCTAGTGCCGGCGACCTTTTTGCCGAGGGCCAGATGCATGATATGGATCCTCGCCAATCACATAGTATTGTACGCGACCTTTTTTAGCCGAGCGAGCCGGCCCAACGAGCGAGAAGGAGTTGGCCATTGCAAAGACCTGTTCTCCTTCCGGCCTCTCCAGAGATCAACCAGAACCCCCCGTCTAGGTGAGAGCCCTGGAGCGGAATCGATCTGGGGCAATCCAGCACCAATATTTCCAACCTTGCCAGCCTCTCCAGAGATCAACCAGAACCCCCCGTCTAGGTGAGAGCCTGGGAGCGGAATCGATCTGGGGAAGTCCAGCACCAATATTTCCAACCTTGCCAGCCTCTCCAGAGATCAACCAGAACCCCCCGTCTAGGTGAGAGCCCGGGAGCGGAATCGATCTGGGGCAATCCAGCACCAATATTTCCAACCTTGCCAGCCTCTCCAGAGATCAACCAGAACCCCCCGTCTAGGTGAGAGCCCGGGAGCGGAATCGATCTGGGGCAATCCAGCACCAATATTTCCAACCTTGCCAGCCTCTCCAGAGATCAACCAGAACCCCCCGTCTAGGTGAGAGCCCGGGAGCGGAATCGATCTGGGGCAGTCCAGCACCAATATTTCCAACCTTGCCAGCCTCTCCAGAGATCAACCAGAACCCCCCGTCTAGGTGAGAGCCCGGGAGCGGAATCGATCTGGGGCAATCCAACACCAATATTTCCAACCTTGCCAGCCTCTCCAGAGATCAACCAGAACCCCCCGTCTAGGTGAGAGCCCGGGAGCGGAATCGATCTGGGGCAATCCAGCACCAATATTTCCAACCTTGCCATCCTCTCCAGAGATCAACCAGAACCCCCCGTCTAGGTGAGAGCCCGGGAGCGGAATCGATCTGGGGCAATCCAGCACCAATATTTCCAACCTTGCCAGCCTCTCCAGAGATCAACCAGGACCCCCCGTCTAGGTGAGAGCCCGGGAGCGGAATCGATCTGGGGCAATCCAGCACCAATATTTCCAACCTTGCCAGCCTCTCCAGAGATCAACCAGAACCCCCCGTCTAGGTGAGAGCCCGGGAGCGGAATCGATCTGGGGCAATCCAGCACCAATATTTCCAACCTTGCCAGCCTCTCCAGAGATCAACCAGAACCCCCCGTCTAGGTGAGAGCCCGGGAGCGGAATCGATCTGGGGCAATCCAGCACCAATATTTCCAACCTTGCCAGCCTCTCCAGAGATCAACCAGAACCCCCCGTCTAGGTGAGAGCCCGGGAGCGGAATCGATCTGGGGCAATCCAGCACCAATATTTCCAACCTTGCCAGCCTCTCCAGAGATCAACCAGAACCCCCCGTCTAGGTGAGAGCCCGGGAGCGGAATCGATCTGGGGCAATCCAGCATCAATATTTCCAACCTTAGTACCGCAGCAGTTGAAAGCATAACGAATGAGAGTGAGATGTTGATTGGATAACAAAATAAAGTTTTCAAGGGTAGAATCGTTTCAAATCATCCCCACTCCGAGCCCGGTCAAGGGGTATCCCTTCCACATCCTGGAGGTGATACCCCCCCCCCCCCCCCGACTTGAGCACCTCGCTTACAATATACGGGCCTTCCCAGTTGGGGTTAAGCTTACCCACTGTGGCCCCCCTGCCGGCCGCATCGACCTTTTTCAGGACTAGGTCCCCTTTCTGGAAGTGCTTGATCCGGATATGTTTGTCAAAATATCGAGCCATCCGCCTCTTGACCTCTTCCTGCCTGATGGTGGCCAAGTCCCGGAGTTCTTCCACCAGGTCCAAGGATAGCCTCTGCTCGGCATTGTTACCTTCTAGCCACTCTTCATCCCCCTCGCATGCAGCGGTCACCCGGGGGGTCTTTACCTCGAACTCTATGGGGAGAACGGCCTCGGACCCGTGGGAGAGCTTGAATGGAGTCTCCCCGGTGGCGGTGTTCGGAGTAGTCCTCATGGCCCAGAGGACGGAGGGTAGTTGTTCCACCCAACTTCCTCGTAGGTTTTCCACTTTCTTTTTTAGCAGGTTGACGATTATCTTGTTCGCCGCCTCCACTTGCCCATTGCTCCTCGGGTGGTGGACTGAAGCAAACCTGAGGTCAATGCCGAGCTGAGTGCAAAAGCCGACAAACTCTTCACTCGCAAACTGTGGCCCATTGTCCGTTACTATGGCTAGAGGGAGTCCATGTATGCAGATTATTTCCCCCCACACAAAATTCCTTACAACCTGAGAGGTTACCTTGGCTAGTGCCTTCACCTCTACCCACTTGGAGAAGTAGTCGATCATGACCAGCAGGAACTTCCTCTGGCCGCTGGCTTGGGGGAAGGGGCCGACCAGGTCCAACCCCCATATGGCGAAGGGCCAGGGGGCCGTGATGGTCCGGAGCCGTTGAGCGGGGAGGAGTTGGAGCGGAGCATAGAGTTGGCACTTCTGACACTTTCTTGTGAACTCTGCTGCATCCTTGCTGAGAGTGGGCCAGAAGTAGCCTTGTCTCAACACCCTCCCTTCCAGGGTCCGACTCCCGGAGTGACTGCCGCATTCCCCGGAGTGGATTTCTTCCAGCACCCTCGGGACCTCCTTCTCGGAGACACAATGAGCCAGGAGTCCCGAGAGAGTCTTTCTATATAGCCCCCCTGCATGCAAAGAGTAATATGCGGACTTACACCTGAAGCGCCTCTTGTCCACACCCTCTCCAGGGAACTGTCCGGAGGATAGGAAGGTGATGAATGGATCCATCCATGAGGCCTGCTGATCCACTTCCATCGACTCTCCCTCCTCGATGGAGGGCCGGAAGAGTTCCGAAGTCGTTCCCCCCGCTCGAGGACCGAACTTGGCTAGGAGGTCCGTCTGGGTGCTCTCCTCCCTCGGCACATGTTTGATTGAGAAGGTGCGGAACTACCCGATGACTCCCTTAACCTTCTCCAGGTATAGTAGGAGGGTTGGGTCCTTTGCTTCAAACTCTCCTTTGATCTGGCATGCCACCACCATGGAGTCTGTGGAGACCTCCACGTCCTGCACACCCAGTTCCCGGGCCAGCCGAAGGCCCGCTATCACTGCTTCGTACTCCGCCTGGTTGTTGGTGATCGGGAAACGGATGTTTAAGGCTTGCTCAATCCGAGTCCCCTGAGGACTCACCAGGACTATTCCCCCCCCCCCCCCCCCCGAAGGAGTGTTTTCCCGACGCTCCGTCCACCAACATCTTCCATGCTTCCGGGGGAGGTGGCTCGTGCTCCCCCACTTCGGCCGCGTAGTCGGCCATGAAGTCTGCCACTGCTTGAGCCGTGATGGATGTCCTGGGTACGAAGGTGATATTGAACTCGCTTAACTCCACGGACCACTTTGCCAACCTTCCTGAGTGTTCCACCCCTTCCATGATTTTGCGGAGCGGATGGTCGGTCACTACTTTAATTGAATGGGCCTGAAAGTAAGGCCGAAGCCTCCGGGCCGATACCACCAAGGCGAAGGCTAACTTTTCTAGGATTGGGTATCGGAGTTCCGCCTTCTTCAGCACTCGGCTAACATAGTAGATTGGGAACTGTTTCTTCCCCTCCTCCCGGATTAGCACGGAACTTACTGCCTCGGATCCTACCCCTAGGTATAGAGATAGGTCCTCTCCTGGTCTCGGTCCCTGGAGCAGAGGGGTTTGAGTGAGCTGTTCTTTCAGGGCTTGGAAGGCCCTCTCGCATTCCGGGGTCCATTCGAACTTCTTGTTTCCCCGCAGTACTTTAAAAAAAGGTGCACATTTTTCTCCCGCCTTGGAGAGGAATCTACTGAGCCCAGCCAATTTCCCTGTGAGGCTCTGGACCTCCTTCGGGTTCCTCGGCGACTCTAATTCCATCACCGCTTTAACTTTGTCCGGGTTGGGCTCCACTCCCGTGGGGGTGAGCAAATGGCCCAGGAACTTCCCTCGGCTTGCCCCGAAGACACACTTCAAGGGATTGAGCTTCATCTTGTACCACCGCAGGGTCCCAAATGTCTCTTCGAGGTCTCGGAGGTGGGTCCCGAGGTCTCGGCTCTTAACCATGAGGTCGTCGACATGGACCTCTAAATTTCTTCCTTTCTGTTCGCGGAAGACCCTATCCATCATCCTTTGGTATGTTGCCCCTGCGTTCTTGAGCCCGAAGGGCATCATCTTATAGCAATAACATCCATCCCCCGTGATGAAGGAAACGTCCTTAATGTCCGGGGGATGCATGCGGATTTGATGGTAACCTGAAAAAGCATCTAAGAAGGACATTACAGTAAAACCGACGGCTGAGTCAACCAGCGCGTCGATTCTGGGCAAGGGGTAGCAATCTTTCGGGCATGCTTTATTAAGAAGTGAAAAATCGATACACATACGCCACTTACCTCCACCCTTCTTCACCATAACGACATTGGAGACCCAGCCTGGATACTGGATCTCCGATACAAATCCGGCCTGCAGGAGTTTGCCCACCTCCTCGCGGATGGGCCCTTCTAGCTTGTCTGCGATGGCCCTCCTCTTCTGGCGGATGGGGCGGGCACCGGGGTCGAGGTTGAGGCGATGGCACACCACATCCGCGTCGATCCCGGGCATTTCTGCGGCGCTCCAAGCGAAGACGTCCACGTTCTGCTGCACGCAAGCCAGAATCTCCGCTTGATCTCCTGGGCTGAGTCCTCCGCTGACCCGGACTTTTTCCACCACCCCCAGCTGGGTGATGACCTCGAGCTCCACGACCTCGTCCACGGCCTCCAACCGGGACTGCTCCTCCCAAGCCTTTTCTTCCTCGGCACAAGCGGGAGCCGGGATCTCTTCCTCGACTCCCTCTCCTAACACCATAAGCTCTTCCGCCCTTTCCTCCTGGGCCTTCTCCTCTTCTTCCTTTCTCTCCGCCCGAGGTATCTCAGCCACCCCTTCCTGGGCATGAACTTCACCTCCCTTCTTCTCTTCAGCCACCCCCAGACCTCCGGCTTCGGCTACCTCCTCCATCACCTTATCCCACTCCTCGGCTTCTCCCATCCAGGAGATGGTGTTGACGGCCGTCACGTAGCACTGTCTTGCTACCTTGGGATCCCCCCTGACCCGCACCTGGACCCCTCCGTCGTTGAACTTGAGGCACTGATGAAAAGTGGAAGGGACGCAACGGAACGCGCTGATGAGTGGCAGTCCGAAGATGGCGCTGTAACTGCTCGGGGCGTCCACTATGACAAAGCGACAGTTCCGAGACTGCCCACCCAGGGTCACATGGAGCCCTACCCCTCCTTCTACTTCCTTCCTCTCTCCCGAAAATTCGAACAGAGGGCCATCCGAGGCCAACACCCTTCTGGGCTCCACCTCCATCTTGTCGAATGCCTTCTTGAAGATGACATTGACCGAACTCCCATTGTCCACTAGGATTCGGGAGACGGTGAAGTTCTCGATCGCCGTCTGGATGACCAGCGCGTCACAGAACGGGTCTTCGTAGCTCGGCATGTCCTTCTGGGTGAAAATAATTTTTTCGGCCGGGGGCGGAGCGGTGGATGTTGACGCTACGCTCCGGCGGTAGATGGTATGGAGACTAGCCTTGCGGGTTGCCTCCACCCCTACCCCCCCATGGATCACTCCGATCCCTCCTCTATTCCCCAGATCTGCTCTATCCTCACATCTTTCCTCCTCCTCCTCCCGAGGTTCCACCTCCACGATCCTTAACGGTTGCTGCTGTGGTGGCACGGGCGCTCTGCCCCTCTTCACCTCCAGGAACTCCGGACAGGTGTCTGTGGAGTGGCCTTCCACATCGTGGAAGATGCAATAGGGCACCGCCGCTTCCCTTGCCCCGGTCTCTGCTATCCTGTTCCTTCTTCTCCTAGCGGCCGCCGTCTCCGCTTCTCCTCCTCTTCCCCTTCCTCTTCCCCGGCCAATTGCCATGGCCTGTTGAGGTGGGGGAGGCAACTGCATCGGGCCCTGCCTCCACCCCAACTGGGGGGTCTCCATTGTCCCTCGAAACGGTTACCCCTTCCTGGGCCATAACCCCTTCCTTGCCCCTGCACTCCTCCACCCTGCGGCCTCCATCCCCCCTCCGGGGCCCGGGGCTCTTCTCTTCTTCTGACCTCTTGCTGCCTCATCTCCGGCTCACTGAGCTTTGCCAGCCTCTTGGTGAGCTCTGGGTTGGCTTCTTCGCTTGCTACTTCCTCCGCCACCCTCTCCATCAGCTCCTCATAGGAGACGGGGGCCTTCCTTTTCAATGCCATCTTGAAGAAACTTTCCTTCAACCCGACCGTGAAGGCGAGTTGAAGTGCAAACTCGGGCACCTCCTGAGTGAGCTGCACTTCCTCCTGGAACCGATCCGCGTACTGAGCCAACGTCTCCCTGGACTCCTGCTTCACCGCGAAGAGGGAATCAGCGTCCTTCTTCCTTCTCTTTGAAGTTGAAAATCTCAACAAAAAACTTCGGCGCAGGTCCTCGAACGCGTAGATGGAGCCTGCCGGAAGTGAATGAAACCAGTCCCTGGCCTTCTCCTTGAGAGTGACGGCGAAGAGCCGACACTTGAAGGCATCGGACATCGGCCTGATGGAGACCGAGTCCTCGAAAGACTGCAGATGCTGAACTGGGTCATCTCTGCCATTGTAGTAAACTCTATCCCATTCCCCGAATCCCGCTGGAACGGGTGCAGACAACACTAATTCGCAGAAGGGGCTTCCCCCTCCTACCATCTTCTCTCGCTCGGCTCGCGGACCCAGCTCGCTCGCCAAGCTTGGGATCGCACTCGCGAGGGCGACGCTCGCCTGAACCACCCCGACTGTCATCGCATCTTCCTGGCGCGCGCTCGCCTGCGCCGCGCTCGCTGGGGCAGAGCTCGTCGGCACCGAATTCGCCGGCGCGGAGCTCGCTAACACCGGGCTCGCCGGACTGGCGAACAGCACTCGCCCTTCCCTGTCATGTCCTGGTTCAATGGCAACTTCTTTTCCAGCCCTTCCTCCTGGTGCCCTCTCGCCGACTGCTGTTGGGGGAGTGGTCGCCTGAGGTGCCGGGGTCGCAAACTCACTTCGCAGAGCCGTGACCGTGAACCCCAAGGTGTCGAGCACCTCCTTCCTGAAATCCGCGAACATCCTAGCCATTGCTTCCTGAGGGGTCTCGCCGAACTCCTCGCCCTGCTCTTCATCCCCAGCCATAACTCTTCCTTGGGACTTTCTTGAACCAGCCGCGCTCCACGCTCACCGCACCAAAATGTTGAAACCGATTTCTCGATCTCTAGTGGAGCTCGGGGCCCTCACCGAAATGAGAGGCAGCTAGCCCTTACCGGTCCCTCGGGAGAGGTAAGGCCGACGATTGAGCAAAGAACAAAGACCCTAGTCTCAGCGAGGAGGTCCCTCCACTAACCCGGAAGATCGTTGAGCGCTTCCCCTCCCAAGCCAAAGCTAAGACTCGGGCACCTTGGAGAGCTAGAGAGCCCAAACCAAAGCGACCTAGGGAGAGAAGAGCTCAAAGATAATGAACCGCTCCCTCCTCCAAGGTGCCCTTTGAGGTCTATTTATAGATTTTAGTTTTGTGGTCTGTCAATAACCAAATTCCGCTGTCCATTCTCACTATCCGCACATCGGATTGGTCTGCTAACAGCCAAACTCCGCTGTTCGGAGAGGCTAAACGCAGACCACCGGGGGCCTCTTGGTAAAAATCCCTTCCTGGACTCTTACGGGGCGAGCCAGCCCGCTTCGCGACCTCCCTCGCGAGTGGAGCTCGCGAGCCTCTGGGTCGACGAACCCCAGAGGTATTATCGGCACATTACATGGCTCGCTCGTCTGCACTACCTCGGCGAGTCCCAGTATGACTATCCGCTCTCCCTCTAGGCGGGCTCGCCTAGCGAACTCCTTCCTCAACTGGTTGGGCTCGCCAATTGCGACCCGGCCAAGCCCCAAAATGGCTATCCGCACCCCAAAATGGCTAACTGTACCCCAGGTGGGTCTGCTAACAACCAAGCTCCGCTGCTTGAGGAGGCTAAGGGCAGACCACCGAGGGTAAAATGATAAATTGGCCCTACTGATTTATGGATAAGGGATTGCGAGAACATTACGATCGGAGCTCTCGCCTGCCTTCTCGCGGATCCTGTCCGCGACCCCTCCTCTAGGGGGTAGCGTTGCGAGAATCCCGCTGAAGGAGCTCTCGCGAGCCCTCTCGCGAATACCGCCAGCGGCATCCCCTTTGGAGGGTTGCCTTGCGAGGACCGCGCTAGCCCATTTTGGTGGTCTGCTGAGGTCCCGCCGG
Source organism: Dactylorhiza incarnata (assembly GCA_033032865.1). Taxonomy (NCBI): domain Eukaryota; kingdom Viridiplantae; phylum Streptophyta; class Magnoliopsida; order Asparagales; family Orchidaceae; genus Dactylorhiza; species Dactylorhiza incarnata. Next base: position 8,314,292 of record JAWHQI010000038.1, on the reverse strand, counting down.
CTGGAGGTTAATCTCAGCGAGGTCTGGATCTCGCCACTCCCGTCTCGCTTGATTTCTTTATCCGGCGAATATCGGGGTTGTACAACTACAAGGTCACTCGAGGAAGAAAACTACTAATCACTCACTAATCCTGGAACTGGTGCTCCTGTACTAGACTGGCCCGCCTCCATCTGTACCAGCTTTTAGTGATTCTGCGTCTCCTCGATCCCCTAAAATGATATGGTCTACTATAAAATTATGGAAAATCTATGATGTCCAAATAATAGTAAATACAGAATATTACAATTTTGCAGTAAGGTTTTGACATCTAATTATAATATTGAATCATTACCCCAAATTAGAAAATTAATGAAGGAACCACCAAAAATACTTGTCCAAAAATTATGGTAAAATTACCAGACCTTTATATTGATCAGAAAAGTCTACTGACTAAATTTCAGAATTTATCAGAACTAATTAATCACATTAATAAATATTCCAAGTAAACCCATACTAGGGAAAATTGTGAAGTAACCTACTGATAAATAATTCCAAAATTATACAAAAATTCACAGAGCTCTCTAATGCCCTAAAATGTCCTACCACCAAGTTTCATAATTTTCCAGAGGATATTTGACCCTCATTTATTTTACATATTCCTAAGACAAAATAGATGACTTGTGAATGAAGTGCTAATTAAATCAATTCAACAATTACACAAAAATTACCAGAGGTTTATATCATGATTATGGGGGTACTACCAAACTTTCACAGGGCGATTGCCTAGGAGAGGTATCGCGAGCAGGACTCGCGAGAAGGCCCGCGAGATCTTCAGCAGTAATGTTCTCGCAGTTCCATGCCCATAGGTTGATAGGGCCAAATTACCCTTTTACCCTCGGTGGTCTGCCTTTATCCTCTCCAAACAGCAGAGTTTGGCTGTTAGCAGGCCCGTTTGGGGTGCGGATAGTAAAATCAAAAGGCGGGATCCTGCTATTTGCAGGCCAGACCAAAAAACCTATAAATAGAACATCAAGGGCACCTTTGGAGAGGATTTCACTTCAGCTTCTCTCTCCTCAGGCTCTCCTTGGCTAGCATTTCCAGAGCTCTCCGAGGTGCCCGAGTCTCAGCTTTGGCTTGGGAGGGAAAGCGCTGAACGATCTTCCGGGTTAGTGGAGGGACCTCCTCGCTGTGACTAAGGTCTTAGTCATTTTCCTAGTCTCCAGTCTACCTTCTCTGAGGGATCGGTAAAGGCTAGCTACCCCTCATTTCGGTGAGGGCCCCGATCTCCACACGAGGCCAAGGAATTGGTTTCAATATTTTGGTGCGGTGAGCGTGGAGCGTGGCTGGTCCAAGAAAATTCCAAGGAGGGGATGACAGGAGGCGAGGATCAAGGCGAGGAGTTCAGCAAGTCACCGCAGGTGGTGATGCCGAGGATGTTCGCGGATTTCAGGAGGAGGTGCTTGACACTTTCGGACTCACGGTCACTGCGTTGCGAAGTGAGTTCGCAACCCCAGCACCTCAGGCGACCCCTCCCCCAGCAGCGGTCGGCGAGAATGCCCCGGGGGGGTGGGGGGGGGGGGGAAGGGCCGGAAAGGAAGTCGCTGGAAGTTCAGTTCAAGACTTGGAAGGGCGAGTGCTGTTCGCCAGCCCGGCGAGCTTCATGCCGGCGAGCTCCGTGCCGGCGAGCTCTGTGCCAGCAAGCGCGGCGCAGGTGAGCGCGCGCCCGGAGGATGAAGCGACTATAGGGGTGGTTCAGGCGAGTGCCGCTCTCGCGAGCGCAGTCCCTGCGAGCCCGAGTCAGGCGAGAGAGCTCGGGGGGCGTATGGAGCGAGAAGGGATGGCAGGAGGGGGAAGTCCCTTCTGCGAGCTAGTGCTTTCCGCACCTGTCTCAGCAGGGTTAGGGGAGTGGGACAGGGTGTACTACAATGGCAGGGATGACCCCATCCAGCACCTCCAGTCTTTCGAAGACTCGGTCTCTATCAGGCCGATGTCAGATGCCTTCAAGTGTCGGCTTTTCGTCGTCACCCTCAAAAAGAAGGCCAGGGATTGGTTCCACCAACTCCCTGTTGGGTCAATCTATGCCTTTGAAGACTTGCGCCGAAGCTTCCTTTTGCGATTCTCAACTTCAAAGAAAAGGAAGAAGGACGCCGAGTCTCTCTTCAAAGTGAAGCAGGAGCCAAAGGAGTCATTGGCCCGCTACGCGGATCGGTTCCAGGAGGAAGTGCTGCTCACTCAGGAGATGCCTGGGTTTGCACTCAAGCTCGCCTTCACCGCCGGGCTAAGGGAAATCTTTTTCAAAATGTCTTTGAAGAGGAAAGCCCCCGTCTCCTACGAGGAGTTAATGGAGAGGGTGGCGGAAGAGATTGAGAGTGAGGAGGCCAACCCAGAGCTTACCAAGAGGCTAGCAAAGCTCAGTGAGCCAGAGGTCAGGCATCAAGAAGTAAGGAGAAGGGAAGAGCCTAGGGCCTCGGAGGGGGAGTGGAGGCAACATGCCGAAGGAATGCAAGGTCAGGGAAGAGGTTACGACCCGGGAAGGGGTAACTTCTATGGAGGTCAAGGAAGACCCCATCAGTTGGTATGGAGGCAGGGTCCGAGGCCATTGCCTCCCCCACCTCAGCAAGCCATGGCGATCAGGCGGGGAAGAGGAGGAAGAGGAAGAAGAGAAGAGGCTAGAGAAGAAGCAGGAGCATGGAGAAGGAGGTGGAATAGGGTGGCGGATGGTGAGACAGGGGAGTTGACGTTGCCGTATTGTGACTTCCACGTTGAGGAAGGTCATGCGATGGCCACCTGCCCAGAGTTCCTGGAAACGAAAAGGGTTCGCGTGCCCGCGCCAAGGCAACAGCAGCCGGTGAGAATCGAGGAGGTCGAGCCTCGAGAGGAGGATGAAAGGTGTGAAGACAGAGTTGATGTGGGGAGTAGAGGAGGGATCAGGGTGATCTATGGGGGGGGGGGGGGGGGGGGGGTAGGGGTGGAGGAAACCCGCAAGGCTAGACTCCATACCATCTATCGGTGGAGCGTGGCCTCAACATCCACCACTCCACCCCCAGCGGAGAAAATTACTTTCTCCCAAAAGGACATGCCAGGATATGAAGATCTGTTCTGCGATGCACTGGTCATCCAGACCGCCATCGAGAACTTCACCGTCTCGCGGATTCTAGCGATAACGGGAGTTCGGTCAATGTCGTCTTCAAGAAGGCATTTGACGAAATGAAGGTGGAAGCCCGGAGGGTGTTGGCCTCGGATGGTCCCCTATTTGGTTTTTCGTGAGAAAGGAAGGAGGTAGAGGGTGGAGTGGGGCTCCATTTGACTCTCGGAGGACAGTCCCGGAGTTGCCGCTTCGTGATAGTAGATGCCCCGAGAAGCTACAGCGCCATCTTCAGACGACCTCTCATCAGCGCATTTCGATGCGTCCCTTCCACCTTCCACCAGTGCCTCAAGTTCAACACGGGTGGAATCCAGGTCCGGGTCCGGGGAGATCCCAAAGTTGCGAGACAATGCTACGTGACGGCTGTCAACACCATCACCTGGATGGAAGAAGCGGAGGAGTGGGATAAAGTGATGGAGGAGGCGGCCGAAGCTGGAGGTGAGGAGGGAGTAGAGGAGAGGATGGAGGAAGAGGAAGTTCATGCCCAAGAAGGAGCCGCTGAGAGGCCCGGGGCGGAGAAAGGAGAAGAAGAGGAGAAAGAAGGGGGTGCCCGGGAATGAGGGGCGGAGGAGTTAATGATGGTAGGGAAGGAAGAGACGGGGGAAGGAGCCCAAGCGCTCGCTTGCGGCGGAGAGAAGGAAGGTGCTTGGGGAGAGTAATCTAGGCTGGAGGCCGTGGATGAGGTCATGGATCTTGAGGTCACCACTCGGCTTGGGGTGGTGGAGAAGGTCCGAGTCAGCGAAGAGCTCAGTTCGGAGGAGCAGGCTGAGATCCTAGCCTGCGTACAGAAGAATGTGGATATCTTCGCTTGGAGCGCAGTGGAGATGCCCGGGATAGATGCGGATGTGGCTTGCCACCGCCTCAACCTCGACCCCAGCACCTGCCCTATCCGTCAAAAGAGGAGGGCCATAGCAGACAAGCTGGAGGGACCCATCCGCGAGGAGGTGAAAAAGCTCATACAAGCTGATTTTGTGTCGGAGATCCAGTATCCAGGCTGGGTCTCCAATATAGTCATGGTAAAGAAGTGGGGAGGTAAGTGGCGCATGTGTATCGATTTTTAACTACTTAATAAATCATGCCCGAAAGATTGCTACCCCCTGCCTAGAATCGACACGCTGGATGACTCAGCCGTCAGTTTCTCTGTAATGTCTTTCTTAGATGCTTTTTCAGGTTATCATCAAATCTGCATGCACCCCCCGGACATCAAAGATGTCTCCTTCATCACAGGGGATGGATGCTACTGTTATAAGATGATGCCCTTCGGGCTCAAGAATGCAGGTGCCACATATCAAAGGATGATGGATCGGGTCTTTCGCGAACAGAAGGGAAGAAACTTAGAGGTCTATGTTGATGATCTCATGGTAAAAAGCCGGGACCTTGCGTCTCACCTCCGAGACCTTGAGGATACATTTGAGACCCTACGAAAGTATAAGATGAAACTCAACCCTTTGAAGTGTGTCTTCGGGGCTAGCCGAGGGAAATTCCTGGGTCACATGCTCACCCCGGCAGGGGTGGAGCCTAACCCAGACATGGTCAAGGCGATAATAGAGTTGGGGTCGCCAAGAAACCCGAAGGAGGTTCAGAGCCTCACGGGGAAGCTGGCCGGACTTAGCAGGTTCCTCTCCAAGGCGGGGGAGAAGTGTGCGCCCTTCTTCAAGGTACTGAGGGGGCAATAAAAAATTCGAATGGACCTCGGAGTGTGAGGAAGCTTTTTAGACCTTGAAGGGCAACTCACCCAAACCCCCCTACTTCAAGGGCCGAGACCGGGAGAAGACATATCCCTGTACCTGGGAGTACGGTCTGAGGCGGTAAGTTTAGTACTGATCCGGGAGGAGGGAAGAAAGCAATTCCCTATCTACTATGTCAGCCGAGTACTGAAGAAGGCGGAGCTCCGGTACCCAATTTTGGAGAAGTTGGCTTTCGCATTGGTGGTGGCGGCTCGAAGGCTCCGACCCTACTTCCAGACACATTCAATCAAAGTGGTAACAGATCACCCGCTTCGCAAAGTCATGGAAGGGGTGGGACACTCGAGAAGATTGGCAAAGTGGTCTGTGGAACTGAGTGAGTTCAACATTACGTTCATCCCTAGGGCGTCAATCAAGGCCCAAGCAGTGGTAGACTTCATGGTTGACTACACATCCGAAGTGGGGGAACATGAACCGCCTCCTGATGAGTCCAAATTATATACATTTTTATGGACTCATATGGGCTAGTTTTCATGCACCTGCACTTCACTTTTTGTGTATTAATGCTTATATTTTATTTATTCACAATTCTCACTTGAAGTGCACTTCTAGGCCCGATGTGGTGTATTTTCATGTTCTTCATTCCTATTATCTTTCATGTTGTGTTTTGTGCCACTTTCAGTGGTTTTGATTTGTGTTTATGCTGGAACAGGGGTCGTGCAAGTGTTCCCGGTACAAATCTGTACAGGAACACTGCGCACGATCACTGGTTATACTGCGCACGACCACTGATCGTGCGCCTCTGATCGTGCGCATTCATTTGCAGCCCAAAGTTGTTGTCTAAATTTGGTCATGCGTTGTTACGCACGGTCGTGCGTTCGATCGTGCGCTTTATTATTTTTGTAGTTTTGTTTTGCAGGTTTTCGGGCACAGCGCGCACGATCACAAACTTTAAGTGCGCACGACCACTGGTCGTGCGCCACTGATCGTGCGCCCTATTTTCTATAAATATACAGCCCGTGAAATTAGGTTGGACGATCATTTCCAGCGCAGTCTCTCCGCAGTTTCCGCCATTTCCGCAGGTTCTCCGCCCCCTTTGGCCTACTCCATCATCCTCGAGCTCCAAGGAGAGGGATTTAGCCCTACATTCACCAATATCCAAGGAGAAGGAAGCTAGGTCGTGCGGCCGGATCATGACACGAAGAAGATGGGCCATTGGAAGGTAGTGACAATCTTCTCTACCCCGGACGCAGTTGAGGACCGAGCTTGGACGCAGATTGACAACCCAGCGATTCCAACCGTGAATCCCAACGAGCCTTCAGATTGGGTCGATTCCTTGCTCTCTTTGGCCTACGCTGATTTTCTTAGTTTACACTCCAATCTTCTGGTATGCAAGTGGGTGCTGCAGCTTTTTCTTTGTTTTTGCTGAGCATTGGGTACTCTCTTCCCATAGCTCTTTTCTGAATTTCATAACTATATATTGTGTGTATTGTCTAGTTTAAGTCCGGGGGAGAGCAGTTTTGTGTGCCCACCCACTTGCACTTTTGCATAGCATGCTAGAAGTATTTTATTTTCAGTTATAGTATATGTTCATTTTCATTGCACGCCACAACACCCACATGAGCGTGTACTTAGCCGTAGGCGCGTTACGAGTTCAACTCATTTCTTTTGTGTGATTATGAAAATCTCTGTGCTGGCTTAGGATTGTGAGACAGAGTAAAATGTTGACTCCCATAGTGCCCGTAGTCGAGCGCTTGCGTCTCGCGTAGAAATTCGTGTAGAATTAATTTTTCCTTATGCTTATAGTTTTATATTTTTCTTTTTGCGTAAATATTGATTATTCTACTCAGAAGTGGTGAATCTGGTGTGAATCAAATAGTAGCGTAGGGATGTGTGTAGACATTTGCTAGATTCATATTGCTCGAGTCGGGAGGCAGGATTGTCTTTCTCGGTGGCTAAGAACTTGCCCCAAGCGACTCTTGAAGCATTGGCATAGGTTACTTTAGTGCGTGAGCATGACGTAGGCCATCATTTTTGGCCCGGTTGAGCTTTTGTGCCCATTCCTATCGCCCTATCCTCGTTAGCCCAGTTGTGCCTACCCGTTCTTTGATTCAGCCCCACTTTTATCTCACCAAAGCCTAAAAGCCAATCCTAGTCGCACACCCGAATTTGAGCTTTAGTTGTTTATCATTTTCATGATTGGGGTGTTGATGTGATTTTTTTTGTGAAAATGTGGATGCACTCCATTGTTCTTCTTGCTGAAAATGTTTTGAAAAGAAAAGAAAAGAAAATAAAATGAGAAAAAGAAAAAGAAGTAAAAAGAAAAGAAAAAGAAGAAGTGTTTAATTGAAATTTTTTATAGATTTATGATTAGGAGTAGGCGGTGCACACGCTCATATAGTTAAGTTCATGTCTGGGGGTGTGGTGCACCCGCTTGTTTATCGTGGTGCGTGGATAATTTATTTTGCGCTAGCTCATTTGGGTTTCGTGCGTAAGCATTCATGTTTATCATTGTATATCCCACTGAAACCCAAGCCATATCTTATACCTAAAGTCCTACTGATTTGTGCATTGAATCAAACTAGTGTCGTGGAGAGAGTGCGAACGGGCAAGCTTATGGTCACCGACATTGATGGATTTCTTTGGAGGTTGTCCCGAGCCCCGATCTTTAGCAATGCTCACCTTAGCGATCGGTTTACTTTCTTCCTACGCGTGACCGAATGATTCACCACGATTCAGATTCTGAGTAATAATAATATATAGATACGCTCCTAGAAAAATGTAAACTTTTATGCATAATTATATATTTCTTCTACTGAATTTTTATGAGCGTGAGCTTGCGACTTCGCATGATACTCCACCCTTGCAATTTCTATGCCAGCTTTTTATTTTCTCATCCGCATGAGGGATTTGTTTGCTCGGGACGCGCAAACAGGTAAGTCTGGGGGTGTGATGAGTCCATATTATATACATTTGTATGGACTCAACTGGGCTAGTTTTCACGCACTTGCACTTCACGTTTTGTGTATTAATGTTTATATTTAATTTATTCACAATTCTTACTTGAAGTGCACTTCTAGGCCCAATGTGGTTATTTTCATGTTCTTCATTCCTATTATCTTTCATGCTGTGTTTTGTGCCACTTTCAGTGGTTTTGATTTGTGTTTATGCTGGAACAGGGGTCGGGCAAGTGTTCTCGGTACAAATCTGTACAGGAACACTGCGCACGATCACTGGTTATACTACGCACGACCACTGATCGTGCGCCTCTGATCGTGCGCATTCATTTGCAGCCCAAAGTTGCTTTCTGAATTTGGTCGTGCGTTGTTATGCACGGTCGTGCGTTCGATCGTGCGTTTTATTATTTTCTGTAGTTTTGTTTTGCAGGTTTTCGGGCACATCGCGCACGATCACATACTTTCAGTGCGCACGACCACTGGTTGTGCGCCACTGATCGTGCGCCCTGTTTTCTATAAATATACAGCCCGTGAAATTAGGTCGGACGATCATTTCCAGCGCAGTCTCTCCGCCGTTTTCGCCATTTCCGCAGGTTCTCCACCCCCTTTGGACTCCTCCATCATCCTCGAGCTCCAAGGAGAGGGATTTAGCCCTACATCCACCAATATCCAAGGAGAAGGAAGTTTGGTCGTGCGGCCGGATCGTGACACGATGAAGACGGGCCATTGGAAGGTAGTGATAGCCTTCTCTACCCCGGACACAGTTGAGGACCGAGCTTTGACGCGGATTGACAACCCAGCGATTCCAACCGTGAATCCCAACGAGCCTTCGGATTGGGTCGATTCCTTGCTCTCTCTCTCTCTCTTTTGTATTGGTAGTTGTATAAGCTAGATTTCTCTATACTTTGATGATGTACACTATGAACCATGTTATGTAATGCTTATTTCATTTTATTGAAATTATCTTGTTCATATGTGTGTATGAGGTGCGCCCCCATCCATTTTCCATTCCACCGTCATGTTAGTGTGCCGCACTAGCAATTGCTAGTGGCGTGCTTGTCGACGAGGTGCTTGCGACCCTCATTCCGCTTGCCTACTCGTCCATCCGCCCTTTAGAAGCAGCGCGCTCAAGGCCAGCCTAGTCTCCATCCCGCCAAGTGAAGCATTGCATAGCGACATTGCATAGGAATAGTTGTAATATTCTTCTCTTTATTTCCACAACCAAAAACCCTCGTTTCCGCAACCCATCCGACATAAAGGACTTCAATCTCAAGTCCTGCCTCAATAGTAAACTCCACCTTACTGTGTTCCTTCGAGATCGATACTTGGGGATTCACTCCCACATTTTATATTACTTGAACGATCGGTACACTGCCGTTTCGTGTCGCAGTCTTGCTACCGCCTATAGCGGTGTGTGAGATTTGCGCATCACCTCCCCCAGTGGCGTGGAAGATGTTGGTGGATGGTCCGTCAGGAAGGCACTCCTATGGAGGAGGAATCATCTTGGTAAGCCCTCAAGGTACAAAGATCGAACATGCTCTGAACATCGACTTCCCGATTACCAATAACCAAGCTGAGTACAAGGCGGTGATGGCGGGCCTCCGACTGGCCCAGGAACTGGGAGTGCAAGATGTGGAGGTCTCGACGGACTCCATGGTGGTGGCATGCCAAGTCCGGGGGGAGTTTGAAGCGAAGGATCCGACTCTCCAGCGGTACCTGGAGAAGGTCAAGGGAGTCGTCGAGCGATTTCGCACTTTCTCCCTCAGACACGTGCCGAGAGAGGAGAGCACCCCCGCGGACCTCCTAGCCATGTTCGGTCCCCAAGCAGGCAGAACGGTTTCGGAACTCTTCCGACCCACCATCGATGAAGGAGAACTGATGGAGATAGATCAGCGGACCTCGTGGATGGATCCTTTCATCACCTTCCTATCATCAGGAAAGTTCCCTGAAGGAGACATAGACAGGCGACGCTTCAGGTATAAGTCAGCTTATTATTCCTTGCATGCAGGAGGGCTATATAGGAAAACTCTCTCGGGACTCTTGGCCCGTTGTGTTTCCGAGGAGGAGGTCCCGAAAGGCCTGGAGGAAATTCACTCCGGGGAGTGTGGCAGTCATTCCGGGAGCCGAACCCTGGAGGGGAGGGTGTTGAGGCAAGGCTATTTCTAGCCCACCCTCAGCAAAGATGCGGACGAGTTTGCAAGGAGGTGTTCAAAGTGCCAACTCTATGCTCCACTCCAACTCCTCCCAGCCCAGAGACTTCGGACCATCACAGCTCCCTGGACTTTTGCCATATGGGGGTTGGACCTAGTTGGCCCTTTCCCTCAAGCTAGCGGCCAGAGAAGGTTCTTGCTGGTCATGATCGATTACTTTTCCAAGTCGGTAGAAGTGAAGGCCCTCGCCAAGGTAACATCTCAAGTTGTAAGGAATTTTGTGTGGGGAGAGATAATTTGCAGGCACGGGCTCCCCTGGCCATAGTGACGGACAATGGGCCACAGTTTGCTAGCGAGGAATTTGTTAACTTCTGCACCCAACTCGACATCGATCTCAGGTTCGCATCGGTTCACCATCCGAGAAGCAACGACCAGGTGGAGTCGGCAAACAAGATAATTGTCAACCTGTTAAAAAAGAAAGTAGAGAACCTCCGGGGGAACTGGGTGTTGAAATTTTGAAGTGAAGTGGAGGAGACCGGGCGGTCTGGTTTGGGTGACCGCGGCAACCGTGCAGCTTGTGTATGTTATCTGCTGGTCTGGATCTGCCAGGTTGTTCTGGCGGTCTGCTGGTTCTGCCGGTCTATTCCTTGTAGCTGCGGTCTATTCCCAAGTTGTTCTGTTGGTTGGCCTGCCTTCCTAGTTGGAAGACCGGGCGAGTTGTTCTTATATGACCGTCTATCCGGGCGGTCTATTCTGGCGATCTGGCGACTTGTCTGAAGTCGGCCAGATGGTTCCTGGTTTGCTCCTGGTTGTCTAAGGAAGGAGTACCTTTGTGACCGCGCGGCTTGTGCGCGGTCGCATGTTCGCGCGACCTGTGCGCGATCTTGTCTGCTGATCTGCGTCTTGGTCGGATGATCGTCCAAGAGGTCTGATCGTGCGGTCTGCCTTATGTGACCGCTGGCGATCTGACGGGTGGTGATTGTATCTCTCTTATGCGGTGACGACATCCGCCTACCCGCCTATAAATAGAGGTGCAGGGCCCGTCATTCCTAACGAGAACTGTAAGAACTGAGCCTGGGTTAATTCGTGCGGTCTCACTTTGAGGTCGGGCGATCTCGGAAGCGAGCTGACTGTTTGTTGTGTTCGCAGGTTTGCGATCAGCAGGTTGCGGTCTTCTTCCTTGGTGATTCCCAGCGGCTTGAATAAACAGTTCGGCAGCGGTCTGTCTGCGAACTGGTTTATGTTTGTTGTTGTGTTGTTCGCAGCGAGCTCAGCGATCAGGCGACCTTCAACGGTTAGGCGATCTAAGTTGCGGTCTGGCGACAGCTTCAATTCTTCGTTCCAATAAAGCTTCAGTTTGTACGGTCTGAGGTGCGGTCTTGCAGTGCTGGAAATCTGTCCGGTTTATGTTGGTGCGATCTCAGGTCAAGCCGGGCGACTTCTGGAGTCGAGCGGTCTGTGCGGTCTCAGCTTATCTAGCCGCCAGATTTGGTTTGGTGTGTTTTTTGTTCTTCTCGTCTCTGTGATTCTGATGAATCATGTCTCTCCATGTATGCCTCGCAATGTAAATGAAGATTGTGTTTCAATAAAGTTTCTTGTGTTGCTGTGTGGTATTGTGGTTGTTTGTCTTTAACTCAGTTGATGCAACTCCTGCTTACTCCTAAACGATTCAAATCAAAAAATTTAACATGGTATCAGAGCTAGGTTGTTGGAGTGGATAAGCAGTGATCAACTTGAGTTGCCTTAGTCTTTGTGAAGAAGAGACCACCTAGATTGCCATGGAAGGCGGATTCGCTAGAGGGCTTGGTATTGAACTCCTTACATTGACAAACTATAAGAAATGGAGGTCGTGTATGGAGAGCTATTTACTTGGCGAGGATCTATGGGAGATAATTGGAGGAGAAGACACACAAGAGGTGCTTCTAGCAGGAGATAATATGGCAGAGGTGAGACTTTGGAGGATGACGAATGATAAGGCAGAGTTCACTCTCAAGAGGGCTATCTCACCGGAGCTGTTTGATCACATCATCGGATGTAAATCTACTGCTGAGATTTGAACATCTTTGGACGAGTTGTTTAATAATAAGAATGTATCTCGGCTACAGTTTCTTGAAAATGAGTTGGCGAAGGCCTCTCAAGACGATCTTTCTATTTCTACCTTCTTTCTCAAGATGAAAAACCTCGCAGTAGAGATTTCTTCATTGGACCCTGATGAGCCCATCTCAGAGGCAAAGCTGAAGAGGCATATCATCCGCGGGTTGCGGAAGGAGTATCTTGCCTTTGTGACTTCAGTTCAAGGTTGGGCAAATCAACCATCTCTGTTGGAGCTGGAGAACTTACTTGCTTCGCAAGAAAGTTTGGCAAGACAGATGGCGGGGACTTCTATCTCTGGGGGAGATAGTGATGTGTTGTTCTCTGGAAAGAAGAAGAAGAAGTGGGAGAAGAAGAAGCCGGGTTATGATGGGCCCTCTACTTCAGGTCAGCAGGATAGGGGTTATGCTCCTAAGTCTGATGGGAAGAAGATGGGAGAGGGACCAAGGTGCTTTAGGAGCAATAAGACCGGCCACTTCAAGAAGGATTGCCGGGTTAATCTTCAATCGGGACATGTAGCAGAGAAGGAAAAGCCAAAGTTTGATGAAGCTGGATGGGGAGGAGCCTTTGCGGCTAATATGACGACGATGCCCGTTAAAGCCTTGGCTGCCATCAACTTCGAAGAGGATTGGATTGTTGATTCAGCGTGTGGACATCATCTCACCGGGGATGAAACAAAGTTCTCTTCTTTGGCGCCTTACTCAGGTAACGATGCTATCATTACGGCTGATAATTCTATTCATGCTGTCAAACCAGAAGGTGTTGTCTCCCTGAGCAGTGATAAGAGTCCACTCACATTAAGGAGTGTTTATCACGTGCCTGGTATGAGGAAGAATCTCTTCTCTGTGACCAATGCGGTCGATGCCGGTTATCACGTTCTGTTTGGCCCAACAGAAGTGAAGTTTCTTAAAACTCAACCGGAGATAAGGGGAGATTTTATCCATGTTGGAAAGAGGGTGAAGGACTTGTTCGTGTTATCGACAAGTACCTATGTTGATAAGATGAAGACCAACGATAGCGCGGTTATCTGGCATGAAAGGTTGGGGCATGTTGGCATGGACAAATTGAAGGCTATGGCAGTAAGGGGCCTTGTCAAGGGCCTGCCTAGCTTGTCCTTTTTTGGAGACGGTCATGTTTATGCTGGATGTCAGTTTGGTAAGTCTCATCGACTTCCATTTGATAAATTACAAACTAGATGCAAAGCGCCGTTGGAATGCATCCACGGTGATTTGATGGGACCGACAGACACCCCAAGCCTTAGAGGCAATAGATATATGTTGGTGTTGATTGACGATTACACCAGATATGTATGGGTGTATTTTTTGAAAGAGAAGTCGGAAGCCTTTGCGAAGTTTGTGGAGTTCAAGGAGCTGGTGGAAGGTCGGTTGGGCCTGCGGGTAAAGAAATTGAGAACTGACAATGGTGGGGAGTTCACCTCTGGTGAGTTCTCAAGTTTTTGCAGGAAATACGGCGTTCGGAGAGAGCTCACTTGTGCCCATACTCCACAACAGAATGGCGTTGCGGAGAGGAAGATCTGTCATCTGACGGAAACCTGCAAATGTTGGCTTCATGCCAAGAGTATCCCAAAGTCTTTTTGGGCGGAGGGAATGTCTTGTGCGGCTTACTTCATCAACAGAATGCCTCTAAGTCCTATCAACATGAAGACCCCTCACGAACTGATGTTCAAGGAGAAACCGAGTGTTGCACACCTTCGGGTGTTCGGGTCAACCTGCTATGTGCATATTCCTGATGCTCTTCGGACAAAGCTAGATGCGAAAGCAAGGAAGCTAGTCTTTGTTGGGTATGATGAGCGGAAGAAAGGATGGAGGTGGATGGATCCTGAGACACGAAGATCAGTGGTATCTCGGGATGTGGTGTTCGATGAAGTAACTTCCTACAAGGGGAGTTCAGGAATTGAACTATGTTGGGGAAATAATTTATCTTAACCCCATAGAATTAAGAAGAATATAAATTCTAAGTATGAAAAACTAGGCTAAGTAAATATGCGTCGAATGGTATTCGACGCAACGTCGAAATATAGTCGACGTTTCTCTCAGGAAGAGTCGAAGTAACTCTTAGAAGAATTCGACGTAATCCTAGTCGACGTACCTCTGACTTCCAGTCGACGCATGTGATAAAGTCGACGCATCCTAGTCGACGCACCTTCCTTATTCTCCTCTCAACGTCCAGCCAGGATGAATTCGACGCTTACGTCGAATAGTAATCGACGTACGTCGATATCTACAAGAAATTCAAAAACACGCCAGATCTCTTTCATTCTTTCTGTAGATCTGATTTTTATGGAATAATATTATTCTTTTATAGCCGTTCTGAATCAGCCTTTTCTTGGCTTATTTGATTCAGATTATTATGGATATTATTTGAAATCAGAATTAATTCTTTTCCTTCAACAGAAATATTAATTATGGAAACTCTTACCTCTTTCTAATTTTTTGTCTGCTAATTGATTATTCTCCTTTAGCAATATATTTTAAACAGAGCTATAAATAAGAAGGAGGTCGACAGAGAATACAACTAGTGATCCACTTCATCCATTTTGAAATAGAGGAAGAGCTCCCAAGTGAAGAGTGAGAAAGTTGAGAAAAGAAATAGTGTGCTGCAGCAAAAGAAAAAGCATTCATCTTCTCCTTCTTCTGAAGCCATTCTGCTGCAAATTCTGAAATCTCTCGTAAAAGGGAGAAAAGCTTACCATCTCCTTCTCACTATAGAAGAGAGATCCTATTCACTATACTTGTGCTTCTAATCTTCTTGCTAGGAAGAAGATTCCTTCTTACATATATTGTTTCTTGTTCTTCTACTTGTTCTACTTCTTCTTTTCTTTCTTACTTCATTTTCAAACTGTGTAAAAGAGTTTTTAGAATCTCTCTTCAAAAAATTCAGTTGTACTGGTTCTAAGAGTCTCCTTATCAAAAGACTCGGGCTAGTTCTAAGAGTCTCCTTATCAAAAGACTCAGGGTGGTTCTAAGAGTCTCCTTATCAAAAGACTCAGTGCAAGTTAGTGAATTCCTACCAAGGGGGTAGAAGAGTGGACTACCCAAAGTTTGGGGAACCACTATATTTTCTTATGTTGTGCTGTGATTTTCTTGTTGTCATTTTTCTTCTTTACTTGCTTAATTCTTGTTGGTGTGTGGGAAGCTTAAATCTGTGATTATTACATATATATATATATATATATAATTATTAACTTTGCACAAAGTATTTTAAAATCTCTATTTACCCCCCTCTAGAGAATTCTAGTGAGGTCAACTGTGCACTTTCAATTGGTATCAGAGCTAGGCTGATCTTAAAAGGTTAACTCCTTGATCAAAATGATCCTACCTCTTATTTATATATATATATCTTTATTATATAAGGCAATATACCTATCTTGATGCTCTTACCATACTTTTAATTCACACCGTTGATGCTTTGGTTTATTAAATCTGAACCGCTCATTAGTTATTAGAGACAACTAAAATAAACTGGATTGATCCACGTTCTGCCCTCCACGACTATTGTAACCACGATTTTAAACTGTTCCGCAATCAAAGACGAAAACAACTCGGCATCCATCATTCATTTCATTCCCACACTTTTACACAGTCCCTCGCTCCTCACCTCTGTCTCCCCGGCATCCGACGGACTGGAACCAGTTTGCAATCGGCTCTAGAAACCACTGGAAGCAGCTTCCCCTGCCGCTCCTGCTCCTCCTCTTCTAAAACAACAACTCTAGGTATGTTTTCTCTCTTATATTTCAATCTTCCTTATCGTCTTCATCCTAGACTGCCTCAACATAAACTCCAAGTTATATTTATTCCTTCTCCAGCCCCTCCCGTCTGCGTCTGGAATATTCCGCCATAGCCAACAAGTCCGTCGATACCTGCCGCCGCATAGAGAAGATTGAACATGTTGTCGCCGCTGGCAATCGAGGACTACTAGTCAACATATAGTGATCCTAGGGCAAATCAGTAATAGGGTTGTTCCAACAATCTCCCCCTATTTGGGTTAGGACACTATTTGACAATCATTCAAATAATAAACAACAGAAAAACAAACAGCAGAGCATATAAATATCTGACAGAATTTAAATGCTTCCGCAGATAAAATAAAACATAGTGCTCTGAGTTTATAACCATTATAGACATAATAAAATCCAAGAAATTAAGAACTTTTGTCCTTTTTAGAGGAAGGCTTGAAGATGATCTGCCTATTAGGATTTTCTGATTCCTTCTTGCTTATATAAATATCATCAGTTCCTAGCATGGTTTGAGATTTACCTTGAATAACCACTGCTGCTGGATGCTTCTTTAAGAATTCTTTAGCATTGAAAAAGTGCTTGGAGCCATACCTCTCAAATTCTTGCTTTCTGAATTCTGACATTGTTGAATATTGAGAGAAATCTTTTCCTTCAGCTTTAGCTTTATTAATCTGAGCTGTTGCTACAGATTCTCTGAATCTTGCCATGTGAAATATCCTTTCTTCTTCTGGATTGGGAGAAGGAGGCCTATATTCATCATTATTGTCTTGACTAAAAGAACTTTCTTGAGGACTTCTATCTCTGAGAGAGATGCCTTTAGAGACAGAATATTTATATTCTGAAGAAACATTTCTGGTGGAACTTGAAGGAGGTCTTGATGACCTAGAGCTTTGAGAACCACTAGAACTAGCTGGTCTCCTGGATTGCTGAGGAATGAATTTCTGGGAGGAAGAAAAGGACCTACTGATCCAGCTGCACCTGCTGCTGGAGGAGGAGGAGGAGGAGGATGATTGAACTTAACTGGTTTGTCAGGATAATAACCAGTTTTCCTCATCTTCTTTCTTCTCTTATTCTCATTCCTGGAGAATTTCATCCAGTTTGGAGAGTCCTTTGTAAGAGCAATACCATGGAGAATGTAGTAGGGAATATCATTATTTGGGTTTGGAGGCTTAGAGACAGCCTTTGACTTTGATTTCCTTTTCTTACTTTTCTTAGATGATGAGTCATCAGAATCACTTTCATCTTCATCAGAATCAGAAGATTGCACTGGAATATCATAAGGATCATCAATAAATCTAAGATCTTTAGAAACTTAATGCTCATCAGCTGCATCTTGCTCTTTAAATAATTCATCAAAATCTGGAAGAGGGGAATCATCAAAGATAAATGTTGGAGGTGAATTCATCACACCAACTTCCTCTGAAATTAAAGCTGATTCTGGAATCTGACTTTGAATCTGATCTTGAGCTGGAACTGTTATTTCAAAACTTCTGAGAATTTCTTTCAACAAAACTTTATTAATAGGTGCATTATAAGGAACAACTGCTTTTGAATAATCTGGATACTTGGGTAAGCTGCTGAAAACTGTATTGAAATTTGAAAGAATAGAAATAATATCTACTGAAGGTGAAATAGAGATATCATCTACTAAAGCTGGAAATGGAACTTGAACTATATCTTCTAAAACTGTATCTTCAGAGTCATCAACATCTATAACCATATGAACTGGAAAATCTGCACTGACATCTGGAGCTTCTTCATTAGACATCTCCCCCTGCCTAGCTTCAGGTAGACCTGAATCTAGGCCCCTAGAAGAAGGGACAGAAGCGGAGGAAGGGAATGAAGCAATTTTAGAGGATAGGACAGAAAGGGCTTGAAGAACTGAAGCAAGTTTTGCATCCAGTAGGGTGTCTAGCTTTGGAAGAATATGATCAAGAATTTGATCAGCCACAGATGAGAAATTGAGATATATAAATTCTGGTGGATGGGATGAAGATGTTGATGTGGACACAGATGTTTATTTCTTACAAAACCAAGACACAAGCCTATCACCAAGAAACTGGCAAGTTCTTGATGTGCTTTTCCTGTCTACTCTGCATCCAGCATAATCTTAATCTGAGAATCCAGTTAATTCAAATTCAGATGCTGTTGGATACCAGAGACCTAGATTAGGACAACCCTTTATATATCTCAAAATCCTTTTTAATAAAAGTAGATGAGATTCTTTGGGGTTAACTTGAAACCTAGCACAAATACAGGTAGCACACATTATATCAGGCCTACTTGCTGTTAAATAAAGTAGTGAGCCAACAATTGCTCTATATACTTTTGAATCAACAGGTTTCCCTGATTCATCATTATCAACAACAACATTTGAGGGCATGGGTGTTTTCATGGTGGAAGAATCAGACATACCAAATCTTTTCACTAATTCCTTAGCATACTTAGATTGGGATATGAAGATTCCACATGGAGTCTGCTTCACTTGAAGACCAAGGAAGTATGATAATTCACCCATACTACTCATTTCAAATTTAGATTGCATTAGATTAGAAAATCTTTTGCATAAATTTGAATCAGTAGAGCCAAAAATAATATCATCTACATATATTTGAACTAGCAAAGTTTGATTTTTATGTATCCTGAAAAATAGGGTTTTATCTACTATGCCCCTACAGAAATTGTTTTCCAAGAGAAAACTAGCTAAAATCTCATACCATGCTATGGGAGCTTGTTTGATACCATAGAGAGCTTTATTAAGCTTAAATACAAAAGAAGAGTGAGTTGGAGAGATGAAACCTGGTGGTTGTTTCACATAGAATTCTTCTTTGATTTCTCCATTCAGGAATGCACTCTTTACATCCATTTGATAAACCTTGAATTTCTTGTATGCAACAAATGCAAGGTAGATCCTGATTGCTTCTAACCTTGCAACTGGTGCAAAAGTTTGATCATAGTTTATTCCTTCTTCCTGTGAGTAGCCTTGAGCTACTAGTCTAGCTTTGTTTCTCACAATGTTGTCAGCTACATCTAGCTTGTTCCTGAAAACCCACTTAGTTCCAATGACTGGATAATTCTTTGGTCTAGGAACCAAATCCCAAACTTTGTTCCTTTCAAATTGGTTGAGTTCCTCTTGCATTGCAAGAATCCAATTTAGATCTTGTTCTGCATCTGTTATGGTTTAAGGTTCAACTTGTGATAGGAAACAAGTATGCATCATATTCTGATTTACTTGATGCCTTGCTTGCACACCTACTGAAATATCACCAATAATTTGAGATATTGGATGATCTCTAACTGTGATGTGATCAACAGTTGGAGTGGGTTCAACAATGATGAAAGTGCACAGTTAACCTCACTAGAATTCTCTAGAGGGGGGGGGGGGGGGTGAATAGAGATTAAAAATACTTTGTGCAATTATATATATGTGTAATAATCACAGATTTAAGCTTCCCACACACCAACAAGAATTAAGCAAGTAAAGAAGAAAAATGACAACAAAAAAATCACAGCACAACACAAGAAAATATAGTGGTTTCCCAAACTTTGGGTAGTCCACTCTTCTACCCCCTTGGTAGGAATTCACTAACTTGTAGTGAGTCTTTTGATAAGGAGACTCTTAGAACCAGACTGAGTCTTTTATTAAGGAGACTCTTAGAACCAGTACAACTGAATTTTTTGAAGAGAGATTCTAAAAACTCTTTTACACAGTGTGAAAATGAAGTAAGAAAGAAA
Source organism: Dactylorhiza incarnata (assembly GCA_033032865.1). Classification (NCBI taxonomy): domain Eukaryota; kingdom Viridiplantae; phylum Streptophyta; class Magnoliopsida; order Asparagales; family Orchidaceae; genus Dactylorhiza; species Dactylorhiza incarnata. The sequence goes on along the minus strand of JAWHQI010000038.1, from coordinate 8,294,793 downwards.
AGAAGAAGTAGAACAAGTAGAAGAACAAGAAACAATATATGTAAGAAGGAATCTTCTTCCTAGCAAGAAGATTAGAAGCACAAGTATAGTGAATTGGATCTCTCTTCTATAGTGAGAAGGAGATGGTAAGCTTTTCTCTCTTTTATGAGATCTTTCAGAATTTGCAGCAGAATGGCTTCAGAAGTAGGAGAAGATGAAGGCTTTTTCTTTTGCTGCAGCACACTATTTCTTTTCTCAACTTTCTCACTCTTCACTTGGGAGCTCTTCCTCTATTTCAAAATGGATGAAGTGGATCACTAGTTGTATTCTCTGCCGACCTCCTTCTTATTTATAGCTCTGTTTAAAATATATTGCTAAAGGAGAATAATCAATTAGCAGACAGAGAATTAAAAAGAGATAAAAATTTCCATAATTAATATTTCTGTAGAAGGAAATGAATTCATCCTGATTTCAAATAATATCCATAATAGTCTTAATCAAATTAGCCAAGAATCAAATAGAAGGAAAGGCTGATTCAGAACGGCTATAAAAGAATAATATCATTCCATATAAATCAGATCTACAGAAAGAAGGAAAGAGATCTGGCGTGTTTTTGAATTTCTTGTAGATATCGACGTGCGTCGATTACTATTCGACGTAAGCGTCGAATTCATCCTGGCTGGACGTCGAGAGGAGAATAAGGAAGGTGCGTCGACTAGGATGCGTCGACTTTACACATGCGTCGACTAGAAGTCAGAGGTACGTCGACTAGGATTACGTCGAATTCTTCTAAGAGTTACTTCGACTCTTCCTGAGAGAAACGTCGACTATATTTCGACGTTGCGTCGAATACTATTCGACGCATATTTACTTAGCCCAATTTTTCATTCTTAGAATTTATGTTCTACTCAATTCTAGGGGTTAAGATAAATCATTTCCCCAACAAATGATTTCCACTTGAGGAATTTGTTCAACTGTTATATCCTGTGGAAGATGTTCTGCAGTTATCTGATTTAAATTGTCAGCAAAATCTGGATGATTTTCTTCTTCACTTTCTTCAGCATTCTGCTGTACAGGTTTTAGAAATCCTTCTTTATGTAGAGCTAATTGATCTAACTGCTCACATAGTGTAGGTACCTGTAGGTTTTCTATGGTAGAAGAATTCTTCTCCTTGTAAAACATATTAGTTTCATCAAAGGAAACTTGCATAGATTCTTCAATTTTAAGAGAAGATTTATTATAAATCCTATATGCCTTGCTGATTAAAGAATAACCTAAGAAAATTCCTTCTTCAGATTTTGGTTCAAATTTCCTAAGGTAATTTTTATCAATATTGTGAATGAAACATTTACAACCAAATGCTCTAAAATAGTTAACTTTAGGTTTCTTCCCTTTAAGTAACTCATAAGGAGTCTTGCCCTTAAGTTTGTGTATCAAACTTCTATTCAGCACATAGTTTGTTGTGCTAACAGCCTCTGCCCAAAAAGATAGGGGCAAATTAGCATCTGCAAGTAATGTTCTTGCTGATTCAATTAGAGTTCTATTTTTCCTTTCAACTACCCCATTTGTTGAGGAGTTCTAGGAGTTGAGAAGCAATGCCTGATGCCTTCCTTCTCACAGAATTCTTGCATGAGAATAGACTCAAACTCAGTGCCATGATCACTTCAGATCAATGCAACTTCAGTAGAGTACTCAATCTATATGATCTTAAGAAAGGCTGTAAGAACTTTAAAGTTATCTGACTTTTTTCTCAAAAAGAACACCCAAGTGAATCTTGAGAAGTCATCTACAATAACTAGAGTGTATGACTTCCCCCCTAAACTCTTTGTTGCTATAGGTCCAAAAAGGTCCATATGTAGCAAATATAAGATTCTAGGTGAATCACTTTTAGATAATGATTTAAAACTATTTTTAGTTTGCTTTCCTAGTTGACATGCCCTACAAAGACCTTCTTTCTTGTATGAACCGGATGGTAAACCTCTAACAAGATTGTGCTTAGATAATTTAGCAATGGTCCTAAGGTTTACATGTCCTAATCTCTTATGCCAAAGTTCAATAGGTTTGCTTAATTCATTAAATAAACAAATTTCTGATTTAGATGAATTGAAAGTTTCTAAATAAATATTATCTTGCCTAATACCTGATAAAACAATAATATTATCAGAAGATTTAATAAGGCATTTTAATTTATTAAAGGTTACCTGATACCCTTCATCACATAATTGACTTATGCTGATGAGGTTGTGCTTCAGTCCCTTGACATAAGCTACCTCTTTGAAGGCGACTTCTCCAACCTTGACTTTTCCATAGCCTTTTGTTTGTCCACAGTTGGAGTCTCCAAATACAACTTTTGGTCCAAGCTTTGCCTTGTAATTGTTCAGGTTGGCCTTATTTCCTGTCATATGCTTTGAACAGCCACTATCCAAATACCATTTTTCATTTATTCTTGGACAACTGTGTACCTACAAAAATAGAAAAATAATCTATTTGTTCCTAACCCAGACTACCTTGGGTCTTTTTGAATTTCCATAAAAATCTGAAATAAAAGACATTTCAGGTTGGTCCTTGTAACCTTGTGGATGATATCTCCTTGGAGGTATTATCCATTCAGTGAAAGGATTCTTAGAATGTGAAGAATAAGAATTGTTCAGATTTGCTGTATAGTTTCTGTCAACGAACTGGGCTGAGTTCGTCGAGCGTCGTTCGACGAATGACTGAGATTTCATCGAGCGCCATTCATATAATTACTATATTGAAAATCTGTCTTCAGAGTTCGTCGAGCTCCGTTCGACGAAGTTGATACATTTTGTCGAGCTCCGTTCGACGAATTCTGCTGAATTCTGCTATTCTCGACAGTCTTACTTGAAATGTTTTTATTTACTCCTACAACCTCCTTGCTCTTAGCAGAGATGAATTTTATAGGTGTAGATAATATGTTCATCTTAATCAGATGTGGCTCACTTGATGAAGCACCCAAGCCCAATTTGCTATTAAGTCTAGCATTAACAGTGCTTGTGATATCCATCAGTTTGATGCCTCTCCCATTTAGGGATTCTTCAAATTCCTTAGCCTCAGAAAGTTTATTCTCAATGAGAATAATTTGTTCTCTAGAGGCAGCCAAATCTTTCTTAAGATTTACATTCTCTTCACTTATTTTATTCATTTCAGCTAGCTTATGTCTGAGTGAGATTATTTCTTTCTCAGATTTGAGTAAGTCTAAGCAAAGAACTTTGAATTCAGCTTTGAATTCAACTGAAGTAAAATCAAAATTAGATATTACCTGATCTGCATCATCTTCTGCTTCTAGCTCTGATCCTTCTTCATCAGAATTATTGGCTGAGGCATTGATTGCCATCATGCAGAAGTTCTTCTCTTCTTCATTATCTTCATTATCATTGGATGAAGAAGCATCTGCTGACTCACTGCTTGAGTCATAAATTGCCATCAGGCACTGATCATTCTCCTTTGATTCTTCTTCATTATCTGAAGAACTGGATGACTGATCTGACTCAGTGTCACTCTAAGTTTCTGCTGCAAATCCTCTTCCCTTCTTTTTGTGCTTGTGGGAGGAAGACTTGCTGGAGTGTCTTCTTTCCTCTTTTTCAGTTATCTTTTCCTTCTTCTGATTTTCTGGACAATCTGGCAGAATATGTCCAGGTTTCCTGCAGCCATAACAAATAATGTCTTTAGAATTTGACTTGTCATACCTTGGCTTTTCCCTTGATCTGGAGTCCTTATTTCTGAAATCCTTCTTGGCCATCTTGTAGAACCTTTTGGCTAGAAGGCTCATGAACTCCTCATCTCTTGGAGCTTTTTCCTCTTCTTCAGCTGCATTGAAAGCTATATTCTTTTCTCTCTTTATTGCTGGAGATGAAGTGGACTGTTCAGCTTCTCTGGACTTGATGAGCTGCTTATAGGATTTGAGCTTGCCCAACAATGCTTCAGTAGTAATCTCATTGAGGATTCTGGCTTCCTTGATTGGCCAGATCCTAGAATCCCATGTGCTGGGGAAGCACATTAAGATCTTGTCATTGATCTCAATGATAGAGATCACTTTATCCAAGGTCTTCAACTCATTTATTATGAGGCTGAGCCTATTGTACATATCAGCAACACTCTCAGATTCTCCTTTCTTGAAATTTTCATATTGAGAAATGAGATGGGACCTTCTGTCTTTCCTTTCATCAGCAGATCCCTCAACCATATTGTTGAGAGAAATCCATATTTCTCTTGCTGAGGTGCATTCCACCACTCTTTGAAAGATGTCATCAGACATTGTTTGAGCCAGAATGTTCATGGCCTTTGCATCAGCACTCCTTTGCTTTTTATGTGCTTCTGTCCATTCAGGAGGTGGGACAACAGTGTTGTTAGTTGTGGTGTCAGCACTGGTTGTTGCTATTGGAGCTGGAGGTCTTGTCAAAATCACATTGAAGATTTCCTCATCAATAGAATTCATGTATAACCTAATCCTTGTTTTCCATAGTGCAAACTTACTGAGATTGCACATAGGAGGTCTTGTGCTAGAATACTCTTTGTTTTGTGCCATGAGTTTTTAACAGAAATAAATAAAATAAAAACTCTAAAAGAATTTAAGATCTAATTGATCTTTGTGATTTAGGTGTTAGCCTGTAAAGAATCAACAGCCCTCTGATACCAATTGAAAGTGGAGGTTAGAACATAAATTAACTCTAGAGGGGGGGGGGGGGGGGGGGGGGGTGAATAGAGTTTAAAAACTTTTCCCTTAGTTTTATAGCGAAATTAAAAATACTATATATATATGTGTGTGTATAAAGTGATTTACAAAACTAAATAAAGAAATGAATAAAGAAAACATCACACAGCACAAACACAGAAAATTTGTCAAACACAGAAGACACAAGGAGCTATAGTAGTTCCCCAATAAATCTGGGTACGTCTACTCTTCTACCACCCAAGGTAGGAATCCACTAGGATTTTTGAACAGGTTCCCTCACTCCAAGGGGTTTTTGTTCAGGTGTCCACACACCATAGAGCTTTTGATCAGGTGCTCAAAACCAACAGGATTTTTTGATCAAGTGTCTTGCCACCAATGGGGTACACTTTTGAAGGGAGTATTAACCATGTACAAGAGGGGATAGAAGGGGTTATGAAGTTCTTATCTGTCAATATGCTAAGAGAAGACTCTAGTGGATGTTGTTTTGAAGCTCCCCCTATCTGATAGAAGTATTTGACAGTTGGTGGAGAAGCTTTCTCTTGAAACAGAAATCTTCCTGTAGCTGATTAATCTGGAAGAAATAGTTCTTCAGATTCTTGTTGCTCTTTAGGAGATTTGAACTTACAGCAGAGATCTGAGAGAATGATCTTGAAGATGTTGTTCTCAGGGAAATGAAGATGCTGCTTGAGAAAGAAGAAGACTGAAAGAAATTTTTCTCTGTCTGTAGTTGTTCTTCTTCTTCTTCTCTGTTCTTGTTGTTATTCTTTTTTTTTTAACTCTATATTCTGAAAGAATAAAAATGAATTCTGTCGAGAGAGAGAGACAATAATCTATGTCTTGATATCTTCTCTTTTTGGAATAGAATAATCAGAGATTAATTCTTTCTTGAAACTGCAACCCAGACCAAACGACTTTTGCAGGTCCTTTAATTCTTTAGCCATGAAAAATTCCTTTGCATTAAATGTCAACGGCTATCTTTGTCTTGGAATAAAGGAAAGGAAGGAATATAATAAATGAATATATTATCCTTACTTATCTGACTGAATACGTCTATTTGAATAGATCCATTAAAGTCGTCGATCTGTGTTCAGAGAATTGATATATAACTGATCTTTAAGTATTAAATAATCTGAGTTCTGAATTTGTCGATCTGAGCTTAAGTGAAGAATTTGTCGACCGCTGAGACGCTGAGACGCTGAAGATCGTCGAGCGTTGAGACGCTGAGACATGAGCACGCCGTTCGTCGAACGTAGATAGCTATTCATCGAACGCTGATAGCCATTCGTCGAACGCTGATAGCCATTCGTCGAACGCTGAGAACTTGAATTTTTCCTTAAGTTTTAGCTAGCTTAACAGCCTAAAATCCTGACCCTTAGACTATACAATGGGGGTCAACTTAGTCCTAGTCAATATATAGTGATCCTAGCCCAAATAAGTAATAGGGTTGTTCCAACACACATGAGGAATCGTAGAAGAGAGGTGTTCTCTTTATCTGCAGATTGTAATCATCTAATTGGTGTTGAATCCAAAGAAGTTGTGCTCAACAACTGCCAGCAAAAATATATTATGACTTAGCTGGGGAGATAGCAATGTTATTTTGCTTTTTGCTACTCCAGGACACAAGCCTTCTCCCCAAGAATTGACATGTTCCTGAAGTACTTTTCCTGTCCTCTTTGCACCCAACAAAGTTTGGATCAGAATATCCATGCAACTCAAATTCATCTGACTTAGGATACCAGAGCCTTAGATTTGGAGTACACTTAAGATATCTCAAAATTCTTTTTACAGCTGAGTAATGAGACTTTGGGGTTAACTTGATACCTTGCACAGACACATGTGGCAAACATGATGTCTGGCCTGCTAGCAGTAAGGTAGAGCAATGAGCCAATTATGCTTTTGTTATTGGACTCATTATAGGGTTTCCCCTTTTTATCCTTGTCTAGAGACAGATTTGTACCCATAGGAGTTCTCATAGGGGTATAGTTCTCCATTCCAAATTTCTTTATGATGTCCAGGGTAAATTTGGTCTGAGAAATGAAAATTCCTTCCTCAGATTGCTTTACTTGGAGACTTAAGAAAAACTTGATCTCTCCCATACTTCTCATCTCAAACTTACTTTGCATGAGTTTAGAAAACTTTTTGCAAAGCCTCCCATCTGTTTATCCAAATATAATATCATCAACTTATATTTGAACCAATAAGATCTGGCCCTTCAACTCTCTTAAGAAAAGAGTCTTATCTATTTTCCCCCTTGAGAACTTGTTTTCATGGAGAAAAGTAGACAGTGTCTCATACCAAGCCCTTGGAGCTTGCTTCAAGCCATACAAGGCTTTCTTTAGAAAATAAACATGGTCAGGAAAGGTAGGAGAGATTAAACCTGGTGGTTGAGCTATATAGACTTCCTTCTTTCAAATCTCCATTTAAAAATGTTTATTTTACATCCATCTGATAGACTTTGAATCCCTTATATTCAGCATAAGCTAAGAAGAGTCTGATTACCTCTAGTCTAGCTACATGAGAAAATGTCTGATCAAAGTCTATCCCTTCCTCTTGTCTGTAGCCTTGGGCCACCAATCTTGCTTTACTCTTGATAATCACTCCAGCATCATCCATTTTATTTATGTAGATCAACTTTGTTCCAATGACATTATGCCCTTGTGGCTTTGGAACAAGCTTCCAAACTATGCATCTCTTGAATTGATTGAGCTCTTCATGCATGATCATAATCCAGAATTGATATTGGTTGGCCTCATCAAATTTCTTTGGCTTCAGTTGTGATAGAAAATTGAGGTGCAACTTCTCATTTGGAGCATTTCTTCTAATTCTAACTCCATAATTAAGCTCACCAATTATCTAATTTGCTGGATGGCTTCTAATATGTCTCATAGCTGTAGGCATCACTGATGGAGACGATGGCCCTCAACATGAAGATGTTGGTATCGGCGCGCTTACGGATGGTACCAGCGCGCTTATGGATGATGGTGCCTCTCCAACCAAAGACCTACGTCGTCACCGCCGCGAAAATAGTTATGATGAACGTCATCGCCGTTACAACCTCCGCTCGAGGCGCAAGATTAATAATTAATAATTATTTTATTATAATTATTAATTAAATTTTATCATGTTGTTTCTTTATTATTGTCTTAATATTTGGACTTTGTTTTATTTCATAATTTTTTTTAAACAGGGCTGCATATAGCCAAGTTTGTTGTAAGCTTATAAAAGGCCACATGTAGTAGAAATTATTATTATTGAATGATTAAGAAAAACTGAAACCCTAATCTTGTCTCCACTTAATCTCTCCCTTCTCCTTGTCGCCCCCTTTCTTTTCCCTCCCTCTTCGAAGTTCGGCCACAACATAGCCGCCGCCTCCTTGCTTAATCCAATCCATAGTCGCCGGCCACCCTCTTCCCCACCAAGGGATTCGGCCAACTCCCCCCTCTCTACTCGGCTACAATAACTCCACCACCTTTCCTCTCTCTTCCTACAAGTGACCGACCAAGGTGCAAAGGTTGGACTCCCGCGGAAACAAATTCGGTGTGAAGCGACGAAGGCGGACGAGTTTCTCTCCAAACGACGCAACTCCTGTGGATCCGTTGAGGAGAGATCGGGTGAGTGCATGCTTGAGGATAATCCGATCTCAAGCGGGGTAAAGAAATTTCTTCTCGTGATATTTCCCTCGTGTTAATTTCTTGTGGTGGTAATTTTGGTGTGATCTTCAAATCACTTGAATACTCATGGTTTTCTTCGACCGATTTTTGCGTTCTTCGTAATCGACTTAACTTTGAGAGGATTGGCGAACCTCACTTTCTTTTTTTTGGGAGAGATCTACCATTTTCCGAAATCATTTTGTTTTCAGTGGATCACTTTTGGTACAACACTAGCTTGATCGAAACGGGTGGGTCCTTTTAGCCTGAAAGAATATTGGCCTATAGCCCTTAATCGATCTTTAGCGGTGTGGCTACCCGTCGTAAATGTTGGATTGATAAATATTGCATTGTGTGTATGCTGCGATTAATTTTTGTGCGAGCATATAAATTGGAACGTTGAGAGGGGATGCGTGTTTGTTCATAGCGATCGTGTCAGAGAGCGTAGCCTATATAAATCACTCTTGATGGTTCTCCTATTTCAGTAACTTCTTTAGCTCCTGCTTTTTTATTTTCATTTTGGAGATTTGGTTCTTCAGTAGTCTCTTATACTATTTTTGGAATAGATTCCAGTGTGGAAGGCTCATTCATCTGAATTGTTTCTTCTTCTCTGATTTTTAGGGTCTCTAATCTTTCTTCAATTCATGCACTAGATGAACTAGAAGAAGGATTATGCAGCATGCTGCTCTCATAAAAACAATATGTACAGATTCCACAATTATAAGAGCATTCTTATTGAAGACTTTGTAGGCTTTGCTAGTTTTGTTATATACTACAAAGATACCTTCATAGCTCTTTGCAGAGAACTTGGTAGTGTAATATGATGAGTCCAATTTATATAGGGTATTTCCGACTCATCTGGGCTTATTTTCTCACACATGCACTTCACTTACTGCACATTATTGCTTATATTGCATTGATACTACAGATTACACGAAGTGCACCTTTTAGGTCCGTTTTGGTGTGCAAATGCGCGTTATTTTGCAGGGGGTAAGCACCCTGTTCTCCCCATTTCTTATATTATCGTTTTAAGTTGTTTTCATGTGCTGGAAGAGTGCTCTTTGTTGTTTTTTGTGCTGAGCCGGTGGGCATATCACCATTTTTGGTAGATATCATTTCCTGTGTGAATCGCACGGTCATGCATTTACTTGACGCACGATCGGTGCGACCGTGCGCGTTCATCTGTGGACCAAAATGGTGATCTGGATTTGCCCGTGCGTTTTGTTCACGCGCGGTTGGTTTCGACAGCGCGTGAGTAAATCACACGAGCCCCTCTGTTGGCCTATTTTCATGCATTCTGGATATGCCCGTGCATTTTTACGCACACTCTGTTATGACCGTGCGTGAGTAAAATCGCATGGGCATTCTGGGTTATCTTCTTGGGCTCTCTTCTTAATTAATATCGCACGATATACGCACGGTCGTGCGTTCGGCCGTGTGTGACCAATTTCTGACTAATTTTCTATTTAAGCTCCCTAGAGGGAGGGATCATTTTTCCCGCACCCAAGAGCTTCAGTTTCGCCCTTTTTCGCCGCTTCATCGCCTCCCACCTTCGGAAGGAGCTCTGGCCGCCATTCTCTTGCAAATCTAAAGCCGGAGCATCCTCTAGGCCCCCTTCAGCGTTCGTGCACTCCTAAGATCCATTTAAAGAGGTTTCTTGCTGCATTCGTGAAGTTCTCTAATGAGGATAGGATCAAAGAAGATTGATGGAGAAGACGGGCTAGAGGTGGTGAGAGCTTTAGAGACCCTGGACGGCAGTTGGAGCCCGAGCTCGGACAAGGATTGACAACCCTAGATTCCGCCCGTGAACCTTCGATGAGTCTCCGCCCTTTGGTTGTAATCTCAGCCCCTTCTTCTTGTAGTACTGTTATCCTTTATCATTTGTGTGTATGAACAATGATTGCTAAACCTTACTATTGCATTTAAAGTTTATTTCATGTCTATGTGGAATTATCTTTGTGGTTTATGCAAGTGAGGAGCGCCCCCATTCCATCTTCGATCCACCATCACCGTCCATTCCATTTCGTAAGCCTACTCTTCCACTACGCTAGCCTATTCTTCCATTCCGCGTGCCTACTCTTCCATTCCGCTTGACTACTCTTCCATTCTGTGTGCCTACTCTTCCATCTGCCAAGCTAAGCTGTGCTAACAGCCCATATAATCCACCTCGACTCCGCCGGTGCGAACCATTCCATCTGCTTGCCTTCTCGTCCATCCGCCTAGCATTGCAGTGCAGAGCGGTCTGCATAGTTTCCATTCGCCCAGCGAAGTAGTGCATAGTGTCCCGCATAGGAGTAGTTTAGTTTCTTTTCATTTATTTTCCACAATCCAAATCACCCCCCTTTTCCGCAATCCATCCGACCTAAAGGACTTCGACCTCAAGTCCTTCATTGAAAGTAAACTCCACCTTATTGTATTCCTTTGAGATTCGATACTCGGGGATTCACTGCTCGTATTATATTACTTGAATGATCGGTACACTGCCGTTTCGTGCCGCAGTCTTGCTACCGCCTATAGCGGTGTGCTAGATTTGCGCATTAAGTTTTTGGTGCCATTGCCAGGGAACACAGTCGTGTGAGTTGTTGTAGAGGGAGACAATAGATAGTAGTTCTTTCAGTGTGTATAGCCGCTTTATTATTTTTTGTTCCTTTTTTAATTATATATTGTTAGTTTTCTGTTTTTATCCCTTCACATTTTAGATTTTTAAAGCAAGTTTTTGTTTTCCATGTTTAGTTATAATTGATTGTGTAGCTTTTCTGTGCAAAGAACTTTGAATTTTGTTCTATCCAAAATTTTTTCTTGCGCTATGGATTATGTGCCTAAGCTTAGTTGCTATGACACTTTCTGCCATGTTATTGACGCCTTAAATATTATGAATGATGAGCTACGTAGGACTTTGCGATGTTTGATTTGTCATAATGCGGACCATGTCTTGAAGGATTGCCCTACTCTTCTTATGCCAAAAAGGAAGGAAGACGGTGATTTGGGCATCCGAATCGTATCCTCTTCTTTTTCCATTGGCAACCCTTCATACTCTGATGACATGTATGCAACACCACCTTGTCTTTGGGAGACTACCACAGAATTGCCCATCAGAGTGCATGTTGATCCATACGATGACATTGTCCCTACCACTCATTCATTACCCGTGGAGGCAATTGGTTACTCATCCCTTGAGCTTAATTCTCGCATCGGTTCTTCCCTCCCTGTGTATGGCTTCACTCCTAGTTATGATGATCACTCACCTGGTGTCCAACAAGTAGAGGATTTCGAACTTATGGATGCACCTAAGTGGGATGAGTAAAGTATTCTCTCCATCGGGGAGGCGTTAGCGGATCTTTTTGCGGAGGAACCAAATCTTTTTGTTCCTCCATTTTCTTTGCAAGACTTTTCTACACAATTTTTTTATGATCCTATCAAAGTAAAAGAGCGGGGTGATGCTTTTAACTCGGAGGGTGCTCCAAAGTGGGACGAGGATGTCGTTTTCCCCGAAGGGGAGAATGAATACTTTGAACACGATGGTGCACCCCGGTGGGATGACGAGGGTGCTCTTTCTGATGAGGAGGTTGGCACTTCCTCATGGGACGAGGAGTTCCAACTCACCACCGAGGCCTTTGAGTTCTTTGGTTCCCCTTGCTATGATATTTACGATGATGATAGTGATTTATCCTTGGAACTTGCTTGGAGTGAGACCGGGACCACTTCTCCTTTAGTTGAATCTTTTAGTTCTTCGTCTATTTTATTTCCTAATCATCCTTCTTTTAATGCTGATATTGATATGTTCACCATTCCTGCTTCCCCTCCTGCATTAATTTCTGATATTTCGTATATCCCCCTGCAGGAGCTTGAATATTTGGACCCATTTTGGGGTAATTTTGAGTGGAAGTCTTGGAAGGAGAAGCAAATGGCAATGCTGCAAATAATCACCTATTCCACCTCATCATCATTGCCTGCGTTCTCCTTGAAAGACTGGGTGCAGGGCGATAAACGCTACTTCATCCATGACCGCCGATTGGAGGAGAGGAAGAGAATGAAGAAGGATGAAATATGGAGATGGAAGGCTCCTGATCCTTTTGAGAGTTGCTTTTGGGTCTTCAGACCCATTTCTTTCATTTTCAGTTACAAGTTTAAACCAACCTACAGTTGATCATTTTGGCGTGCATGTAATAATTGGGATTTATTAGTTTTCTCTTTATGACTAGACAATATTATTAAAACTGCATAATACAGGTATTATGTCCAACTTAAGGACGGTAAATAAAAGCGTTGCTGGGAGACAACCCAAATCTTTTTGTTTTATTGTGATAATATGCTAATAGTTTAACATTATATATTTTTGTTTGAAGTCTTTTTCCTGCAGGTGCGCATCAATTTTCTTGTTTGGCGGACATGGGAGTGGATTCTTAGTTCTAATGCCAATCTTCTAGTATGCTCACTTCTGAGCATTGGGTAACTTCTCTTCCCCCTAGCTTTTATTTTAGTCTTTATTGTATATCTTGTATTGGAATGTTTAGATTAAGTCTGGGGGAGAGCTGTTGTATGTGTTACCCACTGCACGTGCACATATCATTTGCATATTAGAAGTACATTTTAGTTCAGTTTTATAATTATTGTTTCATAGAACCGCACACCACTACACCCACTTTAGCGCACACTTGCTTGTTTGTATGCTCCTATATATCCAATTCTTGGTTGTGATGTAGAAATTACTGTATTAGCCTAAAAATTGCAAGATGGAGTTGCATGTTGACTCTTGTAGTGCTCTAGTTGAGTACTCATGTCTTGCCTAGGAATTTGAGTAGAATTAGTTTTCATTTATGCTTCTAATTTACAATTAGTAGATTTGAGTAGATCTTAATTTATTTTACTAAAAATGGTGAATGTGGTTGAATCAAGTTGTAGCGTGGTATTGTGTGTAGGCGAGCGCGAGGTTTATGTTGCTCGAGTCGGGAGGAAGGATTACCTTTCTCGGGGGATAAGAACTTGCCCCAAGCGACTCTCGAAGCATGGGTCAGAACGATTTGCAAGTTGAGCGCAACGTAGGCCATCTATTTGGCAAGCTGGAGCTTTGTTCTAACATTCCTATATGCTAACCGTTGCTAGCCTATTTTTGTGCCTACCCGACCTTTTGGTTCAGCTCCACCATACTTCACCAAGGCCGAAAAGCTAATCCCATTATCGCAACCAAAAATAAGCCAAAAGCATTAACGAATTGTAATTTTGCCAATGAGGTGTGGCGATGAGAAATTTTAGTGTTGATGTGGATTTCTTAAAAATTTATATATGCTGAGATTTTTGCGAATAGATTTGGGGATAAAAAAAAGAGAAAGAAAAAGAAAAGCAAAGAAAAAAAAATATATCCCTAGCGTTTTAATTGAAACATATAGTTCTATCGATTGGAGTAGGCCGTGTGCACACCTGATGAATCCCAAATACATACACATTTATAGACTCATCTGGGCCGATTTTCTAGTCTATGCACTTCACTTTAGACATGTTTTCACTCATATTTGATACTCCATGCTAAGTGCACCTCTAGGGCCATTTTTGGTGTTATTTCATGTTCTTCTTCTTTAGTAGTTTTCATGCATTGTTAAGTGCCAATTTCAGTGGCTGGATTGGTGGTTGTGCTGGAACAGGAGTCGTGCAGGTGTTCCCGGTACAATTCTGTACAGGAACACTGCGCACGATCGCTGTTTCTATTGCGCACGACCACTGGTCGTGCGCCGCTGATCGTGTGCACTTAACCCTATTTTTTGAGTTCTGTCTCGGACAGTGCGCACGACCACCTACGATAGTGCGCACGACCACCGGTCGTGCGCCACTGTGCGTGCGCACTTAACATCAATTTTATGAGTTCTGTTTCGACCAGTGCGCACGACCACCTACGATAGTGCGCACGACCAACGGTCATGCACCACTGGTCGTGCGAACATGGTATTTTATAAATTTCTTACATTGCAGGCTCCACCCAGGCAGGCGCACGATCACAGGATTCCAGCGCGCACGACCACTGGTCGTGCGCCAATGACCGTGCGCACTGTTTATTCCAGCGCCTATAAATATTCCTGCTCGCGAATTAGGTCGGGATCGCTCGATTTTTCTTCCGCCAGTCCGCCGTTTCTCCCCTTCTCGCTGGTTCTCCGCCCCCTAGGCCTCCTCCATCATCCAAGAGCTTCAAGGAGGAGATTCCACTCATCTTCATCGCCAAGCAAGGAGTTCCTCGCATCGGACGTGGCCGGATTGTAAAACGCTGGAGAAGACGGGTCCATTGGGAGGTGTGACAGCCCTCCTCTACCCCGGACGCAGTTGGGACCGAGCTAGGACGTGGATTGACAACCCAACGATTCCTACCGCGAATCTACAACGAGACTCCGGATTCGGTCATATCTCTTGCCTCTTTCTTCTACTTGTGTGGTTGTATTTGTTTGTAATCTCTATATTTAGATGATGACACTATGAATCTTGTTTATTAATGTTTATTTCATGTTTATGGAATCATATTATTCATATGTGTGAATGAGGAGTGCCCCATTCCATTCTCCATCCCGCCGTCACGTTCGTGTGCTTCACTAGCAATTGCTAGTGGCGTGCTTGTCGATGAGGTGCTTGCGACCCTCATCCGTATGCCTACTCTTCCATCCGCCTAGCGAAGTGTGGCATAGCGGCCCGTGTAATCCATTCGCCCTACGAAGCAGTGCGCTCAAGGCCTGCACAGTTCGATTCCGCTTGCTTACTCGTCCATCCGCCCTTGCGACGCAGCGCGCTCAAGGCCTGCCTAGTCTCCATCCCGCCAAGCGAAGCATTGCATAGCGGTATTGCATAGGAGTAGTTTAAGTTGTTTTCATTTATTTTCCACAAACCAAATCCCCCATTTCCGCATCCATCCGCTCGAAAGGACTTCAATCTCAAGTCCTTCCTTGATAATAAACTCCACCTTACTGTGTTCCTTTGAGATCGATACTTGGGGATTCATTCCCATTTTATATTAATTGAAAGATCGGTACACTGCCGTTTCGTGTCGCAGTCTAGCTACCGCCTATAGCGGTGTGCGAGATTTGCGCCATCAAGTTTTTGGCGCCGTTGTCGGGAAACACAGTCGTGTGAGTTTTCTGGAGAGGGAGAATGATAAGAAAAATTAGACTTCTTCTTCTTAGGGTTTATGATTTATGATTATGCGAAGAAGATTGATGATATTTTCCAAAACTATATTCGATGAAGGCAAGCGTACCTTATCGTATATAATATAGGATATTTTATAAAAATTCCAAGGTCGTATTAAACTCGGGTTTGTGGAGTACTTCTACTTCGAGAAAGCGGACTATTATTTTATCGAAGAAAATAAATTGGAAAGGAAAGAAAAGCTAATTAAAAAGAGAACCAAAATAAAATGAAGAAAACAAAACTTGATTTAAAACAAAACTTTGAAATGAAATAAAAAGATAAATACTATCATTCAACTCTAAGCCTTGACCGTGGGGATTCCCGAAGCTCGAACATGCCTCTCTCGAGGTTAATGCCCAACTAAGCTTAGGAAAAATCAACCGGACTCTCGTCCTATAATTGATTACCTAAGACTTGCTTTACGATGTGAATCCCACTATAGGATTTGACTCCGATCCAGAAGATTTACGTCATCCTCTCTCGAGGGGTGCGTGCAACTCTTTTTATTCTCGAGTGATCGATTCGTACGCACGTCCTCTCGGCTAGCTAGAATACGAAAACAAATACCGAAATTCATAACCGGAATATGAACTCGATATCGTT
This sequence comes from Dactylorhiza incarnata, assembly GCA_033032865.1. Taxonomy (NCBI): domain Eukaryota; kingdom Viridiplantae; phylum Streptophyta; class Magnoliopsida; order Asparagales; family Orchidaceae; genus Dactylorhiza; species Dactylorhiza incarnata. The sequence continues at coordinate 8,278,707 of JAWHQI010000038.1, read as the reverse complement.
ATATTTCGAGAATAAATCGAAGGAGAGAAGATACGATAATAAGGAAAGAGATGATTTTGATTCAAAGCTTGCTAAAAATCAAGACTACAAAATAATTGCTAAAGGAAAAAAATAAAACAAGAAAGAGAGAGAAAGAGGAAGAAAGAGAGTTTGCGAAAATAAAAGAAAGCTTAAATTTTCATTGCCATAAAAGAAAGAGATTACATGAAATAAAACCTACATTACATTGCATGGAATTGAAACTAAGCTAGCTTGCATGAAATAAAATTACAAGGAATGAAAAAAAGAAATAACAAAAGTACATGAAATTAAAGCTAACCCTAAAACATGAAGAAATAAGGAAAACTGTACAAGAACAACCCAAATGGGCAGGGGGAAGGGACTAGAATGCTGGAGGGGAACCTCTGAATTTATAGGAAAAATTTCCAGGTTACATGCCCTCGGTCACGGGCGTGACCTAGGGCGTGTAATACTTGTTCTGCACGGCTGCGACATCGACGTGGGTCTTGCGTGACTGTGTCGCGAAAAAGGACATTACACGCCCGTGTAACTTTGGTCACGGGCGTGTACCTGGGAGGCTTCATCAATGCGGCGTGGGCTTGAGTGCGGCGCTGCAGCGAAAAGCGATCACGCGCGAAAAGTCACGGGCGTGACTCATGGGTCACGGGCGTGACTGGGGTCAACTCCATCAATGTGGCGTGGGCTTTAATTCGGCGCAGCAGGGAGCTGGGATCACGCGGGAAGTCACGGGCGTGACTCTTTGGTCACGGGCGTGACTTGGGTCAACTCCTCGACAGCATCTCCACATCTCGTCGGTAGCCAGCTGGGAAGATTCTAAGATTACACGCCCTTGGTCACGGGCGTGACCTGGTGTCACGGGCGTGACCTGGGGCGTGACTTGCTGTGGACTAGCTCAATCTGCTCGGCAACACTTCTGGACTGATCTTAGTGTTACACGCCCTTGGTCACGGGCGTGACCTAGGGCGTGTACTATGGAATTTGTCCAAAAACACCAGAAAATCTGCAAAACAAAAATACAATTATATTTAGAACTAAAATTTTAAAGAAGTGATTTTTAACTAAAATATAAATAATATTTACAAAATTATATTAAACTTAACCTAAATACTATAATTAAAATAAGCATAAATCCTTCTTATCAAATACCCCCATACTTAAGCTTTTGCTATTCCAGAGCAAAAGTATGAGAAATATTTATAAGACATTTAATAAATTTTTTAATTAAGACTAAAAATTTATTGAACCACAAGTAAGCTAAAAAGAAAATTTAAGGATCGACGAATTAAGTCCTAAATTATGAAATTAAAATAATAAGAGAAAAATATTTAGCCAAGAGTTCTCAAAAATATTAACTAGTTAACAAAATTGAGTAATAAGTAAACAAAATTAGATTTAAAATTTATAAAAACCATAACTTTGAAAAATCTAATGGAAAAATGTAACTTACTAAGTATTGCTCTCTCCATAACATAATTTAAATCTAGATCAAAGATATTGGGTTAGGGGGGGTTTCATAAATTTTGGCATAAGAAGAGATCTTTGAATGAAGGTGATGGATTTTCCATTTCACCAAAGTGGTTTTTTTAAGTAAATATTTTTTCTTCTCTTCTAACAACAACCCAAAATGTATATGGTTTAGGAGTAATGAATTTTATCCTCTTACTCCATGCCATATAATCTTTTCAAATATTTTGGGTGCATATGTTTTAGGGACTAATGAATTTTATCCTCTTATTCCCATGACATATGATCTTTTAAAATACTTTTTTTATGCCATCAAAGGGGTAGGGTAGAGAAAAGTCTTCTAGCTTATAAATTAAATTATTTTGAGAGCAAATTTTAGTACTTTAAACTTTCCTAAGATTTTAAAAGCTTGAGGTAGAAATAATTAAAATCTAATGGTGTTTAAGCAAGATTACTAAAAATTTGTAACTATTTAAAATAAAAGAGAAGAAGTGCTAAAGAAATATCTCTAATCAAATTAAAATCATAAAATATTTCTTAACACTAAATCACTTAAACAAAAAATAGATTTAGCAAACCATGATAGAATAAATGATTAGCAAATAAAAAATATAAATGCTTATAAATAAACTCAAAATGATTTTGGAAATGACAAAAACCAAAGTAAGGGCTTATTATATTTTTGGGATTTTTTCTAAGTTTTATGTAATAATTTTTTGGAAATTTTTTTTGATATTATCTTTATTTGGAATTTTTAATATTATCTTTTTTTTGGAATTTTTTTAGGATAAGAAGTAAATACTAAAAATGCTGAACATAAACTAAAAAAAACCTAATTTTTTTGTTAATTCTTGGATTTCCCGAGGTCTACCCGGTGAAGGGCTCGCAAGGTACTAGAGGCTGTGATGGGAATTCAAGCCCAAGGCGTCCTTTCCGAGAATTTTAATTTTCGATTATCTAATTTTTTTTGAATATTTTTGGGTTTTCTAAATTTTTTTTTTTGAAAAAGCTAATTTTTCTTTTGTAAAAGACAATAAAAAGGAAATAAACTATTTACAAAACTATGCACACAATTGTTTTTGGAATTTTGTGATTTTCAAAAAAATATTTGGAAATTTTCTACGATTTTATAATTTAAAAGAAAGGGAAATACACCCCCATACTTAAAGTTCAACATTGTCCCCAATGTTGAAAGCTAAGTATGGAGAATAATAAAATAGAAAATACAAGAGCATGATTATGAAAGAAAAAGAACAAGGAGAGGAAAAGAAGTACGTCCCTGATGGAGACGGACGACCATCACGATTACCTGCAAAAATTTTCTTTCAAAACCATAAGACAAAACACAAAATCAAAAGAATTAAAACATAAAAGTTACTTATTATTATTTGTTTTTTTTTGATAAAAGTAATAGTGCTTTCTCTTTTCAAAATATCGACAAAATATCCCCGGCAAAGGCTCCAAAAACTTGATAAGAAAAATTAGACTTCTTCTTCTTAGGGTTTATGATTTATGATTATGCGAAGAAGATTGATGATATTTTCCAAAACTATATTCGATGAAGGCAAGTGTACCTTATCGTATATAATATAGGATATTTTATAAAAATACCAAGGTCGTATTAAACTCGGGTTTGTCGAGTACTTCTACTTCGAGAAAGCGGACTATTATTTTATCGAAGAAAATAAATTGGAAAGGAAAGAAAAGCTAATTAAAAAGAGAACCAAAATAAAATGAGGAAAACAAAACTTGATTTAAAACAAAACTTTGAAATGAAATAAAAAGATAAATACTATCATTCAACTCTAAGCCTTGACCGTGGGGATTCCCGAAGCTCGAACATGCCTCTCTCGAGCTTAATGCCCAACTAAGCTTAGGAAAAATCAACCGGACTCTCGTCCTATAATTGATTACCTAAGACTTGCTTTACGATGTGAATCCCACTATAGGATTTGACTCCTATCCAGAAGATTTACGTCATCCTCTCTCGAGGGGTGCGTGCAACTCTTTTTATTCTCGAGTGATCGATTCGTACGCACGTCCTCTCGGCTAGCTAGAATACGAAAAAAAATACCGAAATTCATAACCGGAATATGAACTCGATATCGTTATATTTCGAGAATAAATCGAAGGAGAGAAGATACGATAATAAGGAAAGAGATGATTTTGATTCAAAGCTTGCTAAAAATCAAGACTACAAAATAATTGATAAAGGAAAAAAAATTAAAACAAGAAAGAGAGAGAAAGAGGAAGAAAGAGAGTTTGCAAAAATAAAAGAAAGCTTAAATTTTCATTGCCATAAAAGAAAGAGATTACATGAAATAAAACCTACATTACATTGCATGGAATTGAAACTAAGCTAGCTTGCATGAAATAAAATTATAAGGAATGAAAAAAAGAAATAACAAAAGTACATGAAATTAAAGCTAACCCTAAAACATGAAGAAATAAGGAAAACTGTACAAGAACAACCCAAATGGGCAGGGGGAAGGGACTAGAATGCTGGAGGGGAACCTCTGAATTTATAGGAAAAATTTCTAGGTTACACGCCCTCGGTCACGGGCGTGACCTAGGGCGTGTAATACTTGTTCTGCACGGCTGCGACATCGGCGTGGGTCTTGCGTGACTGTGTCACAAAAAAGGACATTACACGCCCGTGTAACTTTGGTCACGGGCGTGTACCTGGGCGGCTTCATCAATGCGGCGTGGGCTTGAGTGCGGAGCTGCAGCGAAAAGCGATCACGCGCGAAAAGTCAAGGGCGTGACTCATGGGTCATGGGCGTGACTGGGGTCAACTCCATCAATGTGGCGTGGGCTTGAATTCGGCGCAGAAGGGAGCTGAGATCACGCGGGAAGTCACGGGCGTGACTCTTTGGTCACGGGCGTGACTTGGGTCAACTCCTTGACAGCATCTCCACGTCTCGTCGGTAGCCAGCTGGGAAGATTCTAAGATTACACGCCCTTGGTCACGGGCGTGACCTGGTGTCACGGGCGTGACCTGGGGCGTGACTTGCTGTGGACTAGCTCAATCTGCTCGACAACACTTCTGGACTGATCTTAGTGTTACACGCCCTTGGTCACAGGCGTGACCTAGGGCGTGTACTATGGAATTTGTCCAAAAACACCAGAAAATCTGCAAAACAAAAAAACAATTATATTTAGAACTAAAATTATAAAAGAAGTGATTTTTAACTAAAATATAAATAATATTTACAAAATTATATTAAACTTAACCTAAATACTATAATTAAAATAAGCATAAATCCTTCTTATCAGAGAACCTGAGAGAGAAGCCCTTCCATTTCTAAATTGCATTCCTTTGTTTTATTTCCTCGTATTCTGTTTCCTGTTTTTATTTAGGTTGCTTTAGTAATTTTTGTTAGGTGTTGTATTTTGCACAATAGCATTTTTATTTTTTTGAATCGTATTATCTTCACACTATGTGGGCACATCTCAATATCCGTTGCCGTTGGTGTAGAGATACCTCCCACTCTAGTGATGAATGCCCTACAGAGAATAGTAGGCATAATTCTTATAGCCCAGCATATGGAGCACCGACTTCGTCTGGTACTCCATATGGTGCGCGTAAGTCTTATGGCTACTCTGCTAAGCCTTTACCGTCATACTTCTTTTCGGCTTCAGCCCCCACTGCGCCAAAGAAGCCCGCAAGGCAGTGCCGGTTTTGTTGGAGCACTGATCATGTCTTGAAGGACTGTGCCGAGTATCTTCGCCAATTGGACGAGGATGACGAGCCGGATATCCGGATCGTCCCAACTCCTAACTCTGGCGGCACACCTTCAACATCCGGTTTTGTGTCTTTGCCACCTTCACATCTTGACGGGTATGGCGTTGACACAGTCACCAGATGTGTGGCTGATCTGGGCACTGACATTGCTGAGCCTATTCTCCCAGTGCATCCACCACCCCTAGTGGATTCGATTCTTTGTGAGGAATCAGTGCTCGACTTTTATGCGAGCACTACTCCTCCCCTTGTTGTGCATACTATACTCGTCTCCGACGACATTGTTGTTGATGTGTCGCAGGATGAGGTGGGTGATCTGAGTGTTGTGCCTATTCCTATGAAGGAGGACAACCTTCTAGGTGAAGAGGAGTTTTCCTCAGCACCGGTGGAGGAAGTCCAAATCCTAAGCCTGGCCACCGTTGATCCCGCCGAATCTTGTAGCATTGATGACAATGCAAACATTATTTTACTTACCCAACCTGATGGGAGTGAGACCGGGATCACTCCCCCGATTGATGTTTATTTATGTTCTTCGTCTTCTTTATTTCTTGATCCCCTTCCTTCATCTGAGTCTGTGCAGGTTGAATCTTCACAGGTACTTCAGGAGGACTTGGAGCTTTTTGCTCAAGTCAATGATGAGAGCATCCTCTCATGTGAGGAGGTTGATTCCCCCTCCGTAGAGGAAGCTCCACTCATTGCCTTTCCTCCTGCCACCTCCCTGTTGACGACACCTTGCTAGGCAAGGATGTTTTTGGTGAGATGAGTGAGGACCAGGCCTCCTCGTCTTCTTACTTTCTTTTCCCTCTACCTGTGAAGAGCAGGTATTTATATTCGGGTAGAGGTGTGACTGTTCTTTCTCCATATAGGTACCCGCTACCTACACGCATATTAGAACAGTTACCTGTCCACTTTTCTTTTCATAGGCCTGTAAGCTAGAACTGTATAAAATCTGAATAAGTCGCGCTGGGATGACAATAACCCAATAGTTATCTTACCTTTTCCTGCATTTCTTATTTCTTCTTGTTTAGTTTAGTTAGTAGTATTCTTTTTTCAGTTTTCTATTTTCTTCTATTTCTGCGGAGCTGACCCCTGCAGTTATCTTTTCTGGAGGGCGGATGCTGCGCCTCATTTTAGCTTACACGCGTCTTCTGGTATGCTCACTTCTGAGCATTGGGTAATCTCTTTCCCTAGACTTCATTTTCAATTTTCATGGTTATATCATTTATGTCTATTGCTTAGATTTAGTCTGGGGGAGAGCAGGTATATGTTACCCACTACACGTGCACATCTCATTTGCATACTAGAAGTATTTTAATTTCAGATATTTAGTTATGTTCAATTGCATTGCACACCACTACACCCACTCGAGCGTGCACTTAGCTGTTGGCACGTCTTGAGCTGAACTCATTTCTTTTTGTGTGATTTGGAAAATCATTGTGCTGGCTTAGGATTATGAGGCGGAGTAAATTGTTGACTCCTGTAGTGCTCCTAGTCGAGTGCTCATGTCTCGTTTAGAAATTCGTGTAGATTCAATTTCTTTTTATGCTTTTAGTTTATATTTTTTTTTCTATTAGCGTAAATATTGTTTACTACACTCAAAAATTGGTGAATCTGGTGTGAATCAAACGGTAGCATAGGGATGTGTGTAGACGTTCGTTAGCCTCGTATTGCCCGAGTCGGGAGAAAGGATTATCTTTCTCGGTGGCTAGAACTTGCCCCAAACGATTCTTGAAGCATGTGTATACGGTTAGTCAATTGCGTGAATGTGATATAGGCCATCATTTTGGCCCGGTTGAGCCTTTGTGCCCACTCCTATCGCTTTATCCTTGTCAGCCCAGTTGTGCCTACCCTTTCTTTGATTCAGCCCCACTGTTGTCTCACCAAAGCCTAAATGCCAATTCTAGTCGCACACCCAAATCTGAGCTTTAGCTGTTTATTATTTTCATGAGTTGGGTTGTTGATTTGGTGATATGTTTATGAAGATGTGGATGTGTTTTATTGTTTAGCTGCTGAAAATGATAAGAAAAGAAAAGAAGAAAATGAGAGAAAGAAAAGAAGTGAAAAGAAAAGAAAAAGATATGAGCTTTAATGAAAAATCTGTGTAAAAATATATGTTTGGGAGTAGGCGGTGCACACACCCATGTTGTTAAGTCTAAGTCTGGGGGTGTGGTGCATCCATGTGTTTTTTTGGCTACTTGGATAGTGTTATGCATTTGCTCATTTGGGTTTTTGTGTTCTAAGCCTTCATGTTTATATTTGTTTACCTCACCTAAACCCATGCCTCATCTAAAACCTTAAGTCCTATTGATTCACGCATTTGAGTCAAACCAGTGCCGTGGAGAGAGTGCGAACAGGCAAGCTTATGGTCACCGACATTGATGGATTTCAATGGAGTTGTCCCGAGCCCTGATCTTTGGCAATGCTCGCCTCAGCGTTCATTTTACTTTCTTCCTATGTACGACCTTATGATTCACCGTGATTCACTTTTTGAGTAAATGTAATATATAAATACACCCCTAAGAAAAGTATAAACTAATATGTATAATTAGAAATTTTGTCTACTGTACTTCTACGCACATGAGCATGCGACTTCGCATGGTACTCCGCTTGATAATTTCTTCGCCAGCTTATGTTTTTCCTGTCCGCGAGAGATGGTTTGCTCGGGACGCGCAAATAGTTAAGTCTGAGGGTGTGACGAGTCCCAAATATATACACATTTATGGACTCATCTGGGCCGATTTTCTAGTCTATGCACTTCACTTTAGACATGTTTTCACTCATATTTGATACTCCATGCTAAGTGCACCTCTAGGCCCGTTTTTGGTGTTATTTCATGTTCTTCTTCTTTAGTAGTTTTCATGCATTGTTAAGTGCCACTTTCAGTGGCTGGATTGGTGGTTGTGCTGGAATAGGAGTCGTGCAGGTGTTCCCGGTACAATTCTGTACAGGAACACTGCGCACGATCGCTGTTTCTATTGCGCACGACCACTGGTTGTGCGCTGCTGATCGTGTGCACTTAACCCTATTTTTTGAGTTCTGTCTCGGACAGTGCGCACGACCACCTACGATAGTGCGCACGACCACCGGTCGTGCGCCATTGTGCGTGCACACTTAACATCAATTTTATGAGTTCTGTTTTGACCAGTGCGCACGACCACCGACGATAGTGCGCACGACCACCGGTCGTGCACCACTGGTCGTGCGAACATGGTATTTTATAAATTTCTTACATTGCAGGCTCCACCCAGGCAGGCGCACGATCACAGGATTCCAACGCGCACGACCACTGGTCGTGCTCCAATGACCGTGCGCACTGTTTATTCCAGCGCCTATAAATATTCCTGCTCGCGATTTAGGTCGGGATCGCTCGATTTTTCTTCCGCCAGTCCGCCGTTTCGCCCCTTCTCGCTGGTTCTTTGCCCCCTAGGCCTCCTCCATTATCCAAGAGCTTCAAGGAGGATATTCCACTCATCTTCATCGCCAAGCAAGGAGTTCCTCGCATCGGACGTGGCCGGATTGTAAAACGCTGGAGAAGACGGATCCATTGGGAGGTGTGACAGCCCTCCTCTACCCCGGACGCAGTTGGGACCGAGCTAGGACGTGGATTGACAACCCGACGATTCCTATCGCGAATCTACAACGAGACTCCGAATTCGGTCGTATCTCTTGCCTCTTTCTTCTACTTGTGTGGTTGTATTTGTTTGTAATCTCTATATTTAGATGATGACACTATGAATCTTGTTTATTAATGTTTATTTCATGTTTATGGAATCATATTATTCATATGTGTGAATGAGGAGCGCCCCATTCCATTCTCCATCCCGCCATCACGTTCGTGTGCCGCACTAGCAATTGCTAGTGGCGTGCTTGTCGACGAGGTGATTGCGACCCTCATCCGTATGCCTACTCTTCCATCCGCCTAGCGAAGCGTGGCATAGCGGCCCGTGTAATCCATTCGCCCTACGAAGCAGTGCGCTCAAGGCCTACACAGTTCGATTCTGCTTGCCTACTCGTCCATCCACCCTTGCGACGCAGCGCGCTCAAGGCCTGCCTAGTCTCCATCCCGCCAAGCGAAGCATTGCATAAAGGCATTGCATAGGAGTAGTTTAAGTTGTTTTCATTTATTTTCCACAAACCAAATCCCCCATTTCCGCATCCATCCGCTCGAAAGGACTTCAATCTCAAGTCCTTCCTCGATAATAAACTCCACCTTACTGTGTTCCTTTGAGATCGATACTTGGGGATTCATTCCCATTTTATATTACTTGAACGATCGGTACACTGCCGTTTCGTGTCGCAGTCTAGCTACCGCCTATAGCGGTGTGCGAGATTTGCGCCATCAACACCCGGTTTCAAAGTCAAGTCTGGGGGTGTGTTGCACATGTATTATTTGGGCTGCTATGATTTAGCACTTTTGTGTGCTCTTTTGGGTTGCGATTTGCCTTCACGTTTATCTTTGCATTCCAAACCGTAACCTAAGCCTCGTATTAACCAAAAATGTCATATTGATTCATCTTATGAGTTCATTAGTGCCGTGGAGAGAGTGTGACAGGGCGAGCTTATAGCTCTCAACGTTGATGGATTTCAATGGAGTTAATTCCGAGTTCCAGTCTTGGGTAACACTCCCCTTCGCGATTTGCTTACATTCGCACAATGTGTGACCACAAGATTCACCAGTATTCCATTTTTGAGAAAAAATTTATTCCTTTTTACGCATTTACACTTTTATAAATTAGCTAGCATATTTAGAAACTTCTTATAATGAGATTCTACGCACACAAGTATGCAACTTCGCATACTACTCCATGTTTGTAATGCTTTGGCTAGCTATGTTTTTCCTACTCCGCCGGATTTGTTTGCTCGGGATGCGCAAACAAGTAAGTCTGGGGGTATGATGAGTCCAATTTATATTGGGTTTTTTGGACTCATCTGGGCCTATTTTCTCGCACATGCACTTCACTTATTGCACATTATTGCTTATATTGCATTGATACTCCGGATTACACGAAGTGCACCTTTTAGGTACATTTTGGTGTGCAATTGCGCGCTATTCTGCTGGGGGTAAGCACCCTGTGCTCCCCATTTCTTATATTGTCGTTCTAAGTTGTTTTCATGTGCTGGAAGAGTGCTCTTTGCTGTTTGTTGTGTTAAGCAGGTAGGCAGATCACCATTTTTGGTAGAAATCATTTCCTGTGTGAATCGCACGGTTGTGCGCTTACTTGACGCACGATAGGTGCGACTGTGCGCGTTCCTCTGTGGACCAAAATGGTGATCTGGATTTGCCCGTGCATTTTGTTCACGCACGGTTGGTTTCAACTGTGCGTGAGTAAATCGCACGAGCCCCTCTGTTGGCCTGTTTTCATGTATTCTGGATTTGCCCGTGTGTTTTAACGCACGGTCTATTCTGACCGTGCGTGAGTAAAACCGCACGGGCATTCTGGGTCGTCTTCCTGGGCTTTCTTCTTAATTAATATCGCACAGTCTACACACAATCGTGCATTCGATCGTGCGTGACCAATTTCTGACTTCTTTTTTGTTTAAGCCGCAGGATCCTCCCTAGAGGGGGGATCATTTTTCCTGCGCCCAAGAGCTCCAGTTCCGCCCTTTTTTGCCGCTTCATCGCCGCCCACCTTCAGGAGGAGCTCCGGCCGCCATTCTCTTACAAATCTAAAGCTGGAGCATCCTCTAGGCCTCCTCCATCGTTCCTGCACTCCCAAGCTCCATTTAAAGAGATTTCTTACTGCATTCGTGAAGTTCTCTGGTGAGGATAGGATCAAAGAAGATTGACGGAGAAGATGGGCTAGAGGTGGTGAGAGCTTTAGAGACCCCGGACGACAGTTGGAGCCTAAGCTCGGACAAGGATTGACAACCCTAGATTCCGGCCGCGAACCTCCGATGAGTCTCCGCCCTTTGGTTGTAATCTCACCCCCTTCATCTTGTAGTACTATTATCCATTATCATTTGTGTGTATGAACATTGATTGTTAAACCTTACTATTGAATTTAAAGTTTATTTCATGTCTATGTTGAATTATCTTTGGGGTTTATGCAAGTGAGGAGCGCCCCCATTCCATCTTCGATCCACCATCACCGTCCATTCCATTCCGTAAGCCTACTCTTCCACTACGCTAGCCTACTCTTCCATTCCGCGTGCCTACTCTTACATTACGCTTGACTACTCTTCCATTCTGTGTGCCTACTCTTCCATCCGCCAAGCTAAGCGGTGCTAACGGCCCGTATAATCCACCTCAACTCTGCCGGTGCGAACCATTCCATCCGCTTGCATTCTCGTCCATCCGCCTAGCGAAGCAGTGCATAGCGGCCTGCATAGTGTCCATCCGCCCAGCGAAGTAGTGCATAGCGGTCTGCATAGGAGTAGTTTAGTTTCTTATAATTTATTTTCCACAATCCAAATCACCCCGCTTTTCCGCAATCCATCTGACCTAAAGGACTTCGACCTTAAGTCCTTCCTTGAATGTAAACTCCACCTTACTGTGTTCCTTTAAGATTCGATACTCGGGGATTCACTGCTCATTTTATATTACTTGAACGATCGGTCCACTGTCATTTCATGCCGCAGTCTTGCTACTGCCTATGTTGGTGTGCTAGATTAGCGCATCAAGTTTTTAGCGTCGTTGCCAGGGAACACAGTCGTGTGAGTTGCTGTAGAGGGAGACAAGAGATAGTAGTTCTTCTAGTGTGTATAGCCGCTTTATTATTTTTTGTTGCTTTTAATTATATATTGTTAGTTTTCTGTTTTTATCCCTTCCTATTTTAGATTTTTAAAGCAAGTTTTTGTTTTCCAAGTTTAGTTATAATTGATTGTGTAGCTTTTCTGTGCAAAGAACTTTGAATTTTGTTCTATCCATAATTTTTTTACGCTATGGATTCTGTGCCTAAGCTTAGTGGCTATGACACTTTCTGCCATGCTATTGACGCATTAAATATTATGAATGATGAGCTGCGTAGGACTTTGCGATGTTTGATTTGTCATAATGTGGACCATGTCTTGAAGGATTGCCCTACTCTTCTTATGCCAAAAAGGAAGGAAGATGAAGATTGGGGCATCTGAATCGTATCCTCTTCTTTTTCCATTGGCAACCCTTCATACTCTGATGACATGTATGCAGCACCAACTTGTCTATGGCGAACTGTCGCAGAATTGCCCATCCGAGTGCATGATGATCCATACGATGACATTGTCCCTACCACTCATTCTTTACCCGTGGAGACAATTGCCTACTCACCCCTTGAGCTTAATTCTCGCATTTGTTCTTCCCTCCCTGTGTATGGCTTAACTCCTAGTGATGATGATCACTCATTTGTTGGCCAACAAGGAGAGGATTTCGAACTTATGGATGCACCTGAGTGGGATGAGGAAAGTATTCTCTCCATCGGGGAGGCGTTGGCGGATCTTTTTGCGGAGGAACCAAATCTTTTTGTTCCTCCTGTTTCTTTGCAAGATTTTGCTACAAACATTTTTTATGATCCTATCGAAGTAAGGAGCGGGGTCATGCTTCTGAATCGGAGGGTTCTCCAAAGTGGGACGAGGATGTAATTTTCCCCGAAGGGGAGAATGAATACTTTGAGCACGATGGTGCACCCCGGTGGGATGATGAGGGTGCTCTTTCTGATGAGGAGGTTTGAACTTCCTCATGGGACGAGGAGGCCCAACTCACCACTGAGGCCTTTGAGTTCTTGGGTTCCCCTTGCTATGATATTTACGATGATGACAGTGATTTATCCTTGGAACTTGCTAGGAGTGAGACCGGGACCACTCCTCCTTTAGTTGAATCTTTAAGTTCTTCGTTTATTTTATTTCCTAATCATCCTTCTTTTAATGCTGATATTGATATGTTCACCCTTCCTGCTTCCCCTCCAGCTTTAATTTCTGATATTTTGAATATCCCCCTGCAGGAGCATGAATATTTGGACACATTTTTGGGTAATTTTGAGTGTCAGTCTTGGAAGGAGAAGCAAATGGCAATGATGAAATCAATCACCTATTCCACCTCATCATCATTGCCTGCGTTCTCCTTGAAAGACTGGGTGCAGGGCGGTAAACGCTACTTCATCCATGACCGCTGATTGGAGGAGTGGAAGAGATGAAGAAGGATGAAATATGGAGATGGAAGGCTCCTGATCCTCTTGAGAGCTGCTTTAGTGTCTTCAGACCCATTTCTTTCATTTTCAGTTACTACTTTAAATCAACTTACAGTTGATCATTTTGGCGGGCATGTAATAATTAGGATTTATTAGTTTTCTCTTTATGATTAGACAATATTACTAAAACTGCATAATACATGTATTAAGTCCAGCAAAAGGACGGTAAACAAAAGCGCTGCTGTGAGATAATAACTAGATTTGCTGGAATGTTTATATTAAGTCTGGGGAGTACATCTACTCTAGCAGTATAGTTAGCAACATAGTATAAGCAGAGCAGAGTATATAAAGAACTAAATTGACCTTAACTTATAAGGATGTCCATATAAGCTTATAAGGTAAGGGTCTTCCACAATAATAAGTAACTCATCAGATAAAGGTGCCCATACAAGTTTATATAATGAGGATCTTTTTGCGGTGCAATGCAATGAATGTATGTATGATGACTCACCCATGATTTACGCAAGCACTCTGAATTGCTATGTTGACATAGACTTGTACTTCCCACATTTCAAGGGTAGCTAACCTCTCAGGCATCACCCGTCATGGCCAAAAGGTGAGAGTAGATCGGGCTCTCCACTACTAGGTGGGTATACACACTACCAGATCTAGGCCTTACAAACACCTCGATGCTAAGAACACAACAATGGAGCACCTGTATACTGGACACGGAAGGGGTATTGGGAAGTAAACACAAAGAGCCCAGCAAAACCGGTCAATGACACGGAAGGGGTCTTTGGAAGTAAACACAAAGAGCCCAGCCCAACTGGCCAAGATCTATCTGCCATCTCCCATCGGTGTGACGACTGGCGAGCCCGTAGATCTGCCATAAGTAATCCTCCAATAAGGATCATTATGCAATCGTGTGAAGACTATACACATCCAAGTAATTCCCACTCTTAACCCTTGCAATCAAGCACCCAAGGACTCCTAACCAAGTCCATAACATAGTTACTATTACAAGTTCAATCGATGCCACTTAGCATACAAGGACCTACCAACCAGTTCCTTAACATAACACCATAGGATATAACGATATCCTATAATCCACACCAACCATCACTGCTACCCATACCAATTTGTCATAACTCATGTGCAGTGGCATGTGTATGCAAGGGAAATACTCTCCTTAATCCTATAGGACTACTTGTGTGTTTAATGTCTACTAAGCAGATATCGTAAATCTAACTCTCTGATAGATTATCAAGTGATATAGATGCAGATTTATGCGGATTTACACAAGAAAAATTACACTCGTAAGGGACTTAGCTAAAGAAAGTTCAGTTATAAGTGGACCTTTTCATGTGATTTCCCTTATGGGCACCCCATTGCTTCCGCTGCTAGTTTGTCCTCAAACTAAGCTCGAGCGGGGTGGCCCAGGGTTTGTGGACTTCTTTTCTTCGGATCGAGGTTTCCTCTGATACCACTTGTAAGACCCCATTTTTTTTAACCATCCGGGTCTTAGGCCCAGAACCGCCGCTTTGTGGTGACACCCTGGCTCGGGAAGGTCGCCACTACAAAATGCCGATACTGCCAGCCAAATCGATCACGAAGAAGCAAAGAAATAAAAGCTAAAAGAAAGCCAAGTCCACATCACATAGAAAAGTAATACATCCACGAAGAGATGTCCACAAAAATATAACTGAAATAAGGAAAGAGATAACAAGGGCTCCTGCCCGATACATCAAGCCTCACTACAAATTCACCCGCGGAAGCAAAATAACTAGAACTAATAGCCACTCACGGATCATGTCATCGGTGCTCCCGTGCTAGACTGCCCCACCTCCATCTGCACCGGCCTCTGGTGCTGCTCCGTCGCCGCGATCTCCTAAAATGATAAGGTCCACCGACCGTTAGTCAAAAAGACTAAGCCAATCCCCCACCCCTCCCCCAGTGACTCCTAGGCACCGAGCGGAATGGATGAAGCGGAGGACAAACAAGGGGTAATAGCAAAAGCAGATGACAGGGTATATTCTACAGGAAGATTTCTACCACTACTCAAGTATATATACATAAATGAAACAGGTAATAAGCATAGTTTGAGCAGGTAAAGAGTAAGTAAAGTGCAGTAAGTAAAGACAATAGTAATAGAAAAGTAACCATTGATTTATAGGAATGCCCACACAAACCTATAGACCAAGGGGTCATTTAGCAAGGCCTATCGTATAAGAAGTCCCATAACCAACTTATACGATAGGGGTAAGGGTTGAAATACAATGTTTATGCTATGACATGCAAGGTATGCAGTTATGCTATGTTCATACAAGTGCAACTCACCCACTTCGACTCTATGCGCACAGACCTTTAGTTCCCCCTTTTTGGAGCTAGCAAGACTCCCAGGATACTCCCGTAGTGGCAAACAGAAGCGGTGGGTTGGGCCTCGCCCACCTCTAGGTTGGTATATGCACTACATAACCTAGACCTATCGTACGCCTCAACGCAAATCTGTGGAGCATCTGCGTACTCTTACTGGCTGGACCACCAGAATTTTATGGCTAAGTGCAAATTCCACACTTGCCGAGCCCGAGTACCAACATCGGTGCAACGACTGTCGACACTAAGTACCCACCACCTTGTGCACATGCAACATGTTCTATTATCTATCTACAAACTCCAAACACAAACTACCTGGGCTTAACTTGCCCAACCAAGAACCAAACTGAGTCACAAACTCTCCGGATCAACAATCCGCACCAACCACCACCGAGCCTACAACTCGGGGTACCAAACCAACCAAAATCCCGTGACAACGGAGTGTGAGTGAATGTGTTATTTGTTAGTCTTGAGCATCTTCTATACTCCTACGACTTATGGTTAACCTTGGACTTCCCGAGGGTTACCCTGTAAGGGGCTCACTACGGTACTAGAAACTGTAATGGGTTGACACCCCAAAGTTCCCTTCCTCAAGATACTTACTGTTATTGATGTCTACCCTTAAGAATTCCCTTCTACCGTTTCACTTGAGTTAGACCTAAGTGCTTTAAGACACACCAGGGGAAAGACGATCTTTCGTCAATTCCCAGGACAACCTTACTCTTAAGCCACCAAGTACACTTTCCTCACATACACTTCCTTGGGTGGACTCACAACTATCTAATCAACCCATGTGCACCACCTGCACACCATTTCCACCTAGTAGGTCACTAAAAATCTAAGTTTCACAGTTTTACTATACGCAGACCAAACTAATTATATGAAGCTCACAACTAGAGGTACTCCAAATATTCATCCAACTGACCCAAGCTATTTACTGGAGGTCTATCATGATGTTATAAGACTAATTCTAGAGAATCATATTTTTCCCTAATTAATTAATATTTATTTTAATTTCTCCAAACATCTGCCAAGCATGAAAATGAACATGAAGTGTAAGTAAATCTTATGATATGGCTCTCCAAAAATTAGGATAAATCTATGGTGACTAAATAACATCAGAAACAGCATATCATATTTTTAGAGTAGGAAATTCTTCTCTAATTTAATTATTTATCATCTATCCAAAATCATAGTTTTATGAAGGAACCACCGAAAAGATCAACACTAAAATTATGGGAAAATTGCCAAACTCTTGTATTCACCAGAAACGGCCACTGACTAAGTTTTAGGATTTAAAAAAAATCATTTTCTCACTAAAATAAATAAATTAAGAAAACCTCAAATTAAATGAACTCTGAAGTAGCCTACTGATTTAAGTACTCAAAAATGCTATAAAAATTTACAGAGCTTCCTAATATTCTGAAAGGTCCTATCACCAATTTGCACAATTTAAAAATGAGTTTTGGACCCTCAAATATTTTCTTAAGTTTAAATCAAAACAGGTGCCTTGTGAAAGAAGTACTGATTAAATTATTTAATAAAATTCACAAAAATTACCAGAGGTCTAAATCATGATTATAATGGCACCACCAAAGTTTCATCATTATCCAAGACTTTTTAAGCATGTAAATGTTTCTTATAATAAGTTTCCCTAATGGGATTATGTCCTAATTCAAAGGGAATATTGGCTCCTAAAATTCTTATAAAATTACCCAGTACCTATTTACACCCTATGAACCTATCCACCAAGTTTCATAACCATCAATGGACTTTTGACCACATGGCCTTCACAAGGTTCTAATTGCACACCTAGAAGTAAAACTAGTGTTCTAGGGCTTAACCACCTCCACACCACCCCATATCTCTCATGGAGGTGTCTTAGGTGATCCTAAAACAGTTACCAAGGTTTCAATTCATGGTGAGGAGATTTGACCACAATACCCCTAGACAAACACCATGCCCTAATTTTGACCTAATTAGACCCAACTTAGGTTAGCCAATTTCCAAACTAAATCAGTCCCAATTGGGCTGAGATTTTTACCAGTGTCATGTGATGACCCCAAAAAGCACCCACCAAAATTTGGAGGGCATTGGAGGTCATTTGACCAACTAAATAATTTATATTTAATTTATGAAATTATTACAAAAACCTTAGAAGAGGTTCTCCTAAAATTCCCATCTTTTGGTATGATGTGTGAGTAGGTGTAAATAGCCTAGGTTTTAAATATCAAGGCAATAGCATTTACCAGTAAAACATTATGCAAGAAAGAGTGACTGCCCTACCCTAGGGACCAGTCTCACCAAAATGGCCCTACAGGGAGCTACAGTACTCCTTTTGGGCTGAAACAAATTTTAAAATGAAGTACACACCAAGGGCTACAACTTTGGTGTTGGCCACTTTTTCATCAGAGGGCCCTAGGTATTTTCTGTAATAATTTCTATCTACTACAATAATAATACATAAAATGAGATATTAAAAACTATTATTATAAAATGTTTAGACAGAAGATTTGAACGGACGTGATTACGTCTTCTTCCTTGGACAAACAGACATGATTGCCCTTTCCTGTAGGATTTCCAACCCTTCTTGCCGACGATTCGACCACCTTCCCGGCCGTCCACCGCCACCACCACCTCCGTTGAGGTGGTGGCCATCGTTTGGCGGTGGTTTGCTGGTCGGAGGTGGACAGAATAGTGTTTTAGGGGAGGGGGGAAAAAGCTCTAAAACGAGCCTTTTGAGAAGCTCGATCCAAGGCCTTTTTGGCTCGAATCAAGGCCCAATCGAATTCAGATCTACGCACTAGGGGAGGAGAAGGGGATCGGACCTGAATTGGTGCAGAGTTCCTTGTGGATCTTGGGTTCACCATGGGAGCTTGGGGAGCTTTTGGAGCCATGTCAATCCGAGCCTAGAGTGCATAATCCTTTCAGGAAAGTTGGGGGTTTCAATCCTCTCACTCTTTTGAAGATGTTAGAGGCCTTGATTGGGAGAGGGGGAGGTTAAAACCTTGAATGTCATTAATGGCCATCAAGGTAATTTCGGTTTTGGCTTGGGGGAGATGAATATGAACTCAATCCATCTGGGAGAAGGCTGGAAACTTCTCCTCTCCCCAAGAGGAGATGAATGGTGCCATTATTGGAGGAGATGGGAGGTTTCCTCTTCCTCTCCATTAACTCCCCCTTCCTTCTCTCTCTTTCAAATTAGGGCTTTCTCTCTCCTGGCCGAATTTCCTGAAATTGAATGGTTAATTCAGTAGTTACCAACCCCATTAGGTGGTGGACCACCTCATTTGAGTCTAGACCAAGTGGATTGGGCTTGATTAGGTCAAAATAGGTTATTTTGACCTAAATTTAGGGTGGAGTTGACTTTGGTCAATTTGACCATTTGGGTTGGCCCCAATGGGTGGGTAGTGACCCATTGGTCTCTCTTAAGGGTTAGGAAGGTCTAGGTATGGTCAATTTGTCAAGGTGGAGGCCAATTGATCCACAATAGGGCAATTTGACCAAAATAGGGCTAGAGTTGACTTTGGTCAAATTGGCCAAATTGGTGGCCCCATGGTGGGGGGTTTTTAGTCCATTGGGTCCCTAATATCCTTATAAGGGTAGGGGCAAGGTCGATTTGTCATGGTTGAGGTCAATTGATCCACAATAGGGCAATTTGACCAAAATAGGGCTAGAGTTGACTTTGGTCAAATTGGCCAAATTGGTGGCCCCATGGTGGGGGTTTTTAGTCCATTGGGTCCCTAATATCCTTATAAGGGTAGGGGCAAGGTCAATTTGGCATGGTGGAGGTCAATTGACCCTAATTAGGCTACTTTGACCAATTTGGGGTTAGGATTGACTTTGGTCAATTTGGCCTCTTTGGTTGACCCCAATGGGTCCTTGATGCTCTAAGGGACCCTCCAAAGGGTTAGGTGTGCCATGGTGGGGTCAAAGGTTCAAGGTGGGGTCCTAAAGTCCAACCCTAGTCTTGGTATCTGAAAATTGCTATTTGCAGACCACTTGGGTTTTCTCCTTCTCACCTATGTTCACAAGGTCTTGAGCTCTTCCTATGGTTTTGTCATGACCTAGTCATGACAAAACCAACTTAGGGGTCTAGTTGTTTGAGGGATGTTACAGAAGATGCGGGGGGAAGCGGCGGTTACCTACAAAAACAAGAGAAAATAGTAAAAAGATAACTTTGGGGTGCCTCCCAAAAGCGTTTTGTTTAAGGTCGCTTAGCTTGACCCAATTGGCGCTCACGTGATTGGTGGAAGGAATATTGATTCACTCTTCTCGTTAGCTAGATCCCCTGGAAGATACAACTTAAGACGGTGACCATTTACTTTGAAGGAAACTTTTTCAGTGTGGGAAATTAGAACTGTCCCATAGGACCAAACCTCTTTAACGATAAAGGGTCCGGACCATCGAGATTTTTGCTTTCCCTGAAAAAGGCGAAGACGAGAATTATAAAGGAGGACGAGATCGACCGGCAAAAAAGTTTTTGGAATTTTTATGTGTTTATCGTGATAAATCTTTGTTCGCTCCTTATATAATTTGTTGCTCTCATACGGATTCACTCTCCACTCATCTAGCTCATTCATTTGAAACTTTCTTTTCTCGGCCGCTAACATAGAATCGAGGTTTAAAAATTTAAGCGCCCAAAATGCGCAGTGTTCTAATTAGACCGGAAGGTGGCAAGCCTTACCATAAACTAATCGATACAGTGTACAACTAATAGTGGTCTTGTACATCGTTCGATAGGCCCATAGCGCATCGTCGAGCTTAAGAGCCCAATCCTTCCGATTAATAGAAATAGTTATTTCCAAAATTGCACTTTAATTCTCGATTTACGACTTGGATATGGCCGCTCGTTTGTGGGTGATAAGCAGTGGATAGTTTATGTGTGACACCATATTTTGCTTAAAATTTTGTGAATTGGCTTATACAAAAATGGGTGCCCCGATCACTAACTATAGCGTCCAGCCTACCAAATCGAGAGTATAATTTTTTTAAGAAGTTAACGATGACTCTAGCATCGTTGGTGGGGAGAGCGCGCACTTCCGCCCACCTCGATACGTAGTTGACCGCAACTAGAATATATTTGTTTGAAAAAGAGGAAGGGACAGGACCAACGAAATCGATACCCCAAAGGTCAAAAATTTCGCATTCTAAGAAAATATTTTGGGGCATAACATCCTAGCGAGAGATGTTACCCGACCGCTGGGAGATGTAGCAAGTACTCACAAGGGTGTGAGCATCTTTGATGAGCGTGTGCTAATAAAAGCCCGCCTCCAGCGCCTTCCTCGCGGTTCGGTTTGCCTGATAATGACCACCAGTTGGTCCTTCGTGACAATGCCATAAAATTTTTAGACCTTCCTTACTCGAGACACATCTTCTCACTGCCTGATCTGCGCAGACACAGAATAGAAAGGGGTACTCCCAAAAGTAATTCTTTAAATCCGAAAAGAATTTCTTGTTTTTTTGACTCGAGAATTCTTTTGGCAGGACCCGGGCTACTAAATAGTTAGCCAAATCCGTGAACCAGGGGGTGGAAGATATCATTATATTTTCGAGAGGAAGGAGGCGCTCTTCAAGGAATTTATCATTAATATCGGTTTCTACTAACGCTTTTGTAGCGGGATTTTCTAAATGGGAAAGATGGTCGGCCACCAAGTTTCCAGCTCCCCTTTTGTCCCGGATCTCTAAGTCAAACTCCCGCAAGAGGAGGATCCATCGAAAAAGACGGGGCTTGGCGTCCGATTTACTTAAGAGATATCTAAGAGCAGAGTTATCTGTGAAAACGATGACTTTGGAGAGAGTGATGTAGGACCTAAAATTATCAAAAACAAAAATGATCGCTAGAAGCTCCTTCTCGGTAATGGTGTAATTCGCTTGTGCCGACGTGAGTGTCTTGCTCGCATAATAAATCGGGTGGAAATACTTACTCACCCGTTGGCCTAAAACGGCTCCTACCACAATATCACTCGCGTCGCACATAATTTCGAAGGGTAGCGACCAATCTAGTGTGACTAAAATCGGGGAGTTTATAAGCTTATCTTTTATAAGTTTAAAGGCCAAATGGCATTCATCATTAAAAAGGAAAGAAGATTCTTTGTCAAGAAGATGGGTTAACGACTTCATGATTTTTGAAAAGTTTTGAATGAAATGCCGATCAAACCCTGCTTGGCCTAGGAAACTTCTAATTGCTTTTATATTCATTGGAGGTGGGAGTTTTTCGATCACTTCGATCTTGGCCCTATCGACCTCGATCCCTTTGCCCGAATTTTTTTGGCCAAGGACTAATTCTTCTTTGACCATAAAATGACATTTCTCCCAATTAAGAGCTAGATTTGTTTCCTCACAACGTTGTAGCACACACTCGAGATTTTTTAAACAATTTTTAAAAGAGTTTCTGAAGACGGAGAAGTCGTCCATGAAAACTTCCATCACTTCCTCTACCAATTCGTCGAATATCGCCAACATACATCTTTAGAATGTATTCAGCGTGTTACAAAGACCAAATGGCATCCTTCGATAAGTGAAGGTGCCAAAGGGACATGTGAATGTTGTTTTCTCTTGGTCGTCAGGAGAAATAGGGATTTGAAAATATCCCGACAAACCATCGAGAAAACAGTAGTAGGAGTGACCTGAAAGGTGTTCTAAGATTTGATCGATAAAAGGTAACGGGAAGTGATCCTTATGGGTGGCATCATTTAGTTTTCGATAATCAATGCACATCCGCCAACCCGTAACGGTACGGGTTGGGATCAATTCATTATTTTCATTTTCTACAACCGTTACGCCGCCTTTCTTTAGCACGACTTGTACTTGGCTAACCCAAGTACTATCCAAGATCAGGTAGATGATTCCCGAGTTTAAAAGTTTGATAACATCATCCTTAACGACTTCTTTCATACTCGGGTTTAGCTGTCGTTGAGGCTAGACCGTGTTGCCGGAATTATCTTCGAGGAAAATTTTGTGAGTGCAGAAGGAAGGGTTAATACCCTTTATATCCGAAATTTGCCATGCAATTGCGTGATGGTGATTGCTTAAGACTAGAGTCAATTCATAAAATTTTTAATCGCTCAGGTCGGATGACACAATAATGGGTAGCTTAGAATCTTTTTCTAGAAATAAATATTTAAGGTGAGGGGGAGTTGTTTTAACTCCAAAACGGGTGGCTCTTCATATGAAGTTTTAATTTTTAACTTTTCTAAATATAGTGGCTCGGGTGGTGTGGAGCGAGAGACTTCTTTTAGAAAAAAGAGCTCGGCGAGCTCAAAATCGTTACTCGATGTGGAGACTAACTCGGAAAGTGGATAAAATCATTCAAAACATTATTCTATGTAAAAACACGAATCGTCATTCTCTAAGGTGTTTCGCAATGAGGAATTTATGTTAAAAGTAACTTTATCATCTTCAACCCGTAGGAGGAGCTTTCTGTTACTTACGTCAATAATCACGTGGGAGGTGGCAAGGAAGGGGCGGCCGAGTATGAGTGGTACTTCGTCATCCTCTTCGATATCAAGAGTGACAAAGTCCACCGAGAAGATGAACTTATCAACCTTAATGAGCACATCCTCCACTATCCCTACCGGATATTTCAATGAACGATTTGTGAGTTGAATACTCATTCGGGTAGGGCTAGGATTTCCTAGACCTAACTTTTTGAATAATGAAAAGGCATGAGATTTATACTTGCTCCAAGATCAGCTAAAGCGTGTTTTAGTAACGAGTTGCCTAATAGGCACGGGATGGAGAACCATCCCGGGTCATTTGCTTTTTGGGGCAATTTGTTAAGTATAACCGTGGAGCATTCTACGTTTAAGGAAATATATGAAATATCTTCTAATTTCTTCTTATTGTAGAGCAACTCCTTAAGATATTTTGCATACTTCGACATTTGAGAGATAGCCTCGCAGAAGGGTACATTAAAATGAATTTGGTTTTAAAATTTCAAAAACTTTCTTATAATTTTTCTTGGCGCACTCGCTCTTAAACTTAGACGGATAAATTATATTTTAATTAGAAGCGTGCAGAGCTAACGTAGCGGGCAAATTCAAAGATAAAATAGGAGGAGGAGGAGGAGGAGGAGGAGGAGAATTTACCTTGGGTTTGTCCTATTTTGAAACCACCTCCTTTCAACTGCGGAGAGTAATCACGTTCGCGCTCTCCCTTGGATTTGGATCTGTATTTCCTGGTAGTGATCCTTGCTGACTCTCGGAGAACTTTTTCGCTATCTGGTCCACTTGATTCTCTAAATTATTGATCGATCCAATGAGGTTCAGGATGTTCGAATCATTTGTAGCAACATATTTTGCCAAGACCTCTTCAAGCAGAGAGGGCTTTTGCTGTTGCGGCGAAAAACTGGGCGGATTAAAATTTAGAGGGGGAGTTAAGTTAAGAAGTTGATTAGGGGGTGATTAAGATTCATTG
Source organism: Dactylorhiza incarnata (assembly GCA_033032865.1). Lineage (NCBI taxonomy): Eukaryota > Viridiplantae > Streptophyta > Magnoliopsida > Asparagales > Orchidaceae > Dactylorhiza > Dactylorhiza incarnata. The sequence goes on along the minus strand of JAWHQI010000038.1, from coordinate 8,254,587 downwards.
GACGCTGAGCATTTCCTTGGTTGCTCCACGAGAAATTCGGATGGTTCTAATAACCCGCATTGTAGGTGTTGTTGTACGGAGCGGAGTTCGAGTTATAGGAAGGCCTAAGCGGATTTCCAATTTAGTCAACCTGCTCTTCAATTAAAATATTATTAGCCCAAGGAGGAGTGGCGGTGGAAGAAGACATCTCCGCCACTTGCTTTGTTAAGAGCTCAACTTGTAAAGCTAAATTAGAAGTAGCATCTATTATAAATACCGGTTGGCTTATTAGGCCACGCTCGAGGCAAATTCCATTGATAAGCATTCATGATCATTTCCACAAAATGCTCTTGAGTGGCCTCCAGGGTTTTCCTATTTAATGTACCCCCAACGATCACATCAATCATTTGCCTAGTTTGGAAATTCAAGCCATTATAAAAAATTTGCACTTGTTGCCAAGTGGGAAGTGCGTGGTGAGGGCATCTATGCAAAAACTCCTTAAAGCGCTCCCATGTATCATAGAGAGTCTCCGAGTCGATTTGCATAAATGATGCAATATCTGTTCGCATTTCGGCAGTCTTGGCAGGCAGGAAATATTTAGTGAGAAATTTTTCCGCCATATCGGCCCATGTAGTGATGGACTCCCTAAGAAGTGAGCCCAACCACTACTTGGCCTTAGACTGCAAAGAAAAAGTAAAAAGACATAATTGAATGGCATCATCATTGAGGCCATTGATTTTAAACGTGTCACAAATTTCAAGAAAATTAGAAATATGACAGTTTGGATCTTCGTCGGGCTGACCATCGAAGGTCACTAATTGCTGCACCATTTGTATGATGCTGGACTTGATCTCAAAGTTATTGTTCTCCACTGCGGGGCGAACAATACTTGACTGTGTGCCTTTCAGATTTGGCCATGCATAATAGGACATGGTCCGTTGATGAGTCCATTATTCATAGTGTTTTATGGACTCATCCGGGCTAGTTATCTTGCATTTGCACTACACTTTCATTCCTGAATTGCTTATATTCTACTTGGACACACTTTCACTATAAGTACAATGTTTTGGCTCATTTTGGTGTGCATTTGTGCTCCATGTTGTTGGGGGTAAGCACATAGTGCTCCCCAACCCTTTTTTCAATATTTGGATTGAGCTGGAGAGGTATTCCCAGCTGTGTGATTTTTGTTTTTATTGTTGTGCAGGTGGACGGTTCGTCCAATTTTTCCAAGATTTTATGTCTGCATGAATCACACGGTCGTGCATTTCCTTGATGCATGATCGCTTCGACCGTGTGCTCTCATCTTTGGTTCCAAATGATGTTCTGTCCCAATTCGTCCGATTTGTTCACACACGGGCAGTTTGCCCGTGCGTGAGTAAAATCGCATGGGTTCCTCTAGTGAGCTGAAATTATGGCTTTCGGAATTTGCCCGTGCGTTTTTACCCACAGTCAATTTCGATCATGCGTGAGTAAAACACACGGGCATTCTGGGTCATCTTCCTGAGTTTTTTATTTAATTAATAACGCACGGTCCACGCACGGTCGTGCGTGACCAAATTTCTGACAGTTTTCAATTTAAGCTGCAGGATCCGCCCTAATCGGGATCAATCTTCTTTCCCGCGCCCAAAGGGTTCCATGTAACGCCCCTGATTTTCGTTAATTATTTTACGTGCCCGCTGTGACGTAATTTTGGCGTAAGGGCGTTACGTCAGCTCGTCTAGTAGTGTGTTGAGCCTTAGCTTAGTTAAAGTATGTCTTGTAGATCGAGCGTGCGAGATTTCGCATCGTTTCGAGTTAAGGTAAAGATTTTGGGTGGATATCAAGATTTTAGCTTCGGGAGGCTTTAGCCCGAGTTTGGCCCGTCGGAATTGAATTCTGACTTCGCCGTTGGATTCGTAGCGCCGTGTTTCAGTTAAGGTGCGAATTTCGTAGAAATCTGAGGTGATCTAGTTTCCCTCGCGGTTTTAAGTGAATGGGGGAATTAATTAATTAATTAATAAATTAGGTTTTTATATAAAGCCTAAAGTCTTCTTCCCCTATTCATCTTCTTCCTCCCTCGTTCAAATTAGCCGCCGAGCGAAAGGGCGAGTGCGGAGCTTCGAGGAGCGTTCGATCGACGATTTCTAGGGCTGTAGTAGTCGGAATCGCGTTTGGAGAGTAGATTTGGAAAGCTCTCGGCGAGATCTTCGTTCTAGCGGTAAGCTTTTCCCGTTTTATGGAATTTTTGGAGTTAGGGTAGTGACCTAACCCCTTCTTTCGACCCGAAAAGTTTCAGGAATCTGTGCTCGTGTGTTTCCCTAGCCGATCCATAGCTTTCGGAGCGGAGATCTTCGAGTTTGCAAGGTTTAAGGCAAGTGGCTTCCTCCTCCTTCTCTTTCGTTTCTTGAAGCATTGTTTCGCTTGTGTCGATTTCATGTCGCACGGTTTAACTTAAGTCTTGGAGTGTTGGTTTGGTAGTAAGCATCCTTGATTGTTCTTCCTCGCTAAGCATCGGATAGTTTTTCCCTGGAGAAAACCGTGAACTGGGTAAACTCCCATTTTCTTTCTTCTTGCTATCTCCAGATTACTCGAGAAATCATACGCATCTCTCGAGAAATCATTCTCATCTCTCGAGAAATTGCCTTCCTCTCGAGAAATAAATTCTCATCTCTCGAGAAATCCCTGCCTTCCTCTCGAGAAATCAATTTTCATCTCTCGAGAAATCAATCTTCATCTCTCGAGAAATCCAACTCATCTCTCGAGAAATCCCTGCCTTCCTCTCGAGAAATCAATTTTCATCTCTCGAGAAATCAATTTTCATCTCTCGAGAAATTAATTTTCATCTCTCGAGAAATCCTACTCATCTCTCGAGAAATCCCTGCCCTCCTCTCGAGAAATCAAATTCCATCTCTCGAGAAATCCTTTTATCTCTCGAGAAGTTCCTTGTAGTTTTCCTACTCATCTCTCGAGAAATCCTACTCATCTCTCGAGAAATCCCTGCCCCTTGGACCCTGTTAGGGGCTCTGCCCCTAAGACCCCGCCAGGGGCGCGGCCCCTTGGAACCCCGCCTGGAACGCATGTGTTTTCGTTGAGTTTTTGTGTTTGAATCTCGTGTCCCCTCGGGTGTACTTGGATGATCGCCAGTGACCCTTCGGTGCTCCTGATCTCGAATCCCTCTCGTTTGAACCTCTTTTTACTCGTTGTTGTCTGTTAACAATTGAGTTACTCTTATGACTCATATTGATCGATGTGTACTTCGTCTTGACCCTATTTCTTAGGACCTTCCAGTGATTATCCTTTCGGGCAGCGTCCCGTGTCTAATTAAAATTTAAGTAATAAGAACTACTGTCTTTAGCCTTACACAGTAGTTGTGTTTGGGGGACAGTGGGGGAAAATGTTATAGCCTTGCACGGTAGTCGTGTTTGGGTGGTTGGGTCTAGTGGTACCCCCACCTGGTTTTGGGCTTTGGGTAGCGGAGGTAGTTAACCGCTCCCGTTTAATTTGAGCTGATCAGTCTCTTTAATTGATGAAACTAAATAAATGAACGTGTTGTTCCTCTTTTTGTATTTAGTGCACTTGATGCTTGTTGACTCTTTGTTTAGAGCTCTCTTTCGGTAAATTTGGCTTGGGTTGGTACCCCTTCTGCCTTGCTTGTTTTTCTGCTAGTTTTCTGCAACTTGTAATTCCTTGCTGAGGCGTTCTTTGTTTTATTGAATGCCTCAGGTTCAGAGCCGTAACGGCTAGTGGTGTAGCCTGAAGTTCAGAGTTTTTGTAGCTGTTCACCCCGCTGCCGCGAGGTAGTTGTTTTTAGTTACTTCTTGTGCTCAGATATACTAGTAGGTGTCAATGGGTTAGTGTCATGTTGTTGACGCCCATTATGCCCCTTGTTATACTTTATAGTTTATTTGCCAGATTATGCCACTACTTTTAGATCTTGAGTATCTTACCCTCTGGGAATGATATATGTTAGGTGCACTATAGTTATAAAATAGTTTTTCTTCATCCTCATTGCATTCTTTCTAACTGAAACCCTTAACTTTATAGTCGCCTAAAGGTATTTTCTACTCTTACAGTACGCCTAGTTATGTGCATATCATTTACGTCATGCTCCGTCGTTTGCATACATGTAGGACTTTAAGTAAACTAAATCAAGTATTTTCCGCTGCAATTATATATACTTTCTCGGTGGACTAGTTGATCCACGAACTGAGAGACACAGTTCTTATCTCAGAACCCCTAATAAATGATTTCAAATGATGACTTATCATATAATCATGTTTGTTTAGTTAAGTAATAGGTTCCCTCCTGAGCGTCTACAGTTGTCTCCTGTATGACGTGGCATCATGACATGTATTTTCTCTTACTCTGATATTGTTAAATTCGGAGAAAATGCGGGTTGTGACATTCCAGTTCTTCCATTTTTCCGCTCCATCTCCGCCCACCATTTGGAGGTGCTCCGCGTGTATTCTTCACGCCAATCTTGAGCTGGAGTATCCTCTCGGCCTCCTCCATCGTTCGGAAGCTTCCAAGCTCCATTTTAATGGATTTTGCACTATATCCTTAGAGTTATCCTGCATGATCATGGATGAAGGCTATTGGCGAAGAAGACGGGTCCATTGGGAGGTAGTGACAGCCCTCTTCTACCCCGGACGGTAGTTGAAGACCGAGCGCGGATAAGGATTGACAACCCTATAATTCCAGCAGTGAATCTCTGACGAGTCTTCGTGCTTCGGTTATAATCTTACCTCCTCCTTGTTTTTTGCTGATTCTATTTGATGTGTGTGATTTGTATGTTTCCATATGAACGATGTACATTAACCCTAAATGTTATTAGTGTAATTTTCCATGGTTTTGTGGTTATATTTGTGGTTTGAAATTTGAGGAGTGCCCCATTCCACCATCCATCCACCCATCACGATCATGTGCCGCACTAGCAATTACTAGTAGCATGCTTATTGATGATGTGTTTGCGACCCTCATTCCGCCGGTGCGTCTCGCTCCATCCGCAAGCCTTCTCGTCCATCCGCGCAGCAAAGCGGTGCTAACGGACCATGTAATCCATCCACCTAGCCAAGAGGTGCTAATGACCCTCAATTCTTTCCGCAGTTCCTCTCACCTCATCCGCTTGCCTACTCATCCATCCGCCTTGCGAAGCAGTGCATAGCGGCCTGCATAGTTTCCATCCGCCTGGTGAAGCAGTGCATAGCGGCCTGTGTAGTACTGTTAATTTATTTTAATTTATTTGTTTTCCACAAACCTATCCAATCCGTCTGCAACCCATCCGACTTAAAGGTCTTCAATCTCAAGTCCTACCTCAAAAGTAAACTCCACCTTATTGTGTTCCTTCGAGATTGATACTTGGGGAAACTCACCCATTTTATATAACTTGAACGATCGGTACACTGTCGTGTTGTGCCGCAATCTCGCTCCTGCCTATAGCGGTGTGTTAGTTTTGCGTGTCAAGTTTTTGGCGCCATTGCCGGGGAACACATCTGTGTGAGTTTTTGGGGAGGGAGAACCTGAGAGAGAAATTCTTTCTTTTGTGTATAGCTTTGTTTTTCTTCATTTCCTTTTATTCCTTCTTTTTACTTGTTTTAAAGTAGGTTGCCTTAGTAAATTATTGTTGGGTGTAGTATTTTGCACAACTGTGTTTTTCTTTTGAATCTAGTTTTCTTCACGCAACGTGGGCCGCATTTAATGTCTGTTGCCGTTGGTGTGGAGATATTTCCCACAATAGTGATAAATGCCATACTGGAGATGGTGGGCATAATTCTCGTGGCCCAGTGTATGGAGCAGCATTCTCCTACGGTCCTTCGTACCCCGTGCCCAACAATTATGGCCACTTATCCTCGCCGAATTTACCATTTTTATATTCCTCTCCGGCCCCGCAAGGACCAAGGAGTAATATAAAATGGAGCTTGTTTTGTCAAAGCATAGATCACGCCCTGAAGGACTGTGCTGAGTATCTTCGCCAATTGGACGAGGATGATGAACCGGATATCCGGATGATCCGGACTCCTACCGCTGGCGGCACACCTTCAGCATATGGTTATGTTTTCATGCCACCTTCATGCTTTGAAGGGAATGATGTGGACACAGTTATCAGATGTGTGGTTGATCTGGGCTCTGATATGGCAGCGCCCATCTCCCCTGTCCACATATTACCTTGCGTGGATTTGATTTTTTGTGAGGAATCGGTGCTTGACATTTATCCGAGCATTATTCCTCCCCTTATTGTGCATACTAATCCATTTGTCTCAGATGACATTATTGATGATGCATCGCAGGATGAGGCAAGAGATCTAAGTATTAAGTCTGTTCATATGGAGGAGGACAACCTTCAAGGTGAAGAGGATTTCACCTCAGCACCTGTCAAAAAACTCCAAACCTTAGGCAAGGCCATTATTGATCTTGCCGAGCCCCGCAACATTGTCGATGATGCCGACAATATCTTAGTTCCCCAACCTCTTGGGAGTGAGACCGGGACCACTCCCCTGATTGATGTTTATTTAAGTTTTTCTTCTCTTTTATTTCCTGACCCCCCTTCATCATTTGAGCCTGTGCTGGTTGAGTCTTCACATGTACTTCAGGAGGACTTGGAGCATTTTGCACAAGTCAATGATGAGTGCATCCTCATTTGTGAGGAGGTTGATCCCTCCTCCATAGGGGAACCCCCTTTCATTGACTTCTCCTCCCGCTGCCTCCCTGAAGACGACACCTTGATGGGCAAGGATATTTTTGGTGAGTTGAGTGAGGATAGATCCTCCTCCACTTACATTCTTTTCCCTCTACCTGTGAGGAGTAGGTATTACTATTTAGGAAGAGGGGTAACTGTTCTGTCGTCGTATCGGTACCCGCTACCGACACGAATATTAGAACAATTACCTGTTCATTTCCTTTTTCATATGCTCATTACCATGAACTCTTAAAGTTCTGAATAAGTCGTGCTGGGAGGATAATAACCTAAGAGTTTTCTAACTTTTCCTGCATTTTTATTTCATCTAGTTTAGTTTAGTTAGTTGTATTTCATTTTATTTTGTATATTTTCTTTTGTTTTTGGAGGAGCTCACCCTTGCAGGTCCTTCTTCTGGATGGCAGATGCTGTGGCTTGGTCTTTGTTTATATGTGTCTTCTGGTATGCTTACTTCTGAGCATTGGGTACTCTCTTCCCCTAGCTTTTATTTTAGTCTTTATTGTATATATTGTATTGGATTGTTTAGTTTAAGTCCGTGGGAGAGTCGTTTTATGTACCCACTCACGTGCATTATTGCATAGCATGCTTGAAGCTTTTATTTAAGTTGTATTGTTCATCTTCATCACACACCACAACACCCACTTGAGCGCGTGCTTAACCATTAGCGCGTCACGAGTTTAACTAGTTTCTTTTGTGTGATTTGGAAAATCTCTATGCTGGCTTAGGAAGGTGAGACAGAGTAAAATGTTGACTCCTGTAATGCTCTAGTCGAGTACTCGCGTCTCGCATAGAAATTCATGTAGAATTAATTTTTCCTTATGCTTATAGTTTTATATTTTTCTATTTGCATAAATATTGTTTATTCTAATCAAAAGTGGTGAATCCGGTGTGAATCAAATGGTAACGTAGGGATGTGTGTAGATGTTTGCTAGATTCGTATTGATCGAGTCGGGAGGAAGGATTGTCTTTCTCGGTGGATAAGAACTTGCCCCAAGCGACTCTTGAAGCATTGGTTTCAAGTTAGTTCAAGCGCGCGAGTGTGATGTAGGCCATCATTTTGGCCAGGTTGAGCTTTTGTACCATTCCTTACGCTATAATCATCGCTAGCCCTTTTGTGCCTACCCCGTCTTTTGATTCAACTCCACTGCTTCTCCACCAAAGCCAAAAAGCCGATCCTAGTCGCATAACCAAATGTGAGCTTTAGTTATTTTCTTATTTTTATATCGGGGGTGTTGATGTGGTGTTCATCTCTGTGGATGTGTGGTTGTGCTCCATTGTAAACTTGTTGGAAAAAAAATAATTGTTGAAAAAAATTGTGAAAAGAAAAATAAAAAAATAATGAAAAAAAATTTGTGAAAGAGTCTTAATTGAAAATTATCTGCGAAAGTTTGTATTGGGAGTAGGCAGTGCACACACCAATGTTTTCAAGTTCAAGTCTGGGGGTGTGGTGCGCCCGCGCTTTCTTTGTTGCTGCGTGGATAGCTTTTTGTGCTAGCTCATTTGGGTTTAGGTTCATTAAGCCCTCATATTTATCTTTGTATACCCTACCTTACCCCAAGCCTCATCTCTAACCTAATGTCCTACTGATTAGCACGTTGAACCAAACTAGTGTCATGGAGAGAGTGCGAACGAGTGAGCTTATGGTCACCAACATTGATGGATTTCTTTGGAGGTTGTCCCGAGCTCCGATATTGGGCAATGCCAATCTCAGCGCTCAGTCTATTTTCTCCCTACGCGTGACCGGAAGATACACCGTGATTCTTATTTTGAGTAGAAATAATACATAAATACACTCTAAGAAAAATATAAACTATGATGCATAATTACATATTTCTTCTAGCGAATTTTCATGAGCGTGAGTTTGTGACTTCGCATGGTACTCAACCCTTGCAATTTCTAAGTCAGCTAGTCCTTTTTTCTTTCCTCTGAGAGATGATTTGCTCGAGATGAGCAAAAGGTTAAGTCTGGGGGTGTGATGTGTCCATTAATTATAGTGTTTTATGGACTCATCCGGGCTAGTTTTCTTTTATTTGCACTACACTTTCAGTCATGAATTGCTTATATTATACTTGGACACACTTTAACTATAATTGCAATGTTTTGGCCCATTTTGGTGTGCATTTGAGCTCCATGTTGTTAGGGGTAAGCACATGGTGCTCCCCAACCCTTTTTCTATATTTGGATTGAGATGGAGGGGTATTACCAGCTGTGTGATTCCTGTTTTGATTGTTGTGCAGGTGGACGGTTCATCCAATTTTGCCCAGATTTCATGTCTGCATGAATTGCACGGTCGTGCGTTTCCTTGACGCACGATCGATTCTACCATGTGCTATCATACAAGGTTCAAAATGATGTTCTGTCCCCACTCGTGCGATTTGTTCATGCACGGGCAGTTTGCCCTCTCGTGAGTAAAATTGCACGGGCTCCTCTGGTGAGCTAAAATTATGGCTTTCAGAATCTGCCCGTGTGTTTTTACGCATGGTCGATTTCGACCATGCATGAGTAAAATGCACGGGCGTTCTGGGTCGTCTTCCCAAGCTGTCTATTTAATTAATAATGCGGGGTCCACGCACGGTCGTGCATTCGACCGTGCGTGACCAAATTTCTGACAGTTTTCTATTTAAACCGCAGGATCCGCCCTAATCGGGATCAATATTCTTTCCCATGCCTGAAGGGTTCCAGTTCTGCCATTTTTTCCGCTCCATCGCCGCCCACCATTTGGAGGTGCTCTAGGTGTATTCTTCACGCCAATCTCGAGTCGGAGTATCCTCTCAGCCTCCTTCATCATTTGGAAGCTTCCAAGCTCCATTTCAACGGATTTTGCACTATATCCTTGGAGTTCTCTGGCAAGATCGTGGCTGAAGGCTATTGACGAAGAAGACGGGTCCATTGGGAGGTAGTGACAACCCTCTTCTACCCCGGACGGTAGTCGAAGACTGAGCGCGGATGAGGATTGACAACCCTACAATTCTGGCGGCGAATCTCCGACAATTCTTCGTGCTACGGTTGTAATCTTACCTCCTCCTTGTTATTTTTGCTAATTCTATTTGATGTGTGTGTTTTGTATGTTTCCATATGAACGATGTCTATAAACCCTAAATTTTATTAGTGTAATTTTCCATGGTTTTGTGGTTATATTTGTGGTTATATTTGTGGTTATATTTGTGGTTTGTGAGATTTGATGGGCGCCCACATACCACCATCCATCCACCCATCACGCTCGTGTGTCATACTAGAAATTGCTAGTGGCGTGCTTATTGACGAGGTGCTTGTGACCCTCATTCCGCCGGTGCATCTCACTCCATCTGCAAGCCTTCTCATCCATCCGCGCAGCGAAGCGGTTCTAACGGCCTGTGTAATCCCTCCGCCTAGCCAAGAGGTGCTAACGGCCCTCACTTCTTTCCACAGTTGGTCTCACCTCATCGGCTTGCCTACTCGTCCATCCGCCTTGCGAAGAAGCGCATAGCGGCCTGCATAGTTTCCATCCACCCGGTGAAGCAGTGCATAGCGGCCTGCATAGTAGTGTTAGTATAGTTTGTTTTATTTGTTTTCCACAAACCTATCAAATCCGTCCGCAACCCATCTGACTTAAAGGACTTCAATCTCAAGCCCCATTTCAAAAGTAAACTCCACCTTACTGTGTTCCATCGAGATCGATACTTGGGCAAACTCACCCATTTAATATTACTTGAGTGATCGGTACACTACCGTGTCATGCCGCAATCTCGCTCCCTCCTATAGCGGTGTGTTAATTCTGCGTGTCATCCATTGTGTGACCTCATTAGGATTGGGCGCATTAGGATTAGGAAGATTAAGATTATGATCCATATTTGCTGTGTTAGTGTCCCCTACCGACTCTTCGAATAATAAATGTATTTCCTGATCACGAGAACGGCGCCGCCGCTAAAGGGTTCGCTTGTTCTCTTGATCAAACGGAATATTCGAAGTGCTACCTCGGTTCACACACAATAAAGGAAAAGGGGAAAGAAGAAAGAGAAAAAGAGAAAGGAGAAAATAAAACTAAAAATAACGAAAGAAAGAGGGAAACTTGATTATTATATTTTTTCTTTTAGGCGGATTAAGTTAGTCTTGGACTTCCCAAGGTATACCCTGTAAGGGGTTCTCACCGGTACTAGAAGGTGTGATGGGATGATAACCCAAACATCCCTTTCCAAGATTTTGATTACACCTTTAAGATTTTTGAAACTAGAGAAAGTAAAATGAAATAAAAAGAAACATGATAAAATTAATAGCTATCCTCTTTTCTAAATATCTACGCAAAAGTCCCCGGCAACGGCGCCAAAAATATAATACGTTTAAGTGCTTACTTAGAGATGTGGATTTAAGAAAAACCGAAGAGATTGATGATGTTTTCCAAAAACTAAATCCGATGAAGGCAAGTGTGTACCTTATCGTCTATAATGTAGGATATTTTGAAAATACCAAGGTCGTATTCCTCGGGGCGCGTTGATTACTTCTACTTCGAGGAGATCACTATTATCTTCTCTAATGATTTTTTTAGGGTTTGTTTTACTTAACTAAAAGAGACAATTTGCAAACTAAATTAAGGTTTAAAAGATGATAAAAAGGATTAGTGCTCAATCAAAAATTACCTTGGAGTGAGAATAATCAAGAGAAGGAAAAATAAATCTAATTCCATTTAAATAAACTACTTGACCATGGAGGTTCTCGAATCTTGAACATGCCTCTCTCGAGGAAAATGCCCAACTAAGTTTATGAAAAATCAACCAAACTCTCGTTGTATAATCGATTACCTAAAACTTGTTTTACGATGTGAACCCCTCTATTGGATTTGGCTCCAATCCGAGAGATTTACGTCATCCTCTCTCGAGGGGTGCATGCAACTCTCTTTACTCTTGAGTGATCAATTCATACTTTGAGCCTCTCGGCCAGCTAAGTATGAAAACTAAAACAAAAAACATATATCGAAAATATGATCTCGCTAATTAAAAATCAAGAGTAAATCAAGTATTAACAAAAACAGAAAAAGAGAGCTTTAGAACATCATAACTTGATTATCTCATCCTTGGATCATTTCGATTGAGCACTAATGAGAATTAGTTAATCATGGTGGAGGGGAAAAGAGAGAAAAATAAAAGTGCATTAAGGAGAAATTAACTAGAGTAGAAAGAGAGAATGAAAGAGAGCAAACTAAATTTTATTGCAATAAAAACTATTACAAGCCTTAAAGAGGATAACAATACTAGAAATGAAGAGATTACAAGTTCACAAAAACTATTGCATGAAAGCTAAATTAGAACATACTTGCAAAGAGGAGAGAAAAAGAGGAGAGAACATGGAAAGTAAAAACATGAAGATACATGAAAATGGCAACTATTAGCTCTAGCAACACCTCCCCTCTCCAATTATTTGAACCCTGTACTCAAGGAGACGTCTGAAATTTATAGAAAAAACTTTCAAATTACACGCCCTCGGTCATGGGCATGACCAAGGGCGTGTAACCACTGTTCATCTCAGCAGGGACAGTGGCGTGGGTCTTGTGTGACGGCGTAGTGAAAAAGGACATGTCGCGGCTCTGACATTTGGGTCACGGGCGTGTCCTTGGACGGTTTCATTTAATGCAGCGTGGGGTCGATTGTGGCGCGGTAGTGAACAAGGATCACGCGGGAATGTCACGGCCGTGACATATGGGTCACGGGCGTGACATTAGTTGACTTCTCCACAACATCTCCACGTTTCGATTGCAGCTCCGCTGGGAAGATTCTATGTTTACACGCCCTTGGTCACGGGAGTGACCACTGGGTCACAGGCGTGACTGAGGGTGCGACTTGCTGTGGATGAGCTCAAATTGTGTGACATCAATTTTGGATGATCTTATGATTACACGCCCTTGGTCACGGGCGTGACCTAGGGCGTGTAATGCAAATTTTTCAAAACTTGTCACAAAATTCTGCAAAAATGCAAATAAACTAAATTTGAAACAAATTTAAAAAACAGAACTATGTATAAGCTAAAATTGTCATGAAAAAGAAAATTTCATATTAAATAATTACTAAAATTTATACTAAAAAGGTTATATACAAACAACATATCAAAGACTATACACACCCATGTAATTCCCATGCTCAACCCGTGCAATCAAGCACCCAAGGACACCTAACCAAGTCCATAACATAGTTATTATTACAAGTTCAATCGATGCTACTTAGCATACAAGGACTGACCAACTGGTTCCTTAACATAAGACCATAGGATATAACGATATCCTATAATCCACACCAACCATCTCTGCTACCCATATCGAGTTGTCATAACTCATGTGCAGTGGCATGTGTATGCAAGTGAAATACTCTCCTTGATCCTATAGGACTACTTGTGTGTTTAATGTCATGTTCAAGTTTATTATATACATCTGCCCAAATGTGTAAACCATACCAATCCTCATGATGGATTCACAACATGCTTTGAACGCAATGGAATTCATAAGCATTATTCGCTCACGCTTAGTCAATACCAATCATCTCAAACCCGTTCCCCTAAATGGTCATCAATCGTAATCTCTACTAAGCAGATATCGCAAATCTAACTCTCTGATAGATTATCAAGTGATATAGATGCGGATTTATGCATGTTTCCAAAATCCTTGTTTAAATGCGCACCATAATATTTCAATTCAGCATAATAAATTATAACAACACATTTAATTAAGGACTCATTTCAATGTCAAATCTGCTGAAACTTCTACTATAGGACATTATTAATGCTTGAATCATTCCCACCAAATTTCGACCTCATTGTATTACACAATACTTATTTATGGTACATTACATTTATATGAAACGACAAGCAATTTCATGGCAAATATGTATCCAAAAATTCTGAAACTAATCAGGGGTGATCACAATATTATCAAGCACATTTCAACCAAATTTTATAAGCATCAGATAAACATTTTGAGAGAAATCGGTAAAACATCAAAAGACTCTCTGTATTCATCAATGCGTACTAAAACATGATTTATGGGAGCTACAGACCATCAAAACTAATATGCCACCCCATTCCAAAAAAAGTATTTCCAAGGACTACAACTTTCGTGTTGAGCCCAAGGTTTAGATCTAAGCCTAACCTCTCTAAAATTAGGTTTGAAACCAGCAGAGTAAATCTGGACAGCAAGTTCTCCTGTACATAGACCGAATCATATTCTGCCCAGCCATTTTTTATTTCACTTTGCCGGAGCTACAGAGCTCCCTTGAAAATCCACAACCACTCGTTGGAAAGTTCTTTCCGTGGGCTACAACTTTTGTGTTGAGCGCAAGACCTGAATATGGCCGGATCTTTTCTAAAAATAGGTTTGAAGTCCGTCGCGTGCAGGAAACAGATTTCTGTCCATGTTATAAAATCTGCATGAATCTCAAGACAGATGAACAACATCTGTTAATCTTCTTCCTCCAGCACACACATATAAAATTTCACCTTCTCTCCTCCAATTCTCCCTCATTAGACCACTGTTCTTCACAAAATCAACTCCAATAACTTCATTTTTAAGAGAGGAGTAGATCGAACACATTATTTTGGCAAATGACGCCCTAGAACGGAATTTCTAGCATGGTCTCCTCCTAGAAAACACCATTAAACTTACCAAGGTCAAGCTCTTTTGAGCCGATGTTGGGAACAGTGCCTAACAGTGTTCCTGATTTGAAGATGTGCTCAGCTCAATGATAAGTACAAGTTGTATTTAGTGTCATATCTAGTTCGTGCTTGCAGAGATCATACAATATGTCCAGTACTTCAATAATTGACTAAGTAAAATATCAGCGAAAAAGACTGAACATATCGTCGACAAGTATAGGCATATCGTCATAATGATATGCAGAGCAAATCAACATGATCATGTCGATTATCGTCGAGATAACATACACATGATGATATCGTTGTAACATCAACACTACAACACCTCTCAACGATATCAGAATGCCGAGAAGAAGGGACAAGACTGAGGTAAGTAGAAGTCTGGTGTCGACCATATCGTTGAAAAGAAGTTGTGTCATTGAAAAGGCAAAGGGGAGGTCAGTGTCGAAGATATCATTGAAAAGAAGCTGTGTCGTCAATAAGACTAATGACAACTATATCGTCGAAAAGAAGACATGACGTCGAGAACATTGAGGAAGCAGCTGTGAAGACGGCCAGTTGCTGAAGAACAATCTTCAACATGATATCAACCATGTCGTCGAGAAAATAAGGTGGTCAGAACGATTTCAAGCAATCAAGAAGATTACGTCGACATCAGTTAGATGACTTCATGTCGTCTTAAAGTACAAGTGCAGAAGGGATGTCCCGTGTCGTCGAGATATCTCTATCAGAAGAAGAAGGAAAGAGACTTGAAGATCTTTCCAAGTCCAATACAACGACAAGTCATGTTGTCGATATATTTTCCATGTCGTCGTAACCATGGAAACATCGTCGAGACAGATTCAAAAATTCCAGATGCGCTGTTGGCATTTATTGTCGCCGCCTGATTGTCCAATCAGCGCATGCTCTTAAGGTATGGGAATTTGTCAGTAAAGGACATCCTAGGTGACCGTTAAGCGGCTCCTCCATCCTATAAAAGGGAACAATGATGCCCTAAAGAAAAAGGGAGAACGAAGAAACGAAAAAGTATCTCGCCGAGCAATATAAAGCTGCGAAGAAGAATCAAGAATAAGTATAGGAGAACAAAAACGTTCATCCAGTGTTCTCCAAGTTGCAGTCAAGCTACATCGACTATTAAGAATCGTTCAAGAAAAGAAGCCGATCTCCATCAGGCAGAAAAGTTTATATTGTATATCTTTCTTTGTAAAGGCTTGCGGTCCAAATCTGTAAGATCTGTTTTCAGATCTAAGCGACAAGCTTGAAGGCTTGAGATCTGTGTGGCATAGGGAAGAGGACTTGCGGGTCCAAACGTGTCGAGCTTGCGGGCTTGGGTGCAGTGAAGGGGCTTGCGAGCCTAGGCTGTAAGGGCTTGATGGCCTGAGTGTCGATCTTGCGGGCTCGAGTGCAGTGAAGGGGCTTATGGGCCTAGGCTGCAAGGGCTTGAGGGCCTGAGTGTCAAGCTTGCAGTCTCGGGTGCAGTGAAGGCGCTTGCGGGCCTAGGCTGCAGGGACTTGCGGGTCTGAGTTTAAGGCTTACGGGCCAGAGACATTGGCGGTGTTTGCCAAACCTAACACACTCCTAGGTAGGCGCAGAGGGAAAGAGGACTACTCAAGACACCCTGTCTTGAGGAACCTCTATAAGTCTTTGCATAATTTCTGTGCTGTGTTTTTCAATCTATAGATCTATTAACCAGAAAACAAGAACACCAGTAGGGGAATAAAGATAATTTGAAATTGCTATTCACTCCCCCTGTAAGTGATAAGTTGACACCTATTAACTAACAAGTGGTATCAAAGCGAGGTTGTTCAAAGAAAAGCTTAACAGCTTGAACAGATCTGCTCTTGGGTGTATCAAATCAACTGATTATCATATCCTAACTCTATAGAGAAAGTCAAAAGATCTGACATCAGGAAGTTCAGATCCTTAAGTGAAAGCAGCTGGAGCTCTTCTCATGTTGAAGAAGAAAGAAGTATAGAGATCAGGGCCATAGGGATCAGAGCACCCTTAACTATCTCAGACAGTGAATCTGAAGATGAAGAATGCTTTGTGGTCAGATGAAGAATAAGAGCACCCTTGACTCTCACAGACCGTGACTCTGAGGATGAGGAGGTCTATGGGTTGATGGCTCTATCAGATGAAGAAAATCATGATGAATCACATTATGATCAGGTATGCATCACTCACACACCTTTACTACCTGCTTCAATTAAGAAGACCAAGAGTGCATCAGATGATTGCTCATCTTCTAGAAATGATGCAGAAAACTGCTCATCATGCTGATAAGAACCATGCTGATCTAATAGAACAGTTTGGTGATCTCTTGGTTGCTCTGAGAAAGAGCAAGAAGCTTGGTAGGAAGAAAGATATAGAGCTAGAATCACTCAGACACATTAAGGCTGTGATTGGTGAGGAAATGGGTATGTCCCACAATGAGGGAACCAATTCCTGTGAGCTCAAGAAGATCATTGACAAGCTTCAAGATGAAAGAAACCAAAGGGAAGAACTCATTAGGAAACTTGAGAATGATCTTCTTAAGGAAAGAAGCTTAGTGGCTCAATTCTCTAAGCCCAAAACTATACTGCCCATCATTGACACCTTCTCCTTCAATGGAAATAGGAGGGGATTGAGTTTTAATAAAGGGGCAGTAGATGCTGGGAATTGAGAAAGGGACAAAACTAAAGCTGAGCCTCATACCACCTTTCAGAGGTTAGTGCTTCCCTCTAACAAGTATGACCAGGACAGTGTCCATGGTCACTGGATGAATGGAAGCTCCAATAGCTTGGGAAATTATCCTAACCCTGGGATGAGAAAGGGCATAGGGATGAGTGCATTAAAGGCTCCCCATGAGGAAATCCAAATGGCCCATCATGGACCATTTGTGTTTGGTGCCTCAGCCCCCACCTTAAAGGGTAAGGGAGCAACACCTTCCAAATTTAGGGTTTAGGGATAGATGTTTTGTGCTGACATATTTTTCCCTCCTTCAAGTGCACCACGAGCCTAAGTCAACTTATCAACATGCGCTCAAGGGGATAGAATCGGGATGTTATAATCAGCTTATTAGGATTCTTATTATGGTTCTTATTGATGAGTGCTCTATTTTGTACATGACATACAATATTGACTGCCTTAGCCCAAAGATATTCTGGAAGTGAGGAGTCACTTAGCATGGTCCTACTAGCTTCAATAAGTGTTCTATTTTACCTCTCAGTCACCCCATTCTGTTGGGGAGTTATGGGAGAAGAAAACTCTTATAGGATACCTTCTTCTTCACAAAATTTAATCATTGACCCATACTGAAATTCAGTTCCATGGTCACTTCTGATTTTGACCACAGAACTGTTTATTTCTTTCTGAATTTGTTTGACAAAATTCTTGAATGTACTTAGGGTATCATACTAGTGTTTGAAAAAGAACACCCAGGCAAACCTAGAGTGATCATCAACAATAACTAATGTATAAGTTATTCCTCCTAAGTTGTGCATTGCCATAGGACCAAATAAATCCATGTGCAGGAGGAATAAGCACCTAGTTGATTGTTTGTCCTGTATGCTTTTGAATGAGATTCTTGATTGCTTGCCCATTTGGCATGCATGATAGGGCTTCATCTCTAAACAATTCAAATTAGGAGCATCCTTTACCAAATTTTCTGTCATTAATTTCTTAAGAGACTTGTAATTAATGTGGGCTAGTCACTTGTGCCACTTTACACAAGCAGAGATTCCATCATTTGCCATAAGACATACAGGTTCATTCTTTCTAATGTAAATGAAATTCAAGCAATAAATATTGTCACTCCTAGTGTCGGTTTATATAGATTCAAAATTCTGAGAATCCTTGATCAGACACTCATCCTTGTGGAAAGCAACAGTATATCCCAAGTCACATAGTTGTCTTATGCTAATGAGGTTATGATGTAACCCTTCAAAATAAGCTACACTTGTGATAGTGATACTACCATTAGTAATCTTACCATATCCTTTGAGTGCACCTCAATCAGATCCTCCAAATTTGACTTTGGGTCCATCTTCTACAGGTGTAAACTTCTTCAAGAGGCTTCTAGTTCTAGTCATGTTCCTGGAAAACCCACTGTCCAAATACCACACAGGAGTCTTGGTGAATTTTGGACATACCTGCAAATTAACTACACTTCCTTAGGAACCCATGCTTTCTTGGGTCCTAGGTGCTTGTTAGGAAGGGAACTAAATGGAAGACTAACTGCTTTCTTACTAATTCTCATGTGGGGAGAATTCTGGACAGTTGGATTAAACCAACAGTCTAAGGCAAAAAGCCCTACTTTACCATAACACAAACATTCAAATCTATTGTATCTAGATTTTCTTGTGGAGCTTGGTCTGATTGGGTTAAGTTGTTGCTTGCCATCTAACACTACTTTTTTGGAAACTGAGGAACTTTCCCCAGCATGAGTGTTTCTGAAAGCCTTCATAGGAGTATTCTTGTGGGGTGCAGATTGTGCACTCTTCCCAAGGAAAGTTTGTCTTTTGCTGAGCCAAGTGGAAGGAAGCTTAAGACCACTTTCTGTCTCCTTGCTCTCTTTGCATCCATAGATGATACTGTGATCATATGAATTTGTGGTATGATCATTTTTCTAAACACTATCTTTCCTTTAGCAGATTTCCCCCTGTTTTCACTTTAAGAGTAGCCCAAACCTTACTTATTTGTGTATGAAAACTATTTATCAAGGGAAGAACAGTTTGTGGCTTGGAATAACTAGCCACAATTCTCCTTTCCTCTAAGAGCTTATCCTTTAGCTCTTTGATTCTAATGCTCTTATGCTTAATAACTTCAGTCAGAGTTCTAGTGCTCAGTGGAGAGATTGATAGTTTGGTCTTATCTTGAGCTAGCTCAGTTGCTTTCTCAAGCAGTTCATCTCTCGTGCCACTCAAGGAGATGATCTCTGATGCTTGTGCTTTACAGAGAGTTTTGCTTCTTTAGAGAATCAAGCAAGGCACCAAATTTCTCTATATAATCAGTGTCAACTTCTCTTACTGTTGAAGAGGAGCTGACATCTGAATCTGTGTCAGATATGGCAGGAGAGGCTTTAGTAATTACCTGTTTGTGATGAATTTCATCACAACATTCTTCATCTGAGAAGGCCATAACTGCTATATGGCTATCTTATTCTGATGAGGAGCATTCAATGCCACAGTCACTGAGTGTTCACACTTTCTTTTCCACAAAGCTTTTCTTTGACTTCCCGCTCTTTGATTGCTTTCTTTCATCACTCTTCTCTTGTCTCTTGAATGGACATTCAACAATGACATGTCCAGGCTTTTTTGCAGCTGTAACAAAGAATGTTAATAGAATTATGTTTGCTAGATTTAGAGTCATACCTATCTGAACTGTGTTTCCTCCAAGACTTGTCTTCTCTCCTGGAACTAGAGGTGAAGCTTCATATCTTCTCTTTCCTCTTCTTCTGTTTCTAAGCAGCTTCTTAAACTGCTTGGTGAACAGGGAGAGATCTTCATCAGAGAGTTCTGAGATGGAGTTGCTTGAGATCTCTTCCTCTGATACATAGACAGGCTCCACTGTCTTGTGCTTTCTGGAAGCTTCGGCTTTAAAGGCAACTGCCTTTTCTCTATTGTAAGCCTTGGAGTTTTCCACTTCAGCCTTTCTAGTATTCAGCTGCAGTTCATATCATAGGAGCTTGCCATATAGCTGTCGAGGCTCCATTACTCCTAGATTGCCAACTTCCCTTATGGCACACAGCTTCACGTCCCATTCTTTGTTCAGAGATCTCAAGAACTTGTCATTTAGCTCATAATAGGTGAACTCTCTTTCGTAGGTTCTGAGCTCATTGACAATCCTGAAAAAAATTTCATAGCAGGCATCTATGTCATCCTTCTTGTCTTGCCTGAAGGATTCATATTCCTGATTCAGAAGGGATTCTTTATCATCCCTGACCTCTTCTATTCCTTCCATGTATATAACCAAGGAATCCCACATTTCCTTTGCTGTTTTGCAATGAATCAGATTCTGAAATGTTTAATCATCAATCGCATTTAGAATGATGTTCTTAGCCCTTTTTTCCATGGTGACCATGGCTACTTCATCCCTGGTGAACTGGGATAAGGTCTTAGGTGTAGGAGCTGTTGTTGGGTCCACAGGGATATTCATGGGAACATTGGGTCCCTCTTGAACTGCCAAATATACTCTAGGGTCTGAAGCTTCCATGTGCAATTTGATTCCCTATTTCCAGAAAGCAAAGTTCTCTTTGGTGCAGATGGGCAGCTTCATTGAGCTCATTTCCTTATGATGCTCACCAGCCATTGATTTATCACAACCCACTAAACTTGTAGATCTTGTTCTGAGATATTAAGCCTTTGAACTAAACCTACCTCCGATACCAATTGAAAGATATGGGTTTGATTAAACTACACCTAGAGGGGGGGGGGTGATTAGGTGTTTTCACAGTTAGTTGCTACTTTAAAATCTATCTATCACAACACATAAGCAACACAAAAAACACACAAGATTTATATTGGTTCCCTACAAGACAATGTGTCTAGAGGTACTACACTGTCCTTTCGACCTATCTAGCAATGAGCTAGACTAGGCAACTTCTCCAACTTCTCAGATCTCTTCTCAATAAGCAGATCTTACAACTTAGGCTCACAAAGAACCCAACCAACCACTCAGACTTTACAAGTCTTACAACAACTCAGATCTTCACTAATAACCTACCAAACTCAGGCTCACAAATAACCCTATAGAACTATGGCTCACACAGAACCCAACCAACTCAGATTTGTTTACAAGATCCCACAAGCTTAGGCTCACAAAGAACCATATAGAATAATACATGAGAGTTTGTTGTTGTAGAAGAGAAGGCTTCAAGATAAAATCTTTGACTGATCAGACTTCTTCTTCTTCTTGCAACTGTAAGCCCAGAGATCTTGTGAATCACTGAACCTTTCTATAGAATCTTCTTTTGACCTTCACTGCACAGCATTGAAGACTTCTTCTTGTTAATTCTTTTCTCTCTCTTCTGTTAGTATATCTGAGAATAATCGTGAAAGAGAATGCTAAGCAACCGATGAACCTGTTATAAAAAAGTGTCTCTTTTATACTGCTCTACATTTAGCAAAAAAGCCCATATTGATTATTCCATAATCAATTTGCCAGTTTGAAAAGTTTGACAGAATTGGCATAGTATTTTATCATAAATGACTTGCCATTCTTGGAACTTGCAGAATATCGAAGTAATAATATTCTTCATTAAATACTGTGCAACAACTATATTTTGTAGAGAATGTATCATTTATTACTCCTTGATTAAAATCCAAGATGAGGGGCGTGCACATTCCCTGCATTTCAATTTCCTAGAAAATCGGTGCAATAAATGCATCTCAGTGATGAGTCCCATTTATATACACATTTATGGACTCATCTGGGCCGTATTTCTAGTCGATGCACCACACTTTAGGCATGTTTTTGATTATATTTGCTATTCCTTGCTAGGTGCACTCTTAGGCCCGTTTCGATGTGCATTTGCGCTCCTTGTTATTGGGGGTAAGCACATGGTGCTCCCCGATCCTATTCCTATGTTTATTTGGTGCTGGAGGTGTATTCCCAGCTGGTATGTCTTTTGTGCAGGTGGCCGGATCGTCCCGTTTTCCCCCAAAATCTAGTATGTGCATATCGCACGGTCGTGCATTTCCTTGACGCATGGACGATAGCGATCGTGCGTCTGTATCTGGGCAGAAAACAAACAATCTGAGTTTAGTCGTGCATTTTACGCACCGGCGGATTTGCCCGTGCGTGAGTAAAACACACGATCGACCTGTTTCCTCTTGTTTTTGGTCATTCTGAATTTACCCGTGCGTTTGTACGCACGGGCGAATTTGCCCGTGCGTGAGTAAAACGCACGGGCGGCGCAGCGTCTCCATCAAGTCAGATATTATCATTTAATAATGCACGGTCCACGCACGGTCGTGCGTTCGACCGTGCGTGACCATTTTTCCGCCTGTTTATTATAAAATGCAGGATACGCCGCAGTAAACGGGAGAGCTCGTAAGGGGAGCGGGAAATCAGATCCTCCCCACCGTTTCTGAGGTCTGAAGTCTTCTCCTTCACCTCCACCACCAAGGAGACCATATTCCGGCGATTTACACCACTATTCTTCCATAAGGGAGCGTTAGCAAGAATTCTCCATCAAGTGTTCAAGCATTCCTCGTCGTGGGAAGCCATATAAGTGCTGCAGGTCGTTGGAGCGGTGACAGCCTCCATCGAGTCCGCACACCATCTGAGGGCCGAGCCCGGAGAGAGCCCGACAACCTCTCATTCCGGCCGAGAACCCCAAGATGCGGTGACATCTTCCTATTGGTCCTCTCTAAACTTGATGCTTGTACTTTCTTTGTGTTGTTGTAATGAACTATTGCTTAGCTTAATGTCATAGATCTTTTATGATGTTCATGTGCAATGATGCGGTGGTGTGAGAGTAGCAATTTTCTTATTGTGATTTTCTGAGTTCGTTGTGTGTGAAGCCCTAGCAATTGCTAGTGCTGATGCTTGGAGAAGAGGTGTGTGCGACCCTCAACCATCGCAGTTACTTTCCGTCCATGCGCCTCCCGAAGCACGGCATCGCGGCCGTTGCATCCATCCCGCCTTGCGAAGCGGTGTTTTGACCCGCATCTCTCTTTTCCGCATTAGCTTAGGAACCAAATCACAATGCCCTTGTTTTTTTTACTTTATTTGCTCGTGTAACGATCGATTCACTACGCGTTTAGTTCACCAGAACCTGCATTCCTTGAGTGATCGACATTCGGGGATTTCCTCCCTATTTTATTACTTAAGCGACCGGTGCACTGCCGTCGTATCGTATTTCAGGCTCGCTAATTAGCATTGCTGAAATTGCGCATCAAGATTTTGGCGCCGTTGCCGGGGAATGCAGGCGTGATCATTTCATGTTTGTGAACGATTGTTTTCGATTGGGTCTTTTATTCTTCTTAATTTCCTCTTTTTCATGCTATTTTCTTCTTCTATATCATGTGGGCACATTTGAATATCCGATGTCGTTGGTGTGGGGACACATCCCATGCTAATGATAGGTGTCCCAAAGAGTATGGTGTTGTTCAGAAACCGTACGGGTCCCATAAATCTTTTGGCTCCCCTACTGCGCCTCTGACGTCGCACTATTACGCGGGCACCGCACCTTGGGTGCCGGCGAAGCCGGTGAAGCCCTGTTTATTTTGCAAAAGTAGAGAGCATGCCTTGAAGGACTGTGCTGATTACCTTCGCCAAGTGGAGGATGACGATGAGTCGGATATCCGGATAGTCCCATCTTCGACTTCTGTAAGCACAGCCCTTTCCTCTGGTTACGTGTCACTTATACCTTCACTTTTTGAAGTCCCTGGAATCGACATGTGCATCAGTGTCCCTCATGACTCCGTTTCTGATGCGACCCCCCATATCTCTTCGGTTCACGTACCACTATGCGTGGATTTGTGCCCTTGCGTGGAGAGTGAGCCTGAACTCTTAAGAAGCACGTCTTCTCCCACTACACACGAATCTACATCTATTTCTGATATGGTCATTGAGCTCAATTTGCAGGATGTTGCAGACCTGCGCAGTGTCGTTCCCACTCTCATGGAGGAGGACAGTCTCGATTGTGCTGAAGTAAATGTTTCGGTCCAGTGCGAGGAAGTCCAAGTTATAGAGGAGTCCATTGCGTGCGCTATTGAGTCTAGTGAAATCTTCAATGATATCATCAGTTTGTCATTGCCACACCCTATGGAGGATGAAGCCGGGATTATCCCCTCAGATGAGATCTCTTTTAGTTTTTCTTCCAATTTATTTCCTGACCCCCTTTGTTTATGTACAAGGATGCAGGATGCCCCTCCTCCGGTTGACCAGGCCTTATGCATGGAGGAGCCAAAAGCCTGGCGGGATGAGGAAGGTACTGTGAAGAAACATCTTGTTCCCTCATCATCGTTGGTGCTTCCCTTTGAGGATTGGTTACAAGGGCGCAAGCGGTTCTTCTTTGAAGACATAATATTGGAGGAGAAGAAGAGAGCGAAAAAGGAGGAGATTTGGGGTTAGAAGCTGAGCATCCTACTTAATTTCCACCCCTACTACCTGGTCCCCAGACCTTTTTCTTTCATCAATTGTTACTACTTCAAATCAACTTATAGCTGATTTATTTTGAGCTTGTAATAATAATTAGGATTTATAAACTTTTGCTTATCCCTAGACTTTATAAACTGCTTAATACAGGTATTTGGTCCACCTCAAGGACGTTAAACAAAAGGGCTTCTTGGGAGACAACCCATGGGAACCACCTGGTTCCGTTTGCTTAGTCTATGTCTTTTAGTCCTGTTTTTTCTTTTTGCTAACATCGCAGGTTAAAGCTCTCGCGTGGTGGATGCAGAAGGAGAAAAATTTAAGGAAGGAATTACCGCACTTCTGGCATGCTCATATATGAGCATAGGTCCACTCTACCCCTATTCTCCTTATTCCAGAATTCCCTATTTTATTTAGTTTTGATCAAGTCTGGGGGAGCGGGCCTTTGCTTGCGCTACACGCACATTCATGCTAGAATGTTATGTTAGGAAAATTATATTGATTGTCTCATTGCATAACACACACCACACGCGTTTTATTTTTACTCATGCGCAATTATCATGTAAGTGCTTAATGTATGTGTTTAGAAGTTTGATTGTTAGTTGAGGATTGTGTGGCTGAACAGGATGTGACCCGTGCGGTGCTACTAGTAGAGCGCTCACGCAGCATAAAAATTCACGTAGAATAGATTTAATTACAAAGTTATAGTTTTATTTACTTCATTTGTGTAATTACTTAATACTCTACTCAAACCGTGAATTTGGTGAATCTAGCGGTAGCCCTAGGTTGAGTGTAGAAGAGCTGTTAGTCTCGTGTTATTTGATTTGGAAGGAGAGGAGACCTCGCTCGGTGGTTAAGAACTTGCCCAAAGCTATTTTAAAAACGAGTGCGTTGAATGATCTTGTTGGGAGCATGATGTAGGCCATCATTTGGTCTGGTTGAGCTTTGATTTCCCAACCTAACGTCTTCCTTTGCTAGCCTCGTTGAGCCTTACCTCTCTTATTTGTTAAACTCCACTAAACATTCACCAAGGCCACATATCCCAACCTAATACGCACTAGAGTCGAACTTTGGAATTTATACATATTTATGATGATTTTGCGTTGCGGAGAAATATTTTTGTGCGCAAAGAAAAAAAAAGAGAATGAGTTAAAATTTTTGATTGATCCTAACTTATGTTTCTATGGATCTAAAAAAGAAAAAAGAAGAGTAAAAGAACTCTAAAAAGAATCTAACCACAAGTGTGGTAGTCTCGCGTACACCATCGTGCTTAAATGAAGTCTGGGGGAGTATGCTTCAAGGTGAAGATGTTGAGGTTAAAATTTGTTATTTATCGGAGGATGAGTGCGTTTAACCTACGTTCTTCTACTTCATTACCGTACCTCAACCCAAGCCCTATGTCTAGCCTAAAAGCCCTACTGATTCTTGATAAGATTGTCTCATGCAGTGGAGAAGGTGCAAAAGGGCAAGCGTATGACCACCGACCTTGATGGATTTCTTGGAGAGCTCTTCCTTGAGATCCAATTTGAGCAATGCTCACCTCAGCAGTTCACGCTATTTTCCCTAGGGCGCGACTGTTCGATTCACCAGTGATTCACCTCAGAGTAGTAGTATTTTGTATTTTACACTAGTTGAAGTTCTTAAAATATAGTCTTTGTTTTAAAACCTTTTCTACTTTATTTTACGCTCGTTAGTTCTTTACTTCTCATCATGTTTTGCCTGCACAGTTGCTTCTTTAACATCAATTTTTCTATCATGGGATTGAGTGTTTGCCCGAGACTTGCAAACAAGTAAGTCTGGGGGTGTGATGAGTCCCATTTATATAAACATTTATGGACTCATCTGGGCCATATTTCTAGTCGATGCACCACACTTTAGGCATCTTTTTGATTATATTTTCTATTCCTTGCTAGGTGCACTCTTAGGCCCGTTTCGGTGTGCATTTGCGCTCCTTGTTATTGGGGGTAAGCACATGGTGCTCCCCGATCCTTTTCCAATGTTTATTTGGTGCTGGAGGTGTATTCCCAGCTGGTATGTCTTTTGTGCAGGTAGCCGAATCGTCCCGTTTTCCCCCAAAATCTAGTATGTGCATATCGCATGGTCGTGCGTTTCCTTGACGCACGGACGATAGCGATCGTGCATCTATATCTGGGCAGAAAACGGACAATCTGAGTTTAGTCGTGCATTTTACGCACGGGCGGATTTTCCCGTGCGTGAGTAAAACGCACGATCGACCTGTTTCCTCTTGTTTTTGGTCATTCTGAATTTACCCGTGTGTTTGTACGCACGGGCGGATTTTCCCGTGCGTGAATAAAACGCACGGGTGGCGCAGTGTCTCCATCAAGTCAGATTTTATCATTTAATAATGCACGGTTCACGCACGGTCATGCGTTCGACCGTGCGTGACCATTTTTCCGCCAGTTTAGTATAAAATGCAGGATACGCCGCAGTCAACGGGAGAGCTCGTAAGGGGAGCGGGAAATCATATCCTCCCCGCCATTTCTGAGGTCTGAAGGCTTCTCCTTCACCTCCAACACCAAGGAGACCATATTCCGGCGATTTCCACCACCATTCTTCCATTAGGGAGCGTTAGCAAGCATTCTCCCTCAAGTGTTCAAGCATTCCTCGTCGTGGGAAGCCATATAAGTGATGTAGGTCGTTGGTGCGGTGACAACCTCCATCGAGTCCGCACACCATCTGAGGGCCGAGCTCGGAGAGAGCCCGACAACCTCTCATTCCGGCCGAGAACCCAAGATGCGGTGACATCTTCCTATTGGTCCTCTCTAAACTTGATGCTTGTACTTTCTTTGTGTTGTTGTAATGAACTATTGCTTAGCATGTCATAGATCTTTTATGATGTTCATGTGCAATGATTCGGTGGTGTGAGAGTAGCAATTTTCTTATTGTGATTTTCTGAGTTCGTTGTGTGTGAAGCCCTAGCAATTGCTAGTGGTGATGATTGGAGAAGAGGTGTGTGCGACCCTCAACCGTCACAGTTACTTTCCGTCCACACGCCTCCCAAAGCACGGCATTGCGGCCGTTGCATCCATCCCGCCTTGCGAAGTGGAGTTTTGACCCGCATCTCTCTTTCCGCATTATCTTAGGAACCAAATCACAATGCCCTTGTTTTTACTTTATTTGCTCATGTAACGATCGATTCACCACACGTTTCATTCACCAGAACCTGCATTCCTTGAGAGATCGACATTCGGGGATTTCCTCCCTATTTTATTACTTGAGCGACCGGTGCACTGCCATCGTATCGCATTTCATGCTCTCTAATTAGCATTGCTGAAATTGCGCATCACTCAGCATCTGTCACGACGATAAATTTCTTCTAACCGATATCATCTTGATCATCTCAACGATGTGTAATCTTCTCGACGATATCGTCTACATACATCTTTCTTCAAGACTTTACTTGATATCTCAATGATATTGCTTCTTCTAGACGATATCATTGAGATGCTTCTTTTTAATTGACTTAGACTTATTCTTCAAGTTAATAATCTTTCTTCAAGACGATATTGTCTTGATCTTCTAGATGAAATAAAGACTTCAAGCCAATATTGTCCACATGATCCTTTCTTCAGAACTTAATGAGTTATCTCGTCGATATGTCTTCAATCTTCAAGACTATACATCTTCTTCAAGACGATATCGTCTAGACATCTGAACTTAGCTTTCTCAACGCTAAGCTTTCTTCAAGACGATATCGCCGTGACTGTCTCGACGATATGATTCCTTTCTCAATGATTTATCTGCTGAGTCTTGAGACGATATTTGACTTAGTGAATTTTCATTACTTTTATAGTCTTGATACTAGTGATATAGCTTTGATGCATCTATCACAACATGAACTTAAACATATCATCAAAAACAACTTGGCTTATCTGTACTTGTGTTCCTACTTCAAATCTAAAAACATTGAGGGCATAATACCCAACAAAACCCTCCGCTCTCACTTTCGTGCCTGGTTCGGTTCTTCTTGGGGAGGAAGATGATATATATATATAAAATAATAATAATAATAATAATAATAATAATAATAATAATAATAATAATAATTGTAGTAATAGTAATAATATAGATATTATATTATTGCGAAGGGCTAAACGCACACCGATTCCAACGAAGATCGCACCGAAGGCGAATGTCGGTGCTACGAATCCAACGGCAAAGTCAAAATCAAAATCCGAAGGGCCGTTCCCTAGATATAAATTTCCAAAGTTTACGGCGAACGATAAATCTACAAATCTTTAAAAATTCACTGAGGCTCTAATATTGTTCGGATCGCAACGAAACTTTGACGGGCCTTCCTAAAATTAATTAATTTAATTTTCTAATGTAAAATTTTCAAATTCCTGGTAGTTTCAAAACTTGGTCGACTTGACTGAACGGACGCAAAAATGCGCAAACAATGATGCACTGTAAACTCCGCACTAACGTAACGCCCTTATGTCATTATGACATCATCAAGATGTTTAAAATAATTATCAAAAATTCAGGTGCATTACATTATAGCCATCTCTACACGTCAAGTTGGAGACATAGTTGGTGTTGCTGATCTCCCTTTCTATGAATTAGTTGGCAATATTGATCATCTCTTGGTAGGAGCTCGGCTCTCAGGTGGTGACCACAAATTTGAGGGA
This sequence comes from Dactylorhiza incarnata, assembly GCA_033032865.1. Classification (NCBI taxonomy): domain Eukaryota; kingdom Viridiplantae; phylum Streptophyta; class Magnoliopsida; order Asparagales; family Orchidaceae; genus Dactylorhiza; species Dactylorhiza incarnata. Next base: position 8,225,592 of record JAWHQI010000038.1, on the reverse strand, counting down.
ATCTTCCTAAAGGCCATTGACTAAGGCCACCAAAGAGCGCGAGCGATTGACATCCCTTATTATGAGAATCTCCCTCTGGAAGTGATCCATGAAGTGAGTTAAGGTCTCAGTTTCTCCTTGCTTGATCCTGAAGAGGGCTGTGGGGTCACTCTTCCTTTTCTTTGAGATTGCGAACCTGAAAAAGAGCTCTTGCCTCAGAATGGCAAAGCAGGAGATGGATTGGGAAGGTAGTTTGTAAGACCACTCCCGTGCCTGTCCATCTAAGGAGGTGATCAGGAGCTTACACTTCATCGCCTCTGACAAAGAACTCAGAGCGACAGTAGATTTAAAGGCCTAGAGAGGAGAGACCGGGTCAATCTCGCCAGTAAACATGGGCAACTAGGGCTCTCAGAAGCTGTTGGGAATGGGCTCCTAACAAACTCTATGTGTAAAAGGGGAATGATCCTCCACTTCAACAACGTCGGAAGGAGCCGGAGTGGCAGCAACAGGAGCTCGCGCCGGAGGTCCCTGAGCTGCTGCTCTGAAGAAAACTTGGTGGGCTGCAAACTCTTCTCCTTGAGACTACAGGGGAGCTGCGGGCTATGGAGTCACACATTCAGGGGCGTGCCCGCCAGCTAGAGGATCAAGAGTGGCGACCTGATCGGTCTGAGGAAGGATTCTCTTGGAGATCACAGCTAAGAGTTGGGACATAAACTCTAAGTAATGGGTGGTCTCACGACCTGTTCGAGGCGGAGCTCGAAGCAAAGCTTAAGAGCTTCCAGGGAGTTCACTCCATTTGAAGGAGGGTGACCGCTGGCAAGCTGATTGGGCTAAACCTCACGGTCTGGCATCTTGTTTGTCCTCTTATTTCACCTAAACACTCTAATTTGAAGGTCGCGTGTTCATTCTGTTGGCAAAAAAAGTGTACCTCCAAAACTCACACTTCAAAGGAAAGAGCAAAAACTACGGAGTGCTGGTTACTCGGGATAAAGGATGCCAGAAGAGAGGTTTATGAGGGAAAAACCTGCTTCGATTGATCATAATAGGGATCATAGGGAGGTCTGAAATAGGTCAGGGTTAGCGGTAAAAATGTGACAAAATTAAAGACCGCTTGCACTGGACACAAGCTGGAGGCTCGAATCAAAAGTACCCTTTCTAGTACATATACCCCTCTATTTATAGACTCTAGGGCCTATCCAAGTGGGCAGGTCCAAAAATAATGGGATGCCCGGGGTATAGAGAACCGGGACAGAGAAGAGAAGATACATGAGGTGCAAATGGAAAAAAAGATAGAACATCCAGACCACGCAATCTCACAGTCTCGCTGGAGCCTGGCGCCTATGGCTAAGGAAATATGCAAGAGGAGAGACAGGTGGTCTAGGCATTCTCAGAAAATTAAGCCCGCTGGGGTTGACTATTCTGATCAAAAAGGAGAGGTCGCGGACATCTGGGCAAACAATGGTCATTTCCTCGGATGACTTCTATGATAGAAATAAGCTTTCTATAATGCTCAGCTTTGATTGGCCAAATTCACGGCCGTAATAAATGACGTAACGTCAAAGTCACGCTTTAATTTGAATTGAGGTCTTTCCACAATTTGACTAGATGCCTGTTCGAATCTTCTTGATGCCTAGTCAAACATAGTTCTTATGGTCGAATTTGAACTCTACATAACTTTAGTTCAAATCTTCTGTATGAATCTTCTTGGTGACTTTGGTGGTGTACAAGATAATATTTCACTGTTTCAGTTTTCTAGTTAAATCGTTTATACGAATCTTCTTGATGACCCTTTGTGGTTCATAAGACAATATTCGATTACTTCAGCCTTCTAGTCAAATCTTCTGTACGAATCGTCTTTGAAAGTGCACAGTGTAACCTCTAAGTATTCACTAGAGGGGGGGGGGTGAATAGAGTTTTAAAAACTTTTATCCTAAATATTTACACACTATAAAACTACTTTAATAACTATTCAATCAGCACAACCAACACAGAATAAAATAAATATAGAAAGCAGGAAACAATAAACAGTAAAGGGACAACACCGAAATCACAGCTTAGAAGAAAGAATTTTTATAGTGGTTCTCCAAAATTTGGGTAGTCCACTCTTCTACCCCCTAGGTAGGATTGCACTATCTAGTGCCTTAGTCTTTTGATAAGGAGACTCTCAGAACCAGCACTGAGTCTTTTGATAAGGAGACTCTTAGAACCAACACTAAGTCTTTTGAAAAGGAGGCTCTTAGAATCACACACTGAGTCTTTTGACAAGGAGACTCTTAGAACCACTGAGTCTTTTGATAAGGATACTCTTAGAACCACTGAATCCTTTAGAGAGGGATTCTTAGGACTCTTTCTCAGTTACAGAATAATGATGGAGAAGTAAAGAAGATGAAGAAGAAGAATAGAAGGATTCTGCTGTATGAATCCATCCACAATTATCACACATGACTCTGTCTTTTGATGTTCTTCAGGATCTGTATATAATAAACCCTTTCGTATGGTAGAGAAGAATGCAAGGGTTATGAGCTTGTGATCCTTATGATCTCTATACTTTAGTTTGCTTCCTGCTATAAGATGTGAAGAAGAAGCAGCAGCCTTGTTTTTATTCCTGTACAGAGTAGTTCTTGTTTACTGTCTGAGTGAGAGAGCTTGAGCAAGAAGAAGAAAGAGTAATTCTCTTTTAGTTTTTGTTCTCTCCTTTCTTCTGAATATTTATTCTTTGTCGAATAATGTTTGAATTTCATTCCTCTTATGTTCTATCTTTAGAAGGAATATCCTTTGACAATAAGTGTTTCTTTCTATTTCTGTTTTCCGACCCGTCAATCTAATTTGAATAACTTCAAAGAATGTCTATGTTGTCTCTCTAGAGTACTCCATTCCATTCTTGGTAATAAATGAGCCGTTAGAAGTTAGACTATAACCTTGGACACCTTCTGAAAAAACATTACAAAAGACAGCAGAAAACCTGCCATTTCTGTCTGTATTCGACGTAGCGTCGATTTCTTTTTCCCTTTATTCAACGCACCTCTTAGTTCTTATAGAAGCAGCTTCGAAATCCTTCTTAGCTCTGACTGAAGTCAGATATCGACGTTGTGTCGAATCCTTATCGTCGTATCCGTCGAGTTGATGACTTGGACTTTGAGCTTCATCTTCTACGTCAAAATCAAGTCGAAGTTGTGTCGACTTCAGATATTGCTTTGACAAGTGCTGTCTTCTGCGTCAAGACCATTTTGGTGTTGCGTTGACTTCACTTATACTTTGACTTCAGTCTGAGTTACTTCTACTTGTATTTGAAGTTTCTTCAACTTTCAGTCGAAGTTGCGTCGACTTCTATTCGGCGCAAGCTTAACTCAACTGAATTTTGTGCTTGTTTTGGTCAGGTCTTGACACTCTAGTGTGAGTGTGATATCCTAGGACATCTAATGACCAAATTACCCTCACTATACAATATGGGTAATACATCTTAGATTATAAAATCACTTTAAGATAATATGTAAGATAAATCACAAGGGTATTTTTCCCAACAATCTCCCCCTATTTATCTTAACAAATTTTACAGATAACGTAAGTGATTCAAACGTGTAGTTGAATAAAAGCACAACACAAACAAATATATCATAATAGAATATCATGGTAAACTGAAAACTTCTGATTAATATAAATAGATGTTTATCAGAGTTAGTTACCCAAGAAATGATCTACTTTCTTTCTTTGAGAAAAGTAGATAAGGCCTCATAGACCTTTCTGAATTTTCTTTCCACATACCTGAAATTTGCTGGAATGGCCTTCTCTAGATTCTTCTGAATTCTTTCATGTCCATTGAAAAGCTTCTCCAGATCAGATTCTGCTTCAAGATAAACATCACTGAGTTTGAGTCCCAGACTAAAGACTTTAGTAGTTACTAAATTGATTTCTTCCAGATCTAGTTCTTTTAGATCAGGTACTACAAAAGTGGACTGTATAACTCCAGGAATTGGAGTTGACTTGAACACAATCTTCTTTCTTTTTTGAAGAGGCTGTTCTGCTTCATCCTGATCACATCCAAGGCCTCCTTTATGAAGTTGCCCATTATTTTTATGATGTTTTGCTTGAGGATTCCTGGCAACATACTTTGTAGGATCAGATAGTGTGCTTGGGATTTGGAGTGTCTCCTTTAGTTGTTCTTTTACTACAACATCATTTCCCTTCTTTAGCCTTTCAATGAACAATCTTCTCTTTTCTTCTAGCTCTCTTTGAGATGCATCAAACTCATATTGATCCCTTTCTCTGATTTCATCTAGGGTTTTATCTAGCTTTGGATCAATATATACCTCCATTCTTTTTATAGGTATTTTAGCCTTCTCATAAGTTTTGTAATAAGACTTGTCCTTCTTGAATTGTTTCCTTTGTTATTTTGTATACCTCTCCCAAATTGGTATGTCTCTTCCATATCCCCTTCCTTTGAACTCTCTTAGCCTTCCTCTGTAATCCCTTCCATGTCCCCTTCCTCTGAATGGAGGTCTTCTTCTGAGGGCTGGTGCTGGGACAATTGGAGTGGGTGATGGACTTGGAGTAGGAGGGAGTTGAGCTGGTGGTGGAGAGGATGGAGCAAATTCAGGGACCTGAGCATCAGGCTTGACTGGAGGAGATGTTGTTGTTGATTCTTTAGAGTAAGGCCTAAAATCAGGTGTTTCAGGTATAGGTGACTTTGTCCATTATTTATGCTCCTACAGACTCTTCAGGTAGTCATTATCATCTGAGAATAGATCACTCTCCCCCTATTTTGATTGCTCCCCCTGATTGAAGGCATGATTCTTGGAGGAGAGAATGATGTAGGTAGCAGAAGAAGCTTGTAAGTGATGGCTGGCTCTCTTTCAGAAACCAAAGACAATGGAAGAGCTGTAGTGTATACGGAGTCTTGAGGTGGTCTGCGGGCACACTTTTCCCCTGCTTTATATCATTGAGAAAGGATATAAAGGCATCATATGGAAGTACGGACAACCTTACTTTTGTATCAATGGATTTTATTTGAGCAGTGAGGTACTGTAACCTTCTATGTTAAGCACACAGCCTTCGATAACAATCTTTTGAGAAATCTAGATATAGAGAGTTGAACCGAGACACCAGTGTCTCTAAAGCTAGAGTAACTGCTTCAACAAGGTCTCTTAGATTCAGAGGAGAATCCATTGAATACCGGTGAGTACCTGCACTGAAAAAGAAAGAGAGGAGTAGAGAGGAAATAGAAGGAGAGTGAAAAGGAGAGAATTCAAAAGCACAACAGAGTCTAATGACTTAGTTGCTTTGAGTAGATGAATCGTCGAAACTTAGGGTTGTATTCAAAGCAACGTCAAAAAGAGGTGAATTCAGCACACCAAAACATGTCGATGTCGCTTCTAGAAGCAGTCTGCGCGCGCTTTGCAAAGTCGACGTAATGTTGAGTATAAATCGACGTGACTCTGAATATAGTCAGCGACTATGATGTCGACGTAAGCGTCGATAACGTCGAGTGTTATTCGAATGAACTATCCCAGACAACTCTCGAAGCTAACGCCGAATGTAAATCAATGGTGCATCGATTAGTATTCGGCACAGCTCTGAATAAACAATTATATTTTTCTTAAATTTTTTACTGTTTTTCCCAGCAATACCTTTCTGTGAAAAATAGGTTTGAGTACATATTAAAGGTGTCCTAGAGAGTTTCGTCAAGCATTCCCAGAGCATTGATGAAGAACTTGTGCTTACTTTCATCAAGTGGCTTAGTGAAGATGTCAGACCTTTGAATATTACTGGAAATGTATTGAAGATTGATCTTAAACTTGTTTACATTGTCCCTGAGAAAGTGGTTCCTTATCTCAATGTACTTAGTTCTGCTGTGGAGAAAAAGATTGGAAGCTATAGATATAGCATTAGAACTGTCACATAATATTGTGGAGTTATCAAGAGAAAAGTTGTAGTCTAACAACTTATTTTGCATCCGCAATATTTGTGAGTAGCAACTTCCTACAGCTATATACTCAGCTTAGGTTGTAGAAGTGGAGACTGAGGTTTACTTCTTGCTAAACCAGGAGATCAGTATAACACCAAGTAATTGATAGGTTGCTGAGGATCTTTTTCTATCAAGCCTGCATCCTACATAATCTGCATCTGAATAACCTACTAAGTCTAATCCAGATTCTACAGGATACCATTAGCCAAGTTCAGGTGTACCCTTTAGATATCTTAGTATCCTTTTCACAGAACTCATGTGGGATTCTTTAGCGTCAATCTGAAATCTAGCACATATACATGTAAGAAATAAGATATCTGGTCTGCTAGCTGTTAGATAGAGGAGTAATCCAATGGCTGCTCTATAAATCCTCTGGTCAAAAGACCTACCCTTCTCAACTCTATCAAGAATAGTATTGGTGGCCATGTGGGTTCTTATGACAGAGGCATTCTCCTTCCCAAACCTCTTGATGAGCTCACTGGTATACTTGGATTGGGATATGAAAATTCCATCTACAGATTGCTTTACTTGAAGACCAAGAAAGTAGGATAGTTCCCCCATGCTACTCATATCAAATATAGACTGCATGAGGTCAGCAAACCTTTTGGAAAGTTTTTGATCTGTTGTGTGAAATATGATATCATCTAAATATATTTATACTAGAAGTAATTTATTTATATGTGCTCTAGTGAGGAGTGTTTTATCCACCTTACCTCTTACAAAAGAGTGTTCTAGAAGAAAGGTGGATAAGGTCTTATACCAAGCTCTTGGAGCTTGCTTCAGACCCTATAATGCTTTATCTAATCTATAAACAAAAGAGGGATTGGATGGATTGACAAAACTTGGTGGTTGCTCCGCATATATTTCTTCTTGAAGAGTTCAATTTAGGAATGCACTCTTCACATCCATCTGATAGACCTTTAACTTCATATGTGCAACATAAGCAAGAAACATCCTGATTGCTTCCAGCCTTGCCACTAGAGCAAATGTCTGGTTGAAATCAATTCCCTCCTCTTGCCTATATCCTTGAGCAACAAGCCTGGCCTTGTTTCTAACAATGACTCCAGTTAAGTCCATTTTGTTCTTGTATACCCATTTGGTTCCAATTATTGTGTAATTTCTTGGTCTTTCAGCCAAGCTCTAGACATTGTTCCTTTCAAACTGATCTAGTTCTTCTTGCATAGCAGCTATCTAGTGAGGGTCATTGTCTGCCTCTTCAAGCTTCTTTGGCTCATATTATGAGAGGAAACATTGTAGCATAGTCTCATTTGTTATTTGATTCCTTGTCTTCACTCCCACTGTCACATCTCCTATAAACTGAGTTGGAGGGTGATCCTTTAGGGTCATCCTAGTTCTTGTTGAACTATTTAGTGGATTCACTTCTTCATGAACTTCTTCTTGCTTATTGACTGTGGGAGCATCATTTTCATTCACTAGAGGAATCTCTGGTGTTTGGTAGAGCTGATGCTCTAATGTCATCCTCATCTGCAGCAGAGTCTTCATATGAATCATTATCATCTTTTTGTGTGCCTTTGTCCTGGCAATCTGATGAGTGATCCATGATGCTGAGCCTTTCCACTTGATCTGCTATCTAGTCTTCTTCCTACAATATAGTATTGGTGGAAGTTTCCTTCCCCTTGGAGAACATGTTAGTTTCATCAAATACAACGTGCATTGACTCCTCAATTTTGAGAGAGCCCTTATTATAACACCTATAGGCCTTGCTTATTGAGGAATATCCCATCATCAGCCTTCTTGTCAAATTTGGCAAGATGACTCTTCCCATTGTTAAGAATGAAGCAAGTACACCCAAAAATCCTAAGGAATGTGACTATAGGTGTCTTTCCCCTCAATAACTCATAGGGAGTCTTCAACTTAGTGTTGTGAATGAGACTTCTATTCAGACCATAGTTGGCAGTATTTACTGCCTCAGCCCAAAAGGACTTTGGTAAATTGAATTCAGCTAATAATGTCCTTCCTGATTCAATTAGAGTTCTATTTTTCCTTTCAGCCACACCATTTTGTTGGGGGGTTCTAAGAGATGAAAAGCTTTGTCTTATTACCTCATCCTCACAAAATCTATAAATTAACAAATTTTCAAACTCAGTACCATGATCACTTCTGATCATAGCAACATGAGTATTGAGTTCAGATTCAATCTGTCTAATGAATCTTACGAGGATCTTGAAGGTTTCTGACTTATCTTTTAGAAAGAACACCCAGCGAAACCTAGAAAAATCATCTAAAATGACTAATGTATAGGACATGCCTGCTAAGATTTAAGTGGAGATAGGACCAAATAGGTCCATGTGCAATAGATATAGGATTCCAGGGGAATCATTCTTACTAATTGGTTTGAATGATGACTTGGCCTGCTTTCCTAGTTGGCAGGCTCTACATGGATGGTCTTTCTTAAACTTACCAATTGGTAAGCCTCTTACTAGGTTAAGTTTAGATAGCTTGGCTATTGTATTAAGATTTAGGTGACCAAGTCTTCTATGCCACAGTTTATTGTTCTCTAGGTAGGAATTAAACAAACAAAACTTTGACTTAGCATACTCAAAATCTACCACAAAGACCTTACCCTTTCTAAGTCTAGTCAATACAATTTGGTTAGTTATAGAACTAACTATATGACATAAGTACTTAGTGAATACAACTTTGTATTCACCATCACAAAGCTGACTAATACTAATTAGATTATGTTGAAGTCCTTCAACATAAGCCATCTTAGAAAAGGAGATTTCCCAAATCCTGAGAAAACCATATCCTTTGGTTTGACTAGAGAGGGAATTCCCAAAAATTACCTTGGGGACTTCCTTTGCCTTGTAGTTTTCCAGGAATTCTTTTGCTCCAGTCATACGCATGGAGCATCCACTATCATGATGCCACTGCTAGTTTGTGGTAGAATAGTCCCCTCTCTGCATATGAAATTAAACATTATAATAGACCCTCTCTTGTTGGGGTCTCTTTTTTCTATCATCATATAGAGTTATGAAAGAGTAAGTTGGTCTTTCAGTATACCCCTTAAGGTGAAGAAGTGTTGGTTTATTATGCCAGCAATATTTGGCCTTGTGCCCAAATTTAGAGCAACAAAAGCATCTAGAGTTGTAAATAGTAATAAAAGAGAGAGATCAAGATGTTTGAAAATTTCTTGCTGGAAATATGCGTCGAGAAAAAATCAACGCATCTTTGGAGTTACGTTGAGTGTAATTCGACGTGTCTGCATAGTTATGTCGATAATAATTTGATGCAGAGTATTGGTTGCATTGAATGGAATTCGACGCACCCTCAAACTTGCTTCGAGTTGATGTCGAAGCATATGCAGAATTTCTTCGAGTTACATTTGACACACCTTTAAAATTGCGTCGAGTTCTAGTCGACTCATAATTCCTTTTATTAAGAATTTTAGAATTGTTTATTGACTTTCCTAAGGGGTTTTTACCTAGAATTCCTGTTTGATTAGTAGTATTTACCCTATTGAATACAATGAGTTTATTAAGGTTATTATTTTGTTCTTCACATGATTTTATGTTGTTATTCGGTTGGTTTATGCTAGATCTAATGAACACTATAGGATTTTCCCAGGCAGGTTTGTAGGGATTAGTGTGCTGGAGGATGGATCTTCTCCTAAAAAAAGATGTTTGAATCTCATGGAGAGTTTTTGACTCCTCCCATTGAGTGAGTCCACAAAGGCTTTTGCCTTTCTAAGCTCTTCTTTTAGATTAGAATTTTCATTAGCTAATGTATCAATTTCTTTTTCTTTCCTATACATTTGGCTTCGTAATTCAAAGTTGATTGAATACAGATTTTCTTTCCTAAGGTCTTCTAGTTCTTCTCTAAGTGTGTTAAGTTCTTTTTGGCTGTTAATATAATCTTGACAAAAATATTTAAAACATTCTTTAAAGTTTGCTGAAGTGAAATCAAAGTCATCAAATATAGTTACCTGATTTTCTACAGTAGAGTCTTCCAAAGCCATTAAACATGCTTCTTCAACTGCACACTCTGCATCGCTGTCAAATGAAGAGGAACTTGACTCAGACTCTGAGTCACTCCAAGTTTCAGCAATGAAATCTTTACCATTCTTCTTATCCTTTCTCCTGAAGGATTTCATCTTGTGCTACTTCTTGCTGCTTTTGTCCCTTTGCTCTTCAGGACATTCTGGTGCAATGTGCCCAGACTTTCTGCAAGAAAAACACATTACTTCCTGTTTAGGAGTTTTATCAAACCATAGTTTGCTTGAACTACTCTCCTTTCTTCTAGAGTCTTTTGACTTGACCCATCTTGTGAATCTCATAGCCAAGAGGTTGAACATCTCTTCCTCAGAGATGGAGTGCTCTCCTTCGGCAGCCTTTAGAGCAATTGTCCTCTCTTTAGGAGTTGAAATCTTTTATGTGGCTTCAGTTTCAGCTCTACTTTTTAGAAGTAGCTCATAGGATTTGAGCTTTCCAAGTAGAGCATCTGTATATATCTCTCCGTGGAATCTGGACTCTCTAATGGCCCAGATCTTTGAATCCCAAGTGCTTGGGAAATACATGAGGAGTTTGTCATTGATCTCTGTCAATGATATCTCTTTGTATAATCCCTTGAGCTCATTTATGATCACGCTAAACCTATCATACATCTCAACTACATTCTCTTCTACTTTCTTTTGAAAGTTCTTATATTGGGATATGAGAAGGGACTTCTTATCCTTTCTTTCATCAGAGCTTCCTTCTACTAGTCTAGTCACAGATTCCCAGATCTCTTTTGCTAAGTTGCAGTCAGCCACCTTTTGGAAGATGTCATCGGACATTGTTGATACCAGAATATTCATGGTTTGGCATCCCATGCCTTCACCTTCTTTTCAGCTTCATTCCACTCTCATCTAGGGACAACTTCTTGTGTCACTGTCCCATTTGCATCTTTTTTTAGTGGAGCTGGGGGACCTGAGATAACAACATTAAAAATTTCTTCATCAATGAAGTTCATACATAATGTTATTCTGGCCTTCCAGAGTGTAAACATATTAAGATTACACACTAGTGGTCTTGTTGATGCATAGTCCTTAGAACTCATTTTTCTGAAATAGTTTTTAAAGTAGAAATATGTGAAAGGTGATCATTTGTTCAAGGTGTTAGCCTTTTTATGATCAACCTGACTCTGATACCAATTGAAAATGCATAGTGTAACATCTGCGTATTCTCTAGAGGGGGGTGAATAGAGTTTTAAAAACATTTATCCTAGATATTCGCACACAAAACTACTATAATAACTATGCAATCAACACAACCAACAAAGAATAAAATAATACATAAAGTAGGAAACAGTAAATAGTAAAAGAACAACAAAGAAAAGCACAGCTCTGAAGACACAGAATTTTATAGTGGTTCCCCAAAATATGGATAGTCCACTCTTCTACCACCTTGGTAGAATTGCACTATCTAGTGCTTGAGTCTTTTGATAAGGAGACTCTCAGAACTAGCACACAGTCTTTTGATTAGGAGACTCATAGAACCACACACAGAGTCTTTTGACAAGGAGACTCTTAGAACCACTGATTCTTTTGATAAGGAGACTCTTAGAACCACTGAATCCTTTAGAGAGAGATTCTTAGGACTCTTTCTCAGTTACAGAATAAAAATGCAGAAGTAAAGAAGATAATGAAGAAGAAGAAGAGAAGGATTCTCCTGTATGAATCCTTCCACAGCTATCACACGGGATGCTATCTTTTGATGTTCTTTAGGATCTGTATATAATGAACCCTTGCTTATGGTAGAGAAGAATGCAAGGGTTATGAGCTTGTGATCCTTATGATCTCTGTACTCTAGTTTGCTTCCTGTTGTAAGATGTGAAGAAGAAGAGCAGCCTTGTTTTTATTCCTGTACAGAGTAGTTTTTGTTTTCTGTCTGAGTGAGAGATTGAGCAAGAAGAAGAAGACAGAGTAATTCTCTCTTAGTTTTTGTTCTCTTCTTTCTTCTGCATATTTATTCTTTGTTGAATAGTGTTTGAATTTCTTTCCTCTTCTGTTCTACTCTAGAAGGAATATCCTTTGGACAATAAGTGTTCCTTTCTATTTCTATTTCCTGACCCATCAATCTAATTTGAATAACTTCCAAGAATGTCTTTATTGTCTCTCTGGAGTACTCCATGTTTGATCGGTAGGCGCCCTTAGAGGGGGGGGGGGGTGAATAAGGGTTTTAAAACTTTTTCCTATATTTTGAATATCTTGAAATAATAAGATATTAAGATAATGGGAAATCAAACAAACTAAGTAAAATAAATAGAGACATGTTTATTAATATGAAAAATGGGTTTACAAAACTTGATTTCTATAACGCTAGAAATCGGTGGCGAACAATAATAAACTCTTTTTGTTTTCTATCCCGATTCGCATCCCCATGAACCGGTGGCCCTAGCCTATCCTTCCCTGGATTCAGCCTCAAGCCGCTCTAGCCAATCCTACCCCGGATATGGCCTTGAGCACCCCATAGACCTAACCTAGATCTAGTCGCCAAAACGAGGCGAATTTCTGCACTAAGTCCTACCCAGACCTAGTCACCAACACGAGGCGAATTCTCTAATGGTTTACAAAGAATATGAAATGATAATAATAAAAACTCCCTCTTGAAGAACTTCTGAAGTTGGATACGATGATCCGCTGTAGAATAAGCGTTGTTGAAGCGGACGTCGTTTGGATCCGGCATGAAGAAGTCCTCCTTCAAAAATTCGCAGAGCTTTGGTGGGAGATCAACTTTCGGCCAAGTCAGGCTCTGGAATTCTAGCACTCAACTTCTCTCTCTGATGGTTGTCTAAAATAAGAGAAGAGGGATCCTATTAATAGCCTTAGCGCTAGTGCCTGCGCTAGCACTACCGGTCGCTCTATCCCATATTAGGACATATACTGCGCTGCAGAATCTTTAATCCGAGGAAACATTTCCATCTTGCCTTTTTTGCTCTGCGCTACCGCCTGCACTATCCGCTACCGCCTGGCGCTAGCGTCTTCTAAATGTGCTCCCCGGATTGCGCTAATCATCACTAGCGCCGGGCGCTAGGTGCTACCGCCGACACTAGTGGCCATGTTTGATTTATTGGCTCAATTTTGGGGGCAACCTTCTTATGTTATCCTTGAGTCATATGGACTTTGTTTCCTGCACACTTAAACACATAGGATTTGTTATTCTAAAACCTAGGAAATGCGGAAGTCCATATTCCAACAAACTCCCCCTTTTGATAATAACAAATCCATTAATGATAAATCAGAGCATTAATCTATAAGCATGATGAAACCTACTTGTGTGTATGAGAGAGTGATGACTTAGGATAATTATCGATTTTAGTATTTAGAATTGCTCCCCCTAAATACATGCCCCCCTAAGTGAATGCTCCCCTAATATGTAAGCTATCATCTTAATTAATCATGTTACTTTTCCATTTTGATAGCGGATTTTATTTATCATCTTAGTTCTCCCCCTTTTGTTATTAGCAAATTTGGGTAAGGAAGCAAAACACATACAAGTTTTGAACATAAGATAAATGCATGATCGAGCATTGAGAGAGAAGTAAATGATAAGGAGTTTTAGAATAATTTTCCTAGAAATAAATCAGAGTTTTTAGCATAAGTATGTTCATAGAAATAAATCAGAGTTTTTAGCTTTTAAAAGGAATAATATATCATTTACCATGCAAGTCTACCATTTGAAAAACTATTTTGAGTTGGAAAACTTGAGATAAGCATGAAAAGAATACAAGGTAAACGTAATGATGTGGAAGACTTATATAAATACAACAAACATCTTTGTGCAAGGCATGATGATTCATTAAAAGAAATATGAGTGAAGGTCCAAAAATGAAAAAGATGTTTTTGTAAATCATTTTTCTTTGAAAATCTTTGAAGATTATCATGAAGTAACCAAGCATGAAAGAGATGTATGAAAAAAGAGAGACTACTATAATGTTATTCCAATTCATAAATTCAAAACAAACCAAACATTGTAGAGAGCATGCTAGGTTATCTAGTGCATTTAGATATAAAAAGTATTATAGAATTAGTATTAGAATCCATTACACATGAGAAGAAGTGTTATGGAAGATAATGATGTGCACATAAGTGTATTTTTAAAAGAGTAAAAAAATGTTATAATAAAAAATACAAGACATATGTAGAGTAATGTGCACAATAAAACACAAATAAGATTACTTCCACACACTTTTAATGCACAAAAAAATGTACAACAACCAAGGTGCTTTGCACACATAATGCTCATTAAGACTTATCAGGATGTAAAGTAGTGCTCGGGGGATCACACACTTTATTTTTCAATATTGATTATTTGTGATCCGGTGTACTTAAAAATAAGTGATTTTTTTAAAAAATGAAGGTTTGCACAAGACACTTTACTATTCTTTCCAAGGTGCTCAACCTCACAACGCTTATTAAGACTTATCAGGAGGTTCAAGTAGTGCTATGTAGAGTTATCTTTGTCAATTTATTTCATGATTTTTTTTGTACAAAGTTCTCTAAATACACTTGCTTTGCAAACCAATTAAATTTTGAAAGTACAACCACTTTTCTTTATATGTAATAGTGCAAATAAATGTAGTGTAGGTAAGATACTTGTGCAATTTTAATTTATTGTGCAATTACAATACACTAGCAAGCATCTTTAGATTAAAAAACACATGTAGACTTAGCCAAAAAGTAAGTGAAGAAATATCATTATCAACCATAAAACATTTACTCATACTTAGAGGCATGCTAAGCATGGTTCTACACTACTTTTACAATATAATTGATGCACATATAAATAGATATATCAAAGCATGATAAGAACAATATTCAAAGTAGTTTGACAAGATAAATTGTAACATTGTAGAAGTTCTAAATGATAGATTAAATAATGCTTGATTTTCACTATAAAGTCCATACAGTTTTTATGATACTTTTTATGTTTTATATTTTTGTATTTGATTTTTGCATTTAGAAATAGAATTTAAACAAATGAACAAAGAATAAGGAGTAAAAGAAATATTTTTTGTAATTTGGCTTTTGTCTATTTTTGTTTGTTTTAATTTTTCTAAAATCAATTCAAAACAGAACTACAAAACTATGTAGTACATATAATAGAGCATAATTTTATGTATTTTATAAAATTTTAAAAATACATAAAAACAGACCCAAGAGATACTACACGCGCTATCGCTAGCGGTAGCGCTGCTTTAGTTAAATCCCCTTTTCACTTGTCATTTTGGCCATTGCACCTCATGCTCTCCCAAAAAACCCTAGAAGATAATACAGCCCACGTATATATCTAAGGTAAAACTTCATCATTTCTTATGATTATTGTTTTAAACTTTGATTTTGATGTTCAAGATAAAGATATTTGAAGTTATCAAATGGTTTTAGATGCTAGGTCTACAATGCTTGATTCTTTTATTTTTGAAGAGAGGAACTAGGACAAATCTTCATCTTTTTTATGATCTTGTTCTAAATATTTGATTTTGATGTTTGTGATGATAATTTATGAACTCATTTAAGAAAACTTTTGATTTTGATGATGGATCTAGAAGAAGGTTAGATCAAAAGGAGGATCTTCATTACTTGAAATTTTTGTTTTTCATTTTCAATTTTTATGAAGATTTCTAGTTTTGATTTTTAGATTAGATTATGTGGGTTTCTTGGATCTAGCAATTTATGATTTGGAAATATTTTATAGTAGAGAGATCTTATTATTTTAGATCAGAGGACTAGCGTTGGCGCTACTGTAGGCGCTGGTGCTAGCGCTGGCGCTAGTGATTTTTCCATAATTTTTAATTTCTCTTATAATGTGGCAGATGGCTCCTAGATCAAAGAGGAAGAAACAAGCAGGACTAGCAATGGAGACAGCCATCGTGGGTGTCCCATATTTTATGGAGTTTTCCATGCCAAGACACCACCACATCATGCAGTTGTTCACAAACTCTGAGGTATCGAATGTATTTCTTTCGGAGGGGTTTTTCATCAGAGTTTGTACGTGAGTTTTATATGCACTTGGAAGATCCATCTTAGTCAGATATGGATGGAGGAGTGTGGTCTCAGGTGCAGGGACACGTGGTGACTATCACCTATGAAAACCTGAGGGTCGTGTTTGGATTGACGGAGCATCCAGATCGGTTGGAAATAGTTGAGAAGTTAAGGGTTGATAAGGATTGGACTCAGGTGAAATTGGTGCTACATAATAGGGCATGCAAGAGTCTGATCACCTCTCTGTCGACACTTACAGTAGACACCCTAGTAGTTTAGGATGTATTATGCCACACTATTATGCTGAAGTTAGGTGATACCGCGAAGGTCACAACACAACTCAGCTATGTCTCTTATTTTATTTTGGAGGAGGAGAAATTTGACGTGGGTGATTTGTTACTCTCCTTGATTCGTTACTCATACAAGTTGCATCAACCTTCCCGCCAGAGATATAACAACTTGCCCCTTGGTGGCATCATACAAAGGGTCATTCAAATGATGTACCCTTCTATTAAGATTGGTTTTTTACTTGATAGTTTGCTTTCCTCCTATCTTCAACACCTCACACTTATGAGCTACATCCCGCCCGGATGAGCCATCAATGTCTACTCGACCACCACTCCGGCGAGGAGCGTCAGCCCGAGAGACACGAGATGGTTCATTTTATCGATTTCGAGATGATATGCGAGAACAGATGATACGGGTGGAGAAGGATATATCAGAGGTAAAGAAGTATGTGTCCGGCATGAAGAAGATGTTGAAATTTATGATCAAGGCCTTAAAGCTGAAACCGTCATCACCAGAAAGAATGGAATGGGATAGCCCTACAGAGGATCCACCAAGAAATTCTGTTCGGCGAACTAGTAGATGACGGTCACCAAGTCCAAGTGTGGAAGAGGTAGATGAGGAAGAGTAGTGGAATAGGAAGGACCAGAGGGTAACTAAGTTTTAAGTTTTGTAATAATATAGGAATTTGAACATATATTCTTGGTTACTATCTGCTAGCGCCGCCGCTACCAGCTAGTGTTATCTGTTATACTTACTTTTGTTGTTTTTGGATGTTTGGCTATCTTTATCTGGTCCTTCTTTGCTAGTTTTTGAAGGTTTTGTTTTACATTTTATTTATAAATTTGAATTCATATGAAGTGGAGATGTTTTAAGCAAATTTGAAATCATATGACTTGAGATTTTAATATCACATAGAAAATTTTGAATTCAATTTATGATATATATAAATATATACAATGAGTCTAGGAAGAATAGATTGGTCATTAGAAATAAAGGGTATGACTTTAAAATTTGATAATTTGATTTATAAAATTTTAAGTGATAAAGTCTTGTGTCTATATGATGACCATACCATGATAGCAAAACAAATAAGAAAACAAAACAAATAAATTAAGGCATATCATGAAGTAGAAATTTGTATATTTCATTTTGAAAATATTTTACTACATGCATTTGGTGATACCTAATGAATAAGAGATTTATGTATCCAAAGGGAACCAAGTGTGGTGGTTCCTTTGGGTACCCAAATATAATGTTTAGGTTTGTGAGTAGATATAGATGAATGGGTCCATTCACGTGAAGTTAAAGTTTCAGTTTTAATTTTGGGCCTCCATTCAAACCTTGGTTTCTTATGCATCAAATTTCCATTGTGATAATCTATATATTGTAGATTATGATTGTAATGATTATTGATGGTATTGTTTATAGGAAATTTATGTAATGTTGCTTTTAAGTTAGGAGAAACATGATTTTGTAAATAATGGTGATTTTGACATTGATTTACAAATACGTTGTGTTTCTTCTTCCCATTATTTGTCTTAGTAAAGATATTCATATTCAACATGTTTTTAGATATTTCTTGATATTGTGAATTTTTATTTATAATTTAAATAAGCAAGTTGATTTTTGATTTTAATTCATCATTCTTGTTCTTAAGATTATGCCTAGCTTTATTATAAGTTATTGTGCTGTTTTTAAGACTGGAAACAATAGAGTCAATATGATTTTGATAGTCATTTCTAAATTCCTCAAATGTTTCATCCATCTCCTTGATTTCAATTTTATAATTTTGGCACGTAGCACAATCATTTCTTAATGATGAATTTTCTAAAGATAATTTTTCATTATGTTCTTTTACAAAAATAATTTCTTTTTCAAGCTCCTTAAATTTTTCTTTAATATCATTACACTCAAAACAAGGTTTTGTATTTTCAATTTAAGTGACATGGGTAATGCTAGATAAATCAGAATTTGATTCTACTTTAACTTTTGCTTTTAAATCTTTATTTTCTAAGCGCAATTTGCAATTCGCATTTTTTAATTTCTTAATTTTGCACTTTATAATTTGTAGCAATTGTAAAGTAGAAATTGAGTTGCAAACAGTAAGAGGATTTGATTTTCTTACAGTGCTTTTAGATGTTGTGAGATTTGAGCATGAATCTTCTTTGTTATCTTCATCTATTAGGTATTCCTCTTCTAAAGAAAGGATTTCTTCTTTTCCACTTGATGTGCACTCCATTGATCCATCACGAGAGGAGTTTTCTTCATCATTTGTGCAATCTTGTATGTTCTCCACTTCTTGTATTTGTTACATACCAGTAGATGGAGAATCATACATTTCTTCAAGAAAATTCCAAACTTTATATCCACTAGAAAAACAAAATATTAATTTGAAAACTTCATTTGATAAACCACAAAATAAATAGTGTTTGGCTTATGCATTTAGATGACGTTCCTTTTTATTTGATTCAACCGCTGGTCTAACTATTGCTAAATTCCATGCTTCGATATCTATAGTTTTAATAAAATTTTCAATTAAAACTGTCCATCCTCTATAATTTGTCCTTTTAAATAAAGGTGGTGCTAGTGATTTTTCTTCTTCATAAAAATTTACCCCACTAATAGAAGCGAGATCATGAGACGCCATTATTCTCGGTTGTTAAGCCGATTGGAATAAAACCCCTCTGATACCACTTGTTGGATCGGTAGGCGCCCTTAGAGGGGGGGGGGGGGGGGGGGGGGGGAAGAACAAGGGTTTTAAAACTTTTTCTTATATTTTTAATATCTTCAAATAATAAGAGATTAAGATGGTGAGAAATCAAACAAATTAAGTAAAATAAAATAGAGACATGTTTTATTAATATGAAATATGGGTTTGCAAAACTTGATTTATATAGTGCTAGAAATCGGTGGCGAATAATAATAAACTCTTTTTGTTTTCTATCCCGACTCGCATCCCCACCAACTAGTGGCCCTAGCCTATCCGTCCCCAGATTCGGCCTAAAGCCGCTCTAGCCAATCCTACCCCGGATATGGCCTTGAGCACCTCCTAGACCAAACCTAGATCTAGTCGCCAACACGAGGTGAATTTCTGCCCTAAGTCCTACCTAGGCCTAGTCGCCAACACGAGGCAAATTCTCTAACGGTTTACAAAGAATATGAAATGATAATAATAAAAACTCCCTCTTGAAGAACTTTTGAAGTTGGAGACGATGATCCGCTGTAGAATAAGAGTTGTTGAAGCGGACGTCGTTTTGATCCAGCAGGAAGAAGTCCTCCTTCAGAAATTTGCAGAGCTTTGGTGGGAGATCAACTTTCGGCCAAGTCAGGCTATGCAATTCTAGCACTCAACCTCTCTCTCTCTAATAGTTGTCTAAAACAAGAGAAGAAGGGTCCTATTTATAGCCTTAGCGCTAGCGCCTGCGCGATCGCTACCACCGACGCTATCCCATATTAGGACATATTCTGTGCGGGAGAATCTTCAATCCGAGGAAACATTTCCGTCTTGCCTCTTGTGCTTCGCGCTACCGCCTGCGCTATTCGCTACCGCCTGGCGCTAGCGCCTTCAAAATCTGCTCCCGGGATTGCGCTAATCATTGCTAGCATCGGGTGCTAGGTGCTACCGCCGGCGCTAGTAGGCATGTTGGATTTATTGGCTAAAATTTGGAGGCAACCTTCTTATATTATCCTTGAGTCATATGGACTTTGTTTCCTGCACACTTAAACACACAAGATCAAATACACATAGGATTTGTTATTCTCAAACCTAGGAGATGCGGAAGACAATGTTCCAACACTCTATTCCATTCTTGGCAATAAACGAGCTGCTAGAAGTCAGGTTATAGCCTTGGACACCTTATGAAAAAGCATTACAAAAGAAAGCAGAAAACCTTCAATTTATGTCTGTATTCGACGTATCATCAATTTCTTTTTGCCTCTATTCGATGCAACTCTGAGTTCTTATAGAATCAGCTTCATAATCCTTCTTAGCTCTTACTGAACTCAGATATCGACATTGTGTTGAATCCTTATCGACGTATCCGTCGAGTTGAGGACTTGAACTTTGAGCTTCATCTTCTGCGTCGAATTCAAGTCGAAGTTGCATTGACTTCAGATGTTGCTTTGACAGGTGCTGTCTTCTGCGTTGAGAAAATTTTGACATTGCGTCGATTGAACTTATACTTTGAATTTAGTCTGAGTTTCTTCTACTTGTATTTGAAGTTGCTTTGACTTTCAGTCGAAGTTGCGTCGACTTCCAGTCGATGTTGCATCGACTTTTATTCTACGCAAGTTGATACGCTAAAATTAATCTTTTTATAAAAGCCCTTTCTTTTTTTCTTTAACTTTAACCTTAGGCGGACGTTTTCGAAGAGTCCCGCGAGTAATTATACTTCGAGGAATTACCCGTTATCCTATCGAAAGATAGAAGTAACGGCCTTTTCCTCTTTCGAAATATCGAGGATTATTCTTTGGCCGCGTCGCCAAAAGCTAAGTAGAAAGGGTTTGACAGGCTTATGTTTGAAATGAAAGTTGAAAGCTTTTTGAATATGTGGTTGCAACAATTTTGTGAGTTGTTGCAACAATTCTTTAAGAGATCGTTTTAAAACTTCTTTTGCCTTGAGCTAGTTCCAACAACCAAAGAGTTGTTGCAACAATTTTTTAAGTGTTTAAAAGAGAGTTTTAAAAATTGCTTTGGGGAGAAAGATTTTGGGTTTATATAATTATCCGGACTAAAATCAATAAAGGCAAGTGGATCTTATCGATAGTAGTAAAGGATATTTCTTTTGAAATATCAAGGTTGTTTTTTTCCAAGGTCGTATCGATTATTTCTACTTCTTAGGAGCGCGCTATTATTTTATCGAAAAGAGTTTTGAATTGATTTTTATAATTTTATAGAAAAACTAATGACAAAAATTAAGGTTGGCGTGCGTTTAACGATAATTGTGATAAAAAGCGAGAAAGCACGAAAATGTTAATTTAGAAAGTAGTTTTGCTTAGATTTTTTTAGAGTTTTATAAAGCGATAATGATAACTACGGTGATTTTAAGTGATTGAGCGTTTAGCGGAATTAGCAAAAAGCAATTATATTAAAAACAAAAGACGCACTAATTGAAAACGCACACACTCTACGAAATTAAAATGAAAGCGGTAAATTGCAGAAATTAAAGAAATGCAATCCCTACCCAAATAGGTAGAGGGGAAATAAATGCGTGAGCGAGTCCTATCCAAATGGATAGGTGGGAAATAAATGCGTGACAAGTTCTATCCAAATGGATAGGCGGGAAATAAATGCGTGACAAGTCCTATCCAAATGGATAGGCGGGAAATAAATGCGTGACAGAAATAAAAGCTATTGAATTATAAAAAAGGCGCAAAATTTATCCTCCTACACACACACACCCTTACTTGAAATGAAATCTAAGTTAAAAGAAAACAAAAATTCTATACTAGCACACACACACACACACTTAATTTAATTGAAAACTAAGTTAAAGAAAACAAAAATTAACTCATACACTCACACACACAACATAAATGAAACTAAGTTAAAAGAAAATAAAATCTATTCTCCTACACTCACACACCCTTACTAAAAATGAAATCTAAGTTAAAATAAAACAAAATCTATACTAGCACACACACACACACTTACTTTAATTGAAAACTAAGTTAAAGAAAACAAAAATTAACTCATACACTCACACACACAACATAAATGAAACTAAGTTAAAAGAAAATAAAATCTATTCTCCTACACTCACACACCCTTACTAAAAATGAAATCTAAGTTAAAATAAAACAAAATCTATACTAGCACACACACACACTTACTTTAATAAAAACTACAAAAGCACTAAAAAACTAAAAATAAAAATTAAAATTCAAAAAAGAGAAAAATTAACCTAAACTCCTACACTCACACACACAAATTATGAAACCATCTAAAAAGTTACAAAAAAACTAAAAACATGAAAATTAGCCTCATACACACACACACCCAGATTAAAATGGACAACTAATTATAATAACAAAAATTACAAAAACTAAAAAAAAGAGAAAGAAAGAAGAAAAAAGAGAGAACACACACACACACTTAACCAAAACAAAGATAAGAGAATTACAAAGAAGCAAATCTATTTCATTTCCATCATAAAGAGGTTACAAAACAAGAGAGAGAAAATGCAAAAAGAGAGCTAAAACATGAAAACAGCAAAAATTGGTCCACAATCTTAAGAAGAGGTCTCAAAATTTTGAACCCCCACACTCAGCTGAATCTGGCTATTTATAGGAAAATTTTTGGAATTACACGCCCTCGGACACGGGCGTGTCTGAGGGCGTGTACGGCTTGGGGTGCGAATAGCCAGAACAGCTGGATCCAGGCAGGCATCTGGAAGGCTTGACCGGCGACTTTGGAAGTACACGGGCGTGACCAAGTACACGGCCTCGGTCACGGGCGTGACCTAGGTCGGTTTGCTGGAGCTTGAACTGGGCGTGACACCTGGCGTGTCCTTTGTTCTTCTGGAAGGAATTGATGGGTCATGGGCGTGTCTGAAATGTCACGGGCGTGGCTGAAATGTCACGGCCGTGACTTTGTCTTTTTGGATGAAATGCTTCAAGTGGCTGGAATCTGGGATGGATATCCAACACGGGCGTGACCAAGTACACGACCTCGGTCACGGGCGTGACCGAGGGCGTGACTTGATGTTTGAGCCGGAAAAAGAACAGAGAGAAGAAAATGTTAGGGATTATTGAACACGCCCTTGGACACGGGCGTGTCCAAGGGCGTGTCTTAACAAAAAGACAGAAAGTTTATTAAATTAAAATAAAACTTAGTTAAAAGTTTAAAATAACAAAAACAAACAATTTATTTATTTAATTACATAGATTATTTATAATTCTAAGCAAAAATACACTAAAAACTATATAGAAAAACACGTATAATTACTATTCATCAAACACCCCCATACTTAAGCTTTTGCTATTCCAGAGCAAAAGTAAGGGATACCTATAAGACGTTTAATAAAATTTCTAATTTACTAAAGTTTTTATTAAATCAAAAGTAAGATCGAAATAAATTTAGGGTATTTAAAGAGGTAAGTCCAAAACTATGAAAGTAATTTAAAAAGAGCGAAAAAATTTTAGCGAGGCTTCTAAAGTTAGCTAAATAGCGTCGATTATTGCAGTCTTTGGTACCTTTTAATTAGAATAAAATTATATAAAACTTTAACTTTTTTAAGAAAGTTTTTAAGAATAAATAAAGCCTACTAATTATGCTCTCCCAAACTTTTTTAAATTAAAATCTAGGTACAATTTTATTGGCTAAGGGGTAGGGGAAAAAGGTAGCCTTGGCAAAAAGAAGAGTGCTTGGATTTAGGGGTGATGGATTGTATCCTCTCACCCCACCTTTTTGGTGGTTTTGCTTTGATTCCCAGCGTTGGTTTACGCAGGAGAATTGAAATCTTTTCTAAACTTAACCCAATGCCCGTGTTTACGGAATTTTAATTTTTTATTCCCATTGACACGGGATTTCTGTTAACAATATTGGGTGCCTGTGTTTACGGAATCTTTTTATTCCCATTGACATAGGATTTCTTTTAAAACTCCTACTTTTATTATTTTTATGCCAAGCTAAGGGGTGTTTATAAGGGGGTTTCAAGAGAAATTCTAGATTAATAAAAAAAGATTTTTGAGAGCAAGTTTAGTAGATTAAAAATATTCCCAAAGTTTCACAAGTTTAGAGTTAGAATAATTGAATCTAAAGATGGTTTGCCAATATAATACAAAAAGGAATCTATTTAGGGTAAACCCGAGGTAGTGCTAAAAATTCTGTTCTCAAATTAAATTAAGATCGCAAGATTTTCTTTACTACTGAAAATTCCTCGATTTAAATTTTTCAAACTATGAAATAAATAAAATTGTTTTAGCAAATCATAAATAATGAAAAACGCTTAAAGATAAGACTAACCTAGCCTTGGAAATAACAAAAAGCTAAGTGGGGGTTTTATTTTATTTTTGGATTTTTTGATAAGTTTTTCAAATTTTTTTTTTAAATTTTTAAGATATGATGTTTTTTGGATTTTTGATTTTCTTTATAACAAAATGCATATGTAAATACTAAAAAAAAAGAAGAAAATTAAGAAAAGTAAAAATACATACAAAATATTTTTGATTTTTTCTAAAATTTTTTTTTCATCATATATTTTTTTGATTTTTTTAATTTTGTTAAAAATATGTACATTAATAAAAAAAAGGGAAAGAAAAGAAAAGAGAGAAGGAAAAACATTTTTGGTGTTATGACAAAATGAATTTTGTTATAACAAATTTTTAAGTACATTTTTCATCATTTTTTTTCTAAGTTAATTAATGATTTTTTTGGATTTTTCATTTGATTTCCTATTTACATATTAAATTGTTTTTACAAAAAGAAAAGAAAAATGAAAAGAGGGACAAAGATGTTGCAACATAATTTTCTTATGTCATAACAAATTTTGTTATGTTATAACAAATAAGTTTTATGTTGTAACAAATTTTTCATATAAAATTTTTTTGTTTTTTCTAATATGGGAGGGGCAAACATAATTACAAAAAGAGGGAAAACACGCCCCCATACTTAAAGCCAACATTGTCCTCAATGTTGAAGTTAAGTGTGAGGAACGAAAATATTTACAAAAATGTGAAGATTTAATTACAAGATAGAAAAAATATATACAAGAATAGTTACAAATAAAACAGAACTCCACGAATATATACAAAATTGTTTTTTTGGTTTGTTTTAGTTTTCCTAAATGTACAAAACACGAATAAAATACGTATAAAAGAAGTTAAAAGTATATATGTGATCATATTTTTTTGGGGTATGATAAAAATAAATTTTTATCATCATTTTTATTTTATTATTTATATTATATTTTTTTTTGTTTTGGTTTTAATTTTGAAATATGCATGTTTTAAAATATATCAAAATTTTAAGAAAGATAAAAATAAAGTAAATAAAGAAAAAGCTTTAAGATAAAAAGCAAGGAAGAAATAAGAGAAATAAAAAGGTAAAAGTAACGGGGTTTTCTCGTTTCGAAATATCAACAAAAATCCCCTCTCGGGTCTGTCGAGTAATCCTACTTTGAGAAACTTCCTATTGTCTTATCTTAAAATTCCCAAAATTCTTTTTGATTTTTGTTTTAAAGTTTTTGCATTATTTTATTTTGTTTTATGTTTCCTTTTTTAAAAAAGAATGATAATTTAAAATATGCATAATTATTAATAATATTTTTCATTTTGTTTTATTATAATTATTTATTATTATTATTTATTATTATTATTAATTATATTTTTGTTTAAGTTTTTTAAGTTTTTTTTTTTGAAATGAAAATTTATTTCATCATTTTTTTTGTTGTAAATAAGAACAATAAAAGAGCGTAATTGGATAAATATGGGGGTGCCTCCCATGAGCGCTTTGTTTACCGTCTCGTAGCTTGACGCGTTGGCGGGGTACGATCTTTTTAGAGGTGGGGGAGGGGTATGGAATTTAGCATCCCTCCCAGTTGGTCCCCCGCGTGGTAGAGTTTTAGTCGGTGACCGTTAACTTTTAATTCGCCTTTTTCCGGGTGGGTGATAAGGACGGTCCCGTATGGCCAAACCTCTTTCACTTGAAAGGGGCCGGACCAGCGGGATTTTAGTTTCCCCGGAAAAAGACGAAGACGCGAATTATATAGGAGGACGAGATCGCCCGGCGCAAATGATTTTGGAAATTTAATTTTTCGGTCGTGGTAAAATTTCGAGCGTTCCTTATAAAATTTATTACTCTCGTAGGCGTTCGCACGCCATTCATCGAGTTCGTTTAATTGGAATTTCCGGTTTTCGGCGGTTAAATTATGATCGAGATTTAAAAGTTTTAACGCCCAGAAAGCGCGGTGCTCTAATTCTACGGGCAAATGGCACGCCTTGCCGTAGACTAATCGATAAGGCGTACAACCGATTGCGTTCTTGTATGCCGTACGATATACCCACAGCGCGTCGTCTAATTTAATCGCCCAATCCTTCCTATTTATTGAAACGGTTTTTTCTAATATGCGTTTAATTTCTCGATTTACTACCTCCACTTGGCCGCTCGTTTGGGGGTGATAGGCGGTGGCGAGCTTATGCGTAATGCCATATTTGGTTAATGTTTTTGCAAACTGGGCGTTGCAAAAGTGCGTACCCCTATCACTAACTATTGCACGGGGCGTACGGAAGCGAGAAAATAAATTTTTAAGAAATTTGACGACGGCTCTCGCATCGTTGGTGGGGAGAGCTTGCGCTTCCGCCCACCTAGATACGTAGTCGACCGCCACTAAAATGTAGCGATTTGTATATGAAGGAGGTAGGGGGCCTATGAAATCTATGCCCCATAAATCAAAAATCTCGCATTCTAAATAAAAATTTTGGGGCATCTCGTCGCGACGAGAGATTTTACCCGACCGTTGACAGCTATCGCATGCGCTCACAAAGGTGTGAGCGTCTTTGAAGAGAGCGGGCCAATAAAAGCCTGCCTCCAGCGCCTTCTGCGCGGTCCAGTTGGCTTGATAATGCCCCCGACCGGCCCCTCGTGGCAGTGCCGTAAAATTTGCGCACCCTCCTCGCTCGAAACGCATCTCCGCACGACCTTGTCTGCGTAGATGCGAAATAAGAAAGGGTCCTCCCAAAAGTAATTTTTCAAATTAGAAAAGAATTTCTTCTTTTGCTGTTTTGAAAAGTCTTTCGGGAGCACCCGCGCAACTAAATAGTTGGCGTAGTCTGCGAACCAAGGTGAGGAAGAAGTTTTTAAATTATTTAAAGCTAAAAGACGCTCCTCGGGAAATCGATCATCGATTTCCGGTTCGAAGAGCGCTTCCGCGATTGGGTGTTCTAAACGATAAAGGTGGTCGGCCGCTAAATTTTCGGCCCCCTTCTTATCCCGGATCTCTAAATCGAATTCTTGTAATAGGAGGATCCATCGAAGAAGGCGGGGCTTAGCGTCCATTTTTTCTAATAAATATTTAAGTGCGGTGTGGTCGGTAAATATTATAATTTTAGAAAGCATGACGTAGGGCCTAAACTTATCTATGGCGAAGACGACGGCAAGGAGTTCCTTTTCCGTTGTCGTGTAATTAGCCTGTGTGGCCGTGAGCGTGCGGGACGCGTAGTAGATAGGATGAAAATATTAATTTACGCGTTGGCCTAATACGGCCCCTACCGCTATATCGCTCGCGTCGCACATAATCTCAAACGGAAGGGTCCAATCGGGCGCCACCAGAATGGGAGAATGGATATGTTTATTTTTTATGGCATTGAATGCCTCTACGCACGCGCTATCAAAAATGAATGGAGATTCTTTCTCCAGGAGGTGGGTTAGCGGTTTTGTTATTTTGGAAAATTTTTGAATAAACCGCCTATAGAAACCCGCGTAGCCAAGAAAACTACGAATTGATTTTATATTTGATGGCGCGGGGAGTTTTTCAATTATTTCGACCTTGGCCTTGTCGACCTCCATCCCTCTTTCAGAAATTTTGTGGCCGAGAACTAAGCCTTCTCGAACCATGAAATTACACTTTTCCCAGTTTAAAACCAGGTTCGTGTCTTCGCATCGTTGGAGGACTCGATCTAAATTTTGGAGGTAGTTTTGGAAGGAGTTCCCAAAAACCGAGAAGTCATCCATAAAGACTTCCATAATATCCTCTACGAGCTCTCCAAATATTGCTAGCATACATCGTTGAAATGTAGCTGGTGCGTTGCAGAGGCCGAATGGCATCCTTCGGTACGCGAAGGTACCGAAGGGGCACGTAAAGGTTGTTTTCTCCTGATCTTCGGGGGAGATTGGAATTTGTAAAAATCCCGATAGACCGTCGAGAAAACAATAATAAGGATGACCCGATAGTCGCTCCAAAATTTGATCGATAAACGGTAATGGAAAGTGGTCTTTGCGGGTGGCATCATTTAATTTTCGGTCATCGATGCACACCCTCCAACCCGTAACAGTACGGGTCGGAATTAATTCGTTATGTTGATTTGCCACTACCGTTAGACCGCCCCTTTTTATGCACGACATGAATGGGACTAACCCACGTGCTGTCGGATATAGGGTAGATAATCCCCGCATCCATTAATTTTATTACTTCAGCCTTAACGACCTCCCGCATATTCGGGTTAAGTCGTCGCTGAGGCTGGATGGTTTTGCGGGAATTATCTTCTAAGAAGATTTTGTGCGTGCAAAAAGAGGGATTTATCCCCCTAATATCGGAAATCTGCCATGCAATTGCATGGCGATGCGTGGACAAAACTTTAACTAATTCGGAGGTTTCCGAATCGGTTAAAGAAGACGAAATAATAACCGAGAGTTTTAAGTCCGCGGCGAGAAAAGCATATTTTAAATGGTCGGGGAGTGGCTTAAGCTCCAAGACCGGGGGTTCTTCGTAAGAAGTTGTTATTTTTAAACTTTTAGAATTAAAAGATTCGAAAGACGAATCTGGCGGTAGCTCGTCCAAAGGGGCGAGGTCCGCCAAATCCGGTTCGTCTAAAGTTAAAGCGAGTAATTCTGCAAGCGAAGAACATTCATCCTCGAACGCGGATTCTAAGTGAAAGCAGGAATCATCGTTCGATAAAGAGTTTCGCATCGAGGGATTAATAAGAAGGGTAACTTCGTCGTCCCCTACCCGAAGGAGGAGGCGACCGTTACTCACATCAATTAATGCGCGGGAGGTCATGAGGAAAGGGCGACCGAGGATAATTGGCACCTCGGCGTCCTCCTCGATGTCGAGGATGACGAAGTCTACTGGGAAGATAAACTTGTCAACCTTGACCAGAACGTCCTCCACTACCCCGATAGGATATTTTATCGAGCGATCTGCGAGTTGGATGCTCATTTTTGTTGGGGTGGGAACTCCCAAATCTAGTTTTTTAAAGAGGGAGAAGGGCATCAAATTGATGCTCGCTCCCAGGTCCGCTAGGGCGTACTTTATTAATAAATTGCCGAATTGGCACGGGATGGAAAACCTTCCCGGATCGTTTAGTTTAGGCGGCAATTTATTAAGTAGGACCGCCGAGCATTCCGCATTTAATGAAACACGCGAAATACCCTCGAGCTTCTTTTTATTAGAAAGGAGCTCCTTAAGGTATTTCGCGTATTTCGGCATCTGAGAGAGTGCCTCGCAGAAGGGGACGTTAATTTGAATTTGTTTAAATATTTGTAAAAACTTTTTGTAATGTTCGTCCTCCTTCTCTTTATTAAATTTTGCGGGGTACGGAATTAGCGGGCTCGAGACGCCCGGCGCTAATATTTTTTCCGTATCTACTAAAATAAAAGACGAGGGTGCAGGGGTCGGAGGCGAAACAGTTACCTGATGCTCAACCCGCAATGGGGAGTCGACCTCCTTGCCGCTGCGTAAGGTAATGG
Organism: Dactylorhiza incarnata; assembly: GCA_033032865.1. NCBI lineage: Eukaryota > Viridiplantae > Streptophyta > Magnoliopsida > Asparagales > Orchidaceae > Dactylorhiza > Dactylorhiza incarnata. The sequence continues at coordinate 8,195,976 of JAWHQI010000038.1, read as the reverse complement.
CGTGGGCATTTTCACACGGGTTCTGCTCCGAGTTCCCAGGTAGTGCTCCAAGTGGCCGCTCGGAGACCATTTTTGCAAGCTGTCCAACCTGCATTTCTAAATTTTTTAGAGATCCGGTTATATTTCGGATATTTGCGTCGTTGGAAGCCATGTATTTTGCAAAAATCTCCTCGAGCGGAGAAGGTTTTGGAGGAGGAGGCGCAAAACCCTGCTGAAATCCTTGGGGATATCCATGCGGAAATCCTTGCGGGATCGCAGGTGGAGGGCGTTGCGCATTATTAGGGTTACTCCAGGAGAAGTTCGGGTGGCTCCTCCAACCTGGGTTATAGTTATTACTATATGGGTTGAAGGGCGCCCGCACTTGATTGCCCACGTAATCCACCGATTCCTCGCTTAAATTATTGTTATTATTAATATTATTATTAAGATTATTATTATTATTAAGATTATTAAAATTATTATTATTATTATTTGGATTATTAAAATTATTATTATTATTATTATTAGGATTATTAGCCCAAGCGGGAGTGGAGGAGGAAGCAGTCATCTCCGCCACTTGCTTACTTAGCCGCTCTACCTGCGAGGCTAAGTGAGTAGTGACATCCACTTCGAAAATACCAGCCGGTTTAGGAGGACGCGACCTTGACACGTTCCATTGGTACACGTTCATGGCCATTTCTTCGATCAGAGCTTGAGCGGCCTCCGGGGTTTTGTTGTTTAACGTTCCCCCGGCGGCTGCGTCGTGTAACACCCCCATCCGTTAAGAAGCATATGACAGAAGGTCCGGCCGGGGCCCCACGCCATATACTACCAAACAAACGGGAACGTCACTTAATTGAAATATCGAACGACTCTAAACAATGAACCTAACTCAGAGCATTCTATGCGGAAGCAAAAGAGAGAGAGAAAATATATAAACCACCAAAACCCGAACCCGGGTATGTCCACTTCTACTAATAGGAATAAAATGTGTTTACACCACAATAGAGGCACGACGGCCTTATAGTTTACCAACATCGGCGCGCAGGCCGGCCATACATGAAAAGGTAAAAGAACATCAAAAGGCCTTCAAGGGCCGCAGCAGCACAAGGGCTTCAGCCCGCTAAGAGCCCGCTATGTTCCCGCTCGGTCCAGCACCTGTACAACAAGCCCACCAAAAACGGTGGCAAAATAGGGCAACGGTCAGCTAAAGCTGACCAAATTGTACCGACCCCACCCCTTCGAGGGGGTGGCAGTTCTAACCATCCCTGCAAAACAGTGTCCGCAGCATATATATATATAAGAGTGCGACTAGCAAAGCCCACAACAGTTCATACATATGCAACAATCACAAACGTGGGAATGGCCCCCACGTCTCGTGCTCTCAGGCACTCTTTGGTGTACTCCGCCTTCCACCACCATCCACTCTTGATGGCTTTGCCCTTCGAGGCTAAAGTCGGTGGCCCGAATACCGGGGCTCTCCCGTGCTTTAATTGTGAACATACCATAGTCCGAAGACTCTTTCCCATTGCCTCCCGACATGCTGTACGAGACTCACTAATCAGGTGCTGCAATGGTGCGGTTTCAGGTTCGCCAAATGCCCGTTGTTCACAGCTCTCGTTGTACGACACGAAGAGCGGGTATGGCGTTCCCTCAGCCCAGGTATTCTCAATTAGCCGGCCCTACGGGCCGCTAAGTCATCCACCAGGACACCCTCACGGGTCAGGCACAAAGGCCTCAGGTCCTCTCAACAGGTGGGCACAACAAAATCACCAGAACTCAGTCTGGGAGCTGTCGCCTGGCGACATTCAATGTCGCCAGCGACAGTGAACAAAACCCCATTTTGGCTTCTAGCTGTGGGTGCTTCCCGGGGCACACCCCCAGGCATTGCTGCACATGCAGTAGCACTCCCACTGCCTCAGAACGTCCAAAATTCACCAGATCCAAGTCTGGGAGCTACCGCCCGGTGATAACGCTAACGCCGGCGGTAGTGAACAGAAACTCCATTTCTGTTTCTAACTTCGGGTGCTTCCCGGGGCACACCCCCAGGCGTTGCTGCGCATGCAGTAGCACCCTCTAGTCCTACGAAGCAGTATATCTACACGGAGTTTTCCCCGGCACGCATAATACCAAAAAGCATCACCAATCCGGACGAACCGTCTCGGATGGGCTTCACACAGCGCGCCTACATCCATTTCACATATGGACTCTACATGTATGCAAGATTTGACGGGGATAACACGAATCGACCCGTCGGAGGCCACGACCTCACCCTTTTGGGTAGGGGGCCTCAACGATGCAAGGAACGGACTAGAACGTGTCCAAATGAGAGTAAAGAGAATCGTTACCCTTAGACGTCGCTTCTGAACCATGGAGACGCGCCCGGATTTGACGGCTAACGAACGTAGCGGCTGTCCGCGCACGAAAACGGCGTCCAAGCTTGCTCCGGAGCTTCCACGTTCTCCGAATGGCGCACAACTTCAACGATGTGATTTTCCCCTTGAAGGAACCCTAGGGAGGAAGCTTCTCCAAGTTGTACGGTCGGCCAAGGCTTCACGGTTGCGTCGGCGGCCGGATCCGAGGGAGGAAAAGGGGAAACCGGGGCTGCTGTGCGAGGATGAAGGAGATCGGACGGCTCCTTGCTCCAGGCCGACGGGAAAGAGGGAGACGGGGCTCTCCTTGCCCTAAGGGGCGACGGGAGAAGGAGGGGGAGCTCGGGAGGGCCTTTGCCCTGCTCTAGGCCAACGGGGAGGAGGGGCGACGGGAGAGAGGAAGGAGAGGGGAGGGGAGCTCGGCGACGGGAGAGAGAGGCGACAGGGGGATCGGGTGCGGCTTGCGGCTGCTCCTGTGCGAACGAGAAAGAGGGAGGGGGGGGGGGGGGAGATCGGGTTTTAACAAAACCCTAAACTAAAAAGGCTATCCGCACCCCCATTTCTAATCGCACCCCAATTTCTATTCGCACCCCAATTTCTATTTCATATAAATTGAGGCATTACAATTCTCTCCCCCTTAAAGAAATTTCGTCCCGAAATTTGAAGCACAAACAACAAAATGAAATTCGTCATACCTGAGTAAACAGATCAGGGTACTCCTCGCGCATGATCTCTTCTGGCTCCCAAGAGAGCTCCTCGCGGCCACAATTGTCCCAACGGACTCTCACCATCTTGATGGTCTTTCTCCGCAACTGCCGAAAATCAGCATCATTAATACAAACCGGAGTCACCTTGGTAGTTAGGCTACTCTCCACCGGCACATTAACGGCCTCCAACACAGCATCGGGCTCTCGCACCGCCTTCCTCAACACAGAGATATGGAAGACGTCATGCAACCCACTCAACTCCGTCGACAAGGCAAGTCGGTAAGCTGCTTGGCCGATGCGCTCGGTGATCTCGAATGGCCCTACATACCTCGGACTCAGCTTCTTCAAGCGTCGGATCCTCGACACTCCTTTGAAAGGCTTTATCTTCAAATACACCCAATCACCAACCGCGAACTCCACGTTCCGGTGTTTGGCGTTGTAATACTTCGCCTGTCGGTCTTGGGCTGTCAACAACCGCTCTCGAATGGTCCGTATCGACTCATTCGCATCGACCACTTCTTTACACTTTAGCATCTTGGTATCACCGGTCTCCGCCCACGCTAACGGAGTACGACACTTCCTGCTGTATAATGCCTCGTACGGGGCCATCTGGATACTCGCCTGGTAACTGTTGTTGTAGGCGAACTCTACCATATGAAGGTGATCTTCCCAACGCTGCCCGAAGTCCAAAACGCACATTCGCAGCATATCCTCCATTGTCCGATTTGTCCTTTCGGTCTGCCCATCCGTTTGCGGATGGAAGGCTGTGCTAAACTTGAGCTTTGTGCCCAATAACCGATGGACATGCCTCCAATCACCGGACGTAAACCGCCCATCACGGTCACTAACTATGCTGCGAGGGACGCCGTGTAATCGAACGATGTTCTCTACATACATCTTTGCTAGCTTCTCCACTGGATCGCTCTTCTGATTCGGGATAAAGTGTGCAACTTTAGTCAACCGATCCACAATAACCCAGATAGAGTCATTTTTCTGCAGTGACTTTGGCAAACCGTGCACAAAATCCATGGAAATATCATCAAATTTCCACTCCGGGATTGGCAACGATTTCAAGAAACCTCCTGGCCGTTGGCACTCGGTCTTCACTAGCGCGCACGTTTGACATTTTGCCACGTAGAGGGCTATGTCCTTCTTCATGCCTGGCCACCAGAACAGTATCTTCATGTCCTTGTACATCTTTGTGCTCCCTGGGTGGATTGAGTACTTGGTATTGTGAGCCTCATACATCAACTCCTCTCGTAAAGTACCGGATTTTGGGACGCACAAACGATCATCCTTCCGCAGAAGACCGTCTTCAACCGAGAACTTTGGCCCTTCCGCTGCATAGCGCTTCATGCTCTCATCAAGTTCCAACGCTCTCCGAACTCTGTCCGCGAGGTCACACTGCACCTCCGTCCAGTTCAGGCATGCATTTGCACTAGCACTCCTGTCAACACAGGTAATACCCAAGGCTTCCAACTCCAGGACTAAACGTTCATCATGAATGCGCAACCAGTTTGCTCGAGCTGGAGTTCTGCGACTCAAAGCATCAGCGACCACGTTCCCCTTCCTGGGTGTGTAGTGTATCTCGAAGGTGTAATCCCCGAGGAATTCCATCCACCTTCTTTGTCGCATGTTCAACTCCTTCTGATTCAACAAGTACTTAAGGCTTTTATGGTCCGTGAAGATGTCGATCTTCAAGCCATACACATAATGCCGCCATAGCTTCAGGGCAAATATCACGGCCGCCAACTCCAAGTCGTGGACCGGATAATTCCGCTCGTGCACCTTCAGCTGGCGAGAGCCATACGCTATAACCTTGCCATGCTGCTGCAGAACGCAGCCAAGGACGCTCCCAGAAGCGTCGGTGTAGATCTCGTAGCCCTCCGTGCCGCAAGGCAAACATAAGATCGGAGCCGTCGTAAGCCGCCGCTTCAACTCCTCGAAAGCCTGCGCACACGCGGGCGTCCAAATGAACTCCTGCATCTTCCGTGTCAGTGTCGTAAGAGGCAGCGCGATCCGTGAGAAGTTCTCCACGAAGCGCCTGTAATAGCCGGCCAACCCGAGAAAGCTACGGACCTCCACTACAGTAGAAAGAACAGGCCACTCCCTGATGGCCGTAACCTTCACCGGATCTACCGCCAAACCCGATCCACTAACCACATGGCCTAAGAACGCCACGGAAGGTAGCCAGAACTCGCACTTCGAGAACTTAGCATACAGCTGGTTCCTCCTCAGAACTTCTAAGACTACTCGCAGGTGCTCACCATGCTCCTCCTCGGACTGAGACTAGACCAGTATGTCGTCAAGGAAGACGACCACAAACCGGTCGAGGTACTCTCGGAAAGTCCGATGCATCAAGTCCATAAACACCGAAGGCGCATTAGACAGCCCAAACGGCATCACGGTGAATTCATACTGCCCGTACCTTGTACTGAAGGCAGTCTTCGGGATGTCGCACTCCCTGATCCGCACCTGATAATAGCCGGACTTCAAGTCCAGCTTCGAGTATACTGTCGAACCAACGAGCTGGTCGAACAAGTCGTCTATCCTCGGAAGAGGATACTTGTTCTTCTCGGTCAGCTTGTTTAGCTCCCGATAGTCGATGCAAAGCCGCAGGATACCGTCCTTCTTTTTGACAAAGAGGACCGGCGCACTCCAAGGTGAGGAACTCGGACGCACGTAACCCTGCTCAAGCAGCTCCTGCAACTGCATCTTTAACTCCGCCAACTCCTTCGGAGCCATACGATACGGCGAGCGGGCCACGGGCTTAGCGCCCGGCACCAACTCAATCGTGAAATCTATCTCCCGCTGCGGTGGAGCACCGGGGAGATCGCTCGGGAACACATCGGGGAACTCTGAAACTACCGGAACATCCGCTAGGCTGGGCATCGGCGTTGAAGCCTCCACAAGAGCAAAGAATAACTCTGCTCCCTGTCGCACTGCCTTGGACACCTGGAGAGCAGACATCAGCGTCTTGCTCGATCCACGCATGCCCACAAAGACCATCTCACGATCGGCACACTGCCCAAACCTCACCTCCTTGGTGGCGCAATCGATGCACGCACGCTGTTCCGACAGCCAATCCATGCCGAAAATAACATCGAACTCAACCAGGGGGAGTAACGATGCCTTCAGGTCATACTCCCGACTACCAACTAGAACCTTTACGCAGCAACTCCTCTCCAGACGCATCGAATATCCATTCGGCAGTAGGACCTCCAGTCCATCTGCAGAAGCAATCGACGGCGCAGCAATACGTTGGACGAAGTCCGACGATAAGAAGGAGTGCGAAGCTCCAGTATCGAAAAGCGCTCTTGCCGGAACGCCTAAAACAAAAACAAAGCCTACGTCGCCCAAACAAGGTTAGCATAAACACTAAAACAGGTATATAAAACAGTAAGGACTGTATTTTTAATTATACCTGTCACGACGTCTTTGGCTTTGATAGCCTCCTGCTGACCAAGATTGAAGACTCTGGGCTGCGGGGGAACCATACGGGAAGCAGAGGACTCAGCTGCCTTCCCCTTCTCAGAATAAGTTGGCCCCGCCTTCTTCTCTGGCCTTGGAAGCCCACTGCGGCACTCCCGAGAGAAATGGCCAGGCTTGCCACAAGTGAAACAAGTGAGCGGGCCGCATCCAGACGACGCGCCCGAAGCAGAGGGAGCTGGCCCAGATACTCGAGCCTTCTTCCAGCGACTCAACCTCCGCATCTTTGACGCACTCGGCCCTGTCAGAAGGTACCGCAACTCACTACGCAGTCCACCGTAGAACCTGTTCACCCTTCTCCCTTCGTCATCGAAAGAAGTTCCAGCGTAACGCCCGAGGCGGGTGAACTCATACAGGTAGTCATCAACCAGTCTATTACCCCGCGTCAGAGCCAAGAACTGGTTCTCCATCGCGATCTGCTGCGACGGAGGCACATACCTTGCCAGGAAGATTTTAGAGAACTCTTCCATCGACACATCAACCAGTTGCCTTCCCGCAAACTGGCGCCTCTCAACTTCATCCCACCACCGCCTGGCTTCCTTTTCCAACAAAAAGGTAGCGAAGGTCACTTTCTGCGCTTCGTCCGACTGTGTCGCTGTCAGGATTCGCTCCACATGCGACAGCCAGTCCTCGGCCTCAGCTGGGGATTCGACCCCGGTAAACGAAGGAGGTCGAAATCCAAGGAAGTGCTTCAGTTGCTGATCAGCAGCACGCCTTACGGGGACCTGCTCCGCTCTTAGTGGCTCTGGGGCCACTTCCTGCACCAGCGGTTGACCTTGCCTTCGAGGCTGGCCATTCAACGCAGCTAGAACGGCTTCTGTAACTTGCCGAACCAACTCAGCAGACGGAGGTGTAGGAGCCTCAGTAGACCCGCTACTCTCAACCACGTCACGGAGACGCGACGGTCCCGCTGCACTTCGAGTGCCCTACACAAGTGCAACACACAGTTAGGCGACAGCACAGCCGCAACTAACAACAAAAGGAACACTCAGGTTCCACAATCATGCAATTATTGTTGGTTTGTTGTTACATTTTATTCCTAAGTGGACATTTTTGGGTTTATTTTATGTCTCGACGGTAGTGCACACACGTGCTCACCACCCCTTAAAAGAATTCGTCCACGAATTCCTTAGAAGGATACGGAAACCTTAGAAGCTGATACCAATTTGTACGGTCGGCCAAGGCTTCACGGTTGCGTCGGCGGCCGGATCCGAGGGAGGAAAAGGGGAAACCGGGGCTGCTGTGCGAGGATGAAGGAGATCGGACGGCTCCTTGCTCCAGGCCGACGGGAAAGAGGGAGACGGGGCTCTCCTTGCCCTAAGGGGCGACAGGAGAAGGAGGGGAAGCTCGGGAGGGCCTTTGCCCTGCTCTAGGCCGATGGGGAGGAGGGGCGACGGGAGAGAGGAAGGAGAGGGGAGGGGAGCTCGGCGACGGGAGAGAGAGGCGACAGGGGGATCGGGTGCGGCTTGCGGCTGCTCCTGTGCGAACGAGAAAGAGGGAGGGGGGGGGGGGGGGGGGGGGGGGAGATCGGGTTTTAACAAAACCCTGAACTAAAAAGGCTATCCGCACCCCCATTTCTAATCGCACCCCAATTTCTATTCGCACCCCAATTTCTATTCGCACCCCAATTTCTATTTCATATAAATTGAGGCATTACACGTCGATCATCTGTCTCGTTGAGAAATTCAAGCCGTTATAGAACGTTTGTACCTGAAGCCAAGTTGGTAGCGCGTGATGAGGACACCTACGCAAATATTCTTTAAAACGTTCCCAAGTTTCGTAGAGAGACTCGGAATTGAATTGAATGAAGGATGCGATATCGGTGCGTAATTTAGCGGTTTTTGATGGAGGAAAATATTTAGTTAGAAAATTCTCCATCAATTCGGCCCACGTGGTTATGGACCCTCTCGGAAGAGAAGTCAACCACGATTTCGCCTTTGTCCGCAGGGAAAAGGGAAATAAGCGCAAGCGAATGGCGTCATCGCTGACGCCATTAATCTTGAAGGTGTCGCAAATTTCTAAAAAATTATTAAGGTGTTGGTTTGGGTCCTCATCTGGCAAACTGTCGAACTGAATCGACTGTTGTACCATTTGAATTATACTGGATTTGATTTCGAAATTATTATTAGCTACCGCGGGGCGGGTGACGCTCGATCCTGTATCCTCAAAATTTGGCCTAGCATAATAGGCCATGGTCCGCTGTGGGGCCGCATTTAGATTAGGATCGCCCATCACGCCTAAATGTATATCGCCGCCGGATTCTTCGGGATCTATTTGTAGATTTTGATTACGAGATCGGCGGCGCTCGAGAAGCGTGCGCTCGATTTCGGGATCAAAAGGTAAAATTGGATTATCCAAAGATTCTCCTCGGGTCATACACTATTCTTTAATTAATTTATTTGGAAGAAAGAGTTTTTTTTTTTATAGATTTTTTGATGTTTTTGTTTTGGAAATATTTTTACAAGGAAGAAAAAGAAGGAAAGAAAGAAAGAGGGGGAAAATATATTTTTTTGATTTTCTTTTCGTAAGTAGAAAATATCGCTATATATATATTTTTTTTTTTTTGGATGATTTTTAAGGTTTTGTTTTGTTTGGTTTTATATGAACATATAGATGTATGTTTGTAAATATATAAGCAAAAGTTTTATAATTGCAAAAGTTTTTAAATTCTGCAAATATGAGTTTATAAGAGGTGGTAAAAATAAAGGAGATATATCTTTATATATATATATTTTTTTTTTTGAAAATTTTGGATTTTCCTTTTTCTTAGATAGGTTTTTTTTTCTTTCTTAATTAATTAAATTTTGTTGTTGTTTTTAAGATGAAAGTAAAATATATAATTGATAGAGAGGTGAAATATAAGATAAAATTAATAGCGTTTCCTATTTCAAAATAACGACACAAGTCCCCGGCAACGGCGCCAAAAACTTGATACGCTAAAATTAATCTTTTTAGAAAAGCCCTTTCTTTCTTTCTTTAACTTTAACCTTAGGCAGACATTTTCGAAGAGTCCCACGAGTAATTCTACATCGAGGAATTCCCCTTTATCCTATCGAAAGATAGAAGTAACGACCTTTTCCTCTTTCGAAATATCGAGGATTATTCTTTGGCCGCGTCGCCAAAAGCTAAGTAGAAAGGGTTTGACAGGCTTATGTTTGAAATGAAAGTTGAAAGCTTTTTGAATATGTTGTTGCAACAATTTTGTGAGTTGTTGCAACAATTCTTTAAGAGATCGTTTTAAAACTTTTTTGCGTTGAGCTAGTTCCAACAACCAAAGAGTTGTTGCAACAATTTTTTAAGTGTTTAAAAGAGAGTTTTAAAAATTGCTTTGGAGAGAAAGCTTTTGGGTTTATATAATTATCCGGACTAAAATCAATAAAGGCAAGTGGACCTTATTGATAGTAGTGTAGGATATTTCTTTTGAAATATCAAGGTCGTATTTTTCCAAGGTCGTATCGATTATTTCTACTTCTTAGGAGCGCGCTATTATTTTATCGAAAAGAATTTTGAATTGATTTTTATAATTTTATAGAAAAACTAATGACAAAAATTAAGGTTGGCGTGTGTTTAACGATAATTGCGATAAAAAGCGTGAAAGCACGAAAACGTTAATTTAGAAAGTAGTTTTGCTTAGATTTTTTTAGAGTTTTATAAAGCGATAATGATAACTACGACGATTTTAAGTGATTGAGCGTTTAGCGGAATTAACAAAAAGCAATTATATTAAAAACAAAAGACGCACTAATTGAAAACGCACACACTCTACGAAATTAAAATGAAAGCGGTAAATTGCAGAAATTAAAAAAATGCAATCCCTACCCAAATAGGTAGAGGTGAAATAAATGCGTGAGCGAGTCCTATCCAAATGGATAGGCGGGAAATAAATGCGTGACAAGTTCTATCCAAATGGATAGGCGGGAAATAAATGCGTGAGAAGTCCTATCCAAATGGATAGGCGGGAAATAAATGCGTGACAGAAATAAAAGCTATTGAATTACAAAAAAGGCGCAAAATTTATCCTCCTACACACACACACCCTTACTTGAAATGAAATCTAAGTTAAAAGAAAACAAAAATTCTATACTAGCACACACACACACACACTTACTTTAATTGAAAACTAAGTTAAAGAAAACAAAAATTAACTCATACACTCACACACACAACATAAATGAAACTAAGTTAAAAGAAAATAAAATCTATTCTCCTACACTCACACACCCTTACTAAAAATAAATCTAAGTTAAAATAAAACAAAATCTATACTAGCACACACACACAAACTTACTTTAATTGAAAACTAAGTTAAAGAAAACAAAAATTAACTCATACACTCACACACACAACATAAATGAAACTAAGTTAAACGAAAATAAAATCTATTCTCCTACACTCACACACCCTTACTAAAAATGAAATCTAAGTTAAAATAAAACAAAATCTATACTAGCACACACACACACACACACACTTACTTTAATAAAAACTACAAAAGCACTAAAAAACTAAAAAGAAAAATTAAAATACAAAAAAGAGAAAAATTAACCTAAACTCCTACACTCACACACACAAATTATGAAACCATCTAAAAATTACAAAAAAACTAAAAACATGAAAATTAGCCTTATACACACACACACACCCAAATTAAAATGGACAACTAATTATAATAACAAAAATTACAAAAACTAAAAAAAAGAGAAAGAAAGAAGAAAAAAGAGAGAACACACACGCACACACACTTTAACCAAAACAAAGATAAGAGAATTACAAAGAATCAAATCTATTTCATTTCCATCATAAAGAGGTTACAAAACAAGAGAGAGAAAATGCAAAAAGAGAGCTAAAACATGAAAACAACAAAAATTGGTCCACAATCTTAAGAAGAGGTCTCAAAATTCTGAACCCCCACACTCAGCTGAATCTGGCTATTTATAGGAAAAATTTTGGAATTACACGCCCTCGGACACGGGCGTGTCTGAGGGCGTGTACGGCTTGGGGTGCAAATAGCCAGAACAGCTGGATCTAGGCAGGCATCTGGAAGGCTTGACCGGCGACTTTGGAAGTACACGGTCGTGACCAAGTACACGGCCTCGGTCACGGGCGTGACCTAGGTCGGTTGGCTGGAGCTTGAACTGGGCGTGACACCTGGCGTGTCCTTTGTTCTTCTGGAAGGAATTGATGGGTCACGGGCGTGTCTGAAATGTCACGGGAGTGGCTGAAATGTCACGGCCGTGACTTTGACTTTTTGGATGAAATGCTTCAAGTGGCTGGAATCTGGGATGGATATCCAACACGGGCGTGACCAAGTACACGGCCTCGGTCACGGGCGTGACCGAGGGCGTGACTTTATGTTTGAGCCAGAAAAAGAACAGAGAGAAGAAAATGTTAGGGATTATTGAACACGCCCTTGGACACGGGCGTGTCCAAGGGCGTGTCTTAACAAAAAGACAGAAAGTTTATTAAATTAAAATAAAACTTAGTTAAAAGTTTAAAATAACAAAAACAAACAATTTATTTATTTAATTACATAGATTATTTATAATTCTAAGCAAAAATACACTAAAAACTATACAGAAAAACACGTATAATTACTATTCATCACAAGTTTAACTTAACTAAATTTTGTGCCTGTTTTGGTCAGGTCTTGACACTCTAGTATGAGTGTGATATCCTAGGACATCTAATGACCAAATTACCTTCACTATACAATATAAGTAATACATCCTAGATTATGAAATCACTTTAAGATAATTTTTAAGATAAATCACAAGGGTGTTTTTCTCAATAGTCTTGATGACACTATGTCTGATGACACTATGTCTAGACCTATGTTAGGACTGCACTGTCTAGTACCTGAAATCAATATTCTAAAGCAAATGTGTCAACTACAAAGAGTGTTTATCTTTTACTTAAGGACTTATTTAAATAAGGACATTGTAGGTAAAGTTCATAACAATATCCCTCTATTTGAATAAGTCAGAAGCTCACTCAAAGATAAACTTCACATACAAATTTTAAAGTCATGACACAGAGAATAGGGATAGCATTCAAAATATCACATATATAAATGTCTTAAATGTTTGCCAATAGATTAGTAAAAATTAAATTTTCCCTTAACACATATAAACTTAAAATCCCTTCTTCTTTCCTTCAGCTTTCCCCTTTTGCCTTTGTTTGTCAAAGAAACTGGAAGGCTTAGAAATGTAAGTGTTGGGGATAGGAGGAGCATTCTTAGGCAATGTTCCCTCCTTCTACTATTTCATGTAGTGTTTCTCTGGGCTTCAATTTTCATTTGCTTGGTCTATTCATCATTCGGATAGTATTTGCAAATGCTTCCAAGGTCAAGCCATGTTTGTCGAATTATGTGCTTTGACTTTGGACTCCATATTGAGAGACCAGACTCAGTTGCTCTAGCTTCTTCTCTTCTTCTGTAGGAAGCTAATTCTTCTTTTGAAAGCCTTTGCCTCTTCTGCTGACTGGAACCAACTTCTACCTGTGTGCTTTAGAAATGTTTAAAGGACTGTTACTATTTGGAGTCTCGGTCACTATGGGATTGAGTCCCAGGGACTGATGAAGTGCATTCACTATTCAAATAGCTTATTCGACTCCAATCTTTTGCCCCTTTCTGACTTCTTCCAAAATAAATCTTTGAATTTCCTTTGAGGAGTCGTCCAGCTTCTTAGATAAATTCTCATTAGTGAACTCTTCAGTATTCACACATCTATTCATTATTAGCTTCTGACTGTTAACCATTCTCTTGATGATAAAGTAAACTACACTTTTTAGGTCTTTATTTAGCTTTTTATGAAAGTCTAAGGTGGAATCCATCCTGATGCCTAGTGATTGAAGTGCCTTCATGTTACAATCCACTATTGTTCCTGCCTTGGTGAACCATCTAGTGATTTGAGTATTGACATTGTCAATTTCAGCCTTCATCTCATTCATCTGAGCAGAGATATCTTCCTTGAAGTCCTTCACCACATTGCCAATATATGATTGATAGTGAAGTCTATCCTCTGCTAACAATTCTTTTTTTTATGGATGAGGGAGCCTGAAGTGTCTTCTTGAGGTTGTTGAGCAGATATGCTTGGAATAGCTTGATCTTTCTCAACAACCTTTCTTTGTACCACATCTTGATACATAACGTCCATTGCCTCATGATCATAAAGAATATAAGGAGAGTTATATCTTAGAATCTCAACTTTTGGTCTTTCTTTCTCAACAACAACATCATCCATAACTTACTGAGAATTGTTCAGGTCCTCTTGGACAGAAAACCCAGTGGGGGTTGCTTCCTTAATCGTTAGAGAAGGGAGCTTAGTTTGAGTCTCCCCCTCAACTGAAGCTCAAAGTTGAGTAGCTTCCTGTCTATCCTTAGCTGTAATAATAGATTCTGGAAGAGCAACCTCATTATTTACTATGGGCTCACCCAATGGTTCTGGTGTGAAACTTAGGACTATGGCCTGACCAGTCTCCCCCTTAGTTTGTGCAAGGGTTGGGCTGGCAATATGTTCCTCTTCCTCTAAAGAGCTTCCCTCAGCTACATCATCTCTCTTCCTTTTCACTACAATGACTCCCTTGGAGTGACTGTGAGCTCACCCAATGGTTCTTGTGTGAAACTTAGGACTGAGACCTGACCAATCTCCCCCTCAGTTTGTGTAGGGGTTGGACTGGCAATATGTTCCTCTTCCTCTAAAGAGATTCCCTCAGCTACAACAGCTCTCTTCCCTTTCACTGCACTGACTCCCTTGGATTTTTTGGAGCCTTGGAGAACACTTTCTCCCATCATTCTAGGGTTCTTATGGACATTTTCTTCATGCAATGGATGGAAGTGCCCAACATCTTGTTCATCTTGTCTGGTAGGATTGAAAACAGATTTAATGAGTATTTTACCAAAATTTGGGGCACTAAAGCTTTCCCCAATTTTGTCAAATAGAATCTAAGCCCAATTTGTTCTTGTGCTCAGTATGACCCTTGTCATTATCTCAAACATTTCTCTTAAAATTCTGTCATATGATCCAGGATTGCAGATCAAGACTTTTCCAATGACATCTGCCAGGAGCTTTCAATTAGAATTGAAGTTTGCCCTTTTCAATGAGCCATAGTTCTTCTTCATGTCTACACCATTTTTAACCATCAGAATAATCTACATTAGAAATCTCATCCTCTTCATGATCTTCTTCAAAAACTGGTAGACGAAGTTCTATTGTCAGCCCTTGAACTGTAACTCTTAACAAGGGATCACTTACCCTTGTTTTGATGGCTTTGTCGGAGGAGCTTATCTGAGGTTTGAAATAATACTCCACTAGTTCTCTATGCATGATCACAGTAGGTTCAGATAAGACATACAGCAGACATGCATCTATCAATAGTCCAATAACTAATTTTATATCTTCGTCGGCTCTATTGAATCCACCTCTGACTAGCTCGCATCCAATATTGCAATAGTCTTCCTCTTTCTTTGTTTCCATGACATGAAAAGATGGAGAATTGAAGTTCGCCGATGTCGCAAGTTGTCAAGTGGGACAATCTTTTTTTTTTTGATGGCTTAGGGAAAATAAATGTGTAATCTATTTCTAATCATTTACCCTATATATATGTTCTATTTTAGGAATGTCAAAAGGCACGTACCTGGGTGTGTTTGCCAAGGAAATTAATCCTTATTTGAACGCCAGTGATGAAAGATCCAATATTAGCTAATATCTTAGTGTTGAAGATGCACCTCGATGTTACACATATTGTGTCGGCTTGACAACCCTTCGATGAGACCTTTATGTCGTCTTGTATGCTCGACGACACATATTTAATCTGGGATTTTCCTGCATTTTTTGGTTATTTTCCAGCATGAACAATGTTAGCATGCATATGCACAATAGTTATAGATAAGAGAGCATTGATAGGCTTAGTCTAAATTCAGCATACCAAGCTAAAATTTAGATAAATTGAATTATCTTCATCAAGGGGATTTGTAAAGATATCTGCTACTTGGCTGTCAGTAGGGATATACTCAAGATAAAAATATCCTCTTTTTCAACAAGCTCCCTAATGAAGTGGTGCCTGACTTTAATGCGCTTAGTCCTACTGTGTGATACGTGGTTCCTAGACATTAAGATTGCTTTGGATGAATCACAGTACATGGCTATTTTGTTGGTCGTTATGTTGTAGTCTTCCAACTGATGTTGTATCCATAGAAGATGAGTACAACAACTCCATGCTGAGATGTATTCTGATTCAGATGTTGAGATTGCAAAACTTGTTTGCTTCTTGCTGCTCCATGAGATCAGCCTCTTCCCTAGGAATTGACAGGTTTCAGATGTGCTTTTCCTGTCTTTGTTGAAACCTACAAAATCTGCATCTGAATACCCTGTTAGGTCAAAATCATTACTTCTAGGGTACCAAAGGCCAAGATTTGGAGTTCCCTTGAGCTATCTAAAGATTCTGTTAGCATAGGTCTAGTGAGATTCCTTAGGGGAAGCTTGATACCTAGCACATACAAATGTAGCAAACAAAATGTCAGGCCTACTAGCAGTTAGCTAAAGCAGAGATCCAATGATGCATCTGTACAAGGTCTCATCAAAAGGTTTCCCTTTCTCATCCCTGTCTAGAGACACATTGGGGCCCATTGGAGTCCTCATTGCGGTTGCACTCTCCATTCCAAACTTTTTTATAAGCTCTTTAATGATTTGGTCTGAGAGATGAATATTATTGGAACATGGTCTTCCGCATCTCCTAGATTTGAGAATAACAAATCATGTGTGTATTTGATCTTGTGTGTTTAAGTGTGCAGGAAACAAAGTCCATATGACTCAAGGATAACATAAGAAGGTTACCACCAAAATTGAGCTAATAAATCCAACATTGTCACTAGCATCGGCAGTAGCACATAGCGCCCGACGCTAGCCCCAGGCGGTAGCGGATAACGCAGGCGGCAGCGTGGTGTACAAGAGGCAAGACAGAAATGTTTCCTCGGATTGAAGATTCTCCTGCGTAGAATATGTCCTAATATGGGATAACATCGGCGGTAGCAATAGCGCAGGCGCTAGCGCTAAGGCTATAAATAGGACCCCTCTTCTCTCATTTTAGACAAACTTCAGAGAGAGAGGTTGAGTGCTAGAATTCCAGAGCCTGATTTGGCCGAAAGTTGATCTCCCACCAAAGCTCTGCGAATTTCTGAAGGAGGACTTCTTCACGCCAGATCCAAATGACATCCGCTTCAACAATACTTATTCTACAGCGGATCATCGTCTCAAAATTCAGAAGTTCTTGAAGAGGGAGTTTTTAATATTATCATTTCATATTATTTGTAAACCGTTAGAGAATTTGCCTCGTGTTGGCGATTAGGTCTGTTAGGACTTATGGCAGAAATTCGCCTCATGTTGGCGACTAGATCTAGGTTAGGTCTAGGGGGTGCTCAAGGTCATATCCGGGGAAGAATTGGCTAGAGCAGCTTGAGGCCGAATCCGGGGAAGGATAGGCTAGGGCCACCGGTTCGTGGGGATGCGAGTCGGGATAGAAAAAATGAGTTTATTATTATTCGCCACTGATTTCTAGCGTTATAGAAATCAAGTTTTGTAAACCATTATTTCATATTAATAAAACATGTCTCTATTTTATTTAACTTAGTTTGTTAAATTTCTCACCATCTTAATCTCTTATTATTTCAAGATATTCAAAATATAAGAAAAAGTTTTAAAACCCATATTCACCCCCCTCTAAGGGCGCCTACCGATCCAACAAGTGGTATCAAAGCGAGGTTATTCCAATTGGCTTAACAACCTAGAATAATGTTGTCTCATGATCTCGCTTCTACTAGTGGGGTAAATTTTTATGAAGAAGAAAAATCTCTTAAACCACCTTTATTTGAAGGAACAAATTATAAAGGATGGAAAATTTTAATTGATTTTTTTTTAATACTATAGATATCGAAGCATGGAATTTAGCAATAGTTAGACTAACGAATGAATCAAATAAAAAGGAACGTCAACTAAATGCAAAAGCCAAACACTATTTATTTTCTGGATTATCAAATGATGTTTTCAAATTAATATAGTATTTTTCTAGTGCATACAAGATATGGAATTTTCTTGAAGAAATGTATGATCTTTTCTCACAGTTATGGAACAAACAAAGGAGGAGAAGGACATACAAGAATCCACCATTGTTCAAGAAGATCTCTCTCATAGTAAAATCATGGAAAGTGTCTTAGACGAAGAGAACAATACATCAAGAGAAAAAGAAGATGAAATTTCATCTATAAAGGAGGAAGGCCTAGAAGACGAAAAAGGATCTTCATGTTCACATCTTGCCTCTTCCGATGGCGCTGTAAGAAAGTCTAATCCTTCTTCTTATTTCCATATACTAAAAATTGCTAAACGTAAAATAATGAAATTAAAAATTGCTAATGAAAATTACGTTTAGAAAATAAAAGTTTAAAAACTAATGCAGAATCCAAATATGATATGGCTTCTCCATCTTCCCTAAAAATTGAAATCTTAAACCTTGTTTTGATTGTAATAATATTAATGAAAAATTCAAGGATGTTATAAAAGAACTATTAATTGTAAAAGAACAAAATGAAAAATTATGTTTAGAAAATTCATCATTGAAAACAATTGTGCTACATGCCAAAATTATAAAATTGAAATCAAAGATATGGATGAAACATTTGAGGAATTTAGAAATGACTATCAAAATCATATTTACTATATTGTTTCTACTCTTAAAAATAGCATAATAGCTTATAATAAAGCTAGACATAATCTAAAGATCAAGAATGATGAATTAAAATAAAAATCAACTTGCTTATGAAAATTATAAATAAAAATTCACAATATCAAGAAATATCTAAAAACATGTTGAATATGAATATGAATATGAATATCTTAACTAAGCCAAATAATGGAAAGAAGAAATACAACGTATTTGTAAATCAAAGTCAAAATCACCATTATTTACAAAATCATGTTTCTCCCAACTTAAAAGTAACATTACACAAATTTCCTATAAAAAATACCTTCAATAATCATTACAATCATAATCTTCAATATAAAGATTATCACAATGGAAATTTGATGCATAAGAAACCAAGGTTTGAATGGAGGCCCAAGATTAAAACTAACACTTTAACTTCATATGAATTCAATATCTACTCACAAACCTAATCATTATAATTGGGTACCCAAAGGAACCACCACACTTGGTCCCCTTTGGATACCTAAATCTCTTATTCATTAGGTATCACCAAATGCATGAAGTAGAATATTTTCAAAATAAAATATACAAATTACCACTTCATGATATGCCTTAATTTATTTGTTTTGTTTTCTTATTTGTTTTACTATCATGGTATGGTCATCATATAGAAACAAGACTTTATCACTTAAAGATTTATAAAACAAATTATCAAATTTTAAAGTCATACCCTTTATTTCTAATGACCAATCTATTCTTCCTAAACTCATTCTATATATATATCATTTATCATCAACATAAATTGAATTCAAAATTTTCTATGTTATATTAAAATCTCAAGTCATATGATTTCAAATTTGCTTAAACATCTCCACTTCATATGGCTTCACATTTATAAATAAAACGTAAAACAAAACCTTCAAAAACTACCAAAGAAGGACCAGATAAAGATAGCCAAACATCCAAAAATAACAAAAGTAAACATAATAGATAGCGCCAGAGCTAGCTGGTAGCGCCGATGCTAGCAGACAGTAACCAAGAACATATGTTCAAATTCCTGTATTATTACAAAACTGAAAACTTAGTTACCCTCAGGTCCTTCCTATTCCACTTCTCTGCCTCATCTACCTCTTCCACACTTGGACTTGGTGACCGTTGTCTATGAGTTTGCCGAACAGAATGTCTTGGCAGATCCTCTGTAGGGCTATCCCATTCCCTTCTTTCTGGTGATGACGGTTTCAGCTTTAAGTCCTTGATCATAAATTTCAACTTCTTCTTCATGCCGAAGACATCCTTCTTTACCTCTGATAAATCCTCCTCCACCTGTGTCATCCGTTCTCCCATATCATCTTAAAATCAATCAAATGAACCATCCCGCGTCTCTCGGGCTAACGCTCCTCACCGTAGTGGTAGTCGAGTAGACGTTGATGGCTCATCCGGGAGGGATGTATCTCGTAAGTGTGAGGTACTATAGATAGGAGGAAATCAATCCATCAAGTAAAAACCAATCTCAACAAAAGGGTATATCATTTGAATGACCCTTTGTATGATGCCACCAAGGGGCAAGTTGTTATATCTCTGGAGGGAAGGTTGCTGCAACTTGTATGAGTAACGAATAAAAGAGAGTAACAAATCAGCCACGTCAGATTTCTCCTCCTCCAAAATAAAATAGGAGACATAGCTGAGTTGTGTTGTGACCTTCGCTGTATCACCTAACTTCAGCATAATAGTGTGGCGTAATACATCTTGAACTACTAGGGCGTCTACTGTAAGTGTCGACAGAGAGGTGATCAGACTATTGCATGCCCTATTATGTAGCACCAAATTCACCTGAGTCCAATCCCTATCAACCCTAAACTTCTCAACTATCTCCAACCGATCTGGATGCTCCGTCAATCAAACACGGCCCTCAAGTTTTCATGGGTGATAGTCACCACCTGTCCCTGCACCTGAGACCGCACTCCTCCATCTAGATCTGACTGAGATGGATCTTCCAAGTGCATATAAAACTCACGTACAAACTCTGATGAAAACCCCTCCGAAAGAAATACATTCGATACCTCGGAGTTTGCGAACAACTACATGATGTGGTGGTGTCTTGGCATGGAAAACTCCACGAAATATGGGACACACACTATGGTTGTCTCTACTGCTAGTCCTGCTTATTTCTTCCCCTTTGATCCAGGAGCCATCTGCCACATTATAAGAGAAATTAAAATTAAGCAAAAATTACTAGCGCCCAGCGCTAGCACTAGCGCCCGGTGCTAGCACTAGCGCCTGCAGTGGCGCCGGCGCTAGTCCTCTGATCTAAAATGGTAAGATCTCTCTACTATAAAACGTTTCCAAATCCTAACTTTCTCAAATTACTAGATCCAAGAAACCCACATAATCTAAGCTAAAATCAAAACTAGAAATCTTCATAAAAATTCAAAAGGAAAAACAAAAATTATAAAAATATTGAAGATCCTATTTTTGATCTAACCTTCTTCTAGATCCATCATCAAAATCAAAAGTTTTTTCTTAAAAGAGTTCATAAATCTTCATCACAAACATCAAAGTCAAATATTTAGAACAAGAATCATAAAAATGATGAAGATTTGTCCTAGTTCCTCTCTTCAAAAATAAATGAATCAAGCATTGTAGATCTAGCATCTAAAACCACTTGATAACTTCAAATATCTTCATCTTGAACATCAAAATCAAAGTTTAAAATAAAAATCATAAGAAATGATGAAGTTTTACCTTAGATCTATACGTGGGTTGCGGTATCTTCTAGGGTTTTTCGGGAGAGCTTGAGGTGCAATGGCCGAAATGACATGTGAAAAGGGGAATTAAATAAAGCAGCGCTACCGCCAGCGCTATCGTTGGCGCGAGAATTGATTTTTGAAAAATTAAAACAAAAAAATACAAAAGCCAAATTACAAAAAATATTTCTTTTACTCCTTTTTTCTTTGTTCATTTGTTTAAATTATATTTCTAAATGCAAAAATCAAATACAAAAATATAAAACACAAAAGTTATCAAAAAATACTGTATGGAATTTATTGTGAAAATAAAGCATGATTTAATATATCATTTAGAACTTCTATAATGTTACAATTTATCTTGTCAAATTACTTTGAACATTGTTCTTATCATGCTTTGATATATCTATTAATATGTGCATCAATTATATTGTAAAATAGTGTAGAACCATGCTTAGCATGCCTCTAAGTATGAGTAAATGTTTTATGGTTGATAATGATATTTCTTCACTCACTTTTTGGCTAAGTCTACATGTGTTTTTTAATCTATAGATGCTTGCTAGTGTATTGTAATTGTACAATAAATAAAATTTGCACAAGTATCTTACCTACACTACATTTATTTGCACTATTACATATAAAGAAAAGTGGTTGTACTTTCAAATTTTAATTGGTTTGCAAAGCAAGTGTAATCGGAGAACTTTGTACAAAACAAAATATCATGAAATAAATTGACAAAGTTACCTCCGCAAAGCACTACTTGAACCTCCTAATAAGTCTTAATAAGCGTTGTGAGGTTGAGCACCATGGAAAGATTAGTAAAATGTCTTGTGCAAACCTCTTTTTTAACACCACTTATTCTTAAGTACACCGTATCAAAAACAAAATCGATATTGAAAAATAAAATTGTGTGATCCCCCAAGCACTACTTGGCACCCTGATAAGTCTTAATGTGCATTGTGTGTGCAAAGCATCTTGGTAGTTGTACATTTTTTTGTGCATAACAAGTGTGTGGAAGTAATCTTATTTGTGTTTTATTGTGCACTTTACTCTACACATGTCTTGTATTTTTTATTATAACACTTGTTTACTCTTTTCAAAATATACTTATGTGCACATCATTATCTTACATAACACTTCTTCTCATGAGTATTGGATTCTAATGCTAATTCTATAATACTTTATATATCTAAATGCACGAGATAACCTATCATGCTCTCTACAATGTTTGTTATGTTTTGAATTTATGAATTGGAATAACATTGTAGTAGTCTCTTTTTTTATACATCTCTTTCATGCTTGGTTACTTCATGATAATCTGTAAAGTTTTTCAAAGAAAAATGATTTACAAAAACATCTTTTTCATTTTGATCCTTCACTCATATTTCTTTTTATGAACCATCAAAGAGATGTTTGTTGTATTTTTTATAAGTCTTCAGCAACATTACATTTACCTTATGTTCTTTTCATGCTTATCTCAAGTTTTCTAACTCAATTTTTTTCCAAATGGTAGACTTGCATGGTAAATGTTATATTATTCCTTTTTAAATCTAAAACTCTGATTTATTTCTATGAACATACTTATGCTAAAAACACTGATTTATTTCTATGAAAATTATTCTAAAACTCTTTATCCTTTCCTTCTCTCTCAAAGCTCGATCATGCCTTTATTTTATTATCAAAACTTTTATGTGTTTTGCTTCCTTACCCACTTTTGCTAATAACAAAAGGGAGAGAACTAACATGATAAATAAAATCCGCTATCAAAATGGAAAACTAACATGATTAGTTAAGATGATAGCTTACATATTAGGGGAGCATTCACTTAGGGGGAGCATTTATTTAGGGGGAGCAATTCTAAATACTAAAATCGATAATTTTCTTATGTCATCACTCTCACACACACACACAATTAGGTTTCATCATGCTTATAAATTAATGCTCTGATTTATCATTAATGGATTTATTATTATCAAAAAGGGGAGTTTGTTGGAACATGGTCTTCCGCATTTCCTAGGTTTGAGAATAACAAATCCTATGTGTATTTGATCTTGAGTGTTTAAGTGTGCAGGAAACAAAGTACTTATGACTCAAGGATAACATAAGAAGGTTGCCCCCAAAATTGAGCCAATAAATCAAACATGCCCACTAGCGCCGGCGGTAGCACCTAGCACCCGGCGCTAACGATGATTAGTACAATCCCGGGAGCACATTTAGAAGGCACTAGCACCAGGCTGTAGCAGATAGAGCAGGCGGTAGCACAGAGCACAAGAGGCAAGACAGAAATGTTTCCTCGGATTGAAGATTCTCCCACGCAGAATATGTCCTAATATGGGATAGCGCCGGCGGTAGCAATAGCGCAGGCGCTAGCTCTAAGGCTATAAATAGGACCCCTCTTCTCTCATTTTAGATAACCATCAGAGAAAGAGGTTGAGTGCTAGAATTCCAGAGCCTGACTTGGCCGAAAGTTTATCTCCCACCAAAGCTCTGCGAATTTCTGAAGGAGGACTTCTTCACGCCGGATCCAAACGACGTCCGCTTCAATAATACTTATTCTACAGTGGATCATCGTCTCCAACTTCAGAAGTTCTTCAAGAGGGAGTTTTTATTATTATCATTTCATATTCTTTGTAAACCGTTAGAGAATTCGCCTCGTGTTGGCGACTAGGTCTGGGTAGCACTTAGGGCAGAAATTCGCCTCATGTTGGCGACTATATATTGGTTAGGTCTAGGGGGTGCTCAAGGCCATATCCAGGGTAGGATAAGCTAGAGCGGCTTGAGGCCAAATCTGGGGAAGGATAGGCTAGGGACACCGGTTCGTGTGGATCTGAGTCGGGATAGAAAACAAAAAGAGTTTATTATTATTCGCCACCGATTTCTAGCGTTATAGAAATCAAGTTTTGTAAACCCATATTTCATATTAATAAAACATGTCTCTATTTTATTTTACTTAGTTTGATTTCTCACCATCTTAATCTCTTATTATTTCAAGATATTCAAAATATAAGAAAAAGTTTTAAAACCCTTATTCACCCCCCTCCCCTCTAAGGGCGCCTACCTATCCAACAAATATTCCATCCTCAGATTGCTACACTTGGAGCCCTAGGAAGTATTTCAGCTCTCTCATGTTGATCATTTCAAACTTCCCATTTATTAAGCTAGCAAACTTCTTGCAAAGGTTGTCATCAGTAAAGCCGAAAATTATGTCATCAACAAAAATTTGGACTAGCAAAATTTTTCCCTTTACTTCCCTTAGAAATAATGTATTATCTATCTTCCCTCTTGAATTTTTTTTTCAATGAGGAAGCTAGATAAGGTTACATACCAAGCTCTATAAGCTTGTTTCAATCCATACAAAGCCTTTTTTAAAAATTAAACATTGGTAAGGAACAACAAAACCCAGAGGCTGCTCTGTATACAGTTCTTTCTTCAGATCTCCATTGAGGAAAGAAGACTTCACATCCATTTGATGTACATTGAATCCTTTGTGAGCTGCATATGCTAGAAATAGCTTTATTTCCTCAAGTCCTGATACTGGTGCATAAGTTTGATCAAAGTAAATCCCTTATTCCGGTATATATCCCTTTGCAACCAGCCTTGCTTTATTCTTGATGATGATGACATTCTCATCAAGCTTGTTCCTATAGACCAACTTTGTTCCAATGACATTCTGATGTTGGGGTCTAGGAACTTGCTTCCATACTTTACATGTTTTGAATTGACTGAGTTCCTCTTGCATAGCCATAATCTAAGAGGGATATGAATTGGCTTCTTCAAATATCCTTGGTTTAATTTGAGATCAAAAGCTCAGATATAGTGCTTCATTCTAAGCACTTCTTCTAGTTCTTTCTCCTTGACTTATGTCTCCAATGACTTGACTAATTGGATGATCTTTATGGTGCCTCAAAGCTGATGGCAGTGCTCCTTGATTATCAGCAGTATCTGTACCCGCTAACTATTGTCCAAGCATTATTTCTTATGCTTCTCCTTGGATTTGTTCTTCATCTACAATGATCAAGTTTGGAGGTGTAGAATCTTCTATGCTAAGCTCTTTTAGCTTTAAATCTATTCACGCAACATTAAAAGAGCTAGGCAAGGCAAGATGAATCATGCTTGTCTCATCAAATACCACATGAATTGATTCTACTACCATATGAGACTTTTTGTTGAATATTGTGTAAGCCTTATTGTAACTACTATAACCAACAAGAATTTGCTCAAAGCATTTTTCAGCAAACAAGGTTAGATATGACTTACCATTGTTTAGAACATAACACTTACTTCCAATGATTCAAATGTAGGCTAGATTTGGTTTTCTTCCCTTCATTAGTTCGTAAGAAGTTTTCATGTGACATTTGATGATAGAGGCTCTATGCTGCACATGGAATGTAGTGTAGATAGCTTCAGCCCAGAAATATTCTGGTAGTGAAGAGTCACTTAATATGGTTCTCCTAGCTTCTCTGAGAGTTCTGTTTTTCCTCTCAGCAACTCCATTCTGTTGTGGTGTTCTTGGAGAAGAAAATTCTTGAAGGATACTTTGTTCCTTACAGAAATCTATCATGAGTTCAGACTAAAATTCAGTGTCATGGTCACTTCTGATTTTGACCAGAGCATAATTCTTTTCATTTTGAACCTGCTTGACAAATAATACAAAAATGTCCAAGGTACCAAACATTTTCTTAAGGAAGAACACCCAAGCATATTTAGAGAAATCATCAACTATCATAAAGGTATAAATCTTCCTTCCTAAACTATGAATTGACATAGGACAAATAATCCCATGTGCAATAATTAAAGGCATCTTTCTGAATCTATGGAGCTTATGCTCTTAAAGGTGGTCTTAGTCTATTTGCCTATTTGACATGCATGACAAATACCCTCTTTAATGCATTTAAGGTTAGGTCCATTTCTAACTAGATTTTCTGAAAAGAGTTTGATGATTATCTTAAAGTTCATGTGAGCAAGTCTCTTGTGCCATTACACACAAGTGGAGTCTCTCTCATTTGCTACAAGAAAAATATGTGTAGTGGAATCTAAGCATAAGAAATTTAAGCAATAAACATTACCACTCCTAGTGCCTGATAGAATTTTCTCAAGGTTAACAGATTTCTTAATCAGACACTTATCGTTATGGAAATCAATGACATAGCCTAAATCACATGGTTGAATTATATTTAAAGGGTATGTTGCAACCCTTCCACATAAGCTACTTTTGTGATTGTGACTATGTCAATGGTAATCATACCACAGCCTTTGATGATGCCTCTGTCAGATCCACCAAATATAAATTTGGCTAAATCTTCCATATGGGTGTAATGTTTTTCAAAAGGCTTCTTATTCCAGTCATATGTCTGGAACAT
Organism: Dactylorhiza incarnata; assembly: GCA_033032865.1. NCBI lineage: Eukaryota > Viridiplantae > Streptophyta > Magnoliopsida > Asparagales > Orchidaceae > Dactylorhiza > Dactylorhiza incarnata. The sequence continues at coordinate 8,169,631 of JAWHQI010000038.1, read as the reverse complement.
CCACTGTCCAAATACCATATAGGCATTTTGTTAGTCTTTGGATTTGCCTACAAGAATAAATTATTTTACCTTAGGAACCTAAACAGATTTGGGTCTTAGTTCATGTTAGCCTTGACTGCAGGATGCTTGAGAATAAAACAACTAGCAAGCTTCACATTCCTTGCTATAGACAATGTAGGGTTGAACCAACAGTCTATAACAAAGTGGCAAATTTTACCACATCACAAGAAATCAAATCTATTATACCTTCTCTTCTGAGTCACCTTCTGAATGGAATGTTGGTGTTGATGATCAGAATAGTAGGTTGCTTTACAACAAGCATTTCTTGAGCTATTCCCGTGGTTGTGCACAAAATTGGAAGTTGGCTGCATAGCCACAGACTTCACTCTAGGGATAGACTTTTGAGGAATAGCCTTTCCCTTTCCTTTGATTGATGGTGTTGTAGAGTCAAGTACAAATGGTCCATGATCCTTCACCTGGATCTCCTCATGGGGTGCCTTTAGAGCACTCAGTCCAATGTTTGCTCGGTTCTGTGGGTTTTGTGGCTTAGTTCAACTAGTTGAGCAACCATTGGTGAGGTATCCATAGGATAGATCTTGTTCATAGGTATTGGAGAGAAGGATAACCTTTTGGAAGATAGTTTTAGCTTGGGAGGTCTCCTCCTTTTCCTTATTATAGCCAAGCCCTCCTCTATATGGAGAGGCGAAGCTGTCTATAATAGAAGAACAGTTTTAGGCTTAGAAAAGCTTGCCACAAGCTTTCTTTCTAAAAAAAGCCTTCCCTCCAAAACCTTGATATCTCTTTCCCATTGAACTAACAACTTGCATTGAGCTTCATACTTCTTTTTAAATACCATAAGCTCATTGGTCAACCTTGTTATTTCTCATGTTTTCTCATCCACCTGGGATATGAATGGATCAAGAATTCTTATATCTTCAGCCTGAGCTTTGGCCAAGGCATTACTTTTCTTTAGTGCTTTTAAAAGAGAACTATACTTGCTAATGAGATCATTATATTAATCTGCTAATTCGGAATAACTCCATCATCAACAGATGAGTTAGCTTATGTTTCAGCATCAACTCAATATCAGATCCAGAAACAGAAAGAGGGGCCTTGATATATATACCTTATTAGGATACGAGTTGTCTTGCTTCTCTTCAACAGTCAAATCCATTAGTCCATAACTGATCTCATCTTCTTCTGATTCATTGTCACTATCTGTCAGTGATAAGGGTGCCCTAATGTACACCCTGGTTGCAAGATAGTTATCCTCTCACTCTTCTTCTGATATTGCGGTGAACCCAATGTAGGCTTCTTCCTCAGATTCTGATGAACTTAAGGTCTTGGACTTCTTTGCTATGAAGATGTTTTTTAGACTTCTTACCTTTGTGAGATCTTCTCTCATAATTTATTTTTCCTTCTTTCCTTTTATTTGGATACTTAGTTGTGACATATCCTGGCCTGTTACAGTAACAACACATAATATCAGTTAAAAATGTTTGTTGTGTTTAGAGGCATACCTATCCCTTTTGTGATTGTGCTTTGCTCTATCATAATTATTGTGATTTTTCTTTGAGCTGGAGGAGGATGATTGTATGTTCTTCCACTGCCTCCTCTTGATCAGCTTCTTAAATTGCTTGGAGAACAAGGATAGTTCTCCATCTGGAAAATCTGAGCCTAAAGTGCTGGTCTCAATTTCTTCTTCTTCAGCATCTCTCTCCTTGAGGTCTGGGAGTCCACTCTAATTCTCCTAGAGCTTTCAACCTTGAAGGCCACAGACTTCTCTCTAGAGTGAGAACTGGAGGACTCTTCTTCTGCCTTCCTGGTGTTCAGTTGCAACTCGCGGGTTAGCAGTTTACCATATAGATTTTGGGGCTGGATGATAGCCAGATTCCTCATCTCCCTTATGATACAAATTTTGATGTCCCACTTTTATTGAGGAACCTCAGAAACATGTCATTCAGATAATAGTTGGAGAATTCTCTCCCATTGTTCTCTAGTCCATTGATAATCTTAAAGAACTTTTTATAGCAGTCAGCTATTGAGTCCTTCTTCTCCTACCTGAAGGCCTCATACTCTTGGTTTAGAAGAGATTTTTTGTCATATCATACTTCCTCAGTACCTTCCATGTTTACAATCAGTGAATCCATATTTCTTTAATAGTTCTGCAATGAATTAAGTTCTAGAAAGTGGAGTCATCTATTGCATTCACTATTATGTTCTTAGCCCATTTATCCATGGTGGCCAGAACTACTTCATCTTTAGTTATCTCAGAGAACTTCTTTGGTACTTGTAGATTAACATCTATAGTGGAGACTTTCATGGGGATGAAAGGCCCTTCCTCCACACTTATAAATATTCTAGGGTCAGATTCTTCCTTGAATTATCTAACTCTCTCCTTCCAGATTTCGAAGTTTTCTTTTCTACATATCGACAGCTTCATAGAACTGAATTCTATATAATTCTCTCCAAAAGTCATGGTGAGTAGAATGATTTCCCTTGTTGATAATATTGTTCGAGCTAATAAGCTCTTTTGAATAACCTATCTCTGATACCACTTATAAGTTAAGGGATGTCTAATCACCTAGAGGGGGTGGGGGTATGTTTGCCCGGAAATCCGCGACCTCTCTTCTCTAGTCAGAAAGAGCCCTTCCAGCGGTCTCAGATTTGAGAGACCACCCAGACCGCCTGCTCTCCCTCCAATATTTTCTCCCAAGGCACATGCCATCAAGCTTCTGACAGACTGCTAGACCGCGCGGTCTGGTCTCTTTTTCCTTTTTTTTGTTATTAGCACCCCTTTCCTCTGCCCTAGCTCTTATGTACCCCGGGCAGCCCGTAATTTTTGGATCTGCCCATTTGGGCAACCTCCGCGTCTACAAATAGAGGGGTAGGGGTACCTGAAAAGGCACATTTGCTTTGAGCCTCCAGCTTACAACCTGTGTAAGCGGTCTCGAATTATGTCGCTTTTCTACCTCTCCCCCTGGCCAATTTTAGACTCCACTCTGTAGTCCTTTTTTGAGAGCAATCAAAGAAGTTTCCCTCAGAGATCTCTTCTTTGGCATCCTTCGTCCTGAGTAATCGATACTCCGCAGTTCCTTCTCTTTTCTTTTAGTGTGTGTCTTGGAGGTACATTTTTTGTACAAACAGAACGAACACACGATCTTCAGATTTGGAGTGTTCAGGTAAAATCAGTGGACTTTCTAGATGTCAGATCACAGACATCATTCTCACTGGTCTCCAAGCAGCCGCCCCTCGAACAACCTGACCTCCTTAGAAGATTTGGAGCGCCATTTTGAGCTTCACGTCGAGCAAGCTCTTCGAGAGGCCGTCCGAGCTCGCCGAGAGACCACTCAGGCTCAGCAAGAGTCTTCCAGACAGTTTGAGGTTTTAAGTTAAACCCTGGACGTAATATCTCAGAAGCTCCTTCCCCAGCCAAGTTAGTTCGCCACCCCTGACCGCTTGGCTGGCGGTCACTCTCTTCATCTTGCGACCTCCCACCCGCAGCTCATGTGTGACCTCAAGCCGGAGAGTTCACAGCTCGCCAGGATTTCTTCAGAACAGCAGCTCAGGGACCTCCTGCTCAGGCCCTGTATTTCCAGGAGGATTGTGCCTATCCTCCAGCCCCTGTTGTTGCCTTTCCGGCTCCTTTCGACGTTGTTGAAGAGGAGGAGCCTTCCCCCTATACTGATAGAGTTCATTGTGAGTCAATTCCCAATGGCTTCAGGGAACACCGTCTCCCCATGTTTACGGGGGAGAGCGACCGAATTTCCCATCTTCAAGCCTTCGAGCCCGATGTTACTCTAAGGAATCTCTCTGATGCTGTGAAGTGTAAGCTGTTGATCACTTCCTTCGATGGGCAAGCCCGGGAGTGGTTTTATAAGCTGTCTTCCCAATCCATCCTGAGCTTCGTATTCCTGAAGCACAAGCTTCTTTTGAGTTTTGTAACCTCTAAGAAGAGGAAGAGTGGCCCTGCATCCCTCTTCAAGATCAAGCAGGGAGAGGGTGAGACTTTAGCTCGCTTTATTGATCGGTTTCAGAAGGAAATTCTCTGAATAAGGGATGTAGACCCCTCTCTCTATATGGTGGCTCTGATCAACGGCTTGCAAAAGGGACCTCTCAAGTTTGAGGTCACGACCAAGGAGCCCAGCTCATATCAAGAGCTGATTAGTATTGTCAACTGCCACATAGAGGGGGAGATCAATAACCCTGTCTATGTTTCTAATATGATGAGTAAAGCCATACAGAAAGGTTCGGCAGGTTTATATCTAGCCCATCGATCGTCCAAACCGCCTCGCCAAGAGTTCTATCCCTCTTATCAAAAGGGAAGGAATTCCCGTCATTATCGCCCTCGTCAAGGAAATCAGTTGTTCCAGCCTGAAGGGTCCTCGCTGCCAACCCCGGCTGCCCCGACTCAGCAATCCACACCAGTCCATCAGATCAAATATCCTCAACCACATTTGCCAACCCCTCAACCATCCTTCAACGATTATCATGAATCCTTCACTAACCTCGGCATCTCTATGAGCGAGGTAGTTCAGGTTCTTCAAAAGCATCCCTTTTACAAAAGGCATGCCCCAATCAATTCTGACCCAAGAACCAGAAATCCGGCTCTCTGCTGTGAACATCATAGGGAGAGAGGCCAAGCGACCGAGAATTGCAGAGCTCTCCACTTGCTGGTGGAAAAGCCCCTAAAGGAATGAAAATTCAAAGATCTGTTCCAGAAGGGAGTTCCTTCCAAACCTTCGACCTCCAAGTGCATGGAGGTAGAGGAGGTTCTTTGGGAATGCGAAGAAGTGGACGATGTTGGATCTCTCATCAACATCGGATATCCAGGTGAATGTCTAGATGCAAATGATGAAGGTACTTTTGTTAATCTCTTTTACATTCATGAAGGTGCAGACTTCAGTCTTTCAGGAAAGCTAGCCTCGCAATAGTCTATCAATCCGTGGTTGCAGCAACCTCCTCCTCTGCTCTAGTTTGAGGAATGGTCACCTTCAGGCAAGAAGACCTTTCTCCGACCGCCAATCCTTTCAACAACGCTGTCGTTATCAAGGCGGTAATCAAAAATTATACCGTAGATAAGATCCTGGTAGATACCGGATGCTCGGTGAATGTCCTCTTCAAACCTGCTTTCGAGGTGCTGAAGACCGGGAAAGCTCTTCTCTCTACTGAAGGGCCATATTATGGTTTCTCAGGTGAGAAGAAAGAGGTGGAAGGAGTTGTCACCCTCTCAGTGATGTTAGCAGGAATTGTAAAATTTGTAAAATTCATAGTCGTTGAAGCCCTGAGCAACTACAACGCAATTTTTGGAAGGCCAGCCCTGAACGAGTACCAAGCAATAATTTCAACCTATCATCAGGCCATGAAGTTTGTTTTGAATGGTAAACAATACAGGATTAGGAGCGATCCGAGGAAGGCTAGAGAATGTTACGTCAGGATGGTTAATGTGATCGAATCATCTCCTCTCCAGGTAATTGATTTATCCTCAACACCTCAAATTCCTGATCAAGTCAAAGCGACAGAAGAGATAGAAGAAGAAGATGCAAGAGATGGAGCTCGCTTGGAACCGGCCCAAGCTAATCAAGTCGTGCCAATCAGTGAAGAAGATAAGAGCAAGAAGCTTTCGATCAACGCAGAATTGCCCAAAGCTGATAAGGATCAACTTATCTCTTGCCTCCTGAAGAACTTGGATGTCTTCGCCTGGTCGGCGGATGACATGCCAGGAGTTGATCCAGATATTTCCTGCCACCACCTCAACATCGATCCTACCTTCACCCCAATCAAGCAAAAGAAAAGAGCAGTGGCAGAGACTCTCGCTCAGTCGATCCGGGAGGAGGTGGAGAAATTGCTAAAGGCTAAATTTGTTCAAGAGATTCAATACCCTGAGTGGGTATCAAATGTTGTGATGGTTAAAAAAGCTGGTGTAAAGTGGCAGATGTGTGCAGACTTCACCAAACATAATAAAGATTGCCCTAAAGATTGCTACCCCTTGCCTCAGATAGATTCTTTAGTAAACTCTGCGGTGGGATTTTCTTGCATGAGTTTTTTAGATGCGTTCTCCGGCTATCATCAAACTATAATGCATAAGCCTGATATTCCTCACACCTCATTCATCACGAATGATGGATGTTTCTATTACCTCGTAATGCCTTTTGGGCTAAAGAATGCCGGTGCAACTTATCAGAAAATGATGGACACTGTTTTTAAAACCCGGAAAGGGAGAAATCTAGAAGTTTATGTCGATGATCTCTTAATCAAAAGCAACCTTTTCTCAACTCACCTTAATGACCTAAATGAAACATTTGCAACCCTCCGAACTTTCAATATGAGATTAAACCCATTGAAATGTGTTTTCTAAGCTAGCAAGGGAAAGTTTCTTGGCCATCTCCTTACTTCGGAAGGGCTGGAGCCAAATCCCGATAAGGTGAAGGCTATCTTAGAAATGTCATCTCCCAAGACCCTTAAGGAAGTTTAGCAGATGGGTGAGAGTTTTTGCAGGTTTGAGCCGTTTCATCTCCCACTCTGGAGATAAGAGTGCTCCTTTCTTTAAAACTCTTTGAAGAGGGGCCAAGTTTGAATGGACAGAGGAGTGTGATGATGCCTTCAGTCAGCTCAAAAAGCAATTAACATGAACTCCCTTACTCTAGAGCCCCAGAGAAGGAGAAGACCTCTTCCTGTGCCTCAGAGTCGGCTCTGATGCCATCAGTTCGGTTTTAGTCGGGGAAGAGAAGAAGAAGCAGTTTCCAGTTTATTACGTAAGCAAAATTTTGAAACGTGCAGAAATCTGGTACCCAATCCTTGAAAAGTTAGCCCTGATGCTCGTGACTTCAGCACGAAGGTTGAGTCCTTATTTCCAAGCCCATTCAATTCAAGTTGTCACCGATCTTCTGCTAAAGAGTGTCTTAGAGAAGCCGGAGCATTCAGGTAGATTGGCAAAGTGGGCGATAGAGCTCAACGAATTTGACATATGTTATATTCCCAGAGTAGCAATCAAAGCTCAGGTGTTAGCATATTTCATGATCGATGTAAAGGAGGCTAGTTCAGAGAAGGAGTTTGGAGCTCCTCTCGCTTGGACAATTTTCGTTGATGGAGCTTCAGGAAAAAATTCTTCCAGAGCTGGATTTATTTTGATCAATAAAAACGGAGTTAGACTAGATCAATCCTTGAAGTTTTATTTTCCGAAAACAAACAACCAAGCAGAATATGAAGCTTTCCTCGCCGGTCATAGATTCGCAAGAATATTGAGAATCGAAGATGTTCAAGTCAGAACAGATTCTCTGGTAATGGCGTCTCAAGTAAATAGAAACTTCGAGACCGCAGATCTCATTTTGAAGCAATATCAAGCCCTAGTAAAAATTGAGATAAGCAAGTTCAAGAGCTTTACAATCCAATATATCCCAAGAGAAGAGAATAAGGAGGCGGATGAGCTAACAAAATTTGGTCTTCTTTCAGGAGGAACTACCTCAGAGTTATTTCATCCAACCATCGAGGAGGGAGAAGTTATACAGATAGATCAACGTCCGTCTTGGATGGATCCTTTCATACTTTACCTCTTGACTGGAGATTTTCACTCAACGGTAAAGGATAGGAAATGGTTTAAACTTAAAGCAGCCCATTATTATCTTGTTGCAAGAATTCTTTATAGGAAAACTTTTCTTTCGACGTTGGCACGATCCATTTCCGAAGAAGAATTTCCAGTTATCCTTCAGGAGATTCACTCAGGAGAATGTGGTAGTCATTCGGGAGCTAGAACCTTGGATAAAAGGATTCTTAAGCAAGGATATTTCTTGCCACAAATGAGGAAGGATGCATAAAAATTTGCGAAGAAATGTGTTCAGTGCCAGAAGTTTGCCCCCTTTAGCATCAGCCAGCTCAGCAACTTAGGTCTATAGCCACCCCATGGCCGTTTGCAGTTTGGGGGATGGATTTGAAGGACCCTTTCCCTTGGCAAGTGGGTAGCGCAAATTCATTTTAGTCATGATTGATTATTTCAGTGAATGGATTTAAGCAAAGGCATTAGCTAAGACTACTACTCAGATAGTGAGGAATTTCATAAGGGGGGAGGTAGTTTGTAGGCACAGAATTCCCATGACAATCATCACAGATAATGGCCCTCAATTCAACCTCAGGCCAAGGTCGCCCCAGCTGGGGCGACCTGCCTCAGGCCGAGGTCGCCCAAGGGGGCGACCTGGCGAGGTCGCTCAGAGGGAGACCACAGGCCGAGATCGCCCCAGCTGGGGCAATCTGCCTCAGGCCGAGGTCGCCCCAAAGGGGCGACCTGGCGAGGTCACCCAGAGGGCGACCTCAGGCCGAGATCGCCCCAGCTGGGGCGATCTGCCTCAGGCTGAGGACCTCCAGAAGGGTGACCTCTCGAGGGCGGGATCACGTGAGGCGTGACCTTTAGGCGAGGTCGAGCGAAGTGTGACCTCTACGAGACAAAATGCGAGACCACCCCTGCGATGAGGGACTGCCAGGGCTTGGATCTTCGGCGAAAAAATACCTGGACTGTCGGGAGAGGGTGTGGATTGCTTCGGTTACCTGCAAAAAGCTAGCTCAAGGTGATCGCTGATTTTTGGGTAAACACTGAAAAATGCAGATTCAGAAATATTGTTTGATATAGCAGATACAACTCAGATAATCAAATTCAGAAAGCTGAAGGCTATGTCAGAATTCAGAAATCAAAAGGTTTTGATTATTTGTTTTTATTAGTTATGTTTTCAATATAAAATTTCAAAACTCAGAGTATCATATTTTATATCTGCTGAAATATTAAAAATCTATCAGATATATATGCTATGTTGTTTTGTTGTTTGTTTTATTATTCAATTTTTGTCAAATAGTGTCCTAACCCAAATAGGGGGAGATTGTTGGAACAACCCTATTACTAATTTGGGCTAGGATCACTATCTGTTTACTAGGACTAAGTTGACCCCAATGTATAGTCTAAAGGGTCAAGGTCTTAGGTTGTTAGAACTTAGGAAAAGATAAGTTTTCTGCATTCGACGAACTCCATACTGCGTTCGACGAACTCCATCCTGCGTTCGACGAACGACATGCTCCAGTTCGACGAACTTGCCAAGGTTCTGCATTCGGCGAATTCTATTCTGCGTTCGAAGAATTCTATTCTGCGTTCGACGAACTCCTCTCTGCGTTCGACGAACTTGCTCTCCAGCTCGACGCACTCAGTTTTCCAGCATCTCAGCGGTCGATGAACTTTAGTCTTAGCGGTTGACCAAGTCTCAGCGTTCGACCAAGTCTCAGCGGTCGATGAATTGATTCAGATCGACGAAAGCTCTTCTCAGCTCAACGAATTCAATATTGCAGCTAGCTTAGCAGATTATTTCTTTCAGTTCGACGACCTTCAACTTGAGATCGATGAACTCAACATTGTGTTCGACGAATTTGTTCTGATCAACGAAAATTCTCTTCAACAGATTTATTTCAGAAGATCAATTATATTATTCTCTGAACTCAGATTATCAGCAATGGCTCTATTTATTCAAGATAAGTCAAGGATTATATCCTTCCTTTTTATATTATTCCTTTCCATTCTCTTCCCTAGAAAATAGCCCTTTGGCGGAAAAGGATACAATAATTAAAAAGGAAAAGGAATTAAAGTCTTGCTTGCAGTTCCAAGAAATAATCCTCCAGATTATTTTATTCCTTATTCAGAGGATTTGAATTTCAAATCAGAGATATATTATCAAAAGGGAAAAGGAAGAAGTAGACAACAATTGTACAGGAAATAGAGAAGAAGAATACAGTCGAGAAAAGTAACAGGAAGAAAAGAAAGAAGAAAAAGCATTCACAGATCATCTTCATCTTCCTCAAGCAACAATCTTATTCTCTGAGAACAACATCAACATTCTTATCTCAGATCTCTGCTGCAAGTTCTAGATCTTCAAAGAACAACAAACAATCTGAGAAACATTTGTCTCCCAGATTCATCAGCTATTAGGAAGATCTACTTTCAAGTGAAATCTCCATCCTCAAACTGTCAAGAATTTCAATCAGACAGGGGGAGCTTTACAACATCAATATCCACTAGTCTTCTCTCAGATTATTGACAGAGAAGAACATCTAAATCCTCTTTATCCCCTCTTGTACATGGTTATAACTCCCTTCAAAAGTTAACCCCTTGGTGGCAGGGCACCTGAACAAAAACCTGTAGTTTTGTTGGAGCACCTAATCAAAAGCTCATTGGTGTTTTGACACCTGATCAAAAATCCATTGGTGATAGGGCACCTGATCAAAAACCTAGTGGAATCCTACCAAGGGTGGTAGAAGAGTAGATGTACCCAGGTTGATTGGGGAACTACTATAAGATCCTTGTGTCCTTTGTGTTGTGTTTATTTTTCTGTATTGTGTTGTGTGCTGTGTTTCTTTATTTTGTTTTATAACTCACTCTGCAATACACATATAAGTATCACTATTTTAATTCCGCTATAAAATTAAGTGAAAAACATTTTAATACTCTATTCACCCCCCTCTAGAGTAAATCTAAGATCTAACCTCACTTTCATCCTATCAGCTGGATGATGGAGGCTACGCAAAGAGGTTCTATAAGGGCCTCCATGGCGACCTGAGGCAGACCCTCCTCTTTGTCTCTAACAGCAGCCTGGCCAAGGTCCTGGAGATGGACAAGAAGCTGGAAGCCGACCAGCACATTGTTCGAGGTAGGAAGATGACGATAGAGGACCAGGGAAGGAGTGGCAGGAGAGACCAGCAGAAGGGTCATTACATTGGGGAGAGAAGAATAGAGGACCGACCCCGCCAGGAGGAGAGGCAGGAGCAGGTAGTGTTGGCTCCGCATCCTCTACAGATGTGGAAGGTGTCGAGGATAAGAGGAGGTGTTCCACCTCCCCCACAAGAGTGCTACCACTATCATCAGCCGGGCCACATGTGGAAGAACTGCCCTCAGAGGAATGCACCACCAGCATTACAGGCTGCCCCACTGGCCCAGCATTTCGGGGGCCTAGGACGTGGTCGAGGCCGTGGATTTCAGGGCGGAGACCGGAGACAGAACAGGGACCAGATTTATGCCCTGGACCTAGCACAGCCCCGAAACCCGGCAAGGGTCACTACAGGTACCTTTAATGTTTTTCTTATTAATAATTACTAGTACCTAGCAAACCTTAGCTTTACCTTAGCATTGAACCAAACGAACAAAATCACCCAGGTATAGTACTCTTCTGCGGCAACCCCGCATACACCTTATTTGATACGGCCTCACACTCATTCGTCTCGGAAGAATTCATGGACGATCTAGACCAAGTCCAGCACTTTGAGGGCATCCACAGGAGGGTGCGATTACCCGACGGATCAGAGATAGTAACGAACGCAAAGTGCAATATGAATGTGGATATTGGAGGGAAGCTGTTCGAAGCGCCGGCGATGTTCTTGAGCATGAAAGACTTCGACATGATTCTGGGCATGAACAGGCTTCACGGGAACCGCGCCCGGATTGACGGCCCGGCAAGGAGGATTGTGCTAAATCATGAGGACACATAAGTAGTAGTTGAAGGTATCAGACCCCCCTCTCGTCTCTTATTATCATCTATTCAGGCCGCCAAGGCCCATTTACAGGGAGACGAGGTATATCAGGTGTTGTTCGAGGCAATCGAGGTGAAGGATTTTGTGGCCAGCATCCCGATAATATGGGATTTTGCCAACATATTCCTAGAGTAGTTGTCAGGGCTGTCACCGCATCGCGAGAAGGATTTTCAGATCCAATTGGTGTCCGGGGCTAAGCCGATATCCAGAGCTCCTTATCGGATGGCCCCGAAGGAGCTAGTGGAGTTTCGGAGCCAGCTGCAGTAGCTGGTGGAAGCAGGGTTCATTAGACCGAGTTCCTCACCTTGGGAAGCTCCAATGCTATTCGTGAAGAAGAAGGATGGGATACTCAGTTTGTGCATCGATTACAGAGCACTGAACCGACTGACGGTTCGGAATACGTATCCGCTACCAAGGATCGGCGAGCTATTTGACCAGCTAGAGGGAGCCCACTGCTTCTCGAAGCTAGATTTGAGGTCAGGGTATTATCAGCTGCAGATTCAGGAGGAGGACATCCCAAAGACGGCTTTCAACAGTCGATACGAAATATATGAGTTCATTGTGATGTCATTCAGGCTCACGAATGCACCATCAACATTTATGAATTTGATGAACCAGGTGTTCGAGCCATATCTCGGCATCTTCGTCATTGTGTTCATTGACAACATCCTCATCTATTCGAGGATGGAGGAACATGCACGACATTTAGCACTAACATTGGAGAAGCTTCAGGAGCACCGTCTGTATGCGAACTTCAGCAAGTGTCTGTTTGGCTGAAGGAGGTGGTTTTTGTAGGTCATATTATCAGTGGAGCTGGTCTAGCAGTGGATCCAGCAAAGATCCGGGCAGTACGGGATTGGCCACCACTGAAGACGACCACCGATGTGCGGAGATTCTTGGGACTTACCAGTTATTACCGGAAGTTCGTACAGGGGTTTTCCCAGATAGCCCTCCCGCTCACATCCTTGACGAAGAAGGATATTGTATTCGTTTGAAAGTCGCAGTGCAAGGAGGCCTTCTAGGAGCTAAAGGGTCGGCTTACGATGGCCCCCATCCTTGCCATTCCATCGGGAAAGGAAGGATTCCAGGTGTACACGGATGCGTCATACCAGGGGATGTGTTCCGTCTGATGTAGAACGAGCACGTGATAGCATACGCTTCCCGCCAGTTGAAGAAACATGAGCGGAATTACCCGTTGCATGACTTGGAGATGAGAGAGGTTGTATTCGCTCTGAAGGTCTGGTTACACTACCTCTACGACGTCCACTGCGATATATTTTCAGATCACAAGAATTTGAAGTACGTAGATACGCAGAAGGAGCTGAACATTCGACAGAGACGCTAGGTGGAGTTCTTATCAGACTACCAGTACATGATGCATTACCACCCAGGGAAGGAGAATGTGGTGGCTGACGCACTAAGCAGGAGAGCTACCACATCGGGAGCAGAGCCTCAGCTGATGGCCATGGAGCTGGTACAGATGTTCGAGGACATGAAGATCTCCTTAGTATCTGAGGATGATCTAGATCTTAATGAGGAGTACCTAGCGGCGATGAGTACCACATATGACATCTGAGACCGCATCAGGGATGGGCAGAGGCAGGATGCCAAGCTAGAGCCGATATTCAGAGCCTTGGAGGCAGGCTCAGCCGGAGACTATTCATTGTAGGATGGCCTGTTAAGTTTTAGAGGGCGAGTATATATACCGACAGGGGGACGGGTTCGGGAGCACATCATGACAGAGGCTCACTGTAGTAGGTATTCGGTGCACCCGTGTATCACCAAGATGACGGCGGACTTGAAGAGGACCATGTAGTGGTCGGGCATGAAGAGGGATATCACTTATTTTGTGACCCACTACGAGTCTTGCCAGCTCGTGAAGGCGGAATGCAAGAACATGGCTGGAGTACTGCAACCACTCCCGGTGCCGGAGTGGAAGTTGTTGGGAAAATGACCCTCAATGTTCCCTTGATTTGAAGAGACCTCACACTCAATGCTAAGTACAAGTTGTATTTGATAAACCATATTTCTATCTCATAAGTATGCAGGACTAGGGCACACCATGGTGTAATGTATGATCAGCTGAGACGAGCTCTCTATCTCAGCTGAACCGCTGAAACAAGACCAGGAGCCGCTGAGAAGGTGTCTGGGCAAGCTGAGCTGCAGATAGAAGAAAACCGCTGAGACAATTGTCTGTCTCAGCGGATCCGCTGAGACGGCTGACCATCTCAGCCCAACCGCTGAGACAGATTCAAAAGTGATCTGGCTGGTTCTTCTTTTGGCGCAAGTTGTAGAAATGCATATTGGGGTCCACCAATCACTCTACCTATCAGGAGGACAACTAAGAGCCGTTGAGGGTCAGTGATGCATAAAAGGAATAAGTTAAGGTTGAGAATGAACCTTTTCTATTGATCTTACTTTGCAGCACACAAACTCAAGAACAATAGTGTTCCATTGTTGGCAGCTAAGAACTGAGCTCACACAAGGATGCATGGAGAAAAGAGATTGCTTATCTTGATTCATCTCAAGATATAGTAAGTAGATCAAGTCCATCATCTGAAGGGCTGATCAAGAAGAATCAAGTTGGAGCTGCACTTCTCCCCCCTGGTTCAAGTCTGCAACAACAGCTGTTAAGAAGAAGATGAACAAGGCTTGATCTCTTCTTTCTTAAATCTGTAATCCTTATTATATCATTTGTAGGAGCCTTTGGGTTCTGAGACTGTAGGGCTTTATTGCCTGAGTGTGTAAGGCTGATTGGCCTGAGTTGTAGAGCTGAGTGGTCAGCTTAAGGTAGGACCAGGAGGTGGTCTGAGTTGTAGGAGGTGGATTCCTCTGAGGTAGGGCTGCTGTGCCTGAGGTAGCGTTTGGGAAAACCTGAGCGATCCTGTGGGATCTGTGTTGTAGGCTCTTGGAGCTGAGTTTGGAGAAGTTGGCCTTGTCTAACTCATTGTTAGAAAGGTGAAGGGCTAAAGTGGACTACTCAAGACACCCTATCATGAGGAACCTCTATAAATCTCTTTGTGCTTTCTGTGCTTGATAATTTGCTAACCTAAATTTAGAAAACACTAAGCCTAAATTAAAAGAAACCTATTCACCCCCCCTCTAGTTAAGACTACATCATATATAAACTATCAAGTTGTATCAGAGGTAGGTTGGTCAAGAAGGACATAACTGTCTGACCAGATCCTATAAAGGAATAGTCTTATCAATCCAATGGCTTCCTCTGGATTGCAGAAGGAGATGGGATCCATGAAGTTGCCCATATGCAACAAAGAAAACTTTGGCATATGGAAGCAAAGGGTTAGATTGTTTATGGAAGCATCTGATCCAAGGATCTACATAACTGTAAAGCAAGGGCCTTTCACCTTTCAAACTGCCTCCACCATAGATCCAACAAGAAGAGTGCCCAAGACATTCAATGAATTAACCAAGGATGAACTTGCACTATTCACTATGGATAAAAGGGCACAAAACATAATTATCAATGTTATTGATGACTCTACATTTCCAGAACTTGGTACACTGCACAACTGCCAAGGAAATGTGGGACACATTAGTAGTATATATGGAAGTTCATCCTCAACCATGAGTATGAAGCCTTCAGGCAGCTCAGCTAGGAGAGCATCTCTATGTGCTATGAGAGGTTCTTTAGAATAGTCAATGAGCTGAGAACCTATGAGAGAGTCTTCACTGATTATGAGCTGAATGATAAGTTCCTTAGATCTCTAACTAGGGATTGGGACACAAAAATCTGTGCTATCAGGGAAGTGGCTAAGCTTGGTGAGACCCCCACTCATACACTGTTTGGAAAGCTGCTCTCTTATGCTATGTAGTTGTCTGCAAAAAAGGAAGAGGACACCTCAACAAGGGCTCAGGCAAGGGAGAAATCTGTAGCTCTCTAAGCTGAGAGCTCTAAGAAAAGCAAGGGCAGGATGGTGTCTCCTCCAAGGAGAAGTGCTGAATCTGAAAAATCTGAAATAAGCACCTCAGATAGCTCTTCCTCTGATGAAGAGCTTGCTGCCTTCTCAAGGCAGTTCAAGAAGATGATGAGGAGGAAGCAATGGGAGAACAAGCCCTCCTCCTCATCACACTCCAAGAAAGACCACAGGAAACCTGAAAGATAGTACCCAAAGAGTGACATGTATGATTGCAAATATAGTAAACATGTTTCAAATAACATAATTTGTTATTGCTGCAACAAACCTGGGCATGTCATAGCTGACTGTCCAGCCAAAAGAAAGGAGAAAGGTGATAAGAAGCATCATCACCAAAAGGATAGAAAGGGTGAAAAATACTTCCTAGCAAAGAAAGGAAAAAAGCAGGAGTGAATCTGAATCCTCAACTTCAGATTCAGAGAATGAAGAAGAAGCCTACATAAGGCTGTTTGCAGCTAAAGAAGATGAAGATTATCCTGCTGCCAAGGTTAGAGTCATGACCCCTCTATCACACTCAGATAGTGATATATAGGAGGATGAAGAGGACAATGTTCAGCTAGGCCTCGTGGCCATCACTGATGAGGAGGACAGTCAGAACATCTCAGAAAATGAACAGGTATTAATTCATTTCTTATCCTCTTCTGATTATGAGACTGGCCCAGAATCTGGAGGACCTTCATCAATTGATGGAAGTGATTCAGAAGCTGAGGTGGATGTCAATCAATTGATTGATAAGTATGATGCTCTCTTGGAAGCTCTGAAAAGGAGCAAAAAGCTAGCCAAGAGGCAAGCCCAAGAGATTGATTCCCTTAAGATGGAAAAACAAGAATGCACTGAATCTTCTACCACGATGAATCAGATGTATAGGGAAATTAGCCATCTGAAGGGGATAAATATCACCCATCTGAGCACCATATCCATGAAGAACAAGGTCATCAAGGATCTTGAGGAGAAGCTTGTGAAAGAAAGAAGCCTAGTGGCTCAATTCTCCAAGCCAAAATCTATGCTCCCTATTATTGACTCCTTCTATTCTTAATCCAATAGGAGAGGACTACGATTCAATAAAATGGAAGCAGGAGAGGAGAGTGGAGAAAAGAGCAGGGGTAAGGCTAAGCTTCAAACCACCTTTCAAAAGGTATTACTCCCTTCCAACATGTATGACCGTGAAATCATGTGTGGTCACTAGAAGAATGGAAGTACCTATAGGAAGGAAAACACTCCTAACCATAGTGGAAGAAAGGGAATGGGATTGAGTGCTATGAAGGCTCCCCATGACGAAATTCAAATGGCCCAACTTGGACCATTTGTATTTGGTACATCAGCCCCTTCATTCAAGAATAAGAAAGCAAGCCCTTCTAAGGTTGATTCAGTCAAGAACATGACTGCTATCAAATCAGTAGACATGTCTAATTGCTCAGTGTCTAATGCCATCAAAACTTGCATTGCCCAAAAGCCAAAGCAAGCTGATGTCGTTAATACAAAGACCACTAAGATTGTCCACAGATTGACTTTCATCCAAATCCTAGCTGAATGAAACAAGAGAAAAGATGCTGTCTCTCCTCCTGAACATGTGGACTGTGCTGCACACCCCTCAAGAAATGTTAGAAGAGGAGATACAACATTCATGAATGTTGGTGTTGTGGTAAAGTAGGACACTTTGCCATAGACTGTTGGCACAATCCTAATGTGTTATGTGCAAAGATGAGCCTTCCTGCAAAGGGTGCATCTAGTATAAGGTCATTTCATCATGCTAACAAGTACCTAGACCCAAAGCTATTTGGGCTCCTAAGGATAACTAAACTCCTTCTTGCAGGATAGTTCAAGTACCAGCCTCAACCACATTTGGTACTTGGACAGTGGGTGCTCAAGGCACATGACAGGAACAAGAAATCTTCTACAGGACTACAAGGCTGTGAAGAATGGACCCAATGTTATCTTTGGGGGGTCAGAAAAAGGAATCACCAAAGGATATGGTATGATATCCAATGGCATAGTCTCAATTACAAGGGTAGCTTATGTTGAAGGGTTGCAACACAACCTAGTAAGCATAAGTCAACTATATGATCTAGGATATGTCATTGAATGCCACAATGACAAGTGCTTGATTAAAAAGTCTAAAGACTTAGAGACCATTCTCTCAGGCACTAGGAGTGGGAATGTTTATTGCTTAGACTTTATATGTAGTAATTCTCTTACATCTGTTTGTCTAGTAGCTAATGAGAATGAGTCCCTTTGTGTTCAATGGCACAAGAGACATGCTCACATTAACTACAAGACAATGTATAGACTATTATCTAAAAACCTTGTTAGGAATAGTCCAAATAAAAAATGTATTAAAAGTGGTCCCTGTCATGCTTGCCAAATGGGTAAGCAAACAAGGGCCACCTTTAAAAGTATTGGCTCCAAAGACACCGAAAGATGTCTTTATCTTTTGCATATGGACTTGTTTGGTCCTTTGCCAATAAAGAGCCTTGGTGGGAAGTTTTATACTTTGGTGATTATTGATGATCACTCAAAATATACATGGGCATTCTTCCTAAAGAAGAAGTATAATACTATAAATATATTTATAACTCATGTCAAAGCAATTCAGAATGACTTGCAATGTGCTGTGGTCAGGACTAGAACTGACCATGGCACAAAATTTTAATTTGAATCTATAACAAGGTTTTGTCAAGAATATGGTATCACCCAAGAGTTCTCCTCACCAATGACTCCACAACAAAATGGGGTGGCTGAGAGGAGGAATAGGACCTTGATAGAAGCTGGGAGAACACTGCTTAGTGACTCCTCACTCCCAGAATACTTCTGGGCTGAGGCAGTCAATACTGCATGTCATGTTCTCAATAGAGCTTCCATCAATAAGGTTCATAGAATAACTCCCTATGAGATTCTGAAAGGCAAACAACCTATAATTTCATACTTTAGAATCTTTGGCTCCAAATGCTACATTTTAAATAATGGAAAATCTTAATTAACAAAGTTTGCAGAGAAATGCAATGTGGGTGTTCTTGTTGGCTATAGCTCACATAGTAGAGCTTATATAGTGTATAACAAGAAAACTCATGTTGTATAGGAGTCTATGCATGTTGTATTTGATGAGACCAGCCTAATATATAAGGGCTGGTCTAGATCTTCTGTCTTGACAAGAAATGAACAGGATTTGGAAAGGTTGTTGATGAGTCTCAATTATATACACATTTATGGACTCATCTGGGCCGATTTTCTAGTCTATGCACTTCACTTTAGACATGTTTTCACTTATATTTGATCCTCCATGCTAAGTGCACTTTTAGGCCCGTTTTTGGTGTTATTTCGTGTTATTCTCCTTTAGTGGTTGCTATGCATTGTTAAGTGCCACTTTCAGTGGCTGGATTCGTGGTTGTGCTGGAACAGGTGTCGTGCAGGTGTTTCCAGTACAATTCTATACAGGAACATAGCGCACGATCACTGGTTCTATTGCGCACGACCACTGGTCGTGCGCCACTGATCGTGTGCACTTACCCCCTGAAATCTGAGTTCTGTCTTCCTTATCGCACGATCACTTACGATAGCGCGCACGACCACTGGTCGTGCGCCACTGGTCGTGCGAACATTGTATTTTATAATTTTCTTACCTTGCAGGCTCCGTCCAGTCAGGCGCACGATCACAGGATGCTAGTGCGCACGACCACTGGTCGTGCGCCAATGACCGTGCGCACTGTTTATTCCAGCGCCTATAAATATTCCTGCTCGCGATTTAGGTCGGGAGCTCCGCATTCCTTCCGTCCAGTCCGTCGTTTTCGCCCCTTCCGCAGGTTCTCCGCCCCCCTAGGCCTCCTCCATCATCCTTGAGCTCCAAGGAGAGGTTTCTAGCACAAAGATCGCCAACATCGAGCAAGGAGATCGTGTATCGAAGGAGATTGGATCGTGACACGAAGAAGACGAGCCATTGGGAGGAAGTGACAACCCTCCTCTACCTCGGACGCAGTTGAAGACCGAGCTTGGACGCGGATTGACAACCCAGCGATTCCAACCGTGAATCTTCGGCAAGGCTTCAGATGTGGTCGACTCCTTTACTCTCTTTTTCCTTCCTTATGTTGTTGATTGTATAAACTTGTTCCCTCTATATTTTGATGATGTGTGCTATGAACAATATTGCTTAATGTTTATTTCATTTATTTGGAATCATTTAGTTCATATGTGCTTATTGAGGTGCGCCCCCATCTAATTTCCATTCCACCATCGTGTTCGGTGCCGCCCTAGCAATTGCTAGTGGCGTGCTTGTCGAAGAGGTGCTTGCGACCCTCACTCCGTTAGCCTACTCGCCCATCCGCCTACCGAAGCGTGGCATCACGACCCGTGTAATCCATCCCGCCTAACGAAGCAGCGCGCTCAAGGCCTGCATAGTTTGATTCCGCTAGCCTACTCGCCCATCCGCCCAAAGAAGTAGTGCGTTCAAGGCCTACGTAGTTTTCCATCCCGCCAAGCGAAGCATTGCATAGCAGCATTGCATAGGAGTAGTTGTAATATTTTATTTTATTATTCGCAAACCAAACCAACCATCCATTGTAACCCCGACCAAGGACTTCGATCTCAAGTCCTTCCTCGAAACCTAACTCCACCTTATTGTGTTCCTTGAGAGACCGACACTTGGGGATTTACTTTCTCATATTATTACTTGACAACGACCGGTGCACTTGCCGAAATTATTGCATCATGTTTTTGGCGCCGTTGTCGGGGAACACAGTCGTGTGAGTTTTCTGGAGAGGGAGAACCTGAGAGAGAAACCCTTCCTTTTGTTAATTGCATTTCTTTGTTTTATTTCTTTTTATTCCAATTTCCTGTTTTAATTAGGTTGCTTTAGTAATTATTGTTAGGTGTGGTATTTCGCACAATAGTGTCCTTCGTCTTGAATCGTTTTATCTTCGCACTATGTGGGCACATCTTAATATCCGTTGCCGTTGGTGTGGAGCTACCTCCCACTCTAGTGATGAATGCCCTACGGAGAATAGTAGGCATAATTCTTATAGCCCAGTATATGGAGCACCAACTTCGTCTGGTACTCCATATGGTGCGCGTAAGTCTTATGGCTACTCTGCTGAGCCTTTACCGTCATACTTCTTTTCGGCTTCAGCCCCAGCTGTGCCAAAGAAGCCCGCAAGGCAGTGCCGGTTTTGTCGGAGCACTGATCATGTCTTGAAGGACTGTGCCGAGTATCTTCGCCAATTGGACGAGGATGACGAGCCAGATATCCGGATCGTCCCAACTCCTAACTCTGGCGGCACACCTTCAACATCCGGTTATGTGTCTTTGTCACCTTCACATCTTGAAGGGTATGGCATGGACACGGTCACCGAATGTGCGGTTGATCTATGCACCAATATTGCTGAGCCTATTCTCCATGTGCATCCAGCACCTCTAGTGGATTCGATTCTTTGTGAGGAATCAGTGCTCGACTTTTATCCGAGCACTACTACTCCCCCTGTTGTGCATACTATACTCGTCTCCGACGACATTGTTGATGATGTGTTGCAGGATGAGGTGGGTGATCTGAGTGTTATGCCTGTTCCTATGGAGGAGGACAACCTTCTAGCTGAAGAGGAGTTTTCCTCAACACCGGTGGAGGAAGTCCAAATCTTAGGCATGACCACTGTTGATCCCGCCGAACCTTGTAGCATTGAGGACAATGCAAACATTATTTTACTTCCCCAACCTGAGGGGAGCGAGACCGGGATCACTCCCCCGATTGATGTTTATTTATGTTCTTCGTCTTCTTTATTTCTTGATCCCCTTCCTTCATCTGAGTCTGTGCAGGTTGAATCTTCACAGGTACTTCAGGAGGACTTGGAGCATTTTGCTCAAGTCAATGATGAGCCTCTCATGTGAGGAGGTTGATTCCCCCTCCGTAGAGGAAGCTCCACTCATTGCCTTTTCCTCCTGCCACCTCCCTGTTGACGACACCTTGCTAGGCAAGGATGTGTTTGGTGAGTTGAGTAGGGATATCTCCTCCTCTTCTTGCTTTCTGTTTCCTCTACCTGCGTTATGTAGGTATTATTATTATTTGGGTAGAGGAGTAACTGTTCTGTCGCTGTATCGATACCCGCTACCGACATGCGTATTAGAACAGTTACCTGTCCACTTTTCTTTTCATAGGCCTATAAGCTAGAACTGTATAAAATCCGAATAAGTCGTGCTGGGATGACAATAACCCCAGTAGTTATCTTACCTTTTCCTGCATTTCTTATTTATTCTTATTTAGTTTAGTTAGTAGTATTCTTTTTTCAGTTTTCTATTTTCTTCTGTTTCTGCGGAGCTGACCCCTGCAGGTATTTTTTCTGGATGGCGGACGCTGCGGCTCATTTTAGCTTACACGCCAATCTTCTGGTGTGCTCATTTCTGAGCACTGGGTACTCTCTTTCCCTAGCCTTTTCTGATTGTCATGTCATAGATTTTGTGGATTGTTTAGTTTAAGTCTGGGGGAGAGCAGTTTTTGTGCCCACTCTCGTGCACTCTTGCATAGCATGCTAGAAGTACTTTTATTTTAGCTTATTGGAAATTGTTGTCCATTTTCATTGCACACCACAGCACCCACTTGAGCGCGTACTCATCTGTTTGCTTGCTCTGTTGTGAATTGAATGCTTCAGCTATTTGGGAAAGTGTAGGTGATGGCTTAGGACTATGTAGCAGAGTAAAATGTTGACTCTAGTAGTGCTCCTAGTCGAGTGCTCGGTTGCATCGAAATTTGTATAGACTAGACTTCTCTTTATACTTATGGTTTTATATTTTTTCTATTAGTGTAAATGTTGTTTACTCTACTCAAATGGTGAATCCGGTGTGAATCAAACGGTAGCATAGGGATGTGTGTAAACGATCGCTAGACTCGTATTGCTTGAGTCGGGAGAAAGGAGAATCTTTCTCGGTGGCTAGAACTTGCCCCAAGCAATTCTTGAAGCATTGGCATAGGATAAGTTCTAGTACGTGAGAATGACGTAGGCCATTATTTTGGCCCGGTTGAACTTTTTATTTCATGCCTATCGTCTACCCTTGCTAGCCCCTTCGTGCCTACCCTTTTCTTGATTCAGCTCCACATATATCTCGCCAAAAGCTTAAAAGCCTAACCTAGTCGCACACCCAAATCTGAGCTTTAAATATTAGTTATGTTTACATTTTGGGGGGTGTTCATTTGGTAAATTTTATAGTGGAAATTGTGGGTGTATTCATTGATATTTTTGCTGGAAAAAAAAGAAAAGAAAGAAAAAGAAGAATGAAGAAGAGATAGAAAAGAAAAAAAAGGGGGGATTGTTATGAAAAAGTTGAATTGAAAATTTTGAAATTTTGGTATTGGGAGTGGGCGGTGCACACACCTATGTTGTAAAAGTCCAAGTCTGGGGGTGTGGTGCATTTGTTTATTATCGTCGTGCGGGTAGCTCTATCTTGTGCTCATGTTGGGTTAGGTGTACGTAGCCTCCAGGTTTATCTTTGTTTACCTCAACGTAACCCAAGCCCCATCTCTAGCCTAAAGTCCTACCGACTCACGCTATGAACCAATCTAATGTCGTGGAGAGAATGTGACCGGGCGAGCCTATGGTCACCAACACCGATGGATTTCGGTGGAGTTTGTCCGGCATCCCAATCTTGAGCAATGCTCATCTCAGCGCTTAGTTTACTTTCTCCGTATGCATGACCGGATGATTCACCGTAGTTTACCATTTTGAGTAGTTGTAATATGCTTTTACTCTTTTAGAAATATATAAACTGTTTATATAATCAGAAATCTTCTCTACTATTTTTCTTATGCACGTGAGCATGCGACTTCGCATGGTACTATGTATTGTAATTTTAAGCCATCTACTTTTCTTTCCCCGTTCGCTTAGAATTTGTTCGCTCGGGACGCGCAAACAGGTAAGTCTGGGGGTGTGATGAGTCCCAATTATATACACATTTATGGACTCATCTGGGCCGATTTTCTAGTCTATGCACTTCACTTTAGACATGTTTTCACTTATATTTGATCCTCCAAGCTAAGTGCACTTTTAGGCCCGTTTTTGGTGTTTTTTGTGTTATTCTCCTTTAGTCGTTGCTATGCATTGTTAAGTGCCACTTTCAGTGGCTGGATTCGTGGTTGTGCTGGAACAGGTGTCGCGCAGGTGTTTCCGGTACAATTCTGTACAGGAACACAGCGCACGATCACTGGTTCTATTGCGCACGACCACTGGTCGTGCGCCACTGATCGTGTGCACTTACCCCCTAAAATCTGAGTTCTGTCTTTCTTATCACATGATCACTTACGATAGCGCGCACGACCACTGGTCGTGCGCCACTGGTCGTGCGAACATTGTATTTTATAATTTTCTTACCTTGCAGGCTCCGTCCAGTCAGGGGCACGATCACACGATGCTAGTGCGCACGACCACTGGTCGTGCGCCAATGACCGTGCGCACTGTTTATTCCAGCGCTTATAAATATTCCTGCTCGCGATTTAGGTCAGGAGCTCCGCATTCCTTCCCTCCAGTCCATCGTTTTCGCCCCTTCCGCAGGTTCTCCGCCCCCTAGGCCTCCTCCATCTTCCTTGAGCTCCAAGGAGAGGTTTCTAGCCCAAAGATCGCCAACATCGAGCAAGGAGATCATGTATCGGAGGAGATTGGATCGTGACACGAAGAAGACGATCCATTGGGAGGAAGTGACAGCCCTCCTCTACCTCGGACGCAGTTGAAGACCGAGCTTGGACGCGGATTGACAACCCATCGATTCCAACTGTGAATCTTCGGCAACGCTTCGGATGTGGTCGACTCCTTTACTCTCTTTTTCCTTCCTTATGTTGTTGATTGTATAAACTAGTTCCCTCTATATTTTGATGATGTGTGCTATGAACAATATTGCTTAATGTTTATTTCATTTATTTGGAATCATTTAGTTCATATGTGCTCATTGAGGTGCGCCCCCATCTAATTTCCATTCCACCATCGTGTTCGGTGCCGCCCTAGCAATTGCTAGTGGCGTGCTTATCGAAGAGGTGCTTGTGACGCTCACTCCGTTAGCCTACTCACCCATCCACCTACCGAAGCGTGGCATTGCGGCCCGTGTAATCCATCCCGCCTAACGAAGCAGCGCGCTCAAGGCCTGCATAGTTTGATTCCGCTAGCCTACTCTCCCATCTGCCCAACGAAGTAGTGCGTTCAAGGCCTACGTAGTTTTCCATCCCGCCAAGCGAAGCATTGTATAGCAGCATTGCATAGGAGTAGTTGTAATATTTTATTTTATTATTCGCAAACCAAACCAACCATCCATTGTAACCCCGACCAAGGACTTCGATCTCAAGTCCTTCCTCGAAACCTAACTCCACCTTACTGTGTTCCTTGTGAGACCGACACTTGGGGATTTACTTCCTCATATTATTACTTGACAACGACCGGTGCACTTGCCGAAATTATTGCATCAGTTGTCTATACAAGACACGCCCAGCAGCAGCAAAGCTTATTCTGATGCAGCCATCCCTGAAGAGGAAGAAGTCAATGCTGATGAAGACACTACTGAACCAGTAGAAATAGAATAGCAAGTTGAGAACAGACTGCCTATAGCTGTAAGACATCTAAGGGATCATCCAAGAGAACAAATAATTGGAGATCAGAATCAAGGTGTATTAACCAGAAGCAGGGCTCATAATGAAGCCCTATTCTTGAGCTTCCTATCACAAATGGAGCCCAAGAAATTTGAAGAAGCCAACCAAGACACCTTTTGGATTCAAGCTATGCAAGAAGAACTTGTTGGATCTGTAGGCGCCCTTAGGGGGGGGGGGGTGAATAAGGGATTTTAACTTTTTCAAGAATATAGATAAATTAATGTTCTGCTGCTACCGCCAGCGAAAGAGTTACCGCTCGACGTTAGCTGTAGAGAAAGACCTTTTACATTTGAGCAGTGAAAATCACAGAGTACGACTCAGAGATGAAACAATAAACGTATTTTCATTAATCATTAACTGGAAGTTAATATGATTACAAAACTTTTCCCAATAATGCTTGGAAAGAGGTGACCAATGAAAACTCTTTTGGTTTTCTATACCGACCCTTCTCCCATGGACTGGTTGGCTTTAGCCTATCTCTCCCTAGACAAGGCCTCAAGCCGCTCTAGCCCTTCCCTCACCGGAAAGGCCTCAAGCACTCCCTAGATCTATAGCCTAGACCTACTCGCCAACACGAGGCGAATTTCCCCCTAGTCCCCGCAAGGCCCTAGTCGCCGTGTGGCGAGTTTCTCTGCCGAACAAAAATTATAAGGATTACAATTTGAAAGTAAAAACAAAACTCATATTAAAAACTCCCTCAAAAGTAGAACTTGGTGTCGATGTAGATGTGATCGGATCGGTATCCAAGTTCTTTGCTTTCTCGAACGTTGACGGAGTTCTTTTTGGCTGCTTCTGAAGGTTCACACGAGTGCTCTGAAAGTAAGGCTCCAATAACTTCTGTAACAGCAAGCAACAACGGAGGAGGCACCGCTCTTTAAATGGATTAGACAGCTACCGCCTGCGCTAGTACTATCGCCCCGCGATAGTGACACGACGCGCACACAGATCGTGGCAGTTAAGGCAACTTCAGAGCGCAAACGGTTATGACAACCTAGCGCGCCGCGGAAACACTAACGCCCCGCGTTAGCGAAATTTCCTTCCTTCAGCTAATAATCTTCTTCCAGATCTGCTCCTCAATCAACTGCTGATGGGATGTTTCCAAAAGCTATCGTCGGGCGTTAGACCTAACGCACCGCGATAGTACTTGCCAAACATAGCAACCCATCAACATTCCTTTTTTTCCACTTTCCTTTCTGTCAATAGTTTCCATATGTACTAACGCCAGCGTTGGTGCTAACACTCCGCAGTAGATCATTTCGTCTGGCTAGCTTGCATCTCAGTGGTTTCCCTTCCGAGCGGTTTCTTCTTAGCGTCTCCGCGATTTCGTCACAGCGGTTCCATCTCAGCGGTTTATTCTTAGCGTCTCAGCGGTTTCGTCTCAGCGGTTTGGTTTCGGCTCAGCGGTTCCTAAGCGCTAGCGCCAGCGGTAACATTAACGCGGCGAGGTAGCAACAATACACAGCACCATTTGAAAGCACAGAATCCTGCATACTATAAACACAAAACAAGTATGATCAAACACAATAGGATTTGTTATTGTCAAACCAAGAGATGCGGAAAGCATGTTCCAACAAACTCCCCCTTTTGATAATAACAAATCCCCTTAGAAAGAAATAATTCAATTTATAGGAATTTGTGTTTATAATAGAGATAAGCATGAAATTTAAGACATGTGCATATGCTCCCCCTAAATGAATGCTCCCCCTACAACAAAACTTCCTATGAACTTAACTCCCCAAACATATTAATTTCTTTCAAATTTAATCTCCCCATTTTGGTATTATCAAAAGTGGGTGGAGAGTAAGGCTAAAAAATGTGCAATAACCGTGTAGGGAGGGAATGAGCATGATAAAGAATTAAACACTTAGGAAAATATACAATGGATAGGAGTGAAAAGAGAATGTGAAGAGATTGTCATAAAAGACCACTTGTTGGGAAAAAAATGTATTCATGATCGAGCGAACAAGTAGTAAAGAGGTGGAAAGCATGACGAAATATTTTTAAGAAGAGAACATCTAGATAGGAATTGAGAAGCAAAGTAGATGATTAAGAATTTTAGATATATCAAAATGGATGTTGTAGCATTTTAAATACACAAAATAATTTCAAATTTAACATAGCCATACACTAGTTTTGAAAGGTATGCAATACAGAGTTCTCATGGCGTAGCGGAAAAAAATATGTAAGCATGACATAAGTTATCAAGACAAGATAGAAGAATACAATGTTCAAAATTTGGAAATCAAGTACACTTATACATTGTAATGATCTTGCAAGGCAATCTAGTGCATTTACTTAGGAATTTAGAGAATACATGTAGATAAGCAATAGACTCCAATTCTCATGAGTAGAAGGCTTACAAGTGTTAATGATGTGTACAAAATAGTGTTTTTGAAAAAAGTATACATATGAGTTAATCAAAACACATGGCATGTATAATGAAATAAACACAATATTATTGAACAAGCGTTTTTAGAGTTACCGCTTCCCACAAAGCTATAGAAATTATTCAATGCACATAGTAAAATAGTACAACTACCAAGGTGCAGTGCACACACAATGCTTATTAAGACTTATCAGGGTGCAAAGTAGTGCTTGGGGAATCACAATTATTATTTTAAATTTTATGTATATGTGATTCGGTGTACAAGAAGAAGTATGTAAAAGGAAAAATGTTTGCGACAAGGCACTTTACAATTCTCTCCAAGGTGCTCAACCTCACAATGCTCATTAAGACTTATCAGGAGGGTGAGTAGTGCTTGGTGGAGTTATCTTTGTCAATTATTCATTAGAATTTTTGCTTAACGACAAAGGTCTCCGAATTCACTTGTATGTGCAAATAAAAGGTTTTTGAAAAGAGACCCTTCTTCAAAAAATAGGTGCATGAAAAAAAATGTTAACATGTGGTGAAGGTAAAACTAAGCATGCCTAACAATAATATGAAGTTGTTACACTACACAATCATGTAAGAGAAGATTAAATTCATATGTAGTTTATCAAAAAGTGTGAGTGAAATAAAATCATTAGCAAATATAAGCCATTTACTCATACGTAGAGGAACGCTATGCAATACTACACATGATTCCTATTATCACTTTCAATGCACACATAAGATACTAATCAAGGCATGATACAAAAGACAATGTTATTAAGATACTTGAACTAGAGAATGAAACATTGTATACTAAGCTTGGCAAGATAAACTATATCATCCTTGAAACATTGAAAAATACATCAGTTTTATAAAGAAAATTTGATTTTAAAAAAATACAATAAATATAAAGCATGTTTTTGTTGTTTTAATTGGTTTTTCAATTTTGTAGTTGGTTTTTATATATAGAATCACAAAGCATGTATTTGGTGTTTTAATTTGTTTTATCTATATTTTGTAGTTTGTTTTGATATATAAAAGAAAAGCATGTTTCTGGAATATTAAAAGAAAATAGCATAAACAAAGAAAAATGAAAAAGAGACTGGAAATACGGAAGTATTTACTAACGCGAGCGGTACTATGCTATTGCCGGGCGTTAGTGACAGAACTCGAATTTTTGGGAAAATGTGAAATTTTTCAGAATTTTTCTGATCAATATAGTTGTACAGATTGGTGACACTGTTGTTCAATACAGGAATCAGATAAGTTTGGTCATGAAAATATGAATTTTGGTCGGAAAAAATAGACACTCATAGAAAAAGGTGCGATACCACCAGCGATAGAGGTTCCGCTTCGCAGTAGCCACGTGAAATAAAAGGCTTTGACCCGGTCAGATCTCATTTGGTCACAGGTTTTGGATCTCATATTTTCCTTCGACTTCCGCCGGCGATAGAAGTAGTTAATGATTTTTCTTTAGTTATTTTACTTTCTTCTATGGTTCATGATAGAGATTCAAGCTAGGATCTAGTGGATTTGAAGAAATTTCATGGCAATGTAGTCATAGGATTATTTTTGACAAAATTTTCAAGTATAACGCGAGTACCCGAAAAGACCTCGCGAATACCTGCTAATCTCTGCAAAAGAGAACTCAAAGCAGGTATACAATAATATAACGCGAGTACCTGAGGAAAACTCGTGAATACCTGTTAATCTCTGCAAAAGAGAACTCAAAGCAGGTATAAAAGAATATAACGTGAGTACGAGAACTCGCGAACACCTACTAATCTCTACAAAAGAGAACTCAAAACAGGTATAAAAATATAACGCGAGTACCTGAAGAGACCTCGGGAACACCTGCTAATCTCTACAAAAGAGAATTCAAAGAAGGTATAAAACATAAAGCGAGTACCTGAAAAGACCTCGCGAACACCTGCTAATCTCTGCAAAAGAGAACTCAAAGCAGGTATAAAACATAACGCGAGTACCTGAAGAGACCTCGCGAACACCTGCTAATCTCTGCAAAAGAGAATTCAAACCAGGTATAAAACATAACGCGAGTACCTGAAGAGACCTCGCGAACACCTGCTAATCTCTGCAAAAGATAAATCAAAGCAGGTATAAAACATAACGCGAGTACCTGAAGAGAACTCGCGAACACCTGCTAATCTCTGCAAAAGAGAACTCAAAGCATGTATAAAACATAACGCGAGTAGGTGAAAAGAACTCGCGAACACCTACTAATCTCTGCAAAAGAGAACTCAAAGTAGGTACACAAATATAACGCGAGTACCCGAAAAGACCTTGCGAACACCTGCTAATCTCTGCAAAAGAGAACTCAAAGCACGTATTAAACATAAGCGAGTACCTGAAGAGAACTCGCGAACACCTGCTAATCTATGCAAAAGAGAATTCAATGCATGTATAAAATATAACGCGAGTACCTGAAGAGACCTCGCGAACACCTGCTAATCTCTACAAAAGAGAATTCAAAGCAGGTATAAAACATAAAGCTAGTACCTGAAGAGACCTCGCGAACACCTGCTAATCTCTGCAAAAGAGAACTCAAAGCAGGTATAAAATATAATGCGAGTACCTGAAGAGACCTCGCGAACACCTGCTAATCACTGCAAAAGAGAATTCAAAGCAGGTATAAAATATAACGCGAGTACCTGAAGAGAACACGCGAACACCTGCTAATCTCTGCAAAAGAGAACTCAAAGCAGGTATACAATATAGCGCGAGTACCTAAAGAGACCTCGCGAACACCTGCTAATCTCCACAAAAGAGAATTCAAAGCAGGTCTAAAACATAACGGGAGTACCTAAAGAGAACTCGCGAACACCTGCTAATTTCTACAAAAGAGAATTCAAAGCAGGTATAAAACATAACGCGAGTACCAGAAGAGAACTCGCGAACACCTGCTAATCTCTGCAAAAGAGAACTCAAAGCAGGTATAAAAATATTACGCGAATACCTGAAAAGACCTCGCGAACACCTGCTAATCTCTACAAAAGAGAATTCAAAGCAGGTATAAAACATTACGCGAGTACCTGAAAAGACCTCGCGAACACCTGCTAATCTCAGTAAAACAGAACTCAAAGCAGGTATAAAACATAACGCGAGTACCTGAAGAGATTTCGCGAACACCTTCTAATCTCTACAAAAGAACATAACGCGAGTACCTCAAGAGACCTCGCGAACACCTGCTAATCTATGCAAAATAGAAATCAAAGCAGGTATAAAACATAACGCGAGTACCTGAAGAGAACTCGCGAACACCTACTAATCTCTGCAAAAGAGAACTCAAAGCAGGTATAAAACGTAACGCGAGTACCTGAAAAGAACTCGCGAACACCTACTAATCTCTGCAAAAGAGAACTCAAAGCAGGTACACAAATATAACGCGAGTACCCGAAAAGACCTCGCGAATACCTGCTAATCTTTGCAAAAGAGAACTCAAAGCAGGTATAAAATAATGTAACGCGAGTACCTGAGGAAAACTCTCGAATACCTGTTAATCTCTACAAAAGAGAACTCAAAGCAGGTATAAAAGAATATAACTCGAGTACCTGAAGAAAACTCGCGATCAACTGCTAATCTCTGCAAAAGAGAACTCAAAGCAGGTATAAAATAATATATCGCGAGTGCCTGAGGAAAACTCGCGAATACCTGGTAATCTCTGCAAAAGAGAACTCAAAGCAGGTATTAAAGAATATAACGCGAGTACTTGAAGAAAACTCGCGATCACCTGCTAATCTCTGCAAAAGAGAACTCAAAGCAGGTATAAAAGAATATAACGCGAGCACCTGAAGAAAACTCGCAAACACCTGCTAATCTCTGCAAAAGAGAACTCAAAGCAGGTATAAAATAATATAACGCGAGTACCTGAAGAAAACTCGCGATCACCTGCTAATCTGCAAAAGAGAACTCAAAGCAGGTATAAAATAATATAACGCGAGTACTTGTGGAAAACTCGCGAATACCTGCTAATCTCTGCAAAAGAGAACTCAATGAAGGTATAAAATATAACGTGAGTACCTGAAAAAAACTCGCGAACACCTGCTAATCTCTGCAAAAGAGAACTCAAAGAAGGTATACAAATGTAACAAGAGTACCTGAAAAGACCTCGCGAATACCTGCTAATCTCTGCAAAAGAGAACTCAAAGCAGGTATAAAATAATATAACGCGGGTACCTGAGGAAAACTTGCGAATACCTGCTAATCTCTGCAAAAGAGAACTCAAAGCAGGTATAAAAGAATATAATGCGAGTACCTAAAGAAAACTCGCGATCACCTGCTAATATCTGCAAAAGAGAACTCAAAGCAGATATAAAAGAATATAACGCGTGTACCTGAAGAAAACTCGCGATCACCTGCTAACCTCTGCAAAAGAGAACTCAAAGCAGGTATTAAACATAATGCGAGTACTTGAAGGGACCTCGCGAACACCTGCTAATCTCTGCAAAAGAGAACTCAAAGCAGGTATACAAATATAACGCGAGTACCTGAAAAGACCTCGCGAACACCTGCTAATCTCTGCAAAAGAGAACTCAAAGCAGGTATAAAATATAACGTGAGTACCTGAAAAGAACTCGCGAACACCTGCTAATCTCTGCAAAAGAGAACTCAAAGAAGGTATACAAATATAATGCGAGTACCTGAAAAGAAATCGCGAACACCTGCTAATCTCTGCAAAAGAGAACTCAAAGCAGGTATGAAAAAATAACGCAAGTACCTGAAAAGAACTCGCGAATACCTGCAAATCTCTGCAAAAGAGAGCTTAAAGTAGGTAAAAGAATCTATAACGCGAGTACCTGAAGAGAACTCGCGAATACCTGCTAACCTCCGCAAAAGAGAACTCAAAGCAGGTATAAAAGAATATAACGCCAGCACCTAAAGAAAACTCGCGATCACCTGCTAATCTCTGCGAAAGAGAACTCAAAGCAGGTATAAAATAATACAACGCGAGTACCTGAAGAAAACTCGCGATCACCTGCTAATCTCTGCAAAAGAGAACTCAAAGCAGGTATAAAATAATATAACGCGAGTACTTGAGGAAAACTAGTGAATACCTGCTAATCTCTGCAAAAGAGAACTCAAAGTAGGTATAAAATATAACGCGAGTACCTGAAAAGAACTCGCGAACACCTGCTAATCTCTGCAAAAGAGAACTCAAAGCAGGTATACAAATATAACGCGAGTACTTGAAAAGATCTCGTGAATACCTGCTAATTTCTGCAAAAGATAACTCAAAGCAGGTATAAAATAATATAACGCGAGTACCTGAGGAAATCTCGCGAATACCTGCTAATCTCTGCAAAAGAGAACTCAAAGCAGGTATAAAAGAATATAACGCGAGCACCTGAAGAAAACTCGCGATCACCTGCTAATCTCTGCAAAAGAGAACTCAAAGCAGGTATAAAATAATTAATGCGAGTACCTGAGGAAAACTCACGAATACCTGCTAATCTCTGCAAAAGAGAACTCAAAGCAGGTATAAAATATAACGCGAGTACCTGAAAAGAACTCGCGAACACCTGCTAATCTCTGCAAAAGAGAACTCAAAGCAGGTATACAAATATAACGCAAGTACCTGAAAAGATCTCGCGAATACCTGCTAATTTCTGCAAAAGAGAACTCAAAGCAGGTATAAAATAATATAACGCGAGTACCTGAGGAAAACTCGTGAATACCTGCTAATCTCTGCAAAAGAGAACTCAAAGCAGGTATAAAAGAATATAACGCGAGTACCTGAAGAAAACTCACGATCCCCTGCTAATCTATGCAAAAGAGAACTCAAAGCAGGTATAAAATAATATAACGAGAGTACCTGAAGAAAACTCGCGATCACCTGCTAACCTCTGCAAAAGAGAACTCAAAGAAGGTATTAAACATAACGCGAGTACCTGAAGTGTCACAACCCGCATTTTCCCACGAATATAATACATATTATCAGAGCAAGGGGAAAATACGCGTCGTGATGCCACGCCTGCAGGAGACGACTACAGACGCTCAGGCAACTCTCCTTACGATAATTTTATAAAAGACATATATGTGTTCGGATTAAAAGAGAGATTTTCTTTCATTTTAGCTTAAGACCGCGTCCCTCGGTCCGGTGGATCATCTAGTCCACAAGTAGAAATCTATACATACGTAGCGGAAAATAGGTTTGTTTTTAGCCTACATGAGCATGAAAATAAACATCCCAGAAATGATATGCATATATCTATGTTTAGTATAGTAAGAAAGGATTTTCTACGATTTTCGAAATATGTGACATTTATAAACAAAAATCATGATATGCAAGGATGACATTTTTATATTAATAAAGTAACTAATGCATCCTAGCATAAAGCTTCCCAGAGAGCAAGTAGGTAAACAACCCAAAAGTAACAGCAATACTACTAGCAAGGGATCTAAAGATAAAAGCCAAATAGGAGCCAACAACTGACACGAACCCGCAGGGAAGAAGGAAAACAACAAAAAGAAACTGCCTCTTACCGAGAAGAGGGGAAGGGCTTCGACAGGAGACCTTAACGACGCTGCTCTAACACCTGCTGCAGCTAAAGACCTGAACCTGAGACATTCATAAGAAAAGAATGCCTCAGCCCAAAAGGGTGCAAGAAAACCAAGATTAGCAGCATCAGAAGTAATAGAGTGCAGGAAGGAAAAGCTAAGTAGATAAACATCTATAATCTTACAACAACCCGAGCTAGCTCAAACGAGTGCACTCGGTAAGAAGAAAAAGCCTGCACCAGAAGGTAATAGTCAACACCATCAAAGCCCACCACGTGTCCGCCATTGCAGCTCAGAGGTGATGGTCGTTCATATACTATCATAATACACATATATAAGCATATGTGCTAAAGAACTTGAAACTGATCAGCTCGAGGGAAAAGCGTCCCCCAAAAGAAGGCACTGCGACGGTGGTATCTCCACTAACGCCCGCAGCCCAAAAACCAAACAGGAGTGCTGCGGCGGTGACTCCAATCCACTCAAACCAACAGCCCAAAAGAGGCACTGTGGCGGTGACCTTTAGCTCACACGCCCGACAGACTCACACATAACACCAGAAGCAGGGTGCATAATCATATACATAAGTATATGGATATATATAAGTATACAACTATACCACGGTGCAGTTTACCAGAGAATACTCAGAACATCTAAACAACGAAGATCATAGAGATCAAGAACCACCCACCAAAACTATCCCGGGGAAATAGTCAACATAGCATACATAGCTCATAAATCCAACATAGCAAACGGAGGTGTGTCCGGTGGGGGAACAGGATTTCAAAAAGCCGACACCATGCCAGGTCTGGTGCCGGAACAAGACGAAGAAAAACATGACACGACGGTCAAACACCTGAACCAAGCTCAACGGTTCATTTGAAAACACTAAGCGAGTCCAAACTTGGCTCCTAGCGAACCTCTTGCAACGTTATGATGAATAAGGCACGGCAAAACACCGCAAAAGAACACTAACCAACTACAGGGCAACTCGAGAATAGAGCACAGCTTAGTTTGACGGTCACGGAGAGTCTCATGATCAACACAGGAAGATGAACTTTAACATTCGCTACAAAAGTAAAGCTATTTAGCAACCTTTAATAACTTTTGTATGTATATATATTTATGTGAGTGTTATACAGTAGCATTCGATACTTTCTGCTACTAAAAGTGCAAAGCTGCCAGTCACTGGAACAGGTAAAAGACCCAAACCGAATTTTGCTCACTTATCCTTCACATTAAGCAATTGCTAGCCTCGCTAGGTCACCGAGAACTAGCAAGAGAAATTCCCGGGAAATTTAGTATCTATCTTTTCCCAAATAGTCAGGAAATTTAAAATACGAAAATTCTAGGGAATTTTTAGCCCGCCGCAATAACCAACTTAGCCAACCAAAGGAGGAAATGCAGGATTTGGAAATTTGCCGAGCAAGACCACTTATGCTTAACTAAAATAAATAAGCCCAGCATAAAACAAATAGCCGACAAGCTCAACCTTCCCCACGAGAACGAAATCTCTAGCATATAGCCTAGGAAATTAAACTTTGCATAAACCAAAGTGAATACCTAGCCCTCAAATCAAACACAGAAGATTTACGAACCGGTTAATTGATTTAAGTTTAAACCAAGAAAATTTCCTAGCGTATAGGCGCAGAGCTTCGTATATCAAGAGTTCAAATTAGGGGGAAACAAGGGAAATAAAATAAATTAATAGCAACCATGCTAAAACCAATGCGTATACCAGCTGCCGACTAGAACCAAGGGGAAACAAAGCAGGACAATAACTGCCATGCTAAAACAAGGAGGAGACATCTACAAAGAAATTATAAGGAACCTTTCCCACAACCAAGAGGAACACCACAGCATAATCCTAATAAGTAGGACCATGACTAAAGTAGTCCCAAGATGACAGGTTTATAGAGCAGCCCCCCAAACAGAGATCTGTAGGGCAACCCCCATAATAAAATTTATTAAAGCAGCCTCCGAATGAAGTATTATAAGGCAGCCCATTGCAATTTAAAGTCCCCACAGAGATTATACAAGCAGAGCCCAAGCAAAATAATTCCAAGCATAGCAGCCCCGATCGGAATGAAATTTCCGACAAATGTAGTCGCAGCAGCCACAAAGTATTAAGTTTTGCAAAACCAACTGGACCCAAGTATATCATCCCCAAATAGCTAAATTCTATATGGCAGACCCTATATCTAAAGAAAACAAAAGAGACTCTCACTAGTTTAGACATAGCAGCCCTTCTCAAATTAAATTCCCAACTGAATGAGCATGGCGGCCCAAATAAAATTGAAACACCACATTAATTTAAAGCATGGCAGCCCCCGATTTGATCATGTAGCATAAAAATATGGCATCGTGAACCAAACAAGATCGCAAAAACAGCCCTGCAATTCCAGTTGCATACAACGGTCCCAAATCGAATTAGATTCTAAAGCTTCGAAATTTTTTTATATACAAACAGCCCCCTAACTAGGACTACACAACCAGCCCCAAAGTGATATGAATTCAAGCATAGCAGCCCCCCAAAAGAAAAGAAATCAGGATTATACAACCAGCCCCCAAAGTAAATCTGACAAGAATGATGTTGCAAGGCAGCCTGGAGGCAAACCAGTCTGGAGCCAAGTACAGCAACCCCAACAAAATACAAATTAATAAGCAACCCCCAAAATAGAATACCATAGAAACCCCCCCCCCCCCCATATAAATTTCTAAAAACCCGGAAGGAGAAACCAAGCAGCCACGAGCCACCAAACCCCGATTTCCCTACATAAATTCCAAATACTAAAATCTAGAGGCAATGTGAAGCTTATAATCTAGAAGGAAATGGGGCGGATGAAAATCTATAATCCCGTAAGAAGAAAAAACGAGAAAAGCAGAGCGCATATTCTGGACAGAAATTCTAACATATAAATCAAGTAGTGCCTTGAAAACCCAATCAATCAAACCAAGATCAGTTAAGAAATGGGGGAAGGAGATGAGGGAGAAGAGTTTCCTTGCCTGAAACGAGATCCAAGGCCGCGATACCACCCAAACCGAGGAATGATCGACAATAGCTCTTCGATCCTCAAATCCGACGACGAAACCAAGCTCCGGCGACCTCCAAATCGCCGCCACCGGCAATCCCAAGGCGGGAACCCTAATACACCCTCTTCCGCTCTCGGCAGCAAAGGGCATCGGGAAGGGGAGGAGATTGAGGAGGAAATGAAATCTTGAGCCCAATTAACATTTATAAGAAATCATATATATATATATATATATAAATATAAATATATATACATATATATATATACATTTGTATATATATACATAAACATGAATTCCTTCAAGAAAGTTCAAACCGGCTATACGCACTCACGCAACAACCTATCATCGAACTCACCGGATGGCTACGACCAAGAAACGGTGACGCCATCCGCACTAACGCCACGCAACGGCAACGCCCCTATGCGCCGAAGCCCTGAATTAAAATCTCTCTTTAGAATAATTATTATTAATTCCCTATGCCTTATTAAAATAAATGCAAGAAAAACCCGGGGCGTCACATGAAGGGACCTCGCGAACACCTGCTAATCTCTGCAAAAGAGAACTCAAAGACGGTATACAAATATAATGCAAGTACCTGAAAAGACCTCGCGAACACCTGCTAATCTCTGCAAAAGAGAACTCAAAGCAGGTATAAAATATAACGCGAGTACCTGAAAAGAACTCGCGAACACCTGTTAATCTCTGCAAAAGAGAACTCAAAGCAGGTATACAAATATAACGCGAGGACCTAAAAAGAACTCGCGAACACCTGCTAATCTCTACAAAAGAGAATTCAAAGCAGGTTAAAACATAACGCGAGTACCTGAAGAGAACTCGCGAACACCTGCTAATTTCTACAAAAGAGAATTCAAAGCAGGTATAAAACATAAGCGGGTACCTGAAGAGAGCTCGCGAACACCTGCTAATCTCAGCAAAAGAGAACTCAAAGCAAGTATAAAATATAACGCGAGTACCTGAAGAGACCTCGCGAACACCTGCTAATCTCTACAAAAGAGAATTCAAAGCAGGTATAAAATATAACGCAAGTACCTGAAGAGACCTCGCGAACACCTGCTAATCTCTTCAAAAGAGAACTCAAAGCAGGTATAAAACAAAACGCGAGTACCTGAAGAGACCTCGCGAACACCTGCTAATCTCTGCAAAAGAGAATTCAAAGCAGGTATAAAATATAACGCGAGTACCTGAAGAGAACTCGCGAACACCTGCTAATCTCTGCAAAAGAGAACCCAAAGAAGGTATACAATATAATACGAGTACCTGAAGAGACCTCGCGAATACCTGCAAATCTCTACAAAAGAGACTTCAAAGCAGGTATAAAACATAACGCGAGTACCTGAAGAGAACTCGCGAACACCTGCTAATTTCTACAAAAGAGAATTCATAGCAGGTATAAAACATAACGCGAGTACCTGAAGAGAACTCGCGAACACCTGCTAATCTCTACAAAAGAGAACTCAAAGCAGGTATAAAAATATAACGCGAGTACCTGAAGAGACCTCGCGAACACCTGTTAATCTCTACAAAAGAGAATTCAAAGCAGGTATAAAACATAACTCGAATACCTGAAAAGACCTCGCGAACACATGCTAATCTCTACAAAAGAGAACTCAAAGAAGGTATAAAACATAACGCGAGTACCTGAAGAGACCTCGCGAACACCTGCTAATCTCTGCAAAAGAGAATTCAAACCAGGTATAAAACATAACGCGAGTAACTGAAGAGACCTCGCGAACCCCTGCTAAACTCTGCAAAAGAGAAATCAAAGAAGGAATAAAACATAACGCGAGTACCTGAAGAGAACTCGCGAACAACTGCTAATCTCTGCAAAAGAGAACTCAAAGCAGGTATAAAACGTAACGCGAGTACCTGAAGAGACCTTACGAACACCTGCTAATCTCTGTAAAAGAGAATTCAAAGCAGGTATAAAACATAACGCGAGTATCTGAAGAGAACTCGCGAACACCTGCTAATCTCTGCAAAAGAGAACTCAAAGCAGGTATACAATATAACGCGAGTACCTGAAGAGACCTCGCGAACACCTGCTAATCTCTGCAAAACAGAATTCAAAGCAGGTATAAAACATAACGCGAGTACCTGAAAAGAACTCATGAATACCTGCAAATCTCTGCAAATCTCTGCAAAAGAGAACTTAAAGCAGGTATAAAATATAACGCGAGTACCTGAAAAGAACTCGCGAACACCTGCTAATCTTTGCAAAAGAGAACTCAAAGCAGGTATACAAATATAACGCGAGTACCTGAAAAGACCTCGCGAATACCTGCTAATCTCTGCAAAAGAGTATTCAAAGTAGGTATACAATATAACGCGAGTACCTGAAGAGACCTCGCGAACACCTACTAATCTCTATAAAATAGAATTCAAAGCAGGTATAAAACATAACGCGAGTACCTCAAGAGAACTCGCGAACAACTGCTAATTTATACAAAAGAGAATTCAAAGCAGGTATAAAACATAAGCGAGTACCTGAAGAGAACTCGCGAACACCTGCTAATCTCTGCAAAATAGAACTCAAAGCAGGTATATAATATAAGGCGAGTACGTGAAGAGACCTCACGCACACCTACTAATCTCTACAAAAGAGAATTCAAAGCAGGTATAAAACATAACGCGAGTACCTGAATAGATCTCGTGGACACCTGCTAATCTCTGCAAAGGAGAAGTCAAAGCAGGTATAAAACATAACGCGAGTACCTGAAGAGACCTCGCGAACACTTGCTAATCTCTGCAAAAGAGAATTCAAAGCAGGTATAAAACATAACGCGAGTACCTAAAGAGAACTCGCGAACACCTGCTAATCTCTGCAAAAGAGAACTCAAAACAGGCATACAATATAACGTGAGTACCTGAAGAG
The DNA here is from genome assembly GCA_033032865.1 of Dactylorhiza incarnata. NCBI lineage: Eukaryota > Viridiplantae > Streptophyta > Magnoliopsida > Asparagales > Orchidaceae > Dactylorhiza > Dactylorhiza incarnata. Next base: position 8,129,732 of record JAWHQI010000038.1, on the reverse strand, counting down.
ACCTCGCGAACACCTGCTAATCTCTACAAAAGAGAATTCAAAGCAGGTATAAAACATTACGCTAGTACCTGAAGAGAACTCGCGAACACCTGCTAATTTCTACAAAAGAGAATTCAAAGCAGGTATAAAACATAACACGAGTACCTTAAGAGAACTCACGAACACCTGTTAATCTCTGCAAAAGCGAACTGAAAGCAAGTATAAAATATAACGCGAGTACGTGAAGAGACCTCGCGAACACCTGCTAAACTCTACAAAAGAGATTTCAAAGCAGGTATAAAACATAACGCGAGTTCCTGAAGAGAACTCGCGAACACCTGCTAATCTCTAGAAAAGAGAATTCAAAGCAGGTATAAAACATAACGCGAGTACCTAAAGAGACCTCGCGAACACCTGCTAATCTCTGCAAAAGAGAATTCAAAGCAGGTATAAAACAAAACGCGAGTACCTGAAGAGACCTCGCGAACACCTGCTAATCTCTACAAAAGAGAATTCAAAGCAGGTATAAAATATAACGCAAGTACCTGAAGAGACCTCGCGAACACCTGCTAATCTCTTCAAAAGAGAACTCAAAGCAGGTATAAAACAAAACGCGAGTACCTGAAGAGACCTCGCGAACACCTGCTAATCTCTGCAAAAGAGAATTCAAAGCAGGTATAAAATATAACGCGAGTACCTGAAGAGAACTCGCGAACACCTGCTAATCTCTGCAAAAGAGAACCCAAAGAAGGTATACAATATAATACGAGTACCTGAAGAGACCTCGCGAATACCTGCAAATCTCTACAAAAGAGACTTCAAAGCAGGTATAAAACATAACGCGAGTACCTGAAGAGAACTCGCGAACACCTGCTAATTTCTACAAAAGAGAATTCATAGCAGGTATAAAACATAACGCGAGTACCTGAAGAGAACTCGCGAACACCTGCTAATCTCTACAAAAGAGAACTCAAAGCAGGTATAAAAATATAACGCAAGTACCTGAAGAGACCTCGCGAACACCTGCTAATCTCTACAAAAGAGAATTCAAAGCAGGTATAAAACATAACACGAATACCTGAAAAGACCTCGCGAACACATGCTAATCTCTACAAAAGTGAACTCAAAGAAGGTATAAAACATAACGCGAGTACCTGAAGAGACCTCGCGAACACCTGCTAATCTCTGCAAAAGAGAATTCAAACCAGGTATAAAACATAACGCGAGTAACTGAAGAGACCTCGCGAACCCCTGCTAAACTCTGCAAAAGAGAAATCAAAGAAGGAATAAAACATAACGCGAGTACCTGAAGAGAACTCGCGAACAACTGCTAATCTCTGCAAAAGAGAACTCAAAGCAGGTATAAAACATAACGCGAGTACCTGAAGAGACCTTACGAACACCTGCTAATCTCTGTAAAAGAGAATTCAAAGCAGGTATAAAACATAACGCGAGTACCTGAAGAGAACTCGCGAACACCTGCTAATCTCTGCAAAAGAGAACTCAAAGCAGGTATACAATATAATGCGAGTACCTGAAGAGACCTCGCGAACACCTGCTAATCTCTGCAAAACAGAATTCAAAGCAGGTATAAAACATAACGCGAGTACCTGAAAAGAACTCGTGAATACCTATATCTCTGCAAATCTCTGCAAAAGAGAACTTAAAGCAGGTATAAAATATAACGCGAGTACCTGAAAAGAACTCGCGAACACCTGCTAATCTTTGCAAAAGAGAACTCAAAGCAGGTATACAAATATAACGCGAGTACCTGAAAAGACCTCGCGAATACCTGCTAATCTCTGCAAAAGAGTATTCAAAGTAGGTATACAATATAACGCGAGTACCTGAAGAGACCTCGCGAACACCTACTAATCTCTATAAAATAGAATTCAAAGCAGGTATAAAACATAACGCGAGTACCTCAAGAGAACTCGCGAACAACTGCTAATTTATACAAAAGAGAATTCAAAGCAGGTATAAAACATAAGCGAGTACCTGAAGAGAACTCGCGAACACCTGCTAATCTCTGCAAAATAGAACTCAAAGCAGGTATATAATATAAGGCGAGTACCTGAAGAGACCTCACGCACACCTACTAATCTCTACAAAAGAGAATTCAAAGCAGGTATAAAACATAACGCGAGTACCTGAATAGATCTCGTGGACACCTGCTAATCTCTGAAAAGGAGAAGTCAAAGCAGGTATAAAACATAACGCGAGTACCTGAAGAGACCTCGCGAACACTTGCTAATCTCTGCAAAAGAGAATTCAAAGCAGGTATAAAACATAACGCGAGTACCTAAAGAGAACTCGCGAACACCTGCTAATCTCTGCAAAAGAGAACTCAAAACAGGCATACAATATAACGTGAGTACCTGAAGAGACCTCGCGAACACCTGCTAATCTCTACAAAAGAGAATTCAAAGCAGGTATAAAACATTACGCTAGTACCTGAAGAGAACTCGCGAACACCTGCTAATTTCTACAAAAGAGAATTCAAAGCAGGTATAAAACATAACACGAGTACCTTAAGAGAACTCGCGAACACCTGCTAATCTCTGCAAAAGCGAACTCAAAGCAAGTATAAAATATAACGCGAGTACGTGAAGAGACCTCGCGAACACCTGCTAAACTCTACAAAAGAGATTTCAAAGCAGGTATAAAACATAACGCGAGTTCCTGAAGAGACCTCGCGAACACCTGCTAATCTCTAGAAAAGAGAATTCAAAGCAGGTATAAAACATAATGCGAGTACCTAAAGAGACCTCGCGAACACCTGCTAATCTCTGCAAAAGAGAATTCAAAGCAGGTATAAAACAAAACGCGAGTACCTGAAGAGACCTCGCGAACACCTTCTAATCTCTACAAAAGAGAATTCAAAGCAGGTATAAAACATAACGCGAGTACCTGAAGAGAACTCGCAAACACCTGCTAATCTCTGCAAAAGAGATCTCAAAGCAGGTATAAAACATAACGCGAGTACCTGAAGAGACCTCGCGAACACCTGCTAATCTCTGCAAAAGAGAATTCAAAGCAGGTATAAAACATAACGCGAGTACCTGAAGAGAACTCGCGAATACCTGCTAATCTCTGCAAAAGAGAACTCAAAGCAGGTATACAATATAATGCGAGTACCTAAAGAGACCTCGTAAACACCTGCTATTCTATACAAAAGAGAACTCAAAGCAGGTATAAAACATAACGCGAGTACCTGAAGAGAACTCACGAACACCTGCTAATCTCTGCAAAAACAGAACCTAAAGCAGGTATAAAACAATATATAATGCGAGTACCTTAAGAGAACTCGCGAATACCTGCTATTCTCTGCAAAACAGAACTTAAAGCAGGTATAAAACAATCTATAACGCGAGTACCTGAAGAGAACTCGCGAATACCTGCTAATCTCTGCAAAAACAGAACTTAAAGCAGGTATAAAACAATCTATAACACGAGTACGTGAAGAGAACTCGCGAATACCTGCTAATCTCTGCAGAAACAGAACTTAAAGCAGGTATAAAACAATCAATAGCGCGAGTACCTGAAGAGAACTCGCGAATACCTGCTAATCTCTGCAAAAAGCAGAACTTAAAGCAGGTATAAAACAATCTATAATGCGAGTACCTGAAGAGAACTCGCAAATACCTGCCAATCTCTGCAAAACATAACTTAAAGCAGGTATAAAACAATCTATAACGCGAGTACCTGAAGAGAACTCGTGAATACCTGCTAATCTCTGCAAAAACAGAACTTAAAGCAGGTATAAAACAATCTATAATGTGAGTACCTGAAGAGAACTCGTGAATACCTGCCAATCTCTACAAAAACAGAACTTAAAGCAGGTATAAAACAATCTATAACGCAAGTACCTGAAGAGACCTCGTGAATACCTGCTAATCTCTGCAAAAACCAAACTTAAAGCAGGTATAAAACAATCTATAACGCGAGTACCTGAAAAGAACTCGTGAATACCTGCCAATCTCTGCAAAAACAGAACTTAAAGCAGGTATAAATGAATTCATAACTGTTAGTCTTTGCTATTATACTTACTTGTGGATATTCATATGCGATCTTCTATTTTTAGCATTCTTCCTTATAAAACTTCAAATCCTTTCTGAAAACCCTCCAGGGAAAAGATATCTCCAAAAGAATAATTGCCTAGTTATCATGAAATGTTGCCCTGACGGTTTATCGTTTTAGTTCTAAAGTAAATCCTGATTGACTCAATGAAGATGAATCGCGGCCTGAAACTGCCAGAGATTATATCTTCATAAGCTATGATTGTAAGCAATGAGTCGTGCTGTTAGAATGCAATCCAGAGGATTAATAAGTCCATTTCCCGACTATTAGAGTGAAAGCTTTGACTCGATTATCTCGAGTCGGAAATATTGCCTTGTGGCTTCCTGTAATAGCCCGCTTTCCAGCTTTAAAGCCAGATACGTTTTACCCACTTGGCTAGCATATTATGCAGCCATTTTTCATTACCTATAATACTCTTTCAAACCGACCGTCTTGATAGATAAAACCGCTCGGTCTAAAAGCTTTCAACTTTTAAATGACCAAGTGGGCCAATATTTGTACCTGTTAGATACTTCTTTCTCCAAATGATCGAGGATCATAAGAGAGATAATTTTCCTGTAAAGAAAAAGGAATGGCTATAGACTCAGATGACCAAGTGGGCTGGTGGGCCTAGGCGGCGAACATTGCTTTCCTCAAGTGGTCATAAGAGCTGTAGAAATAAAGAAAAAGTAAGTACAGACCCAGATGACCAAGTGGGCAGGTGGGCCTAGGCGGCGAACATTGCTTTCCTCAAGTGGTTATAAGGGCTGTAAACGACTCAACTGTTCTCTTGCCTAGGGCTACAAGCTGAGTTGATCAATTGGGCAGGTGGGCCTAGGCAGCGAGCATTGCTTTCCTTAGAGAGATCTACTCAGTTGTGGGTCCCGCTTAGGCATCGCTTGAGAGTACCTAGGATTATTTAATGGTCACAGACTAAGATGATCAGTTGGGCAGGTGTGGTTATGCCGCGGAGGCTATACCAACATTGTTTTCCTCAGAAAGATCATCAAAGCTGTAACTATATCCCTCTCGGGGCATGATAGATCTAACAATCACCTAGACCTCCCTTGATGCAGGGGCGTGTTAGATATCAGTCGGGATCCAAGATTACGAAGACCACCGCACGGGAATTGGCAAGCTACCACTACACGTGCGCGAAAACTCCCCGCTACACATGATCTTCATAGTTTTACGCTAATGACTACAATCCGAGGGGGTTCGAGCAGAACTTGGCGATGTCCCCACGGTTCAGGGAGTTTGATAATAAGGAATAGACAAGTCACAAGGAAGAGTCCACAAGTAAGTGTGTCAGTACTGTAGATATCAAAAAATGCAACAAATGAGAGCATTATCATTAAGGACACACCGTTTTGGGATCGTTGCTGCTTAAAGATGTCTTCACCATCACTTGTCTACACTTGTCTAGAGGTGATAAGTTCCATTTCTTAACACCTTGATGATAAATGGGCTTGCCTAGTTAGGACTTAATTTCCCAATGGGACCTGATCTGGCTGGACGAGGTTCAACTCGGAACTACCTCCCAACAAATTTTGTTTGATAATGGGAAGGGTCTTGCTATTATCCTGCAAGGAAAGTAAGCCCATCATCTTGATATGGAGAATTATTCATACCCACCTTATAGAACTCATGGTGAGGAATAGAGAGCTCTTCTGCTTCAAGTTGTGGCAAATGTTCCAAATGATTGCTAGAGGGCTTGCTGTTAGTAGATGACATAGTATTAAGTTGAGAATCCACTTGTCTTTCGAGGTGAGCGATCTCTACTAATAGTGAGTTGATGTCTCTTTTTTGGGTAGGAACTTTAGGATGATTGGAAGGATGCTCGAGGCCCTTTGGCGGATGATCCTTGAAAACAGGAATTGCCGAAAGAGTAAAACTGAAATAACTTTCAAACGGAGCCGAATTTTTGAAATCTGAGGGCTAAAAGTTTCCTGAACAGGGAACCCAATTCTATTTTTGGATAGTTCGGCTCAAGCCGGTCGCGTCGGGCTTTGAATTTCTAAATTCCGACACCCGGATCAAAAGTTATGGCCGTTTTAAAATTGAATGTATTTTAGGCCGAATCACGCATTTTCATCGCAACTGTTGTTCATCAACCACTCGTTATCTGAAGGTCGCGTGTTTCTTTTGAAGCCAAAATTGTCACCTGGTCCTTGATGATCGATCCCGGATGAAAGAGAGGGGGTAATGGTCGAGCAGCTGGTTGTTAGTACGGGGTGTATACTTAGTCCCTAGAGGGGGGTGAATAGGTTTTTCAAATTATGTTCTCCCCTTTAAGGTGTTCTTTGATTCTGATTAATAGATCTATGAAATAAAAAGCATAACACAGAATGCACACAATGATCTATAGAGGTTCCTCAAGACCGGGTGTCTTGAGTAGTCCTCTGTCCCTCTGCACCTACCCAGCAATGTGCTAAGCTCAGTAAACTCCGTCAAAAGCTTCAGGCCCTCAAGCCTTACAACATGGACCCGCAAGTCCCAACAACCTAGGCCCACAATCCCCTACTGCCCCCGAGCCCGCAAGATCGACACTCAGGACCTCAAGCCCTGCAATACGGACCCGCAAGTCCCAACAGCCTAGGCCAGCAAGCCCCTACTTCCCCCAAGCCTGCAAGCTCGACAAATCGCACCCGCAAGTGCACTGCCCTGGCCCTCAAGCCTCACAGCTCTCCAGCCCTCAAGCTAGACAGGTTGGCCCGCAAGCCTTACAAAAAATTACAGTAATAAAATTGTTTCTTCTACCGGATGAAGATTGACAACTTTAGCCTGATGTGGATTGGCTTCTTTCGGTTGAAGAAGATACTTCTTGATCTGGATATTCAGCACTGGATCTTCATCTGCCTTCACTTCTTTTTCCTGGGGTTGATCGGCTACTTTTCAGTCGATGCAGATGACTGATTCTTCTGAGAACTATTGAATCTGCTCTCCACTAGTTCTTCTCTGCTGAATATATTGTTCTATTGAAGAGCGGCGAGATTCTTTTTCTCATTTTTTTTCTTGCACAGCAAGACTCCTTTTTCTACGGCAACACTGTTCCCTTTTATAGGATTGACAGGCCGTATAACGGTCACATACAATTTCCTTTACTACTAGAAGCCCATCCATCAAAGAATGCGCTGATTAGACAATCAGGCGGCGGCATTAAATGCTGACAGCGCGTCTGTAACATTTGAATTCTGTCTTGACGACATTTCCACTTTCATGTTGATACCGACTGCATCTCGATGACAAGACTTTGTCGACGCATTGGGCTTTAGTAGACCTTCAAGTCTTCTTACTTCTGCCACTGATGGTGGTATCTTGACGATACAAGATAACTTGGCGATACTGCGTATACGATGATATGCAATCTCTGTGTGTGTCATCGTGATCTTCCTTCTTGCATCATGTCATCGTATTCATATTATTATCTCGACGACATGAATGATGTTATGTCGGCGCTTCAGCAGCTGCCTGTCTTCAGCTGTCCTTTTTCAGTCTTCTTGACGATATGCCTTCTTTACGACGATGTCCAATAACATCAGTCATACTTGGATTTCTTAGCAACATGGCTTCTTCACGATGTTGTCTGTTCTACTTTGACTTTCTCAACAACAAGGTTACTTTGTCAATGTCGACGATACTCCATCTTCTCGACGACATTTCTTCCTTTGTCTTCATTCTTCTCTGCGTTTGACGAACATGCTAAGTCTCTTCTATCCGTAGTTTCTTTCCCGTCTCAGTGGATCCGCTGAGACAGTGAGCTCGTCCCAGCAGATTTGACCCCTCGTCTCAGCGGTCGACTATCTTCCTTCTGAGTTCGATGAAACTCCTTCTACTAACTTCCTGAGATTTATAAGCTAGAGAAATGATCAAATACATAGTGAGGTATTCTTGACTTGGTGACTTCTTCAAAGCAGGAAACATGTGGGCAAGATTCCCAACAATCTGCCCCTATTTGAAGAAGTCAGAATCTCAAGTCAAGACTACTTTCACTTGGCAATAAATGTTAAAAGCTAAAATGACAGATTTTGACTTATCTTTTGCTTCTCTTCTGAGCACATCAAGTTTATAGCTCCCCCTTGATTTGATGTCTCTTCTTGTGGCTCCCCCTATACCTTTGCTCCCCCTATCTTTGAGGTCTTCTTGAACATCTAGTCTTTGAAAATGTTGATGCCATTTCTCCCCCTTTCTGACTTCTTTCCTGTAGCTCTCCTTTAGATAGACAATAGATCAAGCATCCCCTTGCTCAGTTATAGTTCTTTCAACTCCTGGGGGATTTTCTGTGTTTCCTGCATCCTGCATAACCTGCATCTGATGTCTAGCATAACCTGCATAACCTGCATCTGATTTTTAGCATATTCCCATGTATGATGCATTTTGCTAGCTAAGCACACAAGGTGCAGGGCACGTTATCAGTTATCAGTAGGCAATAATTAGATATAGCAGTAATTGTATTTTTATGAATACCATGCCGCAATAACATCACAGGCATATGCCTTATAAGCATTCATATATAAATGTTCTTATACTAGAATTGTTCGTATATGAGATTAGTCGTATAACTGGACCCATTATTCTTAAAGTAATATGAACTTAAGAAAGAAATGACTTTCAATCGTTTTTAAACAGGACATCTTCTTGTGCCTTGCTGGAGCTGGCTTCCTTTGCTTCCTTCTTTTTCCTTCTCCTGTAGAAGTTCATTGGCTTTGGGATTTTCTTTGGAGGAGGAGGAGGACCGTGGGGAAAAGCCATCTTATGTCTTGTTCTTTCTTCCAGATTCTTCACGTGACGATTCCATTCGATAGAGGAGTACACACTCTTATGGACTTTCTGGCCGTGACAAAATGCTATCCAAGATTCTGTGATGATTTCGTTCGAGCGAGGACTCCACCGGCTAGATTATGGGTCCTATTGGACCTCATTTACTCTTTTCTTCATGTACTCTTCGCAGGAGGTTTTCCTTTTCTTCCTAGTTGTTGCGGATTCACCCGATTCGGTATCAGATTCGGAGTTGGTGGAGGGTTCAGTGGGTATGTATTCAGAGGGGGTTACTTGAAGCACTTGCTTAACTTGATTACTTACCCATTTCGCTTGATGCGAGCAAGCAGCTACGCTTCCCTTGATCTCTTCCCGGATTTCTTCTTCAATTCTCCTTTCCTCATCTTGGATTACTTCTTTTACTAACTCCTTTAGTTCAAATATCTGCTCCAGAATTTCCTGATCACCGACATCTGTGACATTTCTTACTTCCTGGAGGTGAGCATCAAGGGTGTGCTCCTGGTTGGTGATTCTGTTCAGGATGAGATCTATGGACTGCGCATGTAGAGCTTGAAGTTGAGAGATGTCATCCCTTATTGACTTAACCTCATCCTTCATCTCATCCTTCATTTTGTTTATGGCCTTTTCTATAAGGGTTTCTATTCGCTCCCACAGGGCGGTGAGCGTCACAATGGGGGGCATCTCACCGGTTCCTTTTTCTGTTGACATTTTTCCTGGGAGGACGAAGGGTTGGAGACGAAGACGTGGTTTGTTGAGGGAATGTCTTAGGGAAAATGAGAGCGTAGTTTCCATCCTAGACATTCACTCTATTTATAGTGGGGGTAGGTGAAGAGGCGTGTACCTTCTTAAGTTTATCGAGGAATCGATGACTACCACATCGAGCTGCTCTGATTTACCAAATTTAACAATATTTAAAATATTTAAGCGTTGTTCTGACGATACTTTTTGCCGTTAAAGCACATCTAGGATATGCATCCTTCTTGTCTAGTTCGTTTGTCGTAGTGACATCTTATTGCATCGATTATACAATTCTTCCTAACGCGCCTGCCTAAGGCATTCATCCGCCCTGCTTGGTAGATACCCTTTGGTATTAAACCTGCACTAAGATGTTTAGTGAGCAATTTTTGCTGTTCCAACCTATGGGCTGGAGGAGCTACCTTATCCAAGGCCCCAGATTTATGGGCATTTGGACTATCTGTGAATTGAGATTACAGACCCTTAGGAACCCAAGTTGTTTTGGGTCCTAGCACATTGTTATCTTTAAAAGGCATACTGGATTTAATTACTTTCGGATAAGCGCAGTAATAGTGAGCAAGTCGATTTGAAGGTTTAGCATACGTTACCCTTGGAGCCATTGAATTGTACCAACAGTCAATTGCATGGTGGCCCGTCATGCCACAACACCAACAGTCAAATTTATTGTATCTTATCCTCTTGCTGTAGGTAGATGTATAAATCTTTTGTGGACAGTTGGAGGAATACATGTAAAAGACAGAATTGTATTGGTTAGAAATGTGATTCTTCTCGTTCACGCTTCTTTTAGTGAAGACAGTCCTTTGCAAGGGTTCCTTCATTCTCCTGGACCTACTGAGCTCCTGTTTCTTTGTGACTCCCTTTTTAAGGTGTACCTTGGAAGTAGTAGGTGTCCTCTTTCTTCCCCTTGTGGAAGTCCCATCCACATGATACCCAGGGATTGGTTCTTCTATGCCCTTGTTGAAGGGAGAAGTAAACTTCCTCAGGTTAGCCTTTGTCTCATATAGTGGGTCTAATCCATTTTCTTTAAGGCATTTTTGTTCCCCTCTTGGAACGGAGTAGCAATCATTTACCAATGGGGAGAGATCTTTGGATTGGAGGAGCTTGTTACTGGATTTTCTTTGATAGATAATTTGTCCCTCACGATCCTGACCCTTGGTTTCAGGAGACCAGCCTGATCTCTATCCTTATTTAGAAAAACAACCTCCTTGGTGAGGGAGTAGCACAACTCCCTGCTATCTTCTAAAGCCTTCAGAATTTTTCCAAACTTGCTTATTAGGTCCAGGTTTGAACTGGCATTGAAATCCTTCTTGAGTTGGCAGAACTCTGCATTCTGCAGAGTAAGCTTCTCTGCCTTTTCCAAGAGATCAGAGTTTCTGGCTTGAAGAACTGAGATTTCATCAGCTTGTTTTTTGCAGAGTTCCCAGCTCCTTCTGAGATCTTCTATAAGATCTTCATAACTCTCTGAGAGGCTTATTTCAGAATCTGAATCAGTGTTCGATAGGGGAGCCCTTATGCCACCCTATTCTGAGATGACTTCATTCTGAACTTCTTCCTCTGAGTCAGATAGGACAGTTAGTCCAAAGTGAGACTCTTCCTCTGTATCTATATTACATGAGTCGCTATCACTCAAGGTCTTGACCTTCCCCATCTTTGTGATAGTGCTTTTTGCTTCTGGTGGTCCTTCCATGAGGATTGCCAATGACTCCCACATTTCCTTGGCTATAGTGCAGTGAGTAATTTGATGGAAGGTGGAAGTATCAACTGCACCTGTTATGATGCTCTTGGCCTTCTTGTCTAAGTTGACTAAGATGATCTCATCTTCAGTCATTTTCTTAGGCAGGGACCTGTGGACATACGACCCTTTTTGAACGACTTGAAACATCCTTGGATCTAAGGCTTCCATGAATATTCTAGCTCTTTTTCTCCATAGGCTATAGTTTTCTCTAGAACAAGTAGCTATTCTTGATTCCAAAGCTTATGGTACTTAGACACCCACTAGCAGATCTGTTCAAGCTGTTAAGCTTTTCTTTGAACAACCTCGCTTTGATACCACTTGTTAGTACGGGGTGTCTACTTAGTCACCTAGAGGGGGGGAGGGGGTGAATAGGTTTTTCAAATTATGTTCTCCCCTTTAAGGTGTTCTTTGATTCTGATTAATAGATCTATGAAATAAAAAAGCATAACACAGAAAGCACATAATGATCTATAGAGGTTCCTCAAGACATGGTGTCTTGATTAGTCCTCTATCCCTCTGCGCCTACCCAGCAGTGTGCTAGGATCAGCAAACACCGTCAAAAGCTTCAGGCCCTCAAACCTTACAACACGGACCCGCAAGTCCCAACAGCCTAGGCCCGCAAGCCCCTACTCCCCCCGAGCCCGCAAGCTCGACACTCAGGCCCTCAAGCCCTGCAATACAAACCCGCAAGTCCCAACAGCCTAGGCCCGCAAGCTCAACAAATCGCACCCGCAAGTGCACTGCCCTGGCCCTCAAGCCTCACAAGTCTCCAGCCCTCAAGCTAGACAGGTTGGCCCGCAAGCCTTATAAGAAATTACAGTAATAAAACCGTTTCATCTGCCGGATGAAGATTGACAACTTTAGCCTGATGAGGATTGGCTTTTTTCGGTTGAAGAAGATACTTCTTGATCTGGATATTCAGCACTGGATCTTCTTCTGCCCTTCACTTCCTTTGCCTAGTGTTGATTGGCTACTTTTCAGTCGATGCAGATGACTGATTCTTCTGAGAACTCTTGAATATGCTCTCCACTAGTTCTTCTCCGCTGAATATATTGTTCTATTGAAGAGCGGCGGGATTCTTTTTCTCGTTTTTTTTTTCTTGCACAGCAAGACTCCTTTTTCTAGGGCAACACTGTTCCCTTTTATAGGATAGACATGCCGTATAACGGTCACATACAATTTCCTTTACTGTCAGACGCCCATTCATCAAAGCATGCGCTGATTGGACAATCAGGCGGCGACATTAAATGCTGACAGCGCGTCTGCAACGTTTGAATTCTGTCTTGACGACATTTCCACTTTCATGTTGATACCGACTGCATCTCGATGACATGACTTTGTCGACGCCTTGGGATTTTGTATACCTTCAAGTCTTCTTACTTCTGCCACAGATGGTGGTATCTCGACGATACAAGATAACTTGGCTATACTGCGTATACGACGATATGCAATCTCTGTTTGTGTCGTCGTGATCTTCCTTCTTGCACCTTGTCGTCGTATTCATATTATTGTCTCGACGACATGAATGATGTTATGACGACACTTCAGCAGCTGCCTGTCTTCAACTGTCCTTCTTCGGTCTTCTTGACGATATGCCTTCTTTACGACGATGTCCAATAACATCAGTCATACTTGGATTTCTTAGCAACATGGCTTCTTCACGATGTTGTCTGTTCTACTTTGACTTTCTCGACGATAAGGTTACTTTGTCAATGTCGACGATACTCCATCTTCTCGACAACATTTCTTCCTTTGTCTTCATTCTTCTCTGCGTTCGACGAACATGCCAAGTCTCTTCTATCCGCAGCACCTTTCCCGTCTCAGTGGATCCGCCGAGACAGTGAGCTCGTCCCAGCAGATTTGACCCCTCGTCTCAGCGGTCGACTATCTTCCTTCTGAGTTCGACGAAACTCCTTCTACTAACTTCTTGAGATTTATAAGCTAGAGAAATGATCAAATACAAAGTGATGTATTCTTGACTTGGTGACTTCTTCAAAGCAGGAATCATGTGGGCAAGATTCCCAACACTGGTTACTTGAGTCGCAAATGAAGAGCTGGGTGGGAGAAGAAGAGAGGGCCGCTAGCCTACGGTGATGCCAGACTTTGCCCGCCGTGGCAAATGCCACTCCTGCGGCGGGCTTTCCCTTTATTTAATAACCTGTATTACAGCTTGCCGTTTTTAGTATATGGAAACAGAATAAATACAAGAGAGTGGCCAAAAAAGTAAGCCGCGCGGGCTGTTTGCCGAGGCCGCCCGGACAGTTCACTAAGGTCGCCCAGACAGGTCGCTGAGGTCACCTAGACAGGTCGCTGAGGTCGTCCGGACAGGTCGCTGAGGTCGCCCGAATAAGCCGCTGAGGTCACCCGGACAGGTCGCTGAGGTCGCCCGGACAGGTGGCTGAGGCCGCCCAGACAGGCCGCAACTAGGTGCGGTCTAGCTGTTTCTAGCCGCCAGTTTTGCCCCCTAAGTTGTCTGTCTCACTGTTCATGTCGAGGGTCCTATTTATAGGCTCTGGATCGATGTCGTCACTGATGAGTCCCATTTATATATATATTTTTGGACTCACTTGGGCTGATATTCTAGTCTTTGCACCACATTTTAGGCACGTTTTCATTCATATGTATTATTCCATGCTAGGTGCACTATTAAGCTCATTTCGGTGTGCAATTGCATTCCTTGTTGTTGGGGGTAAGCACATGGTGCTCCCCTTCCCTTGTTTTAGGTTTTTTGATGCTGGACGTGTATTCCCAGCTGTTATATCTTGTATGTAGGTGACCTGATCGTCCCGTTTACCCCAGAAGTAATTTCTGTGCATATCGCACGGCCGTGCATTTCCTTGACGCACGGTCGGTTGCGGTCGTGCGTTTGTGTTTGGGCAGAAAATGGAGCGTCGGAGTTTACTCATGCGTTTTGACGCGCGGGCGGATTCGCCCGTGCGTGAGTAAAATGCACGGTCGACCTGTGTCTTTATGATTTCAGAGCGTCGGAGTTTACCCATGCGTTTGAACGCACAGGCGGTATTGGTCGTGCGTGAGCAAATCGCACGGGCGGCGTAGCTTCTTCCCCAAGCCATATTTTATCCGTTAATATCGCACGGTCTGCGCACGGTCGTGCGTTCGACAGTGCGTGACCATTTTTCAGCCTGTTTGCTATAAAAAGCAGGAATCGAGGCAGTCAACGAGAGAGCGATTGGAGGCGGACTGGAGCGATTCAGAGAGCGGGAAATCACTTTCTTCCCGCTGCTCTTGAGGGCTGAAGGCTTCCCCTTCATCTCCACCACCATAGAGGCCATTTTCGGTGATTTCCACCTCCATCCTTCCATCTGGGAGCACTTAGAAGCTTTCTCCACCATTAGCTCAAGCATTCCTCGCCGAGAGATCAGAGAAGCGCTGAAGATCGTAGGAGCGGTGACAGCCTCCTTCGAGCCAAGCTCACCATCTGAGGGCCGAGTCCGGAGAGAGCTCGACAACCTCTCATTCCGGCCGTGAACCCAAGATGTGACTTCTTCTTCGTGGTCCTCTCTAACCTTTGATGCTTGAACTTCTTTGTTGTTGTTTTATGAATGCTTGTTAAGTTAATCTTAAGGATTATTGCTTGTGTTCATATGCAATGTTGTTGTGATGGCATGAATAGCCCTTTTTCCTAGTGATTTCTGAGATTCGTTGTGTGTGAAGCCACTAGCAATTGCTAGTGGTGATGTTTAGAGAAGAGGTGTGTGCGACCCTCAACCGTCATAGTTACACTCCGTCCACGCACCATCTGAAGCAAGGCATCGCGGCCGTTGTATCCATCTCGCCTTGCGAAGCGGAGTTTTGACCCGCATCTCTCTTTAATCTGCATTAGCATAGCATCACAAACCAAGCCTCCCGTTGTTACTTATTAACCCTTTTAACTGATTTCCTGGTTTGGGCAAATCGTACTACCCAACTTGCGGTCCTTTGAGAACGATATTCGGGGAGTTCCTCCCTATTTTATTACTTGAGCGACTGGTGCACTGCCGTCGTATCGCATTTCGTGTCTGCTAATTAGCAGTGTCGAATTAGCGCATCAAGTTTTTGGCGCCGTTGCCGGGGACTGCAAGCGTGTACGATTTGTTTTTCTTTGGAGATCCGTTTTAAGGTCTTTTTGTTTTTTTATTACTTTTTTTTTGTTTTGTGTTGAATAGCGGTGTATGCATAGAAGAGATCCTGGTGAGTGCGCAGCATTTGACCCTGAAATAGAGCGTACCCTACGGGCGCGTCTCCGTGCTGCTGCCACCATGGGTGTTAATGGAAATCAGGCTAATCCTGGAGTGGGAAATGCACCGGTCGTGGGTAAGGTAGCTGACGAAAATGAAGTGGTCAGGCCGAGACCTAGGACCATGAGAGACTACACCACTCCTACAGTTGGGAGTCTGTATCCTGGTTTGAGCAAATCGTACTACCCAACTTGCGGTCCTTTGAGAACGATATTCAGGGAGTTCCTCCCTATTTTATTACTTGAGAGACCGGTGCACTGCCGTCGTATCACATTTCGTGCCTGCTAATTAGCAGTGTCGAATTAGCGCATCAAGTTTTTGGTGCCATTGCCGGGGATGGGCATCCTGGTTTTGGGCCTAACATCATGAACAATCAGTTCGAAATCAAGCCCACCATCCTGAACATCATCCGTAACAACGCGCAGTTCTCTGGGATGCCCAGTGAAGACCCACATCTTCACTTGGCTGAGTTCACCGACATTTGCGGTACCTTCCGGTATGCTGGAATCACAGACGAAATAGTCAAGTTGAGACTGTTTCCATTCTCATTGCGTGACAAAGCCAAGGTGTGGCTCCATTCTATCCCTCCAGGAACTGCTGCAACGTGGGATGTGCTCGCGTCCAAGTTTCTTGCCAAATTCCACCCGGTGGACAAGATTGTGAGCCTTCGGCGTGAGATCGCCACCTTCCGACAAGCTGAGCAGGAAACCCTCGTAGAAGCTTGGGAGCATCTTTGTGACCTCCTGCGCAAATGCCCAAATCACGAGCTCCAGTCGTGGAACATTGTGGAGACCTTCTACTTCGCCATCGAGCCCAACCATCGGGCGATGATTGACGCTGCTGCAGGAGGAACCTTGATGAACCACACGCCTGAGGAAGCTCTTAGAATTCTGCAGGACACCGCGTCCCACAGCACTTTCTGGACTGCGGGGAGAAATGCGCCTAGAAGTGCTCGGGGACTATTCGTGGTGGATTCACTACCTCCCGCTGCTGCGCCCGCATCTAACATTACATGTGAAGGATGTGAAGGTGGTGGTCACCACTCATACGAGTGCCCAGGTAGCGGGCAATCAGGTGAATTCTCTCAGCTTAGTTTAAATGAATCTGTAAATTTCGTTGGAAATCAAGCTAGGGGGGCACCCTACGGAAATGCTTATAATTCGGGTGTGAGAAATCACCCCAATTTTTCATGGAACCAAAATGCTGCAGGCCAATGATGGCAACCAGGCCATCATCAAAACGATGCTCAAGCATCCGGAAGTCAACCAAGGCCGCCTCAGCCGGGTTATAATCAAGGTGCCCCGGTCCCTAAGAAAAGTAATCTGGAAGAGTTGATGGAGAGGTTTATGGAAGTCGCCAACGCTAATATGGTGAACCAAATCGCGTCCATGCGTAACTTGGAAACGCAAGTGGGCCAACTGGCTCAATTGCTAACCGAGCGTGCGCAAGGGACCCTTCCCAGTAATACAGAAAAAAATCCAATTAACCAAGGGAAGAGTCTCTCCGACGCGGGAGTAGGTGAACTAAGTGAGTTGGTAGTTGCTTGCTCCATTAACAATATTGAAACGACAGCCCTATGTGATTCTGGTTCATCTCGCAACATCCTCGCCTTGCAGGATGTTGCTAAACTGCAACTTAATATAGATACGGATGAACGGAAGTCACTAGTGCTTGCTAATGGGACCGTAGTTAAGGCTGAGGGAGAAGTCAGGAATGTGGAAGTTACAATTGAAGGGACGGTCGTAGTTGCCGACTTCCAAGTCTTGGGACCAAGTCTGAATCAATCCATTCCCATCTTGGGAGTACCGTTCTTAAAAGAGAGCGGTGCCACCTTAGATTTTTCTAAGGGGTGTGTTGTCTTACCCTGTAAGGTGACGCCCTCCACTTGTCCCAAGATTGTATCAGAAGCGGTAATCCACTCCCCCTTGTTATTACTGATAAACCATCTAGTGATGCAGAAGCTGAGAAAAGAACAGAATCGCCAGAAGGAGCAAAGAATGAAAAGAAGTTGCAAGTTGTGCTGGAAGAGGGGAAGGAGGCAAGAGACAGCACTGAAACCAGAATATTGAATGACGAGCGAGATGGTGGAACAAAGCGCCTTTTGAAAATTTGCCCGAATCAAAGTAACAAATGTAAACATTTTAAGCAGGTCCATTGGGCTGATCCGTGATGAGTAATTTATTTACTCTTCTTTTAGTTTAGGTTTATTATGTTTTTTATATAAAATTATGTTATTTTTAGGAATTTTATCATATAAATCCTTCCATTGTTATTTCATAAGCTAACTTAAGTTTATTTTGTGTTTTCAGGTTTTTTTGGGCTGTTTCGAGCAAAAAGTTAAAATTACACGCCCCAGGTCATGGGCGTGACCATGGGCGTGTAACCTACGAAATACTCCAGACATGCTTCTGCCACTCCGAGGACGCTCCGTGAAGATTTCGCCAAGTACACGCCCCAGGTCACGGGCGTGACCAAGGGCGTGACCCAATGTCACGGCCACGACCCGCCACAAGCATCCGGAGCATGCCGCCACGTCAATTAAAATTACACGCCGTCGGTCACGGGCGTGACCAAGGGCGTGACATCCAGCACACGGGCGTGACTTTTCCCGCGCCAATTTCCCGCCGAAGCTTCCCGCCAGCAGCACTTAATTGAGATTACATGCCCTAGGTCACCGGCGTGACCTAGGGCGTGACACGTCCGTAACGCCTGCATTGAAGCCAGACGGCGCCTTCTCCGCTCACAGCAAATCACGCCCCTTACACGCCCTTGGTCACGGGCGTGACCAAGGGCGTGTAACGCCAAAAATTCAGCTATTTAAAGGGAGCTTTTCCAGATGTTTGGGGACGAATTTTGGGAGTTCTAAGTTTATTTTCTTGCACTGTTTTTGTCATTCTTAAGCTTGTAATCTTCCTTCTTAGCTTGCACTTTCATTTCAGGTTTGTAACTTCTTGTTTCCTAGTTGTAATTTCTTTTCAATTAATAAAATAGTACTTTTTCTCTTATTCTACTCTCAATCTTCATTATGCACTTCTTGTATTTCATCAATTCCTCCATCTCCATGAGTAGCTAAATTTCATTAGTACTCGGCCGAGATGATCCAAGGAAAATATAATTCATAATTTAGTTTAGAACTTGTTTTTCTCTTATTTAGATCGCTTAAGATTTATCCTTGAATTTATATTGATTGAGATTATTATATCGATATATAATCTCATTCTTGTTTTCGTAGTCTAATAATCGAGAGGTTTTGAGTTCGAATCGATCATTTCAAGGATAAAGAGATTTGAATGCACTCCTCGAGAGAGGACGACATAAATCTCCCGGATTGGAGTTATATCCAATAGAGGGGTTCACTTCGATAAAGCGAGTTTTAGGGGTTTCGATTCTAGAACGAGAGTTCGATTGATCAACCTAAACTCAGTTAGGCGTATCCTTGAGAGAGGTACGTTTATAAATCAGGAACCTCCACGGTCAAGCATTTCTCTTAAAGAGAATTAGAAGTTTTATTTCTTTATTTATTTATTTTTTCCAAGGTGATTCAAGGTTGAGTGCTAATCCTTCTTATCATAGTTTTAACAATTTATTTCTCTTTCTTGCAACCAACCAACCCAAGTTTCTTTCGATAAAATAATAGAGATTTTCCGAAGTAAGAGTACTCAACCGCCCCGAGTCTAATACGACCTTGTTTTAACAACCTATACTACATTCGATACGGTACACTTGCCGTTATTGTTTGCAAGCATAGTTTTGCGCATCAAGTTTTTGGCGCCGTTGCCGGGGACTCGGTTGATATTTCGAAAACCGAAATATCTATTAATTTTATCTTTTTTTTTTCTTTTTCTTAATTTTAAGGTGCAGCTAAATTTCTGTAAAGGACGCTTTGGATTTGAATTCCCATCATAGCCTCTAGTACCTTGCAAACCCTTCACCGGGTAGATCTTGGGAAGTCAAGGACTAATTTTAATTCACCTAATAATAAAAAAAAAATAAAAATCTAAAAAAATATAATAAAAAATAAATGAATTTATTTATCTAAAATCTTATTTTCCCTTTTTCTTTTTCCGCTTCTTTTCTTTTCTTTTTGTTTATGACCCGAGGAAACTCTTCAATTGATTTTGAATTTGGTTTTGATCCGAAAATCGAGCGCACCTTGCGGCGACGTCTCCGATTTAGTGATCTACCAATAATTCGCGAAGACTTAGTCGGAGAGACTAACGAAAATATAATGGGTGACCCCGACCATAATGAGGCTCCGCTACGGACTATGTCCTATTATGCGAGGCCAAATTGGGGGGGGGGGGGGGGGGGGGGGAACACAATCAAGTAGTATTCGCCCGGCGGTGGCAAATAATAATTTTGAAATCAAAATGAGTATCATTCAAATGGTACAGCAAACCGTCATCTTTGACGGGTTACCAGATGAAGATCCAAATTTACATTTATTGAATTTTTTGGAAATTTGCGATACGTTTAAAATTAATGGCGTCACCGATGACGCCATTCGCTTGCATTTATTTCCATTTTCTTTGCAGACTAAGGCCAAGCAATGGTTGGGATCTCTTCCTAGAGGTTCCATCACTACATGGGCCGAGATGACGGAGAAATTTTTAACTAAATATTTTCCTCCGGCGAAGTCCGCTAAATTACGTACGGACATTCTCTCGTTTACGCAAATAGACTCGGAGTCTCTCTATGACACATGGGAGCGCTTCAAGGAATTATTGCGGAGATGTCCTCCCCACGCCATTCCTTTATGGCAACAAGTTCAAACATTCTACAATGGTTTGAATCTCCAAACGAGGCAGATGATTGATGCAGCAGCTGGGGGAACTCTAAATAATAAAACCCCAGATGCCGCTCAAGAGCTTTTTGAGGAGATGGCCATGAATGCTTATCAGTGGAATGCGCCACGGTCGCGTCCTAACAAACCGACCGGACTCTTTGAAGTCGAGGCCACCCCGAATTTAGCATATCAAGTAGAATGGCTTACTAAGCAAATGGCGGAGATGTCTGCTTCCTCCGCCATTAACGGGGCTAATAATTATAATAATAATTATTATTATTATAATAATAATTATAATCAAGAACAAGTTGATTATATGGGGAACTCCTATCGTCCTCCTTATAACCCAAATAATAATCTTCTTAATAGTTATAATCCGGGTTTAAGGAACCACCCAAATTTTTCATGGAGCAACCCCAATAATGCTCAACGCCCCCCCAAGTGAATCCTCCCGGATTCGCTCCACCACAACCACCAAAGGCCCCTTCACTTGAAGAGGTCTTCACCAAATATGTCGCTTCTACTGATGCCAATATCCGGAACCTTTCCGGATCTATTAAAAGCCTAGAAAATCAGATTGGACAACTCGCCAAGATGTTCTCCGAACGCCAGCAGGGAGCTCTACCGGGCAATACTGAGCCCAATCCACGAGAGAGCGCCAACGCTATAACCCTCCACTGCGGAAAGGAGGTAAAAAGTTCAAATTTGGCCGAGCCTAAGGTAAACGTTTCAACTCCAACTCCGCATTTAAACTCTTCTGATTTAGCTCCGCGCATTATTCAAACGCCTTCTATTCCGTATCCATCTAAATTATAAAATGAGCGCAACGAGGAGCAGTATAAAAAATTTATAAATATTTTAAAACAAATACAAATTAATGTACCATTTTGCGAGGCACTCTCTCAAATGCCTAAATACGCGAAATATCTCAGGGATTTATTATCAAATAAAAAGAAACTTGAAGATATTTCGCGTATTTCACTTAATGCAGAAAGTTCGGCGATAGTTATTAATAAATTACCCGAAAAATTAAATGATCCGGGGCGGTTTTCCATCCCGTGTTTGTTCGGAAATTTACTAATTAAAAACGCCTTGGCCGATCTAGGGGCGAGCATAAATCTTATGTCGTTCTCCTTATTTAAGAAGCTTGGTTTGGGCACCCCAAGCCCAACCAATATAAGCATCCAACTAGCGGATCGGTCCGTAAAGTATCCAATCGGGATCATTGAGGATGTGCTAGTGAAGGTTGACAAGTTTATCTTTCCGGTAGACTTTGTCATCCTCGATATCGAAGAGGACGCTGAAGTACCACTCATACTTGGCCGACCCTTCCTAGCCACCGCTCGGGTTATAATTGACGTAAGTAACGGAAACCTTCTCCTACGAGTTGGGGAGGAAGAAGTTATTTTTAATATAAATCAATCGATGAGAAATGCGTTTCCAAATGACGACTCTTGTTTTACCCTAGAAACAAATTTTGAAGAGGAAATAACGTCGTTTTCTGAAATAATTTCGACTTTATTTGAAAATCCGGAAATTGCAAATTTATTTTGTTTGGAAGAAAAAAATCGGCCAACCAAATTTGAAGAAGTAAACTTAAATATTTCTAAAATAAAAACATCTTACGAGGAGCCACCGAGTTTAGAACTAAAACAATTGCCGAAACATTTAAAATACATATTTTTAGAAAAAAATTCAAAACTGCCCGTAATAATATCTTCCGCACTTAACGATTCGGAAACTTCCGAATTAATTAAAATTTTAAATAATCACCGCCATGCAATTGCATGGCAAATTTCGGATATAAAGGGGATTAGCCTCTCGTTTTGCACGCACAAAATAAATTTAGAAAATAATTCTCGCGGCGCTATTCAGCCCCAACGACGCCTTAACCCAAACATGAAGGATGTCGTTAAGGCCGGAATTATAAAATTATTAGATGCAGGAATTATTTATCCAATTTTTGATAGCACTTGGGTTAGCCCAGTGCAAGTCGTGCCTAAAAAGGGAGGAATAACAGTAATCACCAACGAAAATAATGAGTTGATTCCGACCCGTACTGTTACGGGTTGGCGTGTATGCATCGATTACAGAAAATTAAATGATGCTACCCGCAAGGATCACTTTCCGTTACCCTTTATTGACCAAATTTTGGAACGCTTATCCGGTCACTCACACTACTGCTTTCTCGATGGTCTTTCGGGATATTTTCAAATCCCAATTGCACCCGAAGACCAAGAGAAAACCACATTCACCTGTCCGTTCGGCACCTTCGCATATCGAAGAATGCCGTTTGGTCTTTGCAACGCGCCGGCTACATTTCAACGATGTATGCTGGCAATTTTTAATGAACTTGTAGAAGACGTCATGGAAATTTTCATGGACGATTTTTCTGTTTTTGGCGATTCATTTAAAAATTGTTTAAATAATCTTAATCGTGTTCTTCAACGCTGCGAAGACACGAATTTGGCACTCAACTGGGAGAAGTGCCACTTTATGGTCCAAGAGGGATTAGTCCTTGGGCATAAAATTTCTAATAAGGGGATCGAGGTCGATAGGGCCAAGATCGAGGTCATAGAAAAACTTCCCCCTCCTACCAATATAAAATCTATTAGAAGTTTTCTAGGGCATGCGGGTTTTTATAGGCGGTTTATAAAAGATTTCTCAAAAATTACGAAACCGATAACTCATCTCCTAGAAAAAGAATGTGCGTTTAATTTTGATGAGGAATGTTTAAAAGCGTTTAATAAAATCAAAAATGAACTAATCAAATCCCCGATTTTAATCACGCCAATCTGGTCTCTTCCGTTTGAAATCATGTGCGACGCTAGCGATTTTGCTGTAGGTGCAATTTTAGGCCAACGGGTGAATAAATATTTTCACCCGATTTATTACGCAAGCAAAACGCTAACATCCGCACAAGCAAATTATACAACAACGGAAAAAGAATTTTTGGCTATAATTTTTGCGTTTGATAAATTTCGATCATATTAAACGCTTTCAAAAGTTATTGTTTTTACAGATCACTCCGCTCTCCGGTATTTACTACAAAAAGGGGATGCAAAGCCTCGACTGCTAAGGTGGATCCTCCTACAACAAGAATTCGATTTGGAGATCCAAGACAAAAGTGGAGCGGAGAATGTTGCGGCCGACCACCTCTCACGGTTGGAGAGTCCGGCTGCAGGAGCGCTAGTGGAAGCCGAAATTGATGACAAATTCCCTGAAGAGCGCCTCCTTGCCATCGAAAAGGTAACAACTTCTTCCACCCCTTGGTACGCAGATTTGGCCAACTATTTAGTGGCCCGGGTCCTACCAAAAGATTTTTCAAGTCAACAAAAGAAGAAATTCTTTTCAGATTTGAAAAATTATTTTTGGGAGGACCCCTTTTTATTTCGTGTCTGCGCGGACCAAGTGGTAAGAAGGTGTATTTCGGGCGAGGAAGCCACCCAAATTCTGCGGCACTGCCACGAAGGGCCAACCGGTGGCCATTATCAAGCGAACCGGACCGCAAGAAAGGTGCTAGAGTCGGGCTTCTATTGTCCCACCTTATTTAAAGATGCTCACAATTTCGTGAGTAATTGTGATTGGTTCCAACGGTCAGGTAACATTTCTAACCGGGACGAAATGCCCCAAAATATTTTTTTAGAATGCGAAATTTTTGATCTTTGGGGAATAGATTTCCTAGGTCCTTTACCCCCCTCTTTTAATAATAAATATATCCTTGTTGCGGTCGATTACGTGTCAAGTTGGGCGGAAGCACAAGCTTTTCCCACTAACGACACGAGAGTCGTCGTAAATTTTTTAAAAAAATTATTTTCACGATTTGGCACACCCCGAGCACTAATTAGTGATCGGGGCACACATTTTTGTAACAACCAACTTGCTAAAATTTTAGCAAATTATGGAGTTACCCACAAGCTATCTACCGCCTACCACCCACAAGCAAATGGCCAAGTGGAGGTGGTGAACCGTGAACTTAAAATTTTTTAGAAAAAACTGTGTCCGTTAATAGGAAGGATTGGTCGCTAAAATTAGACGACGCTCTATGGGCATATCGGACAGCGTACAAAACCGCCATCGGACGTACACCGTACCGATTAGCCTATGGAAAAGCTTGTCATCTACCGGTGGAATTAGAACATCGCGCCTTTTGGGCGCTAAAATTTTTAAATTTGGATTTAAACTTAGCCTCCAAGCACAGAAAACTACAATTAAATGAATTAGACGAGTGGCGCGCAAACGCTTACGAAAATAATAAGATTTATAAGGAGCGCACAAAACTTTATCATGATAAAAAAATCAAAAATCCAAAAACTTTTTCACCGGGAGACTTAGTCCTATTATTTAATTCAAGACTTAGGCTTTTTCCGGGTAAATTAAAATCACGATGGTCCGGTCCCTTCATAGTTAAAGAAGTTTGGCCACACGGAACGGTGCTAATAGAGCACCCGAAAAAAGGCTCTTTCAAAGTCAACGGACAACGCTTAAAATTATATCACCCGGGCGACCCAGCGCCCGGAAACATCGAAACCATTCACTTCCAAAATCTTTAAAATTACCACTTAGTCAAGCTACGCGACGGTAAGCAAAGCGCTCTTGGCAGGCAACCCAATGTTAACCTCTTTATTTTTGTCTTTCTTTTCTTGTTTGTTTTTCTAATTTAACTCTACAGGTGTTTGACCGGCAACCCCGACTACCATTCAGGGAAGCCCTCTTTACACTTTAGTAATTTATCTTGCTTTTTCTTCATTGTCATTTTTTTTAGTTTTATCTTTCATACTTAGTTTTAAACATTGGGGACAATGTTTAATTTTAAGTATGGGGGTGTAGCATAGCTTTCTTTGTAGTTTTACTTGAAAAATAAAAACCAAAAAAATTATAAAAAAAACTGAAATTAAATTTCTTGGAAAGGACGCTTTGGGCTTGAATTCCCATCATAGCCTCTAGTACCTTACAAACCCTTCACCGGGCAGATCTTGGGAAGTCCAGGAATAAAAAAAATCTATTAGAAAATGTTCTTTTTATTCATCAAAACTCCCACTTGCTAAATTGTAAGTTCTAAGTAGACTGCTTTTCATATGGACTAAAAATAATTTTGTGCTAGAATAGTTTTTGAAACTTTTGAGTAAAATTGTTGACTCATGTAGTGCTCCTAGTCATATGCTTGTCTTTGAGTAGTTTTGGTGTAAAATTAAATTCTTGGCATAGATCTAAAATTATGTTTTATTAATTTGCGTAGTAATAATTTATTTTACTTTTAAAATCGAATCTGGTCTTATCCAAAAGTAGTTTAGGTGAGTGTGTAGAAGATTGTTAGAAAGTTATTACTCGAATTGAACAAAAGGGTGTCCTTTCTCGATGTCTAGAACTTGCCCCAAGCTATTTTCGAAACATGTGCGCTTTAGACAAATTAACTTTACGGAAATGATTTAGGCCTTTCTTTGGATAGTTTGAGCCTTTGCACCCAACCTAGATTTACCACCATTGTTCACACAAATTTGAGCCTTACACCTTTATTTGATCCACCCTCATCATTTCGGCACCAAAGCTAAAAAGCCCAAAACCCAAATGAACACTTTGAAATTTTGAGCTAAATTGAAAAAAAATATTTGAGTACGATTCTATGAAAAAATTATGGGTATCAATTCAAAAAAAAAAATGTTTAAATCTCAAAAAGCAATAATCTCATAATGATATGCGGCCTAGGTATGTACATGCGTACTTGGAATGATCCCAATTATGAAGATTCATGATTTAAATAAAAGAGTATGAGAGTGTTTCCCCTTTGAAAAAATGCGAGTATGGGGGTAAAGCTTCATTATTTTGTGGTGGCAATCATTTTCTTTTAGCTCAAAATTTTTTTTTAAGTGGAATGCACCTTCATGTTTATCATTGTTACCTCACCCTTAAACCCAAGCCTTAAAATATACCCTATTTAAGTCCTAAAGATCCATAGAGTCGATTTAGTTCGAAGTGTAGTGGAGAAAGTGCAAACGGGCAAGCCTATGGCCGTCGACATTGATGGATTTCTTTGGAGGCCACCCCGAACGTCTACATCTAGTAATTTAAATCTCAGCAATCACGCTATTTTGTCCCTTCACATAACTTTTTGATTGACCGTCGACTCATTTTTAAAGTAATGATAAAAAATTATAATGCATTTTTGAAGTATTTCATAAATTAGCATTTATGCCAAGAACATCTTTTTACTAAAATATCTACACATGCCAGCATAATACTTCGCATTTTACTCTCTAGTCTTCATAATTCTATCTTGCATTAATTTTTCTTACCCTTGTGAAAAATGGATTGCTCGGGACGAGCAATGAGCAAGTATGGGGGTATTTGATGAGTAATTTATTTACTCATCTTTTAGTTTAGGTTTATTATGTTTTTTATATAAAATTATGTTATTTTTAGGAATTTTATCATATAAATCCTTCCATTGTTATTTCATAAGCTAACTTAAGTTTATTTTGTGTTTTCAGGTTTTTCTGGGCTGTTTCGAGCAAAAAGTTAAAATTACACGCTCCAGGTCACGGGCGTGACCAAGGGCGTGTAACCTACGAAATACTCCAGACCTGCTTCTGCCACTCCGGGGACGCTCCGTGAAGATTTCGCCAAGTACACGCCCCAGGTCACGGGCATGACCAAGGGCGTGACCCAATGTCACGGCCACGACCCGCCACAAGCATCCGGGGCACGCCGCCACATCAATTAAAATTACATGCCCTCGGTCACGGGCGTGACCAAGGGCGTGACATCCAGCACACGGCCGTGACTTTTCCCGCGCCAATTTCCCGCTGAAGCTTCCCGCCAGCAGCACTTAATTGAGATTACAAGCCCTAGGTCACGGGCGTGACCTAGGGCGTGACACGTCCGTAATGCCTGCATTGAAGCCAGACGGCGCCTTCTCCGCTCACAGCAAATCACGCCCCTTACACGCCCTTGGTCACGGGCGTGACCAAGGGCGTGTAACACCAAAAATTCAGCTATTTAAAGGGAGCTTTTCCAGATGTTTGGGGACGAATTTTGGGAGTTCTAAGTTTATTTTCTTGCACTGTTTTTGTCATTCTTAAGCTTGTAATCTTCCTTCTTAGCTTGCACTTTCATTTCAGGTTTGTAACTTCTTGTTTCCTAGTTGTAATTTCTTTTCAATTAATAAAATAGTACTTTTTCTCTTATTCTACTCTCAATCTCCATTATGCACTTCTTGTATTTCTTCAATTCCTCCATCTCCATGAGTAGCTAAATTTCATTAGTACTCGGCCGAGATGATCCAAGGAAAATATAATTCATAATTTAGTTTAGAACTTCTTTTTCTCTTATTTAGATCGCTTAAGATTTATCCTTGAATTTATATTGATTGAGATTATATTATCGATGTATAATCTCATTCTTGTTTTCGTAGTCTAATAATCGAGAGGTTTTGAGTTCGAATCGATCATTTCAAGGATAAAGAGATTTGAATGCACTCCTCGAGAGAGGACGACATAAATCTCCCGGATTGGAGTTATATCCAATAGAGGGGTTCACTTCGATAAAGCAAGTTTTAGGGGTTTCGATTCTAGAACGAGAGTTCGATTGATCAACCTAAACTCAGTTAGGCGTATCCTTGAGAGAGGTACGTTTATAAATCGGGAACCTCCACGGTCAAGCATTTCTCTTAAAGAGAATTAGAAGTTTTATTTCTTTATTTATTTATTTTTTCCAAGGTGATTCAAGGTTGAGTGCTAATCCTTCTTATCATAGTTTTAACAATTTATTTCTCTTTCGTGCAACCAACCAACCCAAGTTTTTCGATAAAATAATAGAGATTTTCCGAAGTAAGAGTACTCAACCGCCCCGAGTCTAATACGACCTTGTTTTAACAACCTATACTACATTCGATACGGTACACTTGCCGTTATTGTTTGCAAGCATAGTTTTG
Organism: Dactylorhiza incarnata; assembly: GCA_033032865.1. NCBI lineage: Eukaryota > Viridiplantae > Streptophyta > Magnoliopsida > Asparagales > Orchidaceae > Dactylorhiza > Dactylorhiza incarnata. The sequence continues at coordinate 8,101,470 of JAWHQI010000038.1, read as the reverse complement.
TGCATCAATCCGGTTGCCACGGCGGCAACGGAAGTAAAGCCACCCACCACCTAGGCGGGAAATTCTGCCAGTTATCAACGTTGGCGCTCTCCAACTGTGGAGAAGCTGAGGCAAGAAAAACTGCTGCGTGAAGCACGCTCTTTTGCCCTCCGGCGCGAGAAGGAAGAGGTTAGGGGCAAGGGGGAGACATCCTCCTTGGGACCTAAAGCCTTCACCTCTCTCCCATCTCGCGTAGCTGGGGAGAACCACCACAAATCAGCATACAGCTGATGCGTGATGGGGTCTCGGGGTTGTGATTGTGCTGCTTCTTTGGTCTGATTTTGTGCTCTATTTTGCTTCTTTGCTGTGTTGTTTTGTTTTGTTTATTTTTGGAACAATATCTATGACTGTGAACAATGTTTAATACAGGTATTTGGTCCACCTGAAAGGACGATAAACAAAAGGGCTTCTTGGGAGACAACCCATGAGGAACCACCCGGTTCCGTCTTTCTTTTTAATCTTTTTGTGTACTGTTATTTCAGTTTTGCTAACCTTGTTGGTGAAGCTAAGCTCTAGCGTGGTGGACGATGATGAAGGAGAAATATTTTCAAAATGGGATTACTGCACTTCTGGCATGCTCTTTTATGAGCATAGGTCAACTCTACCCCTCTCTTATTTATTGCTGAATTGTTTAATTTAGATGGTTTTAATCAAGTCTGGGGGAGAGAGAGCGAGCTGTGCACATGCACACACTTTGCATGACATGCTAGAATGTGCTGAGCTAGGATTTATATTTTGTTGCGCACATTGCATACACTTGTACCTAATTCACGCGCACTTGATCACGCGTGCTTTTTGGGTATCGCTGCGAGGTTTTCCCACTCGTAAGAATTGAATTGTTAGCATGTGATTGAGGAGTAGAGAAAAATGTTGATTCGAGTAGTGCTCTAGTCAAGTGCTCCCGTCACGCCTAGAAATTCAATTAGAGTAGAATGAAATTCAGAATTATATTTTAGTTATTTCTTTTATAGTAGATGAAATTGATTTTACTTTAGTGGTGAATCCGGTGAATCCAACGGTAGCACAAGGTCGAGTGTAGCAGACTAGTAGTAGCTTATTACTAGGGTCGGAATGAAGGACAACCTTTCTCGGTGGCTAGAACTTGCACTAGGCGACTCTCAACACGATTGTGTTGAAGTGCTCGTCATAAAATGTGATATAGGCCATTTCTTGATCCGGTTGAGCTTTGGAAATCCTTACCTACGTAATCACCGTTGCAAGCCCACTTGAGCCTACCCTTCCTCCTTGTTTAGCTCCACTAAAAATTTAATCAAAGCCATACGGCCGAACCTATTTTCGCACCAACCTTTGAGCTGAAAGAAATTTCTTTCTCGATCACTTTTGGTGTCATTTTTTGTTATGTATGGCAGCTTCAAATTAGCTAAGGGAGTTGTTTATTGTGCGTACAAACGTCATTTTGTCGTTGAGAGAAGAGAAAAGAAAAGAAAGAAAAGAAAAGAAAAAAAACTGGTCCAAAAATGATACTCTCTCGGCAAATTCAATTTATTTTTGGCTTAACACGCACCTATTGTTCAGTTGAAGTCTGGGGGTGTCGTGTAATTACTGAAAATTGTGTTTTGGTGATTGTTATTCTCTTGAGTGCTCAGGTTGTGTTAAGTGCGATTCCCATCGTCCTTATACTTACCTAGCCTATGCTCAACCTAAGCCCAATGATTGCCTATAAGTCCTATTAATTTTAGTTACGAGTCATCTCATGCAGTAGAGAGAGTGCGAACGTGCAAGCCTATGGACACCAACTTTGATGGATTTCTTAGAAGTTTGTCCCTAGTTTCGATTCGAGTAATACCCTACTCATTAGTCACGCTATTTTCCCTTTTGCGTGATCGAAAGATTCACCAGGATTCACCATCCAAGTAAATTAAATTTCAAATTACTGTTTTAGAAATAATTAGATACAATCTTGAGTTTAATTCTGTTCTAATGCATTTCTATGCGCGAGAGCATGTGACTTCACATTGTTCTCTACCGCTCAAACTCATGCTAACATTCAATTGTTCCGACAGGAGAGCTGAGTAGTTTGCCCGAGACGTGCAAATGGTTAAGTCTGGGGGTGTGATGAGTCCCATATATATATATATTTTTGGACTCATTTGGGCTGATATTCTAGTCTTTGCACCACATTTTAGGCACGTTTTCATTCATATGTATTATTCCATGCTAGGTGCACTATTAAGCTCATTTCGGTGTGCAATTGCATTCCTTGTTGTTGGGGGTAAGCACATGGTGCTCCCCTTCCCTTCTTTTAGGTTTTTCTGATGCTGGACGTGTATTCTCAACTGTTATATCTTATATGCAGGTGACCTGATCGTCCCGTTTTCCCCAGAAGTAATTTCTGTGCATATCGCACGGTCGTGCGTTTCCTTGACGCACGGTCGGTTGCGGTCGTGCGTTTGTGTCTGTGCAGAAAATGGAGCGTTGGAGTTTACTCATGCGTTTTGACGCACGGGCGGATTCGCCCGTGCGTGAGTAAAACGCACGGTCGACCTGTGTCTTTATGATTTCAGAGCGTCGGAGTTTACCCGTGCGTTTGAACGCACGGGCGGTATTGGTCGTGCGTGAGCAAATCGCACGGGCGGCGCAGCTTCTTCCCCAAGCCATATTTTATCCGTTAATATCGCACGGTCTGCGCACGGTCGTGCGTTCTACCGTGCGTGATCATTTTTCAGCCTGTTTGCTATAAAAAGCAGGAATCGAGGCAGACAACGAGAGAGCGATTGGAGGCGGACTGGAGCGATTCAGAGAGCGGGAAATCACTTCCTTCCCGCTGCTCTTGAGGGCTGAAGGCTTCGCCTTCATCTCCACCACCATAGAGGCCATTTCCGGTGATTTCCACCTCCATCCTTCCATCCGGGAGCACTCGGAAGCTTTCTCCACCATTAGCTCAAGCATTCCACGCCGAGAGATCAGAGAAGCGCTGAAGATCGTAGGAGCGGTGACAGCCTCCTTCGAGCCAAGCTCACCATCTGAGGGCCGAGTACGGAGAGAGCCCGACAACCTCTCATTCCGGCCGTGAACCCAAGACGTGACTTCTTCTTCGTGGTCCTCTCTAACCTTTGATGCTTGAACTTCTTTGTTGTTGTTTTATGAATGCTTGTTAAGTTAATCCTAAGGATTATTGCTTGTGTTCATATGCAATGTTGTTGTGATGGCATGAATAGCCCTTTTTCCTAGTGATTTCTGAGATTCGTTGTGTGTGAAGCCACTAGCAATTGCTAGTGGTGATGTTTAGAGAAGAGGTGTGTGCGACCCTCAACCGTCATAGTTACACTCCATCCACGCGCCTTCCGAAGCATGGCATCGCGGCCGTTGCATCCATCTCGCCTTGCGAAGCGGAGTTTTGACCTGCATCTCTCTTTAATCTGCATTAGCATAGGATCCCAAACCAAGCCTCCCGTTGTTACTTATTAACCCTTTTAACTGATTTCCTGGTTTGAGAAAATCGTACTTCCCAACTTGCGGTCCTTTGAGAATGATATGTGGGGAGTTCCTCCCTATTTTATTACTTGAGCGACCGGTGCACTACCGTAGTATCGCATTTCGTGCCTGCTAATTAGCAGTGCCGAATTAGCGCATCAGTCACCTCCGATGAGCCAGTGACCAGATCCCTACCCGCGCGGTCTAAACAAAGGAGACCGCCACCTTGGGCGGTTTGAAAGCAGAGACCGGCCCTGCTGGGCGGCCTGAAGGCGGAGACCGTCTGCCTTTGGCGGTCTGAAAGAGGAGGCCGCCTGCCTTGGGCGGTATGAAGGAGGAGGCCGCCCGCCTTGGGCAGTCTGAAGGAGGAGGCCGCCGCCTTGGGCGGTTTGAAGGAGGAGGCCGCCTGCCTTGGGCGGTCTGAAGGAGGAGGCCACCCGCCTTGGGCGGTCTGAAGGAGGAGGCCACCCCTTCTTACAACTTTGGGTGTGTAAAAAGCCTTTGCGTGAGGTCTGATCCTTCCCAGGCGCGTAATATATAAAAATGTAGCGAAAAAGGCCTCCCAGGGGAGGATCGCCGATTTCTGGGTCAACAGCCACATTTTGGAAAAGGACAGCAGTTCCAAGAATATCTTTTCAGAATACTATATTCCTTAATTAAAAGATTTGATTTCAAATCTGTCAGAATTCTCAAAAGCAAAACGAAAGAAGTTCTACAGAGTACAGCAAGAAAAAAGAAGAAAGTAAAAAACTGTCGAGAAAAAAAATACATAAAGCAGAAAAGAAAAAGATTTTACAGAGTTCAACTTCCTTAAGCAGCACCTTTTTACATTCTCAGAGAACAACAACACAAGATCATTTTCTCAGTATTCTGCTGCTAGTTCAAATCTTCAAGAGCAACAACAAATCTGAGAAACTTTGTCTCTCAGATTCATCAGCTATCAGGAAGATATTTCATTCAAGTGAAAGCTCCATCCATCAATTATCAACCATTTCTATCAGACAGTGGGTGCTTTACAACAAAAAATCCACTAGTCTTCTCTCAGCGTGTTGACAGAGAAGAATCTCATAAACCCTCTTTATCCTAACTTGTACAGGGTTATAACTCCCTTCAAAAGTTTACCCTTTGGTGGCAGGGCACCTGATCAAAAATCTGTGGTTGGTGGCAGGGCACCTGATCAAAAACCTGTTGTTGGTGTTTGGGTACCTGATCAAAAACCCATTGGTGATAGGGCACCTGATCAAAAACCTAGTGGATTCCTACCAAGGGTGGTAGAAGAGTAGATGTACCCATGTTTATTGGGGAACTACTATAGATCCTTGTGTATTCTTTGTTTTTGTTTATTCTTCTATACTATGATGTGCTGTGTGTTCTTTATTTGTTTTCATAATCACTCTGTTATACACATATAGATATATCACTATTTTAACTCCGTTTTAAAAATAAGTGAAAAACTTTTTAATACTCTATTCACGCCCCTCTAGAGTAAATCTAAGATCTAACCTCCCTTTCCTTTGATATCAGAGATTACTTTCAACTGATATCAGAGGACTTTCAATTGGTATCAGAGGTTGGTTGATTCATTACAGGCTAAAACCTGAATCCAAAGATCAATCAGACCTTAAATTTTTTCTAGAGTTTTATTTTTCTAAAAACTCATGACACAGAACAAAGAATACTCAAGCACAAGACCTCATATGTGCAATCTTAATAAGTTTGCATTATGGAAGGCAAGGATCTTATTATATATGAATTATATTGATGAGGATATCTTCAATGTTATTTTGACAGGACCTCCTACTCCTACAACATCAACAAGTGCTGAAGCAACAACAAACAAAAATGCTGTTCCACCTCCTGAGTGGACAGAAACTCAAAAGAAACAATGAAGTGCAGATGCCAAAGCAATGAATATTTTGGCACAGACAATGTCTGATGACATTTTCAAAAATGTTGTGGAATGCACCTCAGCCAGGGAAATCTGGACCTCCCTCAACAACATGGTTGAAGGATCTGCAGATGAGAGAAAAGATAGAAGATCTCATCTCATCTCTCAGTATGAAAATTTCAAGAAAGGAGAAACTGAGAGTGTTGCAGATATGTACAACAGACTCAGCCTCATAATCAATGAGCTGAAATCTCTAAACAAAGTGATCTCCATCATTGAAGTCAATGATAAGATCTTAATGTGCTTCCTTAGCACATGGGACTCTAGGATCTGGCCAATCAAGGAAGCCAGAAGCCTCAATGAGACCTCTACTGAAACCTTATTTGGCAAGCTTAAATCCAATGAGTAACTTATCAAGTACAGAAAAGCTGAACAATCTACTTCCTCACTAGCATCTAAGAAGGAGAGATGTGTTGCTTTTCAAGCAACTGAAGAGGAAGACAAACCTCTAGGATTAATGGATTTTATGAGCCTACTAACCAAAAGGTTCTAAAAATGGCTAGAAAAGACTTCAGAAAGAAGGATTCCAGATCAAGAGAAAAACCAAGGTATGATAAATCAAATTCTAAAGAAATTATCTGTTTTGGTTGCAGGAAACCTGGACACATTCTACCTAAGTGTCCAGAGAATCAAAAGAAGGACAAAAGAAAAGACAAAGAAGAAAAGAGGCACTCCAACAAGTCTTCCTCCCACAAACACAAGCATAAGGGAAGAGGCTTTGTAGCTAAATCTTCGAGTGAAACAGAATCAGAATCTTCATCCAGCTCTTCTAAAGATGAAGAAAATTCAAATGAGAATGACCAATGCTTGATGGCTATATATGACTCAAGCAGTGAGTCAGAATATGCATCATCATCCAGCTCCAATGATGATGAAGAAGAAAGAAACTTCTGCATGATGGCTATCAATGCCTCAGGAAACAACTCTAAAGAATCAGAATCTGAAATTGACAGTGATCATGTAATTTCTACCTTTGATTTCAATTCAAATGAATTCAAAGATGAATTCAAAGCTCTTTGTATAGATTTAATCAAATCTGAGAAAGAGATAATCTCTCTCAGAAATCAGTTGGCTGAAATGAACCAACTAAGTGAAGATAATGTCAATCTTAAGAAAGAATTGGCTGCCTCAAGAGAACACATTGTTCTCATTGAGAACAAGTTATCTGAAGCTAAGAAATTTGAAGAATCCCTAAATGGGAGAAGTATCAAACTGATGGACACCACAAGCACAGTGAATGCCAGACTTAGTGGCAGACTGGGCTTGGGTGCATCATCAAGTGAGCCACACCTCCTTAAGAAGAACATTTTATCTACACTAGTAAAATTCATTTCTGCCATGAACAAAGAGGTAGTAGAAGTAGATAAAAATATTTCAAGCAAGAATATTAAGAATAAAGGAATTCAACAGAATTCGTCAAACGGAGCTCGACGAAATCACACGAATTCGTCGAACGGAGCTCGACGAAAGCTGAATTCAGAGTTCCAGTATATCTATCCATCAAACGGCGCTCGACGAAATCACTTCCATTCGTCGAACGGCGATCAACGAATTCACCCAAATTCATCGAACGAAAATTATACTAAATTTCAACAGAATTCTTATTCTCAATATACTAAGAATCCTTTTACTGAGAGGATAATTCCTCCAAGGAGATATCATCCACAAGGCTATAAGGATCAGCCTGAGATATCTTACATTTTTTATTTTTTTGGAAAAACAAAAGGACCCAAGGTAGTTTGGGTCAAGAACAACTAGAATGTTTTCTGTTTTGCAGGTACAGGGCTATCCAAAAATAAAAGAACAATGGTACTTGGATAGTGGGTACTCAAAGCTTATGACAGGAAAAAAGTCCAACCTAAGAAACAACAAGGCAAGGCTTGGACCCAAAGTGATCTTTGGAGACTCCAACTGTGGGCAAACCAAAGGATATGGACAAATCAAAGTTGGAGTAGTTTCCTTCAAAGAGTTAGCTTATGTCAAGGGTCTCAAGCATAACCTCATTAGCACAAGCCAGTCATGTGTTGAAGGTTATCAGGTAACTTTTAACCATTCCTTATATCTTATTACCAATAATAAAAACATTAATGTGTTATCTGGTATTAGACATGGAAATATTTATTTAGTCAATTTTGACTCTGCCAACTCAGATATTTGTTTATTTAATTCAATAAGTAAAATAAATGATTTATGACATAAAAGGTTAGGACATATTAACCTTAGAACTATATCTAAGCTATCTAAGGACAATCTTGTTAGAGGACTGCCTTCTGGCACTGAGTTTGAATCTCCTCTGATGAGAGAATTCTGTGGAAAAGAAGGGATCAGGCAGTGTTTCTCTGCTCCTAGAACTCCTCAACAAAATGCGGTAGCTAAAAGGAAAAATAGAACCTTAATTGAATCAGCAACTACATTGCTTGTTGATGCTCACTTGCCACTCTCTTGTTGGGTAGAGGCAGTGAAAACAACTAATTATGTGTTGAACAGAAGTCTGATACATAATCTTAAGAGTAAAACACCCTATGAATTACTTAAGAATAAAAAGTCTAAGGTTAACTATTTTAAGATTTTTGGATGTAAATGCTATGTGCATAACAATGATAAGAAATATTTAAGGAAATTTGAAGCAAAGTCTGTTGAAGGTATATTCCTTGGATATTCTCTTTCTAGTAAAGCATATAGAGTTTACAACAAATCTACTCTTAAGATAGAAGAGTCCATGCATGTATCCTTTGATGAAACTAATATGTTAAATGAGGAGAGGAATACCACCTCTACCAAAGATACTTTGCAGGTACCAGCTCTATGTGAAGAACTCAATGGATTGGATCTACAGAATAATGATTCTCTACTTCCATCAACTCAACCTATTGAAGACAGTGAAGAAGAGGATAATCCAGATCTTGCTGACAATTTAAATCATGTGACAGCTGATCATATCCCTCAAGTGGAAACTATTGCTGAACCCACTCCAACTGTTGATCACATCACAGTTAGAGATCATCTAATATCTCAAATCATTGGAGATATTTCAGCAGGTGTTCAAACAAGGCATCAACTACACCAAAATCAGATGCATACTTGTTTCCTATCAGAAGTTGAACCTCAATCCATAAAAGATGCAGAACAAGATCCAAACTGGATTCTTGCAATGCAAGAGAAGCTCAACCAATTTGAAAGGAATAAGGTTTGGGATTTGGTTCCAAGACCAAAGGGCCATCCAGTCATTGGCACCAAGTGGGTTTTCAGGAATAAGCTAGATGATCAAGGCTTCATAGTCAAAAATAAAGCAAGATTGGTAGCCCAAGGATATTCTCAGGAAGAAGGAATTGATTATGATCAAACCTTTGCTCCTGTTGCTAGACTTGAAGCTATAAGGATAATTCTTGCCTTTGCTGCATTCAAGAAGTTCAAGGTATATCAGATGGATGTGAAGAGTGCTTTTCTGAATGGAGATATCAAAGAAGAAGTCTATGTGGAACAACCACCAGGTTTTATCTCTCCAACTCACTCTTCTTATGTATTTAAGCTTAATAAAGCTCTCTATGGTCTCAAGCAAGCTCCCAGAGCATGGTATAAGACCATAGCTAATTTTCTTTTTGAGAACATATTTTGTAGAGGCATTGTTGATAAAACCCTATTTTTCAGAATACATAAAAATCAAACATTACTAGTTCAAATATATGTAGATGATATCATATTTGACTCTACTTATTCAAATCTATGCAAAAGGTTTTCTAACATAATGCAATCTAAATTTGAAAAAAGTAGTATGGGTGAGTTATCTTACTTCCTTGGTCTTCATGTGAAGAAAACTCCAAATGGCATATTCATATCACAATCCAAGTATGCTAAGGAATTAGTGAAAAGATTTGGTATGTCTGATGCTTCTACCTTGAAAACACCCATGCCCTCCAATGTTGTTGTTGACAATGATGAATCAGCGAAACTTGTTGATCAAAAAGTATATACAACGATTGTTTGCTCATTACTTTACTTTACAGCTAGTAGGCCTGCCATAATGTTTGCTACATGTATTTGTGCTAGGTTCCAAGTTAACCCCAAAGAATCTCACCATATTTTACTAAAAAGAATTTTGAGATATATAAAGGGTTGTCCAAATCTAGGAATCTGGTATCCAACAGCTTCAGAATTTAAATTAACTGGATTCTCAGATTCTGATTATGCTGGATGCAGAGTAGATAGGAAAAGCACATAAGGAACTTGTCAGTTTCTTGGTGATAGGCTAGTGTCTTGGTTTTGTAAGAAACAAACATCTGTGTCTACATCAACAGCTGAAGCAGAATATATTGCTGCAGGTAGTTGATGCTCACAAATATTGTGGATACAAAATCAACTTCTAGACTATGGTATTAATCTAAATACATCAATTATATTTTGTGACAATACTAGTACAATATCTATAGCACAAAATCCAGTACTCCATAGTAGGATTAAACACATAGAAATTAGGCACCACTTTATCAGAGATAATGTGGATAAAAATAAAATTTGCTTACAATTCATTTCTACTTATTTGCAAAGGGCTGATATTTTCACCAAACCCTTGGATGAAAAGAAACATATTTTCTTTATAAATCAGCTAGGAATGATAGATGGAGATTCAATAAATTAAAAATTTTATATCTTTTATTTATCCCCCAATGTTCCATTGTGTGAATTAAGTTTAGTAAGTTTGATGTCTAAGCAGCTGAGACAAGCTCTCTGTATCAACCTAAACAGCTGAGACAAGCTCTCAGCTAAACCGCTGAGACAAGGCATAGGGCCGCTGAGAAATTGTCTGGATCCACTGGGACGGGACATAAGAATCCGCTGAGACTGGAAGCTGTCTCAGCCCAACCGCTGAGACCCAACCGCTGAGACGATATCTATTAGATCCAGGGATCGACAAAGACAAGCTTGTTCGTCGAACTGAGATCAACAAAAATTAAATTTTTGTCGAACGCAGTCTGACGAAAGCTACGTCTTTTCGACTTCTAATCTCTTTCATTATAATCAAGCTTTTTTTTTTGACTTTATGCCTACAGAAATTGCTTCTCCTTCCAGTTCCTTTGCAGTTGATCTCTCGTTTTCTTTTGCAGGAACAATGGCAATATTTCTTCCAAAATTGCATCCTTCCCTACCTCCTATAAAACTGTCCCTTCTTCTAGGGGCCTAGCTTCAGGTATTCCTGAAACTAGGCAGGGGGAGATGTTTTGAAGAAGCTCCTTGTATAGGGGGAGATGCTTTATGAAGAAGCTCCAATTTCAGGGGGAGATGCTTTATGAAGAAACTCTTTTTGATGCAGTGATTGATATTGATACTGATATGATTTTGATAGAAGAAGTTTCTGTCCTTGATGAAGAAGCTCCAGCAGTTTTAGTTTTTGTTTCAGATATGGCAGATTCAATATGATAGATTCAGTTCAGATCAACAAAAGCAAAAGTTGAAAAATGCAGATTCAATATGACAGATTCAGTTCAGATAATCAAAGCCAAAAGCTAAAGCCAAGGATTTCTAAACATGAAAGCAAGAATTCAGAAAGCTGAAGGCAAGGAAGTGTAAAGTTTTCTAAACCTAGATTACTATATTTTATCTGCTGAAATGATATAAAATTTCTGTCAGATATATATGCTCTATGATTGTTATTTATTTGTTTATTATTCAATTTTGTCAAATAGTGTCTTAACCCAAATAGGGGGAGATTGTTGGAACAACCCTATTACTGATTTGGGCTAGGATCACTATCTGTTGACTAGGACAAAGTTGACCCCAATGTATAGTCTAAGGGTCAAGGTTTTATGCTGTTAGAACTTAAGGAAAAGAATAAGTTTCTGCGTTCGACGAACTTCATACTGCGTTCGATGAAATCCATCCTGTGTTCGACGAACGTTGTGCTCCAGTTCAACGAACTTGCCAAGTCTCTGCATTCAATGAACTCTATTCTTCGTTCGACGAACTTGCTCTCTAGCTCGTCGCACTCAGTTCTCCAGCCAGTCCAGCAGTTTAATATTCAGTTCGACGAACTCAGCTCTGTGCTCGAAGAATAAGTATCAAGATGTTAAGATCAACGAAATTAATTCTGAATTCGACGAACTCAGTTCTTCCAGCCAGATTCAGCAGATTATCTCTCAGTTCGACGAACTCCAGATTCAGTTCGACGAACTCAACATTTAGTTCGATGAACTCAGTTCTCAGATCGACGAATTTTCTCCTCAGCTTCATTATTTCAAAAGGATCAGTTTTATTCTATTCTCTAAACTCAGATCGACTAATCAGCAACAGATCTATTCTATTATTTATTCCAGATAAGTCAAGGATTTTATCTTTCCTTCTATTATTCTCTTATTTCGAGAAAGTAGCCGTTGACACATTTTGGAAATGGACAGCAGATCCAAGAATATCTTTTCAGAATATTATATTCCTTAATTAAAAGATTTGATGTCAAATCAGTCAGAATTCTCAAAAGGAAAAAGAAAGAAGTTCTACAAAGTACAGCAAGGAAAAAAGAAGAAAAGAAAAAATAGTCGAGAAAAAAAAATACAGAAAGCAGAAAAGAAAAAGATTTTACAGAGTTCATCTTCCTCAAGCAGCACCTTTTTACATTCTCAGAGAACAACAACACAAGATCATTCTCTCAGTATTTTGCTGCTAGTTCAAATCTTCAAGAGCAACAATAAATCTGAGAAACTTTGTCTCTTAGATTCATCAGCTATCAGGAAGATATTTCATTCAAGTGAAAGCTCCATCCATCAACTGTCAACCATTTCTATCAGACGTGGGAGCTTTACAACAACAAATCCACTAGTCTTCTCTCAGCTTGTTGACAGAGAAGAATCTCATAAACCCTCTTTATCCCATCTTGTACAGGGTTATAACTCCCTTCAAAAGTTAACCCTTTGGTGGCAGGGCACCTGATCAAAAACCTGTGGTTGTTGTTTGGGCACTTGATCAAAAACCCATTGGTGATAGGGCACCTGATCAAAAACTTAGTGGATTCCTACCAAGGGTGGTAGAAGAGTAGATGTACCCAGGTTTATTGGGGAACAACTATAGATCCTTGTGTCTTTTGTGTTTTTGTTTATTCTTCTGTACTGTGTTGTGCTGTATGTTCTTTATTTGTTTTCATAATCACTCTGTTATACACATATATATATCACTATTTTAACTCCACTATAAAAATAAGTGAAATCTTTTTAGTACTCTATTCACCCCCCTCTAGAGTAAATCTAAGATCTAACCTCCCTTTCCTTTGATATCAGAGATTACTTTCAACTGATATCAGAGGACTTTCATTAGGGTTGAGAATGAACCTTTGCTATTGATATTACTCTCCAGCACACAAACTCAAGAATAATTTTCTTCCATTGTCGGCAGCCAAGAACTGAGCTCACACAAGGCTGCAAGGAGAAATGAGTTTGCTTATCTTGATTTATCACAAGATAGAGCAAGTAGATCAAGTCCATCATCTGAAGGGCTGATCAAGAAGAATCAAGTTGGAGCTACACTTCTCCTCCCTGGTTCAAGTCTGCAACAGTAGCTGTTAAGAAGAAGAAGAACAAGGCTTGATCTCTTCTTTCTTCAATCTGTAATCCTTATTATATCATTTGTAGGAGACTTTGGGTTCTGAGACTGTATGGCTTTATTGCCTGAGTGTGGAAGGCTGATTGGCCTGAGTTATAGAGCTGAGTGGTCAGATTGAGGTAGGACCAGGAGGTGGTCTGAGTTGTAGGAGGTGGATTCCTCTGAGACAGGGTTTGGGAAAACCTGAGAGATCCTATGGGATCTGTGATGTAGGCTCTTGGAGCTATGTTTAGAGAAGTTAGCCTTATCTAACTCATTGTTAGAAAGGTGAAGGGGGAAAGAGGACTACTCAAGACACCATGTCTTGAAGAACCTCTATAAATCCCTTTGTGCTTTCTGTGCTTGATAATTTGCTAACCTAAATTTAGAAAACACTAAGCCTAAATTAAAAGAAACCTATTCACCCCCCCCCCCCTCTAGTTGTTTAAGACTACATCCTATATAAACTATCAGAAGTTTGATGACATTGCGATGGATTTTATACAAGGTCTTCCCCGATCACATGCGGGGAATGACTCGATATGGGTGATCGTCGACCGATTGATGAAGGTGGCCAGGTTCATTCCAGCTAGGAAGGATGCTCCAGTCGGTGAATTGGTACGGAGGTTTGTGGAAAAGTTTGTCTGATACAATGGCGTGTCGAGGATGATCGTATCGGATCGGGATGGATGCTTTTACATCTAGGGAGTGGAGAGCGGTGCGGGCCTACCTGGGCACCCGATTGACATTTAGCATTGCATTCCACCCTCATACAGACGGGCAAACAGAGCGTACCAACCGGACCTTGGAGAATCTTTTACGTCTATGTATTCTGGACCGCGGGGAGCCGTGGGAGAGACTGTTCTCGTTGGTCGAGTTCTCGTACAGCAACAACCACCAGGCCAGCATAGGTATGACAACCTACGAAGCTTTATACAAACGAAGATGCAAGATCCCATTATCTTGGATCTAGGATGAGGATCCCAAGTCACTCGGCTCAGAGTTCGTGGAGGACATGGAGGCTCAGGTACGCCTGATTTGAGACAGGATGCTAGAGGCCCAGAGCAGGCAAGCCAAGTATTAAGATGCGCGACATCGTATGGTAGAGTTCCAGGTGGGAGATCGGGTATTCTTGAAGATACGTCCGATGCATGGAGTCTCGCGGGTACGCGGGCGGAAGAATCTCAGTTCGAGATATATGGGGCCCTATAGGATCCTGGAGTGTATCGGCCCCTTGGCTTATAGGCTAGAGGTACCGCCGGAGTTAGCGAGATTGCACGACGTCTTCCATGTCTCCTCACGTAAGAGGGATCTACTATGGCCAGAGCAGCAGATATCAACTACAGAGGGGCCAGTTGCTACTGATCGATCAGTTCACCTGGAGCCGATCCGGATAGACGACACGGATATGCGAGTCCTGCGGTGCAAGAAGGTTCCGTTAGTCAAGGTCCTATGGAGGAATCATGGACAGGAGGAGCAAACCTGGGAGCAACTGGACTTGATACAACAAAAGTATCCGGAGCTCATTACGACAGGTATAACTTGATTTTTGGGATGTTACATTCAATCACTTTTTATAGGAACCCCACAGGCCTAACCTGAATTTCGGGGATGAAATTTTTAATTTTATGTATTGGGATTTGTAACATTCCCCAAACAACTAGACCCCTAAGTTGGTTTTGTCATGACTAAGTCATGACAAAACCATTGGAAGTACAGAAGACCATGTGAACTTAGGCAAGAAGAAGGAAAACCACAGTGGTCTGCAAATAGCAATTTCTAGTTAACAAGCCTAGGGTTGGACTTAGGGGCCTCACCTTGACCCTTTGACCCCACAATAGCATCCCTAGCCTATTAGGGGTCCTTTGGAGTACCAAGGGCCCATTGGTCAACCAAAAAGGCCAAATTGACCAAAGTCAACCATAACCCTAAATTGGTCAAAGTAGCCTAATTAGAGTCAATTGGCATCCACCATGCCAAATTGACCCTTCCACTACCCTTATGAGGATACTAGGAACCCAATGGACCAAAAATCCCCATCATGGGGCCAACAATTTGACAAATTTGACCTAAGTCAACACTTGTCGTATTTTGATCAAAGTGGCCTATTATGGGTCAATTGACCCTCACCTTGACAAATTAACCCTACCCAAACCTTCCTAACCCTTAATGGAGGCCAATGGGGTACTAGCCACCCATTGGGGTCAACTCAAATGGTCAAATTGACCAAAGTCACCCTTATCCTAAATTTATGTCAAAATGACCTATTTTGACCTAATCAAGCCCAATCCACTTGGGATAGCCATAATTAAGGTGGTCCACCACCTAATGGGGGTTGGGTGCTACTGAATTGGCTAATAAATTTCAGTGAATTCGGCCAGGAGAGAGAAAGCTCCATTTCCCCCAAAAATGGTGGAGAGAGAGAAATGAGAGTAATGACATTCATGGCCAATTAAGCTCCCAATTGATAGGAATCCAACTCCCATTTCATTTAAAGGAAGATTGGGGGGTTTTCCAGCCCGCAAGGGGCTGAATTCAGGGAGATTTAGAGGTGGCCGAAAATCACCATTAATGGTGTTAATGGCAATTTATGCCATGGCTCCTCCCTCCTCCAATTGAATTCTATAACTCCTTCAGAGGAGTGAGAGGAGCATTTTCCCCCCAATCACGAGAGGAAACCGAGCCCTCTAAGATCCATATCGACATGGCACCAACAGCTCGATCTCCGGCCATGTCAACCCTCCGAAATTCATGACCTCAGGCCACCACACAGGTCTGATCCTCCCTTCCTCCCCTAGTGCTAGATTATTATCTTGTCTATGGCTTGATTTGAGCCAAATCGGGCTCGAATCAAGCTACTGAAAGGTCTCATTTTGAGCCCTTTTTCCCCCAGTAGAAACACCCTATTCCGTCCACCTCCGGCCGGCCAACCACCGCTAATCGACGGCCACCACCTCAACGGAGGTGGTGGTGGCATTGGCTGGCCGGGGCGACGCTCAGGTGGACGGGAAAATAATGTGCATGGCAGCCCAGGTCGGGGCTATCCCAAGCATTGGCTGGAGGAAGAAGATGAGCAGGACCCACTCATCTAGCTTCAGGATTCATGCTGGAATCATTTATATGAATTAAATGAATGGTATTAAACTGTCACATATTATGTTGTATTTTAATTTAATTATTAAAAATACTTACTCCCCCAGATGAAAAAGTGGCCAACACCAAAGCTGTAGCCCTTGGTGTGTACTTTAATTTAAAATTAATTTCAGCCAAACGAAGCAATGTAGCTCCCTGCAGGGCCATTTTAGTGGGATTGGTCATTAGGATAGGACGACCACTATTTCTTGAAGAACTTTTGATTGGATAATGATATTGACTTGAAATTTGAAACATAGGCTGTTTATACCTACACCCTTAACATATCCAAAAATGGGAATTTTTGGAGAACATTTTTATAAGATTTTTTTAAAATTTAATAATTTACATATTAATTAATTATAGGGTCTAATGACATCCAATCCCCTCAAAATTTTTGTGGATGGTCCTTAGGGGCATGATATGACCCTGGTAACAATTTCATCCCATTTGGGATTGATTTGGTGGGGTATTTAATTATTCCAAGATTGGTCAAACTAGGTTAAATTAGGTCAAAAGTGCACTTGTTGGGGTTATGTGATCAAATCTCATCAAAATGATGTGACACTTTGGCCACTACCTTGGGATCAAATAAAACACCCCCATGAGTGATTTGGGGTGGTTATGCGCTAGGACCCTAGTTCAAACCTTAGGGTTACAGTTTGGGCCTTGTGAAGGACATAGCGTCATATGTCCTTGGATGGTCATGGAACTTGGTAGATAAGTTCATGGGGTGTAAATATGCCCTAGGTAATTTTATGAGGATTTTAGGATCACGTGTTCCCTCTGAATTAGGTTATAACCTTTTTAGGGCACTTTCTTATAAGAGGATTTTACATGCTCAATTTATCTTGGATATTGATGAAAATTTGGTAGTGCTCATATAATCATGGTATAAACCTATGGTAATTTTTGTGTAATTGTTGAATTGATCTAATTAGTACTTCATTCACAAGTCAACTATTTTGCCTTAAGATTATGATAAATAAATGAGGGTCAAATATTCTCTGGAAAATTGTGAAACTTGGGTATATGACACTTTATGGCATTAGAAAGCTCTGTGAATTTTTGGATAATTTTTAGAACCATTTATCAATAGGTTACTTCTCAATGTTCCCTAGTTTGGATTTACTTGAAATATTTATTTATGTGACTTGATGGTTTTTTATAAATTATAAAACTCTGTCAGTAAACTTTTCTGATCATTATAGAGGTCTGGTACGTTTTCCATAATTTTTGGACAAGTATTTTTGGTGGTTCCTTCTTTAATTTCTAATTTTGGATAATTACTCAAAATTATAATTAGTGGCCAACACCTCACTATAAAATTGTGATATTCTGTATTTACTGTTATTTTGACATTCTAGATTTTCCATAATTTTATAGGGGTCATATCATAAGAAGACATGTTCAGTTTCATACTTGGCCAATGTTGGAGAAATTATAGTAAATGCCAAATAATTAAGGAAAAATATGATCATCTGGATTTAGTCTTATAATATCATGATAGACTGCCAGTAATAATCTTGAGTCATTTGGATGAATATTTGGAGTACCTCCTCTCATGCAACTCATTTGGTCTGCGTATAGTAAAACATTAAGATTTAAGTAACATGTAGATCATTAGGTGGGAATGGAAGGTAGTTGGTGTACCTAGCCCGGTTGAAGAGATTGAATGTCACCAAAAGGAGTTTATGTGATGAGAGTGTGCTTGGTGAGTTAAGGGCAAAGTTGTGTTCGGGATTGACGAAAGATCGTCTTTCCCGTGGTGAGTCGAAAAACACTTAGGAGGTTAATTCAAGTGAGATGTTAAGAGGTGTACTCTTATGGGTAGATACCAATAACACTAAGTGTCTTGAGAAAGGGATCTTTGGGCTATCATCCCATCGTAGCTCCTAGTACCACTGCGAGCCCCTCACAGGGTTGACCTCGAGAAGTCCAAGATTAACCATAAATTGTAGGAGTAAGATGTTGTACAAGATTAACTTAATAATACACACACCCACACCCCGTGGTTACGGGAGGTTAGTTGGTTTTGTTTTACGAGCGGTAGGCTCGTTAGTTGTAGCAGCAGACTTATTAGTTCGTTGAGCTTGTAACTCAGTAATGCTTGTTTGTACGGATGGGTTGGTCTGGCGAGTCGGTGGCTCGGATGGTTATGGTGACTGGCAGGTTAGCTCAGGGAGCTTAGGGATCGGGGATAGATGGTAATCAAATTGTATGTGCATAAAAGATGGTGGGTCATTAGTATTTGAAAATGCACTGTGTGTCTCTGTGATTCCTTTAGAAGGGGGTGAATAGAGTTTTAAAATATTTCTACCATATCTGTGTTTAACAATAATTTATTCTAAGGAGTTATGCTTAACAATCCAGGCAGAAATAAAGAATGCAGAAAATAAGTGCAGAATAAAAGACAGGGACAGCACAAAAAATCACAGCACAGGCACAATGAATTTTAGAGAGGTTCCCCAAAATGTAGGTAGTCCTCTCTTCTACAACCTGGTAGGAATGCACCACTTGTGCTTGAGTCTTTTGATCAGGAGACTCTTAGAACCAATGATCTTTTGATAAGGAGATCATGAACCACCAGATCTTTTGATAAGGAGATCTTGAACCACTGAATCCTTTGAAGAGGGATTAATAAAACTCTTTTACAGGAAATAGAAAGACAAGGAGAAGAAGGAAGGTTAAAGGAATTCTGTTCTCAGAAATCTGGTGGTGGCAGTATATGAAATTCAACCTCTTAGTTATTCCAAAGAATCTGCTCTTGATGAGCCCCTGCTTTTGATGATAATAGATTGCAGGAGCTTTGTATTGTCAGATTCTTTCTTCCTCTGCTGATTGAGATCTGGGTGCCAAAAGATGGTGATGAAGAACAGCTCTTCAAATTCTTTGTTCTATCAGATGAAGAACCCCAGAGCCTTCTATTCTCTTTCACAGCTCTGTATTAGGGTTCCTGAGAGGGAGGGAGAAGAAGACAGGAAAACCTAATTTGATAAGAGTCGGCTGATTGTGATTAATGCTCTATTCTTCTCTTCCTTCTCTATCCTTATATACCATGTCTCTTGTTTTGAATTTGTTTTCTTGTTAGGTAAGACCTGAAAAGGTATATTGATAGACATTCTCTTTCCTTCCTTAATTACTTCTCGACCCGTCCAACCAGAAGGTGTATACTTCCAAGAAAGCCTTTTTCTCCTTCTTTAATGTTTCCTTCTTCTTCTGGCAATTATTAGACCGTTCTCCATGTGGGCCATGATAGAAGCCTCAGAATGACAGCTGTAAAGATTGAACTTTCACAGACTGTATTCGACGTAGCGTCGAATTAACTCCCTCTCTTATTGACGCTGCTTCGAGTTCATCTAAGAGCTGCTTCGATTTCTTCTGAGCTCTGACTGAACTTGGCTAGTGATGGCGCAAATCTTAGCACACCGCTATAGGCGGTAGCAAGACTGCGGCACGAAACGGCAGTGTACCGATCGTTCAAGTAATATAAAACGAGGAGTAATCCCCGAGTATCGAATCTCTCAAGGAACACAGTAAGGTGGAGTTAACGTTCGAGGAAGGACTTGGTATTGAAGTCCTAAGGGTCGGATGGAATGCAGAAACGCGGTGATTTGGCTTTTGGAAAATAAAAGAAAGCAACTACAACTACTCCTATGCAATGCCGCTATGCAGTGCTTCGCTTGGCGGGATGGAGACTAGGCAGGCCTTGAGCGCGCTGCGTCGCAAGGGCGGATGGACGAGTAGGCAAGCGGAGTCGAACTGTGCATGCCTTGAGCGCACTGCTTCATTGGGCGAATGGATTACACGGGCCGCTATGCCACGCTTCGCTAGGCGGATGGAAGAGTAGGCAAGCGGATGGAATGGTTCGCACCGGCGGAGTCGGAATGGATTACACGGGCCGCTATGCCACACTTTGCTAGGCGGATGGAAGAGTAGGCATACGGATGAGGGTCGCAAGCACCTCGTCGACAAGCACACCACTAGCAATTGCTAGTGCGGCACACGAACGTGACGGCGGGATGGAGGATGGATGGTGGCGCACCTCGTACACATATGAACAAAATATAACTTCACATAGACATGAAATTAAGATTACAAGCACGATTCATAGTGTTCATCATCAATACATGAGAGATCTAGATACAAACACATCAATAAGAGAAGAACAAGGAAAGAAATCAACCGAATCCGAAGGCTCGTTGGAGATTCACGGTTGGAATCGCCGGGTTGTCAATCCGCGTCCAAGCTCGGTCCGGAACTACGTTCGGGGTAGAGAGAGCTGTCACGACTCTCCAATGTACCTGTCTTCTTCGTCTCAAAATCCGGTAAAGGTTGCAAACTTCCCCTTGCTTGATGGCGATGGCGGCTAAACCTTCCTTGAAGCTCTAGGATGAAGGAGGAGGCCGAGAGGAAGCTTCGGCTCAAGATTGGCGTGAAGAACAAGCCCGGAGCACCTGCAGATGGTGGGCGGCGATGGAGGGGTGAAATCGAGGCTCTGGAGCGAGAAAACGGTGGACTGAAGCGGAAGAAATGCCGAGATCCGACCTAAATCACGAGCAGGAATATTTATATGCGCTGGAATAAACAGTGTGCATGGTCATTGGCGCACGACCAGTGGTCGTGTGCACTAGAATCCTGTGATCGTGCGCCCGCCTGGGCGGAGCCTGTAATGTAAGAAATTTATAAAATATAATGTTCGCACGACCAGTGGCGCACGACCAGTGGTCGTGCGCATTATCGTAAGTGGTCGTGCGCATTGGTCGAGACAGAACTCATAAAATGGGGGTTAAGTGCACACGATCAGCGACGCACGACCAGTGGTCGTGCGCAATAGAACCAGTGATCGTGCGCAGTGTTCCTGTACAGAATTGTACCGGGAACACCTGCACGACTCCTATTCCTACAGAAATGCTAATCAGGCTACTGAAAGTGGCACTCAATAATACGATAAGGCTATTAAAAGAGAATAAACACCAAAACACACCAAATTAGGCCAAGAAATGCACCTAGCATAGAACGACAAATATGAGCTAAAACAAGGCTAAAGTGCAGTGGAATGACTAGAAAAACGGCCCAGATGAGTCCATATATGTGTATATGATCAGGACTCATCACACCCCCAGACTTACCTATTTGCGCGTCCCGAGCAAACGAATTCCTCAAGCGGCTGAGAAAAATACACAGCTGGCATAGAAATTGTAAAGCGGAGTATCATGCGAAGTCGCATGCTCATGCGCGTAGAAATACAGTAGACAAAATTTCTAATTGTACATATTAGTTTATACTTTTCTAGGGGCGTATTTATATATTACATTTACTCAAAAAGTGAATCACGGTGAATCATAAGGTCGTACATAGGAAGAAAGTAAACTGAACGCTGAGGCAAGCATTGCCAAAGATCGGGGCTCGAGACAACCTCCATTGAAATCCATCAATGTCGATGACCATAAGCTTGCCCGTTCGCACTCTCTCCACGGCACTGGTTTGACTCAAATGCGTGAATCAATAGGACTTAAGGTTTTAGATGAGGCTTGGGTTTAGGTGAGGTAAACATATATAAACATGAAGGCTTAGAACACAAAAACCTAAATGAGCAAATGCATAACACTATCCAAGTAGCCATAAAACACGCGGATGCACCACACCCCCTGACTTAGACTTAGACGCATGGGTGTGTGCACCGCCTACTCCCAAATATAAATCTCAAACATATTTTTTAATTAAAGTTTTCATTCTTCTTTTTCTTTTCAAATCTTTTTCTTCTTTTCTTTTTCTTTCTTTAGCAATTTCAGCAAATTTTCAAAGATGCACATCCACATTTTCACATTGTACTTCCACAATCAACACCACCAATTTAAAATTTAAACAAAATGCTTGCATTTTGGGTGTGCGACTAGGATTGGAGTTTTGGCTTTGGTGAACAATAGTGGAGCTGAACCAAAAGAATGGGGTAGGCACAGCTGGGCTAGCGAGGAAATGATGATAGGAATGGCACAAAGGCTCAACCGGGCCAAAATGATGGCCTGTTTCACATTCACGCAATTGACTAACCGTATACCCATGCTTCAAGAATCGCTTGGGCAAGTTCTTAGCCACCGAGAAAGATAATCCTTTCTCCCGACTCGGGCAATACGAGGCTAACGAACGTCTACACACATCCCTATGTTACCGTTTGATTCACACCGGATTCACCAATTTTTGAGTGTAGTAAACAATATTTACGCTAATAGAAAAACATAATCTAAAAGCCTAAAAAGAAATCGAATCTACACGAATTTCTAGGCGAGACATGAGCACTCGACTAGGAGCACTACAGGAGTCAACATTTTACTCTGCCTCATAATCCTAAGCCAGCACAGTGATTTTCCAAATCACACGAAAAGAAATGAGTTCGGCTCAAGACGTGCCAACAGCTAAGTGCGCGCTCATATGGGTGTTGTGGTGTGCAATGAAACTGAACAAAACAAAAATAAATAACACCTCCTAGTATGCTGTGCAATGGTGCACGTGAGCGGGTAAACGGAACTACTCTCCCCCAGACTTAAACTAAACAAAATGCGCAAAATATAGCTATGAAATTCAGAATAATTCTAGGGAAAGAGAGTACCCAGTGCTTAGAAATGAGCACACCAGAAGATTGGCGTGTAAGCTAAAATGAGCCGCAGCATCCGCCATCCAGAAAAGATACCTGCAGGGGTCAGCTCCGCAGAAACAAAAGAAAATAGAAAACTGAAAAAAAATACTACTAACTAAACATGATTAAATGAAATAAAAATGTAGAAAAGAAAGATAACTACTGGGGTTATTGTCATCCCAGCACGACTTATTCAAAAACTAAAGGTTCTAGCTAATGGGCGTATGAAAAGGAAATGAACAGGTAACTGTTCTAATACGCGTGTCGGTAGCGGGTACCGATACGGCGACAGAACAGTTACTCCTCTACCCAAATAATAATACCTACATAACGCAGGTAGAGGAAACAGAAAGCAAGAAGAGGAGGAGATATCCTCACTCAACTCACCAAACACATCCTTGCCTAGCAAGGTGTCGTCAACAGGGAGGTGGCAGGAGGAAAAGGCAATGAGTGGAGCTTCCTCTGCGGAGGGGAAAACAACCTCCTCACATAAGAGGATGCTCTCATCATTGACTTGGGCAATATGCACCAAATCCTCCTAGGGTACCTGTGAAGACTCAACCTGCACAGACTCGGATGAAGAGGGGGGATCGAGAAATAAACAAGACGAAGAACATAAATAATCAAAAATCAGGGGAGTGGTCCCGGTCTCACTCCCATCAGGTTGGGTAACTAAAATAATGTTTGCATTGTCATCAATGCTACAAGGTTCGGCGAGATCAACAGTGGCCATGCCTAAGATTTGGACTTCCTCCACCGGTGCTGAGGAAAATTCCTCTTCACCTAGAAGGTTGTCCTCATCCATAGGAGTAGGCACAATACTAAGATCAACCGCCTCCTCTTGTGACACATCATCGACAATATCGTCAGAGACGAATGTATTATGCACAACAGGGGGAAGAATAGTGCTCGGATAAAAGTCGAGCACCGATTCCTCACAAAGAATCGAATCCACTAGGGGTGGTGGATGCACCGGGAGAATAGGCTCAGCAATGTCGGTGCCCAGATCAGCCACACATCTGGTGACTGTGTCAACGCCATACCCTTCAAGATGTGAAGGTGGCAAAGACACATAACTGGATGTTGAAGGTGTGCCTCCAGAGTTAGGATTCGGGATGATCCGGATATCCGGCTCGTCATCCTCATCCAATTGGCGAAGATACTCGGCACAGTCCTTCAAGACATGATCAGTGCTCCGACAAAACCGGCACTGCCTTGCGGGCTTCTTTGGCACAGCGGGTGCTGAAGCCGAAAAGAAGTAAGATGGTAAGGGCTCAGCAGAGTAGCCATAAGACTTATGCGCACCATATGGAGTACCAGACGAAGTCGGTGCTCTATATGCTGGGCGAGCAGAATTATGCCCACCATTCTCCGTAGGGCATTCATCACTAGAGTGGGAGGTAGCTCTACACCAACGGCAACGGATATTAATATGTGCCCACATAGTGTGAAGATAAAACGATTCAAAAAGAAAAACACTATTGTGCGAAATAACACACCTAACAAAAATTACTAATGCAACCTAATTAAAAACAGGAAACAGAATACGAGGAAATAAAACAAAGGAATGCGATTTACAAATGGAAGAGCTTCTCTCTCAGGTTCTCCCTCTCCAGAAAACTCACACGACTATAATCCCCGGCAACGGCGCCAAAAACTTGATGGCGCAAATCTTAGCACACCGCTATAGACGGTAGCAAGACTGCGGCACGAAACGGCAGTGTACCGATCGTTCAAGTAATATAAAATGATGAGTAATCCCCGAGTATCGAATCTCTCAAGGAACACAGTAAGGTGGAGTTAACGTTCGAGGAAGGACTTGGGATTGAAGTCCTAAGGGTCGGATGGAATGCGGAAACGGGGTGATTTGGCTTTTGGAAAATAAAAGAAAACAACTACAACTACTCCTATGCAATGCCGCTATGCAGTGCTTCGCTTGGCGGGATGGAGACTAGGCAGGCCTTGAGCGCGGTGCGTCGCAAGGGCGGATGGACAAGTAGGCAAGCGGAGTCGAACTGTGCAGGCCTTGAGCACACTGCTTCGTTGGGCGAATGGATTACACGGGCCGCTATGCCACGCTTCGCTAGGCGGATGGAAGAGTAGGCAAGTGGATGGAATGGTTCGCACCGGCGGAGTCGGAATGGATTACACGGGCCGCTATGCCACGCTTCGCTAGGCGGATGGAAGAGTAGGCATACGGATGAGGGTCGCAAGAACCTCGTCGACAAGCACGCCACTAGCAATTGCTAGTGCGGCACACGAACGTGACGGCGGGATGGAGGATGGATGGTGGCACACCTCGTACACTTATGAACAAAATATAACTTCACATAGACATGAAATTAAGATTACAAGCACGATTCATAGTGTTCATCATCAATACATGAGAGATCTAGCTACAAACACATCAATAAGAGAAGAACAAGGCAAGAAATCGATCAAATCCGAAGGCTCGTTGGAGATTCACGGTTGGAATCGCCCGGTTGTCAATCCGCGTCCAAGCTCGGTCCGCAACTACGTCCGGGGTAGAGAGAGCTGTCACGACTCTCCAATGAACCCGTCTTCTTCGTCTCACGATCCGGTAAAGGTTGCAAACTTCCCCTTTCTTGATGGCGATGGCGGCTAAACCTTCCTTGAAGCTCTAGGATGAAGGAGGAGGCCGAGAGGAAGCTCCGGGTCAAGATTGGCGTGAAGAACAAGCCCGGAGCACCTCTAGATGGTGGGCGGCGATGGAGGGGCGAAATCGGGGCTCTGGAGTGAGAAAACGGCGGACTGAAGCGGAAGAAATGCCGAGATCCGACCAAAATCGCGAGCAGGAATATTTATAGGCGCTGGAATAAACAGTGCGCATGGTCATTGGCGCACGACCAGTGGTCGTGCGCACTAGAATCCTGTGATCGTGCGCCCGCCTGGGCGGACCCTGCAATGTAAGAAATTTATAAAATATAACGTTCGCACGACCAGTGGTGCACGACCAGTGGTCGTGCGCATTATCGTAAGTGGTCATGCGCATTGGTCGAGACAGAACTCATAAAATGGGGGTTAAGTGCGCACGATCAGCGGCGCACGACTAGTGGTCGTGCGCAATAGAACCAGTGATCGTGCGCAGTGTTCCTGTACATAATTGTACCGGGAACACCTGCACGACTCCTGTTCCTATAGAAATGCTAATCAGGCTACTGAAAGTGGCACTCAACAATATGATGAGTACTTTTTATACTCATCTTTTAATATAATTCTAATGTAATTTTAATATGAATTTATATAAATTGTATGTTTTATCTTATAATAATCATTCCTTTTTATTTCTGCCACTAATATAAGTTTAGTTTATGTTTGCAGGTTTTCTGGGCACTTTGAGCAAAAATATCAAGTACACGCCCAAGGTCACGGGCGTGACCAAGGGCGTGACAGTCAAAGATGTGTTCCAGACCCAATTCCTCCACCAGGGAGCGTTCCGTGAAGAATTCGCCAAGTACACGCCCCAAGTCACGGGCGTGACCAAGGGCGTGACCCAGTGTCACGGCCGCGACTCGCCACAGCATCCAAAGCACGCCTGCCACGTCATTTAAAGTTACACGCCCTCGGTCACGGGCGTGACCGAGGGCGTGACCTCCTGTCACGGGCGTGACTCGTCCCGCGCTTCTTCCCGCCAGAGCTTCCCGCCAGCAGCACTATTTCAAGATTACACGCCCCAGGTCACGGGCGTGACCTAGGGCGTGACGCGGCCGAAACGCTCGCAATTACTCCAGAAGGCGCCCTCTCCGCTGCTGCTTCGATCACGCTCCTTACACGCCCTTGGTCACGGGCGTGACCAAGGGCGTGTAACCTCATTTTTTCAGCTATATAAAGCCGGCTCCAGCAGATGATAAAGGACGAATTTTTGGAGTTCAAATCTCCATTTCTTATTTTATTTTCGTGTTTTAGTAGTTCTTGTATGTCCTTTTTCTTATTAGCATTTGTAGTTTTCAATTCAATAGTTGTAACTTTCAATTCATGTCTTGTAATTTTTCTTTAGCAATTTAATAAAAAAGTTCTTTTCTTCTCTCAATCTTTTCTCTCTTTTTTCATGAACTCTTCTATTTTTCTTTAATTCTTCTATTTCTACGAGTAACTAAAATCCAATTAGTACTCGACCGAGATGATCTGAGGAGAATATAATTTATGGTTTAGCTTCTCTTTCTCTTCTTTAGAATGCTTTTGATTTACTCTTGAACTTTTATTGGATTGAGATTATATTGTCGATATATAATTCTCGTCTTGTTTTCGGAATTTAATAATCGAGAGGTTTTGTTTTTGAATCGATCATTTCAAGAATAAAAAAAGAGTAGAATGCAATCCTCGAGAGAGGACGACGTTACCCTTCCGGATTGGAGTAAAAGCCAATAACGGGATTCACTTCGATAAGGCGAGTTTTAGGGGTTTCGATCCTAGAACGAGAGTTCGATTGATCAACCTAAACTCAGTTGAGCGCATCCTCGAGAGAGGTGCGTTCATAATTCGGGAATCTCCACGGTCTAAGCTATTTTATTAAGAGAATGCGTTTTTATTCTTTTTTCTTATTTTTATCTCCAAGGTGATTCAAGATCGAGTGCTAATCGCTCTCTTAATTCTTATTTTAATTTTCTTTTTTTTGCAAACCAACCTCAAGTTTTAATTGATAAGATAATAGAGATTTTCTTGAAGTAAGAGTACTCAACCGCCCCGAGTCTAATACGACCTTGGTTTTTATAACCTATACTACATTCGATACGGTACACTTGCCATTATCGTTTGCAAGCATAGTTTTGCTCATCAAGTTTTTGGCGCCGTTGCCGGGGAAACGGTTGATATTCCGAAAAAAGAAATATTTATTAATTTTATCGTTCTCTTTCTTCTCCCCCTTTTCTTTAATTTTATTTATATATAAAAAAAAAAATCTTAAAAAGCGCAATCTAAATTCTCGGAAAGGACGCTTTGGGTTTGAATTCCCATCATAGCCTCTAGTACCTTGCAAACCCTTCACCGGGTAGATCTTGGGAAGTCCGGGACTAATTTAACCCGCTTTTTTTTTTGAAAAAGAAAATTTATAATAAAAATATTTATAAAATTCCATTCATTTAGGTGAAGGTTGTTTCCTTTTTATTTATTTTAATGTGAAAGAATCTGAATTGGCTGTTAAGGTTGTCGAGCTTCGAAACCAACTTTATCTCTTTCAAGCCGCACGAGAATGCCAATTTAGTTGTCATTATTGTGGTGCGCCTCATCAAAGTGAGGAATGTTATTTGCATTCTTATTCTCAAAATACTTATTATGAAAATAATTATCCTCAATATTATGAAAATAATTTTGATAATAATTTTTCATCTTTTAATAATTTTTCAAACTTTGATGAAAATAAATTTTCAAATTTTAATGAAAATAATCTTTCGGCATTTAATAAATGTTCTTCTAGCTCCGAAGTAGATTATTCCTCGTGGCAAGCTCACCCGGATAGTTTACGGAGCAATGAAGATAAATCTTTAGTTCCGAATTTTTGTTTTTCTTCTTATACACTGCTGTCTTCGTTCTCTAATTTGGGGGAAATTTCGCAAATTCATATAGATACTTCCCCCCAAAATTTAGAGGAAAATGTCATTTCGTCTAGCGTTTTCTCTAATTTTCACAAGAATAATTTTTCGGCTTCTAATAATTTTTCTTCTATCCCCGAAGTAGATTATTCTTGGTGGCAAGGTCACCCGGATAGTTTACGGGGCGATGAAGATAAATCTTTAGAACCGAATTCTTGTTCTTCTTCTTTTACGCCGCAACCTTCGTACTCTAATTTTGGGGAATGTCCGCCGATTCAAATAGATACTACCCCCCCAAATTTTAGAGGAAAATTTTATTTTTACTAGTATTTTTTCTCCACCTTCGGATGATTTAGTTATGGAGGAACATGTGGTTTCATATAATCCCATAACTTCTTTTACCGAAGATGAAGAAAAATTACTTTACCAAGAATTTCTTAAAGTTATGGGCACCTCGGATGAAATAGAAGAAGAACAAGTTTCTTCCCCTACTTCACCCGGATTTTATTTTCTTTGTCATGAATACTCGCGAATTTCTTCTATCCAACCAAAAATTCATGAAAATTTAGTGTCCGAAAATTTAATTCCGCTTGATAATACACTAGATTTTTCTAAAGAAATAATTACTCTAGAAAAGGAACAACCAGAGCTTAATCATTTATTTTCGCAAGCGCCTCCTCCTTGCGAAATATTATCTGACAAGTTTAATTGTGATTCTCTTTATACTAATAATTTCCAGGTTGAAGATGAGCCGTTGCTACCCCAATTAATTGATGATCCATATGCCGCCCATCTCTATAAATTCAAATCACCTCAGGTATGTATAGGTGATTTGGATTTACATTTTCAACTTCAAAGATAAACGAAGAATCACATGTTAAGCAGAGGAGTTGCCGTGCGACTGACGCCGGCCCATTCACCCATGCGTGAATTAGGGGAGTTGCCTGTTCACTTCTCTTTCAAATTTCCATTTTCCTAACAATAACCGTCTAGCTTAAAGACGGGAAAAAGAAAGCGCTCTTGGGAGGCACCCCTTGCTTATCTTTAATTTTAGGTATTTTTCTTTAAAAAAAAAAAGTTTATTTTTCAAAATTTTCTTCATACTTAGTTTTAAACATTGGGACAATGTTTAATTTTAAGTATGGGGGTGTAGCTTCGCTTTCATTGTTTTTTATTTTGAAAAAAATAGTAATAATAATAATAAATACGCCTAGCCTTGTTGTTTTTAATATTCTAGAAATTTAGTTTGAGGTACGATTATAAGTATTCCTACATTTTTAATTTAGCTAATATTTTATTTTATCAAAATTTGTTAAATTTAAATTTGAAGTAATTTGGTTTTAAGAAACATTTTATGTTTTTAATTCGATTAGAGAGTTAATTTAGCACTACTTCTCCGTTTAATTTTAAATAGCTTCACTTTGTGGTAAATTGGCTAAACATCTCTAGATTTTTTTCATTATATTCGCTTATAACTTTAAGATCTTAGGAAATTTCATTCCACTAAAAATTTGCTCTCAAAATAGTTTAATTTATAAACTAGAAGTTTTTTCTTTACCCTTGGTAAACATATGTATTTTTTCTTTTCCCCTTTTGTTAGATCATATGTCATGGGAATAAGGAGATGTTAGTTCTTTATTCTCTGGTAAACATATGCAGCCCAAAAATAAAAATGAAGAGAGAAAAAAAAATGTGTATATGTCGTGGAAATGATAGGATAATAGTCTATCATTCTCTGGTATTACATATACTAAAAAAAGGGGTTGAGAGGATAAAATTCATCACCCCAATCAAAAACCTCTTCATATCCTTTGTCCCGGTTTGGCCATTCTGTTTAAACCCATCCCTAGCCAATTTCATTGTTTCTAGTCCTAAACTAAATTATTAAGAGAGCAGTATTTTAGTAGGTGTCTTTTCCTTAAGCTTCTTTTATGTTAGAGTGTCTATAATTTCAATCTAATTTTGTTTGAAAATTTCTATAATTTCGATTGCTAAATAATTATCTTGAGAAGTAGTTAGCTAAACAAATTGCTCTTCTTAAGTTATCAACATAACTTATGACTTAATTCTTGAATTCCTAAAATTTGCTTTTGACTAATTCATGATTTAATAAAATTTTAGTTAATTAGAAATAATATCGATGTCTTGTAATTCTTTCCTCACTCTTTTGCTCTGGAATAGCAAAAGCTCAAGTATGGGGGTGTTTGATGAGTACTTTTTATACTCATCTTTTAATATAATTCTAATGTAATTTTAATATGAATTTATATAAATTGTATGTTTTATCTTATAATAATCATTCCTTTTTATTTCTGCCACTAATATAAGTTTAGTTTATGTTGGCAGGTTTTCTGGGCACTTTGAGCAAAAATATCAAGTACACGCCCAAGGTCACGGGCGTGACCAAGGGCGTGACAGTCAAAGATGTGTTCCAGACCCAATTCCTCCACCAGGGAGCGTTCCGTGAAGAATTCGCCAAGTACACGCCCCAAGTCACGGGCGTGACCAAGGGCGTGACCCAGTGTCACGGCCGCGACTCGCCACAGCATCCAAAGCACGCCTGCCACGTCATTTAAAGTTACACGCCCTCGGTCACGGGCGTGACCGAGGGCGTGACCTCCTGTCACGGGCGTGACTCGTCCCGCGCTTCTTCCCGCCAGAGCTTCCCGCCAGCAGCACTATTTCAAGATTACACGCCCCAGGTCACGGGCGTGACCTAGGGCGTGACGCGGCTGAAACGCTCGCAATTACTCCAGAAGGCGCCCTCTCCGCTGCTGCTTCGATCACGCTCCTTACACGCCCTTGGTCACGGGCGTGACCAAGGGCGTGTAACCTCATTTTTTCAGCTATATAAAGCCGGCTCCAGCAGATGATAAAGGACGAATTTTTGGAGTTCAAATCTCCATTTCTTGTTTTATTTTCGTGTTTTAGTAGTTCTTGTATGTCCTTTTTCTTATTAGCATTTGTAGTTTTCAATTCAATAGTTGTAACTTTCAATTCATGTCTTGTAATTTTTCTTTAGCAATTTAATAAAAAAGTTCTTTTCTTCTCTCAATCTTTTCTCTCTTTTTTCATGAACTCTTCTATTTTCTTTAATTCTTCTATTTCTATGAGTAACTAAAATCCAATTAGTACTCGACCGAGATGATCTGAGGAGAATATAATTTATGGTTTAGCTTCTCTTTCTCTTCTTTAGAATGCTTTTGATTTACTCTTGAACTTTTATTGGATTGAGATTATATTGTCGATATATAATTCTCATCTTGTTTTCGGAATTTAATAATCGAGAGGTTTTGATTTTGAATCGATCATTTCAAGAATAAAAAAAGAGTAGAATGCAATCCTCGAGAGAGGACGACGTTACCCTTCTGGATTGGAGTAAAAGCCAATAGCGGGATTCACTTCGATAAGGCGAGTTTTAGGGGTTTCGATCCTAGAACGAGAGTTCGATTGATTAACCTAAACTCAGTTTAGCGCATCCTCGAGAGAGGTGCGTTCATAATTCGGGAATCTCCATGGTCTAAGCTATTTTATTAAGAGAATGCGTTTTTATTGTTTATTCTTATTTTTATCTCCAAGGTGATTCAAGATCGAGTGCTAATCGCTCTTTTAATTCTTATTTTAATTTTCTTTTTTTTTGCAAACCAACCTCAAGTTTTAATTGATAAGATAATAGAGATTTTCTTGAAGTAAGAGTACTCAATCGCCCCGAGTCTAATACGACCTTGGTTTTTATAACCTATACTACATTCGATACGGTACACTTGCCGTTATCAATTGCAAGCATAGTTTTGCTCATCACAATACGATAAGGCTATCAAAAGAGAATAAACATCAAAACACACCAAATTAGGCAAAGAAGTGCACCTAGCATAGAATGACAAATATGAGCTAAAACAAGGCTAAAGTGCAGTAGAATGACTAGAAAAACGGCCCAGATGAGTCCATATATGTGTATATGATCAAGACTCATCAGCTAGTTGTCGTTGCGTCGATTCCTTATAGACGCACCCATCGAGTTGAATAGCATCCACTCAGACTTCCATTAACTGCGTCGAGATGAAGTCGATGTTGCGTCGAATTTAGATGGCTTTGACATTATTCCTTTCTGCGTCGAGTTTGAAGTAGAAGTTGCGTCGACTTCTCAAGTTCCTTCGACAAGTCTCTAGTCTCTGCGTCGATATCTATTTGACGTAACATCGGCTAGTGTTACTTAGATAGTAGAGTTGAGTCACTTGTACTTCTAGTCGGAGTAGCGTCGACATGAACTCGATGTTGCGTCGAATTCCATTCGATGTCATTATTAACTTTGCCCAAATTTGCAGCCCTTTAACAGGTCTTGACACTCTAGGTTGAGTGTGACATCCTAAGACATCTAGAGACCAAGTTATCCTCACTATACAATGGGTAAATTAAATCCTAGTGAATAATATCAATTTTAATTAATTTGTTAAGTTAAATCAAGGGTTTTTCCCAACAATATCCCCATATTTATCTTAACAATTTTTACATTTTGTTCTGAGTCATTTTATACAATTTTTATAACCAACAATACATTTCATATAAAATAATGCAGACTAAAAATTATGAATTGTATCACACTGTTCTTATATATTTCCATTCAGTTGTCAGGCAATAAGAATTGTATCACACTATTCTTTCCAGTATATATACTTGTCTTTATAAGAATTAATCACATAATACCTTCTTAATTAAGAGTCCTTCTCAGGAGTCCTTCTCTTCCTTGAGAACACCTTTGGAATTTTTCTTTGAGCTACTGTTAAAGGCTCATCATAGTCAGCTGCTCCAGCATCCTCTTTCTCTTTTGTCAGCTCCCCCTGATCATCAGCATTCTTGACAGCTTCTTGGGGAGCTTCTTGAACAGTTGCTGTACTTACAGCTTCCATTTCCTCATCCAGATTCCTCTGAATGTCTGGGGCTAGCTCCCCCTGGTTCTGTGCAGTTTGATCAAGCTCCTTTACAGCTTCCTGTGCAATCTTTGCTATTTCAATTATCATCTCCTCATCTTGAGGCTCCCTTTGAATACTTGGGAGCTCCCCTTGATCTGCTAGCTCCCCCTGGATCTGTGCTCCCTGAAAGGTAGTTAGCTTGTCAGGGGCAGGCTCTTTATCAGCTTCTTCCTGAACTTCTCACCCTAAGTTAGGACCCTCTTACTCTAAGATATTCTCTCCCTTCTTGGCCTTGCTGGCCAGGAAGGTTAAGAATTCTCTTATAACCATAGAGGAAGAGACAAATTCCTTTAATCCCTGGAGGGATCTCTTGGTATCCAGCATCACAGCCTCTACCTGTGAATATTTCCTGTCAAACTTCCTAGCATGGTTGGCAATCAGATCAGCAAAGGTGGAGGAATCAAGAGCTACAACCTTTGAGATGATATGCTCAATGTAAATGGGAGGATGAGCTGGAGGTGGAGGAGTTGAAGGGAAGTCTTCTTGAATGGGAGAGAGAGGATGGTAGAAATCAGGGGAAAAGTGTGTTGATGAGGATGGTGGTGGAGGTGGAATAAATTCAAGGCCTGGTATGAGGGTGGATGGCTGAAGAGATGGTTTAGGGATTGAAGTGGATTTGGATTGTTGTTGTTGTTGTTTTGAATGGAGGGCTGGAGTATCTTCTTGATGGGGCTCTGGAACACTGTCCATTGATGGAATATCATCCCTTGGGGGATATGGAATCTCCCTATTTGGCTCTAGAGGAGGAGGAGATGGAGTAGGAGATGGTGCAGCTTGACCAGGCTTCAAGATCTGCCTGGTCCATTTTGAGAATATTCCTATGTTTATTCTTTTACTAGGAGGAATGGGCACTCCCTTTGACTTGCAGATATTTGGATAATGTTTGAAGAGCACTTGGCTCATTATCCTCATATAGACATTTTCTTTATGAGCATACTTATGCCCAATCATCTTTAGGAGCAGTCTTCCCCAGTTCACCTTCTTGTTAAGTACCAGAATTCCCATTACTTGCAGCTGCTGCTTTGGTATTGCATCAGGAGCAGAGATCTTGCAGAGCAGCACTTTTCCCACAATGTCAGCTAGGAATCTGTATTCCTCTTCCAGGTCAACCTTTTTTAGGTTAATTGGCTTCTCCTTCCTGAACTGCATTATTTCTAGTACATTCTTTACTTCTTCTGCTGTTAGTTCATCTGATTCATTCCCTATCTGAAGATCATATGTCTGGTTTAGAAAGTCCTCTTTTATAAGAATACCTGTCTCATACACTTTCCCACTAAGGGAGCCATCATCCCCTATTTGGACACTGTCCATGAATTCAGTTAGCTCAGTATCCAGGACTTTGCACCTGGTGGAGATCAGCTTGGTCAAGCCAGCATCTTGGAACAGAGCAAGGATGGACTTGAAGCATTCTGCGGCAGCACTAAACGAGTCAATGTCCACATCAAATCCTGAATTAACCTTTGGAGGAGCCATCTCTTTGAATGTACCTGCAAAGACGAAGAGAAAGAAGGAGAGAGGTGTACGAGAAAGCTGGAGAGCAAGAGAGAAAGAAAGCAAGAGAGCAAGAGAATTCGAAAGTGTAATGATTTTGACGTTGTAATTGCTTAAAAGCAGATGAATCGTCGCTACTTAGGGTTTAGGTCGACGTACCGTCGATAATACTCATTATTTGGCGTGCAAAGCTGTGTTGGGATTGCTTTTAGAAGCAGTTCTATGCGTGCTCATGAATCGACCTTGCGTCGACTTGTACTCGACGTAGCTTCGAGACTATTCAGAGACCCTAAGCTGAAGAAGTCCTGTCAACGTTACGTCGATTTCCAATCGACGTGACTTCGAATTTAATCAGCAATTATTAAGTCGACGTATGCGTCGATAGGAACTTGACTTTGCGTCGAATTCTATTCGAATTGTCTGCTCTGAGGGCTTCTCGACGCTGGCGTCGAGTAGAAGTCAAGGGTATGTCGACTTCTATTCGATGTACTTCTTAATAAACATGTCTATTTCTTTAAAAACTCCTTGCTGTTTTTCCCAGCAATTTTGCTTATTGAAAATAGATGATAATATGATGTAATCAATATTAAGGAGGATTTCAGATAGAGATTACTCCCCTGAGTAGTTTTTGTTCCTCATTCATGTCCTACATAATTCTCCCCACTCCATTTTCTCTTAGTGGGGCCCAACCAACACCTGCACAGGTAACTCAAACATTAGGAGAGACCCAGGTTACCTTTGGCCTTTTACTTTTTCCATTGTAGGGTTCAATGAAAGAATAGAAGGGTCTTTCATGATACCCCTTGGGATGATAGGGAATGGATTTCCCAAACCTTTTATCCTGATGCTTGAAATGAGTATAAAATGTATCATAATGTAACAAATCAGCAGAATGTCTTATTATTCTAGGTTTTGCTCTACTCTTTTGGTTGAGATTATTTGACTTTTCTACATAATTTTTGCCTAGAGATTTGTCTTTCTTATTCAGATTTATCTATTTAGGTTTAATTATCCTATCTGTATCATTGTTATTCTTACCCTTGAGTGGTACACTCTTCTCACTTGGTTGATATTCACTAGGTCTAACAAATGAGACTGGATTTTTCCAGGCAGGTTTCCTAGGTGCTTCAGTGCTGGTGGAGGGCTCTTCTCTTAACCCTAGGTGATTGAATCTCATAGAGAGATTTTCAGTGATATCTTTGAGCTTTTGACTCCTCCCATTGAGAGAGTCCTCAAAGGCCCTTGCCTCTGCTAGCTCTTCTTTTAGTCTTATATTTTCTTTCCTGATTTCTATTAGTTCTGGTTCTTTATTATTAATTTCATCCATTAGGCCTTGATTTCTTACATATACATCATCTTTCTTTAAGTTTTCTAATTCTAACCTAATAATGCCTAATTCCTTTTCGACCCTAAGATGATTAATGCATAATTCTCTAAAACAAGTTCTTAAATCTTCTGATTCAAAATCAAATTCATCAAAAAATGATACCTGCTCTTCTTCATCATCTGATGACATTCCCAGTGCCATCATGCAGGCTGCTTCATCTTCTGCTTCATCTTAACTTTCAGATGAGGATGAGCTCTCCTCTGCTTCTGAATCACTCCAGATTTCAGCAATGAAACCTTTGCCTTTCTTCTTGTCCTTTCCTTTGAAGGACTTCTTTTTCTTCTTCTCTTCTTTGGTGTTGCTTCTTTCTCTTTTCTCTTATGGGCACTCAGGAGCAATGTGCCCTAGCTTGTTGCATGTGAAGCAGATGATCTCCTTCCTTGGATTTTTATCATACTTGGGCCTTGAATCTCTTTCTCTTCTCCTTGAGTCTTCAGTCTTGACCCACATCTTCAATCTCCTTGCTAGGAGATTGAACGTCTCATCTTCAGGAGTAGAGGGTTCTCCTTCAGTAGATTTTAGAGCTATGTTCCTTTGAATAGGGGTTGGAGTGGTCTCCCTCTCTTCTGACTCAACCCTATTTTTTAGCAACATCTCATATGACTTAAGCTTTCCCAGCAAAGCTTCAGTGGAGATTTCTATATGGCATCTGGACTCCCTGATTGCCCAGATTCTGGAATCCCATGAGCTAGGGAAGTACATGAGGATCTTATCATTAATTCCAATCAAGGATATCTCCTTGTCTAAGCCTCTGAGCCTATTAATGTTTAGACTGAATTTTTCATACATGTTGGCAACTGATTCTTTAGCTTTCTTTTGAAAGTTCTCATACTGGGATATGAGAAGGGACATTTTGTCCTTCCTTTCATCAGCACTTCCCTCAACCATTGTGGTGAGGGAATCCCAGATCTCTTTTGCTGATTGGAAATCAACAACTTTCTGGAAAATGTCATCAAACATTGTTGATACCAGAATATTCATGGCCTTGACATCACATGCCTTAACCTTCTTTTCAGCTTCTGTCCATTCCTTTCATGGGACAGCCTCAGTTGTTGAGGATTCCCCTTCCTTTTGTGTGACTAGAGCAGGAGGACCTGTGAGAAGAACATTATAGATATCTTCATCAATGGAATTCATGTAAAGTTTTATTCTAGCCTTCTAGAGTGTGAACTTATTTATGTTACGCACTGGAGGTCTTGTTGAAGCATAATCCTTAGTACTCATGTTCCTAGAGAATATTTTTAATTTAAAAATTTAAGAGTAGGTGGTCTTTTTGATCAAGGTGTTAGCCTTTTATTGATCAACCTCCCTTTGATACCAATGAAAGTGCACAGTGTGCCTCTAAGATTCCTCTAGAAGGGGGGGGGGGGGTGAATAGAGTTTTAAAATATTTCTACCCTAACTGTGTTTAACAATAATTTATTCTAAGGAGTTATGCTTAACAATCCAGGCAGAAATAAAGAATGTAGAAAATAAGTGCAGAATAAAAGACTGGGACAACACAGAAAATCACAGCACAGACACAATGAATTTTATAGAGGTTCCTCAAAATGTGGGTTGTCCTCTCTTCTACCACCTGGTAGGAATGCACCACTTGTTCCTGAGTCTTTTGATCAGGACACTCTTAGAACCAATGATCTTTTGATAAGGAGATCATGAACCACCAGATCTTTTGATAAGGAGATCTTGAACCACTGAATCCTTTGAAGAGGGATTAATAAAACTCTTTTACATGAAATAGAAAGAGAAGGAGAAGAATGAAGGTTAAAGTAATTCTGTTCTCAGAATTCTTGTGGTGGTTGTATGAAATTCAGCCTCTTAGGTATTCCAAAGAATCTGCTCTTGATGAGCCCCTATTTTTGATGATAATTGATTGCAGGACCTTTGTATTGCCAGATTCTTTCTTCCTCTGCTGATTGAGATCTGGTTGCCAAAAGATGGTGATGAAGAGCAGTTGTTTAGATTCTTTGTTCTATCAGATGAAGAACCTCAGAGCCTTCTATTCTCTTTCACAGCTCTGTATTAGGATTCCTGAGAGGGAGGGAGAAGAAGACAAGAAACCATAATTTGAGAAGAGTCAGCTGATTGTGATTAATGCTCTATTCTTCTCTTCCTTCTCTATCCTTATATACACTATCTCTTATTTTGAATTTGTTTTCTTGTTAGGTAAGACCTGAAAAGGTATGTTTGATAGACATTCTCTTTCCTTCCTTAATTACTTCTCGACCCGTCCAACCAGAAGGTGTATACTTCCAAGAAAGCCTTTTTCTCCTTCTTCAATGTTTCCTTCTTCTTCAGGAAATTATTAGACCGTTGGAGAACGGTCTGAGAGATGTGGGCCATGATAGAAGCGATGATGATGAGTCCAATTTATAGAGGGTTTTTCGGACTCATCTGGGCTTGTTTTCATGCATATGCACTTCACTTTTAGTCCTTAATTGCTTATATTTCACTAGATCACATTTCTTCATGAAGTGCACATTTATGCCCGTTGTGGTGTGCAATTGCACACTATTTTGTTGGTGTCAAGCACAATGTGCTCCCCATTCTTTTTATGCTTTTATACTTGTGTTGGAGGTGTGTTCCCAGCGTTTGGGTGTGTTGTGCAGGTGGGCAGATCGTTCATATTGCCCAGAATTCATCCTGTATGAATCGCACGGTCATGCGTTTTCTTGATGCACGGTCGGCTGCGATCGTGCGTTATGATCGGCTGATCAATATGGTGATCTGCCCCGCTCGTGTGTTTTCTTCACGCACGGTTGGCCTCAACCGTGCGCAAACAAAACACACGACCTCCTATTGGTTGTCGGATTTCGAGTTTTCTGAATTTACCCGTGCATTTTTACGCACGGTCGGCTTCGACCGTGCGTGAGTAAAATGCACGAGCGTGCCTGCTTCATCTTCCTGGCCTTCATGCTCGTTAAATATTGCACGGTTCACTCACAATCGTGCGTTCGACCGTGCGTGACCAATTTCTGACTATTTTTCTATAAAAGCGCAGATTTCTGCCCTAATCAGGATCGAACTTCTTTCTCGCTCCCAGAGCTCTAGTTCCGCACCATTTTCGCTGCTCCATCACCGCCACCTTTGGGAGGAACTCCGGCCGCCATTCTCTTGCAAAACTCAAGCCGGAGCGTCCTCTAGGCCTCCTCCAATGTTCGTGCACCTCCAAAGATCCATTTTGAGGGATTTTCTGCTGCATATATGAAGTTCTCCGGTGAGATCATTGACAAAAAAGATTGACGGAGAAGACAGGTATAATAGAAGAAGGTGACAACTCTTCCTTACCCCGGACGGCAGTTGGAGCCCGAGCTCGGACAAGGATTGACAACCCTAGATTCCGGCCGCGAACCTCCAATGAGTCTCCGTGCTTTGGTTGTAATCTCAACCTCCTTTACATTGTAGTGTGTTATTCCATAATTATTTGGGTGTATGAACAATGTCTGATAAAGCTTGTTTTGTCATTTAATATTCCATGTCTATATGAAATCGTTATCTGTGGTTTATGCAAGTGAGGAGCACCCCATTCCATCCTCCATCCCGTCATCATGTTCGTGTGCCGCACTAGCAATTGCTAGTGGCGTGCTTGTCGGCGAGGTGCTTGCGACCCTTATTCCACCTGCCTACTTGCCCATCCGCCTAATGAAGCGTGGCATAGCGGCCCATGTAGTCCATTCACCTAACGAAGCAGCGTGCTCAAAGCCTGCCTAGTCTCCATCCCGCCAAGCAAAGCATTGCATAGCGGCATTGCATAGGAATAGTTGTAGTATTTTATTTTATTTACATAAACCGAAATCAACTCTCCCGCATTCCATCTGACTTAAGGACTTCAATATCAAGTTCGTCCTCAATAGTTAACTCCACCTTACTGTGTTCCTTCGAGATCGATACTTGGGGATTCACTCCCACATTTTATATTACTTGAACGATCGGTACACTACCGTTTCGTGCCGCAGTCTAGCTACCGCCTATAGCGGTGTGCGAGATTTGCGCATCAAGTTTTTGGCGCCGTTGCCGGGGAACACAGACGTGTTAGTTTTCTGGAGAGGGAGAAAAGAGATAGAAACCCTTTTCCCCTGGTTTATACCATTTAATGTATTTTTATATATAAGTAGCATTTTTGAATTTCTTTGTTTCTAATCTTTCTTTGCAATTTTTCGAAAGCAGGTTTTCAATTTTATTGTTTATGTTTAGTCAATTCTTGCTTAGAATATTTCTGTTTGGTGAAATCCTCCTTTGCACCATGTTTTCTTATTTGAATATACGTTGTAAATGGTGTGGGGATGCTAAGCATTATAGTGATGAGTGCCCCACTGAAGATGGTGGGCATAACTCTCGTGGTTCAGTGCATGGAGCATCATCTTCCTACGACACTTCATACACTGTACCCAAGTCTTATGGTCACTCTTCTTCGCCACTTCCATCTTTTTTATATTCCTCACCGGCCCCGAAAGGACTGACGAGGAATAGAAAATTATGTTTGTGTTGTCGTAGCACTGAGCATGCGTTAAAAGACTATGCAGAATTCCAGCGCCAGATGGAGATGGATGACGAACCGGTTATCCGTGTCATTCCATCCACCTCTCATCTGGTTGCCCCTTCTGACTCTAATGATGAGTTTGCAGTACCACCTTGTCTATGGGGGACTTCTGCGGATATTCCCATCAGACTTTCGACTGCTCAGTGTGATGACGTGGTGGAGATTCCTCTCCCTTTGCTTCCATCTCCTCTTTTGGATTCACCCCCGGAGGAACCTGTTTATTTTTTCTCTGATGATGTTATTACTACTGTTCCTCCACCTTCTTTGCAAGAATTTTCTACTGCTATTCTTTGTGAGTTGGTTGATGATGTTGTGCAGGAGTTTCATTTGGAGCCTGAGGTTGCGTCAAAGTGGGACAAGGATGTTATTCTCTCCAATGGGGAGTGTGACTCCTTGGAACATGATGACTCACCGAGGTGGGATGAGGAGGAAACCTTTTCTGATGAGGAAGTTTGCACCTCCTTATTGGATGAAGAGGTCCAACTCAACACCGAGGACCTTGAGCTTTCGGACTCCCCTCGCTACGACTCATATGATACCGACAGTGATCTATGCTTGGATCCTGCTGGGAGTGAGACCGGGATCACTCCCCCGATTGATTTTTATTTATGTTCTTCTTCCTCTTTATTCCTTGACCCCTCTTCTTCATCTGAGCCTGTGTGGGTTGAGTCTTCACAGGTACCTCAGGAGGACTTGGTGCATATTGCCCACGTCAATGATGAGAGCATCCTCTTGTGTGAGGAGGTTGATTCCTCCTCCATAGTGGAAACCTCATTCATTGTCATATCCTTCTGCCGCCTCCCTGAAGACGACACCTTGCTGGGTAAGGATGTTTTTGGTGAGATTTGTGAGGAGTACTCCTCCTCCTCTTCTTACTTTTTATTCCCTCTACCTGTGAAGCATAGGTATTATTTATATTTAGGTAGGGGAGTAACTGTTCTGTCGCCGTATCGGTACCCGCTACCGACACGCATATTAGAACAGTTACCTGTACATTTCCTTTTTCATACTCCCATTAGCTAGAACAGTTTTAAATTTGAATAAGTCGTGCTGGGATGACAATAACCCCAGTAGTTATCTTACTTTTCTTGCAAATTTTATTTCATCTAGTTTAGTTTAGTTAGTGTTTTTCATTTTGTTTTGTATATTTTCTTTTTGTTTTTGGCGGAGCTCACCCCTGCAGGTCCTTCTTCTGGATGGCGGATGCTGCAGCTTTTTCTTAGTTTACACGCCAATCTTCTGGTATGCTCACTTGCTGAGCATTGGGTACTCTCTTCCCCAAGCTCTATTTTTTATTTTCATGTTATGCATTATGTGGTTTGTTTAGTTTAAGTCTGGGGAGAGTCATTTTATGTGCTTACTCACGGGCACTATTTCACAGCATACTAGAAGCTTTTACTTAAAACGTTTTATTTATTTTATTTACACACCACAACACCCACATGAGCGCGCACTCACTTGTTTTTGTGTTCCCGAACATGCTATCTTGGTTTGGTTTGTGAAATGGAATGTTAGTTTAGGAATTGCAAATCGGAGTGCGATGTTGACTCGTGTAGTGTTCTAGTTGCATCTGCATGCTTCAGTAGAAATTTGAGTAAAAATTAGATTGTTTCTATGCATTTAATTTACGATTAGTGTTTTTGCGTAGTTTTTGATTTATTATACTCAATTGGTGAATGTGAATGAAATTGGCGGTAGCATGGCGTTATGTGTAGGCAAGCACTAGTTGTGTGTTGCTCGAGTCGGAAGGAAGGTTTACCTTTCTCGTGGGCTAAGAATTTGCCCCAAGCGACTCTTGAAGCATGGGTGAGAGCAACTCTTATTGTTAAACGTGATGTAGGCCATTTTTTTGGCAGTTTGAGCCTTGTTTTCCTTGACCCATTCGCTCACCATTGCAAGCCAAATTTGTGCCTACCCCTCTTTTGTTTCAGCTCTTCTTCCAATCACCAACACCTGAAGCCTATCCTATTACTGCAACCAAGTAGTGAGTTAGCTAAAATTACATTTCATATTTGGATGTGA
Organism: Dactylorhiza incarnata; assembly: GCA_033032865.1. NCBI lineage: Eukaryota > Viridiplantae > Streptophyta > Magnoliopsida > Asparagales > Orchidaceae > Dactylorhiza > Dactylorhiza incarnata. The sequence goes on along the minus strand of JAWHQI010000038.1, from coordinate 8,058,757 downwards.
AGTTTGGAATTTTGTGATGTGAAGAAAAAGTGTATTGTGTGCTGAACACATTGTTGTAAACCAACCGGGGGACAAAAGAAAAAGAAAAAAAAAAGAAAGTTTAAAGAAAAATCTGAAAAAAAATGGAATGAAAAGAAATCCCCTTGGGCGTAATAAAAAAATTCAGTTGGTATTTGTGGGAGTAGGTCGTGTGCACACCTAGTTTTCAAGCTAGGTCTGGGGGTGTGTCACACTAGCATCGTTCTTGGTCTTGTTTTGGTACAGCATCATCTTTTGACTCAATTGGGTTGCGTAGCCGTCTCGTTTATCAATGAATACCATATCGTAACCTAAGCCCCATTATAACCTGAAAGTCCTACTGATTTAACCAATGAGTTCGCTAGCGCCGTGGAGAGAGTGTAACCGGGCAAACTTATGGCTCTCGTCGTTGATGGATTTTAGCGGAGTTATCCCTGAATTCCGGTCTTTTGCAACACCCTCCTGAGTGGCTTGTTTACTTTCACACCGGGCACGACTGCACAAATTCTTCATGATTCACCATTTGAGTATAACTAAATCTCTACTTACGCCTTAACACTTTTGTAAATTAGTTAGCATAGCTAGAATCTCCTTTTACTGAATTTCTATTTGCATGAGTATGCTACTTCGCACCGTACTCCTATTTTGCAATTCTCTTCAATAACTACCATTTTCATACTTCGCCTGATTTGTTTGCTCGGGATGCGCAAACAGGTAAGTCTGGGGGTGTGATTAGTCCATTTTATATAGGGTTTTTCGGACTCATCTGGGCTTGTTTTCATGCATATGCACTTCACTTTTAGTCCTTAATTGCTTATATTTCACTTGATCACATTTCTTCATGAAGTGCACATTTATACCCATTGTGGTGTGCAATTGCACACTATTTTGTTGGGGGAAAGCACAATGTGCTCCACATTCTTTTTATGCTTTTATACTTGTGCTGGAGGTGTTTTCCCAGCGTTTGGGTGTGTTGTGCAGGTGGGCAGATCGTCCATATTGCCCAGAATTCATCCTGTATGAATCGCATGGTCGTGCGTTTTCTTGACGCACGGTCAACTGCGATCGTGCGTTATGATCTGCTGGTCAATATGGTGATCTGCCCAGCTCGTGCGTTTTCTTCACGCACGGTTGGCCTCAACCGTGCGCGAACAAAACGCACGACCTCCTATTGGTTGCCGGATTTCGAGTTTCCTGAATTTACCAGTGCGTTTTTACGCACAGTCGGCTTCGACCGTGCGTGAGTAAAACGCATGGGCACGCCTGCTTCATCTTCCTGGCCTTCATGCTCGTTAAATATTGTACAGTTCACGCACGGTCGTGCGTTCGACCGTGCGTGACCAATTTTTGACTATTTTTTTATAAAAGCGCAGATTTCCGCCCTAATCAGGATCGACCTTCTTTCTCGCGCCCAGATCTTTAGTTCCACGCCATTTTCTCCGTTCCATCACCGCCACCTTCAGGAGGAGCTCTGGCCGCCATTCTCTTGCAAATCTCAAGCCGGAGCGTCCTCTAGGCCTCCTCCATTGTTCGTGCACCTCCAAAGCTCCATTTTAAGGGATTTTCTACTGCAAATATGAAGTTCTCCGGTGAGATCGTGGCCAAAGAAGATTGACGGAGAAGACGGGTATAATAGAAGAAGGTGACAGCTCTTCCGGACCCCGGACGGCATTTGGAGCCCGAGCTCGGACAAGGATTGACAACCCTAGATTCCGGCCGTGAACCTCCGATGAGTCTCCGTGCTTTGGTTGTAATCTCAACCTCCTTTACATTGTAGTGTGTTATTCCATAATTATTTGGGTGTATGAACAATGTCTGTTAAACCTTGTTTTGTCATTTAATATTTCATGTCTATGTGAAATTGTTATGTGTGGTTTATGCAAGTGAGGAGCGCCCCATTCCATCATCCATCCCGCCGCCATGTTCGTGTGCCGCACTAGCAATTGCTAGTGGCGTGCTTGTCGACGAGGTGCTTACAACCCTCATTCCGCCTGCCTACTCGCCCATCCGCCTAGTGAAGCGTGGCATAGCGCCCCATGTAATTCATTCGCCTAACGAAGCAGCGCGCTCAAGACCTGCACAGTTCGATTCCGCTTGCCTACTCGTCCATCCGCCCTTGCGAAGCAGCGCGCTCAAGGCTTGCCTAGTCTTTATCCCGCCAAGCGAAGCATTGCATAGCGGCATTGCATAGGAATAGTTGTAGTATTTTATTTTATTTACAAAAACCAAAATCAACTCTCCCGCATTCCATCCGACTTAAGGACTTCAATATCAAGTCCGTCCTCAATAGTTAACTCCACCTTACTGTGTTCCTTCGAGATCGATACTTGGGGATTCACTCCCACATTGTATATTACTTGAACGATCGGTACACTGCTGTTTCGTGCCGCAGTCTAGCTACCGCCTATAGAGGTGTGCGAGATTTGCGCATCAACTGACAACTGTAAAGATTGAACTTTCACCGACTGTATTCGACATAGCGTCGAATAAACTTCCTCTCTTATCGACGCTGCTTCAATTTCATCTAAGAGCTGCTTCGATTTCTTCTGTGCTCTGACTAAACTTGGCTAGTTGTTGTTGCGTCGATTCCTTATAGAAGCACCCGTCGAGTTGAATAACATCCACTCAGACTTCCATTAACTACGTTGAGATGAAGTCGACTTTAGATGGCTTTGACATGTATTCCCTTCTGCGTCAAGTTTGAAGTAGAAGCTGCGTCGACTTCTCAAGTTCCTTCGACAAGTCTCTGGTCTCTGCGTCGATATCTATTCGACGTAACGTCGTCTAGAGTTACTTTGACAGTAGAGTTGAGTCACTTGGACTTCTAGTCGGAGTACCGTCAACATGAACTCGATGTTGCGTCAAATTCCATTCGACGCCATTATTAACTTTGCCCAAATTTGCAGCTCTATAACTAGTCTTGACACTCTAGGTTGAGTATGACATCCTAAGACACATAGTGTCACAACCCGCATTTTCCCAAGAACACAATACATATTATCATAGCAAGGGAAAAATACGCGTTGTGATGCCACGCCTGCAGGAGACGACTACAGACGCTCAGGCAAACACTCTTTACGATAATTTTATAAAAGACATATATGTGATTGGATTAAAAGAGAAATTTTCATTTTAGCTTAAGACCACGTCCCTCGGTCTGGTGGATCATCTAGTCCACAAGTAGAAAACTATACATACGCAGCGGAAAATATGTTTGTTTCTTTTAGCCTACATGAGCAAGAAAATAAACATTTCCAGAAATGATATGCACATATCTATGTTTAGTATTGTAAGAAAGGATTTTTCTACGAATTTCAAAGTATGCGATCTTTATTTAAAAGCATGATATGCAAGAACGACATTCTTTATATCAATAAAGTAACTACTACATCTTAGTGAAAAGACTTCCCAGAGAGCAAATAGGTATAGTACTCAAAGTAAAAGCAAAGAAAACAATAAGTAATCTAAACAAAAAGCCATACGGGCGCCAACAGCTGACACGAACCCGCAGGGAAGAAGGAAAAACAGCTAAAGGAGAGACAACAACTAAGCAACTGCCCCTTACCTAAGAGGGGAAGGGCCTCGACAGGAACACTGAACGACGCAGCTCTAACTCCTGTGGTGCCTAAAAACCTGAACCTGAGACATTCATAAGAAAAGAATGCCTCAGCCCAAGAGGGTGCAAGAAAACCAAGATTAGCAGTAAGAGAAATAAGAGAGTGCAGAAAGGAAAACTAAGGAGGTAAACATCTATAATCTTACAACAACCCGAGCCAGCTCAAATGAGTGCACTTGGTAAGAAGAAAAGCCTGCACCAGAAGGTAATAGTCAACACAATCAATGTAACGCCCCTGATTTTCGTTAATTATTTTACGTACCCGTTGTGACGTAATTTTGGCGTAAGGGCGTTACGTCAGCTCTTTTGATAGTGTTTCGAGCCTTAGCTTAGTTGGAGCTCGTGATTCAGATCGAGCGTGCGAGATTTCGCGTCGTTTCGAGTTAAAGTGAAGGTTTGGAGTAATTATCAAGATTTTAGCTTCAGGAGGCTTTATCCGGAGTTTGGCTTGTCGGAATTGAATTCTGACTTCGCCGTTGGATTTGTAGCGCCGTGTTTTAGTTAGGGTGCGAATTTCGTAGAAATCCGAGGTGTTTTGGTCGCCCTCGCAGTTTTAAGTATTTTGAAGGATTAATTAATTATTTAAATAATAAATTAGGTTTATATATAAGCCTAAAATCCTTCCCTTCCCTATTCATCTTCTTCCTCGATCAAAATCAGCCGCCGAAGGTTAGGGCGAGAGCGGAGCTTCGTGGAGCCTTCGACCGGTGATTTCTAGAGCTGTAGTGGTCGGAATCGAGTTTGGTTTGAAGATTTGGAAAGCTCTCGGCGAGATCTTCGTCTTAGTGGTAAGCTTGTTCTTCTTCGTGGAAGTTTTGGAGTTATGGAAATGACCTAACTCTTCTTTTCGGTCCTTAGCGCTCCAGGTCTTCGTGCTCGGGAGTTACCTTGGCTTTCAGAGCGGAGCTAGGCGAGTTTTGCAAGGTTAAGGCAAGTGGTTTCTTCCTCTTTCTCTCTTGATTCCTTTGACGGTTGGTTTGCTCGTTTTGAGCTCTTGTCATGCTGTTTAGCAAGAGTTTGTGTGTTTGGTGTAGTAACTTATGATCTAGAACCTCCCCTTGATTTTCTCCTCCTCAATCTTACCCAAATATCAAGTTCTTCCCCTTGTTCTTGCGGTGGCTCGAGAGACAGATTTGGATGTCTCGAGACATAGCTGATGTCTCGAGACATAACTGTCTCTGTCCTTGGGGATGTCTCGAGACATGGCTGATGTCTCGAGACATACCTGTCTCTGCAGCTTTGGATGTCTCGAGACATAGCTGATGTCTCGAGACATAACTGTCTCTGTCTTTGGGGATGTCTCGAGACATAGCTGATGTCTCGAGACATACCTGTCTCTGCAGCTTTGGATGTCTCGAGACATAAGGGATGTCTCGAGACATAGCTGTCTCTGGCCCTTTCTTGTCTCGAGAGATACCTTTCATGTCTCGAGAGATTTCTCTTGTCTCGAGAATTTTCCCTTCATATCTCGAGAGGTCCCTTTCATGTCTCGAGAGGTTGCCTATTACTCGAAAATTCAACCTTCTATCTTCCGAGAAGTCCTTTGTAGTTCTCGGGAAGTCCTCATTCTGATGTGATTTTTGCATGATTTCCGGTGGTGGGATTTCAAAATTTTGGACGGGGCTCTGCCCCGCACCCCGCAAGGGCTCTGCCCCTTGACCACCGCCAGGGGCGCTGCCCCTTGGACCCCGTTAGGGGCTCTGCCCCTAAGACCCCGCCAGGGGCGCGGCCCCTTGGAACCCCGCCAGGAGCGCATGTGATTTCGTTGCGATTCTCATGTTTAAATCTTGTGTCCTCTCAAGCGCACAAGGATGTTGCCAGTATCCCTTCGGTGCTCCTCATCTTGAATCCCTTTTGCTTGAATTCTTTTACTCGTTGTGGTCTGTTAACGTTTGAGTTTACTCTTATGATTCGTCATGATTTATGCCTCTGATTACTCCTCCTCCTTCTTGAAACCTTGTGCCTCTTACAAGGGTACAAGGAGTTTTGCCCAAGTCGCTTGGGTGTCCTTGATCATGAATCCCTCGAACTTGAACCCCTTTGCCTTTTTGGTTCAATGACTCCGAGTTTCCCCTTATGAATTGTTTGATCAGCAGTTATCTCATGGTGACCCTATCCTTAGGGTGTTTCTTCTTAGTATTTGTGATGTTAGCAGTATGCGGTGATGTTGCTAATAACTGCATTACGTTTTTGATCATGTTTACCTCCTACCAAAATCTTAAACCTGCTGTGATCTTGCAAATCTTTGGTTTCGCTTGTGATTCATCTTGATCGGCGTGTGCTTTGCCTTGACCCTATTTCTTAGGGCCTTCCAGTAATTATCCTATCGGGCAGCGTCCCGTGTTTAATTAAAATTTAAGTAATAAGAACTACTGTCTTTAGCCTTACACAGTAGCGGTGTTTGGGGGGACAGTGGGGGAAAACGTTATAGCCTTGCACGGTAGTCGCGTTTGGGTGGTTGGGTCTAGAGACACCCCCACTCGTTTTGGGCTTGGGTTGCGGAGGTAAGTAACCGCTCCCGTTTATTTTGAGCTGATCAGTCTCATGTATGAAAAATTTACAAGATAATTAATTTATACTTGCTCCTACTTATGATATTTGGTTGCACTTGGTGCTTTGCTTAGCTCCTTGTTTCAGAGCTTCTTTTTCAGTGAATCAGGCTTGGGTTGGTACCCCGTATGCCTTTATTGCTTGTCTTTTCCTTATTTTCTTGCCACTTGCAATTCCCTTGTTGAGGCGTTCTTGTTTATTGAATGCCTCAGGTCCAGAGCCGTAGCGGTTGGTGGAGTAGCCCGAAGTCTTCGGGAGTTTTTAGCTGCTGTTTACCCCGCTGCTGCGAGGTAGTAGTAGTTGTTGTTGTTTGCTTTTCCTTGTGTTCAGACATGCTAATTTGGGCCAATGGGTTAGTGTCAGCTTGTTGACGCTCATTGTGCCTCTTTGATACTTTATAGTTCACTTACCAGTTTATGCCACTGCTTTTAGATCTGATACCTTACTCTCTGGGAATGATTTATGACTAGGTGCATCATAGTGATAAAATGGTTTTTTCATTCATCTTCATCTCATCATTTTTAACTAAAACCCTTAGTTTTAAAGTCACCTAAAGATATTTTCTATACTTATACTACGCCTAGATAAGTGCATATCATCTACTTTATGTCCTGCCTTCACGTGCATATAGGACCTTAAATGAACTAAATCAAGTGTTTTCCGCTGCAGTTACATATATAATTTTCTCTGTGGGCTAGTTGATCCACGAACTGAGAGACACAGTTCTGACTCTAAACCCTAATAAATGATTTCAAATAATGATTATCGTGAAATCATGTTTTCAACTATCAAGTAATAGGTTCCCGCCTGAGCGTCTGCAGTTGTCTCCTGCATGACGTGGCATCATGACGCGTATTTTCTCTTCCTCTGATATTCTTAATTCCTGAGAAAATGCGGGTTGTGACAATCAAGGCCCACCACGTGTCCGCCTTTGCGGCTCAGAGGTGATGGTCATACATATACTATCATAATACACATATATAAGCATATGTGCTTAAGAACTTGAGACTGATCAGCTCAAGGGAAAAGCGTCCCCCAAAAGAAGGTACTGCAACGGTGGTATCTTCCACTAACGCCCGCAGCCCAAAATCGGGTCGTGGTCCTTTATCCACTGCCACCCAAAAACCAAATCCGGGTGGTGGTACTCTATCCACTGCCACCCAAAACTACCCACCGTGCAAGGCTTAAAACAAAGGTTATAAATAATCAAATTAAGTTTCAATTAAGACACGGGACGTAACCCGAGATTCCAGCACCATAACACCCTAAGGATAGGGTCACAAAGAAATAAACACTACTCAATGATTCATTTGAAAACACTTGGTGAGTCCAAACTTGACTCCCAACGAACTTCTCGAAACCGTGCAAGGAATTGGGCACGACAAGACACCATAAATGAACACTAACCAACTATAGGGCAACTCAAGAAAGAGCACAGCTTAGTTTGGCGGTCAAGGAAGATCTCCTAATCAACACAGGAAGATGAACTTTAGCATTCGCTACAGAAGTAAAGCTATTTAGCAACCTTTAATAACTTCTGTATGTATATATATATATGAGTGTTATACAATAGTATTCGATACTTTCTGCTACTAAAAGTGCAAAGCTGCCGGTCCCTGGAACAAGTAAAAGCCCAACACCGAAATTCATCCGCTTATCCTTCACCTTAAACAATTGCTAGCCTCGCTAGGTCACCGAGGACTAGCAAGAGAAATTTCCAGGAAATTTAGCATTTAGACTTTCCCAAATCGTCAGGGAATCTAAATTACGAAATTTCCAGGAAATTTTAGCCCGCTATAATACCCAACTTAGCCAAACGAAGGAAGAAACGTAGGATCCGGGAAATTTGTCGAGCAAGTCCATTAATACTTACTAGTCAAATAAGCCCAAAGGTTAACCAACAACATATAGACCAAGAAGAAGCCCGCATAAAACCAATAGCTGACAGACACAACTTCCCCACGAGACGAAACCTCTAGTATATAGCCTAGGAAATTTAACTTTGCATAAACCTAAGTAAATACCTAGCCCTCAAATTTAAACACAGAAAATTTACGAACCGGGTAATTGACTGAGGTTTAAACCAAGAAAAGTTCCTAGCGTATAGGCGCAGAGCTTCGTATGTCAAGAGTTCAAATTAGGGGGAAACAAGGGAAAAATAAAATATATCAAAAGCAACCATGCTGAAATTAATGAGTATACCGGCTGCCGACTTGAACCAAGGGGAAGCAAGGTAGGACAATAGCTGCCATGCTAAATCAAGGAGGAGACAGCCACACAAAAACTATAAGGAACCTTGCCAACAACCAAGAGGAACACCACACATAAACCTAATAGGTAGGATCATAATTACAGCAGCCCCAATTAGAGAATATATATAACCAGCAGCCCCCATCAACAAAACTTGAGAAGCATCCCCCTTAAACAGAGTATAAACCAGGCAGCCCCAAATGAACAATATATGAAACAGCCACCATAAGGTAATTCCGACAAATCTATGTACAACAAGCCCCAAATAATCCAGCCTAGGATCCTGTATAACAGCCCCTATAGAACCATACTCCTTTTTTTATAAAAACATTATTTCACCCCTCTTTGATATATATATATATATATATATATATATATATATATATATATATACCCGGTAAGCAAAGGCCCCAATGCAGCCCAAAAAAATCCAACTAAATTATATATGTAAACATATAGCAGACACCCAACATAAGTTTCTGATGGCAGCCCCTAACATAGGGAGGAATTAATTGAAACAGCCCCCAACCTGGAAGCCATAAGGCAGCCCCCCAAATCAACAGGTCCCAACTGCTTTGCACACAGCAGCCCCAAACAGATTTTATAACAGCAGCCCCTAAATTAAATCTCAACTGGAATAAAGCATAGCAGCAGCCTAAAATGAATTCATATATATAAGCAGCCTAACCGAGCCTCCAAAGGATGAACTATGCAGAACTTACCCCAGATGGACGATCCAACCGATTAAAACAAGCTTAGAAGTATCCAAATTTCCACTTTTATAAGACCAGTGCGAACGAAATAAACAAGATTAGCCTTGGGTTGATTAAGTATTAACCAACTTAAGACCAGGTTTAGAGGAACACCAAAAGAAAAATCAAGATTAGCCAAGAGTCCCGGTTAACCACAATTTCGATCAAGAAATGGTCTATTCAATCTAGGTTTAGCAAACAACAAGAATAACTCCAGATTTTTAGAAGGACAAAACAAACCCATGCTCCCAGTTTTTTTTTTGCAACCAACGATCAAGTACATGCCTCCCAATTTTGTAAGAATCAAACATATAAATCAAGGGTAAGAACCCAGATCTTTGCCACAAGATCAAATCAGGAGCAGCCCAACTAACAGCATACTAACAGGAATCAACATAGCAGCCCAACTAACAGCATACCAAGCTAAGAAACAACAACAGCCCAAGCTAAAGACAGCCCAAGCTAAGAATCAACAGCCCCCATTAGGGAATGAAAAACAAAGAGCAGCCCCTAATATGATCCAACGATCTTGGCAACAAATTAAAACTTCTGAGCTTAGAGATCCAGAAAAAGGAGAAGGGTGGAGGGAGGAAAGGTTTTCTTGCCTGAAGACCGCAAAACCACTGCCGATCCCGACGATGGCTCACCGATCCAAGACTCCAACGATGGAGAGCAACCCCGACGACCTTCTGAAAGCCCTCCGACGGCCGAACCCTTCAATCCCAGCGGCTCCGTCGGAACCCTAACCCTTCACCCAAGAGGCTCCAGGAAATGCACAGGGGGAAGAAAGGGGGAAATGAGAGAACGGCAAGGTTACAGCTCCCCCAACATTGCCTCGATATTTATTAAAAAAAAAGGGTATTAATTTCTCAGAAGATTTGCATCAATATTGATGCAAATATATGATGTATATTTTTTTACCCCTCTCAAACCCATGCTGCAAATGAATGATATATATATATGATGTATGTAGGTTCATAAATTTAAACCCCTCTCCCCTCTAAAAAAAAATAACAAGCATACATACCAAAGGGAACGCATGTATTCGTATACATTTCGTAGCATGGTTATATAGATTTTTGTAGGCACGCTTATAATTTCATATGTATACATATATATACGTATTTATATACACATTTACATTCAAAACTCTAAATATATACGTATATATATATTTCTAAATAGATATTTTCTTAACGTGTATTGCATAAACGACTCGACGAACGACGACATTTCCGAAAACGGTAACGCCCTTTCGCATCGACGCCCTGAATTAATATTTCGCTTTAGAACAATTATTATTAATTCCATATGCCTTAAATAAAATAATTATAAGGAAAAAAAACCCGGGGCGTTACAGTCACCCCACCAAGAAGGAAGTTTCGTCCCGAAACTTAGAACCGAAACTTAAAAGACATCGTATGAAATGTACAAAGGGAGAGGCAAGCTCACACTCGCTAGATAGAAATGCTAACCGAAAAGGGTTAGGAAAGCAGATGCGGATATGATTACCCAAAAGAAAAGGACGATACCAAGAACTCGAAATGTCCAAACCGAGGACAGAAAATGGGTCGCGGAACGACCGATAAGCGGATTCCCAACTAAAGGAAGCCTACCGAACTACTTTCTTCCACGAACAAGACGAGAGCACTCCAGGGCGAGGATCTAGGCCAGAAAAAGCCACACTGCAACCACTCATCCAACTGAGTGTGCAACTCTCACAACACACGCGGGGCCAAAGGGTACAGTGTCTTAGCAATAGGACAAGTACCCGGCTCAAGGTCAGAAACAAACTCCTCAACCCACATTTTCCATGTGAGCTAGTTGCGGAAGTGCATCCGCATCGATCTCCATGTGCTGGATTCCATGCCAGTGCTGCAGCCCAATCTGTCCTTTGTGGAGCAGCCTGTTCGCATTTTGGAAAGGCAGGATCGGGTGTTGCGGCGGAAGACCATTCCTATGGTGAAAGTTCTCTGGGGCAATCAGGACGTTCGGGGTGTGACCTGGGAGCTCGAGTCAGCGATGAAGGAGTCCTATCCCCATCTCTTCTGCTAGCTTCCCCGGTAAGTCTTCGTCTTTTACTTTTGTTTTACCATGTCTGGTATTGTCGTTGTAAAGTTTCGGGGCGAAACTTTTTGTTAGGAGGGGTGACTATGACGCCCCAGGTTTTTTTTTTCTTATGGTTAATTCAAGTGGGGTGTGCTAGTAGAGGTGGTGTAACACCCTGCCAGTACAAAAAGTATAACAGCAGGTCCGGCCGGGACCCCACGCCATACAAACCACACTAGCTAGGAGTTAAAAGGTGATAACCAGAAAAGTAACAACTAACGAGAGTACAAAACGTAAGCGGAAGCATTAATTAAACCATTCAAATAGACATGTCCACTATCATAGGAATGAATCCAGAAATAAGAGTTACGGCCTTAGGGCCTTACATCAAATCAATGTACAAAACTCCAAAAAGCATACATCGGCACGCAGGCCGGCAATACGTGAGAAAACAGGAAAAAGGCTGGCCTTCGAGGGCCAACTCAGCAAAAGGACAGCAAAAGGACCAACGCCCGCTATTTCCCGCTAGGCTCACCTGCACCTGCATAAGAACATTCCACCAAGCGGTGGTAAACAAAGCAACGGTCAGCACAGCTGACCAAATTATAACGACCCCACCCCTTTCCCGGGGTGGCGGAGATTCTACCCTGCAAGTAAGCCACACTAGCACAAGTACGAATCTAAAGAGAGTGCAACTACACAAGGTGAGGTTTCAAGCACAATCAATCTTCTAGGTTGAGCATCAAAAAGAAGGGAACCTAGGTATGCACATGATGTTGGTTGGGTTCACCCGAAGGTTTCCCACAACCGCCTAAGCAAATCGCATGAGGCTAAACATAACATCAAATTCACCACACTCCACCCTAAGGGTCACCACCTTAGGTGGGAAACAAGAGCTTTTGGTCGGTCTAGGTATGACACCTTCCACGACCTCTCCCATGATCACACGGCCTTCATGAGGAAGGGACCTCTCGCCGATCTGCATGGAAACGGGTTCGGTTCAGCTTTGCCCGTGCTCTAATCGTCGCGATCTATCGCACGACGCGGGTACGGCTTCACCTCGGCCCGTAAGGGTTTAGCACTTTCAAGTGCTACACAAAAATATACGCTACGCACCTAACCCCTTCACAAGGATCTAGGCTTCGCGAATTCTCAACAAGGGAGGTACATACGCTCCGCAACAATAACGTGGTGAAGGTTTGCCTTCATCCAAAACTCAAAGCATGGGGCTTTCGTAGGGATCTTCACAAGACGCCTACACTTAACTCCCGCAATGCTATAGGTGAGTTCCCGGAGTCATTCTCCGGCACGCATTCTAGGTCTAACCTAAATGCAACGTCGCAAATCAAGCATCACCGATTCGGGCTCACGGCCACGAATAGGCTTCACACAAAATGCCTAAATCCGCACGACTACCGGATTTTCTACATGCAATATGCCGGGGACGGACACAATCTACCCGGAGTCCCGAAGGACTTGAGGAAATCCTACACTTCACCCATTTGGTGAAAGAGATACCTCATGCAAGCAAAGAAGAGGAATAAATGGACAAATACAAGTCCAAAGTTCGGGAGGAAGAATCGTTACCCTAGACGTGTTCCTCTTCGCCATGGATCCGAGATTCTACGCGGAGGGAAAGAACCGCACCGGGCTGCACTCTCCGGATCTGGAAACGGCTCGCGAAACGGAGCTCCGGAGCTCCGTCAATGGCGAAATCTCCTCTTCTTCTTCCTTGCCCCCTTCTTCTTCCTCTAGCCTAGGAGAGAGAAATACTATGAAATAATGAGGGTTTAATCCCTCTCCAAAGCCCTAAGACCCCCCAGCATCAAATCCCAGCCGTTGGATCGAATTCCAAGAAATTTGATCAGTCGGATCCTCTTCTCCGCTCAAAATCGCGGAACAGAATAAACAGGGCGCACGATCACAGGCGCACGGTCAGTGGTCGTGCGCGACGAGGGCAATGGTCGTGCGCACTATCCGGGACAGAACTCTGAATTCTTGCGAATAAGCGCACGATCGCTGGCGCACGATCACTGGTCGTGCGCGAAGAGGGAAATGGTCGTGCGCACTGTCCGAGACAGAACTCGATTCTCTTCTGAATTAACGCACGATCGCTGGCACACGATCACTGGTCGTGCGCGATGAGGCCACTGATCGTGCGCTAAGAGCAGACAGTGAAAATTCTAGCCTGCTTCACGTGCCGCACTACCACTCCGCCTACTTCGCGGAACTACCAGACTTGGGGTGTTACAACTCCACCCTCCTTAAAAGAATTTCGTCCCGAAATCCAGGAAACAGAAATAGCATAAATTACAGTTATACTTTACCTGAGGGAAATAGCTCGGGATACTCCGCAAGCATCGTTTGCTCTCTCTCCCAAGAGAGCTCCTCTCGGCCGCAGTTATCCCACCGGACTTTTACCATCCGAATGGACTTGTTCCGCAGCTGCTTTACTTCGGTATCTTCGATGCGTAAAGGCTTGACTTTCGTCGACAACCCACTATCGACCGGAACTTTGCCGACCGCAACGATATGAGTAGGCTCTTGCACTGCCTTCCTCAACACTGAAATGTGGAACACGTCGTGCAGACCGCTCAGCTCTGCAGATAGTGCAAGCCGATAAGCCGCATCACCAACACGCTCCACGATCTCGAACGGTCCTAAGTACCTCGGACTGAGCTTTTTCAAGCGTCGAATCCTTGATACCCCTTTGAACGGTTTGATCTTCAAGTAAACCCGGTCACCGACGGCAAACTCTAAGTTCCTATGCTTAGCGTTGAAATACTTTGCTTGCCTATCCTGGGCAACCAATAGCCTTTCGCGTATAGCCCGGATCGTCGAAGTTGCTTCTTCAACATCCTTTCGCTTCAATAGCTTAGTATCGCCCGTTTCCGCCCAAGACAACGGCGTACGACACTTCTTACCATAGAGGGCCTCGAAAGGAGCCATCTTTATGCTGGCTTGGTAGCTATTATTGTAGGCGAATTTGATCATATAGAGGTGATCCTCCCACCTCTTTCCAAAGTCTAGAGCGCACATTCGGAGCATATCCTCCATAGTCCTGTTGGTTCTCTCGGTCTGTCCATCCGTTTGCGGGTGGAAGGCCGTGCTGAACTTCAATTTTGTGCCCAACAGTTCATGGATAAGCCTCCAATCTTTCGATGTGAAACGCCCGTCACGATCGCTGACGATGCTACGAGGGACACCGTGCAGTCTCACGATACTATCCACATAGAGCTTTGCTAGCTTCTCTACGGAATCATCCTTCCGGTTCGGAATGAAGTGTGATACCTTTGTCAAACGGTCCACGATCACCCATATGGCGTCGTTTCCATGTTGCGATCTCGGCAATCCGTGCACGAAATCCATCGAAATATCATCAAACTTCCATTCCGGAATCGGCAAGGACTTCAGAAACCCACCGGGACGTTGACATTCCGCTTTCACCAACGCGCAAGTATGACACTTGGCTATGTAAAGGGCAATGTCTTTCTTCATGCCCGGCCACCAGAACAGTTTCTTCATATCCATAAACATTTTAGTGCTCCCCGGGTGGATCGAGTACTTGGTATGATGAGCCTCGTACATCAATTCCGCCCGTAGAGTACCAACGTTTGGGATGCATAACCTTTCCTGCTTCCACATAAGGTCGTCTTCGAAGGAGAAATCAGCGTTTAACCCTTCAACGGTTTCCGCTTTGTATCGTTTCAAGCTCTCGTCCAACTCCAATGCTTGTCGAACTCGGTCGGCAAGGTCGTAGTGAACTTCCGTCCAGTTCAAGCATGCTGAAGTAGACGTTCTCCTATCAATGCATATGATCTCCATTTCTTCTAGCTCACGGATTAGACGCTCATCGTGCATCAAAATCCAATTTGCTTGTGCGGGAGCCCGACGACTCAACGCGTCTGCAACTACGTTTCCTTTACCGGGAGTATACTTGATATCGAAGGTGTAGTCCCCAAGGAACTCCATCCACCTCCTTTGGCGCATGTTCAACTCCCTTTGGTCTAGTAAGTACTTGAGGCTCTTATGGTCGGTAAAGATATCGATCTTCACGCCATATAGATAGTGTCTCCAAAGTTTGAGGGCAAAAACCACGGCCGCTAGCTCCAAATCATGGACCGGGTAATTCCTCTCGTGAACCTTCAGTTGCCGGGAGCCGTAGGCAATTACCTTCCCGAACTGCACTAGGACACAACCCAAACCACTTCCTGAGGCGTCGCTATATATTTCGTAGCCTTCCGTACCCTGTGGCGAGCATAGAATGGGCGCCGTGGTCAGACGGCTCTTTAGCTCTTCAAAAGCTCGTGCGCACTCGGGCGACCAAACGAACTTATGATCCTTCCTAGTCAGTTTTGTGAGAGGAAGTGCGTTCCTCGAGAAGTTTTCCACAAAGCGCCTATAATAGCCGGCAAGTCCTAAGAAACTTCGGACTTCCGCTACGTTTTTCAACAAAGGCCACGCTTGGATCGCTTCTATCTTCGACGGATCAACTGCAATTCCTTCGCCACTAACAACATGACCAAGGAATGCCACTGACGGTAGCCAAAACTCGCACTTGGAGAACTTGGCATATAGCTGACTCCTCCTCAAGGTGCTCAGGACTGCGTGCAGATGCCCTACATGCTCCTCTTCCGACTGAGAGTATACCAAAATGTCGTCGATGAAGACGATCACAAATTGATCTAAATACTCTCGGAATGTCCTATTCATCAAGTCCATGAATACCGACGGTGCGTTGGATAGACCGAACGACATTACCGTGAACTCAAAGTGCCCAAAGCGGGTACTGAACGCTGTCTTTGGGATGTCGCATTCCCTTAATCGCAGTTGATAGTAGCCGGACCTTAGGTCTAGCTTGGAGTAAACCGTCGACCCCAACAGTTGGTCGAATAGATCATCGATTCTAGGAATCGGATATCGGTTTTTCTCGGTCAACTTGTTTAGCTCTCTATAATCGATACATAGACGCAAGCTCCCATCCTTCTTTTTCACAAAGAGGACCGGTGCACTCCAAGGCGAAGAACTTGGACGTACGTAGCCTTGCTCTAGCAGCTCTTGCAATTGGACCTTCAACTCTGCCAATTCCTTTGGCGCTATTCGGTATGGTGAGCGGGCCACAGGTTTGGCACCTGGCACCAACTCGATACAGAAATCAATCTCCCGATGAGGCGGAGCCCCAGGGAGTTCGTTAGGAAACACGTCGGCGTATTCCGCTACAACTGGGACATCACACAACCTGGGCTTTGGCTCCGAAGCCTCCAACAAGGTGAAGAACAACTCGGCGCCTTTTCTCACCGCCTTAACCACCTGGAGAGCAGACATCAGCGTCTTGCTCGCTCCTCGCATACCGGCGAATGTGGTTTCATCGTCGGTGTTCGTTCCCAGAGTGATCTCCTTTGTATTGCAATCTATGCATGCTCGCTGCTCCGAGAGCCAGTCCATGCCGAAGATCACATCGAATTCAGCTAACGGTAGTAACGACACTTCCAAGTCGAAATCTTGACTTCCGATCCGCACCTTCACACGGCTCTTCCTATCCGCACTCATTCGAGATCCATTGGGTAGCACTACTTCCAATCTATCCTCTACAAAGGTAGACGGCACTCCGATTCGCACCACGAAGTCCTCAGACAGAAAAGAGTGCGATGCACCCGTATCGAATAGAGCTCTCGCCGGATAGTTGAAAATTAGGACGAAACCTAATTGTACACAAATAACACATATAGTCGTACAACAGTAAGAATCATATACATAGCTGTAAAAGCTAACTTCTAATTCGTACCTGTGACGACATCGGTTTGTCGTATAGCTTCTTGTTGGCCAAGCGAATAGACTCTCGGCTGAGTCGGAATGTGTTGGGAGGCCGAAGACTCTGCCGCTTTGCCCTTTTCCGCAGCCCGAGCATAATCCACCGCTCGATTTGCCGCCTTTGGGGGACCACTTCGACACACCGCAGCTTTGTGTCCCACCTTCCCGCAGGTGAAACACGTAATAGGAGTCCGCGCGGTCGTGGCTCCCGAAACGTTCGAAGAAGCTGGTTCCGCCTGCTTGAACTTCCGCTTGTTCCTTCTGAAGTCCGGCTTGGACTGAGAGGCCGGCGCATGAAACTCGGGTTTCTTTACAACACTCTTTGCTTGTACCCTCTTCATGTCCAACTCCAAAGATCTGGCGGTTTGCACCATCACTTGGAAGCCAAACGTCATAGGGCCTGCAAGGAGCAGCCTCAACTCGTCCCGAAGCCCTTCATAGAATTTATTCGTCTTCGTCTCCTCATCCTCCACCAATGCCCCCGCATAGCGACTCAGTCTGGTAAACTCATGTAAGTAATCGTCAACGGAGCGATCACCTTGAGTTAACCTCAGGAACTGGTTTTGTAACGCAATGCGTTGGGCAGAGGGGATAAACCGCTGGAGGAACGACTTTGAAAACTCAGCCATTGTTATTTCAGTAATGTCTCTATCGCCGAACTTGTGCAGTTCCTGCTCTTCCCACCACAGCACAGCCTCTCCGTCAAGAAGGAAAGTGGCTAAGGTGACCATCATGGCTTCGTCCGTCGCCGTCGCCCTCAGAGTTCTTCTAACTCTTGACAACCAGTCTTCTGCCTCCGTTGGGGACTCAGATCCCGAGAAGGTAGGAGGATTAAAGCTCAAGAAGTGCTTTAATTGTTGGTCACGCGCTCGCCCCGCAACTACTTGCGCAACTTGACGCTCCACCCTCGGTGCTAACGCCGGTTCCACTGCAGCTACTGGCACAGGGGCATCAACCCTTGGTGCTACCGCAGGTTCCATTACCGGGGCCGCATCAGTAGTATGCGTAGCAGGCTGTGCAAGCCTTTGCGGTTGAGCATTGATCATCGCGAAGACTGCTTCTGCGACCATTCTGATCATCTCAGCTGAAGGAGTGGTCGCTGGCACCTCAGCCGACCCACTACTTTCAGCGGTGTTACGAGGTTGAGACCGCCCCGCAGCACTTCTAGTCACCTATAATCATGCAAGGCACAATTTAGTGACCCTAAACATATCAAACATCAATCATGGAACGCTCAGGTTCCGCAAACAAGTATGTTTTTTTTTTCATTCCTAAGTGGACATTCTTATTAGTTTTTGTCGTTTTAGGTGAATGCACAGCCCGTGCGCACCACCCCTTAAAAGGAATTCGTCCCGAATTCGCTAAACTACGGATCGACGCCTTAAGTCCGATACCAAATTGTAACACCCTGCCAGTACAAAAAGTATAACAGCAGGTCCGGCCGGGACCCCACGCCATACAAACCACACTAGCTAGGAGTTAAAAGGTGATAACCAGAAAAGTAACAACTAACGAGAGTACAAAACGTAAGCGGAAGCATTAATTAAACCATTCAAATAGACATGTCCACTATCATAGGAATGAATCCAGAAATAAGAGTTACGGCCTTAGGGCCTTACATCAAATCAATGTACAAAACTCCAAAAAGCATACATCGGCACGCAGGCCGGCAATACGTGAGAAAACAGGAAAAAGGCTGGCCTTCGAGGGCCAACTCAGCAAAAGGACAGCAAAAGGACCAACGCCCGCTATTTCCCGCTAGGCTCACCTGCACCTGCATAAGAACATTCCACCAAGCGGTGGTAAACAAAGCAACGGTCAGCACAGCTGACCAAATTATAACGACCCCACCCCTTTCCCGGGGTGGCGGAGATTCTACCCTGCAAGTAAGCCACACTAGCACAAGTACGAATCTAAAGAGAGTGCAACTACACAAGGTGAGGTTTCAAGCACAATCAATCTTCTAGGTTGAGCATCAAAAAGAAGGGAACCTAGGTATGCACATGATGTTGGTTGGGTTCACCCGAAGGTTTCCCACAACCGCCTAAGCAAATCGCATGAGGCTAAACATAACATCAAATTCACCACACTCCACCCTAAGGGTCACCACCTTAGGTGGGAAACAAGAGCTTTTGGTCGGTCTAGGTATGACACCTTCCACGACCTCTCCCATGATCACACGGCCTTCATGAGGAAGGGACCTCTCGCCGATCTGCATGGAAACGGGTTCGGTTCAGCTTTGCCCGTGCTCTAATCGTCGCGATCTATCGCACGACGCGGGTACGGCTTCACCTCGGCCCGTAAGGGTTTAGCACTTTCAAGTGCTACACAAAAATATACGCTACGCACCTAACCCCTTCACAAGGATCTAGGCTTCGCGAATTCTCAACAAGGGAGGTACATACGCTCCGCAACAATAACGTGGTGAAGGTTTGCCTTCATCCAAAACTCAAAGCATGGGGCTTTCGTAGGGATCTTCACAAGACGCCTACACTTAACTCCCGCAATGCTATAGGTGAGTTCCCGGAGTCATTCTCCGGCAC
Organism: Dactylorhiza incarnata; assembly: GCA_033032865.1. Lineage (NCBI taxonomy): Eukaryota > Viridiplantae > Streptophyta > Magnoliopsida > Asparagales > Orchidaceae > Dactylorhiza > Dactylorhiza incarnata. Next base: position 8,039,168 of record JAWHQI010000038.1, on the reverse strand, counting down.
GCATTCTAGGTCTAACCTAAATGCAACGTCGCAAATCAAGCATCACCGATTCGGGCTCACGGCCACGAATAGGCTTCACACAAAATGCCTAAATCCGCACGACTACCGGATTTTCTACATGCAATATGCCGGGGACGGACACAATCTACCCGGAGTCCCGAAGGACTTGAGGAAATCCTACACTTCACCCATTTGGTGAAAGAGATACCTCATGCAAGCAAAGAAGAGGAATAAATGGACAAATACAAGTCCAAAGTTCGGGAGGAAGAATCGTTACCCTAGACGTGTTCCTCTTCGCCATGGATCCGAGATTCTACGCGGAGGGAAAGAACCGCACCGGGCTGCACTCTCCGGATCTGGAAACGGCTCGCGAAACGGAGCTCCGGAGCTCCGTCAATGGCGAAATCTCCTCTTCTTCTTCCTTGCCCCCTTCTTCTTCCTCTAGCCTAGGAGAGAGAAATACTATGAAATAATGAGGGTTTAATCCCTCTCCAAAGCCCTAAGACCCCCCAGCATCAAATCCCAGCCGTTGGATCGAATTCCAAGAAATTTGATCGGTCGGATCCTCTTCTCCGCTCAAAATCGCGGAACAGAATAAACAGGGCGCACGATCACAGGCGCACGGTCAGTGGTCGTGCGCGACGAGGGCAATGGTCGTGCGCACTATCCGGGACAGAACTCTGAATTCTTGCGAATAAGCGCACGATCGCTGGCGCACGATCACTGGTCGTGCGCGAAGAGGGAAATGGTCGTGCGCACTGTCCGAGACAGAACTCGATTCTCTTCTGAATTAACGCATGATCGCTGGCACACGATCACTGGTCGTGCGCGATGAGGCCACTGATCGTGCGCTAAGAGCAGACAGGGAAAATTCTAGCCTGCTTCACGTGCCGCACTACCACTCCGCCTACTTCGCGGAACTACCAGACTTGGGGTGTTACAGGTGGTTTAAATGATAAGGTTGTCGTTGCGTGGCATGAGTGCGGAGGGAATTACCGTTTCGTGTACGTCGTCGTCCGGTGAATTGATGTTAGGATATTATTATGAGGGGTTTAAGCAATTTTATTTTTTTTTTGCATAAAAAAATATATGAATGTATATATGCATATATATATATATGTAAAAATATATATAGATATAAATATATAACTTATACACATTATATTTTTATAAAGTTCTGCGCTGAGCTTGGATTCCTCTCCTCTTCCCGTGCTCTTCTTGCTCCGTTTGGGGGGTTTAGTGTTTTCGTCGGGCGGGTGTCGCAAGGCGCCGGTGCGGTCGAAGGAGGTTGGATCTTGATCGCCGGGGCTGTCTTCGTCGTCGGGGCTGTGGATCCGGGCGACTTCTTCCTCGCTCGTCGGGATTTGTCGGAGCCCCGTTGTAAGGTAAGAAAACTCTTCATCCCTCCCCCTTCTCCTTCAACCCCTTCCTTTTCTGCTTAACCGAGCTTGGTTGATTTGGGGGTTGGCATTATGAGATTTATTTTGTGCCATTATGGTGGATGCCGGTTTATCCCTCCATATCGCATAATCAGAAATGTTCCTTTTGTTCCTTTTGGATGTGGGGGGTTGGTGGCTGGTGGTTTACTCTTCCAGGAAGTTCATTATTAGGATTGTTCTATTCTGTTATGTTAAATTGGGGCTGCTTCTTAGGAAATTGTTAAATGGGGGCTGCTTTACTTGGTTTTAAATTTTGATTTTTGCAAACCATCAGGGGGATGCCTTATAAAACTCTATTTGGGGCGGCTGTAGTTGGATCCATTGGATATTTCATTTCTTTGGATTTGCTTTGCATCACTCTTGTTGGGTTTATTTTGAGGGTTGGGGCTATCGTCTTGTCCCTCCAGGAATCCCCTGGACTGGGATGTGGCTTGGTTTCTTTTATTCTCCCAGATATTTACTTTTGCCTAATGAAGGTCGTTGACTTGTCCCTCCAGGAATTTGGTTATTTAGATTGCTTATCTTCCTTCCCTTTTGTGGGGAGCTTTGGGCTGGTGACCCCGGGCTGCTGCTGTTGTTTTAGTTGGGGATGCTGTTATAACCCTTTGTAAGGGGCTGGTTTGCTGTTATTTTACCTAGGGGGCTGGTCTTGTTTTCTTTCCTTTTTCTGTCCAGTAAGGGCTGCTGCTGTATTGTTATTTGGGGGCTGCTCCTTGTTGAGTTGGACTGCAAGTATGTTGATTTGGAGCCGCCTCTTTTGTTGTTGATTTGGAGCTACCTCTTTTGTTGTTTATTTGGGGTTGCCTCTTTTGTTGTTGATTTGGGGCTGCCTCTTTTGTTGTTGGTTTGGGGGCTGCCCTTGTTGATTTGGAGCTGCCTCTTTTGTTGTTGATTTGGGGTGCTGCCTCTTATCTTGGTCAAATATTGGGGGGCTGCACCTTATTCTTCTCTAAGCAAGGGTTGAGGCTATGTTCTTTTCTTTTGGGCTGCCTTGCACCACTCTTGTTGGGTTTCATTAATTGCAAAATAATTATGCGCGCTTCGATTACAAGTAGGTAGAAATGGTCAATATTATGGTAGTCCCATTTGCTAACTCCTCGGCACACTTAATTGGTCTTGTTTTATTATATGCTAGCTACTATGGTTGGGTGAACCCTTCTATCCCTCTTTTATATGCTAGCTGCTATTTGATTAGCTTTGTTCCGATCCTGGGCTACTCCTAGATGGTTTATTCTGGTTGATTTTGTTTCGGATCATGTTTTACTTGGCTACTTCTGCATATTTACTTGGCTAAATAATTGATGGACTTGTTTGCACTGGAAGGATGGGTACAGGGAACACTGGGTTCCCCCATCACAGATCTTTTAATAGTGTTTGGTAGGATGGGTACAGGGAACACTAGGTTCCCCCACCACCACAACGGCGCCTATTTCTTATTTGGGGTGAATGTCCCCTTTATGTGAGTGGTTAGTGACATTGTTTGGGTCCATTTTTGCATTATATGCCAAGTTTAGTCATGCTCTTGCTTATCGGGCTAGTTCTATGCGGGATCTTCTTAACCTTCTATTACTGAAATCTTTATATAAGCGTATATATATATAGTTATATATATGGGTATATGTATATATGTATTTGTATACCCCTTTCAGCTTGGATATGTCACTTGTTACTTCTCCTGCTCTTACTTTTAACTATGCTGTTTTCTTGCACCCTTTGGGCTGAGGCATTCTTTTCTTATGGATGCCTCAGGTTCAGGTTCGTAGCTGCCGCAGGTTTTAGAGCAGGGTTGTTCAGTTTCTCGGGTGGAGGGCTTTCCTCCCTATTAGGTAAGGATTCAGTTCCTTTTGTTGTAGCTTGTCTTTTGGCTGTTGACTCTTCTCCCTGCGGGTTCGTGTCAGTTGTTGACTCCCGTGTGGGTTTTGCTTAGTTTACTTGCTGATGCTGCTGCTAGCTTCCTTTACTGCTACTTAGTTATTTTGTATTCGTACACTCTGGAAAAGCCGATTTTGCTGAGTATTAATGTAGTTCTTTTAGCATTATAAAAAGTTGTTCTTTTAACTGTTTGTCGTATTTACTACTAAGTATCACATATTTGCAAGGCGTAAACCTAAATAAAAATGATGATTCTTTATTATATACTAAATGTAGATCGGCGATCGCCCTGGAGACGTCTCTGGTCTTCAGCGCCGTTAGGTATAAAGTAAACTTATTTTCTTCCGTTGCGTATGCTTGTCTTTTATAACGTGCGGCTAGATAAACCGCAGGGCCGAGGGACACAGCTTCCTAATCCAATGAAAATAATCTTAAAAGATAATCCTTTATTTAATTCACATCTTTTATCGTGAAAAAGTTCGTTTGATTGCATCAGTTTTTTAGTCGAATCTTTGTATATGAATCTTGTATATGAATCTTGTTGATGACCCTTTGTGGTTCACAAGATGATATTCAACTTCTTCAGCCTTCTAATCAAATCTTCTGCATGAATCGTCTTGATTACCCTTTATGGTTCACAAGACGATATTTCACTGCTTTGGTCTTCTATTCCAATCTTCTGCATGAATCGACTTGATGTCTCTTTATAGTCTTTGAATCTTTGATGCCACTTCTCCCCTATTCAGAGTATACATTGAATGTTCTCTGAAGGACCAAAGGCATCAAAATTCTTATGAAATCCTCCAATGGTTATCTCTCTGAAATTTGTCACGGCAGAAAGCACTGTAAAGGATCAGCTCCTTTAAAGAACTGTCGTTGAATGACACATTATGGAAACGTCAATTCATCATTCTGAATAAGTTCTTAAATCTCTCTTTAAAGGATTCTAACTAGTTTGGAGATACCTTATCAACAACTTCTGGTTCATTGAGTCTCCCTTAGAAAAGACTCTTAGTTTCAGAGAGGCCTTATCAACAACTCCTGGTTGAGCTTCCTTATCAAAATCTCACTCATTTTGGACAGACCTTGTCAATAACTCTCGGTTGATCTTCCTTGTCAACAACTCACTTGGTTCGGAGAGACCTAATCAACAACTCCACAGTTTTAAGGGAACCTTTTCAAAATCCCCACATTGTACTAGTGGAATCCTACTTGCGGGCAAAAGAGTAGATGTACCCAGATTTATTAAGGAACTACTATAAATATTTCTATATCATCTGTGTTGTGAGCATTTTCTCTATGCCTTTCCTTTTTTGCATCACCGTTCTTATTTATTAGTTGGTGTGATTGTGATATACTTAAAACTACGTAAAATAGTAAATATAATTTCTCTTAAAAGGTAAATTACTTTATTCACCCCTATAGAGTACATCTCAAGTGATTATCATCTCTTTCAGACACTCCCATGGAGGTCGCATATGATATCATATATCTCAAAGTCCATGGTACCAAAATGGGCATGGCAATATTATTTATGTAGTGCGGACACTCTCATGGTTGTCATGTGGTATCATCTCTCTCAAAGTCTGTGGAATCAAGATGAGCATAACAATGAAACTTATAAAGTTTGGACACCCTGGTAGAGGTCGCATATTATCTGGATGAGCTTGCACCATGTTGTGCATAATCTAGAATTGTATTACTCTGAGATCCCTCATATAGAAACCTCCCCTACTTATCAGTTGTTCTTTCCTTATTTTCCTCGTAATTTCAAGTTAAAATTAAAGGTAATGTAGGGTTACTCCTATAGTAGACGTGCACTCTACAACCTCTATCGGATGTGAAAATTCACATCCTAATCATTATATTTTTTGTTATGATGGGAGGACATGTATTTGCATCCGCACCGGGTTATCGTTAGGACACTGGATTCTCTGTCTCTCTAAAGTTATGTTCATATCAACACTATCTGTTAAATTGAGAGGTCACTGACAGTAGTAGACAAATCATATATTTTTACACCTTAAAGGATCCTGCAAATATTATCACCCTTATGAAATTTCGGCTCTGTTTGGGGGGACTTATTTTCACCGGTCAAGCGGTCACGACCGCATGAACTGGACCTTAATTAAGGTCCAGTTCATGTGGTCGTGACCGCTTGACCGGTGAAAATAAGTCCCCCCAAACGGAGCCTTCATTTTCATGCCAATAAGCTACAGTTACCGTAGGTAACCGCACATATATTATTTTGACAAGTAGTTAATCAGCGTTAATGCAAAGAAACAGCTATGAATTATGTATTCACATACCCCCATTCAACAAAGATACACAGTAAACTAATAAGTTAAATATGTATGAATCAAGAATTTGCAGGTACATAAGGAATATCACTTTAAAGAAGAAATATTCTCATTACGTTCAAAAATAAATACAAAATATGAAGGGCCTGCGGTAACAAAAAAACATCTTTGTGGTTACATTGGGCGAGACTCTGATGTGCTTGGACTGTAACTGAATAAGGAGGTCCATGTCTTGGCAAATAGCTCCTCTCCTTTGTTCCCTACAGAGTAGGCGACTTATACAGGAGCGCTCACACCTTGTCCGTGATCTTCATAATCTGAATTAGAGACGTCAACTTCTGTATACTCCAAATAAAGTCTCGTGTAACCAATATTTGTGAACTCTTCAATTAGTGAACCTTGATCCCTTAAGAGGTCAAGTGCGAATTAAACAGATGTCTTGGAAAGACGGAGGAGCACCCTTTAATACTTCGGTTTGTCAATGGTGACTCACCTGAAAAGAATGTAACAATAAGATTATTAAACGAGGATAGGTATGAGTAATCTCCCAAGCTTAATGAATTGTTCTAAACCCTTAGTTTCACGCGCAGGCGTTCATTCTCCGCCAAAGCTCCTTCGAGGGTTCACCAAGCTGTATGGTTGCACGCGACCACCCTCAAAGTCATCGTAGTCGCTTTCTTCGTGATGCCCCCTACCCAGACCTACTACATCTCACTCAGGTCCTTCTTGCTGAACATAACTGAGGAAACCGCAAGAGAATGCCGCAATTCTCGATCCATATCCCTCTACGAGGGGAGGTTCACGTTGATGGTAACTGCTTGATACGTAAAATCTTAGAGATTATTTTCTCCAAATTCTACAAACTAAAAGCAAGAGTACATATCGTTCATAGTATAGGATATTTTAAATAAAAATGTCAAGTGTCGTATTGCGTGGGGCTGTTGAGTACTTCTACTCAAGCAAATTAATATTATTTTATCAGAAGATAGAATTTGTTTTATAAAAAAAATGATAATCTATATAAAAAAAATCATTTGATCACAAATCAATCTTAAGGAAAATAATTAGTAAATCTACGATTCATAAGCTTGATGATAAAAACTCGACCGTAGAGTTTCCCAAATCATGATAGCACCTCTCTCAAGGATTACTATTATGTAACCTTAGGTTGATTGATTATGACCCCTCGGCCAATCGAAACCCCTAAGCTTGCTTTACGAGGTGAACCCCACTATTGGATTTGACTCCAATCTGGAAGATTTATGTCATCCTCTCTCGAGGAGTGCATGAAGCTCCTTTTACCAATGAGTGTTCTCTTCGTATGCACAAACCTCTATGCCATCTGGAATATGAATCATAGATTGACTTTCATATACCAGCAATATGAAATCAAAGCAAGATAATTCAAAGGTAAATCGTAGTTTTCTCATTCAAAGCTATGAAAAAGAGAATTGCAAAATTATAAATCTAAAGAAATCATATGACCAAATGCTAAAGGGATTTAGCTAAACATGATTTTAGAAAGAAAAAAAGAGCAAGACAAATTTATAAGTGAGAAAGATGTTTAAAAGTACATGAAAGAAAGTTCTATTCTTGAAATGAAATTGCAAGACATGAAAATAAATTACTGAAAATGAAATTATAATAATAAAAGTGCATAGAAGTAAAAGAAAATGATCCAAATCGAAGCATGGACTGGATGATGATAAGCTAGGAAGTAGTTGAATTTTATAGGGAGAAAATTCCAAGTACACACCCTTGGTCACGCCCGTGACCTAGGGCGTGTAACCTAAATTTAACAACCAAATAAAAGCCGGGAACATTGGGAGAAAAACTGCCAAAATTGTTATTAACTCAAAGTGACATGCCCTAGGACACACCCGGGACCTAGGGTGTGTCATGATGGATCTAGAACGACAGCAAACGAGTCGATATGGAATCAATTCAGCAGTTTCTCAAAGTGACACAGGCATGTCATAGGTGACACGGGTGTGACATGGCGACATCAGTAATGGGTGTGATGGTGGGCTTGCAGCAATCCAAAAACAAAAAGAAACTCTACCGCCGCGTGATAGCGATACTGCCGGTGGTAGCTCAAATTTGTTTGGAGTGCTGGTGGTAATGTTCGTGACCCATGTGTCACGCCCTTGGTCACGCCTATGACCAAGGACGTATAATTTTAAAATGAGCTGGAAGAGAGTTCTAGATTGCTGGAGAAGGTTGTGGTCTTGAACACATGTCATGCCCTATGTCACACCCATGACCAAGGGCATGTACTTTTGAGTTTTTAGCAGAATTGATCTTAATCTTCTCTGATCAGGGTTGTTAGCTCAAAATTATTACCAATAGCCCAGATTACTTGAAATATAAAAATAAGCTAATTAGAAAGAAAATTAAAATAAAATAATATAAAAAGTACTTATTTAATATATAAATATCGTAGTAAAATATATATATATATATATTATACTATCACTACTCCACCTTTGGGATCCCGCAGCATCAAAGGATTTCCCCCAAGGTCAGAGAGTTCAACTCCAAGGTCTGGGAAGGCGGAAGCTTCGCCACTACTCGTAGGTACTTTCCCGGGCTTGCACCTCATCGTCGAGGAAGTTGTCTCCATGCCAAGGGAAATTGCAGCACCCCTCTTTAGCTCCTATGCGCATGCTTTCTCTCCAGCCATCAAGACATATCTGGAAGGCTGGAGCAGCCTCAAGGAAGGAACCGACAGTATAAGTACATAAGGAAATATAAGTCATCACTGAAAGGTATGTGCGGTCATTTGCATTGCTAACCGCTTAAACTCATAGTCATCCACAGGAAGGTTCTTCACTTCCACATGCACTGGGTGTAGTATTCCATGTACAAAGAGGCGTGGTAAAGTAATTCGGCAATCCACTATGCGGTTTCTGACAGCTCAGGTGGTCTGAAGGCGTCCTCCTCCGGTAGGTTAAGAATAGAGTTGGGACCGCCAAAGTTGCCCTTGACAATGATGAAGTGCGCTTGCAAATTACGAACCTTGTTTGTGAGGTTAAGAACATGAAGCTTGTCAGACCCAAAGTACATCTACCCGTGTTTGTGTGCCCTTAAACAAAATAGGTAGCAGAATACTTCCAGGCTGAAGAGGATGCACTCCATCCTCACATTAAAAATGAAGGAGGTGATCAAAGCGACATTTGGTATAAGCTTACGGGCACCGCTCCATAATAATTTAGTATTTCCACCATCTTCGAGAAGATGGGGAAGTCCAACCACCATTAAAGTGGTTGAATGGTACCGCGATATCATCCTCAAGAGTTGTGGCGAACTTCTCTTCACCCTGGGGTAAACACATCCCATATTCATCATCTACATGGTGCATTGACAAGAAGTGTGTGAAGTGTAGGTCAGAAATTGTGAGGCGGTCAGGCTCATGACTCATGAAATAGACTACACAATCCACTCTCCGAGAAGTTCTAGTTTGTGCTTGCACCATACTGTCTAATCTCTCTCGCATGGGTCAGGTAAGAAATTAAGGAAAGCAACCCCTATTTATAAGTGTTACGTTGTGGTTCTCCTCAAAAGTTGAAGCACCGGCAATCGCAAGTCTGGGCAGTCACACTCCAGTAACTGCCAATTTTATCGGCCTTCTCTGCAAAAAACAAAGAAGAGCAATATAAGCATCCACACCACGCAGTAATATTCTCCATAACGCGGACAACACAAACATTTCAGAACATTCCAAGATGTATTAAAGGAAGCATGAATTGAAGCTGTGATTAAAGAAAATATTCAAGGGCGAAACTGCACGAAGTAAATACACTAAATCATTCAAATTATTACATAATAACAAATATGTTCTCCATCACAAATCCTAAAGCTTCTACCACTTTGGTCTCTAGTGTCGGTGATTTCTTCTTGAGCAAGGCTTCCAACAGGTACTTGTTGTGACCAATCATTGTTCATAGGTGTATTCGCAGAAAGCAAGGAAGATCAATTCAAAGTGACCCTATTGAGCCCATCCTCGAGCTACTTATAATTTTCAGCAGCATATAAATTGGGTCATAGTATCTGCAGTTACGAGTGAACTTTTAGGGGCATGGCATTTTGAAGTTGTAGCGTTAGTAATCTTTAATGCTCACAGGCATGTTGAATTGGTAGCATTTGTATATGTTAAGACGTTCACTAGCCAAGGTAAATTTTCACCCACATCATGATGAATACACAATGATCTAAGCATGGGAAAAATCTGAATCAAACCTATTCCATGTAGTTTGGCATAAGGTTGCACCTCATGAATGTTGGTCAAACATGGGAGAGGCTGTGATAAGCATGATCGCATGGACCGGCAAAAGCTTAATTGACAACTAAGTTTGCATAACTTAGATTGGTGGTAGTACTCATGAGAGAGTACTCCTAGTTCATTCCTTGAGTGCATGAATCCTGGGGTTGTGAGTAACCACAATCATGCTGTTGTGGAATGATGATATGTTATCTCATATATGGTTGCTTAGGCAGTTGTGGTGAACCTCCGGGTGAACCCAACCATCATCAATTGCATTCTTAGGTTGCCATTATTTTATGTTCAACCTAGAAGATTGATTGTGCTTAAAACCTCACCCTATCCAGAGTAATTTTACTTTCTTTATTTTGCTATATATTGCATATTGTCGCTTGCTTGCAAGTGAGCGGTACCCCGCCCCAGAGTTGGATAGGATGGCCAGGAGGTGAGATCGTTATGAAGTTTATGGTCAGCGCATAGATGACCCTCGTTTACCATTTATTTGTATTTGGTGCAGGTGTCGGAGATCATAGAGGAAAGTAGCAGGAAAAAGCCCAAATCTTAGCTGGCCCAAGAAGGCCAAACTTCTGTTTACTACTTTCTATATTTGCCGGCCTACATGTTGATGTTTTGTATTAACACTTTTTTGTATTGATACTATAGATGTGTTGTAAGGCCATAAGTATGAAACTCTATGGTCTAACATTTCTTAGTATTGTGGACAGTCATGCTTAAGTTCAATCAAAGCTTCTGCTAGCATTATTTACCTTGCTCCATGTAGTTATACTTTTTTGTTTATCATCTATACCTAGCTTGTGTGTTCAATATATCGGGGAGCCCGACCGGACCTATGTTATATTGCGTGCACAGGTAGGGTGTTACAAATTGGTATTAGACTTTAGGATGTCAATTTATAGTCTTTAGGTTCGAGGATGAAGCCTTTTAAGGGGTGGAGTGCACGTGTAGTGTGTCATCCTAAAATCACTAAATTTTGAGATGAATGTCCAGTTAGGAATGAAAACCATGCTGGTTTGTTGAACCTAAGCATTCCATGACTGATGTTTTGTTTATTTTCAGTCACAAAATTGTGTCTTTCATGATTATCAGTGACTTGGAGTGGAGCGGGGCATTCTCAACCCTGTAACATTGATGAAAGCAGTGCCTCTGTTGTTGCCCTTGAGAACCATCCTTCAGCATAAATGATTTGTTTGGTCATAGAAGCGGTGTTTTCTATTCTTAGCACAACCCAGAAGGCTTGGACTACCTCCTACTCAGGATGTTGCTCCGGTTCTGGTTGTTGAGCAACATGCGAAGTACCAGCAATTGGAGAACTTTCTAAGCTTCCACCCTGTGTCTTTCTCATTCACCGAATCGCAAATGGAAGCAGAGGATTGATTGTCATTGGTAAAGCGAACCCTGATGGCGATAGACACTGAATAAGTGAAGAAGAGCACCATGTATACCTTCCTATTGAATGGGGAGTCAAGACTTTGATGGGAAGAAGAGGTAATGCATAAGTATGGTGGGTGGGAACTTACCAAAATCTCGATGGGCAACTTCTCTGACTCATTCCATCGTTGATATATTCCCTTCACTCAGCGTATAGCATTGCAAAATTAATTCCTACATCTAACTCAAGGAGATCATTCTATAGAAGAGTACCTGCATGAGTTACCAGGCTTGGTCACAATGTAAGGATGATGCTAGAGGATGAGGAAACCAAAACCAACTAGTCTTATTAAGGGATGCGGGATGACTTATGATGGCGACGACGCCCCGCCATATGTTCGTGACCATGGTCGTGATCAGTTCCTTGAGGACGCCGACTCGGCGCATTATTTTGATCACTGCCGCAAGATTACATTTGAAGACTCTGATAGACGATGCCGCGACAACAACCGTGGTGCACGCCATCACTGTGACAACCATTTTGAAGAACGTCATCGCCGCACCATGGTGAAGAACTGTTGGGTATATTGTCCTCAATATAACCTTGATTTGAAGAGGCATCACTCCTAATGCTAAGGACATATTGTATTTAACAAAGCTATACTTGTGTAGAATATACAAGCACAGGTAACTCAAAAGGAAGGCCCAAACATGGCCTTAGACAAGAAGGAATCATCCACAAGGAGATGAAGATCTGTCTCAGCATAACCGCTGAGAAATTGGGTCAGAACCGCTGAGATGAGGTGCCGTCTCAGCGGGTCCACTGAGAAGAAGACTGGAGCAACCGCTGAGAAGGGGACTGGAGCTGCCGCTGAGACTAGATACTATCTCAGCCCAACCGCTGAGACTGGATGCTGTCTCAGCCCAACCGCTGAGACAGACCCAAATGTCTTGACGGGATCTGCTTTTGGCGCAAATGACATTTGAGAGGGAAAAGCAAGTCCAATCAGCCCCATACCGTGTCAGGAGGATCGATATAGCCGTTGAAGCCTTCTGGAGGTATAAAAGGAGATGCTAGGGCACAACAACAAGAACTGTTCCATTGAGAAGCTTTTGCTACACGCCGCAATCGAGCATTCGCGATTCAGCCAGTTGAAGTAATTCTCTGCTGCTGAAGTTAATCTTCTAAAGGAGATTAGATAGCTCTTCCTGTACCAACTCAAGAAGGGCAAGTTGATCTTTTGCTTGGCTGAAGGAGAAGATCAAAGTGATACAAATCTGAAGCTGTTGTTTTCAGATCTGAAGAAAGGATTCAGAAGACCTAAGAGTAATCCTTTTGTCCTCTGTGTTCAACTCAAACTCTATTATATATTTGTAAGGCATTGTTGCCTGAGAAAAAGGCTGTTGAGCCTGTGTGTAAAGCTGTATTGACAGCTTGAGTGGTAGGACTTCTTGATAGGTCTGAGGTAGGAAATCTGTGGGATTTCTGAGTGGTAGGAGTTCATAACTCTGAGTTGTAGGGCTGCTGTTGTGCCTGAGGTGTAGGGCTGTTGAGCCTGAGTGTAGGGCTGCTGTTGTCCCTAAGGTGTAGGGCTGTTAAGCCTGAGTGTAGGGCTGTTGTGCCTGAGGTGTAGGGCTGTTGGGCTTGAGTGTAGGGCTGCTATGCCTGAGGTAGGATCACTCTGGATCTGAGAAGTTCTGAGGAACTTGTGGTGTAAGCTCAAGGAGCCGAGTTTGGAGTTTGTGGCCTTGTCTAACACAATGTTAGAAAGGTGAAGGGGGAAAGAGGACTACTCAAGACACCCTGTCTTGAGGAACCTCTATACATCCTTGTGTGCTTTTTGTGCTTGTGTTTTCTGCAGCTAGAAACCTTAGGCTTAAATAAAGAAAATAAATAGAACCTATTCACCCCCCCCCCCTCTATGTATTATTGACTACACCTATATAAACTATCAAGTGGTATTAGAGGTAGGTTGATCAAAAAGACTTAACAGTCTGATCAGATCCTATAAAGGAGTAGTCAAATCTGAAATCAAATGGCCAATAGTGCAATGAAGAAGGAGTTGGGGTCAATGAAGTTGCCTATATGCTCCAAAGAAAACTTTGGCATATGGAAGCAAAGGGTAAGGTGTAACACCCCAAAATTCATAGTTCAGCGAATTAGGTGGAGAGGTGGTGCTGCGCTCGGAATAGGCTGGAAATTTCATAGCAGCTCTTCGCACACGACCACTGTCCCTCTTCGCGCACGACCAGTGATCGTGCGCCAATGATCGTGCGTTAATTCGCAAGGATTCAGAGTTCTGTTGCAGTAAGTGCGCACAATCAAGGGAAGTGCTTGCGCACGACTACTGACCGTGCGCCGATGCTCGTGCGCCCTGTTTATTCTGCTCCGCGAATTTGAGCGGAGAAGAAGATCGGGCTGATCAAATCTATTGGAATCCGATCCGACGGCTAGGATTAGTTGCTGGAGGGTCTTAGGTCTTTGGAGAGGGGTTAATCCCTCATTAATCCAAGGCCTTTCTCTCTCCAAGGTTAGAGAAAGAAGAAGGAGGCAAGGAAGAAGAAGGAGAGATCCCGCCATTGACGGAGCTCCGGAGCTCCGTTTCACGAGCCGTTTTCAGATCTGGAGAGTGCAGCCCGGTGCGGTCCTATCCCTCCGTGTAAAATCTCAGATCCATAGCTAAGAAGAACGCTCCTAGGGTAACGATTCTTCCTCCCGATATTTGGACTTGTCATTTGTCCTCTCTTTCATTTCTCTATGCTTGCATGAGGAATCCCTTTCACCAAATGAGTGAAGTGTAGGATTTTCCTCGAGTTCTTCGAAAATCCGGGTCGATTGTGTCCGTCCCCGGCATATTGCATTTAGAAATCCGATAGTCGTGCGGATTTAGGCATTTTGTGTGAAGCCTATTCGTGGCCGTGAGCCCGAATCGGTGATGCTTGATTTGCAACGTTGCATTTAGGTTAAACCTAGAATGCGTGCCGGAGAATGACTCCGTGAAATCATCTATAGTATTGCGGGATTTAAGTGTAGGCGTCTTGTGAAGATCCTAACGATAGCCCCATGCTTTGAGATTGGATGAAGGCAAACCTTCACCATGAAATTGATGCGGAGTGTATTGTACCTCCCTTGTTGAGTATTTGTGAAGCCTATATCCTTGCGAAGGGGTTAGGTGTGTAGCTTATAAATTGTGTAGCACTTGAAAGTGCTAAACCCTTATGGGCCGAGGTGAAGCCGTACCCGCGTCGTGCGTTAGATCGCGACGATTAGAGCACGGGCAAAGCTAAACCGAACCCGTTTCCATGCAGATCGGTAAGAGGTCCCTACCTCATGTAGCCGTGTGATCATGGGAGAGGTCGTGGAAGGTGATTTACCTAGACCGACCAAAAGCTCTTTTTCCCACCTAAGGCGATGGCCCTTACGGTGGAGTGTTTTGTGGAATTGATGTTGTTAGCATGATGCGATTGTTTAGGCGGTTGTGTGGAACCTTCAGGTGAACCTAACCAACATCATGTGCATACCTAGGTTTCCTCCATTTTGATGCTCAACCTAGAAGATTGATTGTGCTTGAAACCTCACCTTGTGTAGTTGCACTTTCTTTATATTAGTACTTGTGCTAGTATGGCTTGCTTGCAGGGTAGAAGCTCCGCCACCCCGGGAAAGGGGTGGGGTCTTTATAATTTGGTCAGCTGTGCTGAACGTTACTTTGTTTGCCACCGCTTGGTGGAATGTTCTTATGCAGGTGCAGGTGAGCCTAGTGGGAAATAGCGGACGGTGGCCCTTTTGCTGAGATGGCCCTTGAAGGCCAGCCTCCCTTTTCTGCTTTCTCATATATTGCCGGTCTGCGTGCCGAAGTATGTTCTGATTTTTGTACATTGGTGAATGTAAGGCCTTAAGGCCGTAAATCTATTTTATGGTTTCATTCCTATGATAGTGGACAGTTCTAAATGAAATGTTAAATCATTATGCTCCCGCTAGTGTTTAGTATACTCTGTTGTAGTTCCTTCTGTTTATCACCTTTTAACTCCTAGCTAGTGTGGTTTGTATGGCGTGGGGTCCCGACCGGACCTACTATTATTCTATTCGTACTGGCAGGGTGTTACAATTTGGTATCAGACTTAAGGCGTCGATCCGTAGTTTAGCGAATTCGGGACAAATTCCTTTTAAGGGGTGGTGTGCACGGGATGTGCATTCACCTAAAACGACAAAAACTAATAAGAATGTCCACATAGGAAGGGAAAACATACTTGTTTGCGGAACCTAAGCATTCCATGATTGTTGTTTGCTATGTTTTCAGTCACTAAATTGTGTCTTACACGATTATAGGTGACTAGGAGTGGTGCGGGGCCGTCTCAACCCCGTAACACTGCTGAAAGTAGTGGGTCGGCTGAAGTGCCAGCGACCACTCCTCCTGCTGAGATGATCAGGTTAATCGCAGAAGCTGTCTTCGCGATGATCAATGCTCAACCGCAAAGGCTTGCACAACCTGCTACGCCTATTATAGATGCGGCCCCGGTGATCGAACCTCCAGCGGAACCTGCGGTGGAACCAAGGGTTGAGACCCCTGTGCTAGTGGCTGCAGTGGAACCTGCGATGGTGCAAAGGGTGGAGCGTCCTGTAGAGCATGTAGCCGTTGCGCGAGCACGTGATCAACAACTGAAACACTTTCTAAGCTTCCACCCTCCAACATTCTCGGGGACCGGATCCCCGACAGAGGCGGAGGACTGGCTGTCAACGGTTAGAAAAACTTTAAAGGCGACAGCAACAGAAGAAGCTATGATGGTCACTTTAGCCACCTTCCTCCTTAACGGAGAGGCAGAGCGTTGGTGGGCCGAACAGGAAGTGCACAAGTTTGGAGCAAGGAGATTACCGAGATCACGATAGCGGAGTTCTCAAAGTCATTTCTTCAAAGGTATATTCCTTCTGCCCAACGCATCGCATTGCAGAACCAATTTCTGAAGTTAACTCAAGGCGACAGCTCGGTGGATGAGTACTTGCATGCATTCACTAAACTGGGTCGTTATGCGGGGCCTATGATGGAAGATGAAGAGACAAAGATGAACAAGTTCTATGAAGGTCTTTGGGACGAGTTGAGGCTGCTCCTTGCAGGCCCAATGACGTTAGGTTTCCATGTGATGGTCCAAACTGCCAGATCCCTAGAGTTGGACGTGAAGAGGGTACAAGCAAAAGCCGTGGCAAAGAAACCTGAGTTTCATGTGCCGGCCTCTCAGTCCAAGTCAGAGTTCAGAAAGAACAAAAGGAAGTTCAAATCGGCGGAGCAAACTCGCTCAAATGTTTCGGGAGCAACGACTGTGCGGGGTCCTATCACGTGTTTCACCTGCGGGAAGGTGGGACACAAGGCCGCGGTGTGTCGAAGTGGTCCCCTGAAGGCAGAGAACCGAGCATTGGACTATGCTCGTGCTGCGGAAAAGGGTAAAGCTGCAGAGTCTTCGGCTTCCCAGCACATTCCGACTCAGCCGAGAGTCTATTCCCTTGGCCAATAAGGAGCCATACGACAAACTGATGTCGTCACAGGTACGAATTAGAAGCTATCTTTTACAGCTATATATATAATTCATACTGTTGTACGACTATATGCTTTATTTGTGTACAATTAGGTTTCGTCCTAATTTTCAACTATCCGGCGAGAGCTCTATTTGATACGGGTGCATCGCACTCTTTTTTGTCCGAGGACTTCGTGGTGCGAATCGGAGTGCCGTCTACCTTGGTAGAGGATAGATTGGAAGTAGTTCTACCCAATGGATCTCTCATGAGTGCGGATAGGAAGAGTCGTGTGAAGGTGCGGATCGGAAATCAGGATTTCGATTTGGAAGCATCGTTATTACCGTTAGCTGAATTCGATGTGATCTTCGGCATGGACTAGCTCTCGGAGCAGCGAGCATGCATAGATTGCAATTCAAAGGAGATCACTCTGGGAAAGAACACCGAAGGAGAAACCACATTTGCCGGTATGCGAGGAGCGAGCAAGACGCTGATGTCTGCTCTCCAAGTGGTTAAGGCGGTGAGAAAAGGGGCCGAGTTGTTCTTCACTTTGTTGGAGGCTTCAGAGCCAAAGCCCAGGTTGTGTGATGTCCCAGTTGTAGCTGAGTACGCCGACGTGTTTCCTAACAAACTCCCTGGGGCTCCGCCTCATCGGGAGATTGATTTCTATATCGAGTTGGTGCCAGGTGCCAAACCTGTGGCCCGCTCACCGTACCGGATAGCGCCAAATGAACTAGCAGAGCTGAAAGTCCAATTGCAAGAGCTGCTAGAGCAAGGCTACGTACGTCCAAGTTCATCGCCTTGGAGTGCAGCGGTCCTCTTTGTGAAAAAGAAGGACGGGAGCTTGCGTCTATGTATTGATTATCGAGAGCTAAACAAGTTGACCGAGAAAAACCGATATCCGATTCCAAGAATCAAAGATTTATTCGACCAACTGGTTGGGTCGACGGTATACTCCAAACTGGACCTAAGGTCCGGCTATTACCAACTGCGGATAAGGGAATGTGACATTCCAAAGACAGCATTCAGTACCCGCTTTGGGCACTATGAGTTCACGGTGATGTCGTTCGGTCTGTCTAATGCACCATCGGTATTCATGGACTTAATGAACAGGACGTTCTGAGAGTATTTGGATCAATTTGTGATCGTCTTCATCGACGACATTTTGGTATACTCTCAGTCGAAAGAGGAGCATGTAGGGCATCTGCACGCAGTTCTGAGCACCTTGAGGAGGAGTCAGCTATATGCCAAGTTCTCCAAGTGCGAGTTTTGGCTACCGTCAGTAGCATTCCTTGGTCATGTTGTTAGTGGAGAAGGAATTCCACTTGATCCGTCGAAGATAGAAGCGATCTGAGCGTGGCCTTTGTTGAAAAACGTAGCGGAAGTCCGAAGTTTCGTAGGACTTGCTGGCTATTATATGCGCTTTGTGGAAAACTTCTCGAGGATTGCACTCCCTCTCACTAAACTGACTAGGAAAGATCATAAGTTCGTTTGGTCGCCCGAGTGCGCACGAGCTTTTGAAGAGCTGAAGAGCCGTCTGACCACGTCGCCCATTCTATGCTCGCCATGTGGTACGGAAGGCTACGAAATTTATAGCGACGCCTCGGGGAGTGGCTTGGGTTGTGTCCTAGTGCAGTTCGGAAAGTTAATTGCCTACGGCTCCCGGCAACTGAAGGTTCATGAGAGGAATTACCCGGTCCATGATTTGGAGCTAGCGGCCGTGGTATTTGCTCTTAAGCTTTGGAGGCATTATTTGTATGGCGTGAAGATCGACATCTTTACCGACCACAAGAGCCTCAAGTGTGAAAATTTTTCGAATCTTTATGGAGCAAGCAGGAGCTAGTCAACTTAGAGATCAAAGCCAAAACAACCAGAAACAAATGAAGGCAAACAACTGATCTTTATTGATAGCAGCACTTCAAAATTACAAGGCGAGGCATGCTTGACGAGACATGATTTCGTCAGCACAAACACAAAGGAAAGATACAAGTTGAAGATAACTTGAGACCGCTCAGACCGCGCGACCTCCCTGCGACTTCAACACACTGCCAGACCACAGCGCCTTGCCGATCACAGCACACCACCAAAACCGCTGCACAGACAGCTCCCTTCTTCCGATTTCCTGATTCTCCCGAACTCCAGCACCACAACTCCAAGCCGCAGACCGCCCGAACACTTTCAGAGGAAGAGGTGATCGCTGCCGCCCACACTATCCGCAGAAGCTGCACAAGAGGAATTCAATCAGCAGACCGCACGGTCAGAATAAACCAGACCGCAGGAAACAAGCGAACTCAGCTTACACTTGGTGTGTTCTAAATTTGCTGCTACAGTGGCTTCCTATTTATAGGCGCGGGACCTGATCCAGTCACCGCCCTATGAGATAGGATCACCACCCCCAGACCGCGCGACCTGATCGGTCACTCCGCGCGATCAGCAATATTACTTCTGCTTCATTTTGGTGAACCCGCCAGCTTCAATGTCGTTATGAGAGACCGCCACTCTCACAACAGACCGCGACTCTCCAAAGAGATCGCCAGACCGCCCGAAGCCCTTCACCACCTGTGTTCGTTCGAGACCACGAACACAGCCAGTTCGCCATCAGACCGCGAACTCCTGTCCACATGCCGATCTCCTCCTGAGACCAAGAACAGCAACCAGCTCGCATACCAGTCTCCTTCTGAGACCGCGAACTGTGACCGCGCGACTAAGTCCCTTAGTCCGCGAATACTCCCAGAAAAGCCTGGTTAGCTACCAGACCGCATTCCGGAGAGAACCTGGAAGAAACCTGAAGATGATCAACCCGCCACGCGGTCAGAGACAGACCGCGCGGCCTCACCTCCAGCCGACTTGGACCTATACCAGCGATCAAGCCAGGAGACTGCAGCTAGGTGATGAGTCCTGATCATATACACTTTTATGGACTCATCTGGGCCATTTAGTTAGTCATTTCACTGCACTTTAGCCCTGTTATTGTTTATATTTGATATTCCATGCTAGGTGCACCTTTAGGCCCACTTTGGTGTGATTTTCGTGCTTATTGTCATTATTAGTATTCATGTGCTGTTAAGTGCCACTTTCAGTGGCTAGATTTGTGATTGTGCCTGGAATAGGAGTCGTGCAAGTGTTCCCGGTGCAATTCTGCACAGGAACACTGCGCACGATCACCGGTTCTATTGCGCACGACCACTGGTCGTGCGCCACTGATCGTGTGCACTTAACCCTTTTTATGAGTTCTGTTTGGTGCAGTGCGCACGACCATCTACGCTAGTGCGCACGACCACCGGTCGTGCGCCACTGCTCGTGCGCACTCATCATTAAAATTCTGAGTTCTGTTTGCTGTATTGCGCACGACCACCGACGATAGTGCGCACGACCACCGGTCGTGCGCCACTGGTCGTGCGAACATTTTATTTTATAATTTCTGCCTTTGCAGGTTCCGTCCAGGCAGAGCGCACGATCACAGGATTCTAGTGCGCACGACCACTGGTCGTGCGCCAATGACCGTGCGCACTGTTTAATTCCAGCGCCTATAAAATCCGCTGCTCGCGATTTTAGGTGATCACTCTCCCGATTTTCAGCGCCGTTTTCCGCCCGATTCCGCCCAGTTTCGCCCCTCCACCGTCGCCCACCATATAGAGGTGCTCCGGGCTTGCTCTTCACGCCAATCTTGAGCCGGAGTCTCCTCTCGGCCTCCTCCTTCATCCAAGTGCTCCAAGGAAGGTTTAGCCGCCATCGCCATCAAGCAAGACGAAGTTTGCAACCTCTACCGGATCGTGACACGAAGAAGACGGGTCCATTGGAGAGTCGTGACAGCTCTCTCTACCCCGGACGTAGTTGCGGACCGAGCTTGGACGCGGATTGACAACCCGGCGATTCCAACCGTGAATCTCCAACGAGCCTTCGGATTCGGTCGATTTCTTGCCTTGTTCTCTTCTTATTGATGTGTATGTAGCTAGATCTAACATTATGATGAAGCGTGCTTGATTATTAGCATTTTTACTTGATTATGTCTATGTGATTTGAGTATTCTTGCTTATTATTTTGAGGTGTGCCTTGTGGTGTGGATTGTTGGTTGTGTTGTGCCGCCCTAACAATTGTTAGTGGTGTGCTCATCGAAGAGGTGCGTGCGACCCTCATTCCGTTAGCCTACTCGTCCACCCGCCTACCGAAGCGTGGCATCGCGGCCCGTATTCCATCCCGCCTAACGAAGCAGCGCGCTCAAGGCCTGCATAGTTCGATCCGCTTGCCCACTCGTCCATCCGCCCTTGCGACGCAGCGCGCTCAAGGCCTGCCTAGTCTCCATCCCGCCAAGCGAAGCTTTGCATAGCGGCATTGCATAGGAGTAGTTGATAGCTTTTCTTTTATTTTCCAAAAGCCCAATCACCCCGTTTCCGCATTCCATCCGACTCAAGGACTTCGATCTCAAGTCCTTCCTCGAACGTTAACTCCACCTTACTGTGTTCCTTGAGAGATTCGATACTCGGGGATTACTCCTCGTTTTATATTACTTGAACGATCGGTACACTGCCGTTTCGTGTCGCAGTCGAGCTACCGCCTATAGCGGTGTGTGAGATTTGCGCCATCAAGTTTTTGGCGCCGTTGCCGGGGAACACAGTCGTGTGAGTTTTCTGGAGAGGGAGAATCTGAGAGAGAACCCCTTTTCATTTGTAAATTGCATCTTTTATTTTTATTTCTGTCTTTTTATTCCTTTTTCTTGATTTTATCAGGTTGCTTTAGTAATTTTTGTTAGGAGAAGTATTTTGCACATTTTGTTTGAAGCGTTTTATCTTCACATTATGTGGGCACATCTCAATTTCCGTTGCCGTTGGTGTGGAGCTACCTCCCACTCTAGTGATGAATGCCCTACGGAGAATAGTAGGCATAATTCTTATAGCCCAGCATATGGAGCACCGACTTCGTCTGGTACTCCATATGGTGCGCGTAAGTCTTATGGTTACTCTGCTGATCCTTTACCGTCATACTTCTTTTTGGCTCCAGCCCCCGCTGTGCCAAAGAAGCCTGCTAGGCAGTGCCAGTTTTGTCGGGGCACAGATCATGCCCTGAAGGATTGTGTTGCTTATCTTCGCCAATTGGATGAGGATGACGAGCCGGATATCCGGATCGTCCCGAATCCTAACTCTGGCGGCACACCTTCAACATCCGGTTATGTGTCTTTGTCACCTTCACATTTTGAAGGGTATGGCATGGACACAGTCACTGGATGTGTGCCTGATCTGGGCACCAACATTGCTGAGCCTATTCTCCCGGTGCATCCACCACCTCTAGTGGATTCGATTCTTTGTGAGGAATCGGTGCTCGACTTTTATCCGAGCACTATTCCTCTCCCTGTTGTGCATACTACACTCGTCTCTGACGACATTGTTGATGATGTGTCGCAGGAGGAGGCGGTTGATCTTAGTATTGTGCCTATTCCTATGGAGGAGGACAACCTTCTAGGTGAAGAGGAGTTTTCCTCAGCACCGGTGGAGGAAGTCCAAATCTCTAGCTTGGCCACTGTTGATCCCGCCGAATCTTGTAGCATTGATGACAATGCAAACATTATTTTACTTCCCCCACCTGATGGGAGTGAGTCCGGGATCACTCCCCCGATTGATGTTTATTTATGTTCTTCGTCTTCTTTATTTCTTGATCCCCTTCCTTCATCTGAGTCTGTGCAGGTTGAATCTTCACAGGTACTTCAGGAGGACTTGGAGCGTTTTGCTCAAGTCAATGATGAGAGCATCCTCTCATGTGAGGAGGTTTATTCCCCCTCCGTAGAGGAAGCTCCTCTCATTGCCTTCTCCTCCTGCGGACCTGCTGCAGACGATACCTTGCTGGGCAAGGATAGTTTTGGTAAGTTGAGTGAGGACCAGGCCTCCTCCTCTTCTTACTTTCTTTTCCCTCTACCTGTGATGGGCAGGTTTTATTTATATTCGGGTAGAGGCGTGACTGTTCTTTCTCCGTATAGGTACCCGCTACCGACACGGATATTAGGCCAGTTACCTGTCCACTTCTCCTTCCATAGGCCCATTAGCTAGAACTTTTATGTTTTCAAATAAGTCGTGCTGGGATGACAATAACCCCAGTAGTTATCTTACTTTTCATGCATTTTATTTTAATCCATCCTGTTTAGTTAGCTATAGTTTATTGTAGTTTATCTTTTTCTGTTTCTTTTGTTTTTGCGGAGCTGATCCCTGCAGGTATCTTCTCTGGATGGCGGATGCTGCAGCTTAGTCTGGGTTTAAACGCCAATCTTCTGGTATGCTCACTTGCTGAGCATTGGGTACTCTCTTCCCCTAGCCCTATGCTGATTTTCATGTCATATGTTTTGTGGATTGTTTAGTTTAAGTCTGGGGGAGAGTAGTTTTGTTTACCCGCTCACGCGCACTATTGCACTGCATGCTAGAAGATTCCATTTAAAATGTTTTGTTTATTTTCATTGCACACCACATCACCCACTTGAGCGCGTACTCATCTGTTTGCCTGCTCTGTTGTGAATTTAATTCTTCTGCTTATTTGGGAAAGTCTAGGTGATGGCTTAGGATTATGTAGCAGAGTAAAATGTTGACTCTAGCAGTGCTCCTAGTCGAGTGCTCGGTTGCATAGAAATTTGTGTAGATTAGACTTCTTCTTATATTTATGGTTTTATCTTTTTCTATTAGTGTAAATGTTGTTTGCTCTACTCAAATGGTGAATCCGGTGGAATCAAACGGTAGCATAGGGATGTGTGTAAACGATCGCTAGATTCGTATTGCTTAAGTCGGGAGAAAGGAGAATCTTTCTCGGTGGCTAGAACTTGCTCCAAGCGATTCTTGAAGCATGGGTATACGGTTAGTCAATTGTGTGAATGTGATATAGGCCATCATCTTGGCCCGGTTGAGCCTTTGTGCCATTCCTATTATCATTTCCTCGCTAGCCCAGTTGTACCTACCCCATTCTTTTGGTTCAGCCCCACTATTGTTCACCAAAGCCTAAACTCCAATCCTAGTCGCACATCCAAAAAGCAAGCATTTTGTTTAAATTTCAAATGGGTGGTGTTGATTGTGGTAGTACATTGTGAAAATGTGGTTGTGCATTTTTAAAAATTTGCTGAAAGTGTTAAAGAAAGAAAAAGAAAAGAAGAAAAAGTTTTGAAAAGAAAAAGAAGAATGAAAAGTTTGATTGAAAAAAATCTGTTTGAGATTTATATTTGGGAGTAGGCGGTGCACACACCCATGCGTCTAAGTCTAAGTCTGGGGGTGTGGTGCATCCGCGTGTTTTGTGGCCACTTGGATAATGTTATGCATTTGCTCATTTGGGTTTAGTATTTGAACCATCGTCTTTATCATTGTATACCTCACCTAAACCCAAGCCCCATTTAAAACCTAAAGTCCTATTGATTCACGCATTTGAGTCAAACCAGTGCCGTGGAGAGAATGTGACCGGGCAAGCCTATGGTCACCGACACTGATGGATTTCAGTGGAGTTTTTCCCGCATCCCGATCTTGGGCAATGCTCGTCTCAGCGTTTAGCTTACTTTCTCCGTATGCATGACCGAACGATTCACCGCTGTTCACCATTTTGAGTAGTTGTAATATGCTTTTACTCTTTTAGAAATATATAAACTGTTTATATAATCAGAAATCTTCTCTACTATTCTTCTTATGCACGTGAGCATGCGACTTCGCATGGTACTCTGTATTGTAGTTTTAAGCCATCTACTGTTCTTTCCTAGTTCGCTTAGAATTTGTTTGCTCGGGACGCGCAAACAGTTAAGTCTGGGGGTGTGATGAGTCCTGATCATATACACTTTTATGGACTCATCTGGGCCATTTAGTTAGTCATTTCACTGCACTTTAGCCCTGTTATTGTTTATATTTGATATTCCATGCTAGGTGCACCTTTAGGCCCACTTTGGTGTGATTTTCGTGCTTATTGTCATTATTAGTATTCATGTGCTGTTAAGTGCCACTTTCAGTGGCTAGATTTGTGATTGTGCCTGGAATAGGAGTCGTGCAAGTGTTCCCGGTGCAATTCTGCACAGGAACACTGCGCACGATCACCGGTTCTATTGCGCACGACCACTGGTCGTGCGCCACTGATCGTGTGCACTTAACCCTTTTTATGAGTTCTGTTTGGTGCAGTGCGCACGACCATCTACGCTAGTGCGCACGACCACCGGTCGTGCGCCACTGCTCGTGCGCACTCATCATTAAAATTCTGAGTTCTGTTTGCTGTATTGCGCACGACCACCGACGATAGTGCGCACGACCACCGGTCGTGCGCCACTGGTCGTGCGAACATTTTATTTTATAATTTCTGCCTTTGCAGGTTCCGTCCAGGCAGAGCGCACGATCACAGGATTCTAGTGCGCACGACCACTGGTCGTGCGCCAATGACCGTGCGCACTGTTTAATTCCAGCGCCTATAAAATCCGCTGCTCGCGATTTTAGGTGATCACTCTCCCGATTTTCAGCGCCGTTTTCCGCCCGATTCCGCCCAGTTTCGCCCCTCCACCGTCGCCCACCATATAGAGGTGCTCCGGGCTTGCTCTTCACGCCAATCTTGAGCCGGAGTCTCCTCTCGGCCTCCTCCTTCATCCAAGTGCTCCAAGGAAGGTTTAGCCGCCATCGCCATCAAGCAAGACGAAGTTTGCAACCTCTATCGGATCGTGACACGAAGAAGACGGGTCCATTGGAGAGTCGTGACAGCTCTCTCTACCCCGGACGTAGTTGCGGACCGAGCTTGGACGCGGATTGACAACCCGGCGATTCCAACCGTGAATCTCCAACGAGCCTTCGGATTCGGTCGATTTCTTGCCTTGTTCTCTTCTTATTGATGTGTATGTAGCTAGATCTAACATTATGATGAAGCGTGCTTGATTATTAGCATTTTTACTTGATTATGTCTATGTGATTTGAGTATTCTTGCTTATTATTTTGAGGTGTGCCTTGTGGTGTGGATTGTTGGTTGTGTTGTGCCGCCCTAACAATTGTTAGTGGTGTGCTCATCGAAGAGGTGCGTGCGACCCTCATTCCGTTAGCCTACTCGTCCACCCGCCTACCGAAGCGTGGCATCGCGGCCCGTATTCCATCCCGCCTAACGAAGCAGCGCGCTCAAGGCCTGCATAGTTCGATCCGCTTGCCCACTCGTCCATCCGCCCTTGCGACGCAGCGCGCTCAAGGCCTGCCTAGTCTCCATCCCGCCAAGCGAAGCTTTGCATAGCGGCATTGCATAGGAGTAGTTGATAGCTTTTCTTTTATTTTCCAAAAGCCCAATCACCCCGTTTCCGCATTCCATCCGACTCAAGGACTTCGATCTCAAGTCCTTCCTCGAACGTTAACTCCACCTTACTGTGTTCCTTGAGAGATTCGATACTCGGGGATTACTCCTCGTTTTATATTACTTGAACGATCGGTACACTGCCGTTTCGTGTCGCAGTCGAGCTACCGCCTATAGCGGTGTGTGAGATTTGCGCCATCACTTGGCTACTACCAGCCAGACCGCAGAGGCAGACCGCCAAGTCGTGCGGTCACGCCAGACCGCCCGACCTCCGCCCAGACCGCCCAGGTCCAAAAAGCGTCCAAACTTCCACTTCAACAATTTCAACACTCCCCCTTGAAGTGGGAAGTTGAAACCAGCCCCAATAGGCTCCTTAGCCGTGTGAACGGCCCCTTTGTCAGCGCCTTTGTAAAGATGTCTGCGACATTGTCCGCACTCCGCACATGCTTGACCGAAAGTGATCCCTCCAGCACCTTCTCCCGTATGAAGTGATGCTCGATCTCAATATGCTTCGTCCTCGCGTGACAAACTGGATTGGTCACCAGTTTGAGAGCACTCTCGTTGTCACCGCGTAGCAGAGTCGGCTCCCGAACCTCCTTGTGGATGTCTCCAACCAACCTCCTAAGCCAGATGGCTTCCTGAGCTGCCAAGGCCGAAGCCTTGTATTCCGCTTCCGTGGTAGAGACCGATACGGAATCCTGCTTCTTGCTGCACCATGATATAGCCGTAGGGCCCGCCATGAAGACGAATCCAGATGTCGACTTCCGATCATCCGAATCTCCCTCGTAATCAGCATCCATGTATCCATGCACCTCGAAGCCCGCATCCCTCCTGTATAGGAGACCCATGTCCGAGGTCGCCTTGACATACTTCAGAATGTTCTTGGCCGCTAGCAGATGAGGTACTCGTGGTTCTGCCATAAACCGACTTACCCTGCCTACTGCATATGCAATATCCGGCCTTGTGATCGTCAGATAAATCAAGCTCCCAACCAGAGCTCGAAACACCAACGGATCTTGCATGATCCTTCCCTCATCCTTCCGAAGCTTCATAGCCTTCTCCAGAGGTGTGGAAGTGCACTTCCCTTCCTTCATGCCGAATCGTTCCACGATCCGCTCCGCATATCCGGCTTGGGTCACCAGCACTCCACCTTCCTTCCTCTGCACCTCAAGTCCAAGAAAATGGTGAAGCTCACCAAGATCCTTCATCTCGAACCTGATAGATAGTTCAGCCCGAAGCTGTGCTACCTCCTCCTTTGAGTTCCCCGTCACGATCATATCGTCAACGTATAGCAGCACGATGACCTGAAGCTCCCCGCTCTTCTTGACGAACAAGCTCGAGTCTGAGTCTGAAGCAACAAATCCACAGAATAGGAGATATTCTGCGATCTTCCCGTACCACGCCCTCGGCGCTTGCTTCAACCCATACAGGGCCTTCTTCAGCTTGCAGACATGCTCTGGAAGATCTTCAGACACAAAACCTGGTGGCTAGACCATGAAGATGTCCTTGTCAATCTCACCGTACAAGAAAGCGTTCTTGACGTCGAGCTGCCAAATCTCCCATCCACTGAATGCCGCCAAGGCAATGATGAACCGAACTGAAGTCATTTTTGCCACCGGACTGAATGTCTCATCATAGTCTTCACCGTATTGCTGCGAGAACCCCCGAGCTACAAGACGAGCTTTGTACCGCTCGATACTGCCGTCAGCTTTCTTCTTAAGCTTGTAGACCCACTTGCATGTCACCGGAGTGATGCCCTTGGGCTTGGGCACAAGAGACCAGGTCTCGTTCTTCTCAAGAGCTGCCATCTCTTCTTGCATCGCAACGTCCCACTCCTTCACGCCTTGGGCCTTCTCAAAGCTCGACGGCTCCCTCTCATCCAAGGGACCAGCGAAGAAACATGAGACGAAGCTCACTGCGTTTCCTCCTGTATAGCGATCAGGGGCGATGATCGCTCGCTTCGACCTCCTCAGCTCCTTCCCTTGAACTGCAATGTCATCCGCTGCTTCTTCTCTAGCTCCCCTTCCAGACGTGCTAGGAGCATCGCTCCCCCTGCTCCCTGAACCAGAAGCCCCCGTCTCGGAACTAGAAGGAGATGGACCACCTGGTGACACAGGTAGCTCCACCTGAAGATTCTCCACAGCTTTCTCTGGCATCTCCACCCTGCTCTCTGGTAACTCCACATCAGAAGACCCCTTGTAAGATGTCACCTCATCGAACACGACGTCGCGAGATACAACAAATCTCCGCGTCTCCGGGTCCATGCACTTCCACCCTTTCTTCCGCTCATCGTATCCCACGAAGACTAGCTTCCTTGCTTTCGCATCTAGCTTCGTCCGAAGAGCATCTGGAACATGCACGTAGCAGGTGGAGCCAAACACCCTAAGGTGTGCCACGCTTGGCTTCTCCTTGAACATCAACTCATGCGGAGTTAACATGTTGATGGGGCTCAGAGGCATCCTGTTGATGACGTAGGCAGCACAAGACATTCCCTCCGCCCAGAAGGACTTTGGGATACTTTTGGCATGCAGCCAACACTTGCAGGTCTCCGTCAGATGACGGATCTTCCATTCTGCAACTCCGTTCTGTTGTGGAGTATGAGCACAAGTGAGCTCTCTCCGGATGCCCGCCTTCCTAAAAAGGTAGAGAACTCACTGGAGGTGAACTCCCCTCCGTTGTCAGTCCTCAGCTTCTTCACCCGCAGTCCCAGCCGACCTTCCACGAGCTCCTTGAACTCCACAAACTTGGCAAACGCCTCCGCCTTCTCCTTCAGGAAATAAACCCAGACATATCTGGTGTAATCATCGATCAACACCAGCATATATCTGCTGCCTCCGAGGCTTGGGGTAGCAGTAGGTCCCATCAAGTCACCGTGGATGCACTCCAACGGCACACTACACCTTGTTTGCGACTTGTCAAACGGTAGTCGATGAGACTTGCCGAACTGACATCCCTCACAAACATGACCTTCACCATAGGAGGATAGACTTGGCAGGCCCTTGACCAGACCTCTCACCGCCATAGCTTTCAGCTTGTCCATCCCCACGTGCCCCAACCTCTCATGCCATATAACGGCACCATCATTCGTCTTCATCTTGTCGACGTAGGAACTTGTTGATAAAACAAACAAGTCCTTTGCCCGTCTCCCGACATGGACGACCTCGGCCTTTACGGCCTCTACATTACGTAGAAATTTCACTTCTGTTGGGCCGAACAGAACGTGATACCCAGCGTCAACAACGTTGGTCACGGAGAAGAGGTTTTTCTTCATTCCGGGCACATGATAGACACTCTTCAAAGTAAGTGGCCCTCTATCACTGCCCAAAGAAACAACCCCCACCTTCTCCACTGGATGTACAGTATTATCAGCAGTAATGATTGCATTGTTACCTGTATAAGGCTGTGCAGAAGAAAGCTTGGTCCCGTCTCCGGTGAGATGATGACCACACCCCGAGTCCACGATCCAATCCTCCAGATAGTTGATAGGAGCAGAGGCTCCAACAGAAGCCGAAAAGGCTCCTCCCCAACCTCCTTGAATGTGCCTGGCCTCAGCTTCCTCCTTCTCCGCAGCATGCCCAGCTTGGGTGACCACCTTGCAATCCTTCCTGATGTGGCCAAACTTGCCACACTTGTAGCACTTCGGACCTTCACCCTTCTTCTTCCCGTCAGCCTTGGGAGCATACCCCCTTTCCTGCTGCCCAGAAGTTGAAGGCCCATAGCCACTTCCAGCGGTCTTCTTCTTCTTGTCCCACTTCTTCTTCTTCCCTGAGAAGAGAACTTCGCCATCTCCCCCAGCCACCTACACCCCCGCCATCTGCCTTGCCAAACTTTCTTGCGATGCAAGCAAGTTCTCCAGCTCCAACAGAGACGGCTGATTTGCCCATCCCTGCACCGACGTCACAAAGGCAACATATTCCTTCCGCAGGCCGCGGATGATGTGCCTCTTCAGCTTCGCCTCAGAGATAGGCTCATCAGGGTCCAATGCTGAGATTTCAGCACACAAGTTCTTCAACTTCAGAAAGAAGGTGGAGATAGAAAGATCACCCTGAGCCGACCTTGCCAGCTCATTCTCCAAGAACTGCAGCCTCGCCACATTCTTCTTGTTAAACAGCCCATCCAGGGCTCTCCAGATCTCCGCAGCTGAACCACACCCCAAGATGTGATCAAATAGGTCAGGTGAGATTGCCCTCTTCAAAGTGAACTCTGCCTTCGCATTCGTCCTCCTCCAAGTTCTCACCTCAGCCCCATTATCCCCTTCCGGGACAACTTCCTGCGTCTGATGTCCTCCAACAACTTCCCAGAGGTCCTCACCTACAAGATAGCTTTGCATACACGACTTCCACTTCTTGAAGTTGGTCGATGTAAGCACCTCAATCCCAAGACCCTTTGCAAATCCACCTTCCATTGTTCTTCCACTGGTTCCTTTCTTCACAAAGGCGATGGCTACTCTAAGTTACTCACTGCTCAACCACTCCAACCTGCCTCTGATACCATGTGAAAATTTTTCGAATCTTTATGGAGCAAGCAGGAGCTAGTCAACTTAGAGATCAAAGCCAAAACAACCAGAAACAAATGAAGGCAAACAACTGATCTTTATTGATAGCAGCACTTCAAAATTACAAGGCGAGGCATGCTTGACGAGACATGATTTCGTCAGCACAAACACAAAGGAAAGATACAAGTTGAAGATAACTTGAGACCGCTCAGACCGCGCGACCTCCCTGCGACTTCAACACACTGCCAGACCGCAGCGCCTTGCCGATCACAGCACACCACCAAAACCGCTGCACAGACCGCTCCCTTCTTCCGATTTCCTGATTCTCCCGAACTCCAGCACCACAACTCCAAGCCGCAGACCGCCCGAACACTTTCAGAGGAAGAGGTGATCGCTGCCGCCCACACTATCCGTAGAAGCTGCACAAGAGGAATTCAATCAGCAGACCGCACGGTCAGAATAAACCAGACCGCAGGAAACAAGCGAACTCAGCTTACACTTGGTGTGTTCTAAATTTGCTGCTACAGTGGCTTCCTATTTATAGGCGCGGGACCTGATCCAGTCACCGCCCTATGAGATAGGATCACCACCCCCAGACCGCGCGACCTGATCGGTCACTCCGCGCGATCAGCAATATTACTTCTGCTTCATTTTGGTGAACCCGCCAGCTTCAATGTCATTATGAGAGACCGCCACTCTCACAACAGACCGCGACTCTCCAAAGAGATCGCCAGACCGCCTGAAGCCCTTCACCACCTGTGTTCGTTCGAGACCACGAACACAACCAGTTCGCCATCAGACCGCGAACTCCTGTCCACATGCCGATCTCCTCCTGAGACCAAGAACAGCAACCAGCTCGCATACCAGTCTCCTTCTGAGACCGCGAACTGTGACCGCGCGACTAAGTCCCTTAGTCCGCGAATACTCCCAGAAAATCCTGGTCAGCTACCAGACCGCATTCCGGAGAGAACCTGGAAGAAACCTGAAGATGATCAACCCGCCACGCGGTCAGAGACAGACCGCGCGGCCTCACCTCCAGCCGACTTGGACCTATACCAGCGATCAAGCCAGGAGACTGCAGCTAGGCTACTACCAGCCAGACCGCAGAGGCAGACCGCCAAGTCGTGCGGTCACGCCAGACCGCCCGACCTCCGCCCAGACTGCCCAGGTCCAAAAAGCCTCCAAACTTCCACTTCAACAATTTCAACATCAAGTACCTGCTGGATCAAAGGGAGTTGAATATGCATCAGAGGAGGTGGATGGAGTTCCTTGGGGACTACACCTTCGACATCAAATATACTCCTGGAAAGGGAAATGTAGTTCCGGACGCGTTGAGTCGTCGGGCTCCCGCTCAAGCAAATTGGATTTTGATGCACGATGAGCGTCTAATCCGCGAGCTGGAAGAAATGGAGATCATTTGCGTTGATAGAAGAGCGTCTACTTCAGCATGCTTGAACTGGACGGAGGTTCAATTCAACCTTGCCGACCGAGTTCGACAGGCATTGGAGCTGGATGAGAGCATGAAACGCAATAAAGCGGAAACCGTTGATGGGTTAAACGTTGATTTCTCCTTCGAAGATGGCCTTATGTGGAAAGAGGGCAGATTGTGCATCCCAAACATTGGCACTCTACGGGCGGAGTTGATGTACGAGGCTCATCATACCAAGTACTATATCCACCCGGGGAGCACGAAAATGTACATGGACATGAAGAAACTTTTCTGGTGGCCGGGTATGAAGAAAGACATTGCCCTCTACGTGGCCAAGTGTAATACTTGCGCGTTGGTGAAGGCGGAATGTCAACGTCCCGGTGGATTTTTGAAGTCCTTGCTGATTCCGGAGTGGAAGTTTGATGATATCTCGATGGATTTCGTGCACGGATTGCCGAGATCACAACAGGGAAACGACGCCATCTGGGTGGTCGTGGACCGATTGACGAAGGTATCGCATTTTATTCCGAACCGGATGGATGATTCTGTAGAAAAGCTAGCGAAGCTCTATGTTGATAGTATTGTGCGGCTGCACGGTGTCCCTCGTAGCATCGTCAGCGATCGTGACAGGCGTTTCACATCGAAAGATTGGAGGCTTATCCATGAACTGTTGGGCACTAAATTGAAGTTCAACACGGCCTTCCACCCGCAAATGGATGGACAGACCGAGGGGACCAACAGGACTATGGAGGGTATGCTCCGAATGTGCGCTCTAGATTTTGGAAAGAAGTGGGAAGATCATCTCTATATGATCGAGTTCGCCTACAATAATAGCTACCAAGCCAGTATACAGATGGCTCCCTTCGAGACCCTCTATGGTAAGAAGTGTCATACGCCGTTGTCTTGGGCGGAAACGGGCGATACTAAGCTATTAAAGCGAAAGGCTATTGATTGCCCAGGATAGGCAAGCAAAATATTACAACGCCAAGCATAGGAACCTAGAGTTCGCCGTTGGCGACCGGGTTTACTTGAAGATCAAACCGTTCAAAGGGGTATCAAGGATTCAACGCTTGAAGAAGCTCAGTCCAAGGTACTTGGGACCGTTTGAGATTGTGGAGCATGTTGGTGATGCGGCTTATCGGCTCGCACTATCTGCAGAGCTGAGCGGTCTACATGACGTGTTTCACATTTCAGTTTTGAGGAAGGCAGTGCAAGAGCCTACTCATATCGTTGCGGTCGGCAAAGTGCCGGTTGATAGTGGGTTGTCGACGAAAGTCAAGCCTTTACGCATCGAAGATATCGAAGTAAAGCAGTTGCGGAACAAGTCCATTCGGATGGTGAAAGTCCGGTGGGACAATTGCGGCCGAGAGGAGCTCTCTTGGGAGAGAGAGCAAACGATGCTTGCGGAGTACCCCGAGCTATTTCTCTCAGGTAATTTATAACTGTAATTCCTGCTATTACTGTTTTCGAAATTTCGGGACGAAATTCTTTTAAGGGGGGTGGAGTTGTAACACCCCAAAATTCATAGTTCTGCGAATTAGGCGGAGAGGTGGTGCTGCGCTCGGAATAGGCTGGAAATTTCATAGCAGCTCTTCGCGCACGACCACTGTCCCTCTTCGCGCACGACCAGTGATCGTGCGCCAGCGATCGTGCGTTAATTCGCAAGGATTCAGAGTTCTGTTGCGGTAAGTGCGCACAATCAGGGGAAGTGCTTGCGCATGACCACTGACCATGCGCCGATGCTCGTGCGCCCTGTTTATTCTGCTCTGCGAATTTGAGCGGAGAAGAAGATCGGGCCGATCAAATCTATTGGAATCCGATCCGACGGCTAGGATTAGCTGGAGGGTCTTAGGTCTTTGGAGAGGGGTTAATCTCTCATTAATCCAAGGCCTTTCTCTCTCCAAGGTTAGAGAAAGAATAAGGAGGCAAGGAAGAAGAAGGAGAGATCCCGCCATTGATGGAGCTCCGGAGCTCCGTTTCGCGAGCCGTTTTCAGATCTGGAGAGTGCAGCCCGGTGCGGTCCTATCCCTCCGTGTAAAATCTCAGATCCATGGCTAAGAAGAACGCTTTTAGGGTAACGATTCTTCCTCCCGATATTTGGACTTGTCATTTGTCCTTTCTTTCATTTCTCTATGCTTGCATGAGGAATCCCTTTCACCAAATGAGTGAAGTGTAGGATTTTCCTCAAGTTCTTCGGAACTCCGGGTCGATTGTGTCCGTCCCCGGCATATTGCATTTAGAAATCCGGTAGTCGTGCGAATTTAGGCATTTTGTGTGAAGCCTATTCGTGGCCGTGAGCCCGAATCGGTGATGCTTGATTTGCAACGTTGCATTTAGGTTAAACCTAGAATGCGTGCCGGAGAATGACTCCGTGAAATCATCTATAGTATTGCGGGATTTAAGTGAAGGCGATTTGTGAAGATCCTAACGAAAGCTCCATGCTTTGAGATTGGATGAAGGAAAACCTTCACCACGAAATTGATGCGGAGCGTATTGTACCTCCCTTGTTGAGTATTTGTGAAGCCTAGATCCTTGCGAAGGGGTTAGGTGCGTAGCTTATAAATTGTGTAGCACTTGAAAGTGCTAAACCCTTACGGGCCGAGGTGAAGCCGTACCCGCGTCGTGCGTTAGATCGCGACGATTTGAGCACGGGCAAAGCTAAACCGAACCCGTTTCCATGCAGATCGGTAAGAGGTCCCTACCTCATGTAGCCGTGTGATCATGGGAGAGGTCGTGGAAGGTGATTTACCTAGAACGACCAAAAGCTCTTTTTCCCACCTAAGGCGATGGCCCATACGGTGGAGTGTTTTGTGGAATTGATGTTGTTAGCCTCATGCGATTATTTAGGCGGTTGTGGGAAACCTTCGGGTGAACCCAACCAACATCATGTGCATACCTAGGTTCCCTCCTTTTTGATGCTCAACCTAGAAGATTGATTGTGCTTGAAACCTCACATTGTGTAGTTGCACTTTCTTTATATTAGTACTTGTGCTAGTATGACTTGCTTGCAGGGTAGAAGCTCCGCCACCCCGGGAAAGGGGTGGGGTCGTTATAATTTGGTCAGCTGTGCTGACCGTTACTTTGTTTGCCACCGCTTGGTGGAATGTTCTTATGCAGGTGCAGGTGAGCCAAGTGGGAAATAGCGGGCGGTGGCCCTTTTGCTGAGTTGGCCCTTGAAGGCCAGCCTCCCTTTTCTGCTTTCTCATGTATTGTCGACCTGCGTGCCGAAGTATGTTCTGAGTTTTGTACATTGGTGAATGTAAGGTCTTAAGGCCGTAACTCTATTTTATGGTTTCATTCCTATGATAGTGGACAGTTCTAAATGAAATGTTAAATCATTATGCTTCGGCTAGTGTTTAGTATACTCTGTTGTAGTTCCTTCTGTTTATCACCTTTTAACTCCTAGCTAGTGTGGTTTGTATGGCGTGGGGTCCCGGCCGGACCTACTGTTATACTATTCGTACTGGCAGGGTGTTACATAAGGCTCTTCATGGAAGCATTAGACCCAAGGATCTTTTGACTGTCAAAAATGGTCCTTGTACCTTTGCGAAAGTCTCCACCATTGACCCTACTAGAAAAGCACTTAAAGTATTTTCTGAACTGACCAATGATGAGATAGCACTGTACACTATGGACAAGAGAGCCCAAAACATAATAGTAAATTCCATTGATGACACTACATTTCAGAACTTGGTACACTGCCAAACTGCCAAGGAAATGTGGGACACATTGGTTGTCTATATGGAGGGAACAGCTGAAGTAAGGGATGATAGAAAGTCACTCCTCAATCAGGAGTATGAAGCCTTCAGACAGCTGAGCCAGGAGAATATCTCCATGTGCTATGAAAGGTTCTTTAGGATTGTAAATGAACTAAGAACCTATGGAAGGGTGTTCACAGATTATGAACTTAATGACAAGTTCCGTAGATCTCTAACTAGAGAATGGGACACCAAAATCTGTGCAATCACGGAAGGGGCAAGACTTGGAGAAACCCCCACCCATACATTATTTGGGAAACTTCTCTCATATGAGATGCAGCTTTCTGCAAGAAAGGAGGAGGACTCTTCCTCCAGGGCTCACACAAGGGAGAGATCTGTTGCTCTCAAAGCTGAAAGCTCTAAGAGGAACAAGGGTAGAGTACAGTCACCTCCAAGAAAGGCTGCTGAATCTGAGAAATCTGAGAGCAGCATATCAGACAACTCCTCTTCTAATGAGGAGTTTGCTGCCTTCACAAGGCAGTTCAAGAAGATGATAAAGAGGAAACAATGGAAGAACAAACCTTCCTCCTCTTCTCATCCCAAGAAGGATCATTACAGATCTGAGAGGCAACATCCCAAAGGGTACAGGTATGACTCTAAAACTAGTAAACATGTTTCAACTAACATAATTTGCTATTGCTGTAGTAAGCCTGGACATGTCATTGCTGACTGTCCAGTCAAAAGAAAGGAAAGAGGTGACAAGAAGCCTCATCACCAGAAGGAGAGGAAGGGAGAAAAATCCTTCCTGTCTAAGAAAGGCAAGAGCTAGAGTGAATCTGAGTCCTCATCTTCAGATTCAGATGGTGAGTAGGAAGCAAACTTGGGGCTGTTTGCTGATCAGGAAGAAGAAGACTATCCTGCTACCAGGATAGGAATAAGGGCCCCTCTATCACATTCAGATAGTGATGAAGAGGAGGATGAGGTCACTCTAGATGACCTTGGGCTGATGGCTATAACTGAAGATGAGGACATCCACAGCAATTCAGAACATGAGCAGGTATTGATACACTGCATTTCTCCTTCTTCAGATTATGAAAAAAATCCAGAATCTTAATCTCCTCCATCTAAAGTTGGAGGTGAATCATATTCTGAGGAAGATGTCAATCAATTGATTGATGAATATGGTGCACTCCTGGAAGCTCTAAAAAAGAGCAAAAAGCTAGCCAAGAGGCAAGCCCAAGAAATTACTTCCCTAAAGCAATCAAAATCTGAGTGCATTGAGCATGCTACCCAGCTAGCTCAAATGAGCAATGAGATTGCCAAGCTAAGGGGAATGTCAATGATCCATGTGGGCACCATAAGTCACAAGAACAAGATCATCAAGGATCTTGAAGAAAAGCTCCTCAAGGAGAGGATGCTAGTGGCTAATTTCTCCAAGCCCAAGACAGTGATGCCTATTATTGACACCTTCAACTCACATGGCAGGAGAGGCGTTGGTTTCAACAAAGAGGCAGCTACTAGCAACACTAAGGGAAAGGTCAAGGACTCAAAAGAATCTAAGACCTCCTTTCTGAAGGTCTTGATGCCCTCAAACAAGTATGACCAAGAAAGTATTCATGGTCACTTACTAAATGGAAGTTCCTATAACTTGAGCAAGAATGCTCACCGTTATGGAAATAGAAAGGGCATGAGATTGAGTGCAATGAAAGCTCCACATGAGGAAATACAAATGGTCCAACCTGGACCATTTGTGTTTGGTGTCTCAGCACCTTCAGTCAAGAACATGGAAGCAAGCTCTTCCAAATCTGCTTTAGCAAAAAGCAAGACTGCTGTCAAATCTGTTGACAAGACCTGCTGCCCAGTGTCTGATTCCATCAGATCTTGTATGACTGCCAAGTCAATGCAAACTGAGACCATCAGGACAAAGAGCAGCAAGACTGTCCACAGATTATCCTTCAGTCAGATTATTGCTGAAAGAAATAGGAAGAATGTTGATATCCCTTCTGCTGAACATGTACAAAGTGTTGTACAAATTCAAAAAACTGTTCAGAAAAGGAGATACAATATTCATGATTGTTGGTGCTGTGGCAAGGTGGGACACTTTGCAATTGATTGTTGGCACAACCCCAATATGCCAAAGGCAAGGACTGATCCTCAAGCCAAACCAGCCCTCTCTAGGAATATTCCCTATGGTGTTAACATGAACCTAGGACCCAAAGCCAGTTGGGGCCCTAAGGTACATAAAATTTTGTGTTGCAGGTTAGTTCAAGTACCAGTGTCAACCAAATATGGTACTTGGACAGTGGGTGCTCAAGGCACATGACAGGAACTAAGGACCTTCTAAAGGATTACCATCCAGTGAAGAATGGACCCAAAGTTATCTTTGGTGGATCTGAAAAGGGAGTCACCAAAGGATATGGTATGATTTCAAATGGCATAGTCTCAATTACAAGGGTAGCTTATGTTGAAGGGTTACAACACAACCTTGTAAGCATAAGCCAACTATGTGACTTAGGCTATGTCATTGAATTCCACAATGACAAGTGCTTTATCAAAAAAGTCTAATGACTTGGAGACTATTCTCTCAGGCACTAGGAGTGGAAATGTTTATTGCTTAGACTTCATTTGCAATTATTCTATTTCTTCTGTGTGTCTTGTAGCTAATGAAAGTGAGTCACTTTGTGTCCAATGGCACAAGAGACTTGCCCACATTAACTATAAGACAATGTATAGATTATTTTCTAAAGACCTTGTTAGAAATAGTCCTAAATTAAAATGTGTTAAAAGTGGTCCCTGTCATGCTTGCCAAATGGGTAAGCAAACTAGGGACACCTTTAAAAGTATTGGCTCCAAGGATACTGAAAGGTGTTTATACCTATTGCACATGGACTTGTTTGGCCCTTTGCCAATTCAGAGCCTAGGTGGGAAGTTGTATACTTTGGTAATTGTAGATGATCATTCAAAGTATACATGGGTATTCTTCCTTTAGAAGAAGTCAGATACCTTACATGTCTTTATAAATTATGTCAAGGCTATTCAGAATGATCTACAATGTACTGTGGTCAGGACAAGAACTGACCATGGCACAGAATTTCAATCTCATGCCATGACAAAATTTTGTCAAGAATTTGGTATCACCCAAGAGTTCTCCTCCCCAAGGACTCCACAGCAAAATGGTGTGGCTGAGAGGAGGAATAGGACCTTGATAGAAGCTGGGAGAACATTGCTTAGTGACTCCTCACTCCCAGAATACTTCTGGGCTGAGGCAGTCAATACAGCCTGTTATGTTCTCAATAGAGCCTCCATCAATAAGGTCCTTGGGAAAACCCCTTATGAGATTCTGAAAGGCAAACAACCTACAGTTTCTTACTTTAGAATCTTTGGTTGCAAATGCTACATTCTAAATAATGGAAAATCTCAATTAACAAAGTTTGCAGAAAAATGCAATGTGGGGATTCTTCTTGGATATAGCTCACATAGTAGAGCTTATTGAGTTTATAATAAGAAAACCCATGTTGTAGAAGAATCTATGCATGTTGTATTTGATGAGACCAGCCTTCTCTACAAAGAATGGTCTAGTTCTTCTATTTTGGCAGGAAATGAAGAAGGGATGAATGAGCTGACTGTCCAAGACAAGCCCAGCAGCAGCAAAACACAAACAACTGCTGCAATTCCTGAAGAAGAAGAGGTACAAGATGGTGAAGTCATAGATGATCCAGTG
This sequence comes from Dactylorhiza incarnata, assembly GCA_033032865.1. Lineage (NCBI taxonomy): Eukaryota > Viridiplantae > Streptophyta > Magnoliopsida > Asparagales > Orchidaceae > Dactylorhiza > Dactylorhiza incarnata. The sequence continues at coordinate 7,999,800 of JAWHQI010000038.1, read as the reverse complement.
GAACAAACACAACCACCAGAGGACTCTCTTCCTGCTACTGCAAGGCACCTGAGAGATCATCCAAGAGATCTAATAATTGGAGATCATACCCAAGGCATATTGACAAGAAGCAGAGCTCATAATGAAGCACTATTCTTGAGCTTCCTTTCTCAAATGGAGCCCAAGAAGTTTGAAGAGGCCAATCAAGACACTTTCTGGATTGAAGCAATGCAGGAAGAGCTCCTACAATTCAAGAGATGCAAAAGTATTGGAAGCTAGTGCCTAGACCTCAGGGACACAATGTGATTGGTACTAAATGGGTATACAGGAACAAGCTTGATGAGAATGGTACAATCATCAAGAACAAGGCCAGATTAGTAGCCAAAGGATACAGGCAAGAGGAAGGTATAGACCTTGATCAAACCTTTGCACCAGTTGCTAGGTTGGAAGCAATTAGGCTATTCCATGCCCATGCTGCCCACAAGGGGTTCAAAGTCTACCAGAAGGATGTCAAATCAGCATTTCTCAATGGAGACTTGAAGGAAGAGGTATATGTTGAACAACCCTCAGGTTTTGTGCATCCAACCCTAACTTCTCATGTTTATCTTCTTAGGAAAGCACTATATGGTCTCAAGCAAGCTCCAAGAGCTTGGTATGAGATTTTGTCCAACTTTCTTCTCAAGAACAAGTTCATGAGGGGAAAGATTGATACCACATTGTTTCTTAGGGAAACAAGGGCCAAGTGTCTCTTAGTCCAAATTTATGTTGATGACATAATCTTTGGGTCTACTGATGACAACCTCTGCAAGAGATTTGCAAATCTAATGCAGGGGGAGTTTGAAATGAGCAGTATGGGTGAGCTCAAATATTTCCTTGGGCTCCAAGTGAAATAGTCTGATGATGGAATTTTCATCTCCCAGACCAAGTACACTAAGGAACTCATCAAGAAATTTGGGATGGAATCAGACTCCACCATGAGAACACCCATGGGGTCCAATGTATCATTAGACAAGGATGAAAAGGGAAAGGCCTTTGATGAGTCCATGTACAGATGCATCATTGGATCCCTATTGTACTTGACTACTAGTAGGCCAGACATTATGTATGCTACATGTGTTTGTGCTAGGTATCAAGCCTGTCCTAAGGAATCTCACTACACCTCTGTGAAGAGGATTCTGAGATACCTTACGGGCAGCTTGCATCTTGGCCTTTGGTACCCTAAGAACAATGATTTTGAACTAACAGGCTTTTCAGATGAAGATTTTGCAGGTTGCAAGGAAGACAGGAAGAGTACAAGTGGTACTTGTCAATTCCTAGGGAGAAGACTGATATCTTGGAGCAGCAAGAAACAAACCAGTGTGGCCATATCCACAGCTGAGTCTGAGTTCATTGCTGACGGTAGCTGTTGTGCACAACTCCTTTGGACACAACATCAGCTGGAGGATAATAATCTCAAGGTAAGGGAATCTCCTTTATATTGTGACTCATCCAGTGCAATCTCTATTGCTAAAACTCCTGTCTCTCATAGCAGGACTAAGCATATAGAGATTAGATATCATTTTATTAGGGAACATGTAGAATGTAAAGATATCTGTCTTGAATGTGTCCCCACTGACAAATAGGTAGTTGATATCTTTACAAAGCCACTGGATGAATCTAAGTTCAATGCTTTTAAAATTGATCTTGGCATGCTCAGTATAGAATAGTCTTAAAATGTATGAGTATTAGCTGTCACAATTGTTAATTATGAATGATAAATTGTCAAACCTTACATTACTGAACACTACAACTTAGTGACATGACTAGGACCCATCTTAAGCCACAATATCTACATTAGATCAAAAACCTATGATCAGCTAAAATGCAGGAGCATGTTCAGCTGAATCAGCTGAGAAAAATCCCAGCTGAACCGCTGAGACGAGCAAACTGTCCCAGCGGTTGACACTTTACTATCCCAGCGGCCTAGGTCTCCGTCTCAGCTGAACCGCTGAGACGGGGTATGTTAAATATGAAACCTGATAATTAACCCACAACCCGTTAACACAATAAGGTAATTAAGTCTAAAAGCCTAGGGTTAATAAAATCGAAACTAAAAATCTATAAATAGATACACTGTAACCTAAAACAAATCACAAAGCCAAACCCTTAGCCGTCGAGACGATTCATCTTCTCTCCCGTCTCAGCGCATCGATTCTCAGCTTCCATGGCGCCAAAAAGCTCGAAAGATCTCCTGGAGGGCTACGAAATCTTAAGAGGTGGATTCACTCATGCCTCAGAAGAAATTCGACACGTGATTCATCTATTGGAAGCTCAAGGTCTGGAGCACATGCTGTCTGAACCATGCTGCATTCTCAAAGCTGAAGTTCTGGAATGGTTCAACCATGTCAAACTGTCTCCATCCAAAACCATCCTGATGTCCAAGATAGGAAGTGAGAAGATTAAGATTACTGCTAAAAGGTTGGAGAAGGGGCTAAAATTAACTCCCTGCAGTAAAACTGAAGAGGAAGGGATATCTGAAAAGGACAAGCAGACTGTCCTAAAGTGGACAGGATACAGTGAAACTAAGACCAGTTGTCTAAGGAGGAAGTTCTTCAATCAACAGGGGAAGCTGTTGTCTGATATTGTGGGCAAAGCTATCCTATGCAAGCCTGGTTCACATGACACTGTCTCACAGTTCATGTTTGAATTAATGACAAGGATATAATTCTGTCCAAGAGAACATCATCGGGAGAAGTCATCTTTCAAAGGATAAAGGAATCCCTACAAGCCCCCATATGGGAAGAATACTATCTCTGTACCTACAGAATAGTTATTCAGAGACCTTTGCAAACTCCAAGGGGTCCAATCTCCACTACCTCAAAAGAATGGACATTAAGACTCTGGATAGATTCTCCAGGGTGCTCCCTATGAGCCAGCCATCTGTGGCAAAGGAAAAGAAGAAAGAAGTATCCCAGCAGACATCAAAGTCATCCTCAAAGTCAGCTGAATCTGAAAATGAAGATAGTCATGGGTCTGATCATAGATCCGCCAGCAACCCAATGAACATTGATAATGAAGGGATCCCCAGGACAAATGAAGAGGTCCCTAGGACAAATGAGGAGCCCCAAGGAAGTGTTGTGCCCAATCCTGAGCAAACCCAGATGAATGTTGATCCTGCTATTCCTCATGATGAAGATGAAATTCCCAACTCACCTATCCATGGTAAATCAGGATTTCAGTTAGGTCTCTTTTCTTTATCAATAGTATAGTCTAGGTGTTTAATTCACCAAACATTTTTCAGGTGATCTTAGACAAAACTCTCCTCCTAAGGATGCCCCAAGTGAGGGGGAGCATAGCTCTGCCTATGAAGGAGGAGGTGGGTATGCTAGTGAGGGAGGACATCAATAGGAAATGGGATCACCCAATGCCCCATCTGAGGGGGAGCAGATCCCTCATCATGAGAGGGCTAATGCTCATAGTAGAGCTGAAGAGATGATGGAAAAGGAATTACCCCAGGAAAGGACAGTTGCAGCTCTGGACACATCTGACCTGATAAACTCAATACAAACAATGATTGAGGGTTAGATGTTGTCTATGAAAGAGATTGTTGCTGAGAAGATTCAGGATGCATCTACCCAGATAAGGAATGAATTGCATACAACAAAAGCTGCATTGTCTCAGGAAATTCAGGCCATTGAGCAGAGAATGGACTCAAGAGTGGCTGAAGTGAGAACTGAGCTCAATGCCCAAGTTAATGATGTAAAAACTACATCAGATCATATCCTTCTGCAGATGACAAGATGGTTTGAAATGGCCAAAAATACTATTGCTGCCCAGCACACAGTTCTGAAGGATATTGCAGACCATCAACGGGATTCCACAAAGGACATCACATATGTAATGAATCATCTTTACAAAAATCAAAATGTCTGGGAAAATGCAGTGACAAGGATGGCACAAGTGGTCAACACATCAAGCAGCCAAGTCAAGTCCCACATTGACAAGGCAAAGGAATATATTTTGGATGATGTGGATAGCTCCTTACAGACTCTCTCTCAATCCATATTGGATCAACATTCTAAAATTGAGAAGAAAATAGTGGAACATAGCAAAGAAGGAGAGGAGAAGATTACCAATCTACATGCTAAGATGAAAGGAGCACACATACAGTTATATAACAACATGGAGTCCTCTCACAAACTGATACTCTCCAATCAAGAAGAAGCCAACAAGCAAATGGTGGAAGTGGTAAACAATGCTTCCAGGGCTATTCAAGAAAATATCCTTACCATGGCCACAAAAGTCACTGACAATCAATGGGAGTCAAGCTTAAAAGTGCTGCAAGGAACAAGAATTGCCTTGAATCTGCCAATTCTGAACCCTAGCAGAGATGAAGACTTTGACTTCCAAAGTCAATCAAATCTAATTGCTGATGAGAGAGCAGCAAAGAGGAGAAGGGTAGAAGGTATTCAAACTGCTGAAGAATACATGGCTCAGAAGAGAATGGAAATATTAGAGGATCCACTCCATGAAGATGACAATATGGAGTTTGACACAATTATTGTCAATACATGGGTGAGCCATGGAAATCCAATGACAGACATTGACCATGTCTATTCAGCTGCTGAGTGGATCAAACATCTTGAAAGGGAATCCTTAAGGGAGAGGATTCTCAAAGAAAATATGGTAAGAAGGGAAACCCCTCTAAGAATTCCCTCCAGATATCTTCCCAAGCCATTTATGTACTTCAAAGTAAAGGAAAATATCAAGGCTACTGCTGAAGCTAGGAAAAGAAAGTCTACAGATGGAGCAAGCTCTTCCAAGGGTCAATCTTAGAAAAACTAGCCTTGACATCTTGTTTTGGACTGAATGTACATCTCTAAGTTGAATTTTCTTTTATATATTTGTACTGAACATTTAAAGTGAAATGAAATTTCATATTCTGATCATAATATCGTGTTTGTTACTATTGATATGTATTTATTATCTCTAGTATTCAATAGATTAAATGGACTGTTCAGACTGCAATGGATCAACTATTACAGAAAATAGCTCTCCAATTAAGGGGGAGTAAATTCCTTACTTAGTTGAGGGGTAGTTGGCACATGCTAAGAGTGCACAGGTTAGCCTATAGGTTGATCCAAAGGGATCTATAAATGTTATCCATCTATACAAAGCAAGTTAAGGGGGAGATAGTAAGTTAAGGTTGAAAAAGCCAGAAAGGGGGAGATAGGTCTACCAATGCTGGAGAGAGGGGAGAAAGGTCCTATGCATTGCTTATGCTTATACTTAGGATCATATTTTCATATTTTCTGTGATAAGATTTTTAGTGTTAATGGACCTTAGCATTGGGGATGTTCTGCCTTCTTCAAATAGGCAGAGATTTTTGGGTATATTGTCCTCAATATAACCTTGATTTGAAGAGGCATCACTCCTAATGCTAAGGACATATTGTATTTAACAAAGCTATACTTTTGTAGAATATACAGGCACATGTAACTCAAAAGGAAGGGCATAACATGGCCTTAGACAAGAAGGAATCCTCCACAAGGAGATGAAGATCTGTCTCAGCATAACCGCTGAGACGATGGGTCAGAACCGCTGAGACGAGGAGCCATCTCAGCGGGTCCACTGAGAAGAAGACTGGAGCAACCGCTGAGAAGGGGACTGGAGCTGCCGCTGAGACTGGATGCTGTCTCAGCCCAACCGCTGAGACTGGATGCTGTCTCATCCCAACCGCTGAGACAGACCCAAATGTCTTGACGGGATCTGCTTTTGGCGCAAATGACATTTGAGAGGGAAAAGCAAGTCCAATCAGCCCCATACCGTGTCAGGAGGATCGATATAGCCGTTGAAGCCTTCTGGAGGTATAAAAGGAGATGCTAGGGCACAACAACAAGAACTGTTCCATTGAGAAGCTTTTGCTACACGCCGCAATCGAGCATTCGCGATTCAGCCAGTTGAAGTCATTCTCTGCTGCTGAAGTTAATCTTCTAAGGGAGATTAGATTGCTCTTCCTATACCAACTCAAGAAGGGCAAGTTGATCTTTTGCTTGGCTGAAGGAGAAGATCAAAGTAATACAAATCTGAAGCTGCTATTTTCAGATCTGAAGAAAGGATTCAGAAGACCTAAGAGTAATCCTTTTGTCCTCTGTGTTCAACTCAAACTCTATTATATCTTTGTAAGGCATTGTTGCCTGAGAAAAAGGCTGTTGAGCCTGTGTGTAAAGCTGTGTTGAAAGCTTGAGTGGTAGGACTTTTTGATAGGTCTGAGGTAGGAAATCTGTGGGATTTCTGAGTGGTAGGAGTTCATAACTCTGAGTTGTAGGGCTGCTGTTGTGCCTGAGGTGTAGGGCTGTTGAGCCTGAGTGTCGGGCTGCTGTTGTGCCTGAGGTGTAGGGCTGTTGAGCCTGAGTGTAGGGCTGCTGTGCCTGAGTTGTAGGGCTGTTGGGCCTGAGTGTAGGGTTGTTGTGCCTGAGGTAGGATCACTCTGGATCTGAGAAGTTCTGAGGAACTTGTGGTGTAAGCTCAAGGAGCCGAGTTTGGAGTTTGTGGCCTTGTCTAACACACTGTTAGAAAGGTGAATGGGGAAAGAGGACTACTCAAGACACCATGTCTTGAGGAACCTCTATACATCCTTGTGTGCTTTCTGTGCTTGTGTTTTCTGCATCTAGAAACCTTAGGCTTAAATAAAGAAAATAAGTAGAACCTATTCACCCCCCCCCCCCCTCTAGGTATTATTGACTACACCTATATAAACTATCAAGAACGCCATCGCCGCTACAACCTCCACCCGCGACGCATGAATATTTAATTAATAATTATAATTATTCTACTATAATTATTAATTAATTATTGTCAAGTTTTCTTTATTATTAGTTGTATTGTTTGGACTTTATTTTATGTTGGTGTGCATTTAGACAATGTTTTGTTTTTAATTTGGGCTGCATGTAGCCTCTTTTATTTGTAAGCCTGTAAATAGGCCATCATGTAGAAGGATGGGAGATTATTGAATGATAAAGAAAATTAAACCCTAACTTTGAATCCCCTCTTATTGCTCTCCTCTCTCTCTCTCTCTCTCTCTCTCTCTCTCTCTCTCTCTCTCTCTCTCTCTCTCTCTCTCTAGCCGTCTACTCCCTCTCCCCCTTAAAAATTTGCCCCCCCCTCCTCTTGGCCCCCTCCCCTGTCTCCTTCCTCTTGGCCGCCGGCCACCTCCTCTCCTCCCCTCTTTTCTTTCTCTCTATTGGATCGGCCATCTCTATAGCCGCCCCCATTCACCCGTTCTCCTCCATTGAAATTTCAGCCAAGGAGAAGAAGCTAAGGTGTTGATCTCGTGGAATCTAGTTCAGGTGTGACGCGAAGAAGGCGGACGAGTTTCTCTCCTTTCGTTGTTGCTCCGGTGGATCCGTTGAAGAGCGATCAGAGTTTGTATAGATCTTTTTCCAAAATCTCTCTCCGAGTGGGTAATGAAAATTTCTTCCCTTTTGTAATTTCTCTCTAAATAATCTTGTGGTGGATTAATTTTGGCGTGACTATCGATAGCGTTGATTTATCATGGTTTTCTTCGATTGAAATTGTTGTTAATCTTGATTTATTTAAGTTCGTGAGGATTGGCGAACCTCGTTTTCTTTTTGTTGGGAGAGATATACCTTTTCCGAAATTGTATTTTTTGTAGATCTCTTTTGGTACAACAATCGCTCGATCGGATCGGGTGGATCCATTTGGCTAGAAAGAATATTGGCCTATAGCCCTTATTCGATCTATAGCGGTGTGGCTACCCGTCGTAAACATTGGATTGATAAATATTGCGTTGCGTGTATGCTGCGATTAATTTGTGTGCTAATGTATAAATTGGAATGCTGAGGGGAAACACGTGTTTGTTCGTAGCGATCGTGTCGGAGATCGTCGCCTGCATCACTTTGGTATCAGAGCCAGGTTCGTGTCAATTTCTTAATTGACTCCTTTCTAAAATTTTCTTAGAACGCCGGCACACACAATCTTCACACGATTTCGTCTTCAAAATATCAAAACTTTTAATTGGTGGTCTGCGGATAGCGGCCTAAATTTTTTATTTTTCTGCGAAAATCAAAAAATAAAATTCTGGAAATTCTCCAGATTTTTCTCAGTAAGAAAATAAAGAAAATACTTTAATTACACTAGTTATTATGCGGGAATAAAATTATCTTTTATAAAATTTTGGCCTGTTAAAAATTTCAAGTCTGCAAATAGCGGCTCAAAATTCTCATTTTTCTGCCAAAAATTAAAAAAAAACAATTCTGGAAATTCTCTATACGTGTCTCAGTAAGAAAATAAAAAAAAAATTCCTTACCCTAGTTGCTAAGCGGGAATAAAATCACTTTTATAAATTTGTATAGTTCAGATTCAAAATTTTTCTATCATTGCATTATTTTGATCGCTACCGCAACACTACATTTGAAGACTCTGACGGGCGATGCCGCAACAACAATCATGGTGTACGCCATCGCCGTGACAACCATTTTGAAGAACGCCATTGCCGCACCGTCACGACGAACGCCATCGCCGTACAACCTTCGTCCGCGCCGCAAGATTAATAATTAATAATTATAATTATTTTTATTATAATTATTAATTAAAATTTTACCAATCTTTGTCTTTTATTTTGGACTTTGTTTATGTCCCTGTTTTATTTTAATTTGGATTGCGTTTAGTCATGCTCATGTTTTATTTTAATTTCGGATTGCGTTTAGCCATGTTTGTTGGCTAGCTTATAAAAGGCTATCTTCTATTAGATTTTGAGGATTATTGAATGATAAGAATTTTGAAACCCTAAATCCTCCTCCCTCTCTCTAGTCGAACTCACTCCTTCCCCCTCTTGAAATTTCGGCCCCCCTCTCTCCCTCTCTTCCTCTCATTTTCGTTCTCCTCTACGACTCTTTCTCACATCCCTCTCTCTTTTCTCTCTTGCTTGCAACACGAAGGATCTCCTATTATTTTTTTTTCTTTCAAAGAATTCAGCCAACCAAAGTCTTCCTCTTTTAAGATTTCGTTCAAGGTGCTTGGTGCTAGTTCGTGTGGATCTTGGATCCGGCGTGAAGCGAATACGGCGGACGAGTTTCTCTCCAAACGACGCATCTCCAGTGGAACCGTTGAAGAACGATTTGGGCGAGTGCATGCTTGAGGATAATCTCATCTCAAGCGGGGTAACGAAATTTATACTCGTGAGATTTCTCTCTTGTGAACTTCTTGTGGTGGTAATTTTGGCGTGATCTTCGAATCACTTGAATAATCGTGGTTTTCTTCGATCGATTTGTGCGTTCTTCTTATCTCTTTTAATTTTCGAAGACGATTGGCGAACCTCAACTTTTTATGGGAGAGATCTACCCTTTTGAATCGTAATTTTTGGTGGATCTCTTTTGCTACAACTCAAGCTCGCTCGGACCGGGTTGGTCCTTTTAGTCGTGGAGAATTTTGGCCTATAACCATTTATTCAACCTCTAGCGGTGTGACTACCCGAACGTTAGCATCTAATTGATAAATATTGCATTGCGTGTACGTTGCGAGTAATTTTGTGCGAACATAAAATTTGGGAACGTTGAGATGGAACGCGTGCGTGTTCGTAACGATCGTGTCGGAGAGCGTAGCCTGCATCAATTTGGTATCAGAGCTAGGTTCGTGTCAATTTCTTAATTGACACATTCCTAAAATATTCTTAGAACGCCGGCACACACAATCTTCACACGATTTCGTGTTCAAAATTTCAAAATTTTTAATTTCTAGTCTGCGAATAGCGGCCTAAACAATTTATTTCTCTGCGAAAATAGAAAAAACAATTCTGGGAATTCTACATATTTTTATCTGTAAGAAAATCAAAAAAATATTTTCATAACCCTAGTTATTAGGCGGGAATAATATTAGATTTCATAAAATTTTGAGTGTTTAAAATTTCTGGTCTGCGAATAGCGGCCTTAAAATTACTATTTTTCAGCGAAAATTAAAAACAAAAATTTTTGGAAATCTGCGTACTATTTTCTACAGGAAAAAAAAAATTTTAAATTCTGGAAAGTCAAAATCAATTTTTTGAAATTCAAATTCATAATTTTGAAATTCAAAATTCAAAATTCAAATTTTTGAAATTAAAATTTTTGATTTTCACATTCAAAATTCAAATTTTTGAATTTCAAATTCAAATTTTTTAAATTTAAAATTCAAATATTTCTGGAATTTCAAAATTTTCTGGAATTTCAAAATTTTTCTCCTTATAAATTTCTCTTTTATAAATCTGTCTAGTTGAGATTCAAAAATTTTATATCATTGCATGTTCACTAGTTCTGGTCCCGAGTACACACCTACTCTTCGGGTATGGCTCATGACGTTTATGTTTCCCGTTTAGATTACTTGTATGCCAAAGTTCTGGCTAATCGCACCCCAACTTTGCCTCGTGACGTGCGACAACCAAATCGAAACCACTCGCCGGTTGATGCTTTTTGACGTGAGATGAATCAACAACTGGGGGAGATTCGGGATATGGTGGCCCAACTTTTGGCCAACCGAACCCCTCCTGTGTCTACATACCATTGAACGCAAATGTTTGATGAGTTATCTTCCTTAGACAAGGGAATCGATCAGTTGCGGAGTACATGGGCCTCCTGAAGGACATGATGGCTAGGTGCGATGTTAGGGAGATGTCTGAGGTCACCCTTTCACGGTTTCGTAAGTGGCTTAACCCCGACATTCATGGTAAACTCCTTCGTTATGAACACACAGATCTATGCACCACCTATAATGACGCGTTGGATATTGAGAAGCATCTTGCTCACAAGTCCAAGTCTCATTCTTTTCAGAAGGGCAAGTCCATCTTAGGACCTCCCCCTCCGTTATCCCTGAAAGATAAGGGTAATTTCCGGTCCACTGACTCGAACTCGGTTGTCATTACGGCTAGGGATGCCATGAGCCAGCGCGGTGAGAGTATTCCGGTTAGTGAGGTTCCTCCCATAATTTCTACACACAATGCGTTGGGAATGTCTCCTCCCGAACTACATGATATAGTTTTTGAACCTTCTGACAATACTGAGTATGTGCCCTTGACTGAGCCTACCGCTGAGGGTGATGTTGTTATTAAGGAAGAACTTAGCAATGATGAGGAGATTGGTTACCCTAGTGATATGGAAGAGGACCTCCCCTCTAATCCGATTTTAGATTTGTCTGATGATTCTGATTTGGAGGACTTACCTAGTGCATTGGAAGATTTACCCTGCGAGGAAAGGTTAACCTTGGGTGGCTTTGACATTGAGAACCCGAAAGATATTTCTTTGATGTTATCACCTTTGCCTAATGCTGATTGTGAATTAGAAATTTTGTCAGGTTCGATTTTTTCGGTCCTCCATCCTGACCCGTGGACTCGATGATGCGCTATCTCGGCACTGCTAATTAGCAGGCACAAAATGCGATACGACGGCAGTGCACCGGTCGCTCAAGTAATAAAATAGGGAGTGACTCCCCGAATATCATTCTCAAAGGACCGCAAGTTGGGTAGTATGACTTGCTCTAAACATGAAATCAGTTAAAAGGATTAATAAGTAACAACGGGGGGTTTGATTTGGTTTCCTACGCTATTGCAGAATGAAGAAAGATGCGGGTCAAAACTCCGCTTCGCACGGCGAGATGGGTGCAACGGCCGCGATGCCGTGCTTCGGAAGGCGCGTGGACGGGAAATCACTATGACGGTTGAGGGTCGCACACACCTCTTCTCAAAACATCACCACTAGCAATTGCTAGTGGCTTCACCCACAACGTAACTCAGAAAATCACTAGGAATAAGGGGCTATTCATGCCGCCACAACATCAGTGCATATGAACGAAAGCAAAAATCCATAAGATTAACTTAGCAAGTGTTCATACAACACAAAAATGAAGTATAAGCATTCAAGGTTAGAGAGGACCACAAAGAAGAAGTCACGTCTTGGGTTCACGGCCGGAATGAGAGGTTGTCGGGCTCTCTCCGGACTCGGCCCTCAGGTGGTTAGCTTGGCTCGAAGAAGGCTGTCACCGCTCCTACGATCTTCAGCGCTTCCTTGGTCTCCTTGGCGAGGAATGCTTGAGCTAATGGTGGATGAAGCTTCCTAATTCTCCCAGATGGAAGGATGGAGGTGGAAATCACCGGAAATGGCCTTGATGGTGGAGGAAATGAAGGGGAAGCCTTCAGCCCTCAAGAGCAGCGGGAAGGAAGAGATTTCCCGCTCTCTGAATCGCTCCCGGTCGTCCTCTCTCGATCTTCTTTTCGACTGCCTCAATTCCTGCTTTTTATAGCAAACAGGCTGAAAAATGGTCACGCACGGTCGAATGCATGATCGTGCGCAGACCGTGCGATATTAACGGATAAAATATGGCTTATAGAAGACGCTGCGCCGCCCGTGCGATTTGTTCGCGCACGACCAACGCCGCCCGTGCGTTCAAACGCACGGGTAAAATCCGACGCTCTGAAATCACAAAGATACAGGTCGACCGTGCGTTTTACTCACGCACGGGCGAATTCGCCCGTGCGTTAAAACGCACGAGTAAACTCCGACGCTCCATTTTCTTCCTGGACACAAACACATTACCGCACAGACCGTGCGTCAAGGAAACACACGACCGTGCGATATGCACTGAAATTACTTTTGGGGGAAAACGGGACGATCAGGTCACCTGCAAACAAGATATACCAGCTGGGAATACACGTCCAGCACAGAAATACATAAAAGAAGGGAAGGGGAGCACAATTTGCTTACCCCCAACAACAAGGAATGCAATTGCACACCGAAATAGGCTTAATAGTGCACCTAGCATGGACTAGTACATATAAATGAAAACGTGCCTAAAATGTTGTGCAAACACTAGAATATCAGCCCAAATGAGTCCAGAAATATATATATATATATATATATATATATATATATATATATATATATATATATATATATATATAAATGGGACTCATCACACCCCCAGACTTAACCATTTGCATGTCTCGGGCAAACTACTCAGCTCTCCTGTCGGAACAATTGAATGTTAGCATGAGTTTGAGCGGTAGAGAATTATGTGAAGTCGCATGCTCTCATGCGTAGAAATACATTAGAACAGAATTAAACTCAAGGTTATATCTAATTAATTCTAAAATAGTAGTTTGGAATTTACTTTACTTGGATGGTGAATCCTGGTGAATCTTTCGGTCGCGCAAAAAGTGAAAATAATGTGACTAATGAGTAAAGTATTACTCAAATCGAAGCTAGGGACAATCTCCTAAGAAATCCATCAAAGTTGGTGTCCATAGGCTTGCACGTTCGCACTCTCTCTACTGCATGAGACGACTCGTAACTAAAATCAATAGGACTTATAGGCAATTATTGGGCTTAGGTTGAGTATAGGCTAGGTAAGTAGAAGGACGATGGGAATCGCACTCAACACAACCGTCGCACTCAAGAGAATGACAATCACCACTACAACATTTTCAGTACTTACACGACACCCCCGGACTTCAACTGAACATTAGGTGCGCGTTGAGCCAAATATACAAAAAATTTGCCGAGAGAAAATTATTATTGCACAACTCTTTTATTTTCCTTTTCTTATCCTTTTTTTTCTCTTTTCGGCAAAAGAACATTGTTAAGCGCAATAAAACGACTCCTTTAGCTAAATTAAGGCTGCCATACACAACATAGATGACACCAAATGCGATAGAGAAAGAAATTTCTTTCAGCTCAACGGTTGGTGCGAACATAGGTTCAGTTGTATGGCTTTGGTTACATTATTAGTGGAGCTAAACAAGTAGGAAGAGTAGGCTCAAATGGGCTTGCAATGGTGATTACGTAGGTATGGATTTCAAAAGCACAAACGGATCAAGAGATGGCCTATATCACATTTCATGACGAGTACCTCAACACAATCGTGTCGAGAGTCGCCCAGTGCAAGTTCTAGCCACCGAAAAAGGTTGTCCTACCTTTCAACCATAGTAATAAGCTACTACTAGTCTACTACACTCGACCTATTGCTACCGTTAGATTCACCGGATTCACCACTAAAGTAAAATAAATTTCATCTACTATAACAGAAATAATTACATTATAACTCTGAATTTTATTCTACCCTAATTGAATTTCTAGGTGTGATGGGAGCACATGACTAGAGCACTACTCGAGTCAACATTTTTCTCTACTCCTCACTCAAACACTAACAATTCAATTCTTATGAGCGGGAAAGCCTCGCAGCGATACCCAATAAGCACGCGTGATCAAGTGCGCGTGAACTAGGTGCAAGTGTATGCAACAAACTATAAATCCTAACTCAGCACATTCTAGCATGTCATGCAACGTGCGTGCACGTGCACAACTCGCTCTCTCCCCCAGACTTGATTGAGAACATCTAAAATGAGCAATTCAAACATAAGTAAAAGAGGGGAAGAGTTGACCTATGCTCACAAAGGAGCATGCCAGAAATGCGGTAATCCCAAATTCTTTAAAAATAAATATCCTTCCACGCGAGAGCATAACTTCACCTACAATGTTAGCAAAACTGAAATAATAATACGCAAAAGGATTAGAAAGATAGACGGAACCGGGTGGTTCCCATGGGTTGTCTCCCAAGAAGCCCTTTTGTTTAACATCCTTTAAGGTGGACCAAATACCTGTATTAAAGCAGTTTATAAAGTCTAGGAATGAGCAAAGGTCAATAAATCCTAATTATTATTACAAGATCAAAACAAATCAGCTATAAGCTGATTTGAAGTAGTAACAGCTGATGAAAGAAAAAGGTCTGGGGACCTGGTAGTTGGGGTGGAAAATAAGTAAGATGCTCAGCCTCCAACCCCAAATCTCCTCCTTTTTCGCTCTCTTCTTCTCCTCTAGTATTATATCTTCAAAGAAAAACTGCTTGCCCCCTTGTAACCAATCCTCAAGGGGAAGCATCAATGAAGATGAGGAAACAAGATGTTCCTTCACTGTATCTTCCTCATCCCGCCAGGCTTTCAGCTCCTCCATGCATAAAGTCTAATCAACCGGAGGAGGGGCATCCTGCATCCTTGTACAAAAAGAAAGGGGGTCAGGAAATAAATTGGAAGAAAAACTAAAAGAAATCTCATCTGAGGGGACAATCCCGGCTTCATCCCCCATGGGGTGCGGCAATGAAAAACTGATGATATCATCGAAGATTTCGCTAGACTCCTCAGCGCACGCAATGGCCTCCTCTATAACTTGGACTTCCTCGCACTGGACCGAAGCAGTTGCTTCAGCACAATCAAGGCTGTCCTCCTCCATGAGAGTGGGCACCACATTGTGCAGGTCCGCAACATCCTGCAAAGTGACCACAATAAAAACATCAGCAACAGATGTAATTTCGTGCGTGGAGGGAGAGGACGTGCTTCGTAAGAGTTCGGGCTCACTCTCCATGCAAGGGAACAAATCCACGCAAAGTGGTACATGAACCGAAGAAGTATGGGGTGTCGCATCAGAAATGGAGTCAAGAGGGACACTAACGTACGTGTCTATTCCCAAGCCTTCAAAAGGCGAGCAAGAGCGAAGTCGGAACTCGCCTTTACTTATATATGCTCACATTCTTTGATTCCTTTCCACGGCACCTGTGCTAACCACTTTATGGTTTGGGAGTATGTGAACTAACCAGGGATTGAATGATGGTGGAAGTGACACGTAATCAGAGGAAGAAGCTGTGCTCGCAGAATTTGAAGATGGGACGATCCGGATATCCGGCTCATCGTCATCTGCCAATTCGTGAAGATAAGCAGCACAGTCCTTCAAGGCGTGCTCTCTACTTTTGCAAAATAGGCACTGCTTTGCCGGCTTTGCCGACACAAAAGGTGCGGCAGCCGTATAAAGGTGCGATAACGAAGGTGCAGTAGAGTAGCCAAAAGACTTATGGGCTCCGTACGGTTTCTGAACAATACCATACTCCTTGGGACACCTATCACTAGCGTGGGATGTGTCCCCACACCAACGACATCGGATGTTCAAATGTGCCCACATGATATAGAAGAAGAAAATAACATACTGAAGAAAACACAATACCTTAAAACGAATTTCCAATTAAAAACAAATCACACACGCTTGTAGTCCCCGGCAACGGCGCCAAAAACTTGATGCGCTATCTCGGCACTGCTAATTAGCAGGCACGAAACGTGATACGACGGCAGTGCACCGGTCGCTCAAGTAATAAAATAGGGAGTGACTCCCCGAATATCGTTCTCAAAGGACCGCAAGTTGGGTAGTACGACTTGCTCTAAACATGAAATCAGTTAAAAGGATTAATAAGTAACAACGGGGGGGGTTTGATTTGGTTTCCTACGCTATTGCAGAATGAAGAAAGATGCGGGTCAAAACTCCGCTTCGCACGGCGAGATGGGTGCAACGGCCGCGATGCCGTGCTTCGGAAGGCGCATGGACGGGAAATCACTATGACGGTTGAGGGTCGCACACAACTCTTCTCAAAACATCACCATTAGCAATTGCTAGTGGCTTCACCCACAACGTAACTCAGAAAATCACTAGGAACAAGGGCCAATTCATGCCACCACAACATCAGTGCATATGAACGAAAGCAAAAATCCTTAAGATTAACTTAGCAAGTGTTCGTACAACACAAAAACGAAGTATAAGCATTCAAGGTTACAGAGGACCACAAAGAAGAAGTCACGTCTTGGGTTCATGGCCGGAATGAGAGGTTGTCGGGCTCTCTCCAGACTCGACCCTCAAATGGTGAGCTTGGCTCGAAGGAGGCTGTCACCGCTCCTACGATCTTCAGCGCTTCCTTAGTCTCCTTGGCGAGGAATGCTTGAGCTAATGGTGGATGAAGCTTCCTAATGCTCCCGGATGGAAGGATGGAGGTGGAAATCACCGAAAATGGCCTTGATGGTGGAGGAGATGAAGGGGAAGCCTTCAGCCCTCAAGAGCAGCGGGAAGGAAGAGATTTCCCGCTCTCTAAATCGCTCCCAGTCGTCCTCTCTCAATCTTCTTTTCGACTGCCTCGATTCCTGCTTTTTATAGCAAACTGGCTGAAAAATGGTCACACACGGTTGAACGCACAATCGTGCGCAGACCGTGCGATATTAACGGATAAAATATGGCTTGTAGAAGACGTTGCGCCGCCCGTGCGATTTGTTCACGCACGACCAACGCCGCCCGTGCGTTCAAACGCACGGGTAAAATCCGACGCTCTGAAATCACAAAGATACAGGTCGACCGTGCGTTTTACTCACGCACGGGCGAATTCGCCCGTGCATTAAAACGCACGAGTAAAATCTGACGCTCCATTTTCTTCCCAGACACAAACGCACGACCGCACAGACTGTGCGTCATGGAAACGCACGACCGTGCGATATGCACATAAATTACTTTTGGGGGAGAACGGGACGATCAGGTCACCTGCAAACAAGATATACCAGCTGGGAATACACGCCCAACACAAAAATACATAAAAGAAGGGAAGGGGAGCACAATGTGCTTACCCCCACCAATAAGGAATGCAATTGCACACCGAAATGGGCTTAATAGTGCACCTAGCATGGACTAGTACATATAAATGAAAACGTGCCTAAAATGTGGTGCAAACACTAGAATATCAACCCAAATGAGTCCAGAAATATATATATAAATGGGACTCATCACTCGACACGCGAAATTTTTAGGACATGAAATTCTTATGCCTCGTCCTAGCCAGTTTGTTTTGACTATGTTACTAGCCCCTCCGTTGGCCATGTCCCGTCGGGCATATTTTGTTGTGTTGTTACATTTTGTGCTCGGTCTTTTCACCACCCTTCGTAGATCTGACTACGCGTCACCTTTTATGGACAATTTTTTTGAGTGCCCGTCTACAAATTTGTTGGCAGCCGCGAGCGATTATGATTCTGTGGCGCATATTTTTCTTCCAGTTGCTTACCACATTCACCTACACGTGTTTATGATTTTAGCTGACCACAAGGGTACTTGGGATTTACATTTCCTCATGCTCAGTTAGCGAATAATAATTCTAAAAATAGATCAACGGATTTATCGCTGAATGAAATCGTGCACGAATATAAGGCTCCGGTGCCACTTGATTTGATTCTTTTACCTCCATCATATAAGTCAAGTCAATTTGCACAAGACTTTGCCTCTCACGTTCATAATTTACATAAGCACATTAAGGACGCGTTAACTACACAATATGCATCTTATCAATTTCATGCTAGCGTACATAAGAGAGCATCTCACTTGAAAGTTTGCGATTTGGTTATGGAGCGTCTCATCCCTGAACGGTTGCCTTCGGGCACCATAAAAAAGTTGGCAAATCGGCGAGCGGGTTCATTTCAAATTTTAAAAAAATTAGGAGAAAATGCTTTTCTTTTGGAGTTACCCACTGATTGGGGAATCTCCCATATTTTCAATGTTTCGGATTTAACGTCATATATTTCTCCACCACTTGAATTAACCGACTGTCCGTTTGGCTCCACTACATTTTCTAATGGGTTGGGGGGTGAGCTTGTGCCTGGATCGATCTCTTCATTGGTCTCCATTGGAGGTATGTCGAATCTTGATGATGAATCTTTTTCTCCTTATTTGCCTAACGCATTTCCAAGGGTTCCACATACCATTGCTTTGTCTGACATGTGTTTGTTGATGGCCCACTCATCGGTGATGAGTGTTTTTGAGTGGGGGAGGATTGATGGCGACGATGCCCCGCCATATGTTCGTGACCGGTTTCTTGACGACGCCGACTCAGCGCATTATTTTGATCGCTGCCGCAACACTACATATGAAGACTCTGACGGACGATGCCGCAACAACAATCATGGTGTACTACATCGCCGCGACAACCATTTTGAAGAACGTCATTGTCGCACCGTCATGACGAACGCCATCGCCGTACAACCTTCATCCGCGGAGCAAGATTAATAATTAATAATTATAATTATTTTTACTATAATTATTAATTAAAATTTTACCAAGCTTTGGCTTTTATTTTGGACTTTGTTTATGTCCCTGTTTTATTTTAATTTGGATTGCGTTTAGCCATGCTCATGTTTTATTTTAATTTTTGACTGCGTTTAGCCATGTTTGTTGGCTAGCCTATAAAAGGCAATCTTGTATTAGATTTTGAGGATTATTGAATGATAAGAATTTTGAAACCCTAAAGCCTCCTCCCTCTCTCCAGCCGAACTCCCTCCTTCCCCCTCTTGAAATTTCGCACCCCCTCTCTCCCTCTCTTCCTCTCATTTTCGTTCTCCTCTACGACACTTTCTCACATCCCTCTCTCTTTTCTCTCTTGCTTGCAACACGAAGGATCTCATATCCTTTTTTTTTCTTTCAAAGAATTCGGCCAACCAATGTCTTCCTCTTTGTAGATTTCATTCAAGGTGCTTGGTGCTAGTTCGTGTGGATCTTGGATCCGACGTGAAGCGAATACGGCGGACGAGTTTCTCTCCAAACGACGCATCTCCGGTGGAACCGTTGAAGAATGCTTTGGGCGAGTGCATGCTTGAGGATAATCTCATCTCAAGCGGGGTAATGAAATTTCTACTCGTGAGGTTTGCCTCTTGTTAACTTCTTGTGGTGGTAATTTTGGCGTGATCTTCGAATCACTAGAATAATCGTGGGTTTCTTCGATCGATTTGTGCGTTCTTCTTATTTCTTTTAATTTTCGAAGAGGATTGGCGAACCTCGACTTTTGGTTGGGAGAGATCTACCCTTTTTGAATCGTAATTTTTGGTGGATCTCTTTTGGTACAACTCAAGCTCGTTCGGACCGGGTGGGTCCTTTTAGTCGGGGAGAATTTTGGCCTATAACTAGTTATTCAACCTCTAGCGGTGTGACTACCCGAACGTTAGCATCTAATTGATAAATATTGTGTTGCGTGTACGTTGCGAGTAATTTTGTGCGAACATAAAATTTGGGAACGTTGAGAGGGAACGCGTGCGTGTTCGTAGCGATCGTGTCGGAGAGCGTAGCCTGCATCAACACCTACTAATCGAGTATGGATCATGACGTTTATGTTTCCCGGTTAGACTATTTGTATGCTAAAGTTGTGGCTAATCACACCCCAACTTTGCCTACATGCCATAGGAAAACCAACCGTCCA
Organism: Dactylorhiza incarnata; assembly: GCA_033032865.1. NCBI lineage: Eukaryota > Viridiplantae > Streptophyta > Magnoliopsida > Asparagales > Orchidaceae > Dactylorhiza > Dactylorhiza incarnata. The sequence goes on along the minus strand of JAWHQI010000038.1, from coordinate 7,979,763 downwards.
TGCTCTCTTCCTCACACGAGAAACACATGCACCCACTTAAGATGGTTATGGGAATCCACAAATTTTTCGGGATTAGCTTAAGGGAATGGAATATTATTTTGAATGTCATGATTGGGATGCCCATCACAAGGTTTCCATAGCTCGGGAGAGGTTATCTGGTCAAGCCCGGGTGTTTTGGCTATGTGAAGAGCGTCGTGTGGGTAATTATCAATATGCCTGGCCGCACATGCATAGTCTTCTCACGTTTCAATTTGACCCTCCTATGAGCGAATATAGCTCTTGCACTAGAGCCACATCTGCCTATCGGAGTGACCACATTCCCTAGGTTAGATAGTTTCCCCACAACAGTAGGACTATCCATAATTTGCCATCATCCACCTCTGGGAAAAATGAACAGTTCAGGCCCTATGTTTCTGGATCGATAAGTGTTACTGCTAGGGATGTCATGAGTCCGCGTGGTGAGAGTATTCCGGATAGTGAGGGCCATACCATAATTTTTACACACAATGAGTCGGGAATGTCTCCTCCCGAACTTCCTGATATAGTTTTTGAATCTTCTGACAATACTGAGTTTGTGCCCTTGACTGAGCCTCCCGCTGAGGGCGATGTAGTTATTATGGAAGATCTTAGCGACGATGAGGAGTTTGGTTAACCTAGTGATATGGTATAGGACCTCCCCTCTGATCCAGTCTTAGAATTGTCTGATGATTCTGATTTGGAGGACGTACCTAGTGCATTGGAAGAGTTGGCTAGCGAGGGAAGGATACTTTTGGATGACTTAAATAGTGCAAAGCCGGAGGAACTTGTTTTGAGGTTGCCACCATTACAGGAAAATCAATATGACTTAAATTTTCTCCCGGGTTCGATTTATGTGATTTCACCAACCCTCCCTCCTGAACCTTTGACGCGATTAGCGGATTATAATTTTGGACACGACTAGTCTGTGGTGTTGTGTGATTCTGATGGACACTTGCCATGTGTTGCTTGGACGTCCATGGTTTTATGATCATAATGTGACAATTTATGGAAAAGCTAATATTTATGAGATAAACTTTAATGGCAAGCAAATCATTTTGAAAACTGCGCAAAGTTTGATGGAGAATAGAGAGATGGTTCGTGAATCTTTTCTTGGTGCTAATAAGACTAATTAATATGTTAGTGGAGAAAACATTCTGTTTGCCACGTTTACACATTCTCATTCACAAGATAATTAAAGACTATCTCACATGCCAACTCATTGATAACAATCCTCCAAATTGTTTTACCAGTTTTGCGCCGCCTGTACTCGTGCATGGATATAAGGCACCAATGCCACTTGACTTGATTACGCTACCCCCATCTTATAAATCAAGTCAATTTGAACAGGATTTTGTCTCTCATGTTAATCATTTACATAAGCACATTAATGAAGCGCTAACCACACAATATGCATCTTATCAATCACATGCTAACACACATAAGAGAGTCTCTCACTTGAAGGTTGGCGATTTAGTCTTGGCGCGTCTCATCCCTGAACGGTTGCCTTTGGGCACCATAAAAAAGTTGGAGAATCAGCGTGCTAGTCCATTTTGAATCTTAAAGAAATTAGGAGAGAACAGATATCTTTTGGAGTTACCCACTGATTGGGGAATTCCCTCTATTTCCAATGTTTCGGATTTAACGCCTTATGTTTCTCCACAACTTGAATTGTCTATCTGCCCATTTGGTTCCACTGAGTTTTCTAATGGGTTTGGGGGTGAACTTGTTACTGGATTGCTCTTTCCATCGATCTGCATTGGAGGTATGTCAAATGTTGATCATGAAACTTTTCTCCTTATTGTCCCAATGATGCGCAAATCTAGCACACCGCTATAGGCGGTAGCGAGACTGCGGCACGAAACGGCAGTGTTTCGATCGTTCAAGTAATATAAAATGTGGGAGTGAATCCCCAAGTATCGAATCACAAAGGAACACAGTAAGGTGGAGTTATCTATCGAGGACGGACTTGAGATTGAAGTCCTTTCAAGCGGATTGATTGCGGAAATGGGGGGTTTTGGTTTATGGAAAATAAAAGAAAATAACTACAACTACTCCTATGCAATGCTTCACCGGGAGGGATGGAAAACTACGTAGGCCTTGAACGCACTACTTTGCAAGGGCGGATGGATGAGTAGTCAAGCAGAATGGAAGAGTAGTCAAGCGGAATGGAAGAGTAGTCAAGCGGAATGAAGTGGAGGATGGAGTGGATTTGGTGTCGCACCTCATTCACACATATAAACAAGTTAATTTTATAAAAATGAAGTAGACATTACAAATCATGGTTTATAGTGCTGATATTGATTTTTCGGTTTTGAAATTTAGTGAAGATTTGAGATTTTCTCCAAAACTATATCCGATGAATGCAAGTGTACCTTATCGTCTATAGTATAGGATATTTAGGAATATCAAGGTCGTATTCCACGGGGCGCGTTGATTACTTCTACTTCGAGGAAAATCGCCATTATCTTATCGACGAAAATTTGATTGGTTTGTTTTTGCTTAACTAAAATTAAAACTAATTGCAAGCTAAATGAAAGGATTAAACGAAGACAAAAATACTTAATGCTCAACCATAGTGGAGGTGGAAAAGGAAAGAAAAATCATTGCATGAAAGAAAGAGTGCTTAAGCAAAAAGAGAATATGAAGGAAAGATAACTTAATTTTATTGAAAACCAAAATGATTACAAGCTTTAATTAAAGAGATTACAAGCTAGGAAGGAAAAGATTACAAGCTTTAACTAACTATTGCATAGAACTAATAACTAGCACATTACATGAATTAAAAAGGGAGAACATGAAATTGAAAAGCATGAGAAAGCATTGAAAAACTTCACTAACAGCTCTAGCAGCACCTCCCCCACTCCAAAATTCTGAACCCTGGACTCAAGGAGAGCCTCTGAATTTATAGAAAAAATTTTCAGATTACACGCCCTCGGTCACGGGCGTGACCTAGGGCGTGACTGCACTATTCACATCGGATCCGACAGCGGCGTGGGCTTTCTGGACGGCGCGGCGAAAAGTGACATGTCACGGGAGTGATATGTCGGGTCACGGGCGTGACTCAAGTTGACTTCTCGACTGCAGCTCCACGTCTCGACGGTGGCTCTACATGGAAGATTCTAAAATTACACGTCCCCGGTCACGGGCGTGACTTTGGGTCACGGGCGTGACCTGGGGCGTGACTTGGTGTGGACTGGTTCAAACAACGTGACATCGATTCTAGACTGATCTTCAGGTTACACGCCCTTGGTCACGGGCGTGACCGAGGGCGTGACATGCCATTTTTCCCGATTTGTCCCAAAATTATGCAAATATTGAAATTAACTAAGTTAGAATCAAAATTACAAAAAGAACTACTTATAACCTAAAATTGACATAAAAAGGAAAATTCACATTAAATATTTACAAAATTTTCTATTAAAAAGTTATAAAAATACTACTTATCAAATACCCCCATACTTGAGGTTTTGCTATTCCAGAGCAAACGTGTGAGGCATAATTTATAAGACATCCTTAAAAATTTTTAACTTAAAACTAAAATTTCATTTAACCAAAAGTTAAGTTAAGAGTAAATTCAAGGGGGAGTTAAGTCCTAAATTACGATGATGATTTAAAAAGAGGGAAAAATGTTTAGGCAAGAACTTCTCAAGAATATTAAGTAGTTTGACAAAATTTGTAGAAATTATAAAACTAAATTAAATTAAAATTATAAGAACTCTATCTTAAAAGAATTTTAAGGAAAAGTAAATTGCTAAATATTGCTCTCTCCATAATTTTCAACTAAAACTAGAATAATGATAATTGGCTAAGGGGGATTTCATAAAATTTGGCATTAGAAGAGAAATTTTTGAATGGAGGAAATGGAATTTATCATGAAATTTCCTTTTTTTTTCTTTTTTTTTTCTCTTCTAATAAAAGCCCAAAATGTATATGGTTTAGGAGTAATGAATTTTATCCTCTTACTCCATGCCATATAATCTTTTCAAATATTTTGGGTGCATATATTTTAGGGAATAATGAATTTTATCCTCTTATTCCCATGACATATGATCTTTTAAAGTTCATTTTTTTTATGCCACAAAGGGGGTAAGGAAGGGAAAAAAAATCTAGCTAGCTTTAAATTATATTGAGAGCAAATTCTAATAACATTAAATTTCTTAAGATCTAAAAAGTTAGAAGAAAATATAATTGAAATCTAAAGAGGTTTAGGAAATTCACTACAAAATGAAGCCATTTAAAAATAAAAAGAGAAGTCATGCTAACAAAATTCTCTAATCAATTTAAAATCATAAGATGATTTTTAAATCAAGATTACCTCAAATTTAAAATTAACAAACTATGATAAGCAAAATTTTAGCTAATTAAAAACTTAAACATGCTTATAAACATTCTCAACTAGATTTCTAAGAAATCACAAAAACAACAAGGAGGGATATAAGAATTTTTGGAATTTTTGATATTATCTTTTTTTTTTTAATTTTTCTCATTAAAAACTATTTACAAAGAAAGGAAACTAGCTTTAAAACTTAACAATTTTTGTTAAGTCTTGGACTTCCCAAGGGCTACCCGGTGAAGGGTTCGCAAGGTACTAGGAGGTGTGATGGGATGAAATCCCAAACGTCCCTTTCCAAGATTTAAATTTTCGATTTTCTAATTTTTTTTTTGAGTTTTTGGATTTTACAAGTGCTTAAATAAAGGAAAACATAGAAACAAAATTAAAATTTTCTTTTTGTTGTTTTTTTTTTCTTTTCATTTTTTTTTGAAAATTTTCTTTTTAAAATTATTTACAAATATTTACAAAGGGCTATTTACACCACCATACTTAAAGTTAAACATTGTCCCCAATATTTAAAAATAAGTATGAAGTAAGAAAAGGTAAAAAGAAATGCAAAAACGAAAGAAGAGAAGGAAAAAGGGCTTCCCTGATTATTTTTGAAGCTTTTATGGGGAAGCCGCGATTACCTGCAAAAGTTGTTAAAGAAGAAAAGAAAAGACAAGAGAAAATAACAAAAGATAACTTTGGGGTGCCTCCCAAAAGCGCTTTGTTTAAGGTCGCGTAGCTTGACCCACTTGCCGATCATATTATAGGTTGAAATACAATCGAATCACTCTTTTCATTAGTTAACTCTCCCGGAAGATATAATTTAAGGCAGTGGCCGTTTACTTTGAAGGTACCTTTTTCTGGGTGGGAAATTAAAATTGTCCCATAGGGCCAAACCTCTTTAACAATAAAGGGTCCGGACCATCGGGATTTATTTTTTCAGGAAAAAGGCGAAGGCGGGAATTATAAAGGAGGACGAGATCGCCCGGCGAAAAAGTTTTTGGAAATTTTATATGCTTATCGTGATAAAACTTTGTTCGCTCCTTATATAATTTATTGCTCTCATGAGCATTCGCTCGCCACTCATCTAATTCGTTCATTTGGAATTTTCTTTGTTCTCCCGCTAGAGTGGAATCGAGGTTTAAAAATTTAAGCGCCAAAAATGCGCGGTGTTCTAATTCGACTGGAAGGTGGCAAGCCTTGCCATAAACCATTCGATGCGGTGTACAACCGATAGCGGTCTTGTACGCCGTTCGATAGGCCCATAGCGCGTCATCGAGCTTTATTGCCCAATCCTTCCGATTGAAAGAAAATGTTTTTTCTAAAATCTGTTTTAATTCTCGATTAACAACTTCGACTTGGCCGCTCGTTTGTGGGTGATATGCGGTGGATAATTTGTGAGTGACACCATATTTCGCTAAAATTTTTGTAAATTGAGTATTGCAAAAATGGGTGCCCCGATCGCTCACAATAGCGCGCGACGTGCCAAATTGAGAAAATAATTTTTTTAAGAAATTAACGACGACTCGCGCATCGTTGGTGGGGAGAGCTTGCGCTTCCGCCCACCTTGATACGTAGTCGACCGCCACTAGAATATATTTATTTGAAAAAGATGGAGGGAGAGGACCAACAAAATCGATACCCCAAAGGTCAAAAATTTCGCATTCTAAGAAAATGTTTTGGGGCATCTCATCCCGGCGAGAGATGTTCCCCGACCGCTGGCAGCTGTCGCAAGTACTCACAAGGGTGTGAGCATCTTTGATGAGCGAGGGCCAATAAAAGCCCGCCTCCAGCGCCTTCCTCGCGGTTCGGTTTGAATGATAATGACCTCCGGTGGGTCCCTCATGACAATGACGTAAAATTTTAAGACCTTCCTCACTCGAGACGCATCGTCTTACTACCTGGTCTGCGCATACACGGAATAAAAAGGGGTCCTCCCAAAAGTAATTCTTTAAATCAGAAAAGAATTTCTTCTTTTGCTGACTCGAGAATTCTTTTGGCAGGAACCGGGCTACCAAATAGTTAGCCAGATCTGCAAACCAGGGGGTAGACGATGAATTAATATTTTCGAGAGCAAGGAGGCGCTCTTCGGGAAATTTATCATTAATGTCAGATTCTATTAATACGTCCGAGGCGGGGTTTTCTAAACGGGAGAGATGATCGGCCGCCAAGTTTTCGGCTCCCCTTTTGTCCCGGATCTCTAAGTCAAACTCCTGCAAGAGGAGGATCCATCTCAAAAGACGAGGCTTGGCGTCCGATTTGCTTAAAAGATATCTAAGTGCGGAGTGATCCGTGAAGACGATGACTTTCGAGAGGGTGATATACGACCTAAACTTATCGAAGGCGAAAACGATTGCTAGAAGTTCCTTCTCGGTCGTGGTGTAATTTGCTTGTGCCGACGTGAGTTTTTTGCTCGCATAATAGATCGGGTGGAAATATTTACTCACCCGTTGGCCTAAAACGGCACCAACCGCAATATCACTCGCGTCGCACATGATCTCAAAAGGGAGCGACCAATCTGGGGCGACTAGAATCGGGGAGTTTATAAGTTTCTCTTTGATAAGTTGAAAAGCTAAATGACATTCATCGCTAAAAAGAAAAGATGAATCTTTCTCGAGAAGATGGGTTAACGGCTTTGTAATTTTTGAAAAATTTTGTATAAAGCGCCGATAGAACCCCGCGTGGCCTAGGAAACTCCTAATAGCTTTTACGTTTGTGGGAGGGGGGAGTTTTTCAATTACTTCAATCTTGGCCCTATCGACCTCGATCCCCTTGCCCGAAATTTTATGGCCAAGGACTAGTCCTTCCTTGACCATAAAATGGCATTTTTCCCAATTAAGCGCTAAATTCGTTTCCTCACATCGCTGCAACACGCGCTCGAGATTTTTTAAACAGTTTTCAAATGAACTCCCGTACACGGAAAAATCGTCCATAAATACTTCCATCACCTCCTCCACTAACTCGTCAAAAATTGGCAGCATACAACTTTGGAATGTAGCTGGCGCGTTACAAAGACCGAATGGCATCCTTCGATAAGCGAAGGTGCCAAAGGGACAAGTGAAAGTGGTTTTCTCTTGGTCGTCGGGCGAAATCAGAATTTGGAAGTATCCCGACAAACCATCGAGAAAACAGTAGTAGGAGTGACCCGAAAGGCGTTCTAAAATTTGGTCGATAAATGGTAGAGGGAAGTGATCCTTACGGGTGGCATCATTTAATTTCCGATAGTCGATGCACATCCGCCAACCCGTAACAGTACGGGTTGGGATCAATTCGTTATTTTCGTTCGCAACTACCGTGACACCACCTTTCTTTGGCACGACTTGTAATGGGCTAACCCAAGTACTGTCCGATATCGGGTAGATGATTCCCGCGTCTAGAAGTTTTATAACTTCGGTCTTAATGACTTCTTTCCTGTTAGGGTTTAGCCGTCGTTGAGGCTGGACTGAATTTCGGGAATTATCTTCGAGAAATATTTTATGAGTGCAGAAAGATGGGTTTATACCCTTAATGTTCGATAATTGCCACGCAATTGCGTGGCGGTGCTTTCTTAAGACTATAGTCAACTCAGAAATTTCTGAGTTGCTAAGATCGGATGAAATGATGACGGGTAGCTTAGACTCTTTTTCCAAAAACAAGTATTTAAGGTGAGGGGGGAGTTGTTTCAACTCCAATACGGGTGGTTCTTCATAAGAAGTATTGATTTTTAATTTTTCTAAAAATAATGGTTCGGGTGGTGTGGGGTGAGAAACTTCTTATTCATCACAAAAGAGCTCTACGGGCTCGGAATCACTACTCGCCGATGAAACTAACTCGAGGGATGAATCAAACTCACAACACTCTTCTAAGTAAAAAACATGAATCGTCATTTTCTAGCGTGTTCGCATCGAGGAATTTATGCCAAAAGTAACTTCATCGTCTCCAACCCGTAGGAGGAGCTTTCCGTTACTTACGTCGATAATAGCGCGGGAGGTGGCAAGGAAGGGGCGGCCGAGTATGAGGGGTACTTCGGCATCCTCTTCGATGTCAAGAATGACAAAATCCACCGGGAAGATGAATTTGTCAACCTTGACGAGCACGTCCTCCACTATTCCTATCAGATATTTTAAAGAACGATCTGCTAATTGGATACTCATTCGAGTGGGCCTTGGATTTCCTAGACCTAGCTTTTTAAACAAAGAAAACGACATAAGGTTGATGCTTACTCCAAGATCCGCTAAGGCGTGTTTTACTAACGAATTGCGAAATAGACATGGGATGGAAAACCGTCCCGGGTCATTTGCTTTTTTCGGCAATTTGTTGAGTACAACCGCGGAGCATTCTGCGTTTAAAGAAATATGCGAAATATCTTCTAACTTTTTCTTATTGGAGAGCAACTCCTTAAGATATTTCGCATATTTAGGCATTTGTGAGATAGCCTCGCAGAAAGGTACATTAATATGGATTTGTTTTAAAACATCTAAAAACTTTTTATAATTTTTTTCGGCGCTTTCATTTTTAAATTTTGATGGATACGGAATATTAGAAGTAGGAGCGCGCGGATTTAAAATAGAAGTGTGCGGAGCTATCGTAGCGGGCAAATTCGAAGATGAATTAAAAGTAGGAGGAGGAGGAGAGGAAACTACCTTGGGTTCGTCCTGTTTTTGAACCACCTCCTTCCCGCTTCGGAGTGTAATCGCGTGCGCGCTCTCCTTTGGATTTTGCTCGGTGTTCCCCGGTAGTGCTCCTTGTTGACGCTCAGAAATCATCTTTGCGAGTTTGCCCACTTGATTCTCTAAATTTTTGATCGATCTGGTAAGGTTCCGGATGTTTGTTTCATTTTAGCAACATATTTTGCAAAAACCTCTTCAATCGGAGAGAGCTTTTGCTGTTGCGGTGGAAAACTGGGTGGATTATAATTTTGAGAAATCAAATTTGGAGGCGGAGTTAAGTTAAGAAGTTGATTAGGGGGAGGTTGATTTAAATTCATAGGACGCTGAGCATTTCCTTGGTTGCTCCATGAGAAATTCGGATGATTCCTATAACCCGCATTGTATGTGTTGTTATATGGAGCGGTGTTGGGGTTATAGGAAGGCCGAGGCGGATTTCCCATGTAGTCAACATGTTCTTCAATTAAAACGTTATTAGCCCAAGGAGGAGTGGCGGAGTAAGCAGACATCTCCGCCACTTGCTTTGTTAAGCGCTCAACTTGTAAAGCCAAATTTGCGTTTGCGTCTATTTCAAAAATTTCGGCCGGCGTATTAGGCCGCGCTCGGGGCATGTTCCATTGATACACATTTGTGGCCATCTCTTCGAAAATCTCTTGAGCGGCGATCGGGGTTTTGTTATTTAATGTCCCCCCGGCGGCTACATCAATCATTTGCCTCGTTTGGAGATTTAAGCCATTATAAAATATTTGCACTTGTTGCCAAGTGGCAAGTGCGTGGTGAGGGCATCGACGCAAAAGCTCCTTGAAGCGCTCCCATGTGTCATAGAGAGTCTCCGAGTCGATTTGCATGAATGACGCAATATCCGTGCGCAATTTAGCGGTCTTTGAAGGCGGGAAATATTTATTAAGAAATTTTTCCGCCATTTCGGCCCATGTAGTGATGGATCCCCTAGGTAGGGAGCCCAGCCACTGCTTGGCCTTAGACCGCAAAGAAAATGGAAAAAGACGTAGTCGAATGGCGTCATCGGTGACACCATTGATCTTAAAAGTGTCGCAAATTTCAAGAAAGTAAGAGATATGTGAATTTGGATCCTCGTCCGGTTGACCATCAAAGGTCACCGATTGTTGCACCATGTGTATGATGCTGGACTTGATCTCAAAATTATTGTTCGCCACCGTGGGGCGAACAATACTCGATTGTGTGCCTTCCAAATTCAGCCGCGCATAATAGGACATGGTCCGTTGCGCGTCCTCATTAGGATTTGGCTCGTTAAGATTAGGAGGACTAAGATTATGAGCCATATTTGCTGCGTTAGTGTCCCCGATCGACTCTTCAGATTCTACTTGATTTCCCTGATCACGAGAACGGTGGTGCCTCAAGAGGGTTCGCTCGATCTCCGGATCAAAAGGAAGAATCGAAGTGCTACCTCGGGTCATACACTAAAAAGAGAAGAAGGGAAGAGGATAAACTGAAATAAATTTTTTTTTCTTTTTGAAATTTAGAAAAAGGAAAATAAAATAAAAAGAAACATGATAAAATTAATAGCTATCCTCTTTTCAAAATATCTACGCAAAATCCCCGGCAACGGCGCCAAAAACTTGATATTGATTTTTCGGTTTTGAAATTTAGTGAAGATTTGAGATTTTCTCCAAAACTATATCCGATGAAGGCAAGTGTACCTTATCGTCTATAGTATAGGATATTTAGGAATAGCAAGGTCGTATTCCACGGGGCGAGTTGATTACTTCTACTTCGAGGAAAATCACCATTATCTTATCGACGGAAATTTGATTGGTTTGTTTTTGCTTAACTAAAATTAAAACTAATTGCAAGCTAAATGAAAGGATTAAACGAAGACAAAAATACTTAATGCTCAACCATAGTGGAGGGGGAAAAGGAAAGAAAAATCATTGCATGAAAGAAAGAGTGCTTAAGGAAAAAGAGAACATGAAGGAAAGAGAACTTAATTTTATTGAAAACCAAAATGATTACAAGCTTTAATTAAAGAGATTACAAGCTAGGAAGGAAAAGATTACAAGCTTTAACTAACTATTGCATAGAACTAAGAACTAGCACATTACATGAATTAAAAATGAAGAACATGAAATTGAAAAGCATGAGAAAGCATTGAAAAACTTCACTAACAGCTCTAGCAGCACCTCCCCCACTCCAAAATTCTGAACCCTGGACTCAAGGAGAGCCTCTGAATTTATAGAAAAAAATTTCAGATTACACGCCCTCGGTCACGGGCGTGACTTAGGGCGTGACTGCACTATTCACATCGGATCCGACAGCGGCGTGGGCTTTCTGGACGGCGCGGCAAAAAGTGACATGTCACGGGCATGACGTGTCGGGTCACGGGCGTGACTCAAGTTGACTTCTCGACTGCAGCTCTACGTCTCGACGGCGGCTCTACGTGGAAGATTCTAAGATTACACGCCCCCCGTCACGGGCGTGACTTTGGGTCACGGGCGTGACCTGGGGAGTGACTTGGTGTGGACTGGTTCAAACAGCGTGGCATCGATTCTGGACTGATCTTCAGGATACACGCCCTTGGTCATGGGCGTGACCGAGGGCGTGACATGCCATTTTTCCCGATTTGTCCCAAAATTCTGCAAATATTGAAATTAAGCTAAGTTAGAATCAAAATTACAAAAAGAACTACTTAACCTAAAATTGACATAAAAAGGAAAATTCACATTAAATATTTACAAAATTTTCTATTAAAAAGTTATAAAAATACTACTTATCAAGTGCACATCATCAAAGTATAGAGAATCTAGTTACATTCATCAAAACAAAGAGGGGGAAAGCAAATGAATCGACCCAATCTGATGCCTTGTTGAAGATTCGCGGTTGGAATCGCTGGGTTGTCAATCCGCATCCAAGCTCGGTCCTCAACTGCGTCCGGGGTAGAGAAGGCTGTCACTACCTTCCAATGGCCCGTCTTCTTCGTGTCACGATCTGGCCACAAGACCAAAGCATCCTTCTCCTTGGATGATGATGGATGTAGGGCTAGATACCTCTCCTTGGAAGCTCTTGGATGATGGAGGCGGCCTAGGGCAAAGCCCTCATGGAAGGGTGGAAGAAAACGGAGTTGGAGCTCTCCTTGCGGTGGAAATGGCGGAATAGAATCGGCCCCCTGAAAACCTAAAAATCGCAGCTTAAATAGAAAGAGTGCAGAATTTTGTTCATGCACGACCGTGCATTTTAGAAACGCACGATCGTGCGTGAACAAAATAAAACATAATTTTTGTAGACAAAAACAGGAGATCGTGCAATATTACTCACGCACGGTTAAAACAGACCGTACGTAAAAACGCACGACCAAATTCAGAATGCCACTTTGGGCCATAGATGAGAGCGCACGATCGCAGTCGACCGTGCATCAAGAAAATGCATGACCATGTGATTCATGCAGACATGAAATCTGGGCAAAATGGATGTTCTACCCACCTGCACAGCACCAAACAGTAATCACACAGCTGGGAATACCCTTCCAGCTCAATCCAAATACAGAAAAAGGGTTGGGGAGCACCATGTGCTTACCCCCAACAAACATAGCGCGCAATTGCACACCAAAATGGGACCAAAGAGTGCACTTTGTGAAGAAATGTGTTCAAGTGAAATATAAGCAATAAAGGACTAAAAGTGAAGTTCATGTGAGTGAAAACTAGCCCAGATGAGTCCATAAAAGTGTATATAAATGGGACTCATCGCACCCCCAGACTTACCTGTTTGCGCGTCACGAGCAAACAAATCCCTCAAGCGGATGAGAAAATACATTGCTGGCATAGAAATTGCAAGGGTGGAGTACCATGCGAAGTCGCAAGCTCACGCTCAAAAAAATTCAGTAAAAGAAATATTTAATTATGCATAAAAGTTTACATTTTTCTAAGAGCGTATCTATATATTATTATTACTCAGAATCTGAACCGTGGTGAGTCATCTGGTCACGCGTAGGAAGAAAGTAAACCAATCGCTAAGGTGAGAATGGCTAAAGATCGGGGCTCGAGACAACCTCCAAAGAAATCCATCAATGTCGGTGACCATAAGCTTGCCCATTCGCACTCTCTCCACGGCACTAGTTTGATTCAATGCACGAATCAGTAGGACTTTAGGTATAAGACATGGCTTGGGTTTCGGTAGGATATACAATGATAAACATGAAGGCTTACGCACGAAACCCAATTGAGTTACTGCAACAAAGCTAACCAAGCTGCCACAATACGCGCGGGTGCACCACACCGCCAGACTTGAACTTGAAAATTAGGGTGTGTGCACCGCCTACTCCAAAAATATATCTCACAAAGATTTTCAATTAGGCTCATTTCTTTTTTCATTTTTCTTTTCTTTTTCTCTTCTTTTATTTTTTTTTTTTTTCTTTTTAACTATTTTCAGCACAAATTCAAAATAAGTACATCCACATTTCCAAATTAACATTACCACATCAACACCTCCCCCCCCCCCCCCCCCCCAAATAAATGTGAAAACAACTAAAGATCAGATTTGGGCATGCGACGAGGATCGACTTTTTGGCTTTGGTGAGAAAGGGGTGGAGTTGAATCAAAAGACGGGGTAGGCACAAAAGGGGCCAGCAAGGAATAAATGATAGGAATGGTACACAAAGCTCAACCTGGCCAAAATGATGGCCTACGCCATGCTCACGCTCTAAACTAACCTATGCCAATGCTTCAAGAGTCGCTTGGGGCAAGTTATTAGCCACCGAGAAATACAATCCTTCCTCCCGACTCGAGCAATAAGAATCTAGCAAACATCTACACACATCCCTACGCTACCGTTTGATTCACACCGGATTTACCACTTCTGAGTAGAATAAACAATATTTACGCAAATAGAAAAAAATTAAACTATAAGCATAAGGAAAAATTAATTCTACACGAATTTCAATGCGAGACGCAAGCACTCGACTAGGAGCACTATGGGAGTCAAGATTTTACTCCGTCTCACAATCCTAAGCCAGCACAAAGATTTTCACAATCACACAAAAGAAACGAGTTGAACTCGTAACGCGCCTACGGCTAAGTACACGCTCATGTGGGTGTTGTGGCGTGCGATGAAAATGAACATATAATATAACTGAAAATAAAATACTTCTAGCATGCTATGCAAAAGTGCACGTGAGTGGGCACACAAAAAGTCTCTCCCCTGGACTTAAACTAGACAATACACACAATATATAGCTATGAAATTCAGAAAAGAGCTAGGGGAAGAGAGTACCCAATGCTCAACAAATGAGCATACCAGAAGACGCTTGAAATCTAAGACAAAGCTGTAACATCCCCAACCAGAAAAAGAACCTGCATGGGTGAGCTCCGCAAAAACAAAAGAAAATATGCAAACTAAAATAAAGTAAAACTAACTAAACAAACTAGATAAACTAACATTGTAAGAAATGTAAGATAACTACTGGGGTTATTGTCCTCCCAACATGACTTATTCAAATTTAAAACAGTTCTAGTTAATGGGTGTATGGAAAATGAAATGAGCAGGTAACTATTCTAATATGTGTGTCGGTAACGGGTACCGATACGGCGACAGAACAGTCACGCCTCTACCCGAATAAATATAAAACCTGCCCATCACAGGTAGAGGAAAAAGAAAGTAAGAAGTGGAGGAGGAGTCCTCCTCACTATTCTCACCAAAAACATCCTTGCCCAGCAAGGTGTCATCTTCAGGGAGGCGGCAGCAAGAGAAGGCAATGAATGAGGCTTCCTCTATGGAGGAGGGATCAACCTCCTCACATGAGAGGATACGCTCATCATTGACTTGAGCAAAATGCTCCAAGTCCTCCTGGCGTACCTATGAAGACTCAACCTGCACAGGCTTAGATGAAGAAGGGGGGGTTAGGAAATAAAAGAGAAGAATGACTTAAATAATCAATAATCGGGGGAGTGGTCCCAGTCTCCCTCCCGATTGGTTGAAGCAAAAGGATACTGTCAGCATCGTCTACAATGCTGCAGGGATCAGTAGGATCATCTGTGGCCTCACCCACAATTTAGATTTCCTCCACCGGTGCTAAGGTAGAATCCTCGTCACCCTGGAAAATATCCTCCTCCATAGGAATAGGCACAACACCTAAATCCCCTCCTCATCCTGCGAAACATCCTCAATAATGTCGTCAGATACAAATGTAGTAGAATGCACAATAGGGGACGGAATGGTGCTTGGATAAAAGTCAAGAACCGATTGTTCACAAAGAATCTAATCCATACACGGTGATATATGCACAAGGGAGATGGGCTCAGCCATGTCAGAGCCTAGATCGGCCACAAATCTGATGAGCGTGTCTGCATCATTCCCTTCAAAGCTTGAAGTGATACATCAACGTTATCAGAGGGGGAATGTGTGCTGTCAGAGTTAGGAGTCGGGAAGATCCGGATATCCGGCTAGTCATCCTCGTCCAATTGGCGAAGAAATGCAGCACAATCCTTCAAGGCATAATCCATGCTCCGAAAAAACAAGCACTGTTTTGTTTTTTTCTTCGACTCAAATTGGACCGGAGATGAATGCAAAAAGGGCATGTGCGGAGCGGAAGAGTAGCCATAGGACTTACGCGCACCATATGGAGTACCAGACGAAGTCGGTGCTCCATATACTGGGCCTTGAGTGTTAGGGCTACTATCTCCCTTTGGAGATCTATCACTAGCATGAGATATATCTCTGCACAAATGACAACGAATATTAAATGAAGCCCACATTGTGTGAAGATAACTAGATTCAAAAGGAAAACACTATTGTGCAAAATACTACACCTAACAATAATTTACTAAGTAACATATGTAAAACAAGAAAATGGAATAAAAAGAACTGAAATAAATAAAAGAAAAGGATGCAATATACAAATGGAAGGGCTTCTCTCTCAGATTCTCCCTCTCCAGAAAACTCACACGTCTGTGTTCCCTGGCAACGGCGCCAAAAACTTGATGCGCAAATCTAGACACCGCTATAGGCGGTAGCGAGAGTGCGACATGAAACGGCAGTGTACCGATCGTTCAATTAATATAAAATGTGGGAGTGAATCCCCAAGTATCGAATCACAAAGGAACACAGTAAGGTGGAGTTATCTATCGAGGACGGACTTGAGATTGAAGTCCTTTCAAGCGGATGGATTGCGGAAATGGGGGTTTTGGTTTATGGAAAATAAAAGAAAATCACTACAACTACTCCTATGCAATGCTGTTATGCAATGCTTCGCCAGGCGGGATGGAAAACTATGTAGGCCTTGAACGCACTACTTCGCAAGGGCGGATGGACGAGTAGTCAAGCGGAATGGAAGAGTAGTCAAGCGAAATGAAGTGGAGGATGGAGTGGATTTGGTGGCGCACCTCATTCACACATATAAACAAGTTAATTTCATAAAAATGAAATAGACATTACAAATCATGGTTTATAGTGCACATCATCAAAGTATAGAGAATATAGTTACATTCATCAAAACAAAGAGGGGGAAAGCAAAGGAATCGACCCAATCCGAAGCCTTGTTGAAGATTCGCGGTTGGAATCGCTGGGTTGTCAATCCGCGTCCAATCTCGGTCCTCAACTGCGTCTGGGGTAAAGAAGGCTGTCACTACCTTCCAATGGCCCGTCTTCTTCGTGTCACGATCCTTCCACAAGACCAAAGCTTCCTTCTCCTTAGATGATGATGGATGTAGGGCTAGATCCCTCTCCTTGGAAGCTCTTGGATGATGGAGGCAGCCTAGGGCAAAGCCCTCATAGAAGGGTGGAAGAAAACGGAGCTGGAGCTCTCCTTGCGGTGGAAATGGAGGAATAGAATCGACCCCCTGAAAACTTAAAAATCGCAGCTTAAATAGAAAGAGTGCAGAATTTTGTTGATGCACGACCGTGCATTTTAGAAACGCATGACCGTGCGTGAACAAAATAAAACATCATTATTTTAGACAAAAAAAAGGAGATCGTGCGATTTTACTCACGCACGGTCAGAACAGACCGTGTGTAAAGGTTTGCACGACCAAATTTAGAATGCTTCCTCTGGCCATAGATGAGAGCGCACGATCTCAGCCGACCGTGCGTCAAGAAAACGCACGACCGTGCGATTCATGCAGACATGAAATCTGGGCAAAATGGACGTTCTACCCACCTGCATAGCACCAAAAAACAATCACACAGCTGGGAATACCCTTCTAGCTCAATCCAAATACAAAAAAAGGGTTGGGGAGCACCATGTGCTTACCCCCAACAAACATAGCGCGCAATTGCACACCAAAACGGGACCAAAGAGTGCACTTTGTGAAGAAATGTGTTCAAGTGAAATATAAGCAATAAAGGACAAAAAGTGAAGTGCATGTGAGTGAAAACTAGCCCAGATGAGTCCATAAAAGTGTATATAAATGGGACTCATCACACCCCCAGACTTACCTGTTTGCGCGTCCCGAGCAAACAAATCCCTCAAGCGTATGAGAAAATACAAAGCTGGCATAGAAATTGCAAGGGTGGAGTACCATGCGAAGTCGCAAGCTCACGCTCATAAAATTCAGTAGAAGAAATATTTAATTATGCATAAAAGTTTATATTTTTCTAAGAGAGTATCAATATATTATTATTACTCAGAATCTGAATCGTGGTGAATCATCCGGTCATGCGTAGGAAGAAAGTAAACCAATCTCTAAGGTAGCATGGATAAAGATCGGGGCTCAGGCCAACCTCCAAAAAAATCCATCGATGTCGGTGACCATAAGCTTGCCCGTTCGCACTCTCTCCACGACACTAGTTTTGATTCAATGCACGAATCAGTAGGACTTTAGGTATAAGACAGGGCTTGAGTTTCGGTAGGATATACAATGATAAACATGAAGGCTTACGCACGAAACCCAATTGAGTTACTGCAACAAAGCTAACCAAGTTGCCACAAAACGCGCGGGTGCACCACACCCACCAGACTTGAACTTGAAAACATGGGTGTATGCACCGCCTACTCCCAAAATATATCTCACAAAGATTTTCAATTAGGCTCATTTCTTTTTTCATTTTTTTTTCTTTTTCTCTTCTTTTCATTTTTTTCTTTTTAACTATTTTCAGCACAAATTCAAAAGAAGTACATCCACATTTCCAAATTAACATTACCACATCAACAACCCCCCAAAATAAATGTGAAAATAGCTAAAGATCAGCTTTGGGCATGCGACGAGGATCAACTTTTTGGCTTTGGTGAGAAAGCGGTGGAGCTGAATCAAAAGACGGGGTAGACACAAAAGGGGCTAGCAAGGCATAAATGATAGGAATGGTACACAAAGCTCAACCTGGCCAAAATGATGGCCTACGTCATGCTCACACACTGAACTAACCTATGCCAATGCTTCAAGAGTCGCTTGGGGAAAGTTATTAGCCACCGAGAAAGACAATCCTTCCTCCCAACTCGAGCAATACGAATCTAGCAAACGTCTACACTCATCCCTATGCTACTGTTTGATTCACACCGGATTTACCACTTCTGAGTAGAATAAATAATATTTACGCAAATAGAAAAATATAAAACTATAAGCATAAGGAAAAATTAATTCTACACAAATTTCTACGCGAGACGCAAGCACTCGACTAGGAGCACTATGGGAGTCAACATTTTACTCCGTCTCACAATCCTAAGCCAGCACAAAGATTTTCACAATCACACAAAAGAAACGAGTTGAACTCGTAACGCGCCTACGGCTAAGTACACGCTCATGTGGGTGCTGTTGCGTGTGATGAAAATGAACTTATAATATAACTGAAAATAAAATACTTCTAGCAGGCTATGCAAAAGTGCACGTGAGTAAGCACTCAAAACTTCTCTCACCTGGACTTAAACTAGACAATACACACAATATATAGCTATGAAATTCATAAAAGAGCTAGGTGAAGAGAGTACCCAATGCTCAGCAAATGAGCATACCAGAAGACGCTTGAAATCCAAGACAAAGCTGCAACATCCCCAACCAGAGAAAGAACCTGTATGGGTGAGCTCTGCAAAAACAAAAGAAAATATACAAACTAAAATAAAGTAAAACTAACTAAACAAACTAGATAAACTAACATTGCAAGAAAGGCAAGATAACTACTGGGGTTATTGTCCTCCCAGCATGACTTATTCAAATTTAAAACAGTTCTAGCTAATGGGTGTATGAAAAATGAAATGAACAGGTAACTATTCTAATATGTGTGTCAGTAACGGGTACCGATACGGCGATAGAACAGTCACGCCTCTACCCGAATAAAGATAAAACCTGCCCATCATAGGTAGAGGGAAAATAAAGTAAGAAGTGGAGGAGGAGTCCTCCTCACTATTCTCACCAAAAACATCCTTGCCCAGCAAGGTGTCATCTTCAGGGAGGCGGCAGGAAGAGAAGGCAATAAATGAGGCTTCCTCTATGGAGGAGGTATCAACCTCCTCACATGATAGGATACACTCATCATTGACTTGAGCAAAATGCTCCAAGTCCTCATGGAGTACCTGTGAAGACTCAACCTGCACAGGCTCAGATGAAGAAGGGGGGTTAGGAAATAAAAGAGAAGAATGACTTAAATAATCAATAATCTGGGGAGTGGTCCCGGTCTTACTCCCGATATGTTGGAGCAAAAGGATACTGTCGGCATCGTCTACAATGCAGCAGGGATCAGTAAGAACATCTGTGGCTCCTCCACAATTTGGATTTCCTCCACCGGTGCTAAGGTAGAATCCTCATCACCCTGGAAAATATCCTCCTCCATAGGAATAGGCACAACACATAAATCACCTGCCTCATCCTGCGAAACATCCTCAATAATGTCGTCAAAGACAAATGTAGTAGAATGCACAATAGGGGGAGGAATGGTGCTTTGATAAAAGTCAAGCACCGATTCTTCACAAAGATTCGAATCCGTACACGGTGATATATGCACAGGGGAGATGGGCTCAGCCATGTTAGAGCCTAGATCGGCAACAACTCTGATGAGCGTGCCTGCATCATTCCCTTCAAAGCTTGAAGGTGATACATCAACGTTATCAGAGGTGGAAGGTGTGCTGTCAGAGTTAGGAGTCGGGATGATCCGGATATCTGGCTCGTCATCCTCATCCAATTGGCGAAGAAATGCAGCACAATCCTTCAAGGCATGATCCATGCTCCGAAAAAACAAGCACTGTTTTGCATTTTTCTTCGGCTCAAATTGGATCGGAGATGAATGCAAAAAGGGCATGTGCGGAGCGGAAGAGTAGCCATAGGACTTAGGCACACCATATGGAGTACCAGACGAAGTCGGTGCTCCATATACTGGCCTTGAGTGCTAGGGCTACTATCTCCCTTTGGACATCAATCACTAGCATGAGATATATCTCCGCACAAACGGCAACGAATATTAAATGAAGCCCACATTATGTGAAGATAACTAGATTGAAAAGGAAAACACTATTGTGCAAAATACTACACCTAACAATAATTTACTAAGCAACCTATGTAAATCAAGAAAATGGAATAAAAAGAACTGAAATAAATAAAAGAAAAGGATGCAATATACAAATGGAAGGGCTTCTCTCTCAGATTCTCCCTCTCCAGAAAACTCACACGTCTGTGTTCCCCGGCAATGGCGCCAAAAACTTGATGCTTAAATCTAGCACACCGCTATAGGCGGTAGCGAGACAGCGACACGAAATGGCAGTGTACCGATCGTTCAAGTAATATAAAATGTGGGAGTGAATCCTCAAGTATCGAATATCAAAGGAACACAGTAAGGTGGAGTTATCTATCGAGGACGGACTTGAGATTGAAGTCCTTTTGAGCAGATGGATTACGGAAATGGGGGGTTTTGGTTTATGGAAAATAAAAGAAAATAACTACAACTACTCCTGCAATGGTGCTATGCAATGCTTCGCCAGGCGGGATGGAAAACTACGAAGGCCTTGAACGCACTACTTCGCAGGGGCAGATGGATGAGTAGTCAAGCGGAATGGAAGAGTAGTCAAGCGGAATGGAAGAGTAGTCAAGCAGAATGAAGTGGAGGATGGAGTGGATTTGGTGGCGCACCTCATTCACACATATAAACAAGTTAATTTCATAAAAATGAAATAGACATTACAAATCATGGATTATAGTGCACATCATCAAAGTATAGAGAATCTAGTTACATTCATCAAAACAAAGAGGGGGAAAGAAAAGGAATCGACCCAATCCGAATCCTTGTTGAAGATTCGCGGTTGGAATCGTTGGGTTGTCAATCCGCGTCCAAGCTCGGTCCTCAACTGCGTCCGGGGTAGAGAAGGCTGTCCCTACCTTCCAAAGGCCCATCTTCTTCGTGTCACGATCCGGCCACAAGGCCAAAGCTTCCTTCTCCTTGGATGATGATGGATGTAGGGCTAGATCCCTCTCCTTGGAAGCTCTTGGATGATGGAGGGGGCCTAGGGCAATGCCCTCATGGAAGGGTGGAAGAAAACGAAGTTGGAGCTTTCCTTGTGGTGGAAATGGCGGAATAGAATCGGCCCACTGAAAACCTAAAAATCACAGCTTAAATAGAAAGAGTGCAGAATTTTGTTCATACATGACCGTGCGTTTTAGAAACGCATGACCGTGCGTTTTAGAAATGCACGACCGTGCATGAACAAAATAAAACATAATTTTTTTAGACAAAAAAAGGAGATCGTGCGATTTTACTCACGCATGGTCAAAATAGACCGTGCGTAAAAATGCACGACCAAATTCAGAATGCTACTTTGGGCCATAGATGAGAGCGCACGATCGAAGCCGACCGTGCGTCAAGAAAACGCACGACCGTGCGATTCATGCAGACATGAAATCTGGACAAAATGGATGTTCTACCCAACTGCACAACACCAAACAACAATCACACAGCTGGGAATACCCTTCCAGCTCAATCCAAATACAGAAAAAGGGTTGGGGAGCACCATGTGCTTACCCCCAACAAACATTGCGCGCAATTGCACACCAAATCGGGACCAAAGAGTGCACTTTATGAAGAAATATGTTCAAGTGAAATATAAGCAATAAAGGACTAAAAGTGAAGTGCATGTGAGTGAAAACTAGCCCAGATGATTCCATAAAAGTGTATATAAATGGGACTCATCACCTAACGCATTTCCAAGGGTTCCACAGACCTTTGCTTTGTCTGACAAGTGTTGGTTGATGGTCCACTCATCGGTGATGAGTGATTTTAAATGGGGGAGGATTTATGGCGATGATGCCCCGCCATATGTTCGTGACCATGTTCGTGACCATGGTCGTGACCAGTTCCGTGATGACGCCGAATCGACACATTATTATGATAGTTGTCATAGCATTACAATTGAAGACTATGATGGACGATGTCGCGACAACAATCATGGTGCACGCCATCGCTGCGACAACCATTTTGAAGAACGCCATCGCCGTACCATGATGAAGAACGCCATCGCCGCTACAACCTCCGCCCACGATGCATGAATATTGAATTAATAATTATAATTATTAATTAATTATTTTCATGTTTTCTTTATTATTAGTTGTATTGTTTGGACTTTATATTATGTTGGTGTGCATTTAGACAATGTTTTGTTGTGTTTTTAATTTGGGCTGCATGCAGCCTCTTTTATTTGTAAGCCTATAAATAGGCCATCATGTAGAAGGATGGGAGATTATTGAATGATTAAGAAAATTTAACCCTAACTTTGAATCCCCTCTTATTGCTCTCCCTCTCTCTCTCTATCTAGCCGTCTCCTCCCTCTCCTCCTTAAAAATTTTGCCCCCCCTGTCTCCTTCCTCTTGGCTTCCGACCACCTCCTCTCCTCCCCTCTTTTATTTCTCTCTATTGGATCGGCCATCTCCATAGCTGCACCAATTCATCCTTTCTCCTCCATTGAATTTTCGGCCAAGGATAAGAAGCTAAGGTGTTGATCTCATGGAATCTAGTTCTGGCATGACGCGAAGAAGGCAGACGAGTTTCTCTCCCTTCGGCGCGGCTCTGGTGGATCCGTTGAAGAGAGATCAAAGTTTGTGCAGATCTTTTTCCGAGATCTCTCTCTGAATGGGTAACGAAAATTTCTTCCCTTTTGTGATTTCTCTCTACATAATCTTGTGGTGGATTAATTTTGGCGTGACTTTCGATAGCATTGATTTATCGTGGTTTTCTTCGATTGAAATTGTTGTTGATCTTGATTTATTTAAGTTTGTGAGGATTGGCGAACCTCGTTTTCTATTTTTTGGGAGAGATCAACCTTTTCCGAAATCATATTTTTGGTGGATCTCTTTTGGTACAACAATCGCTCGATCGAATCGGGTGGATCGATTTGGCTAGAAAGAATATTGGCCTATAGCCCTTATTCGATCTATAGCGGTGTGGCTACCCGTCATAAATGTTGGATTGATAAATATTGCGTTGCGTGTATGCTGCGATTAATTTGTGTCTGAACGTATAAATTGGAACGTTGAGGGGAAACATGTGTTTGTTCATAGCGATCGTGTCAGAGAGCGTAGCCTGCATCAACTTAAGAACGTTACTTGGGGGTCCAATGATGTTTGGTTTTCATGTCCTAATACAAACCGCCAGATCTCTAGAAATAGACTTGGAGATAGTCCAGCGTAAGAAGAATATCAATGCTAGGAAGTCAGATTTTAAGGCGCCAACCTCTCAGACGAAGTACGAGTTCGAGAGACATAAGAAGAAATCTAGGTTTGCAGAATCTGCTCCCTCTGCTGTTTCAGAAGCCACGACTATGCAAAGTCCTTTTGCATGCTACAACTATGGGAAGGTGGGGGCACATTGTCCATGCATATTAGAGTGGCGCTCTAAAGATAGAGAGTCGATCGGTGGAGCACACTTATACGATGGATCCAAGTTATGCGGAGAAAGGGAAAGAAGTGGAGTTTTTGCCTTCCTTATATCCTCTGACCCAGTCGAGAGTCTATTCCCTTGGCCAATAGGATGCAATTCGGCAAAGCGATGTCGTGACATGTACGAATTTTTAGTTAGCTTTCATAGCTCAAAATAATTTATTCCTAATATACGATAACAGATTTACATTTGGGTTGTGTCTTAATATTTAACTATTCGGTAAGAGCTCTCTTTGACACTAGAGAATCGTAATCCTTTTTGTCTATGGACTTCATGGTGCATATCAGAGTGTACAGCCTTATTTTGACGACGGATCCTTCGAGAAGGCGACCATTAAACCGGAGCAAATGTCACGCACCAGGGTCATGCCCGTGACCACAAGACATGCCCGTGACCCAGGGGCGTGTAAAAATAAAATTTTGGATATAAATGGAGGGGCTCGGCTGAGGGAATTTTCATCCAAATTTTTAGTTCTTGTTAGTGGTTTTTGAGTTCTTTTGAGTGAATGTGAGTTTTGTTTATGCAATTGAGTTTAAGTTCGTTTGTAATTTTCGCCTTCCTAGTCTAGTTGTAATGCTTATTTTAGAAATAAAATGTTGTTTTTCTCATTTGGATCATCTTCATTTTCAATTTATGTTAGTGTGTGTGTGTGTGTGTGTGTGTGTGTGTGTGTGTGTGTGTGTGTGTATGAGAATAGTTCATTACTTTCATAACTTAGGTTTATTGCTTTCATAACTTAGGTTTACTGCTTTGATAATTTTGGTTAAAAGCTTTCATAAAAATAGTTTATTGCTTTTCTTTCAACGCTTTATTTATCGCTTTCATTTAAACGTTTTCTTTCGGTTTTCCTTTTTCTTTTTTTTTGTAACATAGCTTTATTTCAGTCTTTATATAACTTCTCTATACCACCCCCGTCCCGGATGAGAGGCTAAGTTTCTTTAGCGCTTGATTAAGACGGTTGGGACGGATACAATTACTGCTTTTATATAAGTCTTTTTATTTCCCTTTTTATCCGCTTATATCCGCTTAAATTATTAAACATGTATTTTCTAATTATTATTGTCATCTCCATTCCGATGAGTGTCTAATTTCCTTTAGCGCACGATGTCGAAGAGCATTGGGACACAAAAATAGTTTTTCTAAAAGTAAAAATATCTCTTTCTAAAAATAATTAACAAGCTTAAGGTTTACCCGAGAATAACATTGAGTGAAGCCACATAATCGATGTATGGTTTTCATGTCCATTTCCGTACACTAGTTAGACGAGAGGCTCGTGTGTTCGGACTGATCGCTCACCGGTAAAGAGAAGTGCGCTCTACCCTCGATAGAGGATGAGGTAACTCTCCCGAATTGGAAGTAAAAAACCCAATAGCGGGGTTCACAACATAAAGCGAGTATTAAGGAGATTCGATTAAAGAATGAGAGTTCGGTCGAATATTCATAATCTCAGGTGGGCGTACCCTCGAGAGAGGAGCGTTCATACTTATGGAACCTCCACGGCCAAGCCGTTTTAATGTTTTAAAAAGTCATAACTTTAACTTCTAAAAAGATTATTTTTGTCTCAAGGTAATTCGACATCGAGCGCTATCTTTATCATCGTTTAGATCTCTAGTTATACGCTTATTATCATTTTCTTTAAAAACCCACGCTAAAAGCTTATTCCGATTAAATAATAGTTCATTCCTCAAAGTAGCTATAATCAACACGATCCGCGGAAATATACGACCTTGATATTTTCTAAAACAAAATATCATGTATTACTCGCGATAAGGTATACTTGCCTTTATCATATGATTAATTTAGATTAAAATTTAAACAAACACTTTTCAAATCCAAAACTTGCAAAACTCTCCTTTGCTATTTTAAAAATCAGTAGAATTCGGTATCGTAGTCGGGGCGTAATCGTCAATATTTCGAAAGAAGAAAAAGACCGTTACTTCTATCTTTCGATAGGATAACAGTTAGTTTCTTGAAGTAGGAGTACTTGCGAAACTCTTCGAAAACATCCGTCTAATTCTAATCTCATCATATAAAGGTTAACCAAAACAAAAAAAAGTTTTCCAAAAAAATCATCAAGTTTTTGGCGTCGTTGCTAGGGAATCTAGTGTTGTTATTTTGAAAAAAGGAATTACAATTAATTTTATTATATATATTAAAAATATATAATATAAAAAAAGGCAAAAAAACATATAATTTTTATTATTAGTATATACCCGAGGAAACTCCTCGGATGATTCGAATATCCCTTTTGACCCCGAAATCGAGCGCACCCTTCGTGAGCGCCTCCGACTTCGTGATCAAAACTTACTCGAATTTACCAAAGAGTCTGTCTGTCAAATTTCCCCGCCACGGACCATGGCATATTATGCCAGGCCAAATTTGAAAGATACCTGATCGAGTATTACACGCCCAACAGTAACTAATAATAATTTTGAAATAAAATCTAGCATCATTCAAATGGTACAACAGTCAGTCCAATTTGACAGTTTGCCAGATGAGGATCCGAATTTACAACTTTCTAGTTTTTTGGAAATATGCGATGCCTTTAAAATTAATGGCGTTACTGACGACGCTATTCGTTTACGCTTATTTCCATTTACACTACAGACAAAGGCCAAGGCGTGGTTAAGTTCTCTCCCCAGAGGATCCATAACTACGTGGGCACAATTGACGGAGAAATTTCTCACAAAATATTTTCCCCCGTCTAAAACTGCTAAACTACGCACAGATATCGCCTCCTTCATTCAATTCGTTTCTGAGTCTCTCTGCGAGACTTGGGAGCATTTTAAGGAGTTCTTGTGTAGGTTTCCTCATCACGCGCTGCCATCCTGGCTGCAGGTCTAGACGTTTTATAATGGTTTGAATTTCTCAACACAATAGATGATCGATGCAGCCGCCGGGGGAACGTTAAACAACAAAACCCTGGAGGCCGCTCAAGCTCTGTTCGAAGAAATGGCCATGAACGCCTATCAATGGAATGCGCCTAGATCACGCCCTACTAAACCAACTGGAATATATGAAGTGGATGCCACTTCTCACTTAGCCTCTCAATTCGAAAAGTTAAGTAAGCAAGTGGCAGAGATGACTGCTTCCTCCTCCACTCCCGCTTAGCTAAATAATAATAATAATAATAATTTTGTCGAAGAAACTGTCGATTACCTAAGCAACCTAGTTAGGCCCCCCTTCAACCCTAATAACAATTCGCATAGTAATAATTATAATCCGGGTTGGAGGAACCACCCAAATTTTTCCTGGAGCAATCTTAATAATGCTCAGAGGCCTCCAATTGTGAATCCACAAGGATTTCCGAACGGATTCCAGCCTCTACCTCCAAAACCTTCTCCGCTCGAAGATATTTTTGCTAAATATGTCGCGTCCACCGAGTCAAATATCTGGAATAGTACCGGATAGTTTAAAAACTTGGAAAATCAAGTTGGATAGCTGGCAAAGATGGTCTCTGAGCGGCCATATGGAGCTCTACCAGGGAACACGGATCCGAACCCCCGAGAAACTGCCAACGCCATAAATCTTCGCAGTGGCAAGGAGGAAACCTCCCCAAACCAGGTCGAGCCTAAGGTACATGTTTCGATACCGACCCCTACACCCTCTCTCTTGATAGATAATACAATGAGTATTCCGACTGTGCCAAACATTTTTAACCTGTATCTTCCTTATCCCTCAAAAATAAACAATGAGCGGAAGGACGAGCATTATAAAAAATTCCTACAAATTTCAAAGCAAATCCACATAAACGTTCCTTTCTGCGAGGCACTCTCCCACATGCCAAAATACGCGAAATATCTTAAAGAGTTGCTTTCTAATAAAAAACGGCTCGAATATGTTTCGCGTGTTTTCCTTAACGCGAAATGCTCGGCTGTTCTCCTTAACAAATTGCCGCCAAAACTGAATGACCCGGGACGATTCTCCATCCCGTGCCTCTTCGGCAATATGTTAATAAAGTACGCTCTAGCGGACTTGGGCACTAGCATCAATTTGATGCCTTTCTCCCTTTTCAAAAAACTCGATTTGGGCATCCCAAGCCCGACGAAGATGAGCATCCAACTCACGGATCACTCGGTAAAGTACCCGATAGGGGTAGTGGAGGATGTCCAGGTCAAGGTCGACAAGTTTATCTTCCCGGTAGACTTTGTCATCCTGGACATAGAGGAGGACGCTGAGGTGCCTATCATTCTCGATCGTCCATTTCTCGCAACCTCCCGCGCGTTAATCGATGTTAGTAACGGTCGCCTCCTCCTTCGGGTCGGAGACGACGAAGTTACTTTACTTGTTAACCCCTCAATGCAGAAATCCCTGTCTAATGATGATTACAGTTATAACTTGAAACCCATATTTGAAGAGGAATGTTCTTCGCTTACTGAATTTCTCTCTTTAGCACTGGATAATTCAAATTTGGCGAATCTATCTTGTCTCGATGACATGCCGACAGATTAGTCATTCAAACCCCTTGATTCAGAAGCCTTAAAAGTTCAAACATCTAACGAAGAACCGCCACTCCTCGAGTTAAAACAGCTCCCTGATAATCTAAATTATGTTTTTCTTGAAAAGATTTAAAACTTCCCGTTATCATCTCCGCTACATTAAGTGATTCGGAAACATTCGAATTAGTAGAAGGTTTAAACAAACATCACCATGCAATTGCATGGCAGATTTCAGATATCAGGGGAATAACCCCCTCGTTCTGCGCCCATAAAATTTTTCTTGATGATAACCCCCGCATAATGATTCAGCCTCAACGACGCCTTAACCAGAATATGTGGGAAGTCGTTAAGACTGAAATTATAAAACTCCTTGACGAGTGGATTATCTATCCTATATCCGATAGTACATGGGTAAGCCCCGTATATGTCATCCCTAAAAAAGGTGGTATAATGGTCGTGGCAAACAAGAATAACAAATTAATCCCAACTCGTACTGTTATGGGTAGGAGGGTGTGCATCGACTACAGAAAATTAAATGATGTCACCAGACAAGACCACTTCTCGTTGCTATTTATTAATCAAATCCTGGACCGTCTCTCAGGTCATCCTTTCTATTTCTTTCTTGATGGTCTCTCAGGATTTTTCCAAATCCCTATTTCCCCCAAGGACCAAGAAAAAACCACTTTTACTTGCCCTTTCGACACCTTCGCATATCGAAGGATTCCATTTGTCCTCTGGAATGCGCCAGCTACATTCCAACGATGTATGCTGCCGATATTTGGTGAGCTCGTAGAAGATATAATGGAAGTCTTCATGGATGACTTCTCCGTATTTGGAAGCTCTTTTAAAAATTGTCTAAAAAATTTAGATAGAGTCCTCCAGCGGTGTGAAGAGACGAACTTAGTCTTAAACTGGGAGAAATGTAACTTCATGGTGCGAGAGGGTTTAGTCCTCGGCCATAAGATTTCTTTCAAGGGAATGGAGGTCGATAAGGACAAAATTGCCATAATTGAACAACTTCCCATACCTTCGAACGTAAAATCTATTCGAAGTTTTCTCGGCCATGCGGGTTTTTACAGGCGGTTTATACAAGATTTTTCTAAAATAACGAAACTGCTAACCCACCTCGTGGAGAAGGATTCCCCATTTATATTTGATACTGCCTGCGTAGAGGCAATTAATTTTATAAAACAACAACTTATCAACTCTCCAATTCTGGTGGCGCCAGATTGGTCCCTTCCGTTCGAAATCATGTGCGACGCAAGCGATATTGCGGTAGGAGCTGTATTAGGCCAACACATTAATAAATATTTTTATCCAATCTATTACGCTTCTCGCACGCTAACAGCCGCGCAGGCTAACTACACGATGACAAAAAAGGAACTTTTTGTCGTCGTATTTGCCTTTGATAAGTTCAATCCCTACGTAGCACTTTCACAAGTAATCATTTTCACTGATCACTCCGCCCTAAAATATCTTTTAACCAAAATAGATGCCAAGCCCCGCCTGCTTCGATGGATCCTCCTTTTACAGGAATTTGATTTATAGATCCGGGATAAGAAAGGGGCTAAAAATTTGGCAGCCGACCACCTCTCATGTTTAGAACTCCCCACCGCAGAAGCGCTCCTCGAACCCGAAATAGACGATCGAACTCCTGAGGAGCGCCTCTTAATTTTAAATAATATAAAAACTTCTTCCACCCCTTGGTTTGCAGATTACGCGAACAATTTAATTGCGCCTGTCCTTCCAAAAGATTTTTCAGCTCAGCAAAAGAAGAAATTCGTTTCTGACTTGAAAAACTACTTTTGGGAGGACCCGTTTCTCTTTCACGTCTGCGCGGACCAAGTGATACGAAGATGTCTTTCAAGGGAGGAGGGTGTGCAAATATTGCGACACTGCCATGAGGGGCCGGCTGCGGGTCATTATCAAGCCAACCGGACAGTGAGGAAAGCGTTAGAGGAGGGCTTTTATTGGCCCACTCTCTTTAAGGATGCTCACACATTTGTGAGTAAATGCGATAGCTGCCAGCGGTCGGGTAACATCTCTCCTCATGACGAGATGCCCCAAAATCTTTTTCTTGAATGCGAAATCTTCGATTTGTGGGGCATAGATTTTGTAGGACCCCACCTTCATCTTTTAATAATCGCTATATTTTAGTGGCGATCGACTACATCTCTAGGTGGGCGGAAGCGCAAGCTCTGCCCAACAACGACGCGAGAGTCATCGTCCATTTTCTGAAAAAACTATTTTCTCGCTTCGGCATGCCCCGCGCAATAGTAAGTGATAGGGGTACGCACTTTTGCAACGCCCAATTTACAAAAAATTTATCTAAATACGGTGTCACGCACAAGCTCACCACTGTCTAGGACCCCCAAACGAGCGACCAAGTAGAGGTAGTAAATTGCGAGATTAAATGCATTTTGGAGAAAACTGTTTCTTTAAATAGGAAAGATTGGTCCTTAAAACTCGACGACGTGTTTTGGGCGTATCGTACGTCATACAAGACCGCTATCGGTTGTACGCCCTATCGATTAGTCTACGACAAAGCGTGCTTTTTGGGCCTTAAAAGTTTTAAATCTCGATTCAAACTTAAACTCTGAAAGTAGAAAATTCCAACTAGATCAACTCGATGAATGGCGTGCGAACGCTTATGAGAGTAATAAATTTTATACGGAGCTTTCTAAGTTCTACCATGATCGCGAAATAAAATTTCCCAAAACAATTATGTCGGGCGATCTTTTCCTTCTTTTTAATTCACGCCTTCGTCTTTTTCTGGGTAAACTAAAATCTCGATGGTCCGGCCCCTTTGAAGTCAAAGTGGTTTGGCTGTATGGGACCGTTCTTATCTCTCACCACGAAAGAGGCGAATTTAAAGTAAACGGGCATCGTTTAAAAATTTATCTTGCGGGCAATCCAGTGGAAGGAAATACCGAATCATTCACTGCCATATTTATCTAACCTTTTATTATGCTTTGTTCTTTTTATATGTTTTTGCAGGGTTTCTTGCGGCCCCGCCAGCTTTATTTCAGGGAAGCCTTTTTGCTCCCACTTTCCTTTTGTATATATTGCAATTTTATTTTCCCTTCTTCATACTTACTTTCCAACATTGGTGATAATGTTGAGTTTTAAGTATGGGGGTGTTTTACCGTCTTCATTTAAACAACCAAAATTTTTCTAAAATAATTAAAAAAAGCACAAAACTACAAAAACAAAACTACCAAAAACTTACCAAAAAAAATTTAAATCGCAAAAATTTTCAAAAACATGTTTTTCCTTTTTTGTTTCGTAGCACAAAAATGCAAAAATCCCAAAAAATAATAAACCCTACTTTACTTTTATTCTTAAAAGCATTTAGTTTTGAGAATATCTGTTTGTGGATTTTCATAATCGCTAGTTGTACTATTCGTTCATTTATCTAAGATCGATAGATTTAAACGTTCGGGGTTAAGTCTATCATGCATTGTTTTCAAGCACTACTTCTACTAGCTAAAATAGAGGCATGTGTATTATGTTGGCAAAACAACTTTAGACTACAATTATGCCTACTTTATGTCTTTAGGAATCTAGGAATATTCAAATTACTAAGGTTGTTCTCAAACCTTTTTTCTATTATTCTAGAATTTCTCTTGAAAACCCCTTGTATACACCAATTTAGCATGACAAATAAAAATATTAAAAGAAGAAAAAGATCTCATGTCAATGGGAATAAGAATTCATTCTGTAAACATAGGCACCCAATAAAAACTTTAAATGATCTTATGTCAATGGGAATAAGATTTCGTTCCATAAACATAAGCATTGGGTTAGTAAAAACAAATGAATTAGTTTTCCCTCGTAACCCACAGGGGCACCAAAAAAGGCTAAAATGAAGGGGTGGACGAATAAAACCATCACCCCTAATTCAAAAACTCTTCTTTTTGCCAAGGCTTTTTACCCCTTTTTCCTTAGCCAAATTATTGTTTCTAGTTTTAATTCAAAAAATTATTTGAGAGCATAATTAGTAACTTATATTTTTCCTTCACGTTTCTTTAAACAAAGGTTCTTATAATTTCGATCTAATCTCGTTCACTAATGATTGCAATTTTGCTTGCTATTTGGTTAATTAAGAAGTCTTTTGGCTAAAACATTTCTTTCTACTTAAATCATTTGCATAATTTTGGACTTAACTCTTATTACTCCGAATTTTTATTTTTCAGTCTCTTATGATTAAAATAAAATGATAGCAAAAAAATTAGAACTTATGTTAATACCGTATAGATCTCTCTTACTTTTGCTCTGGAATAGCAAAAGCTTAAGTATGGGGTATTTCATGAGTAGTAAAATATATGTATTTTTAGTATAATTATTAGTATAATTTTAATTAATATTGTAAATTTTCTATGTAAATTAATAAATAAATTGCTTATTTTATTATTTTTGTTACTAACTTAGCTTTATTTTTCTTTTTCAGTTTTTTGACATTTTTTCTCAAGTCACGCCCCCAAGTCACGGCCGTGACCAAGGACGTGTAAATTTAAAGTGCAATCTCGACGGTCCCGGTCAAATTCAGACCAAATTCTGACGAATCGACCAAGTCACGCCCGTGACTCTACAAGTCACGCCCGTGATCCAGCAAAGTAACGCCCGTGTACCACCAGTGCGTCACGCCCCAAAGTCACGCCCATGCTTCTGACATCTACCGCCTATAGTCACGCCCGTGACTCGACGAGACACGCCCGTGCCAATACAAGCCACGCCCGTGTACAACCTTATTTTGACGGCGGATCCTTTGAGAAGGCGGCCGTTAAGCCAGAGCAAATGTCATGCCCCAGGGTCACGCCCGTGACCACAAGACACTCCCGTGACCACAAGACACGCCCGTGACCCAGGGGCGTGTAAAATTTAAATTTTGGCTATAAATAGAGGGGCACGACTGAAGGAATTTTCATCCAAATTTTGAGTTATTGTTAGTGGTTTTTGAGTTCTTTTGAGTGAATGTGAGTTTTTTTTATGCAATTAAGTTTAAGTTCGTTTGTAATTTTTGCCTTCCTAGTCTAGTTGTAATGCTTGTTTTAGAAATAAAATGTTGTTTTTCTCATTTGGATCAACTTCTTTTTCAATTTATGTTAGTGTGTGTGTGTGTGTATGAGAATAGTTTATTGCTTTCATAACTTAGGTTTATTGCTTTCATAACTTAGGTTTACTGCTTTCATAATTTAGGTTAAAAGCTTTCATAAAAATAGTTTATTTCTTTTCTTTCAACGCTTAATCGCTTTCGTTTAAACGCTTTCTTTCATTTTTCCTTTTTTTGTAACATAGCTTTATTTCAGTCTTTATATAACTGCTCTATACCACCCCCGTCCCGGATGAGAGGCTAAGTTTCTTTAGCACTTGATTAAGACGGTTGGGACGGATACTATTACTTCTTTTATATAAGTCTTTTTATTTCCCTTTTTATCCGCTTATATCCGCTTAAATTATTAAACATGTATTTTCTAATTATTAATGCCGTCTCCATTCCGATGAGTGTCTAATTTCCTTTAGCGCACGATGTCGAAGAGCATTGGGACACAAAAATAGTTTTTCTAAAAGTAAAAATATCTCTTTCTAAAAATAATTAACGAGCTTAAGGTTTACCCGAGAATAACGTTGAGTGAAGCCACATAATCGATGTATGGCTTTCAATTCCATTTCCATACACTAGTTAGCCGAGAGGCCCGTGCGTATGGACTGATCGCTCACGAGTAAAGAGAAGTGCGCTCTACCCTTGAGAGAGGATGAGGTAAGTCTCCCGAATTGGAAGTAAAAAAGCCAATAGCGGGGTTCACAACATAAAGTGAGTATTAAGGAGATTCGAATGAAGAACGAGAGTTCGGTCGAATATTCATAATCTCATGTGTGCGTACCCTCGAGAGAGGTGCGTTCATACTTATGGAACCTCCACGGCCAAGTCGTTTTAATGTTTAAAAAAGTCATAACTTTTACTTCTAAAAAGACTATTTTCGTCTCAAGGGAATTCGACATCGAGCGCTATCTTTATCATCGTTTAGATCTCTAGTTATACGCTTATTATCGTATTCTTTTAAAAACCCACGCTAAAAGCTTATTCCGATAAAATAATAGTTCGTTCCTCAAAGTAGTTATAATCAACACGATCCGCGGAAATATATGACCTCGATATTTTCTAAAACAAAATATCATGTATTACTCGCGATAAGGTATACTTTCCTTTATCATATGATTAATTTGGATTAAAATTTAAACAAACACTTTTCGAATCCAAAACTTGCAAAACTTTCCTTTGCTATTTTAAAAATCAATAGAATTCGGTATCGTAGTCGGGGCGTAATTATCAATACTTCAAAAGAAGAAAAAGACTGTTACTTCTATCTTTCGGTAGGATAACGGTTAGTTTATCAAAGTAGGAGTACTTGCGAAACTCTTCTAAAATCTCATCATATAAAGGTTAACCAAAGAAAAAGTTTTCCAAAAAAATCATCAGTGAACTTGGACTCCTCCATCATTGAACTTAAGGAAATGGTGGAATATGGAGGGGACAGAGCGGAATGCGCTGATGAGCGGCCATCCGAAGATGGCGTTGTAGCTGCTGGGGGCATCCACTATGACAAAACGACAATTCCTGGACTGCCCCCCGAGGACTACATGGAGTCCCACTCCCCCCTCTACCTCCTTCCTCTCCCCACAGAATCCAAACAATGGGCCATCCGAGGCCAAAACTCTTCGTGCCTCCACCTACATCCCGTCAAATGCTTTTTTAAATATGACATTGATCGAGATCCCGTTATCCACAAGGATCCAGGAAATGGTGAAGTTCTCGATCGCTGTCGTAATGACTAGCGCATCACAAGAAGGGGTCTTCATGACCCGGCATGTCCTTCTGAGTAAATGAGATCTTCTCAACTGGGGGCGGGGTTAGGGATGTCGAAGCTACACTACGATTGTACATGGTATGGAGGCTGGCCTTGCAGGTCGCCTCAATCCCTACCCCCCCATAAAACACCTCGATCCCCCCTCGGGACACCACATCCGCACGGTCTTCGCACCTCTCATCCTCCTCATCCTGAGGCAGGACCTCCTCGATCCTCACCGCCCGCTGCTCCCGCGGCGCCGGTGCCCTGGCTCCCCTCATCTCCAGAAATTCTGGGCAGGTGGTCATTGCGTGACCCTCCTCATCGTGGAAGTCACAATAAGGCAACGCCACCTCCCTCCTCTCGGCCTCCGCCCCCCTGTTCCCCCTTCTTCTTCCTTCTCCAGCTCCTGCTCCTACGACTTCTCTCCTTCCTCTTCCTCCTCTTACTCACCTGATTTCCATGGCCTGCTGAGGCGGGGGAGGCATCTGCCTATGACCTTGACGCCATCCCAACTGGTGGGGTCTTCCCTGACCCCCATGGAATTTACCCCCTCCCGGGGTGTAACCCCTCCCTTGAACCTATGCTCCTCTGCCTTGATGCCTCCACCCTACCTCCGGGGCCCTGGGCTCTTCTCTTCTCCGCACTTCCTGCTGCTTGACTTCCGGCTCACTGAGCTTTGCTGGCCTCTTAGTGAGCTCCGAATTAGCCTCCTCTCCCTCTATCTCCTCCGCCACCCTCTCCATCAATCCTCGTAGGAGACGGGGGCCTTCCTCTTCAAGCTCATCTTGAAAAAACTCTCCTTCAACACCACAGTGATGGCGAGCTGGAGGGTAAACCCAGGCATCTCCTGGGTAAGCAGAACCTCCTCTTGGAATCTATCTGCATAGTGGGCCAGCGACTCCCCTGGTTCCTGCTTGACCTTGAAGAGTGACTCGACATCCCTCTTCCTTTTCTTCAAAGTTGAGAAATGCAAGAAGAAGCCTCGACGCAAGTCCTCGAATTGGTAGATCGACCTGGCTGGGAGTTTATGGAACCAATCCCTTGCCTTCTCCTTTTGAGTGACGACGAAGAGCCGATACTTGAAAGCATCTGACATTGGTCGGATGGAGACTGAGTCCTTGAACGACTGCAAGTGTTGGATAGGGTCATCCTTGCCGCAGTAGTATACCCTATCCCACTCCCTAAACCCTTCTGGGACTGGTGCGAAAAGCACCAGCTTGCAAAAACGACTGCTCCCGCTCGCGGTCTTCTCCTGCTCGACTCATCCCACCACTTCTCTCGCAGGACCTGAGCTCACCAGAGATGCGCTCGCTGGAGCCACGCTTGTCAGGGCTGCGCTCGCCAGAGCAGTGCCCGCCGGAACTGCACTCGCAGGAGCAACGCTCGCTGAAACTGCACTCGCCGGAATGGTGCTCGCTTGGCTGGCAAAAGCTCTCGCCCGAAGAGATCTCGCCCTGCTCCTGCCACCACCTTCCATGCCCATCCCCCCGGGGCACACTCGCCTACCCCTAGAGGGGGGAGCATCTGAGGTGCTGGGATCACGATCTCGCTTCGCACCACGACGAAGGCGAGACCAAAAGCTCTCGAGGACCTCTCTCCTGAAATCCTCAAACATCCCCAATGTCACCGCTGGCTGCAAGCCGCCAAACTCATCACCTTACTCTTCATCTCCCGCCATGCTGCTTCCTTGAAACTTTCTTGCACATGCTGTTGTCCATGCTCACCGCCCCAAAAATGTTGGAACCGGGACTCGGCCCAACGAGGAGTTCAGACCCCAAAGATGGGTGCAACTCGCGCTTACTGATCCCTCGGAGCAACCTGACCGAAGACTTGGAACTAAGACCCTTGGCGACAGTGTGGAGGTCCCACCACACACCTGGAAGATCGTAGAGCACTTCCCCTCCTAAACCAAGAACTGAAGTTGGGCACCTTGGAGAGCTTTGAGAGCTAGCCAAAGATGACCTGCAGAGAGAGAAGAAAAAATGAAGTCCCTACAAAGGTGCTCATAGGGTCCTATTTATAGTTTTTCTGAAATAATCTGCCAATAGCGGGAGTCCGCCTTTTGGTTTTTACTAAACACACTCCAAGTTGGCCTGCTAACAGCCAAACTCTGCTGTTCTGAAAGGCTATTGGCAGCCCACCAAGGGCAGGAGGGTAATTTCACCACCCTAGCCCCTAGGCCAGTGGACTGCGAGAGCGCCACTCCTAAACTTCTCGCGAGTCTCCTCGTAAGTACTACTCACGAATCCTCCCTAGGCGAGCAGCCCGCGAAGGCCCCGCTCGCCTTCCTTCTGGCGACACCCAACCAAGTTAGGCCTCGCCTTCTCCACTGTGAGGTCCCCCTGGTTTGCCTCCCTCAGCTCTCGCGACTCCTTAGTGGCGAGACAAATATTTCTATCCTAGGTCACACATCTTCGAGCTTTACCCCCTCGGGCGAACACGAGGTTGTACAATAGCGGTTATTATTTATCTTGTTAGTTCTCCCGCTTTTGTTATTAGCAAAAGTGGGTTAAGGAAGCAAGAGACAAAGAAATAAGTTTTTTGATAAAATGGTAAGGCATGATCTTGCTTTTAGAAGTAATGAAATGATAAGGAGTTTTTAGCATAATTTTTTTTCACAGAAATAGATCAGAGTTTTTAGCATAAAAATAATATGCTTGATGGAACAGCCAATATAAAATTACCAAGCAAGTCTACCACTTGTTGAATAAAAAGAGTTTTGAAATTCAAGTGATGATAGACACAAAAAATAAGACTTGTAATAAGCATGAAAGCGCAAGGTAAAAAAATGGCAATAGTGCGAAAGACTATAAAAACATCTTTTTGTGAGCATGAAAATGATAAGAGTAAGTATGAGTTTAAGTCCAAACATAAGAAGATGTTTGGAGTTCAAAACTTTAAGAGTTATAGCATAAATTTTTGAAAGATTTCAAACAAGATAAATCAGAAGATAGTAACTACTAAGGTAAGCATGATTGCACATATTCTAGAAGATAGTAACTATAATGTTATTAATTTGCATTTCAAGTTATGAAAGCATTATAGAGATCATGCATTGCAATCTAGTGCTTTTACTAAAGCTTTCTTGAGAATTTATGTAAAGAAGCATTAAAGTCCATTTATCATAAGTAGAAGCTTTATGAGAGATAATGATGCGTATAAAAGGTGTTTTGATACAAGTATATAAGTGATGTAATCCAAAACATATTACTTATATAGTGAAGTAGAAATATTATTAAGCATGCAATCTTTTTAACTATTTCTACACATCAATTCTAGATTTGATACAAAGCACATAAAAAGTACAACTACCAAGGTGCTTCGCCCACACAATGCCAATGAAGACTTATCAGGGAGTGAAGTAGAGCTTGGGGCATCACATATTTTATTTTTAATAAGAGCTTTTTGTGATCCGGTGTACATAATAGAAGTGTATTAAAGTAGTTTGCACAGGACACTTTACAATTCTTTCCAAGGTGCTTAACCTCACAATGCTTATGAAGACTTATCAGGAGGTTTAAGTAGTGCTTGGTGGAGTTATCTTTGTCCTTTTATTTTTTATTTTTTTAGTAAGACAAAGTTCTCCGAATTCACTTGTTTTTTTGCAAACACTTATAATTTTGAAATTTCACTTCTATATGTGCAACAAATATTTTTGAATAATGTGTAGGTAATAGAGATAGACATCTTAATATTGTAAGCTACTACACTACACAATCATGTAGGGTTAAGAATTATAGGCACATATAGTCTACCAAAAAGTGTGAGTGTAAAGAGATCATTATCTAACATAACACATTACTCATACTTAGAGGCTTACTAAAGCAATCCTACACAATTCACCATTGACTTTTCCATTGCACATAACAAGAATAAAATCTAAGTATGTCAAGCCAAAACAATGTTTAGAAAACTTGAGATTTTAAATTAAACATTTTTAGCCAAATCTAAAAGAACATGCTTTGTCATTTTTGCCAAAGTAATGAAGCATAAAAATCTTGTCATTTTAATGAAGCCTTGCAGAAACAAATAAAAATAAGCAAAACATATTTTTGTATTTTAAAATTTTATATTTTGATTTGTTCAAGAAAAACAAATTTCATAATTTTTTGTAATAAATTTCTTTTCAAAATTTTGAAATTACCAAAGCAATAAAATAAATAAAGACATTAGTTTGCATATTTGCATTTTTGCATTTTGGAATTTTGTATTTGATTTTTTTAAAAAATCACACAATGACATAAAGATAAAAATAGGTAGTTTATATAAAAGAACATATTTTTAGAGATTTTTCAAAATTTTACAAACTCAGAAAATTGAAGAGTCGAGCTAGCGTCGGCGCTAGCGCGACAACCAGTGAGCAAAATTTTGAGATTTTGAAATTTTTGTCTTTTTGATCTTTATTAGGTGTCCAAAGTGAAGTTTCATGCAGAAATTTGAATTTTTTTGGAGATGTTTTAGATAGTGTAAATTGCATGAAACGTTAGCAATTTCTTATATGACTTGACTAAATAAACATTGCATGAGATATATTTTCATATATCTTCATTTTGATTTTTCTAAGGCTTGTGTTTAACAAAATAATGTAAACTGAAAATGATAGAAAATGTAAACACAAGATATCATGTTTGAATAAGCCAAATAAGCATTATATAAATGATTATAGTATGAAATAATGTTTATGCAAAGAATAGAATAGGTATGCCCGAGATACAAATATCCAGACTATATGTCTACACTCTAGCCCCATACTAAGTGGAGGATGGGCATGAGGAGCTGCACACATGTCATAGGTTGGGGTGTTACTCCCATATGCATACACTAGAGAACTCTCAACCTTGCACTCTTTCCCCCTAGTGCCTCGCAAGGCCCCACTGGAACCCTCCCCGGTTAAGGACAAGACATGACTTAGAGGTTAGATCTCTAATGCATCCAATCCTACGCCCCCGCTATTGTGAGACATACATTATTGGTATATGATCATGGGCATACAAAGCGCTCTAAGTTTATGAATGATTTTTAGACGATGAGTTCATTTGAATTTTTAGAATGATAATATAAAACCTCACAGTTATCATGAATTCTAAGTTCCAAATTTTCTATTTCTATATCTTGATAAACATATGATAACTAACAGTGCATGAGATTAGCACGATAACTAATATTATTCTTTAGGATACAATGTTAGTATGATAATACATTCGTTCAATATGACTTTTGTGTTTTTTTAATCACGAATTATAAATATATATACTTTTCTGAAGGGCAAGATAATGATAGTTTTCATTTTTGGTTATTGCAAGAGTACGCATAAGTCAATAATTAATTTGATCTTTGCTAGACTTTAGTTGGACTTAGTAATTTAGAGTGGATCTTGGACTTCCCGAGGTCTACCCTGTGAAGGGTTCGCACCGGTACTAAAAGATGTGATGGGGTGACATCCTAAATCTCCCTTTCTCAAGATATTTAAGTGTTATTGGTTGCTACCCATACTTAATATTTAAACTTTATAGACTCAAAACTTTCTGAAAGAGACAAATTGAAGTTCGTGATTTCTTTAATCTAGATAAATATCCCATAACAAAATTAGAATTAGATTTATATGGATAATATAAGATATTTATAGGAAATGAATTTAAGAAAGATAGATAGGTCATCAAAATAAAATATGACTTTGAATTTTGATCAATTTTGTTTATAAACTTATTAAGCTTTAAGAGATAAAATCATATTTCCAATAATATATAAGATGACCATGACATGATAACTTTAAGAAATAAGGAAAAAAAAGACATTGAAGCATATCATGAAGTAGAAATTTGTATATTTCATTTTGAAAAGATTCTACTTCATGCATTTTATGATACTTAATTAATAAGAGTTTTAGGTATCCAAAGGGGACCAAGTGTCGAGGTTCCTTTGGGTACCCAAATATAACGTGTTGGCTTGTGGGGAGATAGTGATGAATAGGTCCTTTCATGTTAAGTTAATGTTTCATTTTTAACTTTGGGCCTCCATACAAACCTTGGTTTAATGTTATTTGTATGCATCAAATTTCCATTGTGATTATCTTTATCTTGAAGATTATGATTGTAATGATTATTGAAAGTATCGTTCATAGGAAATTTGTGTAATTCTAATTTTAAGTCGGGAGAAACATGTTTTTGTAAATAATGGTGATTTGGATTTTGATTTACAAATACTTTGTCTTTCTTACTCCCATTATTAGGCTTAGTTAAGATATTCATATTCCTATTCAACTTGCTTTTAGATATTGCTTGATATTATGAATTTGTGTGTTGTGAATTTTTATTCATAATTTTTATAAGCAAGTTGATTTTTGATTTTAATTCATCATTCTTGATCTTAAGATTATGTATAGCTTTATTATAAGCTATTGTGCTATTTTTAAGAGTGGAAACAATAGAGTCACTATGAGTTTGATTGTTATTTCTTAATTCCTCAAATGCTTCGTCCATCTCCTTGATTTCAATTTTATAACTTTGGCACGTAGCACAATCACTTTTCAAAGATGAATTTTCTAAAGACAATTTTTCATTATGTTCTTTTACAAAAATAAGTTCCCTTTCAAGTTCCTTGTATTTTTCTTTAATATCATTACAATCAGAACAAGGACAAGAGTTTTCTTGAGAAGAATTTTGATCAGATTTTTGCATATCAATGATTTTAGCATTTGATTTTAAATATTTATTTTCCATGCATAATTTTGAATTTGCCTCTTTTTAATTTTTTGTTTAGCTATTTCAAGCATGCGAAATGAGGAAACCAATTTTGCAATGAAAAGAGAGGAACTAGTTTTGCTTACAGTGCAATCAGAAGAGGCAAGATTTGAACTTAAAGTTTCTTTGGCTTTTTCTTGGCACTCCTCTTCCAAAGATAAGATTTCTTCTTTTCTTTCACTAGGTGTGCACTCCATTGATCCATCATGAGAGGAGCTTTCTTCTGTGCAAGCTTGCATGTTCTCCAATTCTTGTAATAGTTCCATACCTGTGAGAGGAAAACAATACATTTCTTCAAGAAATTTCCAAACTTTGTTTGCACTAGAAAAACAATGTATCAATTTGAAAATATCTTGAGATAATGCAGAAAAAATACTATTCAAAGCCTTTGCATTTAAGTGACGTTATTTTTTATTTGATTCTTTCGCTGGACTTACTATTGCTATATTCCATGCTTCGATATCTAAAGTTTTAATAAACTTTTCCATTAAAATTTTCCACCATTTATAATTTCTTCCTTCAAATAAAGGCTGTGAAAGAGATTTTCCTTCTTCATAAAAATTTCCCCCACTAATAGAAGCGAGATCATGAGACTTCATTATTCCCGGTTGTTAAGCCGATTTGGAATAACTTCCTCTGATACCAGTTGTTGGATCTATAGGCGCCCTTAGAAGGGGGGGGGGGGGGTGATAAGGGTTTTAAAACTTTTTAAAATATTTATTGACTTGAAAATTTAGTAGATGGAAATAGTGAAAATCCAAACAAATCAAATGAAATAAAATAGAGACGTGATTTTATTAAATTGAAATATACGATTACAAAACTTGATTTCTTATGACACTAGAAATCGAAGGCGAAAAGTAAAATGCCTTTTTTTTTTCTATCCCAACTCGTATCCCCACAAACTAGTGGCTTTAACCTATCCTCCCCGGATACGGCCTCATGCCGCTCTAGCCAATCCTACTCCGAATACGGCATCGAGCACACCCTAGACATACACTAGATCTAGTCACCAACACAAGGCAAATTCCTCCTTCAGTCCTACCCAGACCTTGTCGCCAACACGAGGCGAATTCACTGCACGAGTACAAAAGAGTAAAGAAATGAAAAAACAACAATGTAAAAACTCCCTATGTGGATCTCTTGAAGAAGTAGACAAAGTCCCGCAGATTATGATCGTAGTCAATGTGGTCTTTCATCATGATGATGAAGCATGTTGAAATCTTCTCCACGGATCTCCTTAAGCCTTCATGGATTTGTGAGAGTATCTCTCTAAAACTTCCTCTATATGATGTGGCACAAAGCTCTGGAGTTTAGGGGTGTGAGAGGATGATGAAGACGGAGCCAAGGGGACCTTTTTATAGCCTGGGATCTACCACCTGCGCTATCACTACTGCTGATGCTATCTCGGATTAAGCAATATTATGCATGTAAGAATCTTTCATTTTTAGAAGCGTCTGCCGACTTCCCAATGTGTTTTGAGCTACCGCCGGCGCTAGAAGCTACCGTCGGCTCTAGCTTCCTTCTATATATGCATCCTCCTTCCTGCCAGCTTGAATTTCACTTTTGCGCTTTCAGGAGCTACCGCCGGCGCTAGTACCTACCGCCTTCTCTAGCAGCTACTGCGGGAGCTATCACGGGAGATACCGCGAAGCTTCCGCCCGCTCTAGTGGCCAGTTTTAAGTTTTGGCCCCAAACTCGGGCATTTCTTTCATATGTTATCCTTAAGTCATATGGCATTGTTTCCTGCACACTTAAATACACATGATTTAATACACATAAGATTTGTTATTCTCAAACCTAGGAGATGTAGAAGACATTGTTCCAATAGCAGAATGTGCATTCCTAATTTTGGAAAGCTACAGGATGAATTGATGTATGAAGCTCAATTCACCAAATACTTGATTCATCCGGGGAGCACAAAGATGTACATGGATATGAAGAATCTTTTTTGGGTGGTTGAAGTTGAAAATGGACACAACCCTCTACGTGTCAAAGTGTCACACTTGCGTGCTCGTGAAGGATGAATTTCAAAGGCCTGGTGGATTTCTAAAATCATTTTCGATTCTAGATTGGAAGTTTGGAGACATATCGATGGACTTCATACACATATTGTTGAGTTTGCAGCATGGAAATGATGCCATTTGGGTGGTTATTGATTGCTTGACAAAGGTGTCGCACTTCTTTCCAAACTAGAAGGATGATTCTGTGGAGAAACTCGTGAAGTTGTATGCTGACAACATAGTACGATTGCACGACATTCTTCGTCGCATCGTAATTGATTATGATGGGTATTTTACATCCCATGACTGGAGGCTTATTCACCAATTATTGGGTACCAAGCTAAATTTTTGCAAGACCTTCCACCTGCAAACGGATTTGCAGACCGATAAGACCATGGAGGATATGCTCTAGTTGTGCTAATTGGACTTCTGAAAGAGATGGGAGGACAACCTCTATATAATAGTATTCACTTATAACAATAGCTAACAAGCAAGCATTCAAATGGATCCCTCTTAGGCCATATATGGTAGGAAGTGTTGTACGCCTTTGTCTTGGGCAGAAATGGGCGACACGAAGCTGTTGAAATGGAAAGAAGTTGAAGAAGCGAATACTTTGATTCGGGCAACACCAGAGAGATTGCTAATTGCTCAATATAGACAGGAGAAATACTATAATGCTAAGCAATGAAACATTGAGTTCACTTTTGGCGAATGGATTTACTTGAAGATCAAACCGTTTAATGGGGTATCAAGGATACGACGACTGGAAAAGCTACGTCTGAGGTATCTTGGCCCATTTGAGGTTACAGAGCGTATTGGTGAAGCTTCCTACCTACTTTCTCTATCTACAGAGCTGAGCCATCTACACAATGTATTACAGATACCAATATTGAGGAAGATTGTGCAAGAGCCTACTCACATTATTGTGGTCGACATGGTGTCGATCGATTGTGGGTTAACGATGAAAGT
Source organism: Dactylorhiza incarnata (assembly GCA_033032865.1). Lineage (NCBI taxonomy): Eukaryota > Viridiplantae > Streptophyta > Magnoliopsida > Asparagales > Orchidaceae > Dactylorhiza > Dactylorhiza incarnata. Next base: position 7,934,965 of record JAWHQI010000038.1, on the reverse strand, counting down.
CAAACCCATTCACCTCGATGACACTAAAGTATGACAGTTGTGGAACAAGTCTATAAACATGTTTAAAGTTTGTTGGGACAATTGTGGATGGGAGGAGCTATCTTTGGAGCGAGAATAGACCATGCTTGAAGAGTACCCCGAGCTATTTTCCTAAGGTACAACTTATTTTAGTGTACAATTCTATTCATAAAATTTTGGGATGAAATTTATTTAAGGGGGTAAGTTGTAACACCATAAAGTCCCTTTTTGAATCCTCATGCTCACCTTGAAACAATTCGTGAGGATATAGATCCATCTCGCAAGATTTTAGAGTGTAACAGATGAATTTTATTCATGTGGTGTGCAAATAGTAATTATCAATAATTACTCTAAATGTCCCAATTTTTATAAGGAGGCATGATATAGTTATATCTCACTACTGGAGGAAATTTGGGAGTGTTTGGAGCAAGTTACGAAGCATTTCAGAAGGTTTCCAATCAACATGTCTAGGCGCATGAGCATGTAAAATCCTTGTTAATGGCTGCCAAAATTTAGTGAACCACATGGCCTGGAAAACCATCGTGTCTGAGGCTGTGTACAGGCCCAAATTTTGACCTATGCAAGTGATTTCTATCCCGATAATGACATTGTTTGGCACACGGTGTGCCAACCCCTGTATACATTCATAACCTTATGTAGATCGGTATGGCCTGGAACACGGTCGTATGCCACGCCGTGTATGGGGCCTGAAAGTGCATAGTGAATCCTCTGAGTATTCTCTAGAGGGGGTGAATAGAGTTTAAAAAACTTTTCTATAATTATTATGAACACACAATAAAATACCTCCAATTACTATGCAATCAGCTTGCCAACACAAAATAAAATAATCACAGAGTGCAGAAATAAAATAAGTGGACAACACAGAAAATCATAGCACAAAGAGACAAGAGTTATAGTGGCCCAAAAATTATGGGTACATCCACTCTTCTACCACCTTGGTTGGAATACACTATCAAGTGCATGAGTCTTTTGATAGAGAGACTCTTAGAACCAACTACTGAGTCTTTTGACAAGGAGACTCTTAGAACCACTGAGTCTTTTGGTAAGGAGACTCTTAGAACCACGCAAGATCTTTTGGTAAGGAGATCTTGAACCAACTGAATCCTTTGTAGAGGAATTCTTAAAACTCTTTACATAGATTACAAAGAATACAGAGAGGGTATAAGAAAGAAGAAGAAGTGAAGAATGTTCTTCTGATTCAATCCTCTTTTAGTAATCACTGAGGATTCTGGCACTTAGTGTTCTATAAGCTTCTTATTATGAGAGCAGATGAAGAAAAAGGAGAATCATTTCTGTTTATGTTTCCTATATAGAGATTTCTTGTAGTATCTATCTTTCAGAAAGAGAGAGAGAGGGAGAGAGCACTTCAGAAAGAAGAAGATGATCACTAACATAATTGTTGTTCTCTTAATCTTTCTGAATACCATTATTCTTCTCTCAAATATAATTCAAATTTATTTCCTTTTCTGATGTATCCCTAATAGGAAAGTCCATATGATAATAACATTCTCTTTCTATTTTTGATGACCCATCAAATCCTTTTTAGAATTGTTGGATCATTAGGCACCCTTAGGGGGGTGGGGTGAAAAAGGGTTTTTAAAAAGTTTATGGTTTAAGACAATCTTTTGATATTATCTATAATGTAAGTTAAATCAAAAGTAAAGAGCAAGAAATTAATTTTATTAGACAAGAAAAGACATGATTATCATTTATAAAATTGATTACAAAAAAGGATTTCTATGAAGCTACAAATCAAAGGCAAATATATAAGACTATTTGATTTTCTATATCGATGCTTCTAACTAAGAACCGGTTGGCTCTAGCTGATCTATCCCTAGATCTGTCCTCAAGACGCTCTAGCCCTTCTATCCCCAGAGAGGCATCGAGCAACCCCTAGATCTAACACCTAGACCTAATCACCAACAACTGCGGCGAATTCACCCTAAGCCGCACACGGACCTAGTCGCCAACAACCGTGACAAATTCACTAAACAATCACAAGAGATAAAGTTACAACAATATATAAAACAAAAACTCCCTATAAGAATTCTGAAGGAGATGACGAAGAATCACTGAATATCGTTGAAGTCGAAGAGTGTGTTCTTCGCGTTGGGTTAGCATTGATTCGATCCTCCTTCAAATTCTTCTCTTAACTTTGTGTAGGAGATGGTGGTCTGGAAATACAAACCTCACAGATCTTTTAAAGTGTTGGAATATGGCTCCTTTGAGATCTATCTAGAAGAGAACGAAAGCCATATATTTATAGGACATGAAGCTAATGCTAGTGTTAAGGCTAACGTCAGGCATTGACTCTGTATAGAAATAACTTAATGGCTCGAATCTTCAAGTTAGGAAGGAGATTCTACATCTTTGGAAACATTCATTTTAGGCAACCTTAACGCTGGCGTTGAGGCTAATGTCTGGCGTTAAGCCAAATCATTCCCAAAATACTCCTGCAATCATGGCAACTTCCCTCCATGTCATTTTCATCTTGGTGGGAAAGAAAGTCAACGTCGGCGTTAAATCCCAATGCCTGGCATTAGACCGAATTATTATTTTCAACATATGAGCAAGTTCAGACCAACACTACAGCATCCTAGTGTCATTTTTGTTCAAACATGCATACTAAAAACACAATGGCAAACTTGATCAAATACAAGTTGTATTTTTTATTCTCAAACCAAAGGGATGTGGAAAACCATGTTCCAACAATTTCCCCCTTTTGAAAATAACAAATCCAATTAAGATAAATCAGATTCAGATATAAAAGATTTGTTTTTATAAAAGGTATGACACTACGCTACAAAGAGATTTTAATATCAAAATATATTTAGAGATGTGTGCTCCCCCTATTTAAGTGCTCCCCCTTGGTGTATGCTCCCATTGACTAGATTTATGCTCCCCTATAATCTAGTGAATCCTACTCCTTAATCATTAAGATTTATCATTTTATTTTTTCCCCCTTTTGTTATTAGCAAAAGTGGGTGGAGTGAAACAAAACTAGGATAAGGAGGTGAAAGTTGGGACGACTAAGAGAGGATTAAGAGTTTTGATGAAAATAGAGTAAGTCATGATCGAGCTAAGAGAGAGAGTAGCACAGCGGAAAAAGAATATGATAAGCGTGAATAATAACATCCCAAGTACTTTACCAAGCCATTATACCACTTGTTAGAAAATAATGAACAAAAGAGTTTGAAAGATAACACTTGATGAAAAAAGTGAAAAAGAGTTTGAAAGACACAAGTGAAGAAGAGACCTTAAAAAGCAAAAAAGCATGGTATAAATACTTGATCAAATCAAATATGAGGAAAAGGAAGGTAACCAAGATAAGCAAAAAAAATTATTTTTGTTATGGTTTGACAATTTCAACAATATTTCTAGATTCTTCACATATAATGAGCATCATCCTTGAAAATTTTTTACGACTAATAAGCAAGCATGGTTTAACATATTCAAAAAGATAATGACTACAATATAACTAATTCGTATTTCAAGTAAAAAAACATTATAGTAATCATGCATTGTAATCTAGTGCTTTTACTTAAGTTTTGGGAGAATCATATACCTATGCATTATGATCCAATTCTCATGAGTAGAAGCGTTATGAAAAACAATGATGTGTGCAAATAGTGTTTTGATAAGTGTATTCAAGTGATATAATCAAAACATATGACATGTGGAAGGGATTAGTAAAAACAATATTAAGATTGTAATCTTAGAATTACTTTCACACATCAATTCTAGAATAAAACTTCAAAGCGCAATAAAATAGTACAACTACCATGGTGCTTCGCCCACAATATTGTAACGCCACGGAATTTCCAGGATTTATTTTAATCCTTCTTTGACGTCATTTTTTATGTAAGGGCGTTACATTAGTGCGAAGTTGTTAGTTATGGGGTGTCGAATTTTCACCTAGAGGGGGGTTGGGGTGAATAGGTTTTTCAAATAGTTTTGATCCCTTTAGGTGTTCTTGTTTTCAGGATAATAGATTTAGAGTTTGAGAGAGCACAACACAAAAAAAAAAACACAAGGACTTATAGAGGTTCCACAAGACAGGGTGTCTTGAGTAGTCCTCTTTCCCTCTGCGCCTACCTTGCAGTGTGCTAGGCTCGACCAACTCCGCCAACGTCTCTGGACCGCAAGACTTACAACTCGGACCCACAAGTCCCTGCAGCCTAGGCCCGCAATCCCCTTCACTGCACCCGAGCCCGCAAGCTCGACACATAGGCCCTCAAGCCCTACACAGCACAGACCCGCAAGTCTTGCCAGCAGCCTAGGCCCGCAAGCCCCTTCACTGCACCCGAGCCCGCAAGCCCGACACATTTGGACCCGCAAGTTCCTCAGCCCTATCCCTCAAGCCTGACAGATCTCTAGACCTCAAGCTTGGCACACATATCTGAAAATAGATCTCACAGATTTGGCCCGCAAGCCTTACAAAGAAAGATTTACAATAAGATTTTCTTCCTGGTGGAGATCGGCTTCATTTCTTGAAGAAGTTGCTTCTGATTTTGAATCTGAACGACACAAATCTTCTTCAAGTTTTCTTGCTTTGCCTGATGTTGACTGGCTTCCTTTCTTGAACAATTATTAGTAGTCGATGAGACTTGACTGCTACTTGAAGAACTCAGGATGATCGTTTTGTTCTTCCCTTCTTTCTTTCTTCTTCAGCGCAGCTTGTACTATTGTATTCAAAAATGCTCAGCGGGATTTTTTTTCGTTTTTTTTGTTCTAGAGTTTTATAGGATCCCCTATTCCTTTTTATAGGACTGAGATGCCGCTTAACGGTCTCCTATGATGTCCTTTTCTGATAGACACTCATACCTTAAGAGCACGCACTGATTGGACAATTAGGCGGCGACATTAACAACTGACAGCGCGTTTGGCAACATTTGAATCTGTCTCGACGATATTTCCATTATTATGATGACAAGGACAATATCTCGACGACACTGGACATCCCTTCTGCACTCGTGCTTAAGACGACATGAAGTCATTTAACGGATGTCAGCGTAATCATCTTGATTGCTTGATATCGTTGTGATCACCTTATCTTCTCGACGACATGGTCAATATCATGTCGACAGATTGTTCCTCATTGTTCTCAACGTCACGTCTTTTTTTCGACGATATAGTTGTCATCAGTCTTGTCGACGACACACCTTCTTTTCAATGATATCTTTGACACTGACCATCCCTTTGCCTTTTCAACGACATGGCTTCTTTTCGATGATATGGTCCACACCAGACTTCTCCTTGCCTCAGTCTTGTTCCTTCTTCTCCGCATTCTGATATCGTTGAGAGGTGTTGTAGTGTTGATGTTACAACGATATCATCATGTGTATGTTATCTCGACGATAATCGACATGATCATGTTGCTTTGCTCTGCATATCATTTTAACGATATGCCTATACTTGTCGACGATATGTTCAGTCTTTTTCGACGATATTTTACTTAGTCAGTTTTTGAAGTACTGGACAAATCATGTGATCTCTGCAAGCATGAACTAGATATAATATTAAATACACCTTGTACTTATCATTGAGCTGAGCACTTCTTCAAATCAGGAACACTGTTGGGCACTGTTCCCTACAATCTCCCCCTATTTGAAGAAGTCCTAACTCATCTCAATGATAAATGACACATATATACAGATTTAACATTTCAGATAATAAAATCACATCAAGCAGCAATCACAAAAATAGATTAAATGTTCTTGACATTAAGCACCAATCATATAGATAGATTAAATGTTCTTGAATAAAAATTAGCATTCATTTGCCTCATTCTAATTTTTAACTTGATTTGGTGCTCCTCAATGTCTATTGCTTCTTGCACCTTTACCTTTCTTCCTTTGCCTCTGATAGTAGTTGATGGGCTTTGGAATCATCTTAGGAGAAGGAGGAGGACCATGTGGGAATGCTAGTTTGTGATTCTTCTTCCTTTCCAGCTGCTTCAGATGTTTCTCCCATTCAACCGACTGGTATACCCTATTATAGCTCTCTTGAGGGTATCCAAATTGTATCCATGATTATGTTATAATTTCTCTTGAGTCAGGACTCCACCTTCCTGATTGTGGATCCAGCTCAACTTCCCTCAACCACTTTTGCCTGTACTTATTACTCTAAATTTTCTTCCTTTTCCTGAAGTTTGCTGATTCTCCGAATTCTACGCCATACTCCGCTGAGTCGGTGCTTTCTGATGGGTTAGCAACTTCATATACTTATGGAGGTTTTTGCAGTGTCTGCTTCACTTTATTTGCTATCCACATGGCTTGATGGGATCCAGCAATTATTATTTCATTCTCCCCCTTTTGGACTTGTTCAATTATGCGTTCTCCAAGGTTTTCTTTAACCAAGTTTAACTGTTCATGCAGTTGTTGTTCAGTGATATCTACGTTGTTTCTAACTTCCAGTAGAAGTTGATCTATTATATGGGCTGTCTCATTAACCCAGTTCAGAACCTGATTCTTATTACTGTGAGCGGCGTCTGCTATCTGTTCAAAAGCATAATCCACATTCTCAGCAAATGTTACTTGATTTGTTAGTATTGAATGGGTTTGATGTCCCATCTTGTTGACTTCCTCACCCATCTTTTCTATTGCTGGAGCTGCTAAGTTGTAGAAGTGGGCACACTGGGTGTTGAGATTGAGTATGTCCCTTTTTACAGCCTTGATCTCAGTCTTCAGCTCCTTCCTTAGGCCATCCACAGTCTTTACGACAAAGGTTTCCAGTTGTTTCCTTTGAGCAGTCAGTAGTGCTGATATCATGTGAAAGAGAGATCCTGTCTGAGTCGAAGATGGCTCAGCAGTTTGTTCTTCTTGATCTCCTACTTCCTGTGAAGCTGCTTCAGAGATATCTGTAGATAATTCTTCACTGATGTGGACTGTCACTTTGGCTTTCCCCTTGACATCTTCTGGTACTGTCTCACTTGGATATGTAAGCACAATCTTACTTGCTACTATCAACTCTCGGCAGTGTGAAGGAGTGGGGTCTTTCATGGGCTCAGGCACATATCCTTGATCTTCTGGAACAGGGGGCACATTTCCTTGATCTTCTAGGGCAGAGTACCCCAGTTGGGTCTCCCCCTCAACTTGAGCATCTCCTTGGGCTGAGCCTCCTGCCGGGAGCTCCCCATCAATCATTTCGTCATCTTGGGCTGAGCTCCCCAATTGGTACTCCCCCTCAACAGGATCACTCCCCAAGTTAGGGTATCTATCTTCTTCAACAAGCTCTTTGTGAGTAGGTTCAGGAATTGATGCAGGGGTATCTCGTTGAGCAGATTCCGCACCAAGGTCTTTTTGAGGTGGGGAGATGTCATCGGAACTGCTTGATGATGCTTCTTCATCAGAGGGGATGGCTTGGACGACTTTCTTCTTTTGCTTCTTTGAGGTGGGTGCTGCATCAGGGGATATTTTGGGAATTGACCTATCCCAGTGATCAAGCATCTTTGCATCCAGCCGTTTGGAGTAGTGTAGGGGCACTCTCATTCTTCTATGTAGCACTTTGTCCAGGCTATTCAGAATGAAGAGGGACAGAATTCTTCCATAGGAGGGGGTCTTTAGGGTACTATTTATTCTTTGGAAAAGAAATCCGCTCCAGTCAGTCTTCTTGGTCAGAATTATCCTAGCCATGATGACAAACATCTCCTTAGAGATTTGGTCGTGCGACCCAGGTTTGCATAGCATCACCTTCCCCACGATGTCTGCTAGCAATTTTCCTTTCTGATTGAACTCATTCCTCTTGATTGACCTGTAGGTCTTCCCAGTATGGCCGCACCAGGAATAACTGGCCGAGACATCCTCCGTCGTCATCTCTTCTTCATCCCCCCCTTCAATCCTTGGTAGATGTAGTGTCTTTCTGAGATTCTTGGCGGATACTTTGACTTTCTTACCAGCTACAATAGATTTTATCTGAGATTCTGAATGGTTGAGTCGGGCTTCAGCGAAGAAATCTGTTAGTTCTCGGTGAAGAAGAACTGAGGGCTCGCTCAGTAGATACTCTATGCATGTGGATTCGAGGAGCCCTAGCACTGACCTAACTTATTCCGAGCACGAGTTGAAACCCCCATGCTGGAGTTCACAACCGAAGATTACTTCTTCTCTCTTGGGAGCCATTGATTCAGAGTGAGAGAGAAGGCAGTACGTCGGAGACGAAGCAGTGGTTTGTCAACGGAATAGCTTAGGGAAAATGATAGCGTTATTTTTATTCTCGAGCATTCACGTTATTTATAGTGTAGGTAGGTGAGGGGCGCATACCTTTGACTGTGTTGGTGAAAAATGATCAGACGGCTCTGATAGACCGATCTAGTGTCGTGATAAATAGCTCGATTTTATTTTGACAATACTGCTTATTGTAGTCGAAATGGATCTTGGATACGCATCCTTCCAGCTCGATCCATTGTCGTCATAACATCTGTTGTGTCATCGTAACAACTTATTATATCGACGATACAGATTCCTTAAACTTGTCAGCCAAGGACAACTTTAGGCCCTTCTTAGGAGACATCTTTTGGCACTAACCCTGAGAGTTCTCCAGGGGTGTTTTGATCAATTCCAACTTGTAATCCTATTGACTTCTTTTGGTCTTTTTAGTAGGATGATTTGCACTAAGATTGTTAGTAAACTGAGTTTGATGTTCCGCCTATAGGCCAGAATAACCATCTTGTCCAAGGCCCTGATTTGCTTCTGATGGGCTCTTGGACAACCTGCAAAATGAGATTATAAGCCCTTAGGTACCCATGTGGCCTTGGGTCCTAGGATATTGTTAGCTTTAAAAGGCATACTGGATTTAACTACTCCAGAATATGCATAGTGATGATGAACAAGATTACTTGCATGTTTAGCATTTGTTACCCTTGGAGCAGTTGGATTGTACCAACAATCTATTGCAAAGTGCTCAGTCTTTCCACAACACCAACATTCAAACCTGTTGTATCTTCCTTTCAGGCTGACTGTGTGAGCATGAGTCCTTTGTCTGTGAACAAAAGGATATTTGAAGGAGACTGATCTGTACTGATTGTGAGTGTGATGTTGACCATCACCATCCACAGCTTTCCATCTGGAGTCAGTATTCTGTAGTGATTTCTTCTCTTTTCTAGACCCAGTAACTTCATGCCTTCTTGTGATCATCTCTTCTTGAGGTACCCTTGGGTTTTAGGCATGTTCTAGGGTTTGAAGGAGCTTGCTACAGGCTTCCTTGCAATGAAGGGTTTATCCTCCACCCTTCTGACATTATTATTCTTAGATTTCAGGGTACTAGGCTGATCTCTATCCTTCTTTAGAAGCACAATCTCTTTGGTTAGAGAACATCATAGCTCCTTACTATCAATCAGTGCCTTCAGAGTTTACCCAAATTCGCTTATCAGATCAAGGTTGGAGCTTGCCTTGAAGTCCTTTTTGAGTTGGCAAAACTCTGCATTCTGTAGAGTTAGCTTTTCAGCATTTTCAGGATGATCAAAATTTCTGGCTTGAAGGATTGAGATCTTTTCAGCTTGCTCCTTGCAGAGCATCTTGACCTTTTTGAGATCTTCTAGAAGGACATCATATGGCTTGGACAAGTCATCATTTCCTGATGAGCTTGTCTCAGATTCTGAGTCAGAGGTAGTTAGAGGAGCTCTTATGCATACTTGTTCAGGAGAGACATCATCCTGAGTTTCCTCCTCTGACTTAGATAAGGCAGTCAGTCCAAAATCAGCATTCTCTTCTGAGTCTGAACAGCTTGAGTCACTGTCACTCAATGTTCTGACTTTCTTCTCAGCTACCTTGCTTCTTTCTTCTTTCTGATTCTTGGAAGGCAGTACTGATTCTGCTCTTCCTTCATTTGATCCTTCCATAAGGACTGTTAGAGAGTCCCACATCTCTTTTGATGTTATGTAGTGAGCCAGTTTTTGAAATGTTGAGATGTCAACTACACCAGCTACTATATCTTTGGCTTCCATGTCCAAGTTGACTAGGATGATCTCTTCTTCAATCATTTTCTTGGTCACTGTCTTGGGAACATATGGCCCTTCTTGAACAATTTAAAACATTCTAGGGTCCATAGTCTCCATGAATATTTTAGCTCTTACTTTCCAAAGGGAAAAATTCTCCCTAGAACAAGTAGCTATTTTTGAATCCATAGCTATGATGAATGGATAGGGGTTTCGGTGACAGCAACGGGATTGCGGGCATCAGGAGCCCAATAATTGGTTGTCTTGGCGGCCCCAGGAGGGTCCGGGGAGAGGTCAGGAAAGAGATCACCAATGAAGGTGGGAAGGAAGGGTTCCGGGGTGGAGGCAAGATCCCAGGCCACCTCACCCCGCTCGAGAGCAAGCCATGGCGGTAGGCCGAGGAAGAGGAGTAAGAGGAGGAAGAAGAGGAGGTGGAAGAGGGGGTAGGGTGGCATTGCCTTACAATGACTTTCATCAGGAAGAAGGTCACGCGACGACCACCTGCCAGAATTTCTAGAGATAAGGGGAAGAGGCCAGCAATAGCAGCAGCCTGTGAGGATCGAATAGGTGCTACCCGGAGATGAAGAGGATAGATATGAGGACAGGACGGACGTGGGAGCTAGGGGAGGGGTCGTAGTGATACATAGTGGGGTGGGAATAGAAGCGACTCGCAAGAGAAGCTTCCAGGCGATGTTCAGGAGAAGCGTTGCGTCAACCTCCCAAACCCCACCCCCCTCGGAGAAGCTCACCTTCTCGGCAGAGGATTTGCCAGACTTTGAAGACCCGTTCTGTGACGCCTTGGTGATACAGGCGGCGATTGAAAACTTCACCGTCACCCAGATTTTGGTGGACAACGGGAGTTCGGTGAATGTTATCTTCAAGAAGGCCTTTGACGCGCTGGAGGTGGAAGCAAAGAGAGTGCAAGCCTCAGGTGGACCCATGTGTGGGTTCTCAGGGGAGAGGAAGGAAGTCGAGGGAGGAGTTGGCCTCCAAGTGATATTGGGAGGGGTCCCCAGGAACTGTCGGTTTGTCATTGTTGACGCTCCGAGCAGCTACAATGCCATATTTGGACGCCCACTCATTAGCACTTTCCGGTGCGTTCCCTTGTCCTTCCATCAATGCTTAAAGTTCCGCAGCGGAGGAGTTCAGGTCCAGATCTGGGGTGATGCGAAGGTGGCGAGGCAGTGCTATGTGACTGCCGTCAACACTATCTCCTGGATAGCGGAGGCTGAAAAGGTGGATAGGGAGATGAAGGGGCCGGGGGCAGGCGAAGATGTGGGGGAAGAAGAAGGAGAGAACAACATCCCCGGAGGGGAGGAGGAAGTGGCTCCGGAGGAGCGTGTCGAACTGATGGAAGAGGAGGATCCGGAGGAAGAGAAGACCCTGCCCGAGGGGAGGGAAGATAAGAGTAAATGGCAAGAGCCGGCCCATCTTGAGGCGGCTAAAGAAGTGGTCGAGATGGAGGTCATCACCCAGGGAGGAAGGGGGGAGAAGGTGCGGATCAGCGGGGGCCTCGGCCCAGAAGACAAAGGAAGGATGCTGGAGTGCATCCAAAGGAGCGTGGACATCTTCGCATGGAACGCGGCGGACATGCCAGGCATTGATATAGACGTGGCTTGCCACCAGCTCAACCTTGATCCGGGGGCCCGCCCCATCCGACAGAAGAGAAGGACCATAGCCGAGAAGCTCGAAGGACCGATCCGCGAGGAGGTGGCAAAGCTCCTCGAAGCAGGTTTTATATCGGAGGTCCAGTATCCAGGCTGGGTCTCCAATGTCATCATGGTAAAGAAGGGCAATGGACGCTGGCATATGTTTATTGACTTTTCTTTGTTAAACAAAGCCTGCCCTAAGGATTGTTATCCCCTGCCTCGGATCGATGCGCTGGTTGACTCAGCCGTCGGTTTTTCTGTGATGAGTTTTTTGGATGCTTTTTCAGGTTATCACCAAATCAGGATGCACCCCCCAGATGTTAAAGATGTCTCGTTCATCACCGGGAGGGGTGCTACTGCTACAAAATGATGCCCTTCGGGCTGAAGAATGCCGGAGCAACCTACCAAAGGATGATGGACCGGGTTTTTCGGGAGCAAAGGGGAAGAAACTTGGAGGTTTACGTAGATGACCTCATGGTGAAGAGCAAGAGCGTGAGTTCCCACCTCCAGGACCTTGAGGAGACGTTCACTATTCTGCGCAAGTACAAGATGCAGCTCAACCCACTGAAGTGCATATTCGGGGCCAGGAAGGGAAAGTTCCTGGGCCACCTTCTCACCCCTTCGGGGGTAGAACCTACCCCAGACGAGGTAAAGGCCATAATGGAGTTGGGATCGCCGCGAAGCGCTAAGGAAGTCCAGCGGCTGACTGGAAAGCTCGCAGGGTTGAGTAGGTTTCTCTCCCGTGCAGGGGAGAAATGCTCCCCATTTTTTAAGGTGTTACGAGGCAATCAGAAATTTGAATGGACGGAGGAATGCGAGGAGGCTTTCCAGGCCCTAAAGAGCCAACTCACCAAGGCTCTGCTACTCCAAGGTCCTAAGGAGGGGGAGGACCTAGCCTTATACCTCGGAGTCGGGGCTGAAGCCATAAGCTCCGTCCTGGTCCAGGAAGAGGGTAGGAAGCAGCTACCCATCTACTACGTGAGCAGGGTTTTTAAGAAGGAGGAGCTCCCATATCTGATTTTGGAGAAGCTAGACTTCACCCTGGTCATCTCGGCAAGGAAGCTCAGGCCATACTTCCAGTCCCACTCCATCCAAGTAGTGACCGATCACCCCCTTCGCAAAATCTTCGAGGGGGTAGAGCATTCAGGGAGACTCGCGAAGTGGTCGATAGAGTTAAGTGAGTTCAACCTCACCTTCCTCCCACGGTTATTAATGAAGGCCCAAGCAGTTGCAGATTTCATGGCGGACTTCGTGGTCGAGACGGAAGAGGAGCAAGTCTTACGCCACATCCCCTGGAAGCTGCTGGTCGACGGAGCCTCAGGCAAGAATTCTTTAGGAGGAGGGGTGGTGTTGGAAAGTCCTCACGGAGTGAGGATCGAGCAAGCACTGGTGATACATTTTCCCGTAACCAACAACCAGGCGGAGTACGAAGCGGCAATTGCCGGCCTACGTCTGGCCCAGGAGCTAGGAGTTCATGATGTGGAGGTTCTCACCGACTCAATGGTAATAGCCTCACAGATCAAGGGTGAATTCGAGGCAAGAGAGCCCATACTTTTACGGTATCTCGCCAAAGTGAGGGGTCTCATCGGAGCATTCAAAACTTTCTCCATCAGGCACATCCCAAGGGAGGAGAGTGTCTCAGCCGATCGGCTGGCCATGTCTGGTCCTCGGGTCGGGGGGGACCTTGACAGATCTGTTCCGCCCTTCGATTGAGGAAGGGGAGCTCATGGAAATAGAACAACGGCCCTCGTGGAAGGATCCTTTCGTGACCTTCCTATCAACAGGAAAATTTCCGGAAGAGGTTCCAGATCAAAGGCGCTTTTGGTACAAGTCTGCCTACTACGTACTCCATGAAGGGGACTTGTATCGGAAGACCCTTTCGGGGTTCCTAGCACGATACGTCTCAAAGGATGAAGTCCCGAGGGTCCTAGAGGAGGTTCATTCCGGCGAATGTGGTAGTCACTCGGGGAGCAGGACGTTGGAAGCAAGGATACTCCTGGCCGACCCTGAGCAGGGATGCGGCGGCATTCGCCAAGCAATGTCGAAAATGCTAGCTGTTCGACCCACTTCAACTTTTCCCGGCTCAGAGGCTAAGGAGCATCACTGCGCCCTGGACCTTCGCCATATGGGGTATGGATTTGGTAGGACCTTTTCCTCAGGACAGTGGGCAAAGAAAATTTTTCTTGGTTATGATCGACTACTTTTCGAAGTGGTTGGAGGTCAAGGCTCTAGCAAAGGTCACCTCCTAGGTAGTCCGCAACTTCGTATGGGGAGAGATTATCTGTCGGCATGGGCTCCCTCAAGCCATAGTCACAGATAACGGTCTATAGTTCACTAGCGAGGAGTTCATAAGCTTCTGCAACCAGTTGGGGATAGACCTCAGGTTCGCATCCGTCCACCACCCCAGGAGCAACGGGCCGATGGAGGCAGCAAACAAGGTTATGGTGAACCTGCTCAAGAAAAAGGTGGCGAATTTGAAGGGGAATTGGGTGGAGCAGCTCCCCTCGGTCCTATGGGCTCTAAGGACTACTCCCAACACCGCCAATGGTGAGACCCCCTTCAAGCTCTCTCATGGTTGCGAGGCCATCATTCCCGTGGAGTTTGCAGTCAAGAAAGCGCGGGAGGGGCCTCCTCAGAAGGTGATGAAGAATGGAGGACAGGAAACGAGGAGGAGCTGCGACTCTCCTTAGACCTGATCGACGAAGTCCGAGATCTCGCCACCATCTGTCAAGAATAAGTCAAGCGACGGATGGCCAAATACTTCGACAAGCATGTCAGGGTCAAGCAATTCGAGAAGGGAGACCTTGTGTTAAAGAAGGTCGACGCAGCCGGAAGATCTGTCGCGGTAGGCAAGCTCAATCCAAATTGGGAAAGCCCCTATGTCGTAGAAGAAGCCTTGAAATCAGGGGGGTACCGCCTCCAAAATGTGGAGGGCGAGTCCCTCAATCACACGTGGAGCGGTGATGATTTAAAACGTTTCTATCCCTAAGTCCATGTAATAAGAATATTTTGCTTTACTACTTGATTTTTATATATGTGTGTGTTAGGAATGACTTGCAAGGAGAAGATGGAAAGTTCCAGAGGTTGGCCCCGAGCAGACCCGCTGTCTATGCTCTCACATAGCTGGCAGGGCCAAAGGCTCACTCGATGGCAGGTTCCAAAAGTTTCAGAGGATGGCCCTAAGCAGACCCGCTGTCCAGGCTCTCACCTAGCTGGTAGGGCCGAAGGCTCACTCGGTGGCAGGTTCCAATAGTTCCAGAGGTTGGCCCCGAGCAGACCCGCTTTCCAGGCTCTCACATAGCTGGCAGGGCCTAAGGCTCACTCGGTGGCAGGTTCTAAAGTTCCAAAGGTTGGCCCCGAGCAGACCCGCTGTCCAGGCTCTTACCTAGCTGGCAGGGCCGAAGGCTCACTCGGTGGCAGGTTTTAAAGTTTCGAAGGTTGGCCCCGAGCAGAACCGCTGTCAAGGCTCTCACCTAGCTAGCAGGGCCGAAGGCTCACTCAGTGGCAGGTTCCAATGTTTTGTAGGTTGGCCCCGAGCATACCCGCTGTCCAGGCTCTCACCAAGCTGCAGGGCCGAAGGCTCACTCGGTGGCAGGTTCTAAAGTTTCAAAGGTTGGCCCCGAGCAGACCCGCTGTTCAAGCTCTCACCTAGCTGGCAGGGCCGAAGGCTCACTCAGTGGCAGGTTCTAAAGTTTCAAAGGATGGCCCCGAGTAGACCCGCTGTCTAGGCTCTCACCTTGCTGGCAGGGCCAAAGGCTCACTAGGTGGCAGGTTCTAAAGTTTCAAAGGTTGGCCCCGAGAAGACCCGCTGTCCAGGCTTGACCTATCTGGCAGGGCCGAAGGCTCACTCGGTGGCAGGTTCTAAAGTTTTGAAGGTTGGCCCCGAGCAGACCCGCTGTCCAGGCTCTCACCTAGCTGACAGGGCCGAAGACTCACTCGGTGGCTGGTTCTAAAGTTTCAAAGGTTGGCCCTGAGCAGACCCGCTGTCCAGGCTATCACCTAGCTGACAGGGCTGAAGGCTCACTCGGTGGCAGGTTCCAAAGTTTCGAAGGTTGGCCCCAAGCAGACCCACTGTCCAGGCTCTCACCTAGCTGGCAGGGCCGAAGGCTCACTCGGTGGCAGGTTCTACAGTTTCGAAGGTTGGCCCCGAGCAGACCTGTTGTCCAGGCTCTCACCTAGATGGCAGGGCCAAAGGCTCACTCGGTGGCAAGTTCTAAAGTTTCAAAGGTTGGCCCCGAGCAGACCCACTGTCCAGGCTCTCACCTAGCTGGCAGAGCTGAAGGCTCACTCGGTGGCACGTTCTAAAGTTTCGAAGGTTGGCCCCGAGCAGACCCGCTGTCCAGGCTCTCACATAGCTGGCAGGGCCGAAGGCTCACTCGGTGGCAGGTTCTAAAGTTTCGAAGGTTGGCCCCGAGCAGACCCGCTGTCCAGGCTCTCTTCAAACACTAATTCTTCTAGTCTTATGTGTGCTACTACAATTGTTTTTGACAGTATCGATGAGAATGTCTTGCAGGAAGAGGTAGTGAGTTGCAGCGTTGTGCCCACTCCGAGAGAGGAGGATGTACTTCAAAGTGTGGAGATGGAGACCTCAGCATCATTTGTGGAGGTCCAAGTCGTGGAAGTGGCCGCTGACGATTCCGCTAGATCCTGCAGCGTTTTTGGCGATGCCGACAATTCCTCGCCACCTAAACCCATCATGAGTGATTCCGGGATCTCTCCTGAAGAAGAAAGTCTTTTATGTTATTCGTCTAATTTGTTTCTTCACCCCATTCCTGTGTCTGATTCACTGCAGGTTTGTACATTGGATCTGATCCTGGATGTAATCGAGCCTGCTATGCGGGCCGGAGATGCCTTGGATCATCTGCATGTGGAAACAAATACTGAGATCCCTTCACCTTATTACCTGCCCCTACCAGACGATCAGTGCAGGTATCTTTATTCAGGAAGAGGGGGGATGACCCTGTCACCTTATGGTCACCCGTTACCGAAACGGACATTGGAACAGCTTCCTGTTCACTTCATTTTCCATTGACCGATCAGCTAGCATACACAAGCAGCTGAATAAGTCTAGTTGGGAGACATAAAACCTCAATAGTTATCTTCGTTAGAATTACTTTAAATTGTGGTGTTCATTTTGTTGTGGCGTAATGAATTTTTTTTTATATATATAGAACTTTTTATCTATTAATTGTGACTAACGGTCTTGTGTTAGGGGTGAGGACACCTTGGATGCACTTATGAGGCACGACGGTAAGTTGTTAATTCTGAAATTGGGCGCGCGAATTATTCCATCGCGCACGACCACTGGTCGTGCGCCCTATTTATCGGCGCACGACCACTGGTCATGCGCGGGCCCAGTTTCTTTTAAAACCTTTCAGCCGGCTCCTGTGCGTGCGTCTAGGGTTCTCGTTTTTTGGTCGCTGAGCTTGCGCCGTCTGGGAGCTCTTCTCCTCCTCACTCCATCTTCTCCAGTAAGCTTCCCTCTCCTCCTCTCCTCCTTCAAGCTTGCGTGTCCATGGAGCCATCCGGGAGCCGCCGCGTTGCCAAGGTTTTTCAAAGATCTCGCTCCTCCTCTGCCGCTCCCGCTCAAATCCTGGGGAGAATGGCCAAGTTCTCAAAGGCAGAGCACATGCGCCGCTTCACCGCGCTTAGGGGCAAGCCCTTCCTCTCGCAGCGTCTTGTTGACTGGGAGGAACTCCGATCGATTAGAGATGGAGGCGCTCTGATGGAAGCAGTTCTTCGCCTCTACTCCTTCGACAACTGCAGGAACGTCTTCGAATGTGCCGAGCTAGGATTCAAGGAGCTGACGTTGGAGTTCCTCTCCACATTTGAGTGGGAGGTCAGTCCGGCGGGATTCCGGCCTCTTGTTTGTTCTTTCCGGATGATGGGGCATGTATTTACCCTGACACTTCCCGAGCTTGCCACCCACGCTGGATTTACACGGAAGGCGAGGCCGCAAGGTTGGATTTCCAGAACTTGGCGACGATGTTGCCGGATGATGCCTCCTCGCAAAGCGTCTGGCGGTCGTTCATCGGCACTGATGAGGATTATGTGGCTCGCCGGGCCAAATCAACAAGGATCATATCTCCCGCCTTGAGGTACCTGCAGCACCTGATCAGTCATTCTATCACCGCGCGTGGCTTAAGCCAGAATGTGGTAGGTTGGCATGATCTTTTGTACCTTTACAGCATGCAGCAGCGGTATCCCCTTCATCTGGGGTTCATGCTGGCCTACTTCTTCCACCATGAGGCCACATATGTCCTCGCTGGAGCGATTGGGGGTGCGTATTACTTCACCCGAATCGCGAAAGGATTGGGAGTGTGGGACCGGATACCCCCGATGGAGAAGGTTACCTCTCCATCCATGATCACGCGGGCAACAATGGTGAGATTCCACCTACTGCGAGTGGTGGGGCGAAAGGGCAACCGATCCTATGTGGTGACTGGTCCGAGTGATGGTGGTGTTGGTAGCCATGAGGAGGAGGCTAGGGACGAGTAGCCAGAGTCTTCGGCAAGGGGAGGACGCAGGGCGGCGGAGCCGCCACAGCAGTCACAGGGGTCGCGGCAACCTGAGCAGCAACCTCAGCAGCAACCTCAGCAGCCATCAGGGAAGCACTTCAGCAATTATGCGATGCAGGGCATCCCGTACTTAAGTGAGCGTCTCTCCGATCTGGAGGCGTCGCAGTTTTGGATGCAGGACCTCATCTATCAGCAAGCTGTTCGGGGCGGGCTGGACGTGCCTCAGCCTCCTGCTCGTGTTGCACCCACTGCGCCCCGTCCCGCATCCCCGATCCTAATTTTTGCCAGCAGCAGCGCCAGCGGCAACAACAAGGAGGATGAGTGGCCTCCCGCGTCGTAGTTCGTTTTGTCTATTTTCTGCTTCAGCTTTTCATGTTTAGTTTGTGAAACATGTTTGTGTGCGACACTAATCTGGGTGTCTTTCTTTTTTATTCAGTAGTTAAGACTTTTGCTATCAAACTATAATACAGGTATTTGGTCCACCTTCAAGGACGTTAAACAAAAGGGCTCTTGGGAGACAACCCATTTGGGATCATTTGGTTCCATTCTTTTTTGTTATTTTCTTTGCTATATTTTTGTTGTGCTGGGATCCTTTTAATCGCAGGTCCGCATCTATTGGAGCACGGCGGGATCACCGCCATCTGAACAAAACGCCATATCTTCTGGTATGCTCATTTCTGAGCATGGGGTAATCTCTCCTCCTAGCCTTCTTAAGCTTATGCCGCTATCGAACATGTTATTTTTTTGCTTAGTATAAGTCTGGGGGAGTGAGAGTTATCGTTACTTCGTGCACAAGCACAGTGCACAACATACTAGGATTTACACTGTGTTATATTGTAGCATTGTTCATCTCATGGCACACCACGACACCCACGTGAGCGCACTTAACTGTAGGCGCGCGACGAGTCTAACTAGTCTCGGTTGTGTGAATGGGAAATCACGGTGCTGGGTTAGGATTGCGAGACGAAGTACTTTGTTGACTCCTATAGTGCTCCTAGTCGAGTGCTCATGTCTCGTAGGAATTCGTGTAGATTCAATTTCTTTTTATGCTTTTAGTTTACATTTTTCTACTAGCGTAAATATTGTTTACTTTACTCAATTTGGTGAATCCGGTGTGAATCAAATGGTAGCATAGGAATGTGTGTAGACGTTCATTAGTCTCGTGTTGCCCGAGTCGGGAGGAAGGATTATCTTTCTCGGTGGCTAGAGCTCGCCCTAAGCGATTCTTGAAACATGGGTATATGGTTGGTCAACTGCGTGAATGTGATATAGGCCATCATTTTGGCCCGGTTGAGCCTTTGCACCCTTTTCTATCGATATATCCTCGTTAGCCCAGTTGTGCCTACCCGTTCTTTGATTCAGCCCCACTTGTATCGCACCAAAGCCTAAAAGCCAATCCTAATCACACACCCAAATCTGAGCTTTAGCTGTTTATTATTCTTGTGAGTTGGGTTGTAGATGTGGTGACATGTTTGTGAAGTTGTGGATATGTTTTATTGTTTATTTGCTGAAAATGATAAGAAAAGAAAAAAAAATGAAAAAGAGAAAAAGATATGAGTTTGAATGAAAAATTCATTTGTAGAAGTATAAGTTGGGAGTAGGCGGTGCACGCACCCATGTTGTTAATTCCAAGTCCGGGGGTGTAGTGTACCCGCATGTTTGTGCGGTGATGAGGATAGTTTTCGGTGCTAGCTCATTTGGGTTTAGTGTCTAAGCCGTCGCTTTTATCTTTGTTTACCTCACCTAAACCCAAGCCTCATCTCAAACCTAAAGTCCTATTGATTCACGCATTTGAGTCATACCAGTGCCGTGGAGAGAGTGCGAACGGGCAAGCCTATGGCCACCGACATTGATGGATTTCAATGGAGTTGTCCCGAGTCCCGATCTTTGGCAACGCTCGCCTCAGCATTCAGTTTACTATCTTCCTATGTACGACCTTATGATTCACCGTGATTCACTTGTTGAGTAAACGTAATATATAAATACGCTCTTAGAAAATTATAAACTAATGTGTATAATTAGAAATTTTGTCTACTAGATTTCTATGCACATGCGTATGAGACTTCGCATATTACTCCGCCCTTGCAATTTCTAACCCAACTATGTCTTTTCTCGCTCCGCCGGATTTGTTTGCTCGGGACGCGCAAACAGGTAAGTCTGGGGGTGTGATGAGTCTGGTTTATACAGTGATTTCTGGCCTCATTTGGGTTTATTTTAGTGTCATTGCACTTCATTTGCTGTTCATATACGCTTATAGTGATAGCATGACGTTTCTGTGCCTTTTGTGCAATCCTTTCCCCTTTGTGGCATATTTTTCCTATATATTATTGTATGCCTGTGTTATGGATCCGGTGATGTGCACGGATCGGGGTTATTTATATTTTTCCTCCAGGTCCTGGGGTCGTGTGCACGTTCGGGATGGTGCGGGGTGATTTTTGGCCTAAAAAGCCTCTGATCGTGCGCATTCCTTCGCGCACGATCAGGCGCACGATCATTGATCATATGTTAATTCCCAGCCCAGATCGAGATCGGACCAAAGATATGCGCACGATCACAGGCCTTTCTTCGCGCACGACCATTGGTCGTGTGCCCCTGACCGTGCGATGTTTTCTATTTTTCCTTTGCTACAGGTTGACTGCGCACGATCACAGTCATTCCTTCGCGCACGACCATTGGTCGTGCGCCACTGACCGTGTGCAGTACTTATTCTGCTCCCTATTTAAGGCATTGTTCCGCGATTTTAGGTATTCCAGCGGGTTTTTGGCACGATTTCTGAGCGCGACTCCGCCGTTCCACCTCCCCAAGGTCCCTCCTTCCATTCCTCCCCTTGGGAAAGCTTCATCCATTGATCCTAAGGTCATTCTAGGGTTCCGGAAGCATTCTCCGCCATCTACGGCCAGCATTCCAAGAGGAAGACATCTCCATTGGGTGAAGGAGAAGTGAACCCAGCTCTGAGAAGAAGACGGGCAGCGGTTAGAGGTAGTGACAGCCTCTGCATCCCGGAAGCAACCAAGGACTGAGATTGGAGGAGGCGTGACGACCCCCCATTCTGACCACGATCCGCGGCGAGGCTTCTCATCTCGTGGTTACTTCTACCCCTTCTCTTTTTGTGATTTGTACTCTTAATGGTTGTAATGAACTGAATGAACATCTATTTGTCTATGAATGGAAGTTTATTTATGAACTTGTCTTTACGTTATGCTGTGTTGTGATGCGCTCCGCCCCCGCTCCACTTACACCCACACGTTCCAGCACCCGCTCTAGCAAAATCTGGAAGCGATAGCGAAGAGGTGCCTTCGACCCTCAACCCTCACATCTGCACTCACCTCATCCATATGCTCACCGGCCATCCGCTAAGCGAAGCACGACATCGCGGCCTGCACTAAACCCATCCACCAAGCGACGCGGTGATTGCGACCCGCATAGTGTTTAGTTTTCTCATTTCCCGCTCTATAAAATCAACCAAACCC
Organism: Dactylorhiza incarnata; assembly: GCA_033032865.1. Lineage (NCBI taxonomy): Eukaryota > Viridiplantae > Streptophyta > Magnoliopsida > Asparagales > Orchidaceae > Dactylorhiza > Dactylorhiza incarnata. The sequence goes on along the minus strand of JAWHQI010000038.1, from coordinate 7,913,358 downwards.
CCTTCTTGTTTTGTTAAAGTTAGAACCCCCATAATTAGTTTCCTAACGAGCGAATCGTATTCCCTAACTTGCGGTCCTTTGAGAACGATATTCGGGGAGCTACTCCCTACTTTTATTACTTGACAACGACCGGTGCACTGTCATCATACAGCATTTCGTGCCCGCTAATTAGCGGTGTGGAAATAGCGTGTCAGTGACACGTTGGAAGGAGGGTGAAACGTCCCGCGATTAGCCAACATCGTCGAAATAGGGCGAGTTCCCCCTATAATTTGTTGAGCAGCGTCAACAATCGTGTAAAAACGCAAAGTCCTAAAGAGCCTAGCGAGATGCGAAAACATAATAAAAAAGCATTCGTAAAAGAGGGCCAGCTTTAACAAAAAAGAGGAGGGGGTCCCGCTCCCCGATATATTTCAAAAGGAGAACGTGGGATAATAGTTCATTATAAAGTACATCCTTCATGGATTCCTAGGACTATCGCCGGAACGTCCGTGGCTATCGTCGAAATCAACAAGGATGGTTCCATCTTTCCGTAGAGGATCCTCATCCTCGGGGACGGGAACTGGCATGAAGATGTCCGGCACGACCTGACGGACGGAGAGCTTCTCGGTGCCTTCCTTCAGGTATCTGCCATCGCGAAGTACCAGCAGCGTGTGCTCCGCGACGTCCTGCGCACCTCCTGCAGCAGCTCCTCAAACTCATAATCGGAGTAAAGATGTTTCTTACTCCCTTCCCCAAGGTTTAAGAACGCAGCATCTCGCAAGTGCTGGATCTCGGCTTGTGACTCCCGAACCTCGTCCTCCAGCCCGGCCACCCGCACGTGGAGCATAGCGGCGCCAGTAGTGTCCTGCGAAAAGAGAGATGATGAGACGGGGAGAAGAAAAGCGAAAACACAAAGGCTTTTGGGAAACCGCGTACCTCCCAAACAGGGCGACTGGCAAGGAGGGTTTTAGCTGCAGCCAACTTTTGCTTCAACTCCACAATCTCGGCGGAGGCAAGGGACCGATTAGCCTCCACATCGCTGAGGTTCCGCGCAAGGTTGAGACTCTGGCGTGAAGACATGTGGGCGAGCTCGAAGGCTCGGAGGAAAGCCCGCGAGGTCTCGTGAATGAGCACCTGGGTCTTTTCGGCATCAAAGATATCCGCGTCATCTTTGTCGTAGAGGGCATAACCGATGGCATGGGCCTCACCGCTGGCGACCTCGGTCTCGATCTAGGAAGAATGGAGGGTGGAGAGCGATACCCTGTTCGCATTCCTGTCCCACTGAACGAGCGGGGCTCCTATGGGATCCACGAACTGCTCGCCATGCGTGAAATTTCGATGATCCCTAGGTTGCGGCTTCGAACGGATCTCCCTCTGCGGAACCGAGGTCCCGACCGAAGCATTCGCGGAAGGAACCTCAGCCAAGGTTCCCTTATCCTTTGTGGGTGGGGGGGCATCTCCTTCGCGGGGGAGGATGCTTCACCTTTTGCGGAGGTGGGGGTTTTAGATTTCTTAGAAGAAAAGTTGAGAGGGGGAGCATCCGACTTCCGCTTCTGGCCGCCAGACTTAGAAGCTGCCAAGTCATCCCGGCAGAGTTCTGCGGCAGCCCGCGTAGCAGACAGAGAAAGTCCCAATGCCATCCCAGCCGGAAGAGGGGGATGGAGCAGGAAGTCGCGCACACCTGCATCCATAACAAGTTCACCCAGCTAGGAAGTGAGGGGAAGAGACAAATTCGAGCATACCGAAACCACCCAAACTTACCCTCTCCGAGAGAAATGGGCTGGAGCGAGTTGACATTTCGCAGGAGATAGACAACATCCATCCCGTGCTCTAAGATGTACTGGTGGAGCTTGGCCTCGTGACCGCCCAGGGACGGGGGTTTGAAGGTCGATTCTTCCTCTTACACCGACGCGAAGAGAACGTTATCAAAGTTCCCGCGGACGAAGACAAAGTTGCGGGTCCAATCATGGTTCTTGTTCGCGAGACCGGCCACTTTTTGTGGATTCTGGCCCGAAAAGAAGGTCGTCCCGCTCTTCGCCCGAAAGGTAAAAAGCTTGCGGAAAGCGGGGAGGCTAAACTCTATTCCCTCCTCGCCCAAGTAGCAGGCGAACCCCACCAGCATGGCAATAGAGTTCGGATTGAGCTGGGCGGGGATGACTCCGAAGTAGCGGAGCGTCTGGCAAAGCTCCGGCCAGATGGGGAGGCGGAAGCCCACCTCAAAGTGCTCCAGTAGAACCGCGAGGGTGCCTGGGGCAAAGGTATTGATGCGGTCGTCTAGCCCGGGGCGGGTTGCGGAAAAGGCCGGCGGAATGTAGTCCGCAATGGTAGTCATGTACTCTTCTTTGGTTAGATCGCCGGGGTCGAAAACCTGTTGAGCAAACGCATTCGCACACTTGCCCCTGCCATCTGGTTCGCCGCCCATCTTGCGGGAGCAAGGAAAATCCGAGGTCGCGCGGATGAGAGAAGTGCGAGTGCTTGCAAGAGGAGGGAGATGGACAGTCAAAGTAAAACGTAATAAATGAAGTTGGTGGTCAGCTATTTATAGAGAGGTAAAAAAGAATCGGGTGTGCGAATAATAGCCGCGCCTCTTCGATGCCTCGGAACCTGCGCCAAGACTTCTCGCCCATTGGAAGTGAAGGCGGGACGAATTGCCGCCCGACAGGAAGTAAGACGGCAAAAAATGATTAGACGGCGCGAGATGCCAGCATTCGGCGGAAGTATAAAAAGCTACAAGAAATCAAGACAGAATAGGATGAGAAAAGAGTCATTCACAGAATAATCAGAAAATTATTACAGAACCAAAAGAGTCTAGTAACGTCTTTGCGAAACGCTAGCATCAGATCCAAGGGAGCGAGTGTCGGTAGGCTAATGCTCGATCCAATGCCATCGACCCCGACCTCGCGTCCCCACCTCCGGAGGCATTCACAGGTAGTAATAAGCGTTCATAGCGGTGCTTTCCCGGTTGGCCAAATACGGCTGGTCCCTGGCTTACGCAACGTGTCTCCCAGGAGAATGTTCCGCGCCCTCATCACCCAGGCGATCCACCTTGGCAAGGAGACGCGCACAATCCCGACGAAGAGACTTCAGCTCCGCTGCCCGTCCAGCTGTCCTGCGAGGTCCCGCTGCATGAATATGAGTTTCCGAGCACCTCCTTCAATCGCTCCTTCATGGTGTGGGCATCTGAATGGTCACCTAAAAAATCCGAAAGCTCTCCAGGGGAAGGAGGCAGCGAGACCATCCCTTCTCCTCCCTTATAATAGGATCCTATAGTGGAGGCCTCTTGGATAACTGCGAAGACAGAAATGTTGGTCTTGACAAGAAAAAAAAGAGAGAGACATGTGTCAGGACAGGTGAGCTCACTAACCCGGCACGGACATGCCTTGCTTAGGGGGAGGGAGCGTGGAAGGCTGCCCTTTGAATAAGCTAGTGGTAGGATGCAGAGATTTCCCTCTCCCGGGGCGTTAAGGCACCTGGGTGGCGGCTGTATGAATACGGCCAAGGTCTCAGCCCGGAGAGCCCCCGCGCTCATTGGCGGAGGTAGGAGTTCCCTGGCGAAGGGGAGAGCGATGAGGGGTGGTAGGACGTTTTGCGACGTCAGGATTGAGTGCTGCGAGAAGTAGCGATTAGAGGCGGGAAATTTGCGAAAAAATTACACTATTTACCTATTACCTGCTTGCTGCAGAGTCTTGCCCCGAGTGCTCAAAGGAGCAGGGTTCTCATCAGGTGGGGGTCTCGCATCATCAGGCGGAGGCGTTGCGGTTTTCGTCGGAACGGTCTCATGATCTTTTTCAAGAATGGATGCCTCCTGTGAATGGTCAGCACCCTGGTAATGACACTATCTCGAGGGTCGGCTGGGGTATCAAAGGAAATAGGAATACCTGCATCTGGATATCGGGCGGGGGGTTATTTGTCGGATGGGGAGATTCTGAAGCGGACTCGCCTCCCACCCGATCCCGCCGAACCGCCAGGACTCTCCCAGAGCGGAAAGGAGAGTTATGGTCTTTCTTCGAAGAGCGCCATGAGGCGAACCGGACAGTTTTAGTGGCGTTTTTCTTTTGGGCCGCGGCCAGGCTATCCAACATCTCTTGCGAGATCGGTTTTGGGGACGGTCTCATGAAGGCCATCTCAAAGCGACGAAAGCTCAAAATGTAGGAGGAAGTTGTGCCGAAGAAAAGAGAGCGCTCCAAAGAAAGTGCTCAGGGCAGGGATATATATAGCACAGCGATGGGACCCACAGAAAGATTCTGTCCAGACTAGCAGGACACTCCTCGAATACAGGGTTGGACTGTTCTTTCCGAGCGAAAGATCCGCTCTCAAAGAGCGGGGATTGTGTACAACCCCATATTCGCCGAGTGGTCCCACCCCATATTCGCCGAGTGGTCCCACACCAGACTCAAGGTCACCAGAAGGAGAAATGTTTGGGACAAGTAAGCATTCACATGAGCCAAAAGGGGCTTTGGCCTGAAGAGCATGAGGAAGCACCCGCTGGTGAGAACGCGCTAGAGCACGGACTGACGGGCGTATGAGGGTCAAAGCCCCGCTTGCTGGGGAATCAGGAAGAGGCGAGTGGAGCCCCCGCGGACCACTCGCCCATAAGTAAACGAATGGTGCCTTCACGGACAACTCGCCCAGGGAGGAGAGTGGTGCCCTCAGGGACCACTCGCACAAGGGGATCTGGGGGAAAAATGACCTAGATACCCCCTGTGGGCTGCTAATAGCCCTTCAGAACAGCGGAGTTAGGCTGTTAGCAGACCAATTTGGGGTGCGGTTAGTAAAACCAAACAGCGGATTCACGCTATTTGCAGTCCAAGATTAGAAAATCTATAAATAGACCCTTTAGGGCACCTTGGAGGAGATCAGATCTTTTCAAGCTCTCTCCTCCAGACAATTTTCAGAGTTGGCTGCTAGTGCCCTCCAAGGTGCCCGACTAAGCATTGGTTTGGGAGGGGAAGCTCTCTAAGATCTTCCGGGTGTGTGGCGGGACCTCCTCGCTACAGCCTTGGGTCTGTTCCAGTTTTTCCATCCAAAGTCAGGAGAGCTTAGTGCGGGAGAAGTAGGCACAGGTTACACCACCTATGTGTCCGAACTCAGAGGCCGATTGACGGTTTCAACAACATACGCTCATGTTTCAATCAGGGCGGCAATACGCCTTGTGCGTGCATTTTTAGGAAAAAGTGTTCAACACAAAAGTTGTATATCTCGACGAGATCTACAATTTATATGTTGAACAATTTTCCTAAAAATGTATGTACATAACGTATTTTCAAAAAGTGCATAATAACTAATAGAAATTGGACTGTGAATAGCGAGAATTGGACTGATAATAACAACTCTAAAAAAAGAGCGGGCAGTGGCAATTTGTGAAATGCAGCGGTATTACGGGAAAATTGTGACCTGTGCACGTGCCCGGGTGTGCTCTTTACTGTGTCCGCCTGATATGTTATAGTAGCATTTATTTATCTTCAGTTGCGGTTATAAACGCTACCATAAATATCTTTTTGTAGCGTTTACTTAACCACAACAAATTAAGCGTTACCATATGCATGATATGGTGTAGTGTATGTTAAAACTATTATTCTACACAATCATGCAATACTAAGATTATTAGCACATATAGATTACCAAAATAGTAAACGAATGAATTATTGATTAACATAAAGCATTACTCATACTTAGAGGCATGCTAGGCAATCTTACAGAATTTTCTATAGACCATTCCATTGCACATAATAAGATTAAGGTCAAGGCATGACAAGATAAAACAATGTTTAGAAAACTTGAAATAAAAATTAGACATTGAAGAAAATCTTGAAGATGATGCCTTATCAATTTTGACCATTTGTAATAAAAAAGGACTATGATGTTTGCTCATGTGAAGTCATATAGTCAAATCATAATTTTGTAAATATTTAAAACAAACAAATGACAAAAACATATTTTTTCAACATATTGAATTATTTAAAATTTTGTTTTTGGAATAAAACAAAAAAATAAATAAATTCAAATCAAAAAATAAACAAAAAATATGCATGAGAAAAATACAAAAAAATTTCTCAAAAATAAAATAGAAATTGGACCACAGAAGCTAACGCATGGCGTTGACTTCTTAATGCCCAAACAGACCACTATTTCTTTAGGTTTTGGAAAAACAATTCTTTGACTTAGAGTGGATATATATAGGCTTTCTTATTGTAGAAATTATAGATACTTTAGAGATGTTTAGAAGGCTTTTTAGGCATGTTTTTGGTAGTTTTAAAAAGTTTTTAATTTTGTTATTGTGATTTGATTTTTCTAGTGATAAAAAGTGTAAATAATACGCATAAAGAGGTATACAAATGAATAGGCAAAAAAATATTCAAATGGGGAAAGAAATGATAACGCGGGGAGTTATACTCAACGCTGGTGTTGAGTCGACTTTATATAAAAATCCCAAATCCCACGTTCTTCCCTCATTCCCTTCATTTTAAGTAGCTTTTCTTCTACTTTCGTCGCAAGCCACTTCTCAAATCTAGCTAAAATCTTTGTTTTTATTTTTATATTTTTTGATTAAATTCTTTCTCTACTCTTAATTACTAATACTTTGAAGTATTGAAGCATTTCATAATGGTAGAATGTAGATCTAGGATTTTGAGATCTAAGGTTTTGGTTTTTGAGTTTTAGATTTTGATTTTGAGATTTTTCACAAAGATGAGGTTTTCTTTTAGGTTTTTAGGAGTTTTGAGTTCTATTGATGATTTTCCTGTTGTTCTTCATTATTTATGAGATTTTTCGAGTTCTAGAGGTTTGTGAAGGTCAGCATTATGTAATGGAGGAAAAAAATTGGCAGCTTGCACTTGGCGTTATACTTAATGTGGGGAAATAAAAAATTTTGTTGTGATTTGCTGTCTTGATTCATTGTGCAGGTGATGGCTGCATCCAGTTCGCATGGTGTTCATGCCCGAAAGACTTCTTCCTGTACACCACATGATTCTTATCAGTCTAATGCGGGGATAGATAAAGCATCGATTGGTGTAGGGATGGTGTTGCGGATAGACCTCCCTCGTCATGCATATATACATAATCTTCTGGCTGAATCAGGGGTATTGTTAGTGATTTTTGATGATTACTTTTCGACTGACTTCATTCGTGCATTCTATAATAATTTGATTAATCCATCAGAGACAAAACTCAACGGAGGGGTGATGTTGATGATACATACGAAGTAGTCCAGATAATTCATGAGGATTTGAGAACTGAATTTGGGTTAGTGGAAAGTGAGAATAGACTTGATGTGGTGGACAAATATCAGGCAGAGCGAGACTGGACACAGGATAATTTGGTTTTGGATGGTAAAAATAGTAGGGAGCAAATTACAGACATTTCTTCACTCAGGGAGGATGTGTAAATAATTCAGGATATTTTGTGTCACATCATTATGTTGAAGTCCAAAGATACTAAGAAGATTATCGCTCCGCTTAGTATTATTACATATCATATTTTGCTGGGAGAGGGGTTTGACGTGGTAGATCTTCTACTTTCACAAATTCGATATACGTTCAAGTTGATATCAATACATATCCCAAGATAATTATGTTAATGATCTTATCCCGGATTTTTATCCTTCTTCTTCTATTCGAGTTCCTCAACTACGAGATGTACCATCATCTTCTTCTCGACCATCCCTTAGATGAGGAGTCTCGCTCCGTGAGATGAGTCGGGAGAATCAGGAGTCGTTCGAATAACTTAGGGAGAACGTGACACGCTGAATGTCATTGATGGAGAAAATTATGCGGTATATGATCAAGGCCCTGAATTTGAAACTGACACTGATAGAGGAAAGGGAGTGGGACGTTCCCATAGAGGATCCACCCTGCCACTCAAATCGCCATACATGAAGGTCAAGGGATCGAGGAAGTTGCAGTACTGAAGGGACAGATTATGTTATGGACAGATTATTTCTAGGGAAGTTTTCTTAGTGATGAATGTGATGTAATAATAGTTAATTTTGGACACCTAAAGTCTAACGCCGACGTTACAGCTTGCGCCAGGCGTTAGTAGTTATCTTGGTTTTTGATTATCTAGCTTTTCTCCGAGTTTTATTTACTTTGTGAAATGTTTCTTTGCATTTTTTGTGTTTTGTTCAGGTTTTCTCAATTATGACTTTAATGGTTTATTAGGTCTCCACACAACCTTTGGTGGATTTAGTCATGTAATTTTGAAAATTGTAGTTTTTATAATTTTAGTATGATCTGAGTTATAATGATAGCAAAAATAATTAAATGACTTATTTTTTAAATCATTTTCTTTTGTGTTAGTTTTCAAAACAATTTTAGTATTCAAGTTATTTAATCAATGACGGATTTTAGCGATAAGATAAAAAGTATTGTTAGGTTACTTGAGAGAAGATATGTCTTTTTATTTAATTTCATTTTGGTTTATTGATCATTAGGTTTATGTGACAAAGTCATTTTTCAAGATATATATAAAAGTGACACAAGTGTTTTGGGTTTAAAAAAAATAAAAAAGAAAGAGTTGTAAGTATATTTGGGGAGACAAAGATGAGTGGACCCTTTCATCTGACATCAGTGCGTCATTCTTATGTATGGGTCTCCATTCATACCTTGGAAAAATATTATTTTTATTTTTCAAATTTCCATTGTCATTTACTTGAATATTTGGATAAAAATGACTTTTAAATTTATTGTTTAAGGGAAATTTATTTGCATTTAAATTTATGTTGGGAAAACCATTATGCTGTAAATGACAATGATGATGTTTTGGAAATTGGTTTACAAGTTTTTGTTGTTTTTTAATCCCTATGTTTTGCTTAGATAAATTATAAAAATTAATATATAACTTGCGTTTGAATTTTTCTTGTATGTTTTGAGAATTTTTCTTTATGATTTCCTTAAGCAAGTTGATTTTAGTTTCCAATTCATTATTCTTAATTTTGAGATTATGTCTAGATTTAGTATAAGCAATTGTGTTATTCTTAAGAGTGGTGACAATGGAATCAATGTGAGTTTGATAGTTATTTCTTAATTCCTCAATTGTTTCATCCATCTCTTTAATTTCAATTTTATAATTTTTGCACATCGCACGTTCATTTTCCAAAGATGAATTTTGTAAACTTATTTTTGTTATCATATTCTTTTGTAGTAGAAAGCCCATTTTTCAATACCTTGAGTTTTTCTTTAATTATAGTGCAATCAAAACACGGTATAGTATTTTCAGCTAAAGGGCAAGGTGTAAGACTAGATACATCAAAGTTTGATTCTACATTTACTTTTTCTTTTAGACTTTCATTTTCTAAACGTAATTTGTAGTTATCATTTTTCAATTACTTAATTTTATGCCTAGTTGTTTGTAGCAATTGTAATGTAGAAATAGAATTACAAAAGATGGAATTTGATTTCCTTACATCACTTTCGGATGAGGCGAGATTTGAACATAGAGTTCCTTTGTCATCTTTATCTTCCTCTTCCATTGATGAGTTGTCATCATCCCTTTCGCTTGATGTGCATTCCATGGATCCATTAAGAGAGGAGTATTCTTGAATATTTATGCAATCTTGCATATTCTCTGGTTCTTGTGATTGTTCCATACCTATATGAGGAAAAATATAATTCTCTTCATGAAATTTCCAAATTTTGTATAAATTAGAAAAACAATATACTAATTTGAAAATATCTAGTGACATTGCGTAAAATAAACTATTCATAGCCTTTGCATTGAAAATCATTTCATTTTTATTTAGTTCATCTCGTGGTTTGATTATTATGATATTCCAGACTTCGATATCTAAGGACTTAAGAAAATTTTCCATTAGAACTTTCCATCCATTATAATTTTTTCCTTCAAATAACGGTGGTGCTAGTGATTCTTCATACATATAAAATTTCTCCCCACTCGTAGAAGTGAGATCATGATCAAGGAGCGCCATTATTCCTGGTGGTGAAACCTTTTTGGAATAACCTACTTCTGATACCACTTGTTGGATCTTTAGGCGCCCTTAGAGGGGGAGGGGGGTGAATAAGCGTTTTTGAAAAGTTTACGATTTTAAGAAAATCTTTTGATATTATCTATGAAGTAAGTTAAATCAAAAGTAAAGAGCAAGAAATCAATTTTATTTGACAAGAAAAGACATCATTATCATTTATAAAATTGATTACAAAAATATATTTCTATGATGCTAGAAATCAAAGGAGAATATAAAAGACTCTTTGGTTTTCTATATCGACTCTTCTCACTAAGAACTGGTTGGCTCTAGCCAATCTATCCCTAGATCCGTCCTCAAGCCGCTCTATCCCTTCTATCCCCAGAAATGCCTCGAGCACCCCCTATATCTAACTCCTAGACCTAGTCACCAACAACCGCGGTGAATTCCCCCTAAACCACACACGGACCTAATCACCAACAACCGTGGTGAATTCACTAAACAATCACAAGAGATAAAGTTACAACAAAATATACAAGAAAAACTCCCTATAAGAATTCTGAAGGAGATGACGAAGAATCGCTGAATATCGTTGAAGTCGAAGAGTGTGTTCTTTGCGTTGGGTTAGCGTTGATCCGATCATCCTTCGAATTATTCTCTTGAATTTGTGTGGGAGATGGTGGTCTGGAAATACGGTCAGCACAGATCATCTGAAGTGCTAGAATAGGGCTCCTTCGAGATCTATCTTGAAGAGAACGAAAGGCACTTATTTATAGGACAGGAAGCTAAAGCCAGTGTTAAGGCTAACGCTAGGCATTGACTTGTTATAGAAATAACTAAATGGCTCGAATCTTCAAATCAGGAAGGAGATTCTTCAACTTTGGAAAAATTCATTTTAGGCAACCTTAACACTAGTGTTGAGGCTAACGCCTGACATTAAGCCAAATCATTCCTAAAATACTCATGCAATCACGGCAGCTTCCCTTTGTGTCATTTTCATCTTGGCGGGAACAAAAGTCAACGTTGGTGTTAAGTCCTAACACCTGGCATTAGACCACATTCTTCTTTTCAACTTATGAGCAAGTTCAGACCAACACTACAACATCCTAGTGTCATTTTTGTTCAAACCTGCATGCTAAAAACACAATGGAAAACTAGATCAAATACAAGTAGGATTTGTTATTCTCAAACAAAATGGATGCGGAAAATAATGATCCAATTGACCTGTTAGAGATCCAAACTATTCCATGTATAACCACTGAATCATCTTTAGAAAAGAATAATGAAGAAATATTGATTCGGTCTATATTCGACGTAGCGTCGAATACCTTTGCCTTCTTATCGACGCACCTCTGAGTTCTACTTGAAGCTGCGTTGTAATCCTCCTCAGCTTAGAAATGATCTATGCAGTCGATGTTGTGTCGAATAGTTATCGACGTATCCGTCGAGATAAAATCCTGAACTCAGAGCACTTCCTTCTGCATCGATTATAAGTCCAAGTTGCATCGACCTCAAATATTTCTTCGACTGACTCTGTCTTCCGTGTTGAGTACATCTCGACATTGTGTCGACTTCATCTTATTCATCAACTTCAACTTATTGATCGACTTTAGTCTGAGTTAATGTTACTTCTATTCGAAGTTACTTTGACTTCCAGTCGAAGCTGCGTCGACTTTTATTCGATGCAGGTTTAACTCAACTAAATTTAGGACTCATTTTTGACTGGTCTTTGACACTCTAATGAGAGTGTGACATCCTAAGACATCTAATGACCAAATTACCCTTTCTATACAACATGGGTAATACATTCTAGATAATGAAATCACTTGTAAATAATTTGTGAGATAAATCAAAGGGTGTTTTTCCCAACAATCTCCCCATATTTATCTTAACAAATTTTACAATAGTTTAAGTGATTTCAATCATACTGAGACATAAAATTGAATGTAAATAAATATACAATGAACAATAATGACACCAAACTAGAACTTCTTATAAATATAAATGAAAATTCATCAGAATTTGTTACCCAAAAGATGTTCTACATTCTGTTTTTGAGAAACATTGATAGGGCTTCATTAACCTTCCTGAACTTCCTTTTAACATACTTAAAATTTGCTAGTTTGTCCTTCTCAAGATTCTGCTGAATTTTGTAATGTCCTTGTTAAATTTTTGAAGTGGAAGTGGAATGGTGATGGGCGGTCTGCAGGTTGGAGATCGCAGAGACCGCACGGTCTGCGCTGGTGCTCCGGCCGGTTCTTGTTGGAGTTTCTGAGGTGATCTCAAAGCAATCAACAGTTCGTCTTACTGCCAACGCAATATGAGCCTATAGGGTCGCACATAAAAGTGCTTGGAGAAATTGGAGGAAGAATTGAGTTGGCTTGGGTATTTCTCGAGAAGTCAAATTTTAAGGTTTGGTATTTCTCGAGAAGTTCTATCCTGCATTGGAATTTCTCGAGAAATTAAATCCTTGGGATTTCTCAAGAAATCAGGCCATCCTGCGCGACATAGTCGAACTGAAGGTGTTCGTCGACCGCTGAGATGGAATGGGCTAGTGTTGCGCGTTCGTCGACTGCTGAGACGGAATGGGATAGTGTAGCGCGTTCGTCGACCACTGAGACAGAATGGGCTAGTATAGCAGGTTCGTCGACCGCTGAGACGAAAAGGGCTAATGTAGCGCGTTCGTCGACCACTTAGATGGAAAGGGCTAGTGTAGCGCGTTCGTCGACCGCTGAGACCTCTTGAGTTCGTCGAATGCAGGCTGCTACGAGTTCGTCGAACGCAGGCCTCTTGAGTTCGTCGAACGCTGGCATCTTGAGTTCGTCGAATGCAGGCTGCTTCGAGTTCGTCGAACGCAGGCCTCTTGAGTTCGTCGAACGCATGCCTCTTGAGTTCGTCGAACGCAGGTATTATATATTAGTTCACGATCTTAGTGTTTGGGACGGGTGAAAAACGGTTTTCATCCCCGACCCTTTCGGTTTTGAGAGAGTAGCGGCGGAAGCGTTCCGCTAGGGCTTCTCTGTTCTTCCGATAGTTGCTGCCTCCCCTGTCTCGGATCTAGCAATCCGTGGGGGCGCTGAGGGCTTTTCTTCTCCGACTCATCCCTTGTTCGACAAGGCATCGAGGTTCTCCAGCGCTTGTGTGGATCTCTGTAGAGGGGCCGATCCATTTTGGTTCTCGCAACTCAAATTGGTTCTACCAGACTCAGTGAGGAGCACCTTGGATTGAGTATCGCCTCAAATCCCCTTCAGGTATATTTTCTACATTGTGATGTGGATATTGTTTTATTTCTTGAATCAATAAAATCGCAAGTTCCTTAACTCTTTGGGTTATTCTAGTTATTTATTCCGCTGCGTATATGTGATATGCTATTTTATCATTTATGAATTGGTATTTAGAAAACCCAACAGTGGTAAATGTCTGGATTTCTTCCTGGATGTTTGAATTTCGAAGAAATGTTCTAGATTGGAAAAACTCCCAGGAATGCATATGATTGCGTTGCGATTTCATTGTTTCAGAAATTGTCTCTCCTTTGCAGTAACCGTCCCTCTAATTGGTTTGTGAAACCAAATGTTTTAGATTTTGAATCTGACATTGAGAGACGAGCTTGTCTACTGCATAAGTGGAGTTGTTTTGCCTGTGTCAAATGCATGTAAATCTGGAGATTTAGATGTGTTCTAAATGCTCAGATTTAGCCCTTTTTATCAAGCGTTGATAATTTTGTTTTATGCACTTCTGGGATGTATTTGGTTGTGAATGTTGTTTTTCTATTTTGTGAATGTGCACGGTGATTAAATGTTAATCACGATGAAATGTTCATCAAATGAAAGATAAAATCTCTTATCCAATATTAAGTATACGGATGCCTTTTGATGGATGACACTCTTCCTGCCTCGATCGATGAAGTGTGGGCTTGCCAAAGCAAGGTGTATTAATCTATCTTGGTAAGGGTGCGAGCGGATAATTGTGATATCCCACTGTCGACATCGGGTCTATCTTAACTAGGTGACCTCAAAGGTTGAGTGCCTAGAGGCATAGGGTTGGCATGCACCATGTGATGGATGCGAATAAAGAGTTATTCACCAACCATACAAGAGTTGCACAGTGATGCAATTGGCAAGTGTTTCCTACCTAAATAACCGCATTATGAGAGGAACGCCAAAGCGGACTCATTGTGTTGGTGAAATACGGATCTTGTCCACTAAGAGAGTAGCTCGCATAAACTCTCCGAATCGATATTAATGGTTATCGATTTGATTAAAATAGTGGGAGCCCTTTTTAATAGAAGTCCTTATTAAAGTAAAATGTATTTTGAAATATAGTACTGAAAATCTTTTGCAAATTTATTGTAGAATTTCCATGGCAAATACATCTCACTCCACGTTGTCCCTGAGAGCCATCCTTGAGAAGGACAAGCTCAATGGGATGAACTTCCTCGACTGGTATAGGAACCTGAGAATTGTTCTCAGGCAAGAGCGCAAGCTCTATGTCTTGGAAGTGGAAGCCCCAGTAGAGCCGACCGGGAATGCTCTGAGAGCAGATAAAGATGCTTATAAGAAGTATCAGGATGATACCTTGGATGTGGAATGCCTCATGCTTGCTACCATGTCCTCTGAGCTTCAGAAGCAACACGAGAGCATGTGTGGTTATGAGATAATCGGGCACCTTAAGAAAATGTTCGAGGGGCAAGCCCGGCAAGAGAGGTTTGACATATCCAAGTAATTATTTCAGTGCAAAATGGGAGCTCTAGACTCAGTAGGGACTCACGTACTCAAGATGATTGGGTATATAGAGAACCTTGAAAGACTGGGCTTTCCCCTGGGTCAAAAGGTGGCCACAGATCTGATCCTGCAATCGTTGTTGGAAAGTTATGAGCAGTTTGTCTTGAACTATAACATGAATGAAATAGAAAAGACACTGCCCGAGCTCCTTGGCATGTTGAGAACTGCCGAGAACAACATGAAGAAGGCCAAGCTTGCCAGCCCCATACTTATGGTGCATAAGATCAAGGGCAAGGCCAAGGGATCTAAGAAGACGAAGATTGGATCTAGTCTCCTCTTGATCCCAAGTCTTCCGCACTGAAAAGGAAAGGTCTGGCAAAGGAAGGAAAATGCCACCATTGCGGTAAGGCAGGACACTGGAGGCGGAACTGTCCCCTCTACATTGAGGATCTGCAAAAGAAGAAAGGAAGTGTGACTTCCACTTCAGGTATTTATGTTATAGAGATAAACCTTTCTACTCCTTCATCTTGGGTATTGGATACCGGATGCGGTTCTCACATTTGTACAAATGTGTAGGAACTGAGAAGGAGAAGAATGCTGGGTAAAGGGGAGGTAGACCTGCACGTTGGGAATGGAGCAAGAGTTGCTGCCGTCGCCATTGGTGTTTACTGTCTTTCTTTGCCCACTGGCTTGTAATAGAACTAGATAATTGTTATTTTGTTTCGGCCATAACTAGAAACATTATATCCATTTCATGTCTTGACATGAAGAGTTTTTCATTTATAATTAAGAACAACTGTTGTTCGATTTTTATGAATGATGTTTGTTATGGTGTAGCCCAATTGTTTAATGGTTTATATGTTTTGAACTTAGACCATCCGATCTATAATGTTGAAAATAATAAAAGACTAAGAACAAATTACTCGAATCCTACAAACCTTTGGCATTGTCGTTTGGGCCATATAAACGAGAAACGCATATCCAAGCTCCATAGAGATGGACTATTGGACTCATTTGATTATGAATCATTTGAGAAGTGCGAGTCTTGCTTATTAGGCAAAATGACTAAAGCCCCTTTCACTGGTCATACTGAGAGGGCACATGATCTCTTGGGTGTCATACATAGTGATGTGTGCGGAACCATGAGTTCTATGTCTAGAGGTGGGTTCTACTACTTCGTTATATTTACTGATGATTTCAGTAGATAGGATATGTGTTTCTTATGAAGAACAAATCTGAGACCTTTGAAAAGTTCAAAGAGTTTAAGAATGAAGTGGAGAACCAACTGGGAAAAAGAATAAAAGCACCCCGATCTGATCAAGGTGGCGAATATTTGAGTCAGGAGTTCCGTGATCATCTGAAAGAGTGTGGTATTGTATCACAGCTCACCCCACTTAGAACACCGCAACATAATGGTGTCTCTGAGCAGAGGAATCGTACTTTGTTAGACATGGTACGGTCGATGATGAGTCATGCAGATCTGCCCGTTTCTTTTTGGGGTTTTGCTCTAGAGACTGCTGCTTTTACACTAAATCGCGTTCGGACGAAGACCGTTCAAAAGACACCATATGAGATATGGACTGGGAAGCGTCCTAGTATGTCTTTCATTAAGATTTGGGGCTGTGAGGCATACGTACGACGTCAAATGTCTGACAAGCTGGAACCCAAATCAGATAAATGTTATCTTGTGGGATATCCTAGGGAAACCAAAGGGTATTACTTCTACCTGCCATCTGAGGGCAAAGTGTTTGTCGCAAGAACTGGCGTCTTTTTGGAGAAAGAGTTCTTATCTAGAAAGACTGCAAAGGTGGAACTTGAAGAGGTTCAAGAACCACAAACAATGAATGAACGTGAATTGGAACCTGAGCAAGGACTACAATCTGTTGTAGCTGGAGAACCTGCTCAAGAAACACAAGTCCTACGTAGATCTGATAGACTAAGATTTGAGCCTTAGAGATATGGATTTCTCATGTCTCAAATAGGTAGTGTGTTACTTTTGGATCATGATGATGAGCCTGCAACCTATCAAGAGGCTATGTGTGGACTTGACTCCGAGAAGTGGCTTGAGGCCATAAAATCTGAAATGGACTCCATGTATATAAACCAAGTTTGGACCTTGGTGGAACCACCTGAAGGGGTACGAACCATAGGGTGCAAGTGGGTCTTCAAGAAGAAGACCGAAATGGATGGGAATGTACAGTTATTCAAAGGCCGGCTGGTGGCTAAAGGTTTCAGGCAAGTTCATGGTGTTGACTATGATGAGACCTTTTCCCCTGTAGCCATGGTCAAGTCCATCAGAATTCTACTTGCTATTGCTGCGTATTATGACTACGACATCTGGCAAATGGATATTAAAACGGCTTTCCTTAATGGAAACCTCCTTGAGGAAGTGTTTTGTATCTCCAAATGAAGCCACTAAAATATGCAAGTTAAATCGATCCATTTATGGATTGAAACAAGCTTCTCGAAGTTGGAATCCTCGTTTTGATGAGAAAATCAAAGAGTTTGGTTTTATCAAGAATGAGGATGAACCTTGTGTTTACAAATGGATTAGTGGGAGCATTGTCGTTTTCCTGATTTTGTATGTGGATGACAAACTATTAATCGGAAATGATATTCCGACCCTGCAAGCTGTTAAGAACAGGCTAGGGGATTGCTTTTCTATGAAGGACTTGGGTGAAGCAACTTATATACTTGGTATTAGAATCTATAGAGATAGATCGAAGAAGTTGCTGGATTTGACCCAGAGTACATACATTCAGAAGGTGTTGAAACGGTTCAACATGCTTGAGTCCAAGAAAGGATTCTTACCCATGTCTCATGGTGTGAGTCTAAGGACCAGTGTCCTAAATCTATGGAAGATAAGGACCGCATGAAGTTTATTTCATATGCCTCGGCAATTGAATCAATCATGTATGCAATGTTGTGTACTAGACCCGATGTCTCTTATGCTTTGAGCATGATGAGAAGGTATCAGTCTGATCCTGGTGATGGTCACTAGATAGCCATCAAGAATATCCTAAAGTATTGAGAAGAATTAAGGATATGTTCTTGGTATATGGTGGAGAGGAAGAGCTCGTTGTAAGTGGTTACACAGATGCTAGCTTCCAGACTGATAGGGATGATTCAAAGTCCCAATTAGGTTTTGTATTTTGCCTTAATGGAGGAGCTGTAAGGTGGAAGAGTTCCAAGCAAGAGACAGTTGCTGATTCTACAACTAATGCCGAGTATATCATTGCAGCAAATGCGACGAAGGAGGTTGTATGGATTAGGAAATTCATTGGCGAGCTAGATGTAGATCCTAGCATTGTTGATCACGTAGTTCTCTACTGTGACAACAATGGTGCAATTGCCCAAGCTAAGGAACCTAGATCTCATCAGCGCTCTAAGCACATACTTCGGCGGTTCCATCTTATTCGAGAGATTGTCGATCGAGGAGATGTGAGCATTTGCAGAGTACCAACTGAAGAGAACATAGCGGATACACCGATGAAGCCTCTTGCACAAAGGAAGCATGATGGTCATGTTAGATCAATGGGTATTAGATACCTTAATGATCATCTTTAGTGGGAGCCTTGTGGATTGTATGTTTGTTGGTTGTTTATTCATTTGATGAATTGTGATATGTACTATGGTTTTTCTTTTTACATTTATGGCAAGTTCTTTTATTATGTCAATTATTTCTATATGATAGACTAATTAACATAATGAGTGCCCTTAGAATGTTTTCTTCCATAGGAATTCAAGTACGTGACTTGAATGTGAGGGCCTATGTTTAAATGAAGCTTCATTCTTAAATGGTCCCTGGTCAAGGTATCATCCTAGAAATTAGGGCGAGGATGAGACCATAAGACTAGCATGTGCGTTAACTGATGACCGATTCTCACAGGTCATGATATTGTGATATCAAGTCATCACATGGCTACTTATTAGGAACAAGTTGTACTGGACAGACCCACCGTGGGGCTACTTTGTGGATTATTATATGAACGTGTCACAAGTAGGTCTCAATTGTTAATGTTGTTTGTGGTCCTTTGACCTGAAATTACAACATTCATCAGGTGAGGAAGAGCATACTTTGATGCCATCTAAAGTCTTCTCTTGAGAAAGGTTGACGATAAGGGTGGTTGTTGGATATGTTACGAATCATTTTGATGTTTGTGTGTGAGGAGAAATGGGATTTGTCCTCCTTTATGACAGGAGTTACATCCATGGGCCCCCTGATGGAATGAGACTGAGAAATGCATGGCCATGCTTGATTGAGTCAATATATGATATTGAGTTCACCATTTTTGTCAGTCTATTCTAGATCAGGAAACTGGGATTGAACATTTACGAGGTGACACGCTCCATGCCTCTAGTTCTATTCGGATGTAAAGGACAAAAGGACATGACAACACTGATACATTGGTCATGACAGGCTTGTTGAGTTATGAACTCTTATTGCTTAGGTAGCAATGATGTATTGCTAGATGCCGCTCATTGTTTGTGAGACTTTTGTTCACACTTTGTGATCAAGTGGGAGACTATTGGAGTTTCTGAGGTGATTTCAAATCAATCAACATTTAGTCTTACTGCCAACGCAATATGAGCCTATAGGGTCGCACAGTAAAGTGCTTGGAGAAATTGGAGGAAGAATTGAGTTGGCTTGGGTTTTTCTCGAGAAGTCAAATTTTAAGGTTTGGTATTTCTCAAGAAGTTCTATCCTGCATTGGGATTTCTCGAGAAATTAAGTCCTTGGGATTTCTCAAGAAATCAGGCCATCCTGCGTGACATAGTCGAACTGAAGGCGTTCGTCGACCGCTGAGACGGAATGGGCTAGTGTAGAGCATTCGTCAACCGCTGAGACGGAATGGGGTAGTGTAGCGCGTTCGTCGACTGCTGAGACAGAATGGGCTAGTTTAGCGCATTCATCGACCACTGAGATGGAAAGGGCTAGTGTAGCACATTTGTCGACCACTGAGACGGAAAGGGCTAGTGTAGCGCGTTCATCGACCGCTGAGACCTCTTGAGTTCGTCGAACGCAGGATGCTTCGAGTTCCTCGAACGCAGGCCTCTTGAGTTTGTAGAACGCAGGCCTCTTGAGTTCATCGAACGCAGGCTGCTTCGAGTTTGTCGAACGCAGGCCTCTTGAGTTCGTCAAACGCATGCCTCGTGAGTTCGTCGAACGCAGGCATTATATATTAGTTCACGATCTTAGGGTTCGGGATGAGTGAAAAACAGTTTTCGGCCCGACCCTTTCGGTTCTGAGAGAGTAGCGGCGGAAGCGTTCCGCTAGGGCTTCTCTGTTCTTCCGATAGTTGATGCCTCCCCTTTCTCGGATCTAGCAATCCGTGGGGACGCTAAGGGCTTTTCTTCTCCGACTCATCCCTTGATCGACAAAGCATCGAGGTTCTCCAGCGCTTGTGTGGATCTCTGTAGAGGGGCCGATCCATTTTGGTTCTCGCAACCCAAAATCTGTTCTACCAGACTCAGTGAGGAGCACCTTGGATTGAGTATCGAATAAAATCCCCTTCAGGTATATTTTCTACATTGTGATGTGGATATTGTTTTATTTCTTGAATCAATAAAATCGCAAGTTCCTTAACTCTTTGGGTTGTTTTAGTTATTTTTTCCGCTGCGCATATGTGATATGCTGTTTTATCATTTATGAAATGGTATTTAGAAAACCCAACAGTTCTGTCTCAGTCGGTTTGATCTGTGTGGTCTGATCTGGGAGACCGCATGTTTATCCAAGCAGCTCGCGCGGGTTGTCCTGGCGACTTGTTCAAGTCGGCCAGATGTTTAAGCAATAAGATCGTGCGGTCTATTTTCGGAGACCGCAGTAACCGGGCGGTTTGTGAATAATAGTATGGTTCAATAAGGGAGATTTTGCCTTGCTGAGCTCGGGTGGTCTATCTTGTGAGACCGCTGGCGATCTGATGGGGGTTATTGTATCCCGGTTTGTGCGGTGATGACATTCATCTGCTTGCCTATAAATAGGGGTGCAGGGCCCGTCCTTAATAACGAGAACTGTAAGAACCAAAGTTGGCTTGATTGTGCCGATCTCAATTTGAGGTCGCGCGGTCTGAGATTTTGACTAACCGGTTTATTTGTTCGCAGGTTAGCGACTAGCAGCTCGCAGTCAGCTTTTCTCCTTTCTTCCAGCTTTGAATAAACCAGTCCGAGCAGACTGTGTTTAGGTGTTCTTGGTCTGTGCAGCGAACTCAGTTCATCAGGTGGTTTTAAGTGGCCAGGCGATCTTGAGTTGCGGTCTGCATCAGGAAGCAGTTTTCATTGGCAAGAGTTCGCAGGTTATTTTGAAGACCGTGCGGTCTTGGCGATCAAGGAGTGCAAACTGGTAGCAATTGAATAAAGCAGCAGATCGGGCGGTCTGTGGTTGCGGTCTGGCAGGTGCGACTTGTGCTCTGTTTGCGCTGTCTCAGGGGTTCCCGCCTGGCTTGTCTGTTCACGCGGTCTGGCGGTCTCAAGTCATCAGGTCATCAACAGCTTGTTTAGTTTTGTGTTTGTGCTTCTCTCCTCCGTGATTTTTATGAATCATGTCTCGCCATGTATACTTCGAATTGTAAAGAGATATTTTATACCAAAGCACTATTCGGTCTTTCCATTATCACTGTGTTGTTATACTTATGGAAAGTTTTGTGAAGTGTTCTTCATTTTTTACTTCATCTCCGGACCTCAAATTATTCAACATGCTATCAGAGGGAGGTTGTTGAGCAGTAGTTGCTGATACTTCTCTCGGGTTCCTCAAGTTGGTTAACAACCAGCGGGATAGCAATGGAAGGATCTTGGTATTGAGCTCCTTATGCAGACTAACTTCAAGAAGTGGAAGTCTTGCATGGAGAGCTTTCTTCTTGGCGAGGATTTGTAGGAGGTTGAAGGAGGAGAAGCAAGACAAGCTGTTATTCCTGCTGAAGGGAATGCTGAGCTCATGAAGGCTTGGAAGAGAACGAATGCTAAGGCAGAGTTCACTCTCAAGAGAGCTATCATTCCAGAGTTGTTTGATCACATCATCAGGTGTAGATCAGCTGCTGAAATCTGGACAGCCTTGGATGGCTTGTTTAATAAGAAGAATGTAGCTAGGCTACAGTTCTTGGAGAATGAGTTGGTTAAAGCAACTCAGGGAGATTTGTCTATCTCAACATTCTTCTTGAAGATGAAGAACCTTTGCGCAGAGATATCGGCTTTGGACCCGAATGAGCCTATCTCAGAAGCTAAGCTGAGGAGGCACATTATTTGCGGATTGCGGAGGGAGTATGTGGCCTTTGTTACTTTTGTTCAAGGATGGGCCAATCAGCCTTCATTGCTGGAGCTGGGGAACTTACTTGCTTCGCAAGAAAGTTTGGCTAAGCAAATGGCTGGGATGTTTGTCTCTGAGGGAGAAGGTGAGGTTCTCTTTTTTGGCAAGAAGAAGAGATGGGACAATAAGAAGAAGACATCTGGAGATGATGGTCCGTCTACTTCATATCAGCAGGAGTGGAGCTATGCTCCTATGCAAGATGGGAAGAAGAAGGAAGGACCTAGATGCTTCAGGTGCAACAAGCTTGGTCACTTCAAGAGAGACTGCCAAGTTAATCTTCAGCCAGGGCATGCTGCAGGAAAGGAGGAGGCTGGTTCCAATTCTGAAGGTAGTTGGGGTGGTGGAGGTGCATTCATGACGGGCACGTGTGTTCGGGCTATGAATTCCATCAACTATCAGGATGATTGGATAGTGGACTCTGGTTGTGGTCATCACCTCACCAGGGATGAGTCGAAGTTCTCCTTATTGCGAGCATATATAGGTAATGACGCTATCATTACGACTGATGATACTATACATGCAGTTGAGAAGGAGGGTGTGGTTTCTTTGAACGATGATAGAGGTACTCTTGCATTGAAGAGTGTCTATCATATTTTGGGGATGAAGAAGAACCTCTTCTCGGTGACCAATGCGGTGGATGCTGGCTATCACATTCTGTTTGGTCCAACAGAAGTTAAATTTCTACGAAATGTTTCGGCTGTGAAAGCTGAGGTCACTCATATAGGTAGACGGGTGAAGGACTTGTTTGTTCTTTCAACAAGTTCTTATGTTGATAAGATGAGGGCTAACGACAGCCCCGCTATCTGGCACGAAAGACTTGGGCATGTTGGGATGGATAAGTTGAAAGGTATGGCGGGAAAAGGCCTGGTGAAAGGTCTGCCTAGCTTGTCATCTTTCGGAGATGCTCACATTTGTGCAGGTTGTCAGTTTGGTAAGGCTCAACGTCATCCATTTGACAAATCACAAAGCAGATGTAAAAGACCATTGGAGTGTTTACATGGTGATCTGTTTGGACCTACCCACACTGCCAGTCTTGGAGGTAGCAGGTATATGCTGATTTTGGTTGATGACTTCACCAGATATACTTGGGTATATTTTCTGAAGGAGAAGTCGGAGGCGTTCGAGAGGTTTGTGGAGTTCAAGGAGCTGGTGGAAGGTCGTCTTAACTTGCGGGTTAAGAGGTTCAGAACTAACAACAGAGGGGAATTCACCTCCAAGGCGTTCTTTAACTTCTGCAGGAAGCATGGCATCCAAATGGATCTTTCTTGTGCTCACACTCCACAACAGGACGGAGTTGCAGAATGGAAGATCCATCATGTGACGGAGACCTGCAAATGTTGGCTTCATGCCAAGAGTATCCCAAAGTCCTTCTGGCAGAGGGAATGTCTTGTGCGACCTATGTTATCAACCGGATGCCTCTCAGTCCCATCAAAATGAAAACCCCTCATGAGTTGATGTTCAAGGAGAAGCCAAGCATGGAATACTTTCGAGTGTTTGGTTCTACCTGCTATGTGCATGTTCCGGATGCGCTTCGAACGAAGATAGATGCAAAGGCAAGGAAACTAGTCTTCGTCGGTTATGATGACCGGAAGAAAGGGTGGAGATGCATAGATCCCGAGACATGGAGATATGTGGTCTCTAGGGATGAGGTATTTGATGAGCTGACATCATGCCAAGGTAGCTCTTCTGTAGAGTTACAAGGAAGCAGGGTAGATGGTGGACTAGAGGAAGCTGCAAAGAAAGTTCTGGTGGAGTTACCTGTTTCTCCAGGTGCTCCAGGTATTTCTAGCTCTGGCTCAGGTGCTCCAGGTATTTCTAGATCTGGCTCAGGTGCTTCAGGTTCTGGAAGCAGGGGGAGCGATGCTCCATGTCTACCTGAAAGGAGAGCTAGTCCAAAAGCTGCAGTTGAAGAGGTGGTTCAGAGTCATGCTCTGAGGAGGTCCAAGAGGACCATTATTCCACCTGATCGGTATACGGGCGAAAACTTGGTGAGCTTTGTCTCATGTTTCTTCGCAGGTCCCCTGGATGAGAGAGAGCCATCTTATTATGAAAATTTCATTGGAGTCAAGGAGTGGGAAGGAGCCTAGGATGAATAGATGACTGCCCTCAGGAAAAATGAGACTTGGGACTTGGTGCCTAAGGTTGAGAGAGTTACTCCGGTGACTTGTAAGTGGGTTTTCAAACTAAAAAAAAGGCTGATGGAAGTATTGAGCGGTACAAGGCTCGCCATGTAGCTCTAGGTTTCTCTCAGAAGTATGGGGAGGATTATGAAGAAACATTTATCCCCATTGCCAAGATGACTTCAGTCCGGGTGGTGATCGCATTGGCTGCGTGCCAAGGGTGGAAGATTTGGCAAATCGACGTGAAGAACGCTTTCTTATATGGCGAGATTGACAAGGATATCTTCATGGATCAGCCACCTGGTTATGTATCCGAAGAGCACCCAAGATATGTTTGCAAGCTCAAGAAGGCTCTTTATGGCTTGAAGTAAGCGCATCGGGCGTGGTACGGGAAGATCGGAGAATACCTCCAGTTCTGTGGATACTTTGCTTTTGATTCAGATTCAAGCTTATTCATAAAGAATACGGGGGAGATTCAGGTCTTGGTGCTGCTGTACGTTGATGATATGATCGTCAAGGGGAATTCTAAAGTGGAGGTAGCTAGGCTTCGTGCTGAGCTAGCTATCAGATTCGAGATGAAGGATTTGGTTGAGCTCCACCATTTCCTTGGGCTCGAAGTGGAGAGGAAAGAGAGCGGTATGCTCGTTTCCCAAAAGGGCTATGTGGATCAAATTGTGAAGAGGTTCGGCATGGAAGTGGGGAAGAGCAGCTCTAGTCCACTGGAGGTTGGAGTTCATCTTCGACGAGATGAAGGGAAGGTTCTTACCAATCCTTTGGTGTTTCGGGCTTTGTTTGGAAGTCTGATATACTTGACGATCACGAGGCCAGATATTTCTTATTCAGTTGGCAGGGTGAGTCAGTTAATGGCAGAGTCTCGGAAACCTCATCTTGTGGCGGCTAGGAGTATATTGAAGTATGTCAAATCCACCTCGGATTTGGGTCTCTTCTACGGGAGAGATTCAGGCTTTTATTTGCACGTGTACATGGATGCTGATTATGGAGGAGATTCGGATGATCGAAGATCGACGTCTGGATATGTCTTTATGACAGGCTCTACAGCTATATCATGGTGCAGCAAGAAGCAAGATTCTGTGTTTGTCTCTACCACAGAAGCGGAGTAAAAAGCTTCGTCTTTGGCGGCTCTGGAATCCATCTGGCTTAGGTGGCTTCTGGAGGACATTCATAGGGAGGTGAGAGGTCCTAGTCTGCTACGTGGAGACAATGAGAGCGCTCTCAAACTGGTGAACAATCCAGTTTGTCATGCGCATACGAAGCACATAGAGATTCATCTCCATTTCATTCGTGAGAAGGTGTTGGAGGGATTTCTGTCTGTGGAGCATGTGCAGAGCAAGGAGAATGTTGCTGACATATTTACTAAGCCACTGTCGAAGGGACCATTTGGTCGGTTGAGGAGTTTGCTTGGGCTGACTTCCACTTCCCACTTCAAGGGGGAGTGTTAAATTTTTGAAGCGGAAGTGGAATGGTGTTGGGCGGTCTGCAGGTTAGAGACCGCAGAGACCGCGTGGTCTGTGCTGGTGCTCTGGCCGGTTCTGTCTCAGTTGGTCTGATCTGGGCGGTCTGATCTGGGAGACCGCATGTTTATCCATGCAGCTCGCACGGGTTGTTCTGGCGACTTGTTCAAGTCGGCCAGATGTTCAAGCAATAAGACCGGGCGGTCTGTTTTTGGAGACCGCGGTAACCAGGTGGTTTGTGAATAACTGTATGGTTCAATAAGGGAGCTTTAGCCTTGCTGATCTCGGGCGGTCTGTCTTGTGAGACTGCTGTCGATCTGATGGGTAGTTATTGTATCCTGGTTTGTGCGGTGACGACAACCATCTGCTCGCCTATAAATAGGGGCGCAGGACCCATCATTAATAATGAGAATAGTAAGAACCAAAGTTGGCTTGATTGTGTTGGTCTCAATTTGAGGTCGCGCGGTCTGAGATTTTGACTGACCGGTTTGTTTGTTCGCAGGTTAGAGACTAGCAACTCGCGGTCAACTTTTCTCCTTTCTTCCAGCTTTGAATAAACCAGTCTGGGAGGACTGTGTTTAGGTGTTCATGGTCTGTGCAATGAACTCAGTTGATCAGGCAGTCTTAAGTGGCCAGGAGATCTTGACTTGTGGTCGGCATCAGGAAGCAGTTTTTGTTGGCAAGAATTTGCGGGTTCTTTTGTGATCAAGATCGTGCGGCCTGGGCGATCAAGGAGTGCGAACTGGTTGTCTTTCAGCTGTTGAATAAAGCAGCAGGTCGGGCGGTCTGTGGTTGTGGTCTGGCAGGTGCGACTTGTGCTCTGTTTGCGCAGTATCAGTGGTTTCCCGTCTGGCTTGTCTGTTCGCGCGGTCTGGCGGTCTCAAGTCATCAGGTCATCTGCAACTTGTTTACTTTTGTGTTTATGCTTCTCTCCTCCGTGATTCTTATGAATCATATCTCGTCATGTATACCTTGAATTGTAAAGAGATAGTTAATACCAAAGCATTATTCAGTCTTCCCATTGTCACTGTGTTGTTATACTTGTGGAAAGTTTTGTGAAGTGTTCCGCATTTTTTACTTCATCTCCGGACCTCAAGTTTTTCAACATGGTATTAGAGGGAGGTTGCTGAGCAGTAGTTGTAGATACTTCTCTCAGGTTTCTCAAGTTGGTTAACAACTAGTGGGATATCAATGGAAGGAGGATATGCTAGAGATCTTGGTATTGAGCTCCTTACGCAGACTAACTTCAATAAGTGGAAGTATTGCATGGAGAGCTATCTTCTTGGCGAGGATTTGGGGGAGGTTGTAGAAGGAGAAGCAAGACAAGCTGTTATTCCCGCCAAAGGGAATGCTGAGCTCGTGAAGGCTTGGAAGAGAATGAATGGTAAGGCCGAGTTCACTCTCAAGAGAGCTATCATTCCGGAGCTGTTTGATTACATCATCGGGTGTAGATCAGATGCTGAAATTTGGACAGCCTTGAATGGCTTGTTCAATAAGAAGAATGTAGCTAGGCTACAGTTCTTGTAGAATGAGTTAGCGAAAGCAACTCAGGGAGATTTGTTAATCTCAACATTCTTCTTGAAGATGAAGAAACTTTGCGCAGAGATATCGGCTTTGGACCCAGATGAGCCTATCACAGAAGCTAAGCTGAAGAGGCATATTATTTGCGGCTTGCGGAGGGAGTATGTGGCCTTTGTTACTTCTGTTCAAGGCTGGGCGAATTAGCCTTCGATGCTGGAGCTGGAGAACTTACTTGCTTCGCAAGAAAGTTTGGCTAAGCAAATGGCTGGGATGTCTGTCTCTGGGGGAGAAGGTGAGGTTCTCTTTTCTGGCAAGAAGAAGAGATGGGACAAGAAGAACAAGACATCTGGAGATGATGGTCCGTCTACTTCATATTAACAGGAGAGGATCTTTCCTAAGCGTGATGGGAAGAAGAAGGAAGGACCTAGATGCTCCAGATGCAACAAGCTTGGTCACTTCAAGAGAGACTGCCAAGTTAATCTTCAGCCAGGGCATGCTGCAGGAAAGGAGGAGGCTGGTTCCAATTCTGAAGGTAGTTGGGGTGGTGGAGGTACATTCATGATGAGCACGTGTGTTCGGGCTATGAATTCCATCAACTATCAGGATGTTTGGATAGTGGACTCTGGGTGTGGTCATCACCTCACTAGGGATGAGTCGAAGTTCTCCTTATTGCGAGCATATACAGGTAATGACGCTATCATTATGACTTATGATACTATACCTGCAGTTGAGAAGGAGGGTGTGGTTTCTTTGAACGATGATAGAGGTACTCTTACATTGAAGAGTGTCTATCATGTTCCAGGGATGAAGAAGAACCTCTTCTCGGTGACCGATGCGGTGGATGTTGGCTATCACGTTCTGTTTGGTCCAACAGAAGTGAAATTTCTCTGAAATATTTGAGCTGTGAAAGCTGAGGTCACTCATATAGGGAAACGGGTGACGGACTTGTTTGTTCTTTCAACAAGTTCTTCTGTTGATAAGATGATAGCTAACTACAGCGCTGCAATCTGGCACAAAATACTTGGGCATGTTGGGATGGATAAGTTGAAAGCTATGGCGGGAAGAGGCCTGGTGAATGGTCTGCCTAGCTTGTCATCTTTCGGAGTTGGTCACGTTTGTGCAGGTTGTCAGTTTGGTAAGGCTCAACGTCTTCTATTTGACAAATCACAAAGCATATGTAAAAGACCATTGGAGTGTATTCATGGTGATCTGTTTGAGCCTACCCACACTGCCAGTCTTGGAGGTAGCAGGTATATGCTGATTTTGGTTGATGACTTCACTAGATATACTTGGGTATATTTTCTGAAGGTGAAGTCGAAGGCGTTCGAGAGGTTTGTGGAGTTCAAGGAGCTGGTGGAAGGTCGGCTTAACTTGTGGGTCAAGAGGTTCAAAACTGACAACGGAGGGGAGTTCACCTCCAAGGCGTTCTTTAACTTCTGCAGGAAGCATGGCATCCAAATGGAGCTTTCTTGTGCTCACACTCCACAACAGAACGAAGTTGTAGAGCGGAAGATCCGTCTTCTGATGGAGACCTGCAAATGTTGGCTTCATGCCTAGAGTATCCCAAAGCCCTTCTGGGCAGAGGGAATGTCTTGTGCGGCCTATGTGATCAACCGGATGCCTCTCAGTCCCATCAACATGAAAACCCCTCATGAGTTGATGTTCAAGGAGACTCCAATCGTGGAACACTTTCGAGTGTTTGGTTCTACCTGCTATGTGCATGTTCTGGATGCCCTTCGAACGAAGCTAGATGAAAAGGCAAGGAAACTAGTCTTCGTCGGTTATGATGACCGGAAGAAAGGGTGGGGATGCATGGATCCTGAGACACGGAGATATGTGATCTATAGGGATGTGGTATTTGATGAGCTGACGTCTGATAACTTCCCAAAAGGAAGTTATTTCCCTACTTATTTTATTCTAATTTTCATTAAAAAGAGAAAAATAATCCCCAATTATACTAAATATGTTTAAATATCTTATTAATCAATATTGGACTAATTACGGTCATTTTCCATGGTTTTCTATCAAAGATTGGTCAAAGGATTCAAGTTGGGGAAGCAATGGATCATTTATTGCTGATGCAGAAAATATGTTGCAATGCCAAAAATTAGCAGGTTGCAACGTGGCGGCGAAATTCAGATTTTGAATTTTAAAAGTGGCGCCTATTTGAAATTCCAAAGGAGGCATCCCTTCAGTTTTGGAAAGGAAGTTATGAGCACGAAATTAAAGGAGAGAGGGGGCGAATATTGAGATGGTGAACCAGAGAACAAAAGGAGGGAGATTTTTGGCTTGGGCTTGGAGAAGGGAGATTTTCGGCTAGGGCTAGGAGGTCTTCTTCCTCTCAAGGATTTTCGGCTAGGGCTTGGAGAAGGGGATTCGAACCAGCACTAAGGAGATAGATCTGAACCTAAAAACGTTCCTACATCATTTTGATTTCCGGAATCATGTCTAGTAAGATCTACTTTGATTTGTGGTTTCTCTCTTCCTTCATGAACTAATTTTCTAAGTCTTGCATGTGTGAAGTACCTTAGTTGTGATGATGACTTGATTTTCATTTAAAATTTGTGAATGTATTGACGTTGATCTTTATTAAATTTATGATCTTTTCTGGGGATTTTGGTTTAAGTTTCATCTTTAAAGTGTGGGGGAGGGCTTGGAGAAGGGAGATTTTCGGCTAGGGCTAGGAGGTCTTCTTCCTCTCAAGGATTTTCGGCTAGGGCTTGGAGAAGGGGATTCGAACCAACACTAAGGAGATAGATCTGAACCTAAAAACGTTCCTACATCGTTTTGATTTCCGGAATCATGTCTAGTAAGATCTACTTTGATTTGTGGTTTCTCTCTTCCTTCATGAACTAATTTTCTAAGTCTTGCATGTGTGAAGTACCTTAGTTGTGATGATGACTTGATTTTCATTTAAAATTTATGAATGTATTGACGTTGATCTTTATTAAATTTATGATCTTTTCTTGGGATTTTGGTTTAAGTTTCATCTTTAAAGTGCTTGGCAAAAATTCGAGAGATGAGTCGGGCTAGATGAACGTTTATTCGCACGGCGATATTCGAGAGAGGAGTCGTGTAGTTTTTAACCAAACTTCTGTATTTATACTTCATCGCGAGATTCGAGAGAGGAGCATTGAAAGTGCATCATAAATCTTAATATAATTCCAAGAGAGAGAGAGAGAGATCTCCTCTTGAATTAGCAACCGTGATTCTAGCACTTCATGTTATTTTAATTTCATCTAAGTTGGAGACGACTAGAGGATTTGAAATAAACGGATAATGGAGATCGAGAGATAAAGTTATCCAATTTAGAATCGTTGCAAGAGAATCGTTAATACTTCATGAATTATTATTTTTATTAGTTATCTTCATAGCAAGGGAAAATCACATGTGAGACTATCTTTCCAAGTGAAGTTAAAGTAATTTAAGTAACCGTAACTAGAATTGTAGTTGTTTTATTTTGCACTATTTAAGTTTCTCTACCAATCATTATTACTTGCTTGAATTTAGAGAAAAGGCAGAATTAATATTTGTGAGCGCTAAGTTAAGCACTTCCTCGTGGGAACGATCACTTTCTCATCATTTTATTACTTGTACGACACATGCACTTGCGTATTTATATACACCTTTCACGGGCGTATCAAGTTTTTGGCGCCGTTGCCGGGGAGGCGCGCTAATTTAGTGTTTTATTTCTCGCAATATTTGTGAAACCTTAGTACTTAGAGATCAATCATTTGTTTGTTCGTTTTAGTTTACTTGAATATTTGAGTATTCTTTGGTGTATGTCCAGGTATAGGCAGGTAGAATTATTGCCGTTGAATTCTGAAATTGAGCGTACCTGTAGACAAAACAGGAGAGACTTTAGAGCTGTCAATATTATTCATCCTGCGATGGATATCCCTCCACCAAATAATGCTAATAATAATGATGGTCAGGTGGATCAAAATGCCCAACCGCCAGCACCACCACGTATGACTTGTCACGATTATAACACACCTCTAAGGGGAGGTTTGCACTTCAGCATTGCTCGACCAGCAATTGTTGCTAACAATTTTAAAATGGACCCACTAATTATGCAACAAGTGCAAAACAATAAGTTTGGGGGTCTAGGACATGAAGATGCAAATTCCCACTTACGAACCTTCTTAGCAATTTGCGATATGTTTAAGTTCAATGGAGCATCGGAAGATGCAATCCTGTTGAGAGCATTTCCGTTCTCCTTAGAGGGTAGAGCTAAGGATTGGTTAGACTCGTTACCACATGAGTGTATCACCACATGGGATGAACTAGTCGATAGGTTCCTGAACAAATATTTTCCACCCTCTAAGACTGCAAAACTGAAAAGGGATATTACAACATTTTTACAAGGTAACGGGGAAACTCTTTACGACGCATGGGAGCGTTTTAAAGAGCTGTTGAGAAAATGTCCTCATCATGGGTTGCACCAACACCAGCAAGTGTCCACATTTTACAATGGGCTGCAAACTGCAACCATGATTTTAGTCGATGGAGCCGCTGGGGGCTCATTAATGAAAAAGTATCCTGAAGACGCGTATGCTATTTTAGAAGACTTAACATCCAATAATTACCAAGCATACGAGAGACAAACTAATAGTAATCTAGCGGGAGTCCATCAGGTGGACCAAATCACTTCTTTGGCCGCTCAGATGGCGTCGTAGTTCAATTTAATTAACAAAAGATTAGATTCACTCTCAACCCCTACAACTAGTGCCCCGCTCACAGTTGAACAACTAAATCAAATAACTGAAGAAGCCAATTATGTGGGAGGGCAACCAAGACAAATTCCGCCAG
This sequence comes from Dactylorhiza incarnata, assembly GCA_033032865.1. Lineage (NCBI taxonomy): Eukaryota > Viridiplantae > Streptophyta > Magnoliopsida > Asparagales > Orchidaceae > Dactylorhiza > Dactylorhiza incarnata. The sequence continues at coordinate 7,881,517 of JAWHQI010000038.1, read as the reverse complement.
GATTTGCCAATCATTATCACCCCGAGTGGCGAAATCATCCAAATTTTTCCTGGAAGAATAATCAAGGGATGAGTCAACCACAAGGTCTTAATCAAAATATGAATCAACTACCTATCAATAACAACTCTCAACCCCAACAAGTAAACCAAAGGAAGGTGACTGATGAGTTTATCTTAGGCATGTTCCAAAAGTATGACTCAAAAATGGTAGGGATAGAATCAACGTTAAGATCACTAGAAACTACTATGGGTCAACTTGCAAATTCATTAAGTCAAAGGCCCATTGGAACTCTACCTTCTGATACCACACCCAATCCAACAAAAGATAATCATAATAATCATTACAAGGCTATTACACTAAGGAGTGGTGTAGAGATCCCAAGTGGAGAGGGGTTGCTTGAGAAATTTAGGGAAGAAGAGACGAGTAAGAAGCCAAGTGAGTCGACCATATTAGAGAAGGACGAGTTGGTTGAGAAAAATGAGGTGGGAGATAAACAAAAAGAGAAACTAAATCAAAAGAAAGAAGTAGTCTATCCACCACCCCCATTTCCGGCTAGACTTGTTAAATCCAAACTCGACACACAATTCCAAAAGTTTATGGAGATTTTCAAAAAGTTAACTATAAATATCCCATTTGTTGAGGCTCTTGAGCAAATGCCAAGTTATGCCAAATTTATGAAGGATATCTTGGCAAAGAAAAGAAAGTTTGTTGATAAAGAGATAGTGGCGTTGACTGAGGAGTGTAGTGCTATATTGCAGAAGAAGTTGCCACCCAAACTTAAGGACCCCGGTAGCTTCAGAATTCCTTGTTCTATCGGTTTAAACTTTGTTGGGAGAGCTCTATGTGACCTTGGGGCGAGCATTAATCTGATGCCTTTATCTATCTATAAGAAGTTTGGTTTAGGGGAGATCACACCAACATCGCTGACTCTACAGTTGGCCGATAGGTCTCTAGCATTTCCCAAGGGAATTGTAGAGGACGTGTTGGTTAAGGTGGATAAATTCATTTTCCCCGCCGATTTTGTGGTACTTGATATGGATGAGGACAAGGATGTCCCCATCATTCTTGGTAGACCATTCTTAGCCACCGGACGAACACTCATTGACGTCCAGAAGGGTGAGCTTACGATGAGAGTTAATGATGAGAATGTGACATTCAACATCCTCAAGGCTATGAAATTTCCGGATGATAAGGAGGAGTGTTTTTATATTGAGGAAGTGAATGCACCTACACGTATGATGTATGATGAGAATGATTGGGAGCATAAAATCCTGAGTGTGTTAACAAATGAAGAAATAGAAGAGGACCCAGACTTAACGGAAACTGTAGAAGCTTTAAGTATTTATGAGCATATACCAAATGCTAACATGTTCGAGTTAATAAGTAGACCAAGTGAGTCTAAGGTCATGAAGCCTTCTATCTTAGAGCTACCTACACTTGAATTGAAACCACTACCCGAAAACTTAAAGTATGTTTTTCTAGGTAAGGATAACACACTACCGGTTATTATTGATGCATCTTTAGTTAAGGAAAATGAAGAGAAATTGCTTGAGGTTCTCCGTGAGTATAAAGTAGCAATGGGTGGACCATTGCAGATATTAGAGGGAAAAGTCCCTCAATTTGTATGCACAAAATTCTTTTGGAAGAAGAAGCAAAAGAGTCAGTTGAACACCAACGAAGACTTAGCCCACCAATGAAAGAAGTGGTCAAGAAGGAGATAATCAAATGGTTGGATGCGGGTATTATTTATCCTATCTCCGACAGCCGGTGGGTAAGTCCTGTTCAATGTGTGCCAAAGAAAGGGGCATTACGGTAGTTAAGAAGGAGAGCAACGAGTTGATCCCCACTAGAACGATAACTGGATGGCAGATTTGTATGGATTATGGAAAGTTGAATAAAGCGACTAGGAAAGATCATTCTCCACTTCCATTTCTCGATCAGGTTCTTGATAGGTTAGCAGGAAATGAGTATTTCTGTTTCTTAGATGGTTACTCGGGGTATAATCAAATCATGGTAGCTCTCGAGGATCAGGAGAAGACTACCTTCACGACTACCTTCACCTGTCCTTTTGGGACATTTGCATTTAGGAAAATGCCCTTTGGATTGTGTAACGCTCCCGGCACATTCCAGCGCTGCATGATCGCTATTTTTACTAATCTGATTGATGAGGGGATCGAGATCTTTATGGATGATTTTTCAGTATTTGGGAGATCATTTGATGAATGTCTGAAAGTGTTGATGAAAGCTTTGGATAAGTGCATTCAAACCAATTTGATCCTAAATTGGGAAAAATGTCACTTTATGGTCAAAGAAGGAATTGTTGTAGGACACAAGGTGTCAAAGAAGGGATTGGAAGTAGATCGTGCAAAGACAGAGGTTATAGAGAAATTGCCTCCACCAACTAATGTTAAGGGAGTGCGAAGTTTTTTAGGACACGCCGGCTTCTACTGTCGTTTCATTAAGGATTTTTCTAAAATCTCCAAGCCACTAAGTCATTTATTAGAAAAAGATTCACATTTTAACTTTGATAAGGAATGTCTAGCCGCCTTTCATTCTTTGAAGCAAAGTCTGATTTCTTCACCCAATATTATTTCACCCGATTGGTCTTTACCATTCACCATTATGTGCGATGCTAGCAACTTTGCTGTGGGCACAGTTTTAGGACAGTTGCGTGACAAAATCTTTCACACAATCTACTATGCTAGCAAAACGCTGATCGATGCACAAGTAAACTACACAACTACCGAGAAGGAGTTATTAGCAGTCGTTTTCGCTTTTGACAAATTTCGATCCTACTTGGTAGCTTCTAAGGTGATTGTTTATATGGACCATGCAGCAATTCGATTCTTAGTGGAGAAAAAAGACGCTAAACCTAGATTGATTAGGTGGGTTCTCCTCTTGCAAGAGTTCGACTTTGAGATTAAGGATCGTAAGGGAGCGGAGAATTCGGTAGCAGACCACCTATCACGTCTGGAGTATAAGTATGAGAAAGATGTGGACATAGAGATTAGAGAGAATTTTCCTGATGAGAGGTTGCTGGCAATATCTGAAGCGAGTATGCCATGGTATGCAGACATTGTGAACTACATAGCGAGCAATGTATTTCCCCCAGACATGGACTATCAACGAAGAAAAATGTTTCTCCACCAGGTGAAATCTTACATCTGGGATGATCCGTATCTATTTAAGATTTGTGCTGACCAAGTGATCTGCAGATGCATCCCCGAGGTAGAAGTACAAGGTATCCTAGCGAAATGTCATGCTTCACCTTATGGTGGACGCTTTATGGGAGAGAGATCGGCAATAAAAGTCCTAGAGGCTGGTTTCTATTGGACAACACTATTTAAGGACGCTTATAGGTTCGCAAAATGTTGTGATAGATGTCAAAGAACGGGAAACATCAATCGAGGGGATAGCATGCCAATGACTAATATTCTAGAGGTGGAGATTTTCGATGTGTGGGGAATAGATTTCATTGGCCCATTTGTAAACTCAAATGGAAATCTTTATATACTTTTAGCTGTGGATTACGTCTCGAAGTGGATAGAAGCTATAGCCACACCGAAGAATGATGCTAAGGTTGTTCTAAAATTTCTTAAGGCTAATATTTTTTCTAGATTCGGTACACCCAGAGCCATAATAAGTGACGGTGGAGCACACTTTTGTAATACTCAATTTAAATCGCTCCTTCGAAAATATGGAGTCACTCACAAAGTCGCCCTTGTGTACCATCCTCAAACAAATGGTTTGGCTGAAGTTTCTAATAGAGAGATAAAATCAATCCTAGAAAAAACGGTAAGCGCAACTCGTAAGGATTGGTCACAAAAACTAAACGAGGTATTATGGGCTTATAGGACGGCATTTAAAACCTCGTTAGGCCTAACCCCATATAAAATGATCTATGGCAAATCATGTCATCTTCCAGTCGAATTGGAGCACAAAGCATATTGGGCAATAAAAAGGTTGAATTTCGATCTCCAAGAAGCGGGCAAGAACAGACTTTTTCATTTGAACGAATTGGAAGAAATCAGATCTAACGCGTATGAAAATGCTAGGTTGTACAAGGAAAGAACGAAGAAATGGCATGATTTGAGGTTGCGAAGAAAGGAGTTCAAAAAAGGGCAGCTCGTGCTCCTGTATAACTCACGACTGAGATTATTCCCGGGAAAGTTGAAGTCACGATGGTCTGGACCTTTTCGGGTGGAGGAGGTACATCCGTTTGGAGTGATAACGATTTGTAATGAGAGAGACGGATCAAAGTTTAAAGTAAATTGACAGAGGTTGAAGGAATATTATGAAGGTAGTGACCAGCGCGAGGCGATGGTGTTAACTTTCAGTTGAAAATGAAATAGGGAAAGCGTCCGGCCGGGACGTTTTAAACGAGGCGCTAGGTGGAAGGCAACCCACCATCTCTGTTATTTTTCTATCGTTCTTAGTTTTTTTTGTTTGTTTTATGTTTGTTTTTTATCAATAGGAGGAAATTAGGTGATGGAAGAGATTGCAAAGTAATCTTGGTATTAAATAATTTAAAAAAAAATATCCAGATTTTAGGTTGCAACGCAAAAATTTCGCGCGTTACAACGTGCTAGCCTCGGATGTAGTTTTAATTTCTGGCAGTTTGGATTCCGCGTTGCAACGCAATATTTTTGCACGTTACAACAAGCTAGCCTCGGTGGTAGCATTAATTTCTGGCAGTTTGATTTTCCGCGTCGCAACGCAAAAATTTTGCACGTTACAACATGCTAGCCTCGGTGGTAGTTTTAATTTCTGGCAGTTTGAATTCCGCGTTGCAACGCATAAATTTTGCGCGTTACAACTTGTTAGCCTCGGTGGGACAACGCATAAATTTTTCTTATTTTTGCGCGTTACAACGCATAAATTTTGCGTGTTGTAACGCATAAATTTTGAATTCCGCGTTGCAACGCATAAATTTTGCGCTTTACAACGCATAAATTTTTCTTATTTTCGGACAATATTTCTGTGAAATTAGTGCTGTGATGTTTGCATATTTTAATTTTATAGCCCATTACCTTGCATTCCATTACTTTAGTTACTTGAAAGGTTTTGCTAAGATATGGCTCCATCCAAGATCCATTGCTAACATTAGAATCTTTAAATTAAAAGCTACTTTATCAGGGTTATGCTTGTGTTTGGTTTTGTGATGTTATTTGCAGATCCTCTGAACTACTGGGCTATGATTCGACCGAAGCACTCATGGACTATGAATTCTTTGGAAGGTGGCTATGCAACATACAGAAAAATATGAGGGGAGTATTTGCTTTACATTATTCCTATTTCTTTCATCGTAAAATTGTCAATTATTTCCTCTTTTATATTTTCACTGAGTTCATTGCTGGGGACTAGCAATGTTTAAGTGTGGGGGTGGTTAGAGTGCAACCCCTACTGCTTGGATAAGGACTTATTTATTTATATATGCGAACTCAATAACTCCGTCTTTATTTTTGCAATTTAACCTATAGGACATTCTTGTTATCCAATGATAATCGAGTGGTATGGCCGGTTAATCAAACGATTTCAGTCACAGAATTTGAAATTAGTGAGATTTTTTTTTGGTAAAGCGCTCTTAAGTCTGATTTAAGCACAATTTTCCTTGAAAGATTTTACTTCAAAACCTAGCTTTTGATATGGCTTTCTAAAATATTATGGGAATGGGTGAGTAAGAACCGAGTTAGCGATGTTGGCTGAAGCTTGGGTTTATGTAGTTAAACCATTTTGACCCTCCACTACAATCTTTGTACTTGAACTCTTTTCATGTTGATACGTATTATTCCATGCTTGCCTTCCCAATATTCTTATTAGTTACGTCTTAGTATATTAGCCATTTTATGGGTGTTTAATTAAAAAAAATGATTGAGATTCATAGTGATATGGGCCTAAGTATATGTATACATACCTGGAATGATCCCTACTATGCTAGCAAATTATAAATTATAAAAAAAAATTGCATCATAGTGATTATGTGGCCTGGGTATGTACACTTATACTTGGAATGATCCCTACTATGAATATTAAAAAAAAGAGTGAAAATGTCAATAAACCCCATGATTTGGTGAATTATTAAGATTACGAACTAAGGGAATGTCTTTCTTCTGTCAACATCATCCCTGAACGCGTAACCAAGTCGATTCTACTCTCATTTGAACTACAGATCTTTGTGTAGGCTCAATCAATAATTTAGCTATTCTTATCCTTCCCTATGTTGCGGAGATCCAATGTTAAAAGGTGTTTAGGAGTAACTAATTTTAAGGAAAAGCACACACAACACTTATGACTTTATTTGAGCTTTACCTTTCATTCGAGCTAATGGATTTGTGAATGATTGAATTCGTGTTGATTTATTGGCTTATCAGTTGAGTAAAGCGGATTTCATTAATATGCCTTAGTTAATTTGTTGTTAAGGATGTGTGATTATCTGAGTTTGCACAATTTCATCAGTTCTTTATTCAAGTTTTGAATTTATTATTTTGTTGCTAGGGACTAGCAACTGACTAAGTGTGGGGGTGTGATAACTTCCCAAAAGGAAGTTATTTCCCTACTTATTTTATTCTAATTTTCATTAAAAAGAGAAAAATAATCCTTAATTATACTAAATATGTTTAAATATCTTATTAATCAATATTGGACTAATTACGGTCATTTTCCATGGTTTTCTATCAAAGATTGGTCAAAGGATTCAAGTTGGGGAAGCAATGGATCATTTATTGCTGATGCAGAAAATATGTTGCAACGCCAAAAATTAGCAGGTTGCAACGTGGCGGCGAAATTCAGATTTTGAATTTTAAAAGTGGCTCCTATTTGAAATTCCAAAGGAGGCATCCCTTCAGTTTTGGAAAGGAAGTTATGAGCACGAAATTAAAGGAGAGAGGGGGCGAATATTGAGATGGAGAACCAGAGAACAAAAGGAGGGAGATTTTCGGCTAGGGCTTGGAGAAGGGAGATTTTTGGCTAGGGCTAGGAGGTCTTCTTCCTCTCAAGGATTTTCGGCTAGGGCTTGGAGAAGGGGGATTCGAACCAGCACTAAGGAGGTAGATCTGAACCTAAGAACGTTCCTACATCGTTTTGATTTCCGGAATCATGTCTAGTAAGATCTACTTTGATTTGTGGTTTCTCTCTTCCTTCATGAACTAATTTTCTAAGTCTTGCATGTGTGAAGTACCTTAGTTGTGATGATGACTTGATTTTCATTTAAAATTTGTGAATGTATTGACGTTGATCTTTATTAAATTTATGATCTTTTCTTGGGATTTTGGTTTAAGTTTCATCTTTAAAGTGCTTGGCAAAAATTTGAGAGATGAGTCGGGATAGATGAACGTTTATTCGCACGGCGATATTCGATAGAGGAGTCGTGTAGTTTTTAACCAAACTTCCGTATTTATACTTCATCGCGAGATTTGAGAGAGGAGCGTTGAAAGTGCATCATAAATATTAATATAATTCCAAGAGAGAGAGAGAGATCTCCTCTTGAATTAGCAACCGTGATTCTAGCACTTCATGTTATTTTAATTTCATCTAAGTTGGAGACGACTAGAGGATTTGAAATAAATGGATAATGGAGATCGAGAGATAAAGTTATCCAATTTAGAATCGTTGCAAGAGAATTGTTAATACTTCATGAATTATTATTTTTATTAGTTATCTTCATAGCAAGGGAAAATCACATGTGAGACTATCTTTCCAAGTTAAGTTAAAGTAATTTAAGTAACCGTAACTAGAATTGTAGTTATTTTATTTTGCACTATTTAAGTTTCTCTACCAATCATTATTACTTGCTTGAATTTAGAGAAAATGCAGAATTAATATTTGTGAGCGCTAAGTTAAGCACTTTCTCGTGGGAACGATCACTTTCTCATCATTTTATTACTTGTACGACACGTGCACTTGCGTATTTATATACACCTTTCGCGGGCGTATCAACGTCATACCAAGGTAGCTCTACTGTAGAGTTAATAGGAAGCAGGGTAGAAGGTGGACCAGAGGAAGCTGCAAAGAAAGTTCTGGTGGAGTTGCCTGTTTCTCCAGGTGCTCCAGGTATTTCTAGCTCTGGCTAAGGTGCTTCAGGTTTAGAAGCAGGGGGAGCGATGATCCATGTCTACCTGAAAAGAGAGCTAGTCCAGAAGCTACAGTTGAAGAGGTGGTTCAGAGTCAAGCTCTGAGGAGGTCCAAGAGGACCATTATTCCACCTGATCTGTATACGGGCGGAAACTTGGTGAGCTTTGTCTCATGTTTCTTCGCAGGTCCCCTGGATGAGAGAGAGCCATCTTGTTATGAAAATGTTGTTGGAGTCAAGGAGTGGGAAGGAGCCATGGATGAAGAGATGGCTGCCCTCAGGAAAAATGAGACTTGGTGCCTAAGGTTGATGGAGTTACTCCGGTGACTTGCAAGTGGGTTTTCAAACTAAAAAAGAAGGTTGATGGAAGTATTGAGCGGTACAAGGCTCGCCTTGTAGCTCGAGGTTTCTCTCAGAAGTATGGGGAGGATTATGAAGAAACGTTTAGCCCCATTGCCAAGATGACTGCGGTCCGGGTGGTGATCGCATTGGCTGCGTGCCAAGGGTGGAAGATTTGGCAACTCGACGTGAAGAACGTTTTCTTATATGGCAAGATTGACAAGGATATCTTCATGGATTAGCCACCTGGTTATGTATCTGAAGAGCACCCAAGATATTTTTGCAAGCTCAAGAAGGCTCATTATGGGTTGAAGCAAGCGCCTCGGGCGTGGTATGGGAAGATAACAGAATACCTCTAGTTCTGCGGATACTTTGCTTCTGATTCAGATTCAAGCTTACTCATAAAGAATACGAGGGAGATTCAGGTCTTGGTGCTGTTGTACGTTGACGATATGATCGTCACAGGGAATTCTGAAGTGGAGGTAGCTAGGCTTCGTGCTGAGCTAGCTATCAGATTCGAGATGAAGGATTTGGGTGAGCTCTATCATTTACTTGGGCTCGAAGTGGAGAGGAAAGAGAGTGGTATGCTTGTTTCCCAAAAGGGCTATGCGGATCAAATCGTGAAGAGGTTCAGCATGGAAGGGGGGAAGAGCAGCTCTACTCCACTGGAGGTTGGAGTTCATCTTCGACGAGATGAAGGGAAGGTTCTTATCGATCCTTTGGTGTTCCAGGCTTTGTTTGGAAGTCTGATATACTTGACGATCACGAGGCCAGATATTGCTTATGCAGTTGGCAGGGTGAGTCGGTTAATGGCAGAGCCTCGGAAACCTCATCTTGTGGCGGCTAGGAGTATCTTGAAGTATGTCAAATCCACCTCGGATTTGGGTCTCTTCTACGGGAGAGATTCGGGCTTTTGTTTGCACGTGTACATGGATGCTGATTATGGAGGAGATTTGGATGATCGTAGATCGACGTCTGCATATTTCTTTATGACAGGCTCTACAGCTATATCATGGTGCAGCAAGAAGCAAGATTCTGTGTTTGTCTCTACCACAGAAGCGGAGCACAAAGCTTCGTCTTTGGCGGCTCAGGAAGCCATCTGGCTTAGGTGGCTTGTGGAGGATATTCATAGGGAGGTGCGAGGTCCTACTCTGCTACATAGAGACAATGAGAGCGCTCTCAAACTGGTGAACAATCCAGTTTTCCATGCGCGTACAAAGCACATAGAGATTCATCACCATTTCATTCGTGAGAAGGTGTTGGAGGGATCTCTGTCTATGGAGCATGTGCAGAGAAATGAGAATGTTGCTGACATGTTTTCTAAGCCACTGTCGAAGGGACCATTTGGTCGGTTAAGGAGTTTGCTTGGGATGACTTCCACTTCCCACTTCAAGGGGGAGTGTTAAATTTTTGAAGTGGAAGTGGAATGGTGCTGGGCGTTCTGCAGGTTAGAGACCGCAGAGACCGCGTGGTCTGTGCTGGTGCTCTGGCCGGTTCTTTCTCAGTCGGTCTGATCTGGGCGGTCTAATCTGGGAGACCGCATGTTTATCCAAGCAGCTCGCACGGGTTGTTCTGGCGACTTGTTCAAGTCGGCCAGATGTTCAAGCAATAAGACCGGGCGGTCTGTTTTCGGAGACCGCGGTAACCGGGCGGTTTGTGAATAACTGTATGATTCAATAAGGGAGCTTTAGCCTTGCTGATCTCGGGCGGTCTGTCTTGGGAGACTGATGGCCATCTGATGGGTGGTTATTGTATCCCGGTTTGTGCGGTGATGACATCCGTCTGCTCGCCTATAAATAGGGGTGCAGGACCCATAATTAATAATGAGAACTGTAAGAACCAAAGTTGGCTTGATTGTGCTGGTCTCAATTTGAGGTCGCGCGGTCTGAGATTTTGACTGACCGGTTTGTTTTTTCGCAGGTTAGCGACTAGCAGCTCGCGGTCAACTTTTCTCCTTTCTTCCATCTTTGAATAAACCAGTCTGGGTGGACTGTGTTTAGGTGTTCTTGGTCTGTGCAGCGAACTCAGTTGATCAGTCGGTCTTAAGTGGCCAGGTGATCCTGAGTTGTGGTCTGCATCAGGAAGCAGTTTTTGTTGGCAAGAGTTCGCGGGTTCTTCTGTGATCAAGACCGTGCGGTCTAGGCGATCAAGGAGTGCGAACTGGTTGTCTTTCAGCAGTTGAATAAAGCAGCAGGTCGGGCTGTCCGTGGTTGTTGTATGGAAGGTGCGACTTGTGCTCTATTTGCGCGGTCTCAGTGGTTTCCCGTCTGTCTTGTCTGTTCGCGCGGTCTGGCGGTCTCAAGTCATCAGGTCATCAGCAGCTTGTTTACTTTTGTGTTTGTGCTTCTCTCCTCCGTGATTCTTATGAATCATATCTCGCCATGTATACCTCGAAATGTAAAGAGATAGTTAATACCAAAGCATTATTCGGTCTTCCCATTGTCACTGTGTTGTTATACTTGTGGAAAGTTTTGTGAAGTGTTCCGCATTTTTTACTTCATCTCCAGACCTCAAGTTTTTCAACATGGTATTAGAGGGAAGTTGCTGAGCAGTAGTTGTTGATACTTCTCTCGGGTTCCTCAAGTTGGTTAACAACTAGTGGGATAGCAATGGAAGGAGGATATGCTAGAGGTCATGGTATTAAGCTCCTTACGCAGACTAACTTCAAGAATTGGAAGTCTTGCATGGAGAGCTATCTTCTTGGCGAGGATTTGTGGGAGGTTGTAGAAGGAGAAGTAAGACGAGCTGTTATTCCCGCCGAAGGGAATGCTGAGCTCGTGAAAGCTTGGAAGAGAACGAATGCTAATGCGGAGTTCACTCTCAAGAGAGCTATCATTCCGGAGCTATTTGATCACATCATCGGGTGTAGATCAGCTGCTGAAATTTGGACAGCCTTGGATGGCTTGTTCAATAAGAAGAATGTAGCTAGGCTACAGTTCTTGGAGAATGAGTTGGCGAAAGCAACTCAGGGAGATTTGTCTATCTCAACATTCTTCTTGAAGATGAAGAAACTTTGCGTAGAGATATCGGCTTTGGACCCGCATGAGCCTATCTTAGAAGCTAAGCTGAAGAGGCACATTATTTGCGGCTTGTGGAGGGAGTATGTGGCCTTTGTTACTTATGTTCAAGGCTGGGCCAATCAGCCTTCGTTGCTGGAGCTAGAGAACTTACTTGCTTCGCAAGAAAGTTTGGCTAAGAAAATGGCTGGGATGTATGTCTCTGGTGGAGAAGGTGAGGTTCTCTTTTCTGGCAAGAAAAAGAGATGGGACAAGAAGAAGAAGACATCTGGAGATGAAGGTCCGTCTACTACATATTAGCAGGAGAGGATCTATGCTCCTAAGCGTGATGGGAAGAAGGAGGAAGGACCTAGATGCTCCAGGTGCAACAAGCTTGGTCACTTCAAGAGAGACTGCTAAGTTAATCTTCAGCCAGGGCATGCTGCAGGAAAGGAGGAGTCTAGTTCCAATTCTGAAGGTAGTTGGGGTGGTGGAGGTGCATTCATAATGGGCACGTGTGTTCGGTCTATGACTTCCATCAACTATCAGGATGATTGGATAGTGGACTCTGGGTGTGGTCATCACCTCACTGGGGATGAGTCGAAGTTCTCCTTATTGCGAGCATATACAGGTAATGAAGCTATCATTACGACTGATGATACTATACATGCAGTTGAGAAGGAGGGTGTGGTTTCTTTGAACGATGATAGAGGTACTCTTACATTGAAGAGTGTCTATCATGTTCCAGGGATGAAGAAGAACCTCTTCTCGGTGACCAATGCGGTGGATGATGGCTATCACGTTCTGTTTGGTCCAACATAAGTGAAATTTCTCCAAAATGTTTCAGCTGTGAATGCTGAGGTCACTCATATAGGGAAACGGGTGACGGACTTGTTTGTTCTTTCAACAAGTTCTTATGTTGATAAGATGAGAGCTAACTACAGCGCCGCAATTTGGCACAAAAGACTTGGGCATGTTGGGATGGATAAGTTGAAAGCTATGGCGGGAAGAGGCCTGGTGAAAGGTCTGTCTAGCTTGTCATCTTTCGGAGATGGTCACGTTTGTGCAGGTTGTCAGTTTGGTAAGGCTCAACGTCTTCGATTTGACAAATCACAAAGCATATGTAAAAGACCATTGGAGTGTATTCAGGGTGATTTGTTTGGACCTACCCACACTGCCAGTCTTGGAGGTAGCAGGTATATGCTGATTTTGGTTGATGAATTCACCAGATATACTTGGGTATATTTTCTAAAGGAGAAGTCGGAGACGTTCGAGAGGTTTGTTGAGTTCAAGGAGCTGGTGGAAGGTCGGCTTAACTTGTGGGTCAAGAGGTTCAAAACTAACAACGGAGGGGAGTTTACCTCCAAGGCGTTCTTTAACTTCTGCAGGAAACATGGCATCCAAATGGAGCTTTCTTGTGCTCACACTCCACAATAGAACGGAGATGCAGAGCGGAAGATCCATCATCTGACGGAGACCTGCAAATGTTGGCTTCATGCCAAGAGTATCCCAAAGTCCTTCTAGGCAGAGGGAATGTATTGTGCGGCCTATGTTATCAACCAGATGCCTCTCAGTCCCATCAACATGAAAACCCCTAATGAGTTGATGTTCAAGGAGAACCCAAGCGTGGAACACTTTTGAGTGTTTGGTTCTACCTGCTATGTGCATGTTCCGGATGCCCTTCGAACGAAGCTAGATGCAAAGGCAACGAAACTAGTCTTCGTCGGTTATGATGACCGGTAGAAAGGGTGGAGATGCATGGATCCCAAGACACAGAGATATGTGGTCTACAGGGATGTGGAATTTGATGAGCTAACGTCATACCAAGGTAGCTCTACCGTAGAGTTACAAGGAAGCAGGGTAGATAGTGGACCAGAGGAAGCTGCAAAAAAGTTCTGGTGGAGTTGCCTGTTTCTCCAGGTGCTCCAGGTATTTCTAGCTCTGGCTCAGGTGCTTTAGGTTCTTGAAGCAGGGGGAGCGATGCTCCATGTCTACCTGAAAGGAGAGCTGGTCCAGAAGCTACAGTTGAAGAGGTGGTTCAGAGTCAAGCTCTGAGGAGGTCCAAGAGGACCATTATTCCACCTGATCGGTATACGGGCAGAAACTTGGTGAGCTTTGTCTCATGTCTCTTCGCAGGTCCCCTAGATGAGAGAGACCCATCTTGTTATGAAAATGTCATTGGAGTCAAGGAGTGGGACGGATCCATGGATGAAGAGATGGCTGCCCTTAGGGAAAATGAGACTTGGTGCCTAAGGTTGAGGGAGTTACTCCGGTGACTAGCAAGTGGGTTTTTAAACTAAAAAAGAAGGTTGATGGAAATATTAAGCGGTGCAAGGCTCGCCTTGTAGCTCGAGGTTTCTCTCAGAAGTATGGGGAGGATTATGAAGAAACGTTTAGCCCCGTTGCCAAGATGACTTCGGTCCGGGTGGTGATCGCATTGGCTGCGTAAGGGTGGAAGATTCGGCAACTCGACGTGAAGAACGCTTTCTTATATGGCAAGATTGACAAGGATATCTTCATGGATCAGCCAAGATATGTTTGCAAGCTCAAGAAGGCTCTTTACGGCTTAAAGCAAGCGCATCGGGCGTGGTACGGGAAGATCGCCAAATACCTCCAGTTCTGCGGATACTTTGCTTCTGATTCAGATTCAAGCTTATTCGTAAAGAAGACGGGGGAGCTTCAGGTCTTGGTGTTGCTGTACGTTGACAATATGATCATCACGGGGAATTCTGAAGTGGAGGTATCTAGGCTTCGTGCTGAGATAGCTATCAGATTCGAGGTGAAGGATTTGGTTGAGGTCCACCATTTCCTTGGGCTCGAAGTGGAGAGGTAAGAAAGCGGTATGCTCGTTTCCCAAAAGGGCTATACGGATCGAATCGGGAAGAGGTTCGGCATGGAAGGGGGGAAGAGCAGCTATACTCCACTGGAGGTTGGAGTTCATCTTCGACGAGATGAAGGGAAGGTTCTTACCGATCCTTTGGTGTTCCGAGCTTTGGTTGGAAGTCTGATATACTTGACGATCACGAGGCCAGATATTTTTTATGCAGTTGGCAGGGTGAGTCGGTTAATGGCAGAGCCTCGGAAACCTCATCTTGTGGCGGCTAGGAGTATCTTGAAGTATGCCAAATCCACCTCAGATTTGGGTCTCTTCTACGGGAGAGATTCATGCTTTTGTTTGCACGGGTACATGGATGCTGATTATGGAGGAGATTCAGATGATCGGAGATCGACGTCTGGATTTTTCTTTATGACAGGCTCTACAGCTATATCATGGTGCAGTAAGAAGCAGGATTCTGTGTTTGTCTCTACCACAGAAGCGGAGTACAAAGCTTCAGCTTTGGCGGCTCAGGAAGCCATCTGGCTTAGGAGGCTTGTGGAGGACATTCATAGGGAGGTGCGAGGTCCTACTCTGCTACGTGGTGACAATGAGAGCTCTCTCAAACTGGTGAACAATCCAGTTTGTCACGCGCGTACGAAGCACATAGAGATTCATCACCATTTCATTTGTGAGAAGGTGTTGGAGGGATCTCTGACTGTGGAGCATGTGCAGAGCAGGGAGAATGTTGCTGACATATTTACTAAGCCACTGTCGAAGGGACCATTTAGTCAGGTGAGGAGTTTGCTTGGGTTGACTTCCACTTCCCACTTCAAGGGGGAGTGTTAAATTTTTGAATTGGAAGTGGAATGGTACTGGGCGGTCTGCAGGTTTGACACCACAGAGACCGCGTGGTCTGCACTGGTGCAGTAGCCGGTTATGTCTCAGTCGGTCTGAATTGGGCGGTCTGATCTGGGAGACCACATGTTTATCCAAGCAGCTCACGTGGGTTGTTCTGGCGACTTGTTCAAGTCGGCCAGATGTTCAAGCAATAAGACCGGGCGGTCTATTTTCGGAGACCGCGGTAACCAGGCGGTTTTTGAATAACTGTATGGTTCAATAAGGGAGCTTTAGCCTTGCTGAGTTCAGGCTGTCTATCTTGTGAGACCGCTGGCGATCTGATGTGCGGTTATTGTATCCCGGTTTGTGTGGTGACGACATTTGTCTGCTCGCCTATAAATAGGGGTGCAGGATCCGTCATTAATAACGAGAACTGTAAGAACCAAAGTTGGATTGATTGTGCCGGTCTCAATTTGAGGTCGCGCGGTCTGATATTTTGACTGACCAGTTTGTTTGTTCGCAGGTTAGTGACTAGCAGCTCGCAGTTAGCTTTTCTCCTTTCTTCCAGCTTTGAATAAACCAGTCCGGGCGGACTATGTTTAGGTGTTCTAGGTCTTTGCAGTGAACTCAGTTGATCAAGCGGTCTTAAGTGGCCAGGCGATCTTGAGTTGCGGTATGCATCCAGAAGCAGTTTTTGTTGGCAAGATTTCACGGGTTCTTCTGTGATCCACAACGTGCGGTCGGGGTGATCAAGGAGTGCGAACTGGTTTTCTTTCAGCAGTTGAATAAGGCATCAGGTCGGGCGGTCTGTGGTTGCGGTCTGGCAGGTGCGACTTGTGCTCTGTTTGCGCGGTCTCAGGGGTTTCCTGTCTGGCTTGTCTGTTCGCAATGTCTGGCAGTCTCAAGTCGTCAGTTAGTCAGCAGCTTGTTTACTTTTGTGTTTGTGCTTCTCTCCTCCGTGATTCTTATTAATCATGTCTCGCCATGTATACCTCGAATTGTAAAGAGATAGTTAATACCAAAGCACTATTCGGTCTTCCCATTGTCACTGTGTTGTTATACTTGTGGAAAGTTTTGTGAAGTGTTCCGCAATTTTTACTTCATCTCCAGACCTCAAGTTTTTCAAAAGTCCTTTGAATAGCTTTTCTAGGTCAGATTCAGCATCAGCATAGACATCTTGAATCTTGAATCCAAGGCTTATGCTTTTTGCAGTCATCTCATTTAGTTCAACCAGATCTAGCTTTTCTGAATCAGGGTCTAGCACAATGAATGTTGATTGTGGATTACCAGAAGATGGAACTATTGATAAGCGTATTTCATATAGTATTCTAGGCTCCATTAATAGCTCAATTTCTTCTCTTATCGCACATATTCCATTCGATTTTAGCATAAAATCCCTGTTTGTAGTTTATAGTCTTTTGAGCAAGTTTTAGCTATTTGGAGCTTAGTTTAGGTCATTCCTTGCATGAAGGAGATTGTCTCTCCTTCTCTTTTTATTTTACCTTATGTTTTTCCTATGTGGATGCATTGTTCTGGTGGGTTTGGATGTGTTTCATGCCGGTACAAACTTGTGTGGATTTCCGAAGAGTTTCGTCCCATTTCACATCATTGGCCACTGATCGTGCGTTTTCCTTCACGCACGATCAGTGGATCCTTCGCGCACCACCGGTGGTCGTGCACTCTATTTGGTTGAAATTTTCTAGATGATCGCATGAGTGATGGCCCTTCTTCGCGCAGGATAAGTAGATTTCTTCGCGCACGACCAGTGGTCGTGTCTTAAAAATCACCTCGATTCGTTTCGAAATTTTTGCCTCCCACCATTTCTTCCCGACGAATGTTTCTTCACGCACGAGTATAGGACATTCCTTAGCGCACGACTTGTGGTCGTGCGACTACTCATGCGCTCTTATCTTTCTGACATTTTTGGTACAGGTTCCTTAGTTCATGAGTACTAGACTTTCCTTAGAGCACGACAATTGATCGTGTGTCTACTCGTGCACGTTCTTCAATTCTGCTTCCTATAAATATGGGATTTGACGAGAATGACGGGATCTGCAATTTTCCCTCTGAAACACTTCCGCAGTCAACGCCCTAGGGGCGAATTTTCTTCCTCCAAGGGTTAGGAATCATCCCCTAAGCTCTCTCCCTCATCCAGGAGTATACAAGAGAATATCAAGCCTCCATTTCCTCTCCACAAGCTCGGATCGTGAGGTGGAGATGTGGATGGTACATTCCCTCGGGAAGACGGGCTAGATGGGTGACAACTTCAAGGACCCTAGACAATAGCCGACGATCGGAGCTTCAAAGGAGTGTTCCTCTGGAGTTTCCTCAGCATCCACGGAATAGCCTCGAGCAATGTTTGTATCTTCTCTTCTTTTTCTGCACATTTGGTAGTTTGATGGTTGAGTTCTTCTATTTATGATGATGGTTGTGTACATGGTTTTTCTTATATGCAAATCTCTGTGATTTGATGTTTGTCATGTTCCTTTGAGTTGCTTAGGAGGCCTAACCTCTTGCATGTGTTATTTTCAACTTGAGAGTTGTGGTGAACGTTGAGAGAAAGGTTGACCTGAGCATTTGCTATGTGCAACGTGCGAGGCTCTGCCATTAATTTTCCTAGGTGTTATTTTCCACTTGAGAGTTGTGGTGAACGTCGAAGGTTTGTGACCCGTGGAGGCGCGAAGTGGTGTAAGCGACCAGCATAGTTTCAATTTTCCTTTTCCCGTGTTAGCTGTAATCCGAAACCAACCAACCCCCCTGGTTAATCCCCGACTTAAGAGACTTTAACCTCAAGTCTCTCCTCAAACAATTAATCCACCTTGCCGTGTTCCACGTGAGATTCGATACTCGGGGATCTATTCCCATTTTATTTATTACTTGACAACGACCTGTTCACTGCCGTTTGGACCGCAGTCTCGCTCCCACATATAGCAGTATAGTGGGACGACGCGTCAAGTTTTTTGCATCATTGTCGGGGAACACCGCACGTGTGATTCATTTTTGGAAGAATCCTGAGATTGTTTCCTTTCCTTTGTATTTTGTGCCTTTTCTTTTATTTTGTCATTTTCCATTCAAATTTTGTCGTTACCTTTCTTTTTGGGAAGTCGTGACATCAACCACAACCATGAGTAATGATTCACACTCACGCTCTTGCACCGATAGTTTTGAGATCCCATTAAACCTGATTCAAATTGTGCAGTAGTCTTTGCAATTCAGCGGAACTCCCGAAGATGATGTTGTGTTACATCTTCAGGCATTTCTTGAAATCTGCAGCACTTTTAATTACGCCAGCCCAAAAACTGAATCCTTCAAATCCTACCTCTTTCTAATTTCACTTCAGAAGATAGCAAGAAACTGGTACCATGATCTGCAAAGGGAATTCTCCCCATATGGGAACATTTAGAGAACGAATTCATTGTGTACTTCGTATCACCTCAACAACAGTCAGAGCGCTACTACAGCGTCCTAAATTTTAAGCAAGAAGAGGGGGAATCTCTAGCTGAAGCTTGGGAAAGGTTCATCTGGCTTCAATGTCGTATCCACAAACATTGCATTTCTTAGGCCACCTTGATCCTGGTATTTTATTTCTGTATGTTTTCTTCACTGCGTATTTTGGTTGATCCTGCTGCAAGTGGTGCTCTTCATAAGAAAACACTGGTTGAGGCAACTCAAATCATTGAAAACATCGCTTTTACGAGTCGCCAGTGACCGAATTCTCTTATCGCAAGCAGACCCCCTCTAGTTTGTGCAGCCATTTCTACATCAGAAGTAGGAGAATGTGACAATGACTGTGATCAGAGGTCGGTAAAATTTTATGCATTCACAAAATGGGCTAATGATGAGTTTGGTGTACTTCAGCAGTCAATCACAAGACTGCATGTCTGCATCTGTACTCTTACCAACTTATTAACGAAAAATTTTATGGGTGAACCGGAAGCTTTGAACGCTTTGTAGTTACACAGCGGAATAAACATTGATTACCCGAATCATAGATCCGTTGTTTCGGAGGAACTCATTCACCCCTCTCCAGCCGTCGATGATGCTCAACCCTCTGCTCTTCTTCCTCCTATTCAACTAATTACCTTCACTAGCCCTCCATTTCCTCACTGGTTAAAGAACATAACGAAAGATGGGCAGTTTGTGAAATTTCTAATTATGATGAAAGGCATGCAGGAAAACATTCCTCTTGTTGATGCTCTTATTCAAATATCTGGATATGCCAAATTCATGAAAGAGCTTTTGTTGAACAAGAGAAAGATTGAAGAACTGGGTCTTGTAAGTCTATCTGAGAACTGCTCGGCCATACTCTCAAATCAGCTCACCATTAAGCGAAAAGACTCGAGTTGTTTCTCTATTCCATGCTCAATCAGGCAATTGGATTGTGGAAGTGCACTTTGCGATCTGGGTGCTTCAATTAACCTTATGCCACTTTCTATCTCCAAGAGGCTAAGAATCAGGGAATTGCGCCCTACTTGTATGACACTCCAGTTAGCATATCACTCAACTAAAAGACCACAGGGAGTTATCGATGATATCTTAGTATAGGTAGGAGAGTTCTGTTGGAACATGGTCTTCCGCATCTCCTAGGTTTGAGAATAACAAATCCTTTGTGTATTTGATCTTGTGTGTTTAAGTGTGCAGGATAACAAAGTCCACATGACTCAAGGATTACATAAGAAGGTTGCCCCCAAAGTTGAGCCATCAAATCCAAATCTCCTACTAGTGTTGGCAGTAGTACTAGCGCAGGCGTTAGTTGTCGTTCGACGAACTGTTAGCGGCGCTCGACAAACTGCTCATAACTGCGTTCGATGAAAATTCGTTCGACAAACTCTTAGCGGCGTTCGACGAAATCTCGTTCGACAAAATATTGGCTTAAGCACAATTGCCGGGAGAACTTATAGAAGGAGATAGTGCCAGATGATATCCGATAGCGCAGGCGATAGCGAGGAGCACAGTAGGCAAGAGAGAATTGTTTCCTCGGATTGAAGATTCTGCCACGCAGAATGTGTCCTAATATGGGATAGCACCGGCGGTAGCACTAGCGCAGGCGCTAGCGCTGAGGCTATAAAAAGGACCCATTGGCTCCGTCTTGATAATCCTCTCCCACTCCCAAATTCCAGAGCTTCGTGCCACAGCATAGACAGGAAGGTTCAGAGAGATACTCCCACAAATCCATGAAGGCTTAAGGAGATCCGTGGAGAAGATTTCAACACGCGTCATCATCGTGATGAAAGACCGCATCGACTACGATCATACTCTGCGGGCCTTCGTCCACTTCTCCAAGAGATCCATATAGGGAGTTTTTATATTGTTGTTATTTCATTTATCTATCTCTTTTAAATCGTGTAGTAAATTCGCCTCGTGTTGGTGACTAGGTTTGGGTAGGACTTAGGGCAGAAATTCTCCTCGTGTTGGCGACTAGGTCTCAGGTGTAGGTCTAGGGGGTGCTCGAGGACATATCCGGGGAAGGGTTGGCTAGAGCGGCTTGAGGTCATATCCGGGGAAGGATCGGCTAAAGCCAACCGGTTCGTGGGGATACGAGTCGGTGTAAAAAACAAAACGAGTTTACTATTCATCGCCACCGATTTCTAGCGTTATAGAAGTCAACTTTTGTAAAACCTTATTTGATATTAATAATGCATTTCTCTACTTTATTTCAATTGTTTTACTTGACTTCTTATTGTCTTAATCTTTCATTATTACAAAGCTTTTCAAAATATAACTTAAGTTTTTTTAAAACCCTTATTCACCCCCCCCCCCCCCCCCTCTATGAGCGCCTACTGATCCAACAAGTGGTATCAGAGCGAGGTTATTCCAATCGGCTTAACAACCAGGAATAATGGCGTCTCATGATCTCGCTTCTATTAGTGGGGTAAAAAGACTTAGGTAATTTATATTCAGATAACATAGTGCGTGCTACTTCTTGGATTATCCTATTCTTTCTTTCTACAACACTGATTTGTTGAGGTGTGCGTGGACCGGAGAACTCATGCTTAATACCTAACATTTCACAAAAAGATTTAAAATTTTCTTTTTCAAATTCTCCTCCATGATCTGAGCGAATGCATTTTTTGTTTAAATCTAGTTCATTTTGAATACAAGTACATAATTTTGAGAATTCGCAAAACGCACCAGATTTGGAAGAGAGAAATAAAGTCCAATAATATCTCGAGAACTCATCTATTAGAACGAAAGTATATATTCTACCACCGAGACTTGCGGTGCTAACGGGACCAAAGAGATCCATATGAATTAATTACAATGGTTTTGAAGTAGAAATTTTGTTTTTGCTTTTAAAAGATGATTTTGTAAATTTTCCTTTTTGGCATGGAAAACATAGTGAAGATAAATTTCCATTCAATTTAGGCAATCCTCTAATCAATTCCTTTTTTGCTAATTTTAAAATGAGCTTTGTACTAGCATGACCTAAACGTCTATGCCATAGTTCTAATTCATCATTTTTGGTTATAAAACATTTTATAGATGATTTAGAAAGATCATGAAATGAAACTATGTAAACATTGTGAATTCTAGGTGCAGTTAGTAACACGTGTTTTGTTTTAGAATTAAATATTTTGCAAAGATTAATGGATGATTCAAATAATGCATCTAATCCTTTATCATACAGTTGGCTTATAGATATTAAGTTATGTTTTAATCCTTTTACATAAAGAACATTTGAGATAAGAAAGGATTTGTTACCCACTGCACCTACTCCCTTGATCCTTCCTTTACCGTTATCACCAAACGTTACGATCCCTCCTTTCTTCTTTTCTAGGCTAAGGAATTTTGCTTTGTTGCCCATCATGTGCTTGGAGCAGCCTGAGTCCAAGTACCACACGTCCTCCATTTCCTTAGCCTTCCTGCAAATCTAGAAAGAAGATGAGAGTAAAGATCCGGATACCAAGAGGCACCACCCATAGAGTAAGTGGATTTCTTAGGTACCCAGATTTGTTTTAAAAATCGTTATTTTGTATTTCTGCAAGAGCTTGATGTGTGTCCAAACTTAAGACAATTTGAACATGAAATAAAGGGGGTTGAGACCCTTTTCTGAATTTCTATATCGCTCTTGCTAGATGATGTTTGAATTTTAGAAGAGACATGAGATTTTTAATTGTTGAGCTACCGCCGGCGTTAGTGGCTAGCGCCGGGCGGTAGGGATCACTTTGATATCTGAGCCCAAACTTTCCAGAACCAAAACATTGGTTTCCCAAAATCATGTCCAGGGATTTTTGATCTATTCCGAATTTTTTTATGGCCATATTGAGATCATGATTTTGTTTTTAAGAGATGTTTTTTCTTGTACAATCATAACACATTTATTTTCAAAACCCTTTTTGTTATTTTCAATTTGTAAGAGAGTGTTTTTTAGTTTTCTCTCTAAGTTCTCCTTTTCTTTTGCAATAGTTTTGATTTGTGAGAGGGCCTTAGAAAGAGAAACTTCAAGTTCTTTTGCCTTACATAAAGAGTGGTCACACTCTTGACATGAAACCTTTCTCTTTTCAAGGGAAATCAATTTTTTAGTAAGCTTATGATTTTCTTTGATGATAGATTCATTCTCACGATTTAAAATAATATTATCTTTTATACTTTATCATAGGATTTGCAAGTTTGAACAAATTCAAACATAAAGTTCTTCGAAGGTGGACGGAGTTACCTCAGTGTCGCTAAGAACACTGGTTTCGTCATCGTTGCTTTTTTCCATTAAGCATAAGTTTGCTTCCTCCTCGCTGTTTGACTCAGATTCGCTTGATTCTTCAGAGGAAGAATCATCCCAAGATGCGGCTTTCAGTACTTTCTTTTTCTCCTTCGCTTTGTATTGTTCTTTTTGCTCCTTTTGATACTTCGGGTACTGGCTCCGAATGTGCCCAGTCTTTCTGCAGTGGTAGCACTCTGGTGGTGGTCTTTCTCCTTCGTCTTCGCTTCCTTTTTCTTTCTTTGATGAAGAGGAAGATCCTTTTCGTCGAGCATCCCTTTAGAAGTATTTTTGGAAGGTGTTCCTCCTCTCCAGATTCTTAATGAACTTCCTGAAGTTCTTTACCAGGAGCCCTTCTTCATCTTCATCATCATCTTCGATGCACTCCTTCTTTGATTTTAGTGCCAACGCCTTTTTCTTTGGCTCTTTGTTGTATTCATTGTGTTGAATATGGAGTTCTACCTCATGGGTTTTGAGATTCCCAATAAGATTCTAGATCTGGAGTGTTCTTAGGTTGTGACTCTGAGATGGACGTCACCTTTGGATTAAACCTTGGAGGTAGGGAGCAAAGACTTTTCCTGACCAAGTCCCCGTCTGAGTAGATCTTTCCAAGTGCTTTTGAAGCATTGACGATCTTGGTGAAGCGAGTGTACATCGAGTTGATGTCCTCTTCGGTATCCATCCTAAATTTTTCATATTCAGACTCCAGTTGGAATAGCTTTGCATCTTTTACCTGCGATGTACCTTCATGAGTAACTTCCAATTGATTACAAATATCATAAGTAGGTACACATGCAGAAATTCTATGAAACTCAGTTCTATTTAGAGCGCAATATGAAGCGTTCATTGCCTTAGCATTATTTTTGCACCGTAGTTTATCGTTATCATCCAATTTATCCTTAGGTTTTAGTAACGTCGCCTCTCCCACTAAAATTGTAGGAGGAGAGTACCGAACTTCTACCATGTTCCATACTTCCACATCCATGGTCATTAGAAAACACATCATTCAATTTTTCCAGTAGTTGAAATATGACCCAGAAAAAAGAGGTGGTTGACTAACTCCCTGACCCTCTGGAAAAGCGAGATCATGAGACGCCACTATTCCCGGTGGTTAAGCCAATTGGAATAACCTCGCTCTGATACCACTTGTTGGATCGGTAGGCGCCCTTAGAGGGGGGGGGGGTGAATAAGGGTTTTTAAACCTATGTTATATTTTGATTATCTTTGAAATAATAAGTGATTAATAAGGTGAGAAATCAAACAAAACAATTTAAACAAAGTAGAGCCATGTTTTATTAATATGAAATAAGGTTTTAAAAAAGTTGATTTCTATAACGCTAGAAATCTGAGGCGAATAATAATAAAACTCTTTTTCATTTTCTATCCCGACTCGTATCCCCACAAACCGGTGGCCCTAGCCTATCCTTTCCCGGATTCAGCCTCAAGCCGCTCTAGCCAATCCAACCTCGAATATGGCCTTGAGCACCCCCTAGGCCTAACCTAGATCTAGTCGCC
This sequence comes from Dactylorhiza incarnata, assembly GCA_033032865.1. Lineage (NCBI taxonomy): Eukaryota > Viridiplantae > Streptophyta > Magnoliopsida > Asparagales > Orchidaceae > Dactylorhiza > Dactylorhiza incarnata. The sequence continues at coordinate 7,857,248 of JAWHQI010000038.1, read as the reverse complement.
AACAAGAGGCGAATTTCCGCCCTAATTCCTACCCAGACCTAGTCTCCAACACGAGGCATATTCTCTAATGGTTTATAAGAAATATGAAATGATAATAATAAAAACTCCCTCTTGAAGAACTTCTGAAGTTGGAGACGAAGATCCACTGTAGAATAAGCGTTGTAGAAGCGGACGTCGTTTGGATCGGGCGTGAAGAGATTCTCCTTCAGAAATTCGCAGAGCTTTGGTAGGACATCAACTTTCGGCCAAATCAGCCTCTGTAATTCTAGCACTCAATATCTCTCTCTGATGTCTATCAAAAACGAGAGAAGAGGTGTCCTATTTGTAGCCTCAGTGCTAGCGCCAGAGCTAGCGCTATCCCAGATTAAGCATTATTCTACGGGGGAGAATCTTCAATCCGAGGAAACATTTCTCTCTTGCCTTCTGTGCTGCGCACTACCGTCTGTGCTATCCGCTACCGCTAGGCGCTATCTCCTTTTATATGTGCTCTCGGAATTGCACTAATCATCATTAGCACTGGGCACTAGGTGTTATCGCCGCCGCTAGTGGGCATGTTGGATTATTTGGCTCAAGTTTGGTGGCAACCTTCCTTGGTTATCCTTGAGTCATATGGACTTTGTTTCCTGCACACTTGAACACACAAGATCAAATACACATAGGATTTGTTATTCTCAAACCTAGGAGATGCGGAAGACCATGTTCCAACAACTTTCACCTGCCCAGTTGGAACCTTTGCTTTCTGAAGGATGCCCTTTGTCCTGTGTAATGCACCTACCACCTTTTAGTGGTGCATGACTATTATTTTTCATGATATGGTGGAAGATCTCTTGGAGGTTTTCATGGATGATTTCTCCCTTTTTAGATCATCATTTGACGTCTGCCTCCAAAATCTATCCAATGTTCTGCAGTGTTGTGAAGACATAAATTTAATTCTCAACTAGGAGAAATGTCACTTGATGGTGGGAGAAGGAATTGTGCTCAGACATAAGATCTCCATAAACGGAATAGGAGTGGATCCAGCAAAGATTGATGTAATTTATAAGCTCCCTCCTCCGTCTTCTGTTAAGGGCATTTGTAGTTTTTTGGGACACGCTAGGTTTTATCGAAGGTTCATCAAGAATTTCTCTGAATTTTCTAAGCCGCTTTGCAATCTTTTGGGGAAAGATGTGCCCTTCCATTTTGATGACAAATGTCTGACCTCATCTCTATTTTGAAGGAAAAACTGGTAACCACCCCTGTCCTTGTTTCTCTGGATTGGTCTGCTCCTTTTGAACTCATGTGCGATGTTAGTGATATCGCGGTTGGAGCTATTTTGGGGCAACGGAGGAATAAGTATTTCCACACAATTCATTATGAGAGTCGCACATTGAATGACGCCCAACAAAACTACACAACCTCTGAAAAGGAACTCTTGGAAATAATTTTTGCTTTAGATAAGTTCCACGCATACCTCATCTTATCAAAAGTGATTGTGTACATTGACCATGCTGCTTTGAAGTATCTTCTGGACAAAAAGGATGGCATGTCCCTCCTTATTCGTTGGATTTTGCTCCTCCAAGAATTTAATATTGAAATCAGGGATAAAAGGGGGTAGGAAATGTTGTTGCTGATCATCTTTCTCGCATTGAGGGGACCGATGAAGATAACGAGAAGTTGTGGCCATTGATGACACTTTCCCTGAAGAGAAGTTGTTTTCAATTGCCACTACTGTGGTATCCCCCAGGTTTGCTGACTTCGCTAACTACCTCGCTTGTTGTCTCCTCCCTACAAATATAACTTTCCAACAAAAGAAAAAATTCTTTAGTGACTTACAAAACTATTTTTGGGATGCACATGTGCAATGATAATATTATCCGCAGATGCATTCCCGATGAAGAGATTTATTCTATTCTCTTCTATTGTCATGACGATGAAGCAGGTAGGCTTATGGGTCAGAGCCAGACAGCCCGGAAAGTGTTACATTCAGGGCTCTTTCGGCCCACTATGTTTAAGGATGCCCACGCCTATGTTGCAATGTGCGACCATAACCAACGCTCCAGGAACATCTCAAGGAGGGATGAAATGCCATTAAATAACATTCTTGTCTGCGAGCTCTTTGATGTTTGGGGCATTGATTTCATGGGCCCCTTTCCTACCTCCTTTGGAAACAGTACATCTTAGTGATAGTGGATTATGTCTCCAAATGGATTGAAGCAGAGGCCTTCTCCACTAATGATGCCAAGGTGGTGACGCAATTCATGCACAAGAATATTTTTGCTCGTTTCAGGATGCCTCAGACGATTATCAGTGATGGGGGGAGACCTTTCTGCAACCGCACCTTCGAAGCTTTGCTAAAAAAATTTGGTGTGCACCATAAGGTTGCATTGGCCTATCACCCTCAAACTAGAGGGCAGGTAGAAGTCTCTAACAATGAGTTAAAGCGCATAATCGAGAAATTTGTGCACACAATTTGGAAGGATTGTGAGAATAAGCTTGATGACACATTGTGGGCTTACCGCACTGCTTTCAAAACACCAATCAGTATGTCTCCTTTCAATTTAGTTTACGAAAAAACTTGCCACCTTCCTGTCGAACTTGAACACTACTTTGCATTATGGGAAACCAAGTACATAAATTTCACGATGACAGAGTCTGGAAAACGCAGCCTTTCGTAGCTTAATGCTTTGGAAGAATTCAGACATGAAGCCTATGAGAATGCCCGCTTGTACAAAGAAAGGACCAAAAAATGGCAGGACCAGTGGATTCTTCATAGAGATTTCAAAGAAGACGACTCAGTCTTAGTTTACAACTCACGCTTGCGGCTCTTCCAAGAAAAGCTCAAATCCAGGTGGTATGGACCTTACACTGTCACTCGCGTTTTCATATTCGGAGCTATGGAGTTATTCTGTGCCAAGAAGGGTCTGTTTAAAGTTAATGGTTAGCGCCTAAAAAAGTACAATGGCGAACCCTTCGAGCATGCCTATAATTCTATTGAACTTTTTGACTTTCATAGATGAACAATATATATAACTGTTAATACAGGTATTTGGTCCAGCTCAAGGACGTTAAATAGAGCGTTATTGGGAGGCATCCCATTGTTATCCCTGCTTTACTTTCAGTTTTATTAAAATTGCTCTGTATTTGTATTGTTGTTTCCTGTTTCTACTAATTTCCATAGGACCCAGATTTATGGGCAGCTTCATTTACCAAGCTGGAAACGGGAGAAACATTATGAGCCGAATTCAGACTTAGCGTCTTCTAGAATGCCCCATTCTCGGGCATGGGTAATGAATCTCTTCCTCCTCCCTTTTATTTTTAGATTGCTTCTATTTTAATTAAGTGATTTTCTCGCATTGAGGTCCTTGCTCCATTTAAGTATAGGGGGTATTTTGTTCCCACGTGTGTAAGCACTCGCCGCACGCATTCCGATAAGCATCACTTTTTCTTATTAAAAAGTTGTTTTTTCTCCAAATTTTTCACAATTTTCCAATTTTTTCGCTCTAAGTATCGTATTCACCACACGCACTTAGATTAGGCTTTAATTTTTTTAGTCTTATTTAGTTTGATTTTCTTAGGAGTGTAGGCTATAGTAATTTATAATTCCAAAAATTAAAATCAGGTAGTGAACCGTAGACTCATGCAGTGCTCCTAGTTGAGTGCCCATGTTCTCGAATAGAAATAGAATTAGAGTTAATCACTTGCTTAGGTTAAATACAATGTAATTTTACTTACTATTGTAGGTTTTTATATCCACTCTTCATTAGAACGTGATCGAGTCTGACGCTAATGTAGAGTTGTGTGTAGTGCCGTTAGTGTCGTATTATAGACTCACAATGAGGGGGTGTCCTTTCTCGGTGTCTAGAACTCGCTGTTGGACAAATGTGTCACAACCCTTTGTTTGAGAATAACAAATCCCATATTGTATTTTATCTTGCTTGTCGTGTGTTTATAGTGTGCAGGAACTATAGGTGCAATACTCCACAGGTAGAAAGCAGCTTGGAACCAAACTTTTGAACTGGAGCACTACCACCAGCGCTAGTGGATACCGCAAGCGTTAGCGCAACCGCAGGCGCTAAGAGCTACCGCTTGGCGTTACCTACAAATCGTGAACAATGCCATGTCGCGATGGTTTCATAACCGTCTCTACATGAATGCTACCACGGGCGTTAGTAGCTAGCGTAGGCGCTATCTCGAAGTTCTATAAATTGGAGCTTTCTCTCTCATTTTGGACAATCATCCCAAAGAGAATTCCTGTGCCAAATTTCAAGAGATGTTACTCTGCCGAAAAGTCATCTCCCACTCAAATCTAAAGAAGATTTCTGGAGAAGGAAGCCATCACGCTGCATCCGAAGATCGATCGCTTCAACCTCTCTTATGCTACAGCGGTCCTTCATCATCAACTCTAGAAAATCTCATAGAGGGAGTTTATAATTGTATTATTTCTTTATTGTGAATCTTTGTAGGTAAATCACCTTATGTTGGCTACTAGGTCCTTGCGCGGCTTAGGGGGAATTCGCCGCATGTCTTGGCGACTAGGTCTAGGTGATTAGATCTAGGGGGTGCTCAAGTCCATATCCGGGGAAGGATTGTCTAGAGTGGCTTGAGGCCATATCCGGGGAAGGATTGGCTAGAGTGGCTTGAGGCCATATCCGGGGAAGGATTGGCTAGAGTGGCTTGAGGCCATATCCGGGGAAGGATTGGCTAGAGTGGCTGGTTCGTGGGGATACGAGTCGGTATAGAAAAGGAAGAAGTATTTGTATTTGTACGCCTCCGATTTCTAGCGATATTGAAATCAAATATATGTAAACACCTTTTGTATACAATACAATCATGTCTCTTTTTGTGTTTACTTGATTTCTTTCATTTGGCGTTAATTCCTATATTGCAAATTATTTCCAGCTAAATTGTTATTTCACTCTCATTTATTTAAAAAACAATTTAATAAATTGCTTAAACTTATACAAAAAAAAATATTCCCTTATTCACCCCCCCCCCTCTAAGGGAGCCTATCGATCCAACAAGTGGTATCAGAGCGCTAGGTTATTCCAAATTGGTTTAAAAACTAGGAATAATGGCGTCTTATGGTCTCGCTTTTTCCAAGGGTCAGGGAATTAGTAGACCTCTACTATTTACTGGGTCAGATTATAATTATTGGAATAATAAAATGCGATGTTTTCTTATGACCCTAGATATTGAGGTATGGAATATGGTAGAAGAGGAATACTCTCCTCCTACAATTGTTGCTAAAGAGATAACATTAGACAACCAAAAAGATAAATGGGATGATAGGGATAAACTTAAATGCAAAAATAACGCCAAGGCCATGAATGCATTATTTTGTCAGTTAGATAGAAATGAATTTAATAGAATTTCCGTATGTACTACTGCATATGATATTTGGAATCATTTGGAAATTACTCATGAAGGTACATCGCAGGTTACAGATTCAAAACTTTTCCAACTACAGTCAGAATATGAAAAGTTTCGGATGGATAAAAGCGAAGATATTGATGCAATGTACACACGCTTCACCAACATCATCAATGCCTCCAAAGCTATTGGAAATACCTTCTCCAACGACGACTTGGTCCGAAAGATTCTTCGATCTCTTCCTCCAAAATTCAATCCGAAGGTGACGGTTATCTCGGAGTCACACAATCTAAGAACGCTCCAGGTTGAAAGCCTCATTGGGAATCTCAAAACCCATGAGGTAGAACTCAAGATCCAGTACGATGAATACAACAAGGAGTCAATGAAGAAGGCGTTGGCACTAAAATCAAAAAAGGAGTGCCAAGAGGATGAGGATGAAGATGAAGAAAGTCTCTTGGTAAAGACTTTCCGAAAGTTCATGAGAAATCCGGGAAGGAGAAACACCTTCCGGAAATATTTCCAAAAAGGTGCAAGATGGAAAGGGTCATCTTCAAAGAAGGAAAAGGAGAGCGACGATGAAGAAGAAAGACCTCCACCAGAAATCTATCATTGCAGGAAGACCGGGCATATTCGGAGCCAGTGCCCAAAGTTTTTGAAGGAGAAAAAGGAAAAGCGGCACAAAGAGAAGGAATAGAGGAAGGTGCTAAAATCTAAAACATGGGATGAGTCCTCCTCCTCCGAAGAATCAAGCATGTCTTCATCAAGAGAAGATGAGGAAGCAAACATGAGCCTCATAGGACATGTAAACGACGATGATGATACCAGTGTTCTTAGCGACACTGATGTAACTCCTCCCACTTATGATGAACTTTTTAATGAATTTCTTGAAACTTAAAAAGCTTTTGATAAAATTATGAAAGATAGCATTTTATTGAATCGTGAAAATGAATCTCTAATTAAAGAAAATCAAAAGCTTTCCAAGAAATTAATTGTTTTAGAAAAAGAAAGGTTTCTGTCTAAGAGTGTGATCACTCCATTAAAATGGCAAAAGATATTGAAGATTCTCTTTCTAAATCCCTCTCCCATGCCAAAACTCTTACAAAAGAGAAGGGGGAATTAGAAAGGAAATTAGAAGCTTCTCTTTTGCAAATTAAGAATAATAAAAAAGATGTTGAAAATAGGTGTGTCATGCTTGTGAAAGAAAATTCATCACTTAAAGCACAAGTTCATGATCTCACCATAGCCATTAAAAATTTTGGAATAGGCCAAAAATCACTGGATATGATTTTAGGGAACCAGTGCTACGGTTCTGGAAAATTTGTGCTCGGATATTGAGGTGAGGACAACCACACGGCGCTAGCCACTAACGCCGGCGCTAGCACCTCATACAAAAACTCAGCGTTTTCTTTTGCAAAAACTTTTTCTTCTGTAAAAATGAGTTCTTCCAGCAAGAATAACACAAAATTTCAGAAAAGTATCTCAACCCCCTTTATTTCGTGTGCAAATTGGTATAGGTTAGGTCACATATCTTGTTCTTGCAGGAAAGTAAAACAAAATACTTTAAAACAAATCTGGGTACCTAAGGCTTCCACTTATTCTATGGGTGGTACTGCTTGGGTATCCGGATCTTTACTCTCATCTTCTTTCTAGATGTGCAGGAAGGCTAAGGACAATGAAGACATGTGGTACTTGGATTATGGATGCTCCAAGCACATGATGGGCAATAAAGCAAAGTTCCTTAGCCTAGAGAAGAAGAAGGGAGGGGTCGTGACGTTTGGCGATAACGGAAAAGGAAGGATCATGGGAATTGGTACAGTTGGTAATGAATCATTTACGATATCTAATGTTCTTTATGTAAAAGGGCTAAAACACAATCTAATTTCTATTAGCCAATTATGCGATAAAGGTTTAGATGTTTTATTTGAATCTTCCACTAATTTATGCAAAATATCCAATCTTACTACAAAAGATATTTTATTAATTGCACCAAGAATACATAATATTTATATAGTTTCTTTTCATGATCTTTCTTAATCATCTATAAAATGTTTTATCACTAAAAATGATGAATTAGAACTTTGGCATACACGGCTAGGACATGCTAGCACAAAGCTTATTGTGAAATTTTCCAAAAGTGATTTAATTAGAGGATTGCCCAGGTTAAATGGAACTTTACCTTCACTTTGTTCATCATGTCAAAAAGGTAAATTTACTAGATCCTCTTTCAAAAGTAAAAATTGTATATCTACTAAAAGACCCTTGCAATTAATTCATATAGATCTTTTTGGTCCTGTTAGCACCGCAAGTCTTAGTGGTAGATCATATACATATGTTTTAATAGATGATTTTTTAAGATATTGTTGGACACTATTTCTCTCAAACAAATCCGATGCGTTTTGCGAATTTGCAAAATTATGTACTCGTATTCAAAATGAAAGTGATTTAAAAATTAAATGCATTTGCTCGGATCATGGAGGAGAATTTGAAAATGAAAAGTTTACATCTTTTTATGATATGTTAGGCATTAAACATGAGTTCTCTGCACCACGCACACCACAACAAAATGGTTTTGTAGAAAGAAAGAATAGGACACTTCGAGAACTAGCACGCACAATGTTATGTGAATATAAATTACCCAAGTCCTTTTGGGCCGAAGCCATAAATACCTCATGTTATGTTATGAATAGAATCATGCTTCGCCCATCTCTTAATCACACACCACATGAACTTTATTTTTAAAAGAAGCCTAACGTATCCTACTTCAAAGTTTTTGGTTGTAAATGTTTAATTTTGAATTCTAAAGATAGCTTGGGAAAGTTTGATGAAAAATGCGATGAAGGAACTTTTCTTGGGTACTCTTCAACTAGTAAAGACTATATAATTTTTAATAAAAGAACTTGTAAAGTTGAAGAGTCAATTAATGTAAAATTTGATGAGCTTGTTCCTTGTATAGAAAGACTTTCCACAGGCAACGAGGACGATCTCTTACAACCTTTGGAGCATGGTGATGAGGAACCTTCCAAAGAAGATAAAGAGGAGGCCAAGGAAGATGATTATATGCCTTTAAGCGGCTTGCAATTTACAAAGGATCATCCACGAGAGCTAATAATTGGTGAACCATCTATTGGGGTAAGAACTCGCTCTTCTCTTCATGAATCTTATTCAAATATATGTTTTGTTTCCGAAATAGAACCAAAAAATGTTTCTACCGCTTTAAATGATGAATTTTGGTTTTTGGCTATGAATGAATAGTTAGAACAATTTGAGCGACATAATGTTTGGAAATTAGTAGAAAGACCATCTAATCACCCGGTTGTAGGTGTAAAATGAATTTTTAAAAATAAATTAGATGGTGAGTCTAGAATCACAAGAAATAAGGCACGCTTAGTAGCACAAGGATATTCACAAAATGAGAGGATAGATTTTGATGAAACATTTGCACCTATTGCTAGATTGGAATCTATATGAATTTTTCTAGCATTTGCAAGCTTTAAAAGAATAAAACTATTTCAAATGGATGTAAAAAGTGCTTTTCTAAACGAGTTTGTAAAAGAAGAAGTTTATGTTAAACACACCCTGGTTTTATTAGTGAATAATTTCCCAATCATGTTTATAAACTAGAAAAGGCACTTTATGGTTTAAAACAAGCGGCCCGTGCATGGTATGAAAGACTTACATCATTTTTATTAAAGCACAGTTATATTATGGGAAGTGCCGATAATACTCTCTTCATTAAGCACAACAATGATGATTTGATTATTTTGCAAATATATGTTGATGACATAATCTTTGGATCTACTAATGAAAAGTTGTGTAATGAAGTTATTTTAGTGATGAAAAATGAATTTGAAATGAGTCTAGCAGGAAAACTTTCATATTTTCTTGGTTTTCAAATATCACAAAGTAATGATGGTATTTTTATATGTCAATCTAAATATGTGCATGATATGCATAAACGCTTTGGATTTGAAAAACTTTAACATGCTTCTACACCAATGCGTGCATCAATAAAATAAGGAAAAGATGAATCGAGAATTTCAATTGATCAAACTTTATATAGAGGTATAATAAGATCTCTACTTTATCTAAGTGCAACTATAACCGATATTATGTTTGTCGTATGTTTATGTGCTCGATTTCAAACCAATCCAAAAGAATCTCATTTAAAAGTGGTAAAATATATTTTTTGACATCTAATTGGGTCAACTAGATTAAGATTATGGTACCCGTGCAATAACGCATTTACATTTCATGGCTATTCCGATTTGGACTACGCCGGATGCTCACTTGATAGAAAAAGCACTAGCGGTACTTGTACTTTTCTAGGACCTTCATTAGTTGCATGGTCTAGTAGGAAACAAAATTCGGTTGCACTCTCCACCACGGAGGCCAAATACATTGCACTAGGGAGTTGTTGTGCACAAGCACTATGGATGAGCCAAACTCTAGAGGACTTGGTTTTCCTCTTACAACAAAAGTGCCATTGATCTTACAAATAATCCGGTACACCATTCTAGATCCAAACATATAGATGTACGTCATCATTTCATAAGGGATCACATTAAAAAGGAAAATGTTAGAATAAGTTTCATTGGCACGGACTCTCAACTTGCTGATATGTTCACTAAACCTCTTCACAATGCAAGGTTTCAAATGTTAAGGTTGGAATTAGGAGTCTTAGACATCTTAAGATGAGTTATATGAAAAACACTAAAGTTTTATGCAATTTGAGCAATCAAGACATCTCCAAAAATTACAAAATTTCTGCATAAGACTACTCTTAAGACTCTAAATAAATATCAAAAAATAGAATTTTAAAATTCTCACTATTTCACTCACTATTTGTCGCGAACTAGCGCCGGCGCTAGCGTGAGTCTTCAATTTTTCTGTTTTTTAAAATTTCTAAAAATCTATAAAAAATATGTTAGGTTATATGTACTACTTAGTTTTTTATTTCTGACTTTTGTTATTTTTGTTTTATTAATATTATGGAAAATCAACTACAAAATTTCAAAACACAAAAATATGTTTTTCTTTTTTCTTTTCTTTTTTTTTTCTTTCATTAAAATTTTCAAAACAACAAATAACTGTATGATCTTTATTGCTAATATCAAGCATGTGTAAATTCTATTATTTAGAATTATTTACAATGTTAAAATTTATTCCTTCAAATTACTATGAACATTGTTTTGATTATCATGTTTTGATATATCTAATTAAGTGCATCAATTGTATTAAAAATTTGTGTAGAACCAAGCTTAGCATGCCTCTAAGTATGAGTAAATGTTTTGTGATTAATAATGATTCTTTTTCACTCACTTATTTTGGTAATCTACATGTGTGTTTAAATCTAAAAATGCTTGCTTGTGTATTGTAATTGTACAATGAATTAAAACTTGCATAAGTTTATTACCTACACTACATTTGAATTGCACTTAAGAAATTAAGAAAAGTGGTTGAGTTTAAAAAATTGTGTTAGGTTTGCAAAATAAGTGTATTCGGAGAATGTTGTCTCACAAAAGTGAACAAAAATAAAAAAAGACAAATATAACTCCACCAAGCACTACTTGAACCTCCTGATAAGTCTTCATAAGCATTGTGAGGCTGAGCACCTTGAAAAGAATAGTAAAGTGTCTTGTGCAAACCTTGGTTATTACACCACTTTTTAAAAAAAATTGTGCATTAAAGTGTGTGAAAGTTAATATACTTGTGTTTTATTGTGCACTTTACCCTACATATGTCTTGCATTTGATGATTTAAATCACTTGTTAACATTGCTCAAAATACACTTATGTGCACATCATTATCTTTCATAACACTTATTCTCATGAGTATTGGATTGTAATGCTTTATCTATACTACTCTTTATATTAGAAAAGCACTAGATAACCTAGCATGATCTCTACAATATTTGGTATTTCCTAAACTTGAAATTAATTAACATTGTAGTATATTCTCTTTTTGATATGTTCATTTCATTCTTGGTAACTTTATGTAAAACTATGAGATTTCAAAAAGGTGAAAACAACTTTACTTTTTGAACTTAAACTCATATTTATACTTATGATTTTCATGCTTACAAAAAGATGTTTCCTATAATCTTCTGCTTGCTTAAAACTCTTATTTATTTATTTGAAATCTCTTATATACAATGCTTAAACTCTTTATCTTTACCTATATTACAAAAGCTGGATCATGATTTATAAATCCTAAAGAATGCCTCCTTACTTCCCTTACCCCACCTTCGTTTGATAATACCAAAAAGGGGAGATTAATTGAAGAAATCTAGAGGAGAAATCTAGAAGATTAAGGGGAGAATAATTCATGTAATCTATCATTTAGGGGGAGTAAAACATAAATTTCATTTATGTAGGGGGAGCATTAAGATAGGGGGAGTATGCACTATTCTCATGCTTATCATAAACTATAGTTGCACTATTATCTCGCTTATCATATACTATAAACACAATTGTTGATTTCTTGCTAAGAGGATTTGTTATTATAAAAAGGGGGAGATAATTGGACATATGTGTCACAACACTTTGTTTGAAAATAAAGAATCTCATATTGTATTTGATCTTGCTTATCGTGTGTTTATAATGTGCAAGAACTATAGGTGCAATACTCCACATGTAGAAAGCATCTTGGAACCAAATTTCTGAACTAGAGCACTACCGCTAGTGCTAGTGGATACAACAGGCATTAGCGCTACCGCATGCGCTAAGAGCTACCGCCTGGCATTGTACAACCCTATATTCGCCGAGTGGGCCCCCGGGACCCAAGGGGTCTTTTAGGACATTATTTTCCAGCAAAGTCCCAGGAAGGAAGAGGGGGCGAGCAGTGGAGGCGGAGGCCTCCTGCTCGCCCAGCCCGTATAGGAGACAAGGGTGGAGGAGGGAGGCCTCCTGCTCGTCCAGCTAGCAGGGGGCGAGGGGAGGAGCCAATAGGCCCCTCTCGCCCCCTCCCCAGCTAGGGGGTGAGCCGGAGAGGGGCCAACCCCCAGCTCGCCCCGCCCCAGCTAGGGGGCGAGCCAGAGAGGGGCCAACCCCCGGCTCGCCCCGCCCTAGCTAGAAGCGAGCCGAAGAGGGGCCAGCCCCCGACTCGCCCCGCCCCAGGTAGGGGACGAGCCGGAGAGGGGCCAGCCCCCGACTCGCCTCGCCCCAGCTAGGAGGCGAGCCGAAGAGGGGCCAGCACCCCGGCTTGCCCCGCCCCGGCTAGGGGGGAGCCAGAGAGGTGGGCGGCCTCCCGCTCGCCCAGCCCAATGAGGGGGCGAGGCGGCCTGCCCCCTCTCGCCCAGCCGGAGGAGAGGGAGCGGACTGCATTTAGCGCCTCAGAATGGCCGGATTTTACTGTTGGCGGGCCAAACTTGTGGGTATTTTCGTAATCTCGTAGGCTAGATTGTGGCTATTAGCAGACCAAGTCCAGAAATCTATAAATAAGTCCAAGGGGGCACCATTTGGAGGGGATCTCTTTTGGCCTCTCTCTCCCCAAGTCTCTTTAGTGGTTGAGGAGAGCCTCGAAAGGTGCCTAAGCCCGACATTGGCTTGGGAGGGGAAGCGCTCTAAGATCTTCCGGGTGTGTGGTGGGACCTCCTCGCCGAGCCCTTGGTCTTGTTCCTAGTTCCTTAGCCTCTTAGTCTAGAGCTCTCCCTTGAGAGAAGTACGAGGTCACTGTTGGAGTTTCTGAGATGATCTCAAAGCAATCAACAGTTAGTCTTGCTACCAACGCAATATGAGCCTATAGGGTCGCACATAAAAGCGTTTGGAGAAATTGGAGAAAGGATTGTGTTGGCCTTACTCGTATTGGATATGAGTGGAGGACCAATCCTGTGACTGCTTGGAATCAATTTGAGAAAGTATCAAAAGGGAAATCATTTAAAGTGTTTAAACGAACGGATTTACATTAGGTAATTCGGCTAAAGGCATTAATCGAATTCGACTAAATGGTTTAGACGAATTTAGCTAATGGGATTAACCGAATTCGGCTAAAGGGTTTAGACGAATTCGGCTAATGGCAAATTCGACGAAAGGGTTTCGCCGAAATTATACAGCTGAATTTATATAGTTGAATTCGTCGAAATGGTTTCGCCGGATTCGGTTATTGTGATTAATCGAATTTGGTTAATGTGATTAGTCGAATTCGGCGAATGTAAATCTGGACAGATTTTCTATTTTTCCCTCTAGTCTACGGATAGCCGGTTTTAAGCCTTGCTTATAAGAGGAACGTGTTTAGGGATTCGAATTAGACGGTTTTTCAGATCGAGCCTTTTCGCAAAAGTGAAATGACGGAAGCGTTCCGGCTGTGATCGTCGTTCCGCCGCCGATAGACATCATCGCCGGTCGCCGCCTCCTCTGGATCGGACCTAGTAGTCCGTGAGGACGTTGAGAGCTTTCTTCTCCGACCTAGTTCTTGTACGACAAGAAGCTAGGGTTCTTCATCGCTTGTGTGGACTTCTGTAGAGGGATCGATCTATTTCGATCCTTGAAGAACTCAAGGCAGAAATTCAGATTTCATCTTGGAACACCTAGGTTGGATTCGATCTAACTCCACTAAGGTAATTTTCATACCTAGTAGTTTTGATTAACTTCTTGATTCAATGTTCATGGCCCGATCCAAACTCTTTTGGGTTGTTCTCTTTATTTCCGCTGCGCCTACATATGATGTATGGTTGTAGAAAACCCAACAGTCACCCCCAACTTGTTGAGGGCCAGAACTCCACAGAGACTAAGTCTTGTTCTCAAGTCTTGATTTCAACATTTATGATGCAGTGAGCGTGGAGAGTGACCAGCACAAGAAAATCTCAAGCTGAGCTCCATTGCTGGAGGTGGAGGAGGATCCGGCCCAGTCCACTCGTATCCTTCGATGGCTGGAGTGACGTTGGAGATATTTGAAAATTTCAGGCAGGTCGTTCTGCATACCATGCAGCTAACTTTCGCCACGATAGGTCAAGGCAGGAGAGGAGGTGGTCTGGAGGTCCCGCCACAGCAGGTAGGCGAGAGCACTCCCAGCCAGCAATCCAGGAAGGAGGTACTAGTGGGGGGAGTGGGGTGGCATTCTGCCCCCACTCGCCCGGTCCCCTATGAGGGGGAGAGTGGGGAGGTGCCATGCCCCCACTCACCCAGCCCCAAGGGGGAGAGTGGGGAGGTGCCATGCCCCCACTCGCACAGCCCCAAGGGGGCGAGTGGAGAGGTGTCATGCTCCCACCCTCCCAGCCCTAAGAGGGCGAGTGGGGAGGTGCCATGCCCCCACTCGCCCATCCCCAAGGGGGCGAGTGGGGAGGTGTCATACCCCCACTCGCCTAGCCCCAAAGGGGGGCGAGCAAGGGAAGTCTTTTGTGTGAGTTGATCCTCTCGGCCCTGGTTCCAGAGGGGTTTGGAGGTCCAGAGATGTCTAACTACTCCGGCAAGGATGAACCAGTCCTGCACCTACAGTGGTTTGAGGACATGGTCTCCATCAGGCCCATGTCAGACGCTTTCAAGTGCCAACTCTTCGCGACCACTTTGAAAGAGAAGGAGAGGGATTGGTTCCACCAGCTCCCCGGGGGGTCTATCTATGACTTTGAAGACTTGCGTCGAGGTTTCCTGCTACGCTTCTCGATATCAAGGAAGAGGAAGAGGGATGTTAAAGCACTCGTCAAGATCAAGCAAGAGCCAATGGAGTAACTGGCTCACTACATGGATAGGTTCCAGGAAGAGGTTTTGCTTGTCCAAGAGGTACCAGGGTTCACCCTCCAGCTCGCCTTCACAGTGGGGCTGCGGGAGGGGTTCTTCAAGATGAGCTTGAAGCGAAAGTCCCCCATATCCTTCAAAGAATTGATGGAAAGGGTGGCGGAAGAAATCAAGAGTGAGGAGGCCAACCCGGAGTTCGCAAGAAGGTTGGCCAAGCTGAGTGAGCCGGAGGCAAGGCAGGCGAGGGGGAGGGTAGGGGCTCCCAAGAGGAAGTTTGACCAAGAGGAGGACAACTTCGAGGAATAGGGGCTCGACCTCCCAGGGTGGAGGCAGGGACCGAAGACACCCTCTCCACCACCTCAGCAAACCATGATGATCGGACACAGAAAAAGAAGAAATTGTACGGGAGGAAGAGAATGCATCCAAGTGCAGTTACCTTACTGTGACTTCCATTAGGAGGAAGGTCACGTGATGTCCACCTGCCTAGAGTTTCTGGAAATGAGGACGAAAGGTCAGCAATGGCAGCGACATGAATAGAACAATCTCCAAGAGTGAGCATTCTGAGTGAACCTTGTATCGACAAGTTCTTAGTTAAAATTAATTTTATCCCCGACTGTTTGCGCCAGAATGTATTGTGCTAAATATTTTCCCCTCTGATGGTTCCGCTGACCGGGCTCTCTCTAGACGGCAGGGCAGGTTGACCTCCCAGGGAGGCTAAGTATTTTTCCCCTCAGATGGTTCCACTGATCGGGCTCTCTCTAGCCAGCAGGGCAGGTTGACCTCCCAGGGAGGCTAAGTATTTTTACCCTCGGATGGTTCCGCTAACCGGGCTCTCTCTAGCCGGCAGGGCAGGTTGACCTCCCAGGGAGGCTAAGCGATTTTTCCCCTCGGATGGTTCCGTTTACCGGGCTCTCTCTAGCCGACAGGGCAGGTTGACCTCCCAGGGAGGGTAAGCAATTTTTCTCCTCGGATGGTTCCGCTGACCGGGCTCTCTCTAGCCGGCAGGGCAGGTTGACCTCCCAGCGAGGCTAAGTATTTTTCCCCTTGGATGGTTCCGCTGACCGGGATATCTCTAGCCGATAGGGCAGGTTGACCTCTCAGGGAGGCTAAGTATTTTTCCCCTTGGATGGTTCCGCAGACCGGGCTCTCTCTAGCCAGCAGGGCAGGTTGACCTCTCAGGGAGGCTAAGTATTTTTCACCTCTGATGGTTCCGCTGACCGGGCTCTCTCTAGCCGGCAGGGCAGGTTGACCTCCCAGGGAGGCTAAGTGATTTTTCCCCTCGGATGGTTCCTCTGACCGGGATCTCTCTAGCCGGTAGGGCAGGTTGACCTCCCAGGGAGGCTAAGTATTTTTCCTCTCGGATGGTTCCGTTGATCGGGCTCTCTCTAGTCGGCAGGGCAGGTTGACCTCCCAGGGAGGCTAAGCGATTTTTCCCCTCGGATGGTTCCGCTGACCGGGCTCTCTCTAGCCGGCAGGGCAGGTTGACCTCCCAGGGAGGCTAAGTGTTGTTTCCCCTCGGATGGTTCCGCTGACCGGGCTCTCTCTAGTCGGCAGGGCAGGTTGACCTCCTAGGGAGGCTAAATATTTTTCCCCTTGGATGCTTCTGTTGGAACATGCTTTCTGCATCTCTTAGTTTGACAATAACAAATCCAATTATATTTGATCATACTTGTTTTGTGTTTATAGTATCCAGGATTCTGTGCTTTCGAATCTACATAGTGATGTGTTATTGTTGCTACCGCGCCGCATTAAATTTACCGCTGGCGCTAGCACTAACGAACTGCTGAGACGAAACCACTGAGAAGGAAACCGCTGAGAAGATCTGAAAGCTCTACCGCGCAGCGTTAAGACTACCGTTGGCGCTAACGAACTGTTGAGAAGAAACCGCTGAGAAGAAAACCCGCTGAGAAGAAACCGCTTAGAAGAAACCGTTGAGAAGGAAACCGCTGAGAATGGAACTGGCGATCGACGAACAGCTTGCTCTACCGCAGCGTGCTAGTACTAGCACTGGCGCTAGCTTTCGTTCGATGAACTTCTAGCTGCGCTCTGTTGGAGCAACCCTATTACTGTTTTGGGCTAGGATCACTATGTACTGATTAGGATCAGTTGACCCCATTGTATAGTTTAAGGGTCAGGTCTTTAAGCTGATAAATTAGCTAGAACTTAAGATAAAATCTAAAGTTCCCAGCGGTCAACAAATGGCTAGCAGTGCTCGACAAATGGCTCCCAGCGTTCGACAGTTTTTGTTGCCAGCGCTCGACAGCTTCCAGCCAGCGTTCAACATCTTCTGGACGGCGCTCGACAGATTATAGCCAACGTTCGACAGATCATTTATTGAAGCCCAGATTTGTTATCAGCTACATTCTATTTATCCTAACAGCAAAACGACGACTATAACGGATCTATTTAATATCTTTGGACGTATTCTGACAGATAAGGAAGGATATTAAACTCAGTTAATATATTCCCTTCTTTCCTTTTTCCAAGACAGCAATAGCCGTTGACATTTAATGAAAAGGAATCTTTTCACGGCCAAGGAATTAAAGGACCTGCCAGAGTCGTTTGAGTTTTGTTGTTATTCCAAGAATATCTTAAAGACTGATTATTCTATTCACAAATAAAGAATACATTAAAGACAGTTTTTGTTTTTGGACATATACGAATCAGTCGACAGAATTCAAACATTATTCTACTACAGAATACAAAGAATACATACAGCAGAAAAAGAAGAAAGAGATACAATATCTCTCAGCAAGTATTTTTTCCTCTTCTTCTTCTTCCACAAACAGCACAAAATTTCTTCTGAGAACATCTTCCTCAAGAGCATTCTCTCAGAATCTGCTGCATATTCAGATCTTCTAAAAGAGCAACAAGCAATCTGAAGAACCTATTCTTCCAGATAAATCTGCTACAGGAGATCTTAGTTTTCAAGAGAAAGCTTCTCCATCTTCTGTCAAATACTTCAATCAGACAGGGGGAGCTTTACAACAACATCCACTAGAGTCTTCTCTCAGCATCTTGACAGAGAAGAACACTATAAACTCTTTCTTACCTCTGTTGTACAGGGTTAATACTCCCTTCAAAAGTGTACCTCCTTGGTGGCAAGACACCTGATCAAAAAATCTAGTTGGTTTTGAGCACCTGAACAAAAAGCTCTGTGGTGTGTGGACACCTGAACAAAAATCCCTTGGTGTGAGGGCACCTGATCAAAAATCCTAGTAGATTCCTACCAAGGGTGGTAGAAGAGTAGACGTACCCAGATTTATTGGGGAACTACTATAGCTTCTTGTGTCTTCTGTGTTTGGTTATTTTCTGTGCTTGTGCTGTTTGTTGTGTGACTTCATTTACTTAATTTTTCTGTTTATATAATTCTCACATTGCTTACACTTATATATAATACTATTTTAATTCCGCTATAAAAACTAAGGAAAAGTTTTAATACTCTATTCCCCCCCCCCCCCCCCCTCTAGAGTAACTTAAGATCTAACCTCCACTTTCAATTGGTATCAGAGGTAGGTTGATCTCACTTACAGACTAACAACTGGATCACAAAGATCAATTAGACCTTAATTTAATTTAGAGTTTCTCTTTATCTATTTTCTGTTTAAAACTCATGGCACAAAACAAGGAATACTCAAGCACAAGACCTCCTATGTGCAATCTTAGTAAGTTTGCACCGTGGAAAGCAAGGATTAGGCTTTTCATGAATTCTATTGATGAAGATATATATAATTCTATTTTGACAGGACCTCCACCAGCACAAGAACAATCATCAACCAATGTTGTACCTCCTCCAGGACACATAGATCCATTGAGGAAATACAAGAATGCAGATGCCAAAGCAATGAATATATTGGCACAAACCATGTCAGATGATATATTCCAAAAAGTTGTTGAGTGCACTTCAGCAAGAGATATATGGAATACCCTAACTGCAATTGTTGCAGGTTCTGCTGATGAAAGGAAAGACAGAAGATCACACCTGATCTCTCTGTATGAGAACTTCAAGAAAGGTGATGAAGAATCAGTTGCAGACATGTACACTAGGTTAAGTGTAATTATAAGTGAACTCAGGACTCTGGACAAGGAAATCTCATTAACAGAGATTAATGACAAGATCCTAATGTGCTTCCCTAGCACTTGGGATTCAAGGATCTGGCCAATCAAGGAAGCCAGAAGTCTCAATGAGATCACCACTGAAACTTTGTTGGGCAAGCTCAAATCTTATGAGCAGCTCATCAAGTCTAGGGAAGCTGAAGCATCCACATCATCTCCAGCACCAAAGAAAGAGAAGAGCATAGCTTTCAAGGCAACTGATGCAGAACAAGAAAAGGCTCCAAAAGATGATGAACTCATGAGCCTCATAGCCAGAAGATTCTACAAAATGGCTAAGAATGATTTCAGAAGGAAAGAATCCAGATCAAGAGATAAGCAAAGGTATGACAAATCAACTCCTAAAGAAGTTATTTATTTTGGTTGCAGGAAATCTGGACACTACTCGACAGAATGTCCAGAGAAGCAAAAAAGAAAGATAAGAAAAAGGATAAAGAAGAAAAGAGAAGCTCCAGCATGTCTTCCTCCCACAAGCACAAAAAGAAGGGAAGAGGATTTATAGCAGAATCCTGGAGTGACACTGAATCTGAATCATCATCCAGCTCATCTGATGATGATGAAGAAAAATTAAAGGAAAATGACCAATGTCTAATGGCCATTTATGACTCAGACTGTGAGTCAGGAAATGCTTCTTCATCCAGTGATGATGAATGCTATGAAGAAGATAAGAACTTCTGCATGATGGCAATCAATGCCTCAGCAAACAATTCTGATGAAGAAGAATCATAATCAAAAGCCGAAGATAATGCAGACCAGGTAATATCTAGTTTTGATTTCAATTCTAGTGAATTCAAAGATGAATTCAAAGGTCTTTGCTTAGATTTAATCAAATCTGAGAAAGAGATAATCTCTCTCAGAAATCAGTTGGCTGAAATGAATCAACTGGTTGCAGAAAATGTTAATCTTAAGAAAGATTTAACTGCATCTAGAGAACACATTATTCTCATTGAGAACAAGTTGTCTAAAGCTAAGGAATATGAAGAATTCCTCAATGGCAGTAGTGTTAAGCTGATGGACATCACAAAAACAGTGAATGCTAGATTTAATAGCAAGCTGGGTTTGGGTGCATCATCAAGTGATCCATACCTTCTTAAGAAAAACATCCTCTCTACTCCAGTGATATTCAATTCTACTAAGAGCAAAGAGGCTGTAGAAGTGAATAAAGATGTTTCAAGCAAGTTTGTAGAGAATAAAAGAATTCAGAAGAATTCGTCGAACGAAGCTCGACAAAAAGATTTCAATCTGTCGAACGGCGATCGACGAAAACTGAAAACAGATGTTCAGTATAGTAATTACATAGACATTGTTCGACGAAATCAAGCACATTCGTCGAATGGCAATCGACAAATTTACTCAAATCTGTCGAACAAACACTATACACAGAATTTCAGGAATTCTAATTCTAAACACACTAAAAATCCTTTTACTGAATGGACAATACCTCCAAGGAGATATCATCCCAAAGGCTATAAGGATCAGCCTGAAATGTTGTTTATTTCAGATTTCTGTGGAGATACAAAAAGACCCAAGGTAATCTGGGTCAGGAACAAATAGATTTGTTTTGTCTTTGTTTTTGCAGGTACACGGCTGTCCAAGAACAAGTGAAAAATGGTATTTGGACAGTGGCTGTTCAAAACATATGACAGGGAACAAGTCAAACCTGAACAGCTTCAAGGCAAAGCTTGGACCAAAAGTTATATTTGGAGACTCCAACTGTGGACAGACCAAAGGCTATGGAAAAGTCAAA
This sequence comes from Dactylorhiza incarnata, assembly GCA_033032865.1. Lineage (NCBI taxonomy): Eukaryota > Viridiplantae > Streptophyta > Magnoliopsida > Asparagales > Orchidaceae > Dactylorhiza > Dactylorhiza incarnata. The sequence continues at coordinate 7,836,371 of JAWHQI010000038.1, read as the reverse complement.
GTTGGAGAAGTCACCTTCAAATAGGTAGCCTATGTAAAGGGACTGAAGCATAACCTTATCAGCATAAGTCAATTATGTGATGAAGGGTATAAGGTAACCTTTAATAAATTGAAATGCCTTATTAAATCTACTGATGGTATTACTATTTTATCAGGCATTAGACAAGGTAATATATACTTAGTAAATTTCAATTCATCTACTACAGAAGTCTGCTTATTTAGTGATACAAGTAAATCTAGTGATCTTTGGCATAAGAGACTAGGACATGTAAACCTTAGGACCATTGCTAAACTATCTAAGGACAAACTTGTTAGAGGTTTACCCTTGGGATCATATAAGAAAGAAGGTTTATGTAGGGCATGTCAACTAGGCAAGCAAACTAAAAACAGCTTTAAATCATTATCTAAAAGTGATTCACCTAGAATCTTATATTTGCTACATATGGACCTTTGTGGACCTATAGCAACAAAGAGTTTAGGGGGGAAGTCTTACTCTCTAGTTATTGTGGATGACTTCTCTAGATTCACTTGGGTGTTCTTTTTGAGAGAAAAGTCAGATAACTTTAAAGTTCTTACAGACTTTCTTAAGAGCATAAAGACTACTGAAGTTGCATTGATCAGAAGTGATCATGGCAGTGAGTTTGAGTCTCTTCTTATGCAAGAATTCTGTGAGATGGAAGGTATCAGGCATTGTTTCTCAGCTCCTAGAACTCCTCAACAAAATGGGGTAGTTGAAAGGAAAAATAGAACTGTAATTGAATCAGCAAGAACATTGCTTGCAGATGCTAATTTGCCCCTATCCTTTTGGGCAGAGGCTGTCAGCACAGCAAATTATGTTCTGAATAGAAGTTTGATACACAAGCTTAAGGGAAAGACTCCCTATGAATTACTTAAAGGGAAGAAACCTAAGGTTAGCTATTTTAGATCATTTGGGTGTAGATGTTTCATTCACAATAATGATAAGAAATACCTTAGAAAATTTGACCCAAAATCAGATGAAGGAATTTTCTTAGGATATTCAATAACCAGCAAAGCATATAGGATTTATAATAAATCTACCCTCAAGATAGAAGAATCTATGCATGTTACTTTTGATGAGACTAACATGTTGTACAAGGAGAAGATTTCTTCTACCATAGAAAATCTGCAGGTACCTATATTATGTGAGCAGCTAGATCAATTAGCTCTACATAAAGAAGGAATTCTGAATCCTGAACAGCAGAATGCTGAGGAGAGTGAAGAAGAAAATCTCCCAGATTTTGCTGAAAGTTCAGAACAGATAACAACAGATAATCCTCCACAGAATATAGCAGCTGAACAAATTCCCCAAATGGAAATTATTGCTGAACCAACTCCAACTGTTGACCACATCACAGTTAGAGATCATCCAATATCACAAGTAATTGGTGATATTTTAGCAGGTGTGCAAACAAGGAATCAAGTACATCAGAACTTGATGCACACATGCTTTCTCTCCCATATTGAACCTCAAACTATAAAAGATGCAGAACAAGATCCCAACTGGATCATTGCTATGCAAGAGGAACTCAATCAGTTTGAGACAAACAAAGTATGGGATTTGGTTCCTAGACCAAAAGACCATCCAGTGATTGGCACCAAATGGGTCTTCAGGAACAAACTAGATGAACAAGGCAACATTGTAAGAAATAAAGCTAGACTGGTAGCCCAAGGATATTCACAGGAAGAAGGGATTGATTATGATCAAACCTTTGCTCCCGTTGCAAGACTTGAAGCAATCAGAATATTTCTTGCATTTGCTGCATTCAAAAAGTTCAAGGTATATCAAATGGATGTAAAGAGTGCTTTCTTGAATGGGGAAATCAAAGAACAAGTATATGTGGAACAACCCCCAGGTTTCCTCTCTCCAACTCAACCCTCTTTTGTATTTAAGCTTATGAAAGCTCTCTATGGTCTCAAACAAGCTCCCAGAGCATGGTATGAAACTTTAGCTAGTTTTCTTTTGGAAAACAATTTCTATAGGGGTTTAATAAATAAAACCTTATTTTTCAGGATACATAAAAATAAAACTCTGCTAGTTCAAATATATGTAGATGATATTATTTTTGGGTCTACTGATTCGAATTTGTGCAAAAGATTTTCAAATCTAATGCAATCTAAATTTGAAATGAGTAGTATGGGTGAGTTATCATACTTCCTTGGTCTCCAAGTGAAGCAAACTTCAAATGGAATCTTCATATCCCAATCTAAGTATGCTAAGGAATTAGTGAAAAGATTTGGTATGTCAGATTCTTCCACCATGAAAACACCCATGCCCTCAAATGTTGTTGTTGATAATGATGAATCAGGGAAACCTGTTGATTCAAAAGTATATAGAGCAATTGTTGGCTCATTACTCTATTTAACAGCAAGTAGGCCTGACATAATGTTTGCTACTTGTATTTGTGCTAGGTTTCAAGTTAACCCCAAGGAATCTCACTTAATTTTGCTAAAAAGGATTTTGAGATATATAAAGGGTTGCCCTAATCTAGGACTTTGGTATCCAACAGCATCTGAATTTGAATTAACTGGATTCTCAGATTCAGATTATACTGGATGCAGAGTAGACAGGAAAAGCACATCAGGGACTTGCCAGTTCCTTGGTGATAGGCTTGTGTCTTGGTTTTGTAAGAAACAAACATCTGTGTCAACATCAACAGCTGAAGCTGAATATATAGCTGCTGGCAGTTGCTGCTCACAGATATTGTGGATACAAAATCAACTTCTAGACTATGGAGTCAACTTAAATAATTCAACTATATTTTGTGACAATACTAGTGCAATATCTATAGCACAAAATCCAGTTCTCCATAGTAGGACTAAGCACATAGAAATTAGGCACCACTTCCTTAGGGATAATGTGGATAAAAATAAAATTTGCCTACAATTTATTCCTACTGATTTACAAAGAGCTGACATTTTCACCAAGCCATTGGATGAAAAGAAGCATATCTTCTTTATAAATCAACTTGGAATGATAGATGGAGACTCAATCTGCTAGTAAATTAAGTTCTCTATTTACCTCAAAAATGTGTCGAACGGAGAACGACGAATTTATATCATTTGTCGAACGGTGGTCGACAAAACCTTATATTTTCAGAATCGATAAAGAAATGTTACCTGTCGAACAGCGGTCGACGAAAAGGATATTTTTTGTCCAACGCTGTCTGACAAAAACTTAAAGTCTTTTCGACTTCTGTCTTTATCAGGGTTAGTTGCTGAACGCCGCTCCACAAATGCGCCTCTTTCTCACATATATATATTTACTACTTGTATTTCTTAAGAGCGCGCCTACAGAAATCGTTTCCCTCCAGTCCCCTTTTGTACTTGATCTTTCTCCTCTTTTGCAGGACTCAATGGCGATTTCTCAAGCCTCGCTCTATTCCATGAAGTTCGATGCTGGGTTCGACATAGATATGGAATCCTTCGCAACATCTGATCAAATATTCAAAGACATCCTTCAACTCTTTGAAAAGCAACAATTGAGGAAGTTAATGAGCTTGAGGATAAAGCTTCACATAGCTGAAATCAAAGAATGGTGTTTCACAGTTAAGCAGGAAGATGAATGTTTGACGGGCACAATCTCAGGACACCAGGTTTCTCTTACCCCTACCATTCTAACTGAAGTTTTTGGGCTTGTGAATGGTGATGAAGATATAGAAATTAGTTCTGATGAATTTGAAGCAGCTTTAGTCAAAATGGGTCACTCCTCTGGAAACCCTAATCATCTGCTTAAGAAAAATCTGTCTTTGGAATACAAATTCTTATCAGATATAGTTGGCAAGGTGTTGTTAGGAAAAACAACAGGACATGACTATGTTAAAAGGCACCAATTTCTGTTGATGGTGGCCTTGATGGAGAAAAAGAAAGTGAACTGGGGATCACTTCTGTTTAATTTGATTAAGAAAAAGATTTCCAAGGAGAATGTTAGCTTTGGAAGAATTTTAGGAATTGTTCTGCAGGAAAGGCATCCAGACCTTCTGGTCTCCCCAAAGGTAACAATCAATGCTAGCAAGAAGCTGACCTCAGCTCTCTTTGCTAAGTGGGAAAGGGTATTTCCAAAGAAGAATCCAAAGTCAGTCAAGCAAGCTTCTGAAGACACAAGGACTGATTCAGTCTCTTCCCTAACCCTTCCAGAAGTTCCTCCTTTGGTCTCCTCCCTTCCTCTCCCACCTCCTACTACTCAAAGTTTTTCCCTTGCACAATCTCCACCTTACAATTCTTCTATACATATTGGTGACATTCCCCCTCTTTCTTTTGATCTCCTCCCTCATCACTCTTCTCCACCTCCATCTCCTACTCATAATGATTCCCAATGCCCTATCCATCATTCTTCTTCTACTCATCAAGAACCCTCTCAACAAGGTGCAGATGTCTCAAACATCTTTGTACCAAAATAATCCAGTTATTGGATGCAAAACTTGCTCCAATTGTTCAATCTATTTCTGCTTTATCTGAAAAGATTTCTTCCTTCCCCTCCTTTCAATCTGTCCCTTCTTCTAGGGGCCTAGATTCAGGGTTCCCTGAAGCTAGGCAAGGGGAGATGTCTGATGAAGAAGCTCCAGATGTTCCAGATGCTCAAGCACTTGGAAATTCAGTTCTTCCAATTTCAGAAGAACCAGTTCTACCAGGTCCAGAAGAAATAAATAATGTTTCTATTAATCCGCCTATAGATATTATTTATCTGCTTTCTCAGATTAGTACAGTTCTACCAGTTTTACCTCAACAGCATAATTATTCTAGAGCAATTGTCCCATGCACTGCTCCAGTTAATGAAGCTCTGTTAAATAAGATAATTAGAAGTTTTGAAGTTAAGATTACAGATACGGTTTTCATTCAAGATCAAGCTCTCAGTCAAGAAGAAAAACTAGTTGTAATGTCAGAAGAAGCAATCACAAATTCTGACTTTCCAACTTTTATCTTTGATGAAACTCCAATTCCAGACTTTGATGAGATCTGGAAAGCAGAAGATGAAGCTTATGAAGCTGAAGAGCAAAGGATCAAAGCTTTTAAATTGATAACAAATTTATATGATACACCTATCTCTTCTTCTGATTCTGATGAAGAAGATAATGATATTGATTCTGATGATACACTGTCAAGGAAAAGAAAGAAAACAAAGGCTAAGTCTAAAGCTATCCCCAAGCCTCCTAATCCAGATAATGATATCCCATATTATATTCTCCACAATATCTCTCTTGACAAAGTCTCACATCATTGGATGACACTCTCCAGAAATGAGCAGAAAAGAAGAAAGAAGTTCAAGAAAACTGGTTATATTCCTGATAATCCAGTTAAGTTCAATCGCCCTCCTCCTTTTCCTCCTCCAGCAGCAGGATCAGCAGGGATGTCTTCCTCCTTCTCTAGATCTGCCCCCCAGCAGTCTAGGAGATATGAAGGAACTCATAAAAGCTCCAGTGGCTCTCAAAGTTCTACACCAGCCAGAGCTCCTCCCTCAAGTTCTTCCAGACCAATTTCAGATTACAGATATACTTTTTCAAATGGCTTATTTCACAGCAGAATGAATCTTCAAGATAATAAAACCTCAGAGCAGGCAAATGATTCTGTTGAAAGGTCTCCTTCTCCAGAAATTCAAGAAACAGATGAAATAGCTCACATGGCTAGATTCAGAGAATCAGTAGCTATTGCTCAGATCAATAAAGTTAAGGCTGAAGGTGAGGACCATTCTCAATTTTCTACATTGTCTGAATTCAGAAAGCAAGAGCTTGAAAAGTACAATTCCAGAAAATTTTTTAATGCTGAAAGATTTTTAAAGAACTATCCAGCAACAGTAGTTCTTCCTACTACATCTCAAACAATCATAAGTCCAGAAAATTGCTATATGAGCAAGAAGCAAGCTGAAGATCCCAACAGGGAAATCATTTTCAAGCCTTCCTCACAGTGAGAAAGTACAGTTTCAAATTCCTTCTGTCTTTAAACTACTTGAATTCAGTATAAATGTTTCTAAACTCAGAGCATTTTATTTCAATATTATCTGCTGAAGCATTTCAATTCTGTCAGATATATTTCTGCTCTGTTGTTTATCTTTGTGTTATTTATTATTTGATTTATTTGTCAAATAGTATCCTAACCCAAATAGGGGGAGATTGTTGGAGCAACCCTATTACTGTTTTGGGCTAGGATCACTATGTACTGATTAGGATCAGTTGACCCCATTGTATAGTTTAAGGGTCAAGTCTTTAGGCTGATAAATTAGCTAGAACTTAAGATAAAATCTAAAGTTCCCAGCGGTCAACAAATGGCTAGTAGTGCTCGACAAATGGCTCCCAGCGTTCGACAGTTTTTGTTGCCAGCGCTCGACAGCTTCCAGCCAGCGTTCAACATCTTCTGGACGGCGCTCGACAGATTATAGCCAGCGTTCGACAAATCATTTATTGAAGCCCAGATTTGTTATCAGCTACATTCTATTTATCCTAACAGCAAAACGACAACTATAACGGATCTATTTAATATCTTTGGAAGTATTCTGACAGATAAGGAAGGATATTAAACTCAGTTAATATATTCCCTTCTTTCCTTTTTCCAAGACAGCAATAGCCGTTGACATTTAATGAAAAGGAATCTTTTCACGGCCAAGGAATTAAAGGACCTGCCAGAGTCGTTTGAGTTTTGTTGTTATTCCAAGAATATCTTAAAGACTGATTATTCTATTCACAAATATAGAATACATTAAAGACAGTTTTTGTTTTTGGACATATATGAATCAGTCGACAGAATTCAGACATTATTCTACTACAGAATACAAAGAATATATACAGCAGAAAAAGAAGAAAAAGATACAATATCTCTCAGCAAGTATTTTTTCCTCTTCTTCTTCTTCCACAAGCGGCACAAAATTTCTTCTGAGAACATCTTCCTCAAGAGCATTCTCTCAGAATCTGCTGCATATTCAGATCTTCTAAAAGAGCAACAAGCAATCTGAAGAACCTGTTCTTCCAGATAAATCTGCTACAGGAGATCTTAGTTTTCAAGAGAAAGCTTCTCCATCTTCTGTCAAATACTTCAATCAGACAGGGGGAGTTTTACAACAACATCCACTAGAGTCTTCTCTCAGCATCTTGACAGAGAAGAACACTATAAACTCTTTCTTACCTCTCTTGTACAGGGTTAATACTCCCTTCAAAAGTGTACCTCCTTGGTGGCAAGACACCTGATCAAAAAATCTAGTTGGTTTTGATCACCTGAACAAAAGCTCTGTGGTGTGTGGACACCTGAACAAAAATCCCTTGGTGTGAGGGCACCTGATCAAAATTCCTAGTGGATTCCTACCAAGGGTGGTAGAAGAGTAGACATACCCAGATTTATTGGGGAACTACTATAGCTCATTGTGTCTTCTGTGTTTGGTTATTTTCTGTGCTTGTGCTGTTTGTTGTATTAAAACTTTTCCTTAGTTTTTATAGCGGAATTAAAATAGTATTATATATAAGTGTAAGCAGGATGCTATTTTTGGCAAGTAATATCGCGGCGCCTTAAGGCTAACGCGATGCGGTAACTTTTGGAAGTCCCGCCATCATGATGTTGATTGAGGAGCAAATGAGGAAGGAGATCTCGCGAGACGGAATAATCAATCAAGAGTATGCAATATCATTATGAAACCAATCAATCAAGAATTGGAAACTCCAATCAATCAAGATTTAATTAAGAAACCAAAAGGAGCGTCACCTAAATGCAAAAGCTATGAATAATGTATTTTCGTGGGGAATAATGTATTTCCAACGATAGAAGACAAACCCACGAAATTGATGAGAATAGAAGGAAGGAAACTACTCGCCGCTGCTACAGCCCCGCTATAAAACTACCGCCTGCGCTAGCTTTCCTGGACAGCAAACCTCTATTTAAAACAGCCCGAAAATGAGTTTCGGTTGAAGAATTTGGACGAAATTTTCGAGGGCTGAAAGCCCTAGCCGTCTAGAGAAAAGTGAGGGGTGTTTCCCACTCATCAAAGGAGAGAGTTCTTTAGAGGAGATCAAAAGAAAATCATGCACAAAGAATAAAGGATTTCAAAACGGTGATCAAGAAGCCTTCTCCCAACATACACATGGAGTGTTCTCGCTGCAACAATCTCTAATCAATTGGAGACATCCAAGGATCTCAAGAACATCAAAGAGGAAGACTCTCAAGCCACAACTATCAAACCTTTGCAAGCGAAACAACATCTACATCAAGGGTTCTACTTAGAGGGGAGTTTTTCCATTATCTTATCTTGAAAGACTTTTATTTTATCATTTTAATCGGTTCGTGAATTTGCCACACGGCGATTAGGTCTAGGTTGGACTTAGGGAGTAATTCGCCTCGTGTTGGCGACTGGGTCTAGGGAGTAGATCTAGGGGGTGCTCGAGGCCTTTCTGGTGATAGATTGGCTAGAGCGGCTTGAGGTCGTATCTGGGGAGAGATCCGCTAAAGCCAACCGGTTCATGGGGATACGAGTCGGTATAGAAAACAAAAAGGGTTTTCATATTATTCGCTTCGATTTCTAGCGTCATTGAAATCAGATTTTGTAATCAATTTTATAAATGATAATCATGTCTTTTCTTGCTTAATAAAATTGACTTCATTTCTAATTTCATTATCTCTTTACTTTTGATTTAACTTACTTCGATCAAAATATCAAAAGTTTTCTATTAAAGTTTAAGGTTTTTAAAACCCTTATTCACCACCCCCCCCCCCTCTAAGGGCGCCTACAGATCCAACAAGTGGTATCAGAGCCAGGTTATTCCAAATCGGCTTAACAACCGGGAATAATGGCGTCTCATGATCTCGCTTCTATTAGTGGGGGAAACTTTTATGAAGAAGAAAAATCTCTTGCACCACCTTTATTCGAACGAAGAAATTATAAAGGGTGGAAATTGTTAATGGAAAGGTTTATTAAAACATTAGATATCAACGCATGGGATATAGCAATAACAAGACCAGCGGACGAATCAAATAAACAAGAGCGTCACCTAAATGCAAAAGCTATGAATTATATTTTTTGTGCTTTATCTCAAGATATCTTCAAATTAATATATTGTTTTTCTAGTTCATACAAAGTATGGAAATTTCTTTAAGAAATGTATGATCTTCCTCTTACAGGTATGGAACAAACACAAGAATTGGAGAACATATAAGCTTGCACAAATTTTTAAGAAAGCTCCTCTCATGACGGATCCATGAAGTGCACATCAAGTGAAAGAGAAGAAGAAAAATTATCTTCGGAAGAGGAGTGCCAAAAAGATGTCAAAGAAATTATATGTTCAAATCGTGCCTCTCCCGAAAGCTTTGTAAGGAAATCAAATTCCATTTTTTGTACTTCTATCTCTACATTACAATTGCTACAAATTACTAAACGTAAGATTAAGAAACTAAAAATGGCTACTGCAAAACTACGTTTAGAAAATAAAACTTTGAAAGCAAATGTAAATGTAGAATCCAAAAATGAAATATATGTATCTTCATCATGCTCTTCATTTGAAAACTCTATATCTTGTTTTGACTGTAATAATATTAAAGAAAAATTCAAGGAACTTCAAAAAGAGTTTACTTTCATAAAAGGACAAAATGAAAAATTATATTTCGAAAATTCTTCTCTGAAAAATAATTGTGCTAAGTGTAATGACTATAAAATTAAAATTGAAGAAATGGATGAAACATTTGAGGAATATAGAAACAAATATCAAAATCATATTGATTCAATTGTTTCTACTCTTAAAAATAGCACAATCGCTTATTTTAAAGCTAGACATAATTTAAAGATCAAGAATGATGGATTAAAATCAAAAATCAACTTGCTTATGAAAATTGTAAATACAAATTCACAATATCAAACTATATATAAAAACAAGTTGAATATTAATATGAACATCGTAACTAAGTTTAATAATGGGAGTAATGAACATAAAGGATTTGTAAATCAAAATCAAAATCACCATTATTTACAAAATCATGTTTCTCCCAACCTAAAATTAAATGCAAACAAATTTCCATCAAATTATAAATTCAAAAATCATTTTTATCCAAATATTCAAGTAAATGATTATGGAAATTTGAAAACTAAAAATAGTGTTTGTCCAAGATATGAATGGAGACCCATACTTAAGAATGACGCACTAATGTCAAAAGAAAGGGTCCATCCATCCTTGTCTCCCCAAAAGTCAACACGCTATATTTGGGTACCCAAAGGAACCATCCCACTTGGTCCTCTTTGGATACCTAAATCTCTCATTCATTAGTATCCAATCATTTGCATGAAGTAGAGATCAACTAAAAATGAAATATCATCAATCTACTTCATGATATGCCTAACCCATTTTTTTGTTTATTTTCCTTTTTATTGAACCATCATGATATGATAACTTTATATAACCTGTGATATCACTTTCACCAATTAAACCAAAATTCATAAATAAATCAAACTGAATAAAGTTGAATATTATGTCTTATCATCTTTCATGCGATCTACTTATCCTTTTTATTTTTATCCTTCTAAATCCATTTCCTACAAGTCTTATAAAATTTGAAAAACTAAATTTATCATATGATAATATTAAGACTAAATGAAACAAGTGTCAAAATGGATTCAAAAGGTGTTTTTTAGGGGTATTAGGCTAAACTTATAAAATGCGCAAGTTTTTGCTTAGGTATGTAATATATTTGCATCATTTTTTATTACCCCTAGTATGTTTAATCATAATCCTGTGAAACCTGAATTAAAAAATTGCATGATTAATATTTCACTTATTTATGATCATTTCACTCATGCATTTGTTGTGCAAAACTCAAGATTTAAGGTCTAATGAATATGGAGCTTTAACGAATATGAAACCCATGTACTAAAATTTTAACTTCTGCAACTTTTTGCGATTTCTTCTCGTCTCTTCACTTTATTAGACAGGCCTTACATTGCACAAACATAATCAAGAAAAATCGGAAGCAAAATCAAAGAAAATCTAGGCCATATGATTAAAATAAGCACTCTCTATGAGCTAACGCAGGCGCTAGGAACTAACGCTGGCGCTAGCTCAAGTATCCGATTTTCTGTAATTTTAAAATTCTAAAAAATCACTAAAAATATATTATTGTATATGTACTAATCATTTTTGCATTTCTGCCTATAAATGATTTTTGAAAAAAAATTAAAATACAAAATTACAAAAGCCAAATTACAAAAAAAAAAAATTCTTCCATTCTTTGGTTATTTGTTTGATTTCCATTTCTATATGCAAAAATCAAAAAAAAAATATAAAACAAAAATAAGTATCAAAAATTATTATTTTGAACTTAACTTTTCTATTTACATGTATCTTGCGAAAGGGAAATTTGGGCTATCATCCCATCACATCACATAGTACCGGGCGAACCTCTCACAGGGTAGACCTCGGGAAGTCCAAGATCAAATTATAAGAGTTCAAACTTTAAATTAAAATTATTTTTCAAAAATATCAAAAATACTGTATGGACTTTATTATGAAAATCAAGCATGATTTATTCTATCATTTAAGACTTTCTACAATGTTGTGCTTCATTATTTCAATCTACTTTGAACATTGCCTTTTTCATGCCTTGGTACTTCTAAACTCATGTGCATAAATTATATTGTAAAAGTTGTGTAGAACCAAGCTTAGCATGCCTCTAAGTATGTGTAAATGTTTTATGTTTGATAATGGTATTTATTCACTCACTTATTTTGGCATTGTCTACATATGTTTTTAATCTAAGAATGCTTGTGTATGTTTGTTAATAGTACAATGAATTAAAATTGCACAAGTATCTTACCTACACAACCTTTGTTTGCACTTTTAAAAGTTAAGAAAAGTGGTTATGTTTTCATAAATTATATTGGTTTGCAAAACAAGTGTGTTCGGAGAACTTTGTACAAAACAAAAATCATAAAATAAAGTGACAAAGATAACTCCACCAAGCACTACTTGAACCTCCTGATAAGTCTTAATAAGCGTTGTGAGGTTGAGCACCTTGGAAAGAATAGTATAGTATCTTGTGCAAACCATATCTTTCTTTCAAAATAAAAACCACTTACTCTTAAGTACACCGGATCACTAGTCTCAACATTAAAATAAAATAAAATATGTCATCCACCAAGCACTACTTTTCACCCTGATAAGTCTTAATGAGCATTGTGTATGCAAAGCACCTTGGTAGTTGTACATTTTTTTGTGCATTGAAGTTTGTGGAAGTAAAATTATTTGTGTTTTTTGTACTCTTTACTTTACATATTTCTTGTATTTTTGTTTACAACATTTGTTTACTCTATTCAAAATACACTTATGTGCACATCATTATCTTCCATAACACTTCTTCTCATGAGTATTGGATCCTAATGCTAATTCTATACTACTATTTCTTTATGAAATGCACTAGATAACCCAGCATGCTCTCTACAATGTTTGGTATGTTTTGAATTTGTGAATTAATATAACGTTGCAGTAATTTCTTTTTGAAAACATTATTTCATGCTTGGTTACCTCATTGTCAAAATTAAAGATTTTAAATGCAAAATGATTTACAAAAACATCTTCATTGTTAAAATTTAGCTCATATATCTTCTTATGAATCGTCATGTTTATGAAAAGATGTTTTCTTGTAATTCTATAAGTCTTCCGCATCATCACCATATATTTTTACCTTGCGCTTTCATGCTTATATCAAAGTCTTAAATATCAAAAGTCCTTTTTCAACAAATGGTAGATTTGCTTGGTAGAATTTATATTGGTTCCTCTAAACATGAAAATATTGTAATGCTAAAACTCTGATTTATTAATGGATTTCAAATTCGCTATGTGACCTTTTCTGTAAAAACTCAAATAAAAAATAACAAACCCATAAGCTATGAACTCCTTATTAGATTTAAATCGCTTAAATGTTTCCAATAATTATTATCCTTGACTTCATATCTCACCATAGCGGGGGCATAGGGTTGTAGACATTAGATTACCTGACCTTTAAGTCATGTCTTGTCCTTAACCGGGAAGGGTTCCAGTGGGGCCTTGCGAGGCACTGGGAGGAAAGAGTGCTAGGGTGAGTTTTGTCTAGTGTTTGCATATGGGACTAAAACCCCAAACCTACAGCATGTATGCAGCTCCTCATGCCCATCCGTCACTTATTACGGGGCTAGGGTGTAGAAATATTGTCTGGGTAGATTGGTTACTTGGAAATCATTACCATTTTTGTGCTAAAAGCTTTTATAAAGCAAAAACCTTTGGGAACTTAAATTGCTACAACATCTAATTTTGTTATACCTAAAACTCTTAATCATCTACTATGCTTCACCATTATTATATAGATGTTTCTCTTCAAAAATATATTTCTTCATGCTTTCCACCTCTTTACTACTTGTACGCTCGATCATGAATATGTTTTTTCACAACAAGTGGTTTCTGTATGACATTTTCTTCACACTCTTTTTTTCACTCCTATATATTGTATTTTCCCTAAGTGTTTAACTCTTTATCATGTTCATTCCCTCTCTACACATTTATGGCACACTTTAATGTTTAACTTTCTCTCCACCCTCTTTTGATAATACCAAAAGGGGGAGAATAAATTTGAAAGAAATTAACATGTTTTGGGGAAGTCAAGTTCATAGCAAGTTTTGGTGTAGGGGGAGCATTCACTTAGGGGGAGAATTCATTTAGGGGGAGCATATGCACATGTCTTAAATTTCATGCTTATCTCTATTATAAACACAAATTCCTATCAATTGAATTATTTCTTTCTAAGGGGATTTGTTATTATCAAAAGGGGGAGTTTGTTGGAACATTCTTTTCGCATCTCTTGGTTTGACAATAACAAATCCTATTGTATTTGATCATACTTGTTTTGTGTTTATAGTATGCAGGATTCTGTGCTTTCAAATCTCCATGGTGCTATGTTGTTGTTGCTACCGCGCAGCGTTAAATTTACCATTGGCGCTAACACTAACGAACCTTTGAGACGAAACCGCTGAGAAGAAAACCGTTGAGAAGATCTGAAAGCTCTACAGCGTAGTGCTAAGACTACCGCTGGCGCTAACGAACCGCTGAGAAGAAAAACCGCTGAGAAGAAGCCGCTGAGAAGAAGCCGCTGAGAAGGAAACCGCTGAGAACGGAACTGGCGCTCGATGAACTGCTTGCTCTACCGCGGCACGCTAGTACTAGCGCTGGCGCTAGCTTTCGTTCGATGAACTTCTAGCTGCGCTCGATGAAATGCTTATCACTGCGTTCGACGAAAATTCGATCGACGAATTATAAAGCCTGTCTGATGAAAATAGATGTGCTCTACCGCTGAGCGTTAGCACTATCGCTGGTGTTAGCATATATGGAAACAATTGACAGGAAGGAAACAGCGGAGAAAAAGGAATGTCGACGGGATGAAATTTTTGGCAAGTACTATCGCGACGCGTTAAGGCTAACGTGCGGCGGTAACTTTTGGAAGTCCCGCCATCATGATGCTGATTGAGGAGCAAATGAGGAAGGAGATCTCGCGGGAGGGAATAATCAATCAAGAGTATGCAATATCATTATGAAACCAATCAATAAAGATTTGGAAACTCCAATCAATCAAGATTTAATTAAGAAACCAAAAGGAGCATGCAATATCATTATGAAGGCAAGAGTATATCATATTTTCGTGGGGAATAATGTATTTTCAAAGTTAGAAGACAAACCCACAAAAATGATGAGAATACAAGGAAGGAAACTACTCACCGCTGCTACCGCCCCGCTATAGAACTACCGCCGGCGCTAGCTTTCCTGGACAGCAAACCTCTATTTAAAACAGCCTGAAAATTAGTTTCGGTTGACGGATTTGGACAAAATTTTCGAGGGCTGAAAGCCCAAGCCGTCTAGAGAAAAGTGAGGGGTGTTTCCCACTCATCAATGGAGAGAGTTCTTCAGACAAGATCAAAAGAAAATCATGTGCAAAGATTGAAGGCTATCAAAACGGTGATCAAGAATCCTTCTCTCAACATACACATGGAGTGTTCTCGCCACAACAATCTCTAATCAATTGGAGACATCCAAGGATCTCAAGAACATCAAAGAGGAAGACTCTCAAGCCACAACTATCGAACCTTTGCAAGCAAAACAACATCTACATCAAGGGTTCTACTTAGAGGGGAGTTTTTCCATTATCTTATCTTGTAACACTTTTATTTTATCATTGTAATTGGTTCGTGAATTCGCCACACGGCGACTAGGTCTAGGTTGGACTTAGGGAGTAATTTGCCTCGTGTTGGCGACTGGGTATAGGGAGTAGATCTAGGGGGTGCTCGAGGCCTTTCTGGTGATAGATTGGCTAGAGCGGCTTGAGGCCGTATCTGGGGAGAGATCGGCTAAAGCCAACCGGTTCGTGGGGATACGAGTCAGTATAGAAAACAAAAAGGGTTTTCATATTATTCGCTTCGATTTCTAGCATCATTGAAATCAGATTTTGTAATCAATTTTATAAATGGTAATCATGTCTTTTCTTGCTTAATAAAATTGACTTCATTTCTAATTTCATTATCTCTTTACTTTTGATTTAACTTACTTCGATCAAAATATCAAAAGTTTTCTATTAAAGTTTAAAGTTTTTAAAACCCATATTCACCCCCCCCCCCCCCCCCCCTCTAAGGGCGCCTACAGATCCAACAAGTGGTATCAGAACCAGGTTATTCCAAATCGGCTTAACAACCGGGAATAATGGCGTCTCATTATCCCGCTTCTATTAGTGGGGGAAATTTTTATGAAGAAGAAAAATCTCTTGCACCACCTTTATTCGAAGGAAGAAATTATAAAGGGTGGAAATTGTTAATGGAAAGGTTTATTAAAACATTAGATATCAACGCATGTGATATAGCAATAACAAGACCAGCGGACGAATCAAATAAACAAGAGCGTCTCCTAAATGCCAAAGCTATGAATTATATTTTTTGTGCTTCATCTCAAGATATCTTCAAATTAATATATTGTTTTTCTAGTGCATACAAAGTATGGAAATTTCTTAAAGAAATGTATGATCTTCTTCTTACAGGTATGGAACAAACACAAGAATTGGAGAACATACAAGCTTGCACAAATTTTCAAGAAAGCTCCTCTCATGACTTATCCATGAAGTGCACATCAAGTGAAAGAGATGAAGAAATATTATCTTCGGAAGAGGAGTGCCAAAAAGATGTCAAAGAAACTATATGTTCAAATCGTGCCTCTCCCAAAAGCATTGTAAGGAAATCAAATTCCATTTTTTGTACTTCTATCTTTACATTACAATTGCTACAAATTACTAAACGTAAGATTAAGAAACTAAAAATGGCTAATGCAAAACTACGTTTAGAAAATAAAACTTTGAAAGCAAATGTTAATGTAGAATCCAAAAATGAAATGTCTGTATCTTCATCATGCTCTTCATTTGAAAACTCTATATCTTGTTTTGACTGTAATAATATTAAAGAAAAATTCAAGGAACTTGAAAAAGAGTTTACTTTCAAAAAAGGACAAAATGAAAAATTATGTTTAGAAAATTCTTCTCTGAAAAATGATTGTGCTAAGTGTAATGACTATAAAATTGAAATTGAAGAAATGGATGAAACATTTGAGGAATATAGAAACAAATATCAAAATCATATTGATTCAATTATTTCTACTCTTAGAAATAGCACAATCGCTTATAATAAAGCTAGACATAATTTAAAGATCAAGAATGATGAATTAAAATCAAAACTCAACTTGTTTATGAAAATTGTAAATACAAATTCACAATATCAAACTATATCTAAAAACAAGTTGAATATGAATATGAACATCGTAACTAAGTTTAATAATGGGAGTAATGAACTTAAAGGATTTGTAAATCAAAATAAAAATCACCATTATTTACAAAATCATGTTTCTCCCAACCTAAAATTAAATGCAAACAAATTTCCATCAAATTATAAATTCAAAAATCATTTTTATCCAAATATTCAAGTAAATGATTATGGAAATTTGAAAACTAAAAATAGTGTTTGTCCAAGGTATGAATGGAGACCCATACTTAAGAATGACTCACTAATGTCAAAAGAAAGGGTCCATCCATCCTTGTCTCCCCAAAAGTCAACACGCTATATTTGGGTACCCAAAGGAACCATCCCACTTGGTCCTCTTTGGATACCTAAATCTCTCATTCATTAGTATCCAATCATTTGCATTAAGTAGAGATCAACTAAAAATGAAATATCATCAATCTACTTCATGATATGCCTAACCCATTTTTTTGATTATTTCCCTTTTTATTGAACCATCATGATATGATCACTTTATATAACCTGTGATATGACTTTCACATATTAAACCAAAATTCATAAATAAATCAAACTGAATAAAGTTGAATATTATGTCTTATCATCTTTCAAGTGATCTACTTATCCTTTTTATTTTTATTCTTCTAAATCCATTTCCTACAAGTCTTATAAAATATGAAAAACTAAATTTGTCATATGATAATATTAAGACTAAATGAAATAAGTGTCAAAATGGATTCAAAAGGTGTTTTTTAGGGGTATTAGGCTAAACTTATCAAATGCGCAAGTTTCTGCTTAGGTATGTAATATATTTGCGTCATTTTTGATTACCCGTAGTATGTTTAATCATAATCATGTGAAACCAGAATTAAAAAATTGCATGAATATTATTTCACTTATTTATGATCATTTCACTCATGCAAATGTTGTGCAAAACTCAAGATTTAAGGTCTAATGAATATGGAGCTTTAATGAATATGAAACCCATGTACTAAAATTTTAACTTCCGCAACTTTTTGAAATTTCTTCTCGTCTCTTCACTTCATTAGACAGGCCTTACATTGCACAAACATAATTAAGAAAAATCGGAAGCAAAATCCAAGAAAATCAAGGCCATATGATTAAAATAAGCACTCGCTATGAGCTAATGCAGGCGCTAGGACCTAACGTTGGCGCTAGCTCAAGTATTCGATTTTCTGTAATTTTAAAATTCTGAAAAATCACTAAAAATATATTATTTTATATGTACTAATCATTTTTGCATTTCTACCTATAAATGATTTTAAAAAAAAATTAAAATACAAAATTACAAAATCCAAATTACAAAAAAAAACTTCCATTCTTTGGTTATTTGTTTGATTTCCATTTCTATATGCAAAAATCAAATACAAAAATATAAAACAAAAACAAGTATCAAAAATTATTATTTTGAACTTAACTTTTCTATTTACATGTATCTTGCGAAAGGGGGATTTGGGCTATCATCCCATCACATCACCTAGTACTGGGCAAACCTCTCACAGGGTAGACCTCGGGAAGTCCAAGATCAAATTATAAGAGTTCAAACTTTAAATTAAAATTATTTTTCAAAAATATCAAAAATACTGTATGGACTTTATTGTGAAAATCAAGCATGATTTCTTCTATCATTTAAGACTTTCTACAATGTTGTGATTCATATTTTCAAACTACTTTGAACATTGTCTTGTTCATGCCTTGGTACTTCTAAACTCATGTGCATAAATTATATTGTAAAAGTTGGGTAGAACCAAGCTTAGCATGCCTCTAAGTTTGAGTAAATATTTTATGTTTGATAATGGTATTTATTCACTCACTTATTTTGGCATTGTCCATATATGTTTTTAATCTAAGAATGCTTGTGTATATTTTGTAATAGTACAATGAATTAAAATTGCACAAGTATCTTACCTACACAACCTTTGTTTGCACATTTAAAAGTTAAGAAAAGTGGTTATGTTTTCATAAATTATATTGGTTTGCAAAACAAGTGTATTCGGAGAACTTTGTACAAAACAAAAATCATAAAATAAAGTGACAAAGATAACTCCACCAAGCACTACTTGAACCTCCTGATAAGTCTTAATAAGCATTGTGAGGTTGAGCACCTTGGAAAGAATAGTAAAGTATCTTGTGCAAACCATATCTTTCTTTCAAAATAAAAACCACTTACTCTTAAGTACACCGGATCACTAGTCTCAACATTAAAATAAAATAAAATATGTGATCCCCCAAGCAATACTTTGCACCCTGATAAGTCTTAATGAGCATTGTGTATGCAAAGCACCTTGGTAGTTGTACATTTTTTTGTGCATTGAAGTTTGTGGAAGTAAAACTATTTGTGTTTTATTGTACACTTTACATATTTCTTATATTTTTGATTAAAACATTTGTTTACTCTATTCAAAATAAACTTATGTGCACATCAGTATCTTCCTTAACACTTCTTCTCATGAGTATTGGATCCTAATGCTAATTCTATACTACTATTTCTTTATGAAATGCACTAGATAACTGATGAGTCTCCATTATATACATAATTTAGGACTCATTTAGGCTTATTTTCATGCATAGGTACTCCATATTAAGTTGATTATCGTTCATATTGGATTAGTTGTTCATTTGCGTAGATAGTACCTTCCTTAGCCTAGTTCTGTGTGTTATCGTGGATGTTTCCCTTTTATTCTTGTTCGTGCATATTTTATGCCGCTAAGGAGCTTTGTTTCTATGCCCCAGCAGATATGTTTGAGTTTCATGCAGGTACAAGGATCATGTGAATGCCCGGAATTGTTCGGGGTGAATTTTGGCCTAAAAAGTCAATGATGGTGCGTTTTCCTTCGCGCACGACCAATGGTCGTGCGTTAATTCCACTTTTCATCCCGAGCGGTTCGCACGATCAGAGGCCTTCTTCGCGCACGACCACTGGTTGTGCGCAGCTGACCGTGCGTTATTTCTTCCCTTTTCTCTGCTGCAGGTCGGCCGCGCACGATCACAGACATTCCTTCGCGCACGACCATTGGTCGTGCGCCACTGACCGTGCGCAGTGTTTATTCTGCTCCTTATTTAAACCACTGCTCCGCGAATTTAGGGCATTCAGCAGTTCCGGGGGCGCGATTCTACCGCCGTTTCGGGCGATTTTCATCCCAACTTCATCCCCATTCCATTCCAATCATCCGGGAGACTACTCCAGCGACCAAGAGTTGTTTCTCTACCATCGGGGAGCACTTCCAGCCGTCAGCAAAGCTTTCCTAGCGAGTGTTCTTCAAGTTGTTGTGGAGAAAGTGGAGATCACCAGAGAAAGTGACAGACCTCCAGCATTGGAAGCACCCCTCGACCGAGTTCGGAAGCAGATTGACAACCCGTTATTCCGGCCGTGACCGACGGCTCTCCTTCTTGAGTGGTTTTCTCTTAACTTATCTTATATAACTAGATGAATATTTGTGTAATGCACTTGAATGATTTGTTTGTTTATGAATGAATTATTTGGTGTTTACATAATCTCCTTTGTATTGCTCTGTATTGCATTCGCTTGCACTCCACTCCACTCCACTTCCACATACACATTCTAGCTAGCTCACCCTAGCAAAAGCTAGAGGTGAGAGTGAAGAGGTGAACTCGACCCTCACAAAACCCCGCACTGTGGCCATTTCACCCGCTTACCAAAGCGCGGCATCGCGGCCGCTGCACTCACCCCCACTTTGCGAAGAGGTGTGTGCGACCCTCAATCGTCACAGTTACTTTCCATCCACGCGCCTTCCGAAGCACGGCATCGCGGCCGTTGCATCCATCCCGCCTTGCGAAGCGGAGTTTTGACCCGCATCTCTTATTTCTGCAATAGTCTAGATCACCCATCACAAAGCCCTTGTTTTTATTTTCTGTTACTCGTCATAACAATAGCCTCACTCTATTTTCTTATCACCACATCCTGCATTCCTTGAGAGATCGATACTTGGGGATAACTTCCCATTTTTATTACTTGAGCGACCGGTGCACTGACGTCGTATCGCATTTCGTGCCTGCTAATTAGCAGTGCCGAAATAGCGCATTAAGTTTTTGGCGGCGTTGTCGGGGAATGCAGGAGTGATTAGATGTTGGTTGTGAATCGATTATTTTTGATTGAGTCTTTTATTCTTTTTAATTTAGTCTTTTTTATGCTATTTTCTTCTTTTATAGCATGTGGGCGCATTTGAACATTCGATGTCGTTGGTGTGGGGACACATCCCACGATAGTGATAGGTGTCCCAAAGAGTATGGTGTTGTTCAGAAACCGTACGGAGCCCATAAGTATTCTGGCTACTCTACTGCACCTTCGTTATCGCACCTTTACACGGCTGCCGCACCTTTTGTGTCGGCAAAGCCGGCAAAGCAGTGCCTATTTTGCAAAAGTAGAGAGCACGCCTTGAAGGATTGTGTTGCTTATCTTCTTAAATTGGAGGATGACGATGAGCCGGATATCCGGATCGTCCCTTCTTCAAATTCTGCTAGCACAGCTTCTTCCTCTGATTACGTGTCACTTCCACCTTCACTTTTTGAAGGGTATGGAACCGACACGTACGTCAGTGACCCTCACGACTCCATTTCTGATGCGACCCCCCATCCTTCTTCGGTTCATGTACCACTTTGCGTGGATTTGTGCCCTTGCGAGGAGAGTGAGCCCAAACTCTTAAGAAGCACGTCCTCTCCCGCCACGCACGAAATTACATCTGTTTCTAATGTTTTCAATGAGGTCAATCTACAGGTTGATGCAGATTTGTGCAGTGTCGTGCCCACTCTCATGGAGGAGGATAGCCTCGATTGTGCTGAAGCAACCGTTTCGGTCCAGTGCGAGGAAGTCCAAATTATAGAGGAGGCCATTGCATGCGATGTTGAGTCCAGTGAATTCCTCGACGATATCATCAGTTCGTCGTTGCCGCACCCAATGGGGGATAAAGCCGGGATTGTCCCCTCAGATGAGATTTCTTTTAGTCTTTCTTCTAATTTATTTCATGACCCCCTTTCTTTATGTACAAGGATGCAGGATGCCCCTCCTCCAGCTGATCAGACCTTATGTATGGAGGAGCTGAAAGCCTGGCGGGATGCGGAAGATACAGTGAAGGAACATCTTGTTTCCTCATCATCGTTGGTGCTTCCCCTTGAGGATTGGTTACAACGGGGCAAGCGGTTTTTCTTTGAAGACATAATACTGGAGGAGAAGAAGAGAGCGAAAAAGGAGGAGATCTGGGGTTGGAGGCTGAGCATCCTACTTAATTTCCACCCCTACTACCAGGTCCCCGGACCTTTTTCTTTCATCAATTGTTACTATTTCAAATCAGCTTATAGCTGATCTGTTTTGAGCATGTAATAGTAATTAGGATTTATTAACTTTTGCTTGTTTGTAGACTTTATAAACTGCTTTAATACAGGTATTTGGTCCACCTTAAAGGACGTTAAACAAAAGGGCTTCTTGGGAGACAACCCATGGGAACCAACCGGTTCCGTTTGCTTGATTTAATCTCTATCATGTTTTGTTTGCTTTTGCTTTTGTTTTTAGCTATGCAGGTGTGAACTGGATTGGATGAAGAGGAGGAGGAGATCATTAAAGAAGGATTATACCGCTCTTCTGGCATGCTCTTAGGAGCATAGGTACTCTTAACCCAGCTCTCAGTTTGCTTCGAAAGATCATATTTGCTTGTGTTTCAATGCGAGTCTGGGGGGAGTGAGCCTGTGCTTACGCTACACGCACATACATGCTAGAATGATGTGTTAGGAAATTTATATTTATTGTCTCATTGCATAATGCACACCACATGCGTTTCATTGTTTCTCGTGCGCAATTATCGTGCGAGTGCTTGATGTATATGTTTAGAAGTTTGATTGTTAGTTTAGGATTGTGTGGCTGAACAGGATGTGACCCGTGCGGTGCTGCTAGTAGAGCGCTCACGCAGCTTAAAAATTCATGTAGAATAGATTTAATTACAAAGTTATAGTTTTATTTACTTCATTTATGTAATTACTTAATACTTTGCTCAAACGGTGAATTTGGTGAATCTAGCGGTAGCCCTTGGTCGAGTGTAGAAGAGTTGTTAGCCTCGTGTTGTTTGAGTTGGAAAGAGAGGAGACCTCGTTCGGTGGTTAAGAACTTGCCCCAAGCTATTTTCAAAATGAAATGCGTTGAATGATCTTGTTGGGAGCATGACGTAGGCCATCATTTGGTCCGGTTGAGCTTTGATTTCCCAACCTAACGTCATCCTTTGCTAGCCCCGTTGAGCCTTACCTTTCCTACTTGTTAAACTCCACTAAACGTTCATCAAGGCCCCATATCATAACCTAAAACGCACTAAAGTCAAGCTTTGAAACTTATACACATTGATGATGATTGTGCGATGCGGAGAACAAATATGTGGTTGTGTGATGTGGTGTGTGCGCGCAGAAAAAAATGAGATTGAAAAATTGTTTGATCCAAAATTATGTTTCTATGGATCTAAAAAAAAGGAGTAAAAGATCTCTAAACAGAATCGAACCACAAGTGTGGTAGTCTCGCGCACACCATAGTACTTAAATGGAGTTTGGGGGAGTGTGCTTCAAGGTGAAGATGTTATGGTTGAGTTTTGTTTATTTTCCGGAGGTTGAGTGCGTTTAGCCGACGTTCTTCTACTTCATTACCGTACCTCAACCCAAGCCCAAGTCTAACCTAAAAGTCCTACTGATTCTTGATGAGATCGTCTCATGCAGTGGAGAAGGTGTGAAAGGGCAAGCATATCACCATCGACCTTGATGGATTTCTTGGAGAGCTCTTTCTTGAGATCCAATTTTAACAACGCTCACCTCAGGAGCTCACGCTATTCTCCCTAGTGCGCGACAGTTCGATTCACCAATAATTCACCTCAGAGTAGTAGTATTTTGTATTTTACACTTGTAGAAGTTTTTAAAATATAGTCTTTGTTTTAAAATCTTTTCTACTTTATTTTTACGCTCGTTAGTTTTTTACTTCCCATCGTGTTTCGCCTGCACAGTTGATTCCTTAACGTTCATTTTTCTACCATAGGATTGAGTGTTCGCCCGAGACGTGCAAACGAGTAAGTCTGGGGGAGTGATGAGTCTCCATTATATACATAATTTAGGACTCATTTAGGCTTATTTTCATGCATAGGTACTGCATATTAAGTTGATTATCGTTCATATTGGATTAGTTGTTCATTTGCGTAGATAGTACCTTCCTTAGCCTAGTTCTGTGTGTTATCGTGGATGTTTCCCTTTTATTCTTGTTCGTGCATATTTTATGTCACTGAGGAGCTTTGTTTCTATGCCCCAGCAGATATGTTTGAGTTTCATGCAGGTACAAGGATCATGTGAACGCCCGGAATTGTTCGGGGTGAATTTTGGCCTAAAAAGCCAATAATCGTGCGTTTTCCTTCGCGCATGATCAAGCGCACGACCAATGGTCGTGCGTTAATTCCACTTTTCATCCCGAGCGGTTCGCACGATCAGAGGCCTTCTTCGCGCACGACCACTGGTCGTGCGCAGCTGACCGTGCGTTATTTCCTCCCTTTTCTCTGTTGCAGGTCGGCCGCGCACGATCACAAACATTCCTTCGCGCACGACCATTGGTCGTGCGCCACTGACCATGCGCAGGGTTTATTCTGCTCCTTATTTAAACCGCTGCTCCGCGAATTTAGGGCATTCAGCAGTTCCGGGGGCGCGATTCTTCCGCTGTTTCGGGCGATTTTCATCCCATCTTCATCCCCATTCCATTCCAATCATCTGGGAGACTCCTCCGGCGACCAAGAGTTGTTTCTCTACCATCGGGGAGCCCTTCCGGCCGTCAGCAAAGCTTTCCTAGCGAGTGTTCTTCAAGTTGTTGCGGAGAAAGTGGAGATCACCGGAGAAAGTGACCGACCTCCAGCACTGGAAGCACCCCTCGACCGAGTTCGGAAGCGGATTGACAACCGGCTATTCCGGCCGTGACCGACGGCTCTCCTTCTTGAGTGGTTTTCTCTTAACTTATCTTGTATAACTAGATGAATATTTGTGTAATGCACTTGAATGATTTGTTTGTTTATGAATGAATTATTTGGTGTTTACATAATCTCCTTTGTATTGCTCTGTGTTGCATTCGCTTGCACTCCACTCCACTCCACTTCCACATACACGTTCTAGCTAGCTCACCCTAGCAAAAGCTAGAGGTGAGAGTGAAGAGGTGAACTCGACCCTCACAAAACCCTGCACTGTGGCCATTTCACCCGCTTACCGAAGCGCGGCATCGCGGCCGCTGCACTCACCCCCACTTTGCGAAGAGGTGTGTGCGACCCTCAATCGTCACAGTTACTTTCCGTCCACGCGCCTTCTGAAGCACGGCATCACGGCCGTTGCATCCATCCCGCCTTGCGAAGCGGAGTTTTGACCCGCATCTCTTATTTCTGCAATAGTCTAGATCACCCATCACAAAGCCCTTGTTTTTACTTTCTGTTACTCGTCATAACAATCGCCTCACTCTATTTACTTATCACCACATCCTGCATTCCTTGAGAGATCGATACTTGGGGATAACTTCCCATTTTTATTACTTGAGCGACCGGTGCACTGCCGTCGTATCGCATTTCGTGCCTGCTAATTAGCAGTGCCGAAATAGCGCATCAATAACCTAGCATGCTCTCTACAATGTTTGGTATGTTTTGAATTTGTGAATTAATATAACGTTGCAGTAATTTCTTTTTGAAAACATTATTTCATGCTTGGTTACCTTATTGTCAAAATTAAAGATTTTAAATGCAAAATGATTTACAAAAACATCTTCATTGTTGAAATTTAGCTCATATATCTTCTTATGAATCGTCATGTTTATGAAAAGATGTTTTCTTGTATTTCTATAAGTCTTCCGCATCATCACCATAAATTTTTACCTTGCGCTTTCATGCTTATATCAAAGTCTTAAATATCAACATTCCTTTTTCAATAAATGGTAGATTTGCTTGGTAGAATTTATATTGGTTGCTCTAAACATGAAAATATTGTAATGCTAAAACTCTGATTTATTAATGGATTTCAAATTCGCTATGTGACCTTTTCTGTAAAAAAACTCAAATAAAAAATAACAAACCCATAAGCTATGAACTCCTTATTAGATTTAGATCGCTTAAATGTTTCCAATAATTATTATCCTTGACTTCATATCTCACCATAGCGGGGGTGTAGGGTTGTAGACATTAGATTACCTGACCTCTAAGTCATGTCTTGTCCTTAACCGGGAAGGGTTCCAGTGGGGCCTTACGAGGCACTGGGGGAAAGAGTGCTAGGGTGAGTTTTGTCTAGTGTTTGCATATGGTACTAACACCCCAAACCTACGGCAAGTATGCAGCTCCTCATGCCCATCCGTCACTTAGTACGGGGCTAGGGTGTAGACATATTGTCTGGATAGATTGGTTACTTGGAAATCATTACCATTTTTTTGCTTAGAACTTTTATAAAGCAAAAACCTTTGTGAACTTAAAGTGCTACAACATCTAATTTTGTTATACCTAAAACTCTTAATCATATACTTTGCTTCACCATTCTTATATAGATGTTTCTCATCAAAAATATATTTCTTCATGCTTTCCACCTCTTTACTTCTTGTACACTCGATCATGAATATGGTTTTTCCCAACAAGTGGTTTCTTTATGAAATTTTCTTCACACTCTTTTTTTCACTCCTATATATTGTATTTTTCCTAAGTGTTTAACTATTTATCATGTTCATTCCCTCTCTACACATTTATGGCACACTTTAATGTTTAACTTTCTCTCCACCCACTTTTGATAATTCCAAAAGGGGGAGAATAAATTTGAAAAAAATTAACATGTTTTGGGGAAGTCAAGTTCATAGGAAGTTTTGGTGTAGGGGGAGCATTCACTTAGGGGGAGCATTCATTTAAGGGGAGCATATGCACATGTCTTAAATTTCATGCTTATCTCTATTATAAACACAAATTCCTATCAATTGAATTATTTCTTTCTAAGGGGATTTGTTATTATCAAAAGGGGGAGTTTGTTGGAACATGCTTTCCGCATGTTCCAACAAATTTCATAGGAAGTTTTGGTGGAAGTCAAGTTCATAGGAAGTTTTGGTGTAGGGGGAGCATTCACTTAGGGGGAGCATTCATTTAAGGGGAGCATATGCACATGTCTTAAATTTCATGCTTATCTCTATTATAAACACAAATTCCTATCAATTGAATTATTTCTTTCTAAGGGGATTTGTTATTATCAAAAGGGGGAGTTTGTTGGAACATGCTTTCCGCATCTCTTGGTGATGAGTCCCATTTATATGTACATTTATGGGCTCATCTGGGCCGTATTTCTAGTCTTTGCACTACACTTACGCATGTTTTTATTCATATTTGTTATTCCCTGCTAAGTGCACTTTTAGGCCCGTTATTGTGTGCATTTGCACGTGTTAGTGTTGGGGGTAAGCACAGCGTGCTCCTCATTCTCTTTATGCTTTATTTCCTGTGCTGGAAGGGTATTCCCAGCTTTGTTGTGGCTAATACAGGTGGACGTTACATCAATTTTATCCTGAGTTCATATCTGTGCATATCGCACGGTCGTGCGTTATGTTGGCGGGCGGTTGGTTGTGGTCGTGCGCCCTTTGCTGAGGAGGAAATTGATGATCTGTCGTTGATCGTGCGTCTCTGCGCACGGGCAGTGCCCATGTGTGAAGGAATCGCATGATCAACCTGTTTAGGCTTGTTTTTAGCTTTTCTGAATTTACCCGTGCGTTTTGACGCACGGGCGGATTTTCCCGTGCGTAAGTAAATCGCACGGGCGCTCCAGGTCGTCTTCCTGCGCTGTTCTTTATTATTAATATCGCACGGTCTACGCACGGTAGTGCGTTCGACCGTGCGTGACCATTTTTCTGATCCTTTTCAATAAAAGCGTAGTTCGCCCTAGTACGAGGGATCATACATTTTTCCGCTTTTCCACCGCAAAAGGAGTTCCAACTCCGTACACCTCCACCTTTCTATGAGGGCTTGGACCTAGGCCTCCGCCATCATCCTCAAGCTCCAAGGAGAAGGATCTAGCTCTTCATCCACCATCATCCAAAAAGAAGGAAGCTTGGTTGTGCGGCTGAATCGTGACACGAAGAAGACGGGCCATTGGAGGGTAGTGACAGCCTTCTCTACCCCAGACGCAGTTGAGGACCGAGCTTGGATGCGGATTGACAACCCAGCGATTCCAACCATGAACCCTCAACAAGACTTCGGATTTGGTCGATTCCTTACTTTCCCCTTCTTTGTATTTTGTGTTGTAATTGTTAGATCCTTTGTATTTAGATGTTGAACACTATAGACCTTGCTTTATAAAGTTATTTCATGTCTATGTGAATGTATCTTTTTGTTTATATGTGTGTATGAGGTGCGCCGCCATCCATTTCCCATTCCGCCATCACGTTCGTGTGTCGCACTAGCAATTGCTAGTGGCGTGCTTGTCGAAGAGGTGCTTGCGGCCCTCATTCCGTTTGCCTACTCATCCATCCGCCCTTTCGAAGTAGCGCGCTCAAGGCCTACGTAGTCTCCATCCCGCCTAGCGAAGCATTGCATAGCGGCATTGCATAGGAGTAGTTGTAATCTTTTATCTTTATTTCCACAATCCAAAACCCCCATTTTCGCATCCATCCGACTTAAAGGACTTCAATTTCAAGTCCTTCATCGATAGATAGCTCCACCTTACTGTGTTCCTTCGAGATCGATACTTGGGGATTCACTTCCACATTTTATATTACTTGAACGATCAGTACACTGTCATTTCATGCCGCAGTCAAGCTACCGCCTATAGCGGTGTGCGAGATTTGCGCATCAAGTTTTTGGCGCCGTTGCCGGGGAACACGGTCATGTGAATTCTCTGGAGAGGGAGAATCTGAGATTAAATCCCTTCCATTTGTGTATTGCATTCTTTTGCTTTATTTCTTCTTAGTCTGTTTTCCTGTTTTTATTAGGTTGTTTAGTAAATTTTTGTTGGGTGTATTATTTTGCACAATAGCGTGTTTTTTTGAATCTTTTCATCTTCACACTATGTGGGCTTCGTTTAATATTCGTTGCCTCTTTTGTGGAGATATATCTCATGCTAGCGATAGATATCCAAAGGGAGATAGTAACCCTAGCACTCAACGCCCAGAACATGGAGCACCGAATTCATCTGGTACTCCATATGGTGTGCATAAGTCCTATGGCTACTCGTCCATTCTGCACATGCCCTTTTCGCATTCATCTCTGGTTCAATTTGAGCCGAAGAAAAATGCAAAATAGTGCTTGTTTTGTCGGAGCATGGATCATGCCTTGAAGGATTGTGCTGCATTCCTTCGCCAAATGGACGAGGATGACGAGCCAGATATCCGGATCGTCCCGACTCCTACTTCTGGCAGCACATCTTCAACATCTGGTTATGTGCCCATTTCACCTTCAAGTTTTGAAGGGGATGATGTGGACACAGTCACCAGATGTGTGGCTGATCTAGACTCTGACATTTCGGAGCCCATCTCCCTATACATATATCACAATGCATAGATTCGATTCTTTGTGAGGAATCGGTGCTTGATTTTTTTAAAGCCCTATTCCTCCCCCTATTGTGCATTCTATTACATTTATTTCTGATAACATTGTTGAAGATGCATCGCAAGAGGAGGCGGGCGATCTTTGTGTTGTGCCTATTCCTATGGAGGAGGACAACCTTCTAGGTGAAGAGGATTATTCCTCAGCACCGGTGGAGGAAGTCCAACTCCTGGGGAAGGTCACTATTAATCCCACCGAACCTTGCGGCATTGTCAACAATGCCGACATTATTTTACTTCCCCAATCTTATGGGAGTGAGATCGGGACCACTCTCCCGATTTTTGATTGTTTATGTCATTCTTCCCTTTTATTTCTTGATCTCTGAAAGTGGAGGTTAGATCTTAAGTTACTCTAGAGGGGGTGAATAGAGTATTAAAAAACTTTTCCTTAGTTTTTATAGCGGAATTAAAATAGTGTTATATATATGTGTAAGCAGTGTGAGATATATATAAACAGAAAAACTGAATAAATAAAAACACACAGCACAACACAGAGAAAATAAACAAACATAGAGGACACAAGGAATTTATAGTGGTTCCCCAATAAATCTGGGTAGTCCACTCTTCTACCACCCTTGGTAGGAGTCTACTAGGAGGGTTGATGAGGTGCCATAGCACCAAGGTGATTTTGATCAGGTGTCCACACACCACAGAGCTTTTGATCAGGTGCTCAAAACCAACTAGATTTTTTGATCAGGTGTCTTGCCACCAAGGAGGTACACTTTTGAAGGGAGTATTAACCCAGTACACGATAGGTGAGAAAGAGGTTATAGTGTTCTTCTCTGTCAAGATGCTGAGAGAAGACTCTAGTGGACTTGTTGTAAAGCTCCCCCTGTCTGATTGAAGTATTTGACAGCTCAGCTGGTGGAGAATCTTTCTCTTGAAATCAGAAATCTTCTGTAGCAGATTGATCTGGAAGAAAAGGTTCTTCGGATTCCTTGTTGCTCTTTTGGAAGACTTGGACTTGCAGCAGATATCTGAGAGATAGATCTTGAAGAGGATGTTCTCAGAGAGATGATGATTGCTGATTGAGGAAGAAGAAGAAGACTGAGAATATTTTGCTGAGTGTTCTTCTTTTTCTTTCTCTGTTCTTGTTGTTCTCTCTCTGTCTTCTGTAAGAATGATTTTGAATTCTGTCGTGTGTTGAGACAATAAAGTCTTTCTTGATATATTCTATCTTTGGAATTGAATAATCAGTCTTTAAATCTTTCTTGGAATGACAACAAAAACCAAACGACTCTTGCAGGTCCTTTAATTCCTTAGCCGTGTAATATTCCTTTGCATTAATTGTCAACGGCTATTTCTGTCTTGGAAAAAGAAAAGAAAGGAATATAATAACTGAGTATAATATCCTTACTTATCTGTCTTGAATACATCCAAAGATATTTGAATAGATCCGTTAAATTCATCGATCTGTGTTCAGAGAACTGACAAATAACTGATATAAAAGTATTAATGATCTGGAATCAATATTTGTCGATCTGAGCTTCAATAAGAAATTTATCGAGCGCTGGATGAAATTCGTCGAGCGCTGCTTAGAGAATGTCGAACACTGGCTGGAGATCTGTCGAGCGCTGGCTGGAGAACTGTCGAGCGCTGGCTGGAAAACTGTCGAGCGCTGACAAGAATTCGTCGAGCGCTGGCACCCATCTGTCGAGCGCCGATAGCCAAATGTCGAACGCTGGAAACTTAGGTTTTTTCCTTAAGTTATAGCTAATCTATCAGCCTAAAGACTTGACCCTTAAACTATACAAGGGGGTCAACTTGATCCTAGTTCAACATATAGTGATCCTTGCCCAAATCAGTAATAGGGTTGTTCCAACAATCCCCCTTCCCTTTTCGAGCCTATGCGGGTTGAGCCTTCACAGGTTATGCAGGAGGTGGTGCAAATTGCACCATTCAGTGCTGCGCACATCTTCTTGTGTGAGGAGGTTAATTCTCCCTCCACAGAGGATATGCCATGTTCTTTATTCCCCTCCAGCTGCCTCCCTGAAGATGACACCTTGCTAGGCAAGGAAATTTATTTTGGTGAAAGTAGAGTGGAGGACTCTCCCTCCACCTCTTTCTTTCTATCTCCTCTACCTGTGTCTAGCAGGTATTATTATTTAGGTAGAGTAGTAGTGGTTCTATCACCGTATCGGTACCCGCTACCGACACAGGAATTAGAACAGTTGCATGTACACTTCTCTTTCCATACTCCCATTAGCTAAGGCCCTCGCCTTTCTGAATAAGTCGTGCTGGGATGACAATAACCCCAGTAGTTATCTTACTTTTTCTGGTCTTTTATTTTATCGCCTACTCTAACTAGTTAGTTAGATTTTATTTTAGTTTGCTTTTGCGGAGACAACCACTTGCAGGTATTTTCTATTTGTGAAGGCGGTGGTTGAAATTCGTCGTAGAGCTTCACTTCAGGCTTTCGGCATGCTTACTTGCTGAGTATTGGGTACCCACTTCCCCTAACTTTGTTTTAGAATATCTAAATGCATAGTTTAAGTCTGGGGGAGACCTTTTTGTGTACCCACTCACGTGCACATTTATTTAGCATGCTAGAAGTTTTTATCTAGATTATTTTGTTCATTTTGTCTGCACACAAAGCACCCACTTGAGAGCGCACTCACTTGTATGTGTGTTTCCGTTCATGCTTATTTTGGTTGGAATGTGAAATGGGATGTTAGCTTAGGAATTGCAAATCAGAGTGCGATGTTGCCTCTTGTAGTGCTCTAGTCGCATCTGCATGCTTCCATAGAAATTTGAGTGAAATTAGATTATCTCTATGCGACTAATTTACAATTAGTATTCTTGCGTAGTCTTTGATTTATTTTACTCATTTGGTGAATGTGACTGAAATTTGCGGTAGCACGGTGTTGTGTGTAAGCAAGCGCTAGTTGTGTGTTGCTCGTGTCGGGAGGAAGGATTACCTTTCTCGAGGGCTAAGAACTTGCCCCAAGCGACTCTCGAAGCATGGGTGCGAATGATTTGCAAGTTGAGCATGATGTAGGCCATCTTTTTGGCAAGCTTGAGCTTTGTTCTACCTTTCCTATGCACTAACCATTGCTAGCCTATTTTGTGCCTACCCGGTCTGTTGGTTCAGCTCCACCATACTTCACCAAAGCCTAAAAGCTAATCCTATTGTCGCAACCAAAAATTAAGCTAAAAGCATTTGTGAATTGTAATTTTCCAATGCGGTGCGGTGATGCGAAACTTCAGTGTTGATGTGGAAGTTTTAAAAAATGTCTATGTGCTGAGAATTGTGCTAATTGATTTGGGGATAAAAAGAAAAGAAAAAGAAAAAGAAAAAGAAAAAAAAATATATATATTTATCCCTAGCGCTTTAATTGAAGCATTTATTGTTATTGATTGTTGTAGGCCGTGTGCACACCCGGTTTCAAAGTGAAGTCTCGGGGTGTGTTACACGTGTGTTATTGTGGCTGCTATGATTTAGCACTTTTGTTAGCTCTTTTGGGTTGCGTTTAGCCATCATGTTTATCTTTGTATTCCAAACCGTAACCTAAGCCTCGTGTATACCTAAAGCCCTATCGATTTGTCTTGTGAGTTCACTAGCGCTGTGGAGAGAGTGTAACCGGGCAAGCTTATGGTTCTCGTCGTTGATGGATTTCAGCGGAGTTATTCCCGAATTCCGGTCTTTAGCAACACCCTCCTGAGTGGCTTGTTTACTTTCACATCGGGCACGATCGCACAAATTCTCCATGATTCACCATCTGAGTACAAATAAATCTCTATTAACGCATTTATACTATTGTAAATTAGTTAGTATAGTTAGAATCTTCTTTTACAGAATTTTTATTTGCATGGGTATGATACTTCGCATCTTACTCTTTCTTTGCAATTCTCTACGCCAACTACCATTTTCATACTCCGCCGGATTTGTTTGCTCGGGACGCGCAAACAGGTAAGTCTGGGGGTGTGAAGAGTCTCATTTATATGTACATTTATGGGCTCATCTGGGCCGTAATTCTAGTCTTTGCACTACACTTAGGCATGTTTTTATTCATATTTGTTATTCCCTGCTAAGTGCACTTTTAGGCCCGTTGTGGTGTGCATTTGCACATGTTAGTGTTGGGGGTAGGCACAGCGTGCTCCTCATTCTCTTTATGATTTATTTCCTGTGCTGGAAGGGTATTCCCAGCTTTGTTGTGGCTAATGCAGGTGGACGTTTCATCAATTTTATCCTGAGTTCATATCTGTGCATATCGCACGGTCATGCGTTATGTTGGCGCATGGTCGGTTGTGGTCGTGCGCCCTTTGTTGAGAAGGAAATTGATGATCTGTCATTGATCGTGCTTCTCTGCGTACGGGCAGTGCCCGTGCGTGAAGGAATCACACGATCAACCTGTTTAGCCTTGTTTTAGCTTTTCTGAATTTACCCGTGCATTTTGACGGACGGGCGGATTTGCCCATGCGTAAGTAAATCGCACGGGCACTCCAGGTCATCTTCCTGCGCTGTTCTTTATTATTAATATCACACGGTCTACGCACGGTCGTGCGTTCGACCGTGCGTGACCATTTTTCTGAACCTTTTCTATAAAAGCGCAGTTCGCCCTGGTACGAGGGATCGTACATTTTTACGCTTTTTCCGTCGCAAAAGGAGTTCCAGCTCCGTACACCTCCACCTTTCCATGAGGGCTTGGCCCTTGGCCTCCTCCATCATCCTCAAGCTCCAAGGAGAAGGATCTAGCTCTTCATCCACCATCATCCAAAAATAAGGAAGCTTGGTTGTGCGGCTGAATCGTGACACGAAGAAGACGGGCCATTGGAGGGTAGTGACAACCTTCTCTACCCCAGACGCAGTTGAGGACCGAGCTTGGACGTGGATTGACAACCCATCGATTCCAACCGTGAACCCTCAACAAGACTTCGGATTCGGTCGATTCCTTACTTTCCCTTTCTTTGTATTTTGTGTTGTAATTGTTAGATCCTTTGTATTTAGATGATGAACACTATAGACCTTGCTTTATAAAGTTATTTCATGTCTATGTGAATGTATATTTTTGTTTATATGTGTGTATGAGGTGCGCCGCCATCCATTTCCCATTTCGCCGTCACGTTCGTGTGTCGCACTAGCAATTTCTAGTGGTGTGCTTGTCGAAGAGGTGCTTGCGACCCTCATTCCATTTGCCTACTCGTCCATCCTCCCTTTCGAAGTAGAGCGCTCAAGGCCTACGTAGTCTCCATCCCGCCTAGCGAAGCATTGCATAGGAGTAGTTGTAATATTTTCTCTTTATTTCCACAATCCAAAACCCCCATTTCCGCATCCATCCGACTTAAAGGACTTCAATTTCAAGTCCTTCCTCGATATATAGCTCCACCTTACTGTGTTCCTTCGAGATCGATACTTGGGGATTCACTCCCACATTTTATATTACTTGAACGATCGGTACACTGCCGTTTCGTGCCGCAGTCTAGCTACCGCCTATAGCGGTGTGCGAGATTTGCACATCAAGTTTTTGGCGCCGTTGCCGGGGAACACGGTCGTGTGAGTTCTCTGGAGAGCAAGAATCTGAGATTAAAGCCCTTCCATTTGTGTATTGCATTCTTTTGCTTTATTTCTCCTTAGTCTGTTTTTCCTATTTTTATTAGGTTGCTTAGTAAATTTTTGTTGGGTGTATTATTTTGCACAATAGCGTGTTTATTTTGAATCTTTTCATCTTCACACTATGTGGGATTCGTTTAATATTCATTGCCACTTTTGTGGAGATATATCTCATGCTAGTGATAGATGTCCAAAGGGAGATAGTAACCCTAGCACTCAACGCCCAGTACATGGAGCACCGAATTCATCTGGTACTCCATATGGTGTGCGTAAGTCCTACGGCTACTCGACGCTCCGCACATGCCATTTTCGCATTCATCTCCGGTTCAATTTGAGCCGAAGAAAAATGCAAACCAGTGCTTGTTTTTTCGGAGCATGGATCATGCCTTGAAGGATTGTGTTGCATTCCTTCGCCAAATGGACGAGGATGACGAGCCGGATATCTGGATCATCCCGACTCCTACTTCTGGCAACACACCTTCAACATCTGGTTATGTGCCCATTTCACCTTCAAGTTTTGAAGGGGATGATGTGGATAGGTTGACCTTCCAGGGAGGCTAAGCGATTTTTCCCCTCGGATGGTTCCGCTGACCGAGCTTTCTCTAGCCTGCAGGGCAGGTTGACCTCCCAGGGAGTCTAAGTATTTTTCCCCTCTGATGGTTCCGCTGACCGGGCTCTCTCTAGCCGGTAGGGCAGGTTGACCACTAAAGGAAGCTAAGTATTTTTCCCCTCAGATGGTTCCGCTGACCGGGCTTGCTCTAGCCGACAGGGCAGGTTGACCTCCCAGGGAGGCTAAGTGATTTTTCCCCTCGGATGGTTCCGCTGACCGGGCTCTCTCTAGCCGGCAGGACAGATTGACCTCCCAGGGAGGCTAAGTATTTATCCCCTCTGATGGTTCCGCTGACCGGGCTCTCTCTAGCCGGCAGGGCAGGTTGACCTCCCAGGGAGGCTAAGCGATTTTTCCCCTCGGATGGTTTCGCTGACCGGGCTCTCTCTAGCCGGAAGGGCAGGTTGACCTCCCAGGGAGGGTAAACGATTTTTCCCCTCGTATGTTTCCTCTGACCGGGCTCTCTCTAGCCGGCAGCGCAGGTTGACCTCCCAGGGAGGCTTAGTATTTTTCACCTCTGATGGTTTCGCTGACCGGGCTCTCTCTAGCCGGCAGGGCAGGTTGACCTCCCAGGGAGGCTAAGTATTTTTCCCCTTGGATGGTTCCACTGACCGGGCTCTCTTTAGCCGGCAGGGTAGGTTGACCACCCTGGGAGGGTAAGCGATTTTTCCCCTCAGATGGTTCTGCTGACTTGACTCTCTTTAGCCGGCAGGGCAGGTTTGTTGGATCTTACGACGCCCTTAGAGGGGGGTGAATAAGGGAATAAAATTCTTTTTACATTTTAGATGAATTACTAAATTGTTTTTAGAACAAAATAATAAATTAGCTTAAAGGTGGAAACAATTGTAATTTGCAATTCTATAACTTATGCCAAAATGATAGAAATCAAGTAAACACAAATAGAGACATGATTATATTATATAGAAAATGTGTTTACATAAATTGATTTCAATATCGCTTGAAATCGAAGGCGTATAAAGTAATACAATTTTTCCTTTTCTATACCAACTTGTATCCCCACAAACCGGTTGGCTTTATCCTATCCTTCCCCAGATAAGGCCTCAAGCCGCTCTAGCCAATCCTTCCCCGGATATGGCCTCGAGCCCCCATAGATCTAATCACGTAGAACTAGTCGCCAACACAAGGCGAATTTCCCCCTAAGTCCTACCCAGACCTAGTCGCCAACACAAGGCAAATTAACTAAACGATTACAAAAGAATATGGAATGAAAATTAAATTAATAATAATGAAACTCCCTATATGAGATCTCTGAAGTTGAGGATGAAGGATCGATGTAGCATAAGCGAGGTTGAAGCGATCGAACTTTGGATGCAGCGTGGTGGCTTCTTTCTCTAGAAATCCTCTTTGAATTTGAGTGAGAGATGAACTTTCGGCAGAGTAGCAGCTCTGGAAATATGGCACATGTAATCTCTCTGGAAGCACTAGTTGAAACGAGAGAGAGCCCACCATTTTATAGAACTTGACGATAGCGCCTGCGGTAGCGTTCGTGTGGAGCGATTGCGAAACCGTCGGCGGCGTGGCACTCTGCACGAACTTGAGATAGCGCCAGGAGGTAGCGCTAGAGTTGGCGGTAGCGGTTGCGAAACCGTCGGGGGCGTGGCAGAACAAACTTTCGTCGAACTGCATTTTCGTCGAACAAAGTTTTCGTCGAACGGAGCTCCACTTTCGTCGAACGAAAAATTTCGTCGAACAGAAATTTCGTCGAACAAAAAGTTTCGTCGAATGGAGTTTCAAGTTTGTTGAACGAGCTAGCGCCTGGCGGTAGCTCTAACGCTGGCGGTAGCGCATTATTCCAGATTTTTTAATTATGCTGCTTTCTACCTGTGGAGTATTGCACATATAGTTCCTGCACACTATAAATACAACAAGCAAGATCAAATACAATTTGGAATTTGTTATTCTCAAACAAAGGGATGTGACACACATGTCCAACAATCTCCCCCTTTTGAAAATAACAAATCCACTTAGCAAGAAATCAACAATAGTGTTTATAGTATAAGATAAGCAAATGATAGTGCAACTATAGTATATGATAAGCATGATAATGTGCATACTCCCCCTATCTTAATGCTCCCCCGACATAAATGCAATTTATGTTTTACTCCCCCTAAATGATAGATTACATGAATTATTCTCCCCTTAATCTTCTATATTTCTCCTATATAGATTTCTTCAATTAATCTCCCCCTTTTGGTATTGTCAAAAGAAGGTGGGGTGAGGGTAGTAAGGAGGCATTTCTTATAAATGATAAAGCATGATCGAGCTTTTTAATATAGATAATGATAAAGATTTTAAGAATAGTAATTAAGAGATTTCAAATAAAAGATAAGAGTTGTAACCAAGCAGAAGATTATAAGAAACATCTTTTTGTAAGCATGAAAAAACATAAGTAAAAATATGAGTGATAGTTCAAAATTGAAAGATGTTATAACCTTTTTGAAATCTCAAAGTTTTTCATAAAGATACCAAGCATGAAATGAACATATCAAAGAGAGATTATACTACAATGTTACTTAATTTTAAGTTCAAGAGATACCAAAACATTGTAGAGATCATGCTAGGTTATCTAGTGCATTTTTTATATAAAGAGTAGTATAGATAAAGCATTAGAATCCAATACTCATAAGAAAAAGTGTTATGAAAGATAATGATGTGCACATAAGTGTATTTTAGGCAATGTTAACAATTGATTTAAATCAACAAAATACAAGACATATGTAAAGTAAAGTGCACAATAAAACACAAGTAAATTACTTTCACACACTTTTAATGCACATAGTTTTTAACAAAGTGGTGTGGTAACAAAGGTTTGCACAAGACACTTTACTATTCTTTCCAAGGTGCTCAACCTCACAATGCTTTTGAAGACTTATCAGGAGGTTCAAGTAGTGCTTGGTGGAGCTATATTTGTCTACATATATAATATTTTTGTTCATATTTGTGAGACAACATTCTCTGAATACACTTGTTTTGCAAACCCAAATTTTTAACTTAACCACTTTTCTAAATTTCATAAGTGCAATACAAATGTTGTGTAGGCAAATAAACTTATGCAAGTTTTAATTCATTGTACAAATACAATACACAAGCAAGCATTTTTAGATTTAAACAACACATGTTGATTACCAAAATAAGTGAGTGAAAGGTATCATTATCAATCATAATACATTTACTCATACTTAGAGGCATGCTAAGCTTGGTTCTACACATATTTTTCAATACAATTGATGCACTTTAAATAGATATATCAAAGCATGATAAACAAAACAATGTTTATAGAAATTTGAAGGAATAAATTTTAACATTGTAAATAATTCTAAATAATAGAATTCATTCATGCTTGATATTAGCAATAAGGATCATACAATTTCTTTGTTGTTTTATAACATATTTTTGTATTTTTAAATTTTGAATTTTTGTAGTTGATTTTTCATAATGCAAATAAAAGAAAAATAAAATAGACAGAAACACAAAATTAAATTTGTACATATAAACTAACATATTTTTGTTGATTTTTAGAAATTTTAAAAAATAGAAAAATCATAAACCCACGCTAGCGCCGGCGTTATCGCTAGCGCTGGAAACAGTACACGATTTTTTAAGAATTATAAATTTTTTTATTTTTGATATTGATTAGGGGTCTTAAGAGTAGTCTTATGCAGAAATTGTGTAATATTCAGAGATGTCTTGATTGCTCAAATTGCATAAAACATTAGCGTTTTACATGTTATTCATCCTAAGATGTCTAAGACTCCTAATTCCAACCTTAACATTTGAAACCTTGCATCGGGAAGAGGTTTAGTAAATATATTAGCAAGTTGAGAGTCCGCGCCAATGAAACTAATCCTTACATTTTCCTTTTTAATGTGATCCCTTATGAAATGATGACGCACATCTATATGTTTGGATCTAGAGTGGTGTACCGGATTATTTGTGAGATCAATGGCACTTTTGTTGTCACATTTTAGTTCAATATTTTTTCAATGAAAACCAAAGTCCTCTAAAGTTTGGCTCATCCATAATGCTTGTGCACAACAACTCCCTAATGCAATGTATTCGGCCTCCGTGGTGGAGAGTGCAACCGAATTTTGTTTCCTACTAGACCATGCAACTAATGAAGGTCCTAGAAAATGATAAGTACCACTAGTGCTTTTTCTATCAAGTGAACAACCGGCATAGTTCGAGTCGGAGTAGCCATGAAGTGTAAATGAATTATTGTGCGGGTAACATAATATCGGGTCTAGTTGCACTTAGATAAAGTGGAGATCTTATCATACCTCTATATAAAGTTTGATCTATAGAAATTCCTGATTCATCTTTTCCTAATTTTAGTGATGCACTCATTGGTGTAGAAGCATGTTTAAGGTTTTCAAATCCAAAACGTTTTAGCATATCATGGACATATTTAGATTGACATACAAAGATACCATCAATTCTTTGTGATATTTGAAAACCAAGGAAATAAGAAAGTTCTTCTACAAGACTCATTTCAAATTCATTTTTCATCACTAAAATAACTTCTTTACACATCTCTTCATTAGTAGATCCAAAAATAATATCATCAACATATATTTGTAAAATAATTATATCATCATTGTTGGCTTAATGAAGAGAGTATTATCCGCACATCCCATAACATAACCGTGCTTTAATAAAAATGATGTAAGTCTTTCATACCATGCACGGGGCGCTTGTTTTAAACCATAAAGCGCTTTTTCTAGTTTATAAACATGATTTGGAAATTTTTCATTAATAAAACCGGGGGGTTGTTCAACATAAACTTCTTCTTTTACAAACCCGTTTAGAAAAGCACTTTTCACATCTATTTGAAATAGTTTTAATCTTTTAAAGCTTGCAAATGCTAGAAAAATTCTTATAGACTACAATCTAGCAACGGGTGCAAAATATTCATCAAAATCTATCACCTCGATTTGAGAATATCCTTGTGCTACTAATCGTGCTTTATTTCTAGAGATTCTTGACTCACCATCTAATTTATTTTTAAAAATCCATTTTACACCTACAACCGGGTGATTAGATGGTCTTTCAACTAATTTCCAAACATTATGTCGCTCAAATTGTTCTAACTCTTCATTCATAGCCAAAAACCAAAATTCATCATTTAAAGCAGTAGAAATATTTTTTGGTTCTTTTTCGGAAACAAAACAAATATTTGAAAATGATTCATGAAGAGAAGAGCGAGTTCTTACCCCGATGGATGGTTCACCAATTATCAATTCCCGTGGATGATCCTTTATGAATTTTAAGACGCTTGGAGGTACATATTCATCTTTCTTGGCCTCCTCTTCTTCTTCTTTGGAAGGTTCTTCATCACCATGCTCCAAAGGAGGTAATAGATCATCCTCTTTGCCTGCGGAAATCTTTCTATACAAGGAACAAGCTCATCAAATTTCACATTAATTGACTCTTCAATTTTCTAGTTCTTTTATTAAAAACTCTATAAACTTTACTAGTTGAAGAGTATCCAAGAAATGTTCCTTCATCACATTTTTCATCAAACTTTTCCAAGCTATCTTTTGTATTTAAAATAAAGCATTTACAACCAAAAACTTTGAAGTAAGATACATTAGGCTTCTTTTGAAAATAATGTTCATATGGTGTGAGATTTAAAGATGGGCGAAGCATGATTCTATTTATAACATAACCTGATGTGTTTATGGCTTCGGCCCAAAAGGACTTAGGTAATTTATATTCACATAACATAGTGCGTGCTAGCTCTTGAAGTGTCCTATTCTTTCTTTCTACAACACCATTTTGTTGTGGTGTGCGTGGTGCGGAGAACTCATGTTTTATGCCTAACATATCACAATAAGATGTAAATTTTTCATTTTCAAATTCTCCTCCATGATCCGAGCGAATGCATTTAATTTTTAAATCACTTTCATTTTGAATACGAGTAGATAATTTTGAAAATTCACAAAACGCTTCGGATTTGGATGAGAGAAATATTGTCCAACAATATCTAGAAAAATCATCTATTAAAACATATGTATATAATCTACCACCAAGACTTGTGGTGCTAACGGGACCAAAAAGATCCATATGAATTAATTGCAAAGGTCTTGTAGTAGAAATGACATTTTTACTTTTGAAAGAGGATCTAGTAATTTTACCTTTTTGACATGGTGAACAAAGTGAAGGTAAATGTCCATTTATTCTAGGCAATCCTCTAATTAAATCTCTTTTGGCTAGTTTTACAATAAGCTTTGTGCTAGCATGTCCTAGCCTTCTATGCCAAAGTTCAAGTTCATCATTTTTGGTAATAAAATGTTTTAAAGATGATTTTGAAAGATCATGAAATGAAACTATATAAACATTGTGTATTCTTGGTGCAGTTAGTAAAATATTGTTTGTAATAGGATTAGATATTTTGCATAGATTAGTGGAAGATTCAAATAACACATCTAATCCTTTATCACATAATTGGCTAATTGAAATTAAATTGTGTTTTAATCCTTTCACATAAAGAACATGAGATATAGTAAAGGATTTGTTACCAACTATACCAATTCCCATGATCCTTCCTTTTCTGTTATCACCAAATATCATGATCCCTCTCTTCTTCTTTTCTAGGCTAAGGAACTTTGCTTTATTGCCCGTCATGTGCTTGGAGCATCCTGAATCCAAGTACCACACGTCTTCATTATCCTTAGCCTGCCTGCACATCTAGAAAGAAGATGTGAGTAAAGATCCGGATACCCAATTAGAACCTCCCGTAGAATAAGTGGAAGCCTTAGGTACCCAGATTTACTTTAAAGTATTTTGTTTTATTTTCCTGCAAGAACTAGTTGTGTGACCCAACCTATAACAGTTCGCACACGAATTAAAGGGGGTTGAGACCCTTTTCTGGAAAATTTTCTTTCTGGAATAAATTTGATTTACAGAAGGAAAGCATTTTGAAAAAGAAATTTCAGGTTTCTGGTATGAGGTGCTAGCGCCGGCGTTAGTGGCTAACGCCGGGCGGTAGCCCTCTCCTCGATATCCGAGCCCAAACTTTCCAGAACCATGGCACTGGTTCCCTAAAATCATGTCCAGTGATTTTTGGCCTATTCCAAATTTTTTAATGGCCATGGTGAGATCATGAACTTGTGCTTTAAGTGAAGAATTTTCTTTCACAAGCATGACACACCAATTTGCAAAAGAGAGGCTTCTAATTTCCTTTCTAATAACCCCTTCTCTTTTGTAAGAGTTTTGGCATGAGAGAGGGCTTTAGAAAGTGACTCTTCAATATCTTTTGCCAATTTAGTGGAGTGATCACATTCTTGGCAAGAAACCTTTCTCTTTTCTAAGACAATTACCTTTTTGGAAATCTTTTGATTTTCTGTAATAAGAGATTCATTTTCACGATTTAATAAAATATTATATTTCATATTTTTATCAAAAGCTTTGCAAGTTTCAAGGAATTCATTAAAGAGTTAATCATAAGTGGGAGGATTTACCTCAGTGTCACTAGGAACACTGGTGTCATCGCCGTCGTTTCCATGTCCCATGAGGCACATGTTTGCTTCCTCATCTTCGCTTGATGAAGACCCGCTTGATTCTTCGGAGGAGGAGGAAGAGGAGTCATCCCATGTCTTTGTCTTTAGCACCTTCCTCTTTTCTTTCCCTTTGTGTCGTTTCTCCTTTTTCTCCTTCAAGAATTTTGGGCATTGGCTCCTTATGTGCCCCGTCTTCCTACAATGATAGCATTCCGGTTGAGGTCTCTCTTCTTCATCGTCGCTCTCCTTTTCCTTCTTTGAGGACGACCCTTTCCATCTTCCATCCTTTTGGATAAACTTCCGAAAAGTGTTTCGCCTTTCCGGATTTCACATGAACTTTCGGAAGTTCTTCACCAAAAGACTTTCTTCATCTTCATCCTCATCCTCTTGGCACTCCTTCTTTGATTTTAATGCAAATGCCTTCTTCTTTGTCTCCTTGTTGTATTCATCATGTTGGATTTTAAGTTCTACCTCATGGGTTTTGAGATTCCCAATGAGGCTCTTAACTTGGAGCGTCCTTAGATTGTGCGATTCTGAAATGGTCGTCACCTTCGGGTTGAATTTTGGCAGAAGAGAACGAAGGATCTTTCAGACCAAGTCGCCATTTGAGAAGGTCTTTCCAAGAGCTTTTGAGGCATTGAAGATCTTGGTGAAGCGCGTGTACATACCATCAACATCTTCGCTTTCATCCATTCAGAATTTTTCATATTCCGACTCCAGTTGGAAAAGCTTGGAATCTTTAACCTGCGATGTACCTTCATAAGTAACTTCCAAATGATTCCAAATTTCTTATGCAGTAGTACATGCAGAAATTCTATTAAATTCATTTCTATCTAACGCACAAAATAAAGCATTCATGGCCTTGGCGTTGTTTTTGAATTTTAGTTTATCCCTATCATCCCATTTATCTTTTGGTTTATCTAAAGTTATCTCTCCAACTACAAATGTAGGAGGAGAGTATTCCTCTTCTATACCTCAATATCTAGGGTCATAAGAAAGCAACGCATCCTATTTTTCCAATAATTATAATCTGACCCGGTAAAGAGGGGAGGTCTACTAATTCCCTGACCCTCGGAAAAAGCGAGATCATAAGACGCCATTATTCCTGGTTTTTAAACCGTTTGGAATAACCTATGCTCTGATACCACTTGTTGGATCTTAC
Organism: Dactylorhiza incarnata; assembly: GCA_033032865.1. Lineage (NCBI taxonomy): Eukaryota > Viridiplantae > Streptophyta > Magnoliopsida > Asparagales > Orchidaceae > Dactylorhiza > Dactylorhiza incarnata. The sequence goes on along the minus strand of JAWHQI010000038.1, from coordinate 7,792,184 downwards.
GGCGCCCTTAGAGGGGGTGAATAAGGGAATAAAATTCTTTTTAAATTTTAGATGAATTACTAAATTGTTTTTAGAACAAAAAAAATAAATTAGCTTAAAGGTGGAAACAATTGTAATTTGCAATTCTATAACTTATGCAAAAATGATAGAAATCTAGTAAACACAAATAGAGACATGATTATATTATATAGAAAATGTGTTTACATCAATTGATTTCAATATCGCTTGAAATTGAAGGCGTATAAATTTTTCCTTTTCTATACTGACTTGTATCCCCACAAACCGGTTGGCTTTAGCCTATCCTTCCCCGCATAAGGCCACAAGCCGCTCTACCCAATCCTTCCCGGGATATGTCCTCGAGCCCCCTAGATCTAATCACCTAGAACTAGTCGCCAACACAAGGCGAATTTCCCCCTAAGTCCTACCCAGACCTAGTCGCCAACACAAGCCGAATTAACTAAACGATTACAAAAGAATATGGAATGAAAATAAAATTAACAATAATGAAACTCCCTATATGAGATCTCTGAAGTTGAGGATGAAGGATCGATGTAGCATAAGCGAGGTTGAAGAGATCGTACTTCGGATGCAGCGTGGTGGCTTCCTTCTCCAGAAATCTTCTTTGAATTTGAGTGGGAGATGAACTTTCGGTAGAGTAGCAACTCTGGAAATATGGCACAGGTAATCTCTCTGGAAGCACTAGTTGAAACGAGAGAGAGCCCACCATTTTATAGAACTTGACGATAGCGCCTGCGGTAGCTCCCTAGTGCCTGCGGTAGCGTTCGTGTGGAGAGATTGTGAAACCGTCGGCGGCGTGGCGCTTTGCACGAACTTGAGATAGCACTAGGCGGTAGCGCTAGCGCTGGCGGTAGCGGTTGCGAAACCGTCGGGGGCGTGGAAGAACAAACTTTCGTCGAACTGTATTTTCGTCGAACGAAGATTTCGTCGAATGGAGCTCCACTTTCATCGAACGGAAAATTTCGTCGAACAAAAAGTTTCGTCGAACGGAGTTTCAAGTTCGTTGAACGAGCTAGCGCCTGGCGGTAGCTCTAACGCTGGCGGTAGCGCATTGTTCCAGATTTTTGAATTCTGCTGCTTTCTACCTGTGGAGTATTGCACCTATAATTCTAGCACACTATAAACACAACAAGCAAGATCAAATACAATTTGGGATTTGTTATTCTCAAACAAAGGGATGTGATACACATGTCCAACAAGGTTGACCTCCCAGGGAGGCTAAGTATTTTTCCCATCGGATGGTTCCGCTGACCGGGCTCTCTCTAGCCGGCAGGGCAGGTTGAACTCTCAGGGAGGCTAAGTATTTTTCCCCTCGGATGGTTCCGCTGACCGGGCTCTTTTTAGCCGGCAGGGAAGGTTTTCCTCTCAGGGAGGCTAAGTTATTTTTCCCCTTGGATGGTTCCGCTGACCGTGCTCTCTCTAGCCGGCAGGACAGGTTGACCTCCCAGGGAGGCTAAGTATTTTCCCCTCGGATGGTTCCGCTGACCGGGTTCTCTTTAGCCGGCAGGGCAGGTTGACCTCCCAGGGAGGCTAAGCGATTTTTCGCCTCGGATGGTTTCGCTGACCAGGCTCTCTCTAGCCGGCAGGGCAGGTTGACCTCCCAGGGAGGGTAAGCAATTTTTCCTCTCGGATGGTTCCGCTAACTGGGCTCTCTCTAGCCGGCAGGGCAGGTTGACCTCCCAGGGAGGCTTAGTATTTTCCCTCAGATGGTTTCGCTGACCGGGCTCTCTCTAGCCGGCAGGGCAGGTTGACCTCCCAGGGAGGCTAAGTACTTTTCCCCTTGGATGGTTCAACTGACCGGGCTCTCTTTAGCCGGCAGGGCATGTTGACCTCCCAAGGAGGGTAAGCAATTTTTTCCCTCAGATGGTTCCGCTGACCGGACTCTCTCTAGTCGCTAGGGCAGGTTGACCTCCTAGGGAGGCTAAGTATTTTTCCCCTCGGATGGTTCCGCTCACCGGGCTCTCTCTAGCCGGCAGGGCAGGTTGACCTCTCAGGGAGGCTAATTATTTTTTCCCTCGGATGGTTCTGCTGACCGGGCTCTCTTTAGCCAGCAAGGAAGGTTTTCCTCCCAGGGAGGCTAAGTTATTTTTCCCCTCGGATGGCTCCGCTGACCGGGCTCTCTCTAGCCGGCAGGGCAGGTTGACCTCCCCGGGAGGCTAAGTATATTTCCCCTCGGATGGTTCCGCTGACCGGGCTCTCTCTAGCCGGCAGGGCAGGTTGACCTCCCAGGGAGGCTAAGCGATTTTTCCCCTCGGATGGTTCCGCTGACCGGGCTCTCTCTAGCCGGCAGGGCAGGTTGACCTCCCAGGGAGGCTAAGCGATTTTCCCCCTCAAATGGTTCCGCTGACCGGGCTCTCTCTAGCTGGCAGGGCAGGTTGACCTCCCAGGGAGGGTAAGCGATTTTTCCCCTCGGATGGATCCGCTGACCGGGCACTCTTTAGCCGACAGGGCAGGTTAACCTCCCAGAGAGGCTAAGTATTTTCCCCCTCGGATGGTTCCGCTGACCGACTCTCTCTAGCCGACAGGGCAGGTTGACCTACAAGGAAGGCTAAGTATTTTTCCCCTCAGATGGTTCTGCTGACTGTGCTCTATCTAGCCGGTAGGGCAGGTTTACCTCCCAGGGAGGCTTAGTATTTTTCCTCTTGGATGGTTCCGCTGACCGGGCTCTCTCTAACATGCAGGGCAGGTTGACCTCCCAGGGAGGCTAAGCGATTTTTCCCCTCGGATGGTTCCGCTGACCGGGCTCTCTCTAGCCGGCAGGGCAGGTTGACCTCCCATGGAGGATAAGTATTTTCCCCTCGGATGGTTCCGCTAACCGGGCTCTCTCTAGCCGGCAGGGCAGGTTGACCTCTCAGGGAGGCAAAGTGTTTTTCCCCCGAGGTGGCTCCGCAAGCCGGGCTCTCGCTAGCCGGCGAGGTTGGGAGGCCTCTTTGGGAGGCTAAGTGTTTTCTCCCGAGGTGGCTCCGCTAGCCGGGCTCTCGCTAGCCGACGAGGCGGGGAGGCCTCTCGGGGAGGCTAAGTGTTTTCCCCCGAGGTGGCTCCACTAGCTGGGCTCTTGCTAGCCGGCGAGGAGGGGAGGCCTCTCGTGGAGGCTGTGTTTTTCCCCCGAGGTGGTTCCGCTAGTCGGGCTCTCGCTAGCCGGCGAGGCTGGGAGGTTTCTCAGGGAGGCTAAGTGTTTTTCCCCCGAGGTGGCTCTGCTAGCCGGGCTCTCGCTTGCCGGTAGGGTCGGAAGGCCTCTCGGGGAGGCTAAGTGTTTTTCCCCCGAGGTGGCTCCGCTAGCCGGGCTCTCGCTAGCTGGCAGGGTTGGAAGGCCTTTCGGGGAGGCTTGAGCAAATTTTCACCGGGATGATGTGGGGACTTCTCAATTTCATTCAGCCCCACTCGCCGAATATGCAGGGTTGGACTTTTCTTTCCGAGCGTGTACCCTGCTCGAAAAGAGCGGGGATTGTGTGCAACCCTGTATTCGCCAAGTGGGCCCCCGGGACCCAAGGGGTCTTTTAGGACATTATTTTCCAGCACAATCACAGGAAGGAAGAGGGGGGCGAGCAGTGGAGGCGGAGGCCTCCCGCTCTCTCAGCCCATGTAGGAGAGGAGCGGTGGAGGTAGGAGGCCTCCCATTCGTCCAGCTAGCAGTGGGGCGAGGGGAGGATCCAGCAGGCCCCTCTCACCCCCGCCCCAGCTAGGGGGCGAGCCAGAGAGGGGCCAACCCCCGGCTCGCCCCGCCCTAGCTAGGGGGCGAGCCAGAGAGGGGCCAACCCCCGGCTCGTCCCTCCCGAGCTAGGGGGCGAGCCGAAGAGGGGCCAGCCCCTGGCTTGCCCCGCCCCAGGTACGGGGCGAGACGGAGAGGAGCCAGCCCCTGGCTTGCCTCGCCCCAGCTAGGGGGTGAGTTGGAGAGGGGCCAGCCCCCGGCTCGCCCCGCCTCGGCTAGGGGGGAGCCGGAGAGGGGGGCGGCCTCCCGCTCGCCCAGCCTAGTGAGGGGGGCGAGCAAGGGAGGCGGCTTGCCCCCTCTCGCCCAGCCCCGAGGAGAGGGAGCGGCCTGCGTTTAGTGCCTCAGAATGGCGGGATTTGGATGTTGGCAGGCCACACTTGAGGGTATTTTCGTAATCTCGTAGGCCAGATTGTGGATATTAGTAGACCAAGTCCTGAAATCTATAAATAGGACTAAGGGGGCACCATTTGGAGGGGATCTCTTTTGGCCTCTCTCTCCCCAAGTCTCTTTAGTTGGTGAGGAGGGCCTCCAAAGGTGCCCAAGCCCGGCATTGGCTTGGGAGGGGAAGCGCTCTAAGATCTTCCGGGTGTGTGGTGGGACCTCCTCGTCGAGCCCTTGGTCTTGTTCCTAGTTTCTTAGCCTCTTAGTCTAGAGCTCTCCCTTGAGAGAAGTAAGTGCGAGGTCACCCCCCAACTTGTTGAGGGCCCGAACTCCACATAGACTAAGTCATGTTCTCAAGTCTTGGTTTCAATAGGTGCTATCTCCAGATCGTGAACAATGCCACGCCGCAATGGTTTCATAACTGTCTCTACATGAACGCTACCGCAGGCGTTAGTATCTAGCATAGGTGATATCTCAAAGTTCTATAAATTGGAGCTTTCTCTCTCATTTTGGACAATCATCCCAAAGAGAATTCCTGTGCCAAATTTCAAGAGTTGTTACTCTGCTGAAAGTTCATCTCCCCTCAAAGCTAAAGAATATTTCTAGAGAAGGAATCCATCACGCTGCATCCGAAGAACGGTCGCTTCAACCTCGCTTATGCTACAACAGTCCTTCAACATCAACTCCAGAAAATCTTATAGAGGGAGTTTTTAATTGTACAATTTCTTTATTGTGAATCTTTATAGGTAAATTGCCTTGTGTTGGCGACTAGGTACATGTGCGGCTTAGGGGGAATTCGTCGCATGTGTTGACGACTAGGTCTAGGTGATTAGATCTAGGGGGTGCTCAAGGCCATATCTGGGGAAGGATTGGCTAGAGCGGCTTGAGGCCATATCCAGGGAAGGATAGGCTAAAGCCAACCGGTTCGTGGGGATACAAGTCGGTATAGAAAAGGAGGAAGTATTTGTATTTGTATGCCTCCGATTTCTAGCGATATTGAAATCAAATTTATGTAAACACCTTTTTTATACAATACAATCATGTCTCTATTTGTATTTACTTTATTTCTTTCATTTGGCGTTAATTCCTATATTGCAAATTATTTTCAGATAAATTGTTATTGCACTCTCATTTATTTAAAAACAATTTAGTAAATTGCTTAAACTTATAAAAAACATTATTCCCTTATTCACCCCCCCCCCCCCCCCCTCTAAGGGCGCCGATCAATCCAACACTCGCCCCTAGCGATCTTTGAAGCATATGCACTAAATAGTGGTTAACTCTATGAAAATGATTTAGGCCTTCTTTTGGATAGTTTGATCCTATGCATCCTAGCCTACATTCACTACCCTTGTCTACACAATTTGAGCCTATCACCAAATTTTGTTGATTCACACCCCCACCATTTCATCACCAAAGCTAAAATGCTAACCCAATTGCACACATAAATTTTTGAGCATAATTTCATATTTTTCATGTTTTGAAGATAATTGGAGTTATAAGTTTGTGATATGGTGGAAAGCCAAAAACTGCGGTACATTTGGGTGCTTAGTTGAAAAGTAATATAAAAATCTGAAAGAAAAAAAATCTGAAAAGAAAAAGAGAAGAAATAAAAAATATTTTGGTTTAGGCTTTGGAGAGAGACCCCAATTCAAAAAGCAAGTCTGGGGTTTTCACTCTCTTCTTTTTGTGGCGGTCATTTTCTCTGATAAGATCGAAACTGTATGTTTAAGTGTGAAAAGTGTTTACCCAGAAATCAGCGATCACCTTGAGCTAGCTTTTTGCAGGTAACCGAAGCAATCCACACCCTCTCCCGGCAGTCCAGCTATTTTTCGCCAAAGATCCAAGCCCTGGCGGTCCCTCATTTCCCGGGTGGTCTCACCTTTCATCTCGTAGAGGTCGCCCTTCACTCAACCTCGCCTAGAGGTCACGCCCCGCATGATCCCTCCCTAGAGAGGTCACCCCTTTGGGGCGACCTCGTCCTGAGGCAGCTCACCCCAGCTGGGGCGATCTCAGTCTGAGGTCGCCCTCTGCGCGACCTCGCCAGGTCGCCCCTTTGGGGCGACCTCAGCCTGAGGCAGATCACCCCAGCTGGGGCGATCTCAGCCTGAGGTCGCCCTCTGGGCGACCTCGCCAAGTTGCCCCTTTGGGGAGACCTCCGCCTGAGGCAGATCATCCCAGCTGGGGCAATCTCGGCCTGAGGTCGCCCTTTGGGGCGACCTCGGCCTCAGGAAGATCGCCCCAGCAGGGGGGATCTCGGCCTGAGGTCTCCCTCTGGGCGACCTCGCCAGGTCGCCCCTAGGGGCGACCTCAGCCTGAGGCAGATCGCCCCAACTGGGGCGACCTCAGCCTGACGTCACCCTCTAGGCGACCTCGCCAGGTCGCCCCTTTAGGGCGACCTCGGCCTGAGGCAGATCGCCCCAGCTGGGGCGATCTCGGCATGAGGTCGCCCTCTGGGCGACCTCGCCAGGTCGCCCCTTTGGGGCGACCTCGGCCTGAAGCAGATCGCCCCAGCTGGGGGGATCTTTGCCTGAGGTCTCCCTCTGGGCCACCTCGCCAGGTAGCCCCCCTTGGGGGCGACCTCGGCCTGGGATGTCTCGGCCCCGGGAAGCCCGTTCCTTCCTGACCTGCCCGTTTGGGCAGGCCCCCTCGCCTAAAAATAGAGGGGTGGGGGCATTGGTTTCGGGACCTTGGGAGAGTTTCCAGCCCTTGCCTTTGACATGAGCGGTCTCATTTTTGAGACCATCATATCTTTTCCCAGCAGCGGGGGCGGTCTCATTTTTGAGATCGTCAATACCTCATTTCAGCAGCTGGAGCTATCTCATTTCTGAGACCTTGTTACCTCTTTTTCAGCAGATTCCACTATATACCTTCGACATCCCTTTTTATCCTTCATCTTGTCTTCCATCATAGCTCAAAGTAACCAACCATCTAACAGCTTCCTTCCTCCACCTCTTTGTAGCTTGAGCGAGTGTGGACCTAGAGCATTTTTGGCTCGAACATAACACACAACCTTCAGATTGGAATGGTTGGTGAATAGCAGCTGCGGTGAAGATATGAGATTTTGCCGAGCATAACACCAAATCTTAAAACAGTCATAACTTTTGATCTGGTTCCCCGTTCAGGCATTTTTTAGCCCTCAGATTGCAAAAATTCGGCCCCGTTTGGAAGTTATTGCAGTTTTTCTCTTTTTCAGCAATTTCAGCAATTTCTATTTTTGAGTTGCAATTTAGATGACAGAGGTTCAAGATCAGTCAAATAGTGAACTTACTATGGAAGCTCTTGAACTTCGCATAGAGCATCATCTAGAACATTTTTGCAAAGAGCTTGCTCAACAGCTGGAGCAGACTCGTTGGCAACTTAATGGGATTAATCAAGCTATAGTAGCTATCATTCAGCAGCTTCCTCCTCAAGTCGCAACTCCTTCAGCCCCTCTAGTTATAGCTGAAGTAGAGGAGTCTTCTCCTTTTGCAGAAAGAATTCGTTGGGAACCTGCTCCTAATGGGTTTAAGGAACCCCGTCTACCAACCTTCCCAGGGGGATAAGATCCAATCTCACACCTTGAAGCCTTTGAGTCAACTGTTGTGTTGAGAACTATATCAGATAGCATCAGGTGCAAGCATCTCGTCATGACCTTTTGCGGTCATGCTCTGGAATGGTTTTACAAGTTGCCTCCTCAATCAATTACTTGCTTTATGGATCTCAGAAGAGAACTTCTCTTGAAATTTGCTACCTCAAGGAAGCGAAAGAGACGCCCAGCAGCTCTTTTTCAAATCAAGCAAGGAGTTAATGAAACTATCGCTCACTTTATCGATAGATTCCAGAGAGAGCTTCTTGAGGTTGTTAATGTTGATCAAGAGATGTATAAATGTGCTTTTATTCATGGACTTCAAGAAGGCCCTCTCAAATATAAAGTCAGCATAAAAGAGCCAAAGTCTTATGAGCATCTCATCGAAATAGCAAATCAGTTTATTGAAGGTGAAGCTATGAATCCTAACTATGTGTGTTCTCAGAACCATAAGATTCAACAACATCAGAGAAATTTCTATCACAGTCACTCATCTTCAACACAGAGCCCTCCGCAAGTTGAGCAGTTTGAGTCTCATTCTCTTCCTCAGAATATATCATCTCCATACTTGGAAGTCTCTCCCATTCAGTCTTATGATCCTACAACACTTGGATATGAAAATCACCTAGAAGGATCTACTACGTTGAATCTCTCCTTGGAAGAGGTCCTTACAAATATTCAAAATATGCCAGAGTATAGAAGAACTCGTCCAATAAAGTCTAAGGTTGAAAATCGCAATCAAGAGCTATTATGCGCATATCATTCAGATATTGGTCATGATACAGAAGACTGTCGTGCTCTCCGAAAACTAATAGACCAATTGTTGAAGGTAGGAAAGTTACAAGACTATGTTACTTAGTAATATGAAGATTGTTTTTCTTCTAGCAGAGACAACCTTACAAAGCAGAGAGTTTTTCCCTCAATAAAAGAAGTGCATAGAATAGAAAGAGATAGGATATCACTTTATTCCCTATTTTGTATGACTCCCATTTGTTTGGAGCATTTTTTGTATCTTTTCTTTTTTAGTTTTACTTGTAATAAGTATGATAGTGACTGGTGTTCTATCAGCAGCTATCATCGCGACGATCTTCTTAGCAGTCAGATACATCAAACGTCATATCCATATTCACTCTCGTATCCTTCATTGCAAATATTTATCCTTTTTATATCTTAAGCTTTTTTTCGCTACTCTACTTCCTGTTGTTTACGTCAATACTTATAAAATTGCGTGGTTGCAAATGGTAGAAATACTACCTCTGATTTAGGTGAGGGTCGTAAAACCCACTGCGACCACATCTCGCTAGAAGCACTCGCAGATGTGTAGTGGTATCCCAGCCTCTTTTCCTCTCTATCTCTTTCTCTATAATAATTGTCATTGATTGCCATGACATCTCGTCGAGTTAATCAACTTGCTTTGCTTGAAAATAGATAATTATATCTGATAACAGATTGGTTATGATAAAATGCTAACAACTAATGTTAGGATTGACATGCGTTGGCAAGAAAAACATACTGACTTTAGTATGTACTACAATGACTATCAAACAATTATGCAATTATTTGTCGGCTACTAATTTTTCAGGTACCATGGACTTCATATATATATCATGTCAGGATTTCGGGACTTTTAGATTTCATGATTAATCTATTTATCATTTCTGGATTTCTCAAAATCTTACGCTGGTTTGGGCTTCAGCTGACCTCAATAAAAATATTACATCAGCAAGTCAGAATCAGCTAGCTATATGGACTTCACACTCACTGTTCTGGAATATGTAAATGTGATGATATAAGAATGCTAGTTTTATCTCTCCATAGGCATGAGTACTATCTTTTCTCTTCACACAGATATTATTTCCTCAACATCGAAGCAAAGTGATTGTGAATAATCACTCATATACTCTATATAAATGGGATAATCTCTTTCCTACACTTCAAGTATGAATAAAAAGAAATGGTGCGGTGATATACTTTAGATCATCATTACCTACTTCTCATATCTCTTGCAGAGATAAACAGGTGCCTGCGAGTTCTCTTCAGGTACTCGCATACTAAATTTTTCATATACCTATTCTTATATCCTTTTGCAGATAACAACAGGTGCTTGCGAGTTCTCTTCTGGTACTCGCATACTAAATTTTTCATATACATGTTCTTATATCCTTTTGCAGATAACAATAGGTGCTTGCGAGTTCTCTTCAGGTACTCGCATACTAAATTTTTCATATACCTGTTCTTATATCCTTTTGTAGATAACAACAGGTGCTTGCGAGTTCTCTTCAGGTACTCGCATACTAAATTTTTCCTATACCTATTCTTATATCCTTTTGCAGATAACAACAGGTGCTTGCGAGTTCTCTTCAGGTACTCGCATACTAAATTTTTCATATACCTATACTTATATCCTTTTGCAGAAAACAACAGGTTCTTGCGAGTTCTCTTCAGGTACTCACATACTAAATTTTCTATATACATGTTCTCATATCCTTTGCAGATAAAAACAGGTGCTTGCGAGTTCTCTTCAGGTACTCGCATACTAAATTTTTCATATACCAGCTCTTATACCATTTTGAAGATAGAAGCAGGTGTTCGTGAGTCCTTATTCAGAAATATGTACGTGCTCGCGGGCGAGTTCTCTTCAAGCATTGACAAGTCCTCACAGGTACTTACACTTTATATACGCATATTCTGTCTTCATAAGAGAGGTGGATCTTGATTTGCATGGGTAAGTTCTATTTTTTCAAGCTTCTCAAAACATAAAAAAATGTGGGGATTATGTTTACCAAGAAATCAGCGATCACCTTGAGCTAGCTTTTTGCAGGTAACCAAAGCAATCCACACCCTCTCCCGACAGTCCAGGTATTTTTCGCCAAAGATCCACGCCATGGCGGTCCCTCATTGCCCGGATGGTCTCGCCTTTCGTCTCCTAGAGGTCGCGCTTCGCTCGACCTCGCCTAGAGGTCACGCCCCGCGTGATCCCTCCCTCGAGAGGTCACCCCTTTAGGGCAACCTCGTCCTGAGGTAGATCGCCCCAGCTGGGGCGATCTCGGCCTGAGGCCGCCCTCTGGGCGACCTCGCCAGGTCGCCCCTTTGGCGCGACCTCGGCCTGATGTAGATCACCCCAGCAGGGGCGATCTCGGCCTGAGGCATATCACCCCAGCTGGGGTGATCTCGGCCTGAGGTCGCCCTCTGCGCGACCTCGCTAGGTCGCCCCTTTGGGGCGACCTCGCTAGGTCGCCCCTTTGGGGCGACCTCGGCCTGAGGTAGATCGCCCCAGCTGGGGTGATCTCGGCCTGAGGTCGCCCTCTGGGCGACCTCGCCAGGTCGCCCCTTTGGGGTGACCTCAGCCTGAGGCAGATCGTCCCAGCTGGGGCGATCTCGGCCTGAGGTCTCCCTCAGGGCGACCTCGCCAGGTTGCCCATTTGGGGCGACCTCGGCCAGAGGCAAATCGCCCCAGCAGGGGGGATCTCGGCCTGAGGTCGCCCTCTGGGCGACCTCGCCAGGTCGCCCCTTTGGGGCGACCTCGGCCTGAGGCTGATCGCCCCAGCTGGGGAGATCTCGGCCTGAGGTCGCCCTCTAGGCGACCTCGCCAGGTCTCCCCTTTGGGGCGACCTCGGCCTGAGGCAGATCACCCCAGCTGGGGCGATCTCGGCCTGAGGTCTCCCTCTGGGCGACCTCGGCCTGAGGCAGATCGCCCCAGCTGGGGGGATCTCGGCCTGAAGTCGCCCCATGGGGGACCTCGCTTGGTCGCCCCACCCCCCCCCCCCCCCCCCTGGCGGCGACCTCGACCTGGGAGGTCTCGGCCCCGCGCAGCCCATTCCTTCCTGACCTGCCCATTTGGGCAGGCCCCCTCGCCTATAAATAGAGGGGTGGGGGCATTGGTTTTGGGACCATGGGAGAGTTTCCAACCCTTGCCTTTGACATGAGCGGTCTCATTTTTGAGACCATCGTATCTTTTCCCAGCTGCTGGGGCGGTCTCATTTTTGAGATCGCCAATACCTCATTTCAGCAGCTGGAGCTATCTCATTTCTGAGACCTCGTTACCTCTTTTTCAGCAGATTCCGCTATAGACCCTCGACATTTCTTTTTCTCCTTCCTCTTGTCTTCCATCATAGCTCAAAGTAACCAACCATCTAACAGTTTCCTTCATCCACCTCTTTGCAGCTTGTGCGAGTGTGGACCTGGGGCATTTTTGGCTCGAACAAAAAGACTTCATGTTTATCTTTATTATATCTTTGTTATATCTCACCCTTAAACTTAAGCCTTCATATTCATCCTAATCTATGTCCTAATGATTCTTAGAGTTGGTTGGTATTGAGTGTAGTGGAGAAGGTGTGCCCGAGCGAGCCTATGGTCATCGTCATTGATGGATTTCTTTGGAGTCCATCCTAGTACTTTTGAGTCTGTAACACCGCAATCAGCATCATTACTTTCGCCTACACAACGTGTATGATGGATAACTTAGTTCTTTTGAAAAAGAGTGGATATAGCCATAGAATTGTTTGTTTAGTTGCATTGTGTTTGATTTTAGGTTTAGAGATTTTTTTCTACTCTAATTGTATCCTCCTTGGGCACGAGACTTCTTGGTCCACTTTTCTGTTTTGATTTTCAATTTGTAATTAGCATAACGTACTCCCCTTAGGTAGTCGAATTGCTCAGGACGAGCAATAATTCAAGTCTGGGGGTATTTGGTGAGCGTATTTTATATACTATTCTAGGCTCCTTTAATAGCTCAGTTTCTTCTCTTATCGCTCATCTTCCATTCGATTTTGGCATAAAATCCATGTTTGTAGTTTATACTCTTTTGAACAAGTTTTAGCTATTTGGAGCTTAATTTAGGTCATTCCTTGCATGAAGGAGATTGTATTTCCTTCTCTTTCAATTTTACCTTATGTTTTTCTATGTGGATGCATTATTCTGGTGGGTTTGGCTATGTTTCATGCAGGTACAGACTTATGTAGATTTCCGGAGAGTTTCAGACCATTTCACATCATTGGCCACTGATTGTGCATTTTCCTTCACGCAAGATCGGTGGATCCTTCGCGCACGACTAGTGGTCGTGCGCGCTATTTGGTCGAAATTTTCTAGACGATTGCATGAGTACTGGCCCTCCTTCGTGCACGATCAGTGGATTTCTTTTCCCACGGCCAGTGGTCATGTCTTAAAAGTCTCCTCGATTCGTCTCGACATTTTTGCATCCCAACAGTTCTTCTCGCACGAATGTTTCTTCACGCACGAGTAGAGGGCATTCCTTAGTGCGCGACCAGTGGTCGTGCGCCTATTCGTGTGCGCTTATCTTTCTGACATTTTTGGTACATAATCCTTGGCGCACAAATACTGGACTTTCCTTAGCACCTGACCCGTGGTCATGGGTCTACTCGTCCGCGTTCTTCAATTATGCTGCCAATAAATACATGATTTGATAGGAATGACGGGATCTGCAATTTTCAATCTGAAAGCCTTCCACAGTCAACGCCCTAGGGGCGATTTTTCTTCCTCCAAGGGTTATGAATCATCCCCTATGCTCTCTCCATCATCCAAGAGCATCCAAGTGAAGATCAAGCCTCCATTTCCTCTTCGCATGCTAGGATCGTGAGGTGGAGACGTGGATGGTGCATTCCCTCGAGAAGACGGGCTAGAAGGGTGACAACTTCAAGGACCCCGAATGATAGTTGATGATCGGAGCTTCAAAGGAGTGTTCCTCTAGATTTTCCTCCGCATCCACGGAATAGTCTCAAGCATTATTTGTATCTTCTCTTCTTTTTCCGCACATTTGGTAGTTGAATCGTTGTGTTCTTCTATTTATGATGATGGTTGTGGACATGGTTTTTCTTATATGCAAATCTCTGTGATTTATTATTTGTCATTTTCCTTTGAGTTGCTTAGGAGGCATAACCTCTTGTATGTGTTATTTTCCATTTTAAAGTTATGGTGAATTTTGAGAGAAAGGTTGACCTGATCATTTGCTAGGTGCAAAGTGCGAAGAGGAGGTTTGGGACCCATGGAGACGCGAAGTGGTGTAGGCGACCTGCATTGTTTCAAGTTTCCTTTTCCCGCGTTAGCTATAATCTGAAACCAAAACCCCTCATTAAACATTGACTTAAGGGACTTCAATCTCAAGTCTCTCCTCAAACGATTAATCCACCCTGCTGTGTTCCATGTGATATTCGATACTCGGGGATCTATTCCCATATTATTTATTACTTCACAACTACCGGTTCAATGTTGTTCGGACCACAGTCACGCTCCCGCGTATGGTATAGATGGACGTCGTCAACTGTCTTTAATACAATCTTCTTTTTCTTGTTTTATGGATGATACTCCATCTCTTGATTACATCCAAGACCCATTTTGTTGAGTTGTCCTATGTCTGTCAAGACTTTATCTTGAGGATTCTTGGCAACATATTTGGAGGAATCAAATAGAGTGCTGGGAATTTAAATTCCCTCTTTTAATTGATCTTTTTCCACAACATCTTTGCTCTTTTTCAGCCTTTCAATGAATATCTTTCTATTTTCTTCAATTTCTCTTTGAGATTCATCAGATTCATACTGATCCCTTTCTCTGATTTCATCTAGGGCTTTGTCAAGCTTTGGATCATTATATACCTCCATCTGATTTTCCGGTATTTGAACTTTCTCATAGGTTTTATAATATTACCTATCCTTCTTGTACTATTTTCTCCGTTCCTTTATATATCTTTCCCAAATATGTGTGTTTCTCCCATATCCACTTCCTTTATTATCTCTCCAATATCCCCTTCCTTTGTTATCTCTCCCATATCCCCTTCCTCTGAGTGGATGTCTTCCTCTGGGAGTTGGTGCTGGGATTGTTGGAATAGGTGCTGGGGTTGTTGCAGTAGGTACAGGAGGGAGCTGGGCTTGTGTGGACTCATGAGAAGAGGCAACAGAATCCAAAGCAGGAGCAGGTTGCACTGCAGGTGGTGCTATTGTTGAATCTTCATAATAAGGCCTGAAGTTTGTTGTCTCAGGAATGGGTGAATCAGCCCATTTTGAGAACTCCTTCAGACTTTTCCAGTAATCATAATCATTTGAAAAGATATCATACTCCCCCTATTTTGATGACTCTCCCTGGAGTGCAGGCTGAATTCTAGAGGGAGAGAATGGTGTAGATGTCAGAAAGAGCTTGGAGTTGATGGTTGGTTCTCTTTCAAAAACATAGGGAGAAGGAAGATTTGCATTGCAGACTGAATCTGGAGGGGGCATGTTGTCACACTTCTCCGCCTGCTTTATATCTTTGAAGAATGATTTAAAGACCTCAGGAGGCAGCCCTGATGATCTTAACTCCTCTTCTATAACTTTCGTGTGGGCAGTGAGGTTTCGAAGCCTTTGATGTTGAATACACAGTTTGTGATAACAATCGTCTGAGAAGCTGAGATATAAGGAAGAGAACTGAGACAACAATGTCTCTAAGGCTAAACTAACTGCATCTAGAACATCTCTTTGATCTTTAGTCGGCTCCATTGAATACCGACATTTACATGCAAGAAAAGGAAAGCAAAGAGATAGAGAGGCAGAAAAGAAAGAGAGTGAGAGGGATAGAATTCGAATGCACAAGAAAGTCTAACGACTGTGTTGCTTTGAGAAGGCAATTTTTTGCAACTTAGGGTTGTATTCGACGCAATGTCGAAAATAAGAGGATTCAGCATGCTAAACCTGTTGTGTTAACTTCAAGAAGTCTAGTCTGCATGCGCTGTGAAATGTCAATGTGGTGTCAAGTAGATGACGACGCAGCTTCGAATTAAAGCAGTGACTTTTATGTTGACGTAAGCGTCGAGTAGAATTCGATGTTGCATTGAGTGCCATTCGAATGATCTATCCCAGACAACTCTCGAAGCTGGCATCGAGTAGAAATCGACGATGCGTCGATTTGTATTTGACGCAGCTCTGATTAAAAAGATATTTTTTTCTCAAAAATTTTGTTGTTTTTCCCGGCAATAACTTTATATGGAAAATAGATCTTATTACATAATAGGTGTGTCCTAAAGAGCTCCGTCAAGCATTCCCAATGCATTGATGAAGAAGTTGTGCTTGCTTTCATCAAGTGGCTTAGTGAAAATGTCAGTCCTTTGATTATCAGTGGAGATATATTGAAGACTGATCTTACCCTTCTCTACATTATCCCTAAGAGAGTGGTGCCTTATCTCTATGTGCTTAGTTCTACAGTGGAGAATAGGATTTTAAGATATAGAAATAGCACAAGAGCTGTCACAGAATATTGTGGAGTTCTCAAGACTAAAGTTGTAATCTAACAATTGATTCTGCATCCACAATATTTATGAGCATCAGCTTCCTGCATCTATATACTTAGCTTTAGCTGTAGAAGTAGAGACTGAGGTTTTCTTCTTTGCTAAACCAGGAAATCTGTCTAGCACCCAGGAATTGACAAGTTCTTGAGGTGCTCTTTCTATCAAGCTTGCATCCAATCAACATCTGAATTGCCTACTAAATCAAATCTAGATTATGCGGGATACCATAGGCCAAGTTCAATTGTACCCTTTAGATATCTGAGTATTCTTTTACAGAACTCATGTGGGATTCTTTGGGGTCAACCTGAAATCTAGCACATATGCATGCAGCAAACATGATATCTGTTCTGCTAGCTGTAAGGTAGAGAAGTGAGCTAATGGATGCTATGTAAGTCTTTTGATCAAATGACTTACCATTTTCATCTCTATCCATTATAGTCTTGGTAGCCATGGGGGTTTTCATGACAGAGGCATTTTCCATCCCTACCCTCTTGATAAGCTATTTGGTATACTTGGATTGGGATATAAAAATGCCATCAGTATTTTTCTTAACTTGGAGGCCAAAAAAGTATGACAGCTCCCCCAAGCTACTCATTTTAAACTTAGACTTCATTAGGTCAGCAAACGTTTTGCAAAGTATTTGGCCTATTTAGCCAAATATTATATCATCTGCATATATCTGTACTAGAAGTAGCTGATTTTTATGTGCTCTGGTGAAAAGTGTTTTATCCAACTTACCTCTTACAGAGGAGTGTTCTAGAAGGAAGGTGGAGAAAGTCTCATACCAAGCCCTTGGACCTTGCTTTAAACCATACACTGCTTTTTCTAGTCTATAAACAAAAGAGGGATGAGATGGATTGACAAAACCTAGGGGTTGCTCCACATGTACTTCTTTCTGAAGAGTTCCATTTAGGAAAGCACTCTTCACATCAATTTGATATACCCTGATCTTCATATGTGCAGCATAGGCAAGGAACATTCCGATTGCTTCTAGTCTAGCCACTAGAGCAAATGTCTGATTGTAGTCAATACCCTCCTCTTGCGTGTAACCTTGAGCAACAAGTCTTGCTGTGTTCCGGACTATGACCCCATTTGAGTCCATCTTATTTTTATTTACCCACTTTGTTCCTATGATTGGGTAATTTCTTGATCTTTCAACTAAAGACAAGACTTTGTTTCTTTAAAACTGTCCAAGTTCCTCTTGCATTGCAGCAATCTAGTGGGGATCACTATATGTTTCTTCAAACTTCTTGGGCTCATATTGTGAGAGGAAACACTGCAACATAGTTTCATTTGTGATCTAGCTCCTGGTCTTCACTCCTACTATTATATCTCCTATAACTTGAGTTGGAGGATGATCCTTGAGGGTCATCCAAGTTCCTGTTAAGTTATTTAGTGGATTGATATTCTCATGGATTTCCTCTTCTTCATTGATTGTGGGTACACCATTTTCATTCTCTAGAATAATTTCTGTATCTGGCAGAGCGGGAGCCTGAATGTCATTATCATCTGAAGTAGAGTCTTTATCTAAACCATTATCAATTGTTGTCTGCATATGTCATGGCAACCTGATGGGTAATCTATGATGCTGATCCTTTCAACTTGATCAGCCAGCTGGTCTTCTTCCTGCGAGATGTCAATGGTGGAAGTTTCCTTTGTTGGGAAAAACCCCTTTTGATATAACTTAACAAATTATTTAAAAGTGATTTTATCTACTAGGAGTAAATTACCCATTGTTTAGTGAGGGTAATATGGTCATTAGATGTCTTAGGATTTCACACTCAACATAGTGTGTCAGGACCAGATTAAGTTAACATTTGCGTCGAATAGATGTCTTAGGATTTCACACTCAACATAGTGTGCCAGAGTCCATATCGACGCTACTCAGACTAGAAGTCTAAGTGGTTCAACCCTTCTATCGAAGTAACTCAAGTTGACGTAATGTCGAATAGAGGTCGATGTAGAGGTCAGGGTTTGTCAGAGTAATTGGAGAAGTCGACGCAACTTCTATTTCAACTTGATGCTGAAGAGGATATCTGTCGAAGCCAACTAAAGTTGACGGAAAGTCGACTTCATCTTGACGTAGAAGATGGAGTTCAGTGCAAGGCAGATCAACTCGACGGGTGAGTCGAGATGATATCGACGCAACATCGACTAGCAGAGTTCAGTCGGAGCACAGATGAAATCGAAGCAGCTCCTAGAATAACTCGAAGCTGCGTCGATAAGAGAAGAAATGAATTTGACGCTACGTCGAATACAGTCTGTAAAAGTATATCTTTTCAGCTGTCTTTCTGATCCCTCCTTCATGGCCCACATCTCTCAAGACCGTTCACCAACGGCTCAATAATCCCCTGGAATAGAAAGAAGCATTAAAGATAGAGACAAAAAGGTTTCTTGGAAACATATAATTTCTAGGTAGACGGGTCGAGAATTAAAGAGGAAAGAAAGAGAAAGTGATCAGATTACCTTATCAAGGCATATCAGAAAGGGAAAGAAATTTGAATTTAAAGAAGGAAGGATAAAAAGAGAAGAGAAGACAGAGGCAAAGAATGCATTCATTACCATCAGCCGTCTCCTTTATTTTCTAGGGCATCTTCTTCTTCTCCCTCTCTAAGGAACTCTAACAGAGCAAACAAAAGAGAAGAAGGCTCTGCGTTCTTCTTCAAGTAGAACAGAGGATCTGACAATACAATGCTTCTGCAAAACATCACTATCAAAAGTAGGGGTTAATCAAGAGTAGATCCTTTGGAAAAACTCATAGGCTGATCTTCATACAGCCATCTTCAAGAATTCTGAGAACAGAATTCCTTCAACCTTCTCCCTTCTTATTTCTCATTTTGTAAAAGATTTTTATTAATCCCTCTTCAAAGGATTCAGTGGTTGAAGATCTCCTTATCAAAAGATCTGGTGGTTTAAGATCTACTTATCAAAAGATCTGTGGTTCATAATCTCCTTGTCAAAAGATCAATGGTTCTAAGAGTCTTTTGATCAAAAGACTCTGGCACAGGTGGTGCATTCCTACCAGGTGGTAGAAGAGAGGATTACCCACATTTTGGGGAACCTCTATAAAATTCATTGTGTCTGTGCTGTGATTTTCTGTGCTGTCCCAGTCTTTTATTATGCACTTATTTCCTGCATTCTTTATTATGCCTGGATTGTTAAGCATAACTCCTTAGAATAATTTATTGTTAAACACAATTAGGATAGAAATATTTTAAAACACTATTCAACCCCCCCCCCCCCCCCTCTAGAGGAATCTCAGAGGCACACTGTGCACTTTCAATTGGTATCAGATGGAGGTTGATCATTAAGAGGTTAACACCTTGATCAAAAAGACCTCCTACTCTTATCTCTTTTCTATAAACATATCTTATAAAGAAATTGAGCTCTAAGGATTATGCTTCAACAAGACCTTCACTGTGTAACTTAAAGAAGTTCACACTCTGGAAGGCCAGAATAAATCTTTACATGAATTCCATTGATGAAGATATCTATGATGTTCTTCTCACAGGTCCTCCTGCTCCAGTTAGGCAAAAGGAATGAGAATCCTCAACAACTGAGGCTGTTCCAAGAAATGAATGGACAGAGGATGAAAAGAAGGTCAAGGCATGTGATGCCAAGGCCATGAATATTCTAGTGTCAACAATGTCAGATGACATCTTCCAGAAGGTTGTTGAATGCCAATCAGCAAAGGAGATTTGGGATTCACTCAACACAATGGTGGAGGGAAGTGCTGATGAAAGAAAGGACAAAAAGTCCCTTCTCATATCCCAGTATGAGAACTTTCAGAAGAAGGCTGAAGAATATGTTGTCAATATGTATGATAGATTCAGTCTTATGATTAATGAGCTCAGAGGCTTAGACAAGGAAATATCCTTGACTTAAATTAATGATAAGATTCTCATGTGCTTCCCTAGCTCATGGGATTCAAGAATCTGGGCAATAAGATAATCCAGATGCCACGGAGAAATCTCAACTCAAGCTTTGCTAGGAAAGCTTAAGTCCTATGAGATGCTTCTGAAAAATAGGGTTGAGGCTGAAGAAAGGGAGACCTCTCTAGCTCCTGTTCAAAGGTCCCTTGCTCTCAAAGATGCTGAAGGAGAGTCCTCCATTCCTGAGGATGAAATGTTCTGCCTGTTGGCAAAGAGATTCAAGAAGTGGGTAAAGACCGAGGACTCAAGGAGAAGAGAAAGGGACTCAAGGCCCAAGTATGATAAAACTCCAAAGATGGAGGTTATCTGTTAAACCTGCAGCAAACTAGGGCACATTGCTCCTGACTGTCCACAAGAGCAAAGGGAGAATAGCAACAGCAAGGATGAGAAGAAGTCCTTCAGAGGAAAGGACAAGAAGAAAGCCAAAGGCTTTATTGCTGAGACATGGAGTGATTCTCAAGCAGAGCTAGACTCATCATCATCTGAGAGTGATGATGAAGCAGAAGCTGTAGTAGTAGCCTGCATGATGGCACTGGGAATGGCATCAAATGATGAAGATGATCAGGTATCATTTGTCTTTGATGAATTTGATTTTACTTCAGATGATTTTAAATCATGTTTTAAAAATTTCTGCATAGATCATCTTAGAGTAGAAAAAGAATTGAACATTGCTAGGTCTGAATTAGAGAATCTTAAGAAAGATGAAACATTCTTAATAAATCAGAATCTAACTAATGAACTTAATGGTAAAGAGTTAGAATTGATTAAGCTTAGAGAGGAAAACATAAAACTAAAAGAAGAGCTAGCAAAGGCAAATGACTTTGAGGACTCACACAATGGGAGGAGTCAGAAGCTCAAAGACATCACTGAAAATCTCTCTATGAGATTCAATCACCTAGGATTAGGAGCAGAACCCTCCACCAGCACTGAAGCACCTAGGAAACCTGCTTGGATAAATCCATTCTCATTTGTTAGACCTAGTGAATATCAACCAAGTGAGAAGAGTGCATCATTCAAGGGTAAGAATAACAATGATACAAATAGGATAGTTAGACCTAAAAAGGTAAATCAGAATAAGAAAGAAACATCCCTAGGCAAGAATCATGTAGAAAAGTCAAAAAATCTCAATCAAATGGGTAGAGCAAAATCCAAAATAAGAAAACATTTTGCTGACTTGTTATATTTTGATACATTTTATACTCATTTCAAGTATCATGATAAAAGGTTTGGGAAATCCATTCCCTATCATCCCAAAGGGTATCATGAAAGACCCTTTTATTCTTTCATTAAACCTTACAATGGTAAAAGCAAAGGGCCCAAGGTAGCCTGGGTCCCTTCTAATGTTTGATTTACCAGTGCAGGTGTAGGTAGGGTCTCACTCAGGAGAAAATGGAGTGGGGGAGAATTATGTAGGTCATAAATAAGGAACAAAAACTATTCAAGGGAGTAATCTCTATCTTAATCCTCCTTGATATTTATTACCTCATATTATCATCTATTTTTAACAAGTAAAATTGCTGGGAAAAATAGCAAGGATTTTCTAAAGAAATAGATATGTTTATTAAAAGGTACGTCGAATAGAAGTCGACGTACCATTGACTTCTACTCAATGCCAGCGTCGAGAAGCACTCATTGCAGACAATTCGAATAAAATTCGACGTAGCGTCAAGTTCCTATCGACGCATACGTCGACTTAATAATTGTTGATTAAATTCGAAGTCGACGTAACGTCAACAGGACTACGTCTACTTAGGGTCTCTGAATAATCTCGAAGTTACTGTTTGCCCAGAAAGCCTGCGACCTCCTCTTATTGTTCAGTTTTCCTGGTCTCAGCGGTCTCAAATTAAGTGATCGCCCAGATCGCCAGATGTTTCCTCAACCGAGATTTTCTAAGTACCCAGCGGTCAAGACAGTGTGAGATCGCCAGCTTAAGCGGTCTGGTCGTTTTCCTTATTTTTGTTATTTGTACCCCATTTCCCTGCCCCGGCTCTCCTGTACCCCGGGCAGCCCGTAGTTTTCAGTTCTGCCCGTTTGGGCAGCCCCCTCGTCTATAAATAGAGGGGTAGGGGTACCAGAAAAGGACCTTTGGCTCCGAGGCTCCAGCTTACAACCTGTGTAAGCGGTCTCATTTCTTCGTGATCGCCATTTCGTGATCGTTTTCCCTTTGTTCCAGCATCTTCTGTCTTAGTAACCTGCACTTCGCAGTTTTCTCCCATCCCCTTTAGTGTGAATTTTGGAGGTACCATTTTTGGCACCAATAGAACGAACACGCGGCCTTCAGATCCGAAGTGCCAGGTGAAATTCATAGACTTTCAAGATGGCAGATCGTCGTAGAGGTCGTCCCCTGCGATCTCCCAGCGTTCCCCCTTCCGATCACAACCCGTTAGAAGCGCTTGAGCGCCGCTTCGAGCTTCGTGTTGAACAAGCTCTCCGTGAGGCCGCCCGAGCTAGGCAGGACACCACCTCTGTTCAGCAGGAGATCGCGCGGTCACAGCAAGAGGCCGCTCGAGATCGGCAAGAAGTCGTCCGGGCTCAGCAGGAGTCTGCGAAGCAGATTGAGGCTATGAACCAGGTTCTAGCCGCGATCTCCTAGAAGATCCTTCCTCAAACCTCTCAGGTCGCTACTCCTGACCGCATGGCAGGCGGTCACCCGAGCGATCACCCCGTCTTCCAGCCCGCAGCTCCTCAGCGATCTCAGCATGAGGAGTTCGCCGCCCGCCGAAATTCTTTCCGAGCTGCAGCCCAGGGGCCTCCAGCTCAAACCCTGAATTTTGAAGAAGGGTTTGCTTACCCTCTAGATCCTCCTGCCCCTTTTCTTCCTCCTCTAGGACCTTCTATTTTTGGGGAGCCTTCCCCCTTTACCGATGAGATTTGTCGGGATCCGATTCCTCATGGATTCAGAGAACCTCGCCTTCCAGTGTATACAGGAGAAACCGACCCAATGTGCCATCTTCAAGCCTTTGAGTCTGTCGTTGCCCTCAGGACCATTTCAGATGGGGTAAGGTGCAAGCTGATGGTCACCTCCTTTGATGGGTCGGCCATGGAATGGTTCTATAAGCTGCCTTGTCAATCTATCTCGAGCTTTGCTGCCCTGAGGCAAGAGCTCCTTCTAAGATTTGCCACTGCGAAGAAAAGAAAGAGTGGTCCTGCGACCCTCTTTAAGATTAAGCAAGGCGACAACGAAACCGCGGCGCATTTCGTTGACCGTTTTCAGAAAGAAATCTTGGGAGTCAGGGATATGGATCCCGAGCTCTATATGGTAGCTTTGATCAGTGGCCTGCAGGAGGGTCCTCTGAAGTTCAAAGTCACAACCAAGGAGCCTAGCTCCTATCAGGAGTTGATCAGCATTGCCAATCGCTACATAGAAGGGGAGATAAACAACCCCACCTATGTGAGCAATTTGACAAACAAGGCCACTCAAAAAGGCTCTGCGGGATTCTATCCGGCTCCGTCTTCCTCTAAGCCCCGACAAGAGCTCCCACCTCCGGCTCCGAGAGGTAAGAATTATCGCAACAGCCGCTTCAATCGAGGTAACCATTCTTTCCCACCTCAAGGTTCATTTCTTCAAACCCCTGCTCCGCAAGTCACCCCGGTCCACCAGATCCAGTACGCCCAACCTCCTCTTATGCCCATTCCTTCGCTCTACAATGAATCCCAAGAGTCTTTTACAGACTTTGGTGTTTCTATGAGTGAAGTGCTCCAAATCCTTCAAAAGCAAACCCTTTTTCAAGAAGCCAGCTCCACTAAACTCGGATCCAAAGACCAGAAATCCTACTCTCTACTGTGAGTATCATAGAGATAGGGGACATTTGACAGAAGATTGTAGAGCTCTCCGCCTGTTCTTAGAGAAGCTTCTGAAGGAGGGTAAGCTTCGAGATCTCATTCAGAGGAATGATTCTGCCAAAGCCTCAACCTCCAAGGCTAAGGAGGTAGCAGAAGTCCATTGGGCATGTGAAGAAGTGGACGATATTGGCCATCTTGGCAATATCTGCTTTCCCAATGAATGTGTGGACGCTGATGACGAAGGCGCCTTGGGCAATCTCTTCTGCATCCACGGAGGTGCAGTTCCGGAATCTTCAAGGAAGGCAAGTCTGAAAAGGGTTTATCAATCAGAGGTTGCAGCCACCTCTTCAACCCCGGTTCGGGGAACGGTCACTTTTAGTGATGAAGACCTTCCTCAGACCGCGAATCCCTTTGACGACGCGGTTGTCATCAAAGCTGTAATTGAAAATTATTCAATAGAGAAGATTCTGATAGACACGGGAAGCTCAATCAACGTGCTCTTCAAACCTGCCTTCGAGGCGTTGAAGACAGGTAAAACACTCCTTTCAACTAAAGGCCCCCTCTATGGTTTTTCAGGAGAGAAGAAAGAAGTAGAAGGGCTCGTCACCCTTTCTGTGATTCTGGGAGGGATAGTGAAGCTGGTAAAATTTATAGTCGTTGATGCTCCCAGTAGCTACAACGCCATCTTTGGAAGACCCTTCTTGAATGCATATCAAGCCATTGTCTCCACCTATCATCAAGCGGTGAAGTTCACCTTGAACGACAAACAACACCGAATCAGGAGCGACCCAAGGAAAGCTAGGGAATGCTACGTAAAGACGGTCAACATGATCGTATCCTCTCCTCCCCAAGAATTCATGATGGCTGAATCAATCGAAGCTCCTGAACAAGTCCAAGCTGCAGAGGAAATTGAGGAGGATGCAAGAGATGGAGTTCGCTTGGAACCTGCCCAAGCAACTCAAGATGTTCAGATCAGTGAGGAAGATGAGAGCAGAAGCCTCTCCATCAACGCTGAATTATCTGAAGCTGACAAGGGGCAACTCATCTCTTGCCTTCTGCAAAATTTAGATATCTTCGCTTGGTCGGCATATGACATACCTGGAGTGGACCCGGATTTTGCTTGCCACCATCTCAATCTTGACCCAAACTTCATCCCGATCCAGCAGAAGAAGAGGTCTGTTGCAACTACTCTAGCACAGTCTATCCGTGAAGAGGTAGAGAAGCTCCTGAAGGCAAAGTTCGTCCAACCAATCCAATACCCAGAATGGGTGTCAAACGTTGTAATGGTAAAGAAGTCGGGTGGAAAGTGGAGGATGTGTGTCGACTTTACAAAACTCAATAAAGCTTGCCCCAAGGATTGCTACCCCTTGCCTCGGATAGATTCTTTAGTAGATTCTGCGGTAGGTTATTCCTTTATGAGTTTTTTAGATGCTTTTTCAGGTTACCATCAAATCAGAATGCATAAACCAGATATACCACATACTTCATTTATCACAAATGATGGTTGCTTTTGTTATCTCGTAATGCCTTTCGGGCTAAAGAATGCTGGAGCAACCTATCAGAAAATGATGGATACGGTTTTCAGGAGTCAAAAAGGAAGAAACCTTGAGGTATACGTTGATGACCTCTTGGTAAAAAGTAAATTATTCTCTTCTCATCTTAGAGACCTCTCGGAAACTTTCGCAACCATTCGAACTTTTAATATGAGGTTGAATTCGTTGAAGTGTGTTTTCGGGGCAAGTAAAGGAAAATTCCTGGGTCACCTCCTTACTCCAGAAGGGCTGGAACCCAATCCTGACAAAGTAAGAGCTATACTGGAAATGCCACCTCCCAAGTCCCCAAAGGAAATTCAGCAGTTGGGAGGAAGGATGGCAGGCTTAAGTCGCTTTATCTCTCGTTCAGGAGATAAGAGTGCACCTTTCTTTAAAACCTCCGGGGAGGGAGTAGGTTCGAGTGGACGAAGGAATGTGATGATGCTTTCACTCAGCTCAAGAAGCAATTGACATCAACCCCTTTGCTCCAAAGCCCGCGAGAGGGAGAAAATCTATTTCTGCATATGGGAGTCGGAGCCGATGCCATAAGCTCTGTTTTGGTCCGAGAGGAGAAAAAGAAGCAATTCCCAGTCTATTACGTGAGTCGAATTCTGAAGAATGCAGAGACTCGTTACCTTATTCTCGAAAAGTTGGCCTTAATGCTTATAACTTCAGCAAGAAGATTAAGACCATATTTTCAAGATCATTCGATTCTAGTCGTTAATGATCTTCCATTGAAGAATGTCTTGGAGAAGCCAGAGCATTCAGGCAGGTTGGCAAAGTGGGCAATAGAGCTCAGTGAGTTTGATATATCCTATGTCCCAAGGGTGGCGATCAAAGCTCAAGTCTTAGCAGACTTCATGGTGGATGCCAAAGAGGTTGAGTCGCAGAAGGTGGTCGGAGTACCCCTTGCCTGGAAAATCTTCGTGGATGGAGCCTCAGGAAAAAATTCTTCCGGGGCGGGAATCGTCTTAATCAACCCAAATTGAGTAAGGCTGGATCAAGCGCTAAAGTTCTATTTTCAAGTAACAAACAATCAGGCGGAATATGAGGCTTTGCTAGCTGGTCTGAAGTTTGCTAGAGAGCTGGGGATTGTTGATGCCAAAGTCTTCACAGATTCTTTGGTGATGGCTTCTCAAGTAAATGGAACTTTCGAAACTAGAGATAGTATTTTAAAGCGGTATCTAACTCTGGTGAAAATCGAGGTAGGGAAGTTCAAAAGCTTTAACATCAACCATATTCCAAGAGGTGAGAATGTGGAAGCAGATGAGTTGGCAAAATTTGGACTTCTCTCAGGAGGAACGACTTCGGAATTGTTTCGCCCGGCAATTGAAGAAGGAGAGGTCATGGAGATTGATCAGCATCCGTCTTGGATGGACCCATTTGTTCTATATCTTTTGACTGGAGAGCTCCATTCATCAATAAAAGATAGAAAAAGGTTTAAACGAAAAGCGGCTAACTATTATCTTGTTGCAGGAGTGCTTTATAGAAGAACTTTCCTTTCGCCATTGGCACGGTGTGTTTCGGAGGAGGAAATCCCCACGGTCATTCAGGAGGTCCATTCTGGAGAATGTGGAAGTCACTCTGGGGCTAGAACTTTGGAGAAAAGAATTCTGAGGCAAGGCTATTTTTGGCCTCAAATGAGGAAAGATGCGGAAAAATTTGCTAAGAAATGTCTAAAGTGCTAGAAGTTTGCTCCTCTCCAAAATCAGCCGGCTCAACAACTCAAGTCGATAGCAACTCCATGGCCGTTTGCAGTTTGGGGAATGGATTTGATTGGGCCTTTCCCTATGGCATGTGGGCAACGTCGATATATTATAGTCATGATTGATTATTTCAGCAAATGGATAGAGGCAAAAGCATTGGCCAAAATTACGACTCAAGCCGTAAAAAATTTTATTTGGGGAGAGATAGTATGTCGGTACGGAATCCCAATGGCAATCATCACGGATAACGGTTCTCAATTCAACAATTCAATTCTTATTAATTTCTGTAAGCAAACTGGTGTTGAGTTACGTTTCGCTTATGTGCATCATCCAAGAAGCAATGGGCAGGTAGAGGCCGCCAACAAACTCATCATAAATCTCTTAAAAAAGAAGGTAGAAAATGTCAGGGGCAATTGGGCAGAACAACTACCTTCCGTCTTATGGGCCTTGAGGACAACTCCAAGTTCTGCTAACGGGGAGACTCCATTCAAACTATCACACGGTTCCGAAGCCCTTATTCCGGTGGAATTTGAAGTAAAAAGCCCAAGAGTTTTCTTGGCGCAACAGAATCAAATTGACTGGATGGAAGGAAATGATGAGGAGCTAAAATGCAGCCTTGATTTAATTGAAGAGCTGAGAGATACGGCAATCATCAGGCAAGAAGAGGTGAAAAGAAGAATGGCAAGACTATTCAACAAAAATGTAAGAACCAAAGAGTTCGCTGTTGGGGATCTAGTCCTGAAGAAAATAGATACAGCAGCAAGAGCTGGTTCAGTCGGAAAGCTTAACCCAAACTGGGCGGGGTCGTTTGTGGTAAAGGGCGTGCTTAAAAATGGTGCTTACCATCTCCAAACTTATGAAGGAAAAGAATTGTCTCATTCATGGAGCGGAGATGATCTCAAACTCTTCTTTTCTTAAATGTTCGTATCTGATTCACTCATTCTTTTCCTCACTTTTCTTCTCTCAAACATCACGCAGGTATTATCAAAGCATTCGCAATACGAGTGATGGGTGACAAGTTTTAAGAATAAGTTATTCTTGAAAAGCCAAAAACCTGTCAAGTGAGACATCGACGGATCCTACTATCTTCACCCTCGACTTGTTAGCTCGACGTGTAATTCTGCCAGGACCACAGATATCGGGGAGATTTCGATTCAGTGTAGTAGTAGCTCGCCAAGCTCGAGCGGTGGAAGTTTAGGATACTGGGTCCTTGCTGACATCTGGCACACCTCAGCATATCAAGGAGGTTTAGGTGGCTGGCTCAGCTCTGTCATGCATTGAGAAGGACATTGTTACGATCTTAATGATCTTTCAGGGAAAGCAATGTTGGTGTAGCCTCAGCGGCATGACCACACCTGCCCTACCGATCATTTTGGTCTGTAACTCTCGAATACTCGTTGAAGCGTGGTTAGGTGAGGAGCGGTCAGAAACATCCATGACCATCGCCTGAACCTTAGATTGGCATGTTTGCAGTAAACTCGGTAATCCTTTTTAAAACAAAAAAAGGGGGGCAATGTCGGTATAGCCTCCGCGGCATGACCACACCATCCTTTTGGATCATTTTTGAGATCCCTTTTTCCCATCTTCTTACTTCAAAAAGAAAATCTTATTCATCCCTTTGTACTGGGATCGGGCGGTCAGAGATTTATGAGACCGCATGTTCTTCTTTCCTACTTTCTCCAAAGAGCGTTTTGAGTCATTTATGATCGCTGGATATAACTTTTTTAGGATAATTGAGGTCGCTATTCAGAAATCTCTTATGCCAGCTTGATAGAGATCGGCCCGATCCCGGAAAACTTGAGATTCCAATACTTTCTGCTATTCAAAGCTAAATGGAATGATCATGATACTCTATTCCTCATCAAGTGAAAGTTGGGTTTTTCTTCAAAAGGGGCGGTCTGAATATAATGTGATCGCTGAACTGGAGATCCATGAAGAGCTATCATTTTCCTTTTCAAATAATATTGGTCATCAAGGGGTCATCAAACAGGTTTCCTGAAAGTCATTTGGGAGCCGATCACCCAGAGTGTAATGAGTTCAAATCATCTTCAAGTTATAGTTTCCTTATATTGCGACCTGTGTAATATGAGACCGCATGACTATTATGGATAAGTTGGCTATTTTCTGACCATAGTTAAGTTGCTGAATTTCTTTGTGACCTGATTATCTCAAGATCGCACAGTAGTCTTGTGTATATAAAGTATCGGCTTTTACTTCAAGGTCTTTAGCATTTTTCCAAGAGATTGCCACCTGAAGTTTTTTAATGTTGATATAAAATTGTGATAAACCTAGGGCATTGAGATCGATTGCCGATTCTAACTCAGAACAAATAAATATATATATCAAGAACAAATTCACTCAGAATCTAACAGGAATCCAATTTTCTATATATTTTCTGAAATGTCTATTACAACGAGACCGCTCGGTCTCCAAAAAAAATGAAAATCATTACAATTCACTCTCTCCTTGACCTTTTAGAAGACCGCTCACTCGAGGGGGAAGAACCGGTCTCTGCAGAGGATTCTTCTAAACTATTCCCCGGAATTCTAGATCCAGAGCTTGAGCTCGAACTGGAATCTAGGCCAAGGGTATAGCGGCTTCCACTTTCTTCATCCTCGATCACCACATTCTCCTCTTGGACTGCGGTCTCATCAGCAGCATCAGCAGACTCATCAGCAGCATCCGCGGTCTCTTCAGCGGTCACAGATTGTTCTTCAATTCTTTGCGCCGCATCAGGGAAGAGATCGGCGAACGAAACATCTTTGAATTCTTTAGTGAATCCACCACGGTTACGGACCTCATCCAGCACCTGGTCGGCGGTCTCTTTTATATGGTGCATCAAAGCCCTCTGGAAAGCTGGATTCTCAGGGTCATAAGCTGCTTTTTCAAATTGCTGCAAAAGAGATATATGTTAGACCGCGCGATCATAGGTAACACGTTCATAAAATATAAGCAAAAATCTCACTTTTCTTTCTTCTTGCAAGGCAGTTATTTCGTCCAGAGCGCTGCGAAGAGACCGCCCCATATGATGATTTAAGATTGTACTTCTGGCGGTCACCTGGGCACAGAGGTCGGGGAGCGCATCGGTCTCGATATTTAATATTTCATTTGTATTTTTTCTCCCATACAGAGCCGAAGTGACCGCGTATGCGTGACGGGTCACCTTCCCGCTCCACAGGGGCAAATCAGTGGACACCTTCACAGACTTCCCTTTGGCCGCCCATTTAAGGAGAGGTTTTCCTTTGATATCCTTCATTTTTCTTTTAAAACCCACCAAGGGAAAAACTCGCTCGGCGGTCTCAGAAGTAATGCCGAACACGTCGGCCTCACACTTCAGCCTCCTCTCCCTCTGAGTAAGAACTTCTGCAGCTGGGGAGATAGGATCTTGAACAGGGACCGCAAAGGTCGCTATAAGTAGGGAAAAAGTTAGGAACATACAAAAAAACATAAAAGAAAATTATTCGAGACCGCAAGAAAAACTTACTTTCAGCTGGAGTGATTTCGGCGATCTCGGGCCAGATCGCTAGATAATGAACAAGGTCGATCCTCTTGCCCGCCAAGAAAGCCAAGATTTTCAGCTCCTCTTCCGAGACCGCTTTTATCTTCTTAAAGATACTGTCAGGTCGCGGAGAAGGCGAGTTTTTGAGACCGCCAAGGTCACCTTCGAGGACAAGAAACCTCTCTGTCCAGAAAGAGATTTTATTTGGAAGATTTAGGATTTTTATTCCATCTGCTGAAAAGTACATCAACCCTTTGAACTCTTCCTTCTTTCTGCCTTCCTTCAAGATCTTCGCGGTAAAGGTTGCACGGAACAGATTCATTGTAAATTTCACTCTTTCCGATCTCAAGTAATTGATAAAGACATTAACTAGACCGATGGAGTTCGGGGCCAACTGGGCGAGCACGAAGCCGTAATATTCCAGGATCTCTAGCCATTCCCATGGGAGGGGAATCCTCAACCCATTATCAAAGTGATCGATGGGAATAATAAACTTTTTCTCCTCCACAAAGTTCAACCTTTCTTGTTCAGTTGGCGGTCTCACAACTACCTGAGTTTGGATCATATATTTCTTTATAAACTCAATATATTCATCCTTTGATAGGCGACCTTGTTTGTGATCGGCATTCAGGAAGATGGTGGCAGAAGAAGCACGAGCGGACACCATTTTTAGCGATCGATGAGATCGGTGTTTAGAGCGCATTCAAGAAAGCGTAAAATAAAGGTCATGAAGACGGCTATTTATAGAAGACGAAGGGTCATTTCGTAATCATTACATCTTGAAGACCGCCCAGCAACAAAATGTTCAGACCGCTTGACCTGTGCAAAATTATGTAAAAGCATACTATGGTTGGCGATCTCAATCAATAACAACACAGCAACAATACAAGCAACCCAGGCATAAAGAGATCGAAACTTTGCAAATCAAGGCCGCACAAAACATTAAAATTAAAACAGCCACACAAATATATGGAAAAATAATAGTAAGATTTTACAAAATATATTGTTTAGATCCAGAGACCGCTCGGTCTCAAATTAAAATGTTCATCTCCTAGGAGGCCTGTTTCTCCCTATATGAGCTGTGATATCTTGCATGTCGTTCACTGCGGCCATAACCAACACCAAGCTATGATTGGCCAACATTGCAGATCGGTGAATTTTTGACATCTCCTTGTCCACCTGCTCCATAGGGATCAGTACGATTTCAGGTTGCGGTCTCTCCGTTGGATGATCGCTGGAGGTACCCGGTCGCATCAGCATCTTTCCATGACCGCTCCTCAGCCTCTCATTCTCTG
Organism: Dactylorhiza incarnata; assembly: GCA_033032865.1. Classification (NCBI taxonomy): domain Eukaryota; kingdom Viridiplantae; phylum Streptophyta; class Magnoliopsida; order Asparagales; family Orchidaceae; genus Dactylorhiza; species Dactylorhiza incarnata. The sequence continues at coordinate 7,760,492 of JAWHQI010000038.1, read as the reverse complement.
CGGACAGCGCCGCAGCCTTCCCCTTGTAGTACTCAGCTTCCTTTTCAGCCTTCTTAAGAGCTCGCGCGATCTCTGCAACCCTCAGATCGCATTCTTCTCGAATCCTCTTCTCATTGGTGCGCAGTTTTCCTTTGAGATCGCGAATCTGATCGTTCTGAGTTCGCTCCCTCATCAGCATAGAGCGAACATCCTCGAACATTGGGTTAAGGATGTTGGTTAGCTGAGGGGAGATCTTCATGTGCTGAGGAAGTTCTCCCTCCTCGATCTCAGCCTCATGGTCATCTGCGGTCACAAGAGATGGATTATTTCAATCACGAACATACGATCAGATAATCTCTTTAAATAAACAGAAAGAATACTTGGAAAGAAGTTGAGACCGCAGTCACGTAAAGCTCTCCTGGTATCTTTAGTGACCGCGGGATCTGCGGTCAGTGAAAGGCGATCAGATCCCCTTAAACGCTCCAGATCCATTCTTTCCAAATCTCTTTTCTGCGACTTTTCTCCCTCTTTTCTTCTTCTTTTCAATTCTTCATTACTCAAGGGGATATCGTCGGTCTCAATAAAGACGATCTCACGCTTTCTTTCAGGAGAAACAGAACGAACTGTAGGTAATGGAAGGAACTCAACTGACTGGAGAATCATTTTATTCTTACCAGCTCGCGAAATTGAGACCGCCGCCGCACGATCTGCTGCAGCCTTGTTCGAACGATCTCCCTGAAGAGAGTCGTCTAGGAGACCGCTTGAAAGTGCAGCTTTCTCCTTAGCGATCTGCAACTTCTTCGCGATCTCCTCCTCAGCATTTTTGTCCTCCGTTGTCTACAAGACCACATCCTTTTTCCTCTCTTCAGAGATCAGGGCCGCCTTTTCCTCAGCAACCCTGACCGCCTCCTTTTTCTTCTTCTCTTCTTCGACGGTCTTAGCCGCCTCTCTCTTCTTTTCTTCTTCCTCTCTTTCTTTTCTCTCTTTCTCTTTGTCTTTCTTCTTCTCCTCATCCTCTCTCCTCTTCTTCTCCTTCTCCCTCTTTTCTTTCTTCTCTCTTTCTTCTTTCTCCTTCTCTTTCTTTTCTTTTTTCCTCTGTTCCTCTACCTCTTTCTCTTTCTTCCTCTTCATCATCTCTTCCATTTCCATCTTTTTCTTTTCCTCCTCCTTTGCCTTGATCGCTGCATCAGCGATCTCCTTCTCCCTGTCCGCGATCTCCTTATCAACAACAACATTTCTGAAAGCTGAAGCCTCTAAGGGATCCAACACCTGCAATGATGAAAAAGATGAATTATTAGAAGAAACCTCATCAAGGTAGGCGATTAATCCAGTATCATCCTCTCTTGGTAAGGTTGAGACTGCGGGAAGGAAGGGGAGATCGCCCTTAGCATTCACCTTCCGAAACTCCGCGGAGTCTTCCAGGTCGATGGATTCAGGAAATACGGTCGCCTCTATGGCGGTCACATCTTTTCCTTCCTCATTTCTTCTGCTCCTCTTATAAGTCAAACTAGATGGACTTGAATTTTTTCTCTTCTTGCCCTTTGCAGCGATCTCCTGGTCAGCAATCTTCTGCCTCAAGGATTCGGCCTCGGCTTTCTTCTAACGCAGCCCAGCCAGAATGACCTCGGTAGAGGCGGTCTCAGGAAGTTTGGAAGATGTTTGATCCAATGCCTCCAGGGATTTCTGACAATTAAAAGAAATGGAAAAGTCAGGCAATTTCCATACAGGATCTGAAGAAGTATTAGATGGATCAGAAGCAACAGAGACCGGCACGATCGAGCCCTCAGGAAGCTCAATTTTCTTTAACGGAGATCGGGCGGTCTCCTTTGAAGTGCTCACTTTAGTTAAGATTTTTGGCACTTTCTTTCCTTTCTTCGAGCTAACACTCTCCTTCTTCCCAGGAGAGTTCGATTTCGATGGAAGAGTCTTTAAGAGATCGAGCATAGTCATCTTTGCAAGAAGATCGAACCTGCCCAATTATCAAAGACCGCTCAAAGATTGGAATATCTCAATGCCTTGCAGAATGGAGTTTTTAGCCGGTATTTATAGACCAAGCCGCATTAATGATGGTCGCGGTCTCAGCGGTGAAAGCTTACATTTTCGAAGTTCCAGGTGCAACTTAAAAATGTGCGGGGATTATGTTTGCCCAGAAAGCCCGCGACCTCCTCTTATTGTTCAGTTTTCCCGGTCTCAGCGGTCTCAAATTAAGTGATCGCCCAGATCGCCAGATGTTTCCTCAACCGAGATTTTCTAAGTACCCAGCGGTCAAGACAGTGCGAGATCGCCAGCTTAAGCGGTCTTGTCATTTTCCATATTTTTGTTATTTGTACCCCATTTCCCTGCCCCGGCTCTCCTGTACCGTGGGCAGCCCGTAGTTTTCAGTTCTGCCCGTTTGGGCAGCCCCCTCGTCTATAAATAGAGGGGTAGGGGTACCAGAAAAGGACCTTTGGCTCCGAGGCTCCAACTTACAACCTGTGTAAGCGGTCTCATTTCTTCGTGATCGCCATTTCGTGATCGTTTTCCCTTTGTTCCAGCATCTTCTGTCTTAGTAACCTGCACTTCGCAGTTTTCTCCCACCCCCTTTAGTGTGAATTTTGGAGGTACCATTTTTGGCACCAACAGCTACGTCGAGTATTAGTCGACGCAACGTCGATATATCAACGCGCGCAGAATTGCTTCTAGAAGTAATCTAAACACAGCTTTGTGCGCCAAATAATAAGTAATATTGATGATGCGTCAACACAAACCCTATGTAGCGGCGATTCATCTGCTTTTAAGCAATTACTGCGTCAAAACATTTACGCTTTCGAATACTCTTTCTCTTGCTCTCGTGCTCTCGTGCTCTCCAACTTTCTCGTGCATCTCTCTCTCACTTTCTGTTCATCTTTGTAGGTACACTCCAATAAATGGCTCCTCCCAAGGTTAATTCAGGATTCGATGTGGATGTGGATTCGTTTAGCGCAGTCGCAGAAAGTTTCAAGGCCATCCTTGGTCTATTTCAAAATGCTGGGCTAACTAAGTTGATATCCACTAGATGCAAAATCTTGGATATTGAACTTAATGAGTTCAAAGATTGTATTCAAATAGGAGAGGATGGCTACCTTAGTGGGAAAGTTTATGAGACAGACATTCTCATCACAGAGGATCGTTTAAGACAAACTTTTGATCTTCCAGCTGGGGAAGATTCAGATGAGCTAATAGGGGAAGAGGCCAAGAGAGTCCTAGAGATCATGCAGTTCAAAAGGGAGAAAGCAATCAATCTCAAAAAGATTGACTTGGGAGAACAGTATAAGTTTCTAGCTCACATTGTTGGAAAGGTGCTGCTATGCAAAGTCTCTGCTCCTGATGCTATACCAAAATAGCAGCTGCAAGTTATGGGAATTCTGGTTCTCTAGAAGAAGATAAAGTGGGGGAGATTGCTCCTGAAGATGATTGGGCACAAATAGGCCCACAAGGAAAATGCATATATGAGAATTATGAGCCAAGTCTTTTTCCATCATTACCCAGCAATATGCAAGTCAAAAGGAGTGCTCATTCCCCCTGGGAAGAGAATTAACATTGGAATCTTTTCCAAGTGGACCAGGCAAATAGTGAAGCCTGGTCAAGCTCCAGCATCTCCTCCTCCATCTCCTCCTCCTCTAGAGACAAGCAGGGAGATTCCAGATCCCCCAAGAGATGATCTTCCTCCAATGGACACTGTTCCAGAGCCCCATCAAGAAGATACACCAGCTTCTTCTCAACAACAGCAACAGCAACAGCAACTGCAACTACAATTCCAATCCACTTCATCACTTGAAATCTCTCCTCTGCAAACCCATTTACCTCCATCCTCTACAATTCCAGGTTGTCAACCTGCTCCACCTCCATCTTCATCAACTCACTTCTCACCAGAGGTGTATCATTCCCTTTCCCACATCTAAGAAGATGTTCCTCCATCACCTCCTCCATCTGTACATCTTATCCCCAAAAAATTGATATTGAGCAAATCATCTCCAAGGCTGTGGCAATTGCCTCCTCAACCTTTGCAGATCAAGTGGCCTCTCAGGCCAGGAAATTTGACAAGAAGTACTCACAGATAGAGGGTGAGTTATTAAGATTTCACAAAAAATTTCAGAGCCTCAAAGAATCTATATCTTCCTCCATGGTCACAAAGAAATTCTTAACCTCACTGGCCAGCAAGTTTAAGAAGGGGGAGAAAATTTTGGAGGAAGAAAGACATGTTCTAGAGTTGAGTGGACAAAGAAAAAGTGATGCCAATAAAGCTCCTGACAAAACTACTATAATCCAACAAGCACAGATCCAGGGGATCCTGGAGATCAGGGGGAGGTAAATGACAAAGATATGGCAGATGTATTTCAGACAGCAGCTAATCAGGAGAAACTTCAGAATGAAACAGAGCTAGATCAAGTAGTCAAGATTTCCCAGGAAGCTGCCCAGGAAATTGAACAAAATGCACGCACTTAGGGGGAGTTCTTCAAGGAAGATAATGCTGAAGAAGCAGATGCTGATAATGAGCCTCTTCAAGTGGCACAAAGAAAAATTCCAAAGGACTTCTCTAGGAAAAGAAAGACTCCATAGAAGGAATCTGAGAACCTATAGAAGGTATTCTGTGATTCTTTATTCTGAGAACAAGCATATACTGAGAAGAACAATGTGATACAATCTTAATGTGGGACAACTGTATAAAATTGCTTATGATTTTAGTCTGTCTAATGTCTATGTTGTGTTGTATGTATGTTTGATTATACAATTAAAAACTATATAAAATCACTTTGAACAAACTGTAAAATTTGTTAAGATAAATAGGGGGAGATTGTTGGGAAAACCCCCTTTAGATTTAACTTAACAAATTATTTAAAAGTGATTTTATCTACTAGGAGTAAATTATCCATTGTATAGTGAGGGTAATATGGTCATTAGATGTCTTAGGATGTCACACTCAACATAGGGTGCCAGGACCAGATCAAGGGAAGAAAAAATTGGGCTAAGTTAACATTTGCGTCGAATAGAATTCGACGCAACATCGAGTCCATATCGACGCTACTCAGACTAGAAGTCCAAGTGGTTCAACCCTTCTGTCGAAGTAACTCAAGTCGACATAATTTCGAATAGATGTCGACGTAGAGGTCAGGGTTTTTCGGAGTAATTGGAGAAGTCGACGCAGCTTCTATTTCAACACGACGCTGAAGAGGATATCTGTCGAAGCCAACTTAAGTCGACAGAACGTGGACTTCATCTCGACGCGGAAGATGGAGTTTAGTGCAAGGCAGATCAATTCGATGGGTGCGTCGAGAAGATATCGACGCAACATCAACTAGCAGACTTCAGTCATAGCACAGATGAAATCGAAGCAGCTCCTAGAAGAACTCGAAGCTACGTGTATAAGAGAAGAAATGAATTCGACGCTACGTCGAATACAGTCTGTAAAAGTATATCTTTTCAGCTGTCTTTCTGATCCCTCCTTCATGACCCACATCTCTCAAGATCATTCCCCAACGGCTCAATAATTTCCTGGAATAGAAAGAAGCATTAAAGATAGAGACATAAAGGTTTCTTGGAAACATATTCTTTCGAGGTGGATGGGTCGAGAATTAAAGAGGAAAGAAAGAGAAAGTGATAAGCAGATTACCTTATCAAGGCATATCAGAAAGGGAAAGAAATTTGAATTTGAAGAAGGAATGATAAAAAGAGAAGAGAAGACAGAGGCAAAGAATGCATTCATTACCATCAGTCGTCTCCTTTATTTTCTAGGGCATCTTCTCTTCTCCCTCTCTAAGGAACTCTAACAGAGCAAACAAAAGAGAAGAAGGCTCTGATGTTCTTCATCAAGTAGAACAGAGGATCTGAAAGTTGCTCTTCATCACAATCTCATAGAAGCCAGATCACAATCTGAAGAAGAAGAAGAAAGGATCTGACAATACAATGTTTCTGCAAAACATTACTATCAAAAGTAGCGGTTAATCAAGAGTAGATCCTTTGGAACAACTCATAGGCTGATCTTCATACAACCATCTTCAAGAATTCTGAGAACAGAATTCCTTCAACCTTCTCCCTTCTTCTTTATCATTCTGTAAAAGAGTTTTATTAATCCCTCTTCAAAGGATTTAGTGGTTCAAGATCTCCTTATCAAAAGATCTGGTGGTTCAAGATCTCCTTATCAAAAGATCTGTGGTTCATGATCTCCTTGTCAAAAGATCATCGGTTCTAAAATTCTCCTGATCAAAAGACGCAGGCACAGGTGGTACATTCCTACCAGGTGGTAGAAGAGAGGATTATCCACATTTTGGGGAACCTCTATAAAATTCATTATGTCTGTGCTGTGATTTTCTGTGTTGTCCCAGTCTTTTATTCTGCACTTATTTCCTGCATTCTTTATTCTGCCTGAATTGTTAAGCATAACTCCTTAGAATAATTAATTGTTAAACACAGTTAGGATAGAAATAATTTAAAACTCTATTCACCCCCCCCCCCCTTTAGAGGAATCTCAGAGGCACAGTGTACACTTTCATCCTTCCCCTTGGAAAACACGTTAGTCTCATCAAACACTATTTGCATTGTCTCATCAATTATGAGAGAGCTCTTATTATAACACATATATGCCTTGCTTGATGAGTAGTATCCCAAGAATATCCCATTATCAGCCTGCTTATCAAATTTGACAAGTTGGCTCTTTCCATTGTTCAGAATGAAGCAAGTACACCCAAAAATTATAAAGTTTGTGACTATAGGTGTCTTTCCCTTCAATAACTCATACAGAGTCTTTAACTTAGTTTTGTGAATAAGACTTTTATTCAGAACATAGTTAGTTGCATTCACTGCTTCAACCCAGAAAGTATTTGGCAAATTGGATTCAGCAAATAATGTTCTTCCTGATTCAATTAGAGTTCTATTTTTCCTTTCAGCCACCCTATTTTGTTGGGGGGTTCTAGGAGCTGAAAAGCTTTTTCTTTTCCTTCATCCTCACAGAATCTACAAATTAACTGGTTTTCAAACTAAGTACCATGATCACTTCTAATCACAGAACCTGGGTATTGAATTCTGATTGAATCTGTCTAATGAATCTTGAGAGGATCTTTAAGGTTTCTGACTTAGCTCTTAGAAAGAACACCCAGCTGAATCTAGAAAAGTCATCTACAATGACTAATGTATAAGACTTGCCTGTTAAGCTTTGAGTGGAGATAGGACCAAATAGATCCATGTTCAACAGGTAAAGGGTTCTAGGAGAATCATTTTTACCAATTGGTTTGAATGATGATTTGGTTTGTTTTCCTAGTTGGCAGGCTCTACAGGGATGGTCTTTCTTAAATTTATCAATTGGTAAGCCTCTTACTAAATTATGTTTGGATAGTTTAGTTGTTGTTTTAAAGTTTAAGTGACTGAGTCTCATATGCTATAACTCATTATTTTCTAAGTTTGAATTAAACAGATAGATTTCAGATTTAGTGTAGTCAAAGTCTACTAAATATACCTTACCTTTTTTGAATCCTGATAATATTATTTGATTAGTTGCAAAACTAACTATATGATATAAGGTCTTAGTGAATACAACTTTGTATTCACCTTCAGATAATTGACTAATTCTAATTAGATTATGTTGAAGTCCTTCAACATAATCTACCTTAGAAAAAAGAGATTTCTCCAACTCTGAGCACACCATATTCTCTCATTTGTCCAGAGTGTGAGTTATCAAAAATTACCTTAGGGCCTTTCATGGCCTTGTAGTTTTCCCACACCTCTTTTACTCCAATCATATGCATGGAGAATCCAAAGTCCAGATACCACTGCTGGTTAGTGGTAGATCAACCTCCTTACAAGACATAAATTTCAACATTAGAATATACCCTCACTTGTTGGGGTCCCTTCCTTCTAGCAATATATGGGGTCATGAAAGAATAGCTTGATCTTTCAGGATACCCCTTAAGTTGTAGAAGTGTTGATTTATTATGTCAGCAGTGTTTGACCATGTGCACATACTTAAAACAGTAGAAACATATCAAATTATAATGAGGAGTGAAAGAGAGAGGTCTATACTTTTTATAATTGCTAGCTGGAAACATGGGTCGAGAAGAATTCGACGTATTTCTAGAGTTGCATCGAGTGTAATTTGATGTGTCTGCATAGTTATGTCGATAATAAGTCAATGCAGAGTAGTGGTTTCGGCAAGTGTAATTCGATGCACCCTCATACATGCTTCGAATTGCTATCGAAGCATATGCAGAGCTCCATTGAGTTGTATTCGACGCATCTTTAAAAGTGTGTCGAGTTCTATTCGACGCATAATTCCTTTTATTAATAATTTGATAATCTTTGATTGGGTTTTCTGAGGGGTGCTTACCTAAAATACCTCTTTGATCAGTACAAATTACCCTATTAAATACAATGATCTTATTAATGTTGTTATTAGATTCTTCATTAGATTCTAAGTGGTTATTAGATTGATTCTCACTAGATTTAATGAACACTGCAGGATTTTCCTAGGCAGGTTTGCTAGGGATCACTATACTGGTGGATGGATCTGCTCCAAAACCAAGCTGCTTGAACCTCATAGAAAAATTTTGTGTAATATCTTTGAGCTTTTGACTCCTCCCATTGAGTGAGACCTCAAAGGCTTTTGCCTTTGTAAGCTCTTCTTTTAAAGTTGAATTTTCATTATTTAGCTCAGTTAGTTATGTTCCTTTTTCATAAATATGATTCCCTAATTCATAATTTGCTAAATACAAATTATTTTTCTTGAAGTCTTATAATTCTTCCCTAACTGTTTCTATTTCTGTTTGGACCTTAAGATAATCATTGCAAAATTCCTTAAAAAAAATTAAATCCTTCTGAGGTAAAATCAATGTCATCAAAGAGTGATACCCGATCTTCCAAAGCGATTAGGCAGGCTTCTTCTGCAGTAGGTTCTTCCTCACTTTCAGATGAAGAAGAGCATGACTCTGATTCTGTGTCACTCCAGGTTTCATCTATGAAACATTTTCCCTTTTTTATCCTTCTTCCTGAAGGACTTCTTCTTGTGCTCCTTCTTGTTGCTGTTTTTATCCTTTTGTTATTCAGGACATTCAAGGGCAATGTGCACTGGCTTTTTGCATGCAAAGTAGATATCTCCTGCTTGGGAGTCTTGTCCAATCTGGGTTTGCTTGAGCTCTTATCCTTCCTTTTGAAGTCTTCAGATTTTGCCATCTTCTGAATCTTCTGGCTAAGGGATTGAATATCTCTTCTTCAGAAGTGGAAGGCTAGCCTTCAGCATCCTTCAGAGCAATGGTCCTTTCTTTAGGGGCTGAGACTTTCTCATTGGCTTCTAACTCAGCCTTGCTCTTTAGTAGTAGCTCATAGGACTTGAGCTTTCCTAGCAGAGCATCGGTGGAGATTTCTCTATAACATCTGGACTCTCTAATAGCCCAGATCCTTGAATCTCATGTGCTTGGGAAGCACATGAGGAGCTTATCATTGATCTTTGTTAGAGAAATCTCCTTATCCAGTCCTTCCAGCTTATTTATAATGATGTTGAATCTCTTATACATCTCAGCAACATTCTCTTCAGTATTTTTTTTGAAAGTTCTCATATTGGGATATGAGAAGGTACTTTTTGTCCTTTCTTTCATTTGAGTTTCCCTCAACCAATCTGGAAAGGGATTCTCATATTTCTTTTGTTGAGTTGCAGTCAGCCACCTTCTGGATTGTCATCAGACATAGTAGAGACCAGAATGTTCATGGACTTGGCATCATATGCCATCTACTTCTTTTTAGTGTCAGTCCATTCAGCTCTAGGCATAATTTCTTGAGTCACAGATCTACTGGCATCTTTTTTGTATGGTACTGAAGGACCAGAGATAATGATATCAATAATGTCTTTATCAATAGAGTTCATATATAATTTTATTCTGGCCTTCCAAAGTGAAAACTTATTCAGGTTACACACTGGTGGTCTGGTGGATGCATAGTCCTTAGAACTCATTTTTCTGAAAATATTTTTTGAATATAAAATGTAAGTGAGGGGATCTTTTGATCAAGATGTTAACCTTTTTATGATCAACCTAGCTCTAATACCAATTGAAAGTGCACAGTGAGTCCTCTGAGTATTCTCTAGAGGGGGTGAATAGAGTTTACAAAACTTTTATATAGTTTTTATGCACACACAATAAAATACTTCTAATTACTATTCATTCAGCTTGCCAACACAGAATAAAATAATCACAGAGTGCAGAAATAAAAAAAAGTGGACAGCACAGAATATCCTAGCACAAAGAGACAAGAGCTATGGCGGTTCCCCAAAACTTATGTGTACATCCATTCATCTACCACCTTGGTAGGAATACATTATCAAATGTCTGAGTATTTTGATAAGGAGACTCTTAGAACCAACAACTGAGTCTTTTGGCAAGGAGACTCTTAGAACCACTGAGTTTTTTGGTAAGGAGACTCTTAGAACCACACTAGATCTTTTGGTAAGGAGATCTTGAACCAACTGAATTCTTTGTAGAGGGATTCTTAGGAATCTTTACACAGATTACAAAGAATACAAAGAGGGTATAAAAAGAATAAGACATGAAGAATGTCCTTCTGATTGAATCCTCCTTCAGTAATCACTGAGGATTCATGCACTTAGTGTTCTGTAAGCTTCTTGTTGTAAGATTAAATGAATAAAAAGGAGAAGCCTTTTTGTTGATGTTTTCTATACAGAGATTTCTTATTGTATCTGTCTTTCAGAAAGAGAGAGAGAGAGGGAGAGAGCACTTCAAAAAGAAGAAGATGATCACTAATAGAATTGTTGTTCGCAGAATCTCTCTGGATACCCTTATTCCTCTGTCGAATAGAATTCAAATTCATTTACTTTTCTGTTGTATCCCTAATAAGAAATTCCACGGGATAATAACATTCTCTTTCTATTTTTGATGACCAGTAAAATCCTTTTTAGAATAACTTCCAGAATTATCTTTATTGTCCCTTTATTGACCTTTCCATTCTAGGATATAATCGGCCTGTTATTGATCCAAATTATTCCATGTATAACCTCAGAATCATATTTATAAAAGCATAAAGAAGAAATTCTGATTAAATTTGTATTCAACATTGCATCAAAAACATTTGCCGTCTTATCAACGCACCTCTGAGTTCTACTGGAAGCTGTGTCAAAATCCTCCTAAGCTTATAAATGATCTCTGCATTGTGTCGAATAGTTATCCGCGTATCCGTCGAGATGAAATCCTGAACTCAGAGCACTTCCTTCTGCGTCGATTATAATTCCAAGTTGTGTCGACTTCAAATATTGCATTGACTGACTCTGTCTTCTGCGTCGAGTACATCTCAATGTTGCGTCGACTTCAACTTATTCATTGACTTCAGTCTGAGTTAATGTTACTTCTATTCTAAGTTACTTCGACTTGTAGTCGAAGCTGCGTCGATTTCTATTCGACATAGGTTTAACTCAACTAAATTTTGGACGGGTCTTTGACACTCTAATGAGAGTATGACATCCTAAGACATCTAATGACCGAATTAACCTTTCAATCAACATGGGTAATGCATCCTAGATAATGAAATCACTTGTATATAATTTTTGAGAAAAATCAAATGGTGTTTTTCCCAACATGGCCGTAAACTCAATTTCAAGGTGAAATCTGAGCCGTTGGATGAGATGCATAAAAATATAAAGGCGGGGATTTAATCCTGGCCTTATTAGGACGGGAAAGTTGGACTTTAGAGCTTATTTCTCTTAGTCTTTCTCTCTCCAAGGTGGAGAAAGAGGAGAGAAAGGAGGAGGAAGGAGAAGGGAGATCTGGCCATTGGAAGAGTTTTGGAGCTCCAAATTGCGGGCCGAGTTCGGATCCACAGAGGAGAGTCCATTGCGGCATTTCCTTCTATTTCAATCATCGTTCCTTGGTGACCAAGCGAGCACCAAGGGTAACAATCCTTCTTCCCAGTCTTAAGACATGTTTTTCCATTCTCATTTTTAATATGTTTGCATAATATGAGTCTCCACAGCTAATTAGTAAAGGGCACAACCTCCTTTGGTTTGTTAGAACCTCAGGTTGACTGTGTCCGTCCCCTACATAAAATGCATGTAGAAATCTGGTAGTCGTGCGGATTTAGGCATTGTGTGTGAAGCCTGTCTATAGTCATAGGCCCAGATCGGTGATACTTGATTTGTCATTGCATTTAGGTTAATCCTAGTATGCATGTCGTAGATTGACTCCATAAAAATGTGTCGCCTTATTGTTGGGTTTCGGAATGAGAGAGCTCATGGAATACCCATCAAAAGCCATATGGTTGTGTAGTGGTAGATTGCAAAACTTCACCACGAATAGGTGTGGAGTGACTTAACCCTCCTATGTTAGTAATGTGTGTGAAGCCTATGTCCTCAAGTGAGGATTAGGTGCATTGCATTTTGATATTGTAACGTTAGTAATCTTAAGCTCTCAAAGGCATGTTGAATTGGTAGCATATGTATATATTATGACTATCATGTGCCAAGATAAAGCCACACCCGCATCGTGATGAATACACTGTGATTTGAGCATGGGTAAAAGCTTAATCGAACACATTCCATGCGGTTTGGTAAATATTTTCACCTCATGAATGTTGATCAAACATGGGAGAGGTTGTGATAGGCATGACTGCCTAGTCCGAAAAAAGCTCAATTGATAACTAAGATCGCATAACTTAGATTGGTGGTAATACTCTTGAGAGAGTACTCCTAGTGCATGCCTTGAGTGTATGAAGCCTGGAGTCGTGAGTACTCACGATCATTTTGTTTTTGAATGATTATATGAAAGCCTCATGAGTGGTTTCTTAAGCGATTGCGGGAACCTCCGGGTGAACCCAAACATCATCAATTGCATTCCTAGGTTCCCCTTATTTTAGCTCAACCTAAAAGATTGATTGTGCTTGAAACCTTGCCCTACGTAGAGTTGTTGCACTTTCTTTATTTTGCTATATAATACATGTTGCAGCTTGGTTGTAGGTGAGTGGTACCCTACCCTAGAGTCAGCTAGGATGACCGGTGATTGGGATCATTATGTGGTTTGCTGTCAACTCATAGTTTACCTTCATTTACCACTTATTTGTGTTTAGTGTAGGAGTCGGAGAGCATAGAGGAAAATAGCGGACAAAATCACAAATCTTAGCTGACCCAAGATGATCAAACTTCTGTTTATTGCATTCTTTATTTGTTGTCCGGTGTTGATGTTTGCTATTAGTACTACTTTGTATTGATACTCTAGATGTGTTGTAAGGCCATAAGGCTGAAACTCAACGGTATAACATTCCTTAGTATTGTGGAAATTCATGTTTGTGTTCAATCAAAGCTTCCACTATCGTAATTTACCTTGCTCTGTGTAATTATAGTTTTTTGTTTATCATCTTTTAATACCTAGCTTGTGTGTTCAATATGACTCGGGGTCCTGGTCGGACCTATGTTATATTCTGTATACATGCAGGGTATTACAACCTAGAGAAAACAGTGAGATACATTAGTTATACCTTACCATAGATTACATAGTTTTGATTTATGGCATGTATTATCCTAAGAATATCATTGTACTTAGATCATATGGACTTTTGTATATATATTTCATGTTGATATAATATGTGTGGCTATGATACTTCATGTGTTTTGGTACTTTCACTTATATATTGATCATGTGAAGTGATGATGCATTGTCTGCAAGGTAGGCATCATATGGTACGGGTTTAATCTATGTGCTAGCACTACCGCAGGACTGCTGCTCTGGGCATAATATCCTCCTTTTTCGTGCCTAGTTTCTGGGAGGGTGTCTTACCAATTGCATGATATGTGCGTGCTTGCAGTGTACGGTGACCCGCCCCCGAGTTTTCTAGGACAGTCGGGGGGAGGGATCATTATGCAGTTTCTGGTCAGCTCATAGTTGTCTCTCATTTCCTCTGACATGTGTTTATTGCAGATAGCATAGCACATAGTGGAGCTTAGCTGGATAAAAGGCATAAGTCACTTAAAAAGTATAGCCGCTTTCTTTTGCGTTTTCCTTTCCGACCTGCGAGCGGATGATTAGTTTTTGTACTATTGCATATTTGTCATTTTTACATTTGATTTTAGGCCATGTAAGGACATAAGGCCTATTTGTACATTCATTCTCATGTTAGTATGGGCATTCATATTATTATCTTATACAGCCACTAGTGATTGAACTCTTAGTTGTGGTATTTTACTTCTATGCATGTCTGTAGTGTTTCACTTGAGAAGTTTGTTTGTTGTGGGGGCCCATCTGGACCCATGTTAAATTATGTATTTATGTGGAAAATTACAATTTAGTATCAAACTTTACGGATTTGGTATGTAGTCGTTAAGTTTCTTAACATACCCTTTTAAGGGGTGGTGTGCACACGTAGTGTGATGACCTAAACGACTAATGCCCTCTTAGGAATGAATTTGTTTGCTTGTTTTAGAACCTGGGCATTCCATGTTTGCTATAATTGTTCGGGAGCTAGCATTTAGATGGTCACCTTTTGTTTTCTAGATGATCGATGATGGCAATGGATACATGCACAATCAAGAGAATTCCATTTCAACCCATAAAATTACCAATAGGTCACCATCAAGTGTTGATGGAATGATGAAGGAAGAAGTTACTGGAGGCAGAGTGAGCCTTCCCCAATCGCATGAGGTTAATAGTAGGAGTACATATAGGTTTACTGTAGAAAGCCTACCATCTGTGGAGATGTTACAAATGGCTACAAAGGCGATATTAGTTGCACAATATGCATAATCTGCATGGTTGCCACTTGATGTTACCCCTACAACTCAGGATGGGATCAATATTCCCATTATTGCGGTGACAACTAAGAATAAACTTTACAGGTCTAAATGTACACTCATTCTTTCTGGTGGTGGAAGGCATAAGAGGAGGTCTCGTTCTTCCAAGTCGAATATTTCTATTTCTGTTAAAGGACATGTTACGTGTTTTAGTTGTGGTAAGATGTGTCATTTCGTATGTTCTTTCCAAAGTGGTCATCCAAAGAAGGACATCTGAGCTGTTGCACCTCCCAGTGCTTCAGGATCTGCTTTTGTTAAAGCTATATGGACCTTGATCTGCTTCACTTGAGGCAATATGGGGTGCATGGCAAGTGTCTGCCATGCAGGACGCCGGTGAGGAAAACTATTGAAGTGATGAAAAGTCCGCTAGACCGGATGACATGGAGAAAGGAAAAGTGGTGGAGTAATTTTCAACACGCATTGTTCCACCAAAGCAATGAATTTTTTAACTCAAGTTATTAGGAATTGGCAAAAAATTGTATATGATCTCTGCCTTCCCCTCTTTTGTTACGTTTTGAGTAGTTGTTGAATTGCAAGTTGAACTATGTTTTGAAGATGTAATAGTTATGTGATTGCTACTCATAAACTATTAGCATGAACTATGACTCTTATGGATGAGTCATATTTTGATGTTGAATTTGCAGGATTTCATTTTCATGGATGTGTTAGATTTAACTTGAGTAATTACAATTTACTTAGTGACTATCTGAGGTGTGAGCTCTTATATTTGACCTATGATAGAACTAACTAATTTTGCATAATTTTGACAAGTATCATACATGTCTTTACTAGCACCCATATTGGTTGAACAATGGGTAGCCATGAACTTGCAATGTATAGTACATTTTGATGTTGAAATGGAGGATTAATAGCTATTTATAAAATTCTAGCTCACATGTTCCAACTCTTACTGATGAGTTGAGTTTTAGAACTAATAATGGGCATATTTACTTCAATATGCAAGATGGTTCTAGTTTGATTAATGATTAACTTGATAATTAACTCATTTTAGGAATCATTCGTTTATGATGAATCAACTGATTTTGTTGAAAATTAAAGTGTTAGCATGAGAATGATGTTATCCCCTTCATGGATGTGTGAACCTTTTTTATTGGGCAATATAATTTGTTGTGATGGATAGCAAAAATTGGTTAGAAAACTTGTGGTTAGAGTAATTCTAGTTGGCAAGAAAATAATGATGATGATCCATTTGGAAGTGAATACTTATGTCATAGTTGATGTATAAGGGATTGTATGTGTAACTTGAAACCCATGATGGGAAGTGAGTTTGGAAAGTTATAAATCAAAAATTGTGAGACTTCGCTCAGGAATAAGTTGGTATTACATGGTGGAATTCAGGGTAATAGAACAAGTCATTGATTGGTGGATAGGTATAGACTTATTACCCTAAACTGTTGAAAAAGTCATATGTTCGGAGGTGAGAAATTTAATTTCCTATCTTTAAATTTGCTAAAGCTATGAGGTTGAGCGAGTTGTTGATTTAAAAGTTTATTTGGATTGCATTTTAAGGATACAAAATAACATTAGATGATGAAAGATTTTGGAATTATCCTTAAATCTATTTAGAACTAACATGAGGTTTAGAACCATAGAGGCCTAGGATAATATGATTCAATGAAATGGGGATCTCTTGCATGGGAAAAACTCTTTGTGATCTTATGGAGTATACAAGTTATATTGTTAGTCAATGATTACGTCATAACTCTTCGATGCTTAATAGAAATAGTGTCATGGTTTGTGCACTACCTTCTAAAGTAGAATCTATGGCCCTTGTGGATGAGTCGGATTCCAATATTGTAATGGATATGAGAAATTAGTAATCAAAACACGTTGATTCGTGCACTCCAACTCTTGAAAATGAGTTGAATTTTGGCATTAAAAGCACGTTTGCTACAATATGCATGATGATTCTATACAGAGTGGTGTCTATGCTGGTGATTTGCCCATTATGGAATTGTTTTTATGAAGAATCTTATGTAGTAGGAGAGTAATGAGATCCCCAACATAGATGATTAAACCTCATTTAAGTATTTAGCATGGTTTGTTCATTACAAAAATCTATCTAGAAATCTCAACTGTTGGGTTAGTCAGTTGTGGGCTATTAATGGAGGAAATCACATCAGAGAATGCCCTCTTAAGTTCGGACAAGAAGAAGGGTGTTGCTCGCCCTTACTTCTAAAGAGAGAGATCTAATGATTGGGCACTCATAAGGCAACCTGATCCCCCAAAAAGACCCATGAGCAGCAGCGAGGAGGTCCCGCCACAAACCCAAAAGATCTAAGGATCTTCCCCTCCCAAGCCAAGACTGAGCTCGGCACCTCAGAAAATCAGAGAGCAGGAAAGAAGAAGCTCTCTCTAGAAATTAGAAATTTGATCCTTTTCTAAGGTGCATATGGGGGTCTATTTATAGGATTCTAAAAATGGCATGTGGATAACGGCCTCCGCCTTTTGGTTTCTCCTAATCGCTGCCCAAAATAGTTTGTGGATAGCAAAAACCTTCCATTTGAAATTACTAGAGGCAGACCACAAAAAATACTTGGCGAGCGCTTCCCCTTGGTGCACTCATCCAGAGAGTCGAATGCTCTTACTGAGCTAGGCACTCGATCGCCCTTACTGCCATGGGCTAAATATTCTCACAATGGTGCACGATTCCTGCCTCCTTTCCTAAGACCGGTGAGCCCATTATGAGTCACGGGACTCGCCCCTCAGTCAAAGCACCCAAGTGAGTCTTGTATTTCTCAGGGAGCTACACTCACTCCAACTCAGGTGCACTCGCTGATGTGGGTCGACTCGCCAAATGCAGGGTTGTACACAATCCCCGCTCATTACGAGCTCACCATGGGCTCGGAAAGACCGTCCAACCATGTTTTTGGCGAGTTTGAGCTCACTCGAAAAATCATTTGGTGGCCCCACCAGCAGGCCATAAATTGCCCATGATGAAACCAGACCCTTTCCTCGAAGTTTCCCTATCTTTTCTTCTTCCTTCCTGCTAGAAACCTTTTGCGAGTCACCATCCATAGCCTCACCAACATATCTTCAGGCCCTACTTGGCGCCCAAAGGGAGAAATCTCATGGAGGCCGGCTAAGCTGATGGATCTAGTTAGGGAACATTCACCCAGCTCCAAAAATATGGTGGGCGATCAAGTACCACGAAACATTACCTCAAGGTGACCGAGGCCACAGTTCCCTCGCTCGAGACCTAGATTTCGTCCCCGCTTGGCAGGGTTCAAGATGTCGCTCATCAATTCTTAGCCCTAACTTTTCAGTGGCGTTTTTCCTATTATTGGAAAAACTAATTGGGGAAGCTTAATCCCTTACAGCTCACAGTCGAGAGGAACTCCCCCACTCATGCAACCGCCGAACGAGATGAGGTGAATGTCCTCATGGACCTGGACACTCGCCCCCAAATCCCCAGTATGTATTTCTTGAACCTTGGTGTTGTGAGTGGCTTATCATAGATGCTTAACCTTCTGATTCTCGTTGTTCCCCCTCATTCAGTTACGCTTGAGGTCCACTCGTCAGTACCTCCCCTGGCGGCGCATTCGCCAAGGAGGTTGTCACCCTCAGGTCCTCCTACGGAACCGGCTGTAACCACTCTAGCTCTGGTGGCGTCAGACCCTCCTGTTATTGATCACCTGACTCGCTCCTCCGTGCAGGTTTCCTTAGGGTCGGCGACTGGCAAGCCCCTAATCATCGTCTCCACACCGCTTAGGGTGGGAGACCTACCACCTTTGTGGGATGGAGGGGTTCTGACCGCTCGCCTTCTCGCCGAGTACTGGATGTCAAGACCTCGCGCAGTAAGTTCTTTATGAAAGGTTGATTTTTGACCTTGACCGATTCTGAGTCATTTTATGACAGGTCCAAATTCCCTTGCCTTCAACGAGTCCAGCTGGTCATGTGAGACTCCTGTGTCACCTCACAGCCACATTTGTGAGATTCTTGGTCAACCTGCGAGCATGGCCGAGTTGACTGATTGCGTTGCCACACTTTTTGAGAGGCATGAGCGACTCCTAGTCGCCATAAATGAAGATCGGCTCGTGGAGGAATCTGACCTGTTGCCTCGCATTACAGGCCTGGAGGAGCGAATCCATTATAGGCCTGGAGGAATCTGACCAGTTCCCTTGAAGGAAGCATCACCTAGCTTTCCAAGGAGCTACAAAGCTGTGGGAGCGACATGACAGAGTTGGAGGAGAATATGGTGCGGGTGGAGGAGATGATCCTGGCGTCTCATCACGAGCTCACGCGAGTGCACGAGCGTGCTCGTACGATGCGGGGACATAGGCCGCGCACATGAGGTCATGGGCAGTGGAAGTGGGTTCCCCTCTAAGTGTCTTCCCATTCTTCGCCCTCCTCGCTTTTTTGTTGCACTCGCATGTACTTTATCAAAGATTAATAAGAATTGTATTCGCCAGTTTTATTATATATTAATCATTCCGCTCGCGTCTGCTGGATTATTCATTTTGGACTCTTGGCACTCGCGGATTTAGTAGTGTGTTACCGCATACTACCCGATCTGGTCCACTCGTCGAGTGGATCCTGTATCGCGATGGCGTGAGAGAGTGGTAGGGCCACTTGTGATGGGACGTGGGCGGGGCCCACTTTAGGAAGAGCGGGCTCAATTTTTCCCAGTGACTATTAATACCCCCCCCCCCCCCCCCCCCCCCCGCACCCACTGTCTTAACTACTTTGACCATCGTCTTTCTCCTCTTCATCACACTCGCCTCCTCGACTCGCCTCTCTGAAGCCATGCCGAGGAAGACTAGCGAGTTTGACAATGGTCTATCAAACTATGAGAAGAACTTCCGGGGCCACACCTTCCCAGATGGTTGGGTGATGCGAGAAGAGCTCGCGGATTTCCAGGATGCTTACCTAGCACTAGGGTTTGACCTTCGTCGCCCAAAGCCTGGCGAGTGCATCAACACCTTCTTTGCCGATGAACTCACTTTTACACTCGCTCATTTTGAGATTGGGATTCACCTACCTCTATGGCCTGAGGTGACACAATTCTTCAAATACTTCGGGGTCGTCCCTGTTAAAATTTTGAGAGGGTTAGAGGTGAAGCAAATTAAGTGGAATGCTTTGCAACTTTCCACAAGTGTAGCAACACAATGACAATGGGAAGACAGGATAATGCACTTGAAAATTGACTACAGTTTCCTCTTTACAATGCGAGGTATACATGGCGAGACATGATTCATAAGAATCACGAAGGAGAGAAGCACAAAACAACAAAAACAACTAGTCCCGGCGAACTGCCAAATAGAAGCCGCCAGAGACCGCCGCACCACCAGACCGCACATCAAACTCCTGAGACTAGGCGAACAGAAGAAGGTGAGATGACCTGCGAGCTACCAGACCGCAAACCCAGACTGCACAGACTGCTGCTTTATTCCACTGCTGAAAACAGAACCTGTCTGCACTTCAGACCGCCAGACCAAGAGGTCGCCCGATCACTGAAGCTACCCGCGAATAGAACAAGAACAATAACAATCCAGATCGCAGATGGAGACCGCTGACAAACTGATTATTCAAGCCACTGGAAGGTCACCAAGGAAACAAACTGCTCGCTGCTGGCCGCGGACAGTTCTCTGTTACAAATGACGGGCCCTGCACCCCTATTTATTGGCAAGAGGACGAATGTCGTCACCGCCGAAAGAGGGATGCAATAACCGCCCATCAAACCGCACGCGGTCTCGCAACAGACCACCCGGACTCACAAGCACATAGACAACAATCATCTAAAACAAACCGGCCAGAAGCAAACCCGCCGACAGAGCGGACCCCGCGATCATCTTTCCTCAAATCGCCCAGCGCAACAATAAGGAGACTGAAATTACTTGAGCTTCCTGACCGATCAGAATAGATCGTTAGAACAAACCGCGTGGACCACGCAGTCTCTGCGCTTATCAAACTGCAGGCCGCCCGACTTCCTTCTTCCACTTCAAAAATTCAACACTCCCCCTTGAAGTGGGAAGTGGAAGTCGGCCCAAGTAAACTTCTTAACCATGTAAACGGTCCCTTCGACAATGGCTTAGTAAAGATGTCTGCGATGTTATCCTTGCTCTGCACATGCTCCATAATCAGAGATCCCTCTAACACCTTCTCACGAATGAAATGGTGATGAATCTCAATATGCATGGTCCGAGCATGACAAACAGGATTGTTCACCAACTTGAGAGCACTCTCATTGTCACCCTGAAGCAGAGTAGGACCTCACACCTCTCCATGAATGTCCTCTACAAGCCTCCTAAGCTAGATAGCTTCCTGAGCTGCCAAAGCCGATGCTTTGTACTCCGCTTTTGTAGTAGATACAGACACAGAATCCTGCTTCTTACTGCACCATGAGATCGCTGAAGGCCCAGCCATAAAGACATATCCAGAAGTCGACTTTCGATCATCTGAATCTCCCCCATAATCAGCATCCGTATAACCGTGCAAACAGAAGCCTAAGTTCTTCCCATAGAAGATTCCCAGATCAGAGGTAGACATCACATACTTCAAAATGCTCCTTGCCGCCAACAGATGAGGTTTCCGCACCTATGCCATATGCCGACTGACCCGGCCCACCGCAAAAGCAATATCCGTCCTCGTGATCATCAAATCAGACTCCCGATCAAAGCCCGGAAGACCAAGGGATCAGGTAAAACCTTCCCCTCATCTCGTCGAAGATGTATCCCAACTTCGAGTGGAATAGAGCTGCTCTTCCCTCCTTCCATGCCAAATTGCTTCACGATTCTCTCAGCATAACTCTTCTGGGAAATGAGTACACCACTCTCTTTCCTCTCCACCTCGATTCCAAGGAAATGGTGGAGCTCACACAAATCCTTCATCTCAAATCTAATAGCTAGCTCAGCACGAAGCCTAGCTACCTCCACTTCAGAATTTCCCATGACGATCATATCGTCAACATATAGCAGCACCAAGAC
Organism: Dactylorhiza incarnata; assembly: GCA_033032865.1. Lineage (NCBI taxonomy): Eukaryota > Viridiplantae > Streptophyta > Magnoliopsida > Asparagales > Orchidaceae > Dactylorhiza > Dactylorhiza incarnata. The sequence goes on along the minus strand of JAWHQI010000038.1, from coordinate 7,738,781 downwards.
CTGAAGCTCCCCCGTTTTCTTTACGAATAAGCTTTAATCAAAATCAGAAGCAAAATATCCACAGAACTGGAGGTATTCTGCGATCTTCCCATACCACGCCCGAGGCGCCTGCTTCAAGCCGTAAAGAGCCTTCTTGAGCTTGCACACATGTCTTGGGTGCTCTTCGGAGACATAACCAGTTGGATGATCCATGAAGATATCCTTGTCAATCTCGATGTATAAGAAGGCATTCTTCACATCGAGTTGCCAAATCTTCCACCCTTGGCAAGATGCCAACGCGATCACCACCCGAACCGAAGTCATCTTGGCAACGGGGCTGAATGTCTCTTCATAATCCTCCCCATACTTCTGAGAGAAACCTCGAGCTACAAGGCGAGCCTTGTACCGCTCAATACTTCCAGCAGCCTTCTTCTTCAGTTTGAAAACCCACTTGCAAGTCACCGGAGTAACTCCCTCAATCTTAGGCACCAAGTCCCAAGTCTCATTTTTCCTGAGGCCAGCCATCTCTTCATCCATGGCTCCTTCCCACTCCTTGACTCCAATGGCATTTTAATAACAAGATGGCTCTCTCATCTAGGGGACCTGCGAAGAAACATGAGACAAAGCTCACCAAGTTTCCGCCCGTATACCGCTCTGGTGGAATAATGGTCCTCTTGGACCTCCTCGGAGGTTTACTATGATCCACCTTTCTAGCTACTTGTTTTGAACTAGCTCTCTTCTGAGGTAAAATTTGAGCATCGCTCCCCTGCTTCCAGAACCTGAAGCACCTGACCCAGATCTAGAAGCACCTGGAGCACCTGGAGAAACAAGCAACTCCACCAGAACATCATCTGAAGCTTCGCTTTGGCCACCTACCAACGTGCTCTCATATAGCTCTACAGATGAGCTACCCTAGTATGATGTCAACTCGTCAAATACCACTTCCCTTGAGACCACGTATATCTGTGTCTCAGGATCCATGCATCTCCACCCTTTCTTCTAGTCATCATAACCGACGAAGACTTGCTTCCTTGCTTTCGCATCTAGCTTCGTTCAAAGGGCATACGGAACATGTACATAGTAGGTAGATCTGAACACTCGAAAGTGTTCCACAAAAGGCTTCTCCTTAAACATCAGCTCATGTGGAGTCTTCATGTTGACCGGACTAAAGGGCAACTTGTTGATGACAGAAGCTTCAGAAGACATACCCTCTGCCCAAAAGGACTTAGGAATATTCTTGGCATGAAGCCAGCACTTCATGGTCTCCGTCAAGTGACGGATCTTCCGCTCAGCAACTCCATTCTGTTGTGGAGTGTGAGCACAAGTAAGCTCTGTCTGGATGCCATGTTTCCTCCATTGTCCGTTCTCAACTTCTTGATCCGCAGGTTAAGCCGACCCTCCACTAGCTCCTTGAACTCCACAAATTTTTCATACGCTTCCGACTTCTCCTTCAGAAAATATACCTATATATACCTAGTGAAATCATCAACCAAGGTCAGCATGTACCTTCTACCCCCAAGACTGGCATTCTCGGTTGGTCCACATAGATCACCATGGATGCACTCCAATGGCACTTTACATCTGCTTTGTGACTTGTCAAATGGAAGACGATGAAAAATTCCATATTGACATCCAGCACAAACATGACCATCTCCCATGGATGAAAGACTAGGCAGGCCACTCACCAGACCTCTCGTCACCATAGCCTTCAGCTTATCCGTTCCGACATGCCCAAGTCTTTCATGCCAGATAGCAGCGCTATCATTTGTCTGCATCTTATCAGCATAGGAATTTGTTGACAAAACAAACAAGTCCCTCACCCTTTTTCCAACATGAGTGACATCAGACTTCACTGCTGATACGTTCCAAAGGAACTTCACTTATGTTGGCCCGAACAGAACGTGCTAACCAGCATCTACAACATTAGTCACCGAGAATAGGTTTTTCTTCATCCCTGGCACATGATAGACACTCTTCAACGTGAGTGGACCTCTATCACTACCCAAAGAAACTCCACCCTCCTTCTCAACTGCAGGTATAGTATCGTCAGCAGTAATGATAGCATCATTACCTGAGTATGCCTGCAACGAAGAGAACTTCGACTCATCCCCAGTGAGGTGATGACCACACCCTGAGTCCACAATCCAATCATCCTTGTAGTTAATGGAGGCCATGGCCTGAACAAACGTTCCCATCATGAAGGCTCCATCATTCCAACTACAATCAGTATTTGAATCCATCTCTCCCTTTCCTGCAGCATGACATGGCTGACGATTAACCATGCAGTCTCTTTTGAAGTGACCAGGCTGATTGCACCTGTAGCATCTTGGACCTTCCTTCTTCTTCACATCACGCTTAGGAGCCTTGCTCCTCTCTTGTTGATATGAAGTTGAAGGCTCGTCACTATCAGGTGACTTTTTCTTCTTGTCCCATCTCTTCTTCTTCCCAGAAAAGAGAACCTCACTATCTCCTCCAGAGACAGTCATCCCAGCCATTTGCTTTGCTAAGCTCTCCTACGAAGCAAGCAAGTTCTCCAGCTCAAGCAACGATGGTTGATTGGCCCAGCCTTGGACAGAAGTAATGAAGGCAACATATTCCCTCCACAAGCCACGGATTATGTGCCTCTTCAGCTTCGCTTCTAAGATAGGCTCATCCGGGTCCAGTGCTGAAATTTCAGCACATAGATTCTTCATCTTCAAGAATAACGAAGAGATAGACAAATCTCCTTGAGTTGCTTTCGCCAACTCATTTTCCAAGAACTGTAGCCTTGCTACATTCTTCTTGTTGAACAAGCCATCCAAGGCTGTCCAAATCTCAGCAGCAGACCAACATCCAATGATGTGGTCGAACAACTCCAGAATGATAGCTCTCTTGAGAGTGAACTCTGCTTTAGCATTTGTTCTCTTCCAAGCCTTCATGAGCTCAGCATTCCCCTCAGCGGGAACAACAGGTTGTCTTGCTTCTCCTCCGACCACCTCCCAAACATCCTCGCCAAGAAGAAAACTCTCCATGCAAGACCTTCACTTCTTAAAATTAGATTGAGTCAGGAGTTTAATTCCAAGACCTCTCGGATAATCTCCTTCCATTGCTATCACACTGATTGATAACCTCCTTGAGGAACCCGAGTGAAGTAACAACGACTACTGCTCAGCAACCTTGCTCTGATACCATGTTAAAATTTTGAGAGGGTTGGAGGTGAAGCAAATTAAGCGGAATGCTTCGCAACTTTCCACAAGTGTAGCAACACAATTACAATGGAAAGACAAGATAATGCACTTGAAAATTCACTACAGTTTCCTCTTTACAATGCGAGGTATACATGGCGAGACATGATTCATAAGAATCAAGAAGGAGAGAAGCACAAAACAACAAAAACAACAAGTCCCGACGAACTGCCAAATAGAAGCCGCCAGAGACCGCAGCACCACCAGACCTCACAGCAAACTCCTGAGACCGCGCGAACAGAAGCAGGCGAGATGACCTGCGAGCTGCCAGATCGCAAACCCAGACCGCACAAACTGCTGCTATATTCCACTGCTAAAAACAGAACTTCTCCGTATTTCAGACAGCCAGACCAAGAGTTTGCACGATCACTGAAGCTACATGCGAACAGAACAAGAACTATAACAATCCAGATCGCAGACGGAGACCGCCGACGAACGGATTATTCAAGCCACTTGAAGGTCACCAAGGAAACAAACCTCTCGCTGCTGGCCGCAGACAGTTCTCTGTTACAAATGACGGGCCTGTACCCCTATTTTTAGGCAAGAGGACGGATGTCGTCACCGCCGAAAGAGGGATGCAATAACCGCCATCAAACCGCACGCGGTCTCGCAACAGACCGCCCAGACTCACAAGCACATAGACAACAATTGTCTAAGACAAATCGTCCAGAAGCAAACCCGCCGACAGAGCGGACCCCGCGATCATCTTTCCTCGGATCGCCCAGCGCAACAATAAGGAGGCCAAAATTACTTGAGCTTCCTGACCGATCAGAACCGATCGTCAGAATAAACCACTGATGCGCAAAACTATGCTTGCAAATGATTACGGCAAGTGTACCGTTTCGAATGTAGTATAGGTTATTATAACAAGGTCGTATTAGACTCGGGGTGGTTGAGTACTCTTATTTCGGAAAATCTCTATTATTTTATCGAATAAAACTTGGGTTGGTTGTTGCGAGAAAGAGAAATAACTTTTTAGAACTATGATTAAAGGATTAGCACTCAACCTTCAATCACCTTGGAAAAAAATAAATAAATTAAGGAATAAAACTTCTAATTCTCTTAAAAGAATTGCTTGACCGTGGAGGTTCCCGAATTATAAACGCACCTCTCTCGAGGATGCACTCAACTGAGTTTAGGTTGATCAATTGAACTCTCATTCTAGAATCGAAACCCCTAAAACTCACCTTATCGAAGTGAACCCCACTATTGGATATGACTCTCATCCTCCCTCGAGGAGTGCATTCAAATCTCTTTATCCTTGAAATGATCGATTCGAACTCAAAACCTCTCGGTTATTAGACTATGAAAACAAGAATGAGAATTATATATTGATAATATAATCTCAATCAAATTAAATTCAAGGATAAATCTTAAGTGATCTAAGAAAAGAGAAAAGAAGTTCTAGACTAAATTATGAATTATATTTTCCTTGGATCATCTCGGACTAGTACTAATAGATATTTAGCTACTCATGGAGATTGAGGAATCAAAAGAAATAAAAGAGTACACGAAGAAGGAAGACGAAAATGAGAGAATAAAACTATTTTATTAATTGAGGCAAAATGAATTACAAACTATGAATTGAAAGCTACAAACTATTTAATTGAAAATACAATTTTGCATAAGGGAAAGGATTACAAAAACTACTAAAACATGAAAATAAAACATGAATTGAAATGTCTAATCCTAAAAAATTGGTCTCCTTGAGTTCTGGAGAAAATCCCTTTAAATGGGAAGAAATTTGATGTTATACGCCCTTGGTCACGCCCGTGACCAAGGGGCGTGAAAGGGGCGTGATCGGTGCTGCGGAAAGGGCGTGTTCTGGCTTCAATGCAGGCATTTCGGACGTGTCACACCCTAGGTCACGCCCGTGACCTGGGGCGTGTAACCTTTGAATGTGCTGTTGGCGGGAAATCTTTGGCGGGAAGGCGCGTGGGGCGAGTCACGCCTGTGACTTGATGTCACGCCCCATTGTCACGCCCGTGACCTGGGGCGTGTAACTTTAATTGATGTGACAGGCGTGCTGGCAGCTGGTGGTGGTGTCCCGGTCGTGACTTGGATGTCACGCCCCGTGGTCACGCCCGTGACCTGGGGCGTGTAAGGCTTGATCGCAGCGGTCTCAGCGGTTCAGCGTCGTCTCAGTGGTTCTACTTCATCTCAGTGGGTCGCGGCCGTGACATTGGGTCACGCCCTTGGTCACGCCCGTGACCTGGGGCGTGTACTTGGCGAAACTTTATGGAATGCTCCCGGGATGGCAGAATCGGGTCTAGAACACGTCTAGACTGTCACGCCCGTGGGTCACGCCCGTGACCTTGGGCGTGTACTTGACAATTTTGCTTAAAGTGTCCAGAAAACCTGAAAAATATAAACTAAGCTTAAATTAGTGGCAAAAATAAAAAGGAATGAATTAGATAAGATAATACATATCATTTATATAAATTCATATTAAAACTAAATTAAAATTATATTAAAAGATGAGTACAAAAAGTATTCATCAAACACCCCCATACTTGAGCTTTTGCTATTCCAAAGCAAAAGAGTGAGGAAAGAATTACAAGACATCGATATTATTTCTAATTGACTAAAATTTTATTAAACCAAGAATAAGTCAAAAGCAAATTTTAGGAATTCAAGAATTAAGTCATAAGTTATGTTGATAATTTAAAAATAGAAATTTGTTTAGCTAACTACTTCTCAAGATAACTATTTAGCAATCGAAATTATAGCAATTTTCAAACAAAATTAGATTGAAATTATAGACACTCTAACATAGAAGAAACTTAAGGAAAAGACACCTACCAAAATATTGCTCTCTTAATAATTTAGTTTAGGACTAGAAACAATGAAATTGGCTAGGGATGGGTTTAAATGAAATGGAAAATGAAGAGTTTTTGAATAAAGGTGATGAATTTACCCTCTCACCTTATTTGAATATGAATTTGTATATGTGTAGGAAAATAAAGAATAATTCCATGCCATATAATCTTTTTGAATTTCTCTTCAACAAAAACCCAAAATGTATATGTTTAAAAGTAATGAATTTTATCCTCTTACTTTATGACATATAATCTTTTAAATGATTTTGGGTGCATATGTTTAAGAAATAATGAATTTTATCCTCTTATTTCCATGACATATGATCTTTTTCTACTTTTTTTGCCAACAAAGGGTGAGGGGGAAGAAAACTTCTAGTTTATAAATTAAACTATTTTGACAGCGACATTTTAGTGGAATGAAATTTCCTAAGATCTTAAAGTAAAAGAGAATATAATAGAAATCTAGAGATGTTTAGCCAATTTACCACAAAGTGAAGCTATTTAAAATTAGACTGAGAAGTAGTGCTAAATTAATTCTCTAATCGAATTAAAAACATAAAATGTTTCTTAAAACTAAATTACATCAAATTTTAATTTTAACAAATTCTGATAAAACAAAAATTAGCTAAATTAAAAATGTAAGAATACTTATAATCAAACCTCAAACTAAATCTCTAGAACAATAAAAACAACAAGGATTAATATATATTTTTTTGAAACATTCCTGGACTTCCCAAGGGCTACCCGGTGAAGGGCTCGCAAGGTTCTAGAGTCTGTGATGGGAGTTCAAGCCCAAAGCGTCCTTTCCAAGAAATTAGATTTTTATAATTTTTTATAAATATTTTTTATATACTTTTTTTTCTTTTTTCAAAAAAAAAGTAACAGTGAATGCAAAGCTACACCCCCATACTTAAAATTAAACATTGTCCCCAATGTTTAAAACTAAGTATGAAGAACACTTGAATGAAAACAAACTTTAAAAGAAAAAAAAAACATTAACAAGTGGTGCCTCCCAAGAGCGCTTTCTTTTTCCCGTCTTTAAGCTAGACGGTTAGTGTTAGGAGAAAGGAAAATTAAAAGAGAAGTGGACAGGCAACTCCCCTAATTCACGCGTAGGTGAATGTGCCGGCGTCAGTCGCACGGCTACTCCTCCGCTTAACGTGTAATTCTCCGTTTGTTCTTTTTCTTGAATATGCAAATCCAAATCACATATACATACCTGAGGTGATTTGAATTTATAAAGATGAGCGGCATATGGATCATCAATTAATTGGGGTAGAAACGGCTCATCTTCAACCTGGAAATTATTAGTATAAAGAGAATCATAATTAAACGTGTCAGATAATATTTCGCAAGGAGGAGGCGCTTGCGAAAATATAAGATTAAGCTCTGGTTGTTCCTTTTCTAAAATAATTATTTCTTTAGAAAAATCTAGTGCATTACCAAGCGGAATTAAATTTTTGGACACAAAATTTTCATGAATTTTTGGTTGGATAGAAGAAATGCGCGAATATTCATGGCAGAGAAAATAAAATCCGGGTGGAGTAGGGAAAGAAACTTGTTCTTCTTCTATTTCATCCGGGGTGCCCATAACTTTAAGAAATTATTGGTATAAAAAGTATTCTTCATCGTTGGTAAAAGAAGTTATGGGATTACATGAAACCACATGTTCCACTATAACTAAATTATCCGAAGATGGAGAAAAAATACTAGAAGGAATAAAATTCTCCTCTAAATTTTGGGGGGAAGTATCAAATTGATTCGGTGGAGATTCCCCAAAATTAGAGAAAGAAAATTGCGGCGCAAAAGAAGATGAACAAGAATTCAGATCGAAAGATTTATCTTCATCGCTCCGAGAGCTATCCGGGTGACCTTGCCACCAAGAATAATCTACTTCGGGGCTAGAAGAAAAATTATTAGAAGCCAAAAAATTATTCTCGTGAAAATTAGAAAAAACACTAGACGAAATAATATTGTCCTCTAAATTTTGTGGGGAAGTATCTATTTGGATCTGCGGAATTTCCCCAAAATTAGAGAATGAAAATTGCGGTGTACAGGAAGAAAAACAAAAATTTGGATCTAAAGATCTAACTTCATTGCTCCGAGAACTATCCTGGTGAGCTTGCCACGAGGAATAATCTACTTCGGAGCTAGAAGAAGAATTATTAAACGCCGAAAAATTATTCTCATTAAAATTAGAAAAATTATTTTCATCAAAGTTTGAAAAATTATTTTCATTAAAGGATGAAAAATTATGATCGTAATTATAGTCAAAATTATTTGCATAATATTGAGGAAAATTATTTTCATAATAATTATTATGATAATAAGAATGTTAATAACATTCCTCACTTTGATGAGGGGCATTACAATAATGACAACTAAATTGGCGTCCTCGAGTGGCTTATAAGAGATAAAGTTGGTTTCGAAGCTCGGCAACTTTATCGGCCAATTCAGATTCATTCATAATAAAAATAAAAAGGAAACAACCTTTACTCAAATGAATTTTAAAAATATTTTTATTATATAATTTTTTTTCAAAAAGCGGGTTAAATTAGTCCCGGACTTCCCAAGGTCAACCCGGTGAAGGGCTCGCAAGGTACTAGAGGCTGTGATGGGAATTCAAGCCCAAAGCATCCTTTCCGAGAATTAAGATTACGCTTTTTAAGATTTTTTTTTAAATTTTAAAGAGAAGGGGGAGAAGAAAGAGAACGATAAAATTAATAAATATTTCTTTTTTCGAAATATCAACCATGTCCCCAGCAACGGCGCCAAAAACTTGATGCGCAAAACTATGCTTGCAAATGATAACGGCAAGTGTATCGTATCGAATGTAGTATAGGTTATTAAAACAAGGTCGTATTAGACTCGGGGCGGTTGAGTACTCTTACTTCGGAAAATCTCTATTATTTTATCGAATAAAACATTGGTTGGTTGTTGCGAGAAAGTGAAATAACTTTTTAGAACTATGATTAAAGGATTAGCACTCAACCTTGAATCACCTTGGAAAAAAATAAATAAATTAAGGAATAAAACTTCTAACTCTCTTAAAAGAATTGCTTGACCGTGGAGGTTCACGAATTATAAATGCATCTCTCTCGAGGATGCACTCAACTGAGTTTAGGTTGATCAATCGAACTCTCGTTCTAGAATCGAAACCCCTAAAACTTGCCTTATCGAAGTGAACCCCGCTATTGGATATGACTCCAATCCGGGAGATTTATGTCGTCCTCTCTCGAGGAGTGCATTCAAATCTCTTTATCCTTGAAATGATCGATTCGAACTCAAAACCTCTCGTTATTAGACTACGAAAACAAGAATGAGAATTATGTATTGATAATATAATCTCAATCAAATTAAATTCAAGGATAAATCTTAAGCGATCTAAAAAAAGAGAAAAGAAGTTTTAGACTAAATTATGAATTATATTTTCCTTGGATCATCTCGGCCAAGTACTAATAGAAATTTAGCTACTCATGGAGATTGAGGAATCAAAAGAAATAAAAGAGTACACGAAGAAGGAAGACGAAAATGAGAGAATAAAACTATTTTATTAATTGAGGCAAAATGAATTACAAACTATGAATTGAAAGCTACCAACTATTTAATTGAAAATACAATTTTGCATAAGGGAAAGGATTACAAAAACTACTAAAACATGAAAATAAAACATGAATTGAAATGCCTAATCCTAAAAAATTGGACTCCTTGAGTTCTGGAGAAGCTCCCTTTAAATAGGCAGAAATTTGATGTTACATGCCCTTGGTCACGCCCGTGACCAAGGGGCGTGCTCGGTGCTGGCGGAAAGGGCGCGTTCTGGCTTCAATGCAGGCGTTTCGGACGCGTCATGCCCTAGGTCACGCCCGTGACCTGGGGCGTGTAACCTTTTAATGTGCTGCTGGCGAAAAATCTTTGGCAGGAAGGCGCGTGGGGCGAGTTACGCCCCATTGTCACGCCCGTGACCTGGGACGTGTAACTTTAATTGACGTGGCAGGCGTGCTGGTAGCTGGTGGTGGGGTCCCGACCATGAATTGGATGTCACGCCCCTGGTCACGCCCGTGACCTGGGCGTGTAAGGCTTGATCTCAGCGGTCTCAGCGGTTCTGCTTCGTCTCAGCGGTTCTACTTCATCTCAGCGGGTCGCGGCCGTGACATTGGGTCACGCCCTTGGTCACGCCCGTGACTTGGGGCGTGTACTTGGAAAAACTTCACGGAATGCTCCCGGGATGGCAGAATCCGGTCTGGAACACGTCTAGACTGTCACGCCCGTGGGTCATGCCCGTGACCTTGGGCGTGTACTTGACAATTTTGCTTAAAGTGTCCAGAAAACCTAGAAAACATAAACTAAGCTTAAATTAGTGGCAAAAATAAAAAGGAATGAATTAGATAAGATAATACATATAATTTATATAAATTCATATTAAAACTAAATTAAAATTATACTAAAAGATGAGTACAAAAAGTACTCATCAACCAAGTAGACCGCGCGGTCTCTATGGTTATCAAACCGCAGACCGCCGGACTTCCTTCTTCCACTTCAAAAATTCAACAGTCCCTGCCCAGGTGAATTCGAACGCGATTGTGATGCTAGTCGCAATCATCTTTCTTGCGCGAGGAGCGAAAAGAATTTGACCCCACTATATTTTAGAAGTTCTTCGTCTTCCGGGCAACCTCGGATTGGGTAACCTTCTTGACTGTCTCGCACTTACGGGTGCTTGAGACCTCCAACAAGGTTCACCACTAGAAGGACAAATTTCTCTTCGTCAAGGGTGATCTCGGTAGCATCCCCTACTCGCCGATTCAGAAGAGCGAGAAGATATATAAAGCTCTGATAGTGAACGACGAGGTGGCCCACCTCCACGCGTTCATCCTTGAGAAGGACTTTGAGGTCGCCTACCTGAGGTGGAACCTCAGTCAGCTTCTCCATGTACCCCCCCCCCCCCCCTCGGGTGAAGGTAAATTATCGGTGCACTCACTTATCTTCACCCTTCTTTTCTTTTGAAACTAACTTCTTGTGCTTTGCAGGAGAGTGGACCATACCAACCCACCCTTCATACTTTCACAGGGGCGAGCCAAGTGCCCTGGTTAGTGTGACCGCGGCGGCCAAGGCAGTTGTTGATCCTACGATGAGGCTGCCTCTTATGAGTAAACCTACGCTGAAGCAGGGGACCATCAAAATTGAATCCCATGAGCAGCTAGCTTCCCGTAAAAGGACCAATCCCTTGCGGGAGAAGGGTAAGGGCATTGAGTAGTGGCCTCTGAGGCTCCCGAGATGCAACCTACCATGACATGGGGTTGAAAGCAATGGACCTCTCGGGCAACCCTATGCTGTACTAGGGGTCCTTGGCGAGCCGAGTCTCCCTCTCCACCCTACAACCCTCTTGGGTGAAGGGAGAGGAGACCGACGTGCAAGCCTTCAACTTGATATACATGCTCTTTGACTGAAAGAACGTCTCGGTCTACCAGGAGCTTCCTCTTCAAAACCTTGTCGAACAGAGCACCGCGACATCACTTCACGCCCTTGAGCTCTCGCATGCAACAACGAGGCAGGGTCCATCCGCAAACCGGTAAGCTTCCTCTTCAAAAGGACGAAATGTTGAGGAGGGGGAAAAGAAGAGGGCCAAGGAGGCTGAGGCTCGCCACCAGCCTGCTAAGTTTGCTTCAGAAATGTCCATCCGCAAACCGGTAAGCTATCCTTCACACTTTCCTTTTCTGCCGACCTCGCCTGCTCGCTTTTTTGACCTCGCGTCTTTGTTTTTTAGAAGTACGAGACCCTTGAGCAGCCAACCAGCAGGATCACATAGCTGGAACTAGAGAATGCCCATTTGAAGGCGCAGTTCAACTCATCTAGCGGGCGAGAGCAGGTAACTGAGCGAGGCGAGTCATCCTCCACCGGCGCGAAGACCCTGCTATATGGAAAGTATTCGTCGTGAGTAGGTCACGGCGACGGTGGAGTTCATGGTGGATTTCCTCCGCGAGGCGAATGCTCTCACCGAGACCTAGGCCACCGTCAGAGCCGACTCCGTCGTCCCTAACGTATTCCTTCTATCTTCGGACTCATCTTCGAGTAGGGAGGGTTACTCACCTTCTTGGACAAGCGAGGAGGAAGAAACTTCGCAGAGATCTGAGGGCTCGCCCCATGCCTGAAGGACTCCTCTTTTTTCCTCCTTTCTTTTTCTTGACAATTTTTGTAAGGGGTGAGTCCCCCCTGTATTGATCCATGAAAGGATTTTTTTGGAATTTTTACTATCTTTTTATTTTCTTTTTCTTGTACTCTCACCTCGTATGTCTTTAGGATGTGTTATGGGTATGCGCTCGCTTCGGCTGCTCGCAGAGATACGCTAGGAATATTTTGATACTAAGTAAAAGTCGAGCTTACTCTTCCGCTTCGGCCTCTCTGTTAAAGTCATAGAAAAGGAAGCGAGCACTCACTCAACTCGGTCGCTTGCCTAGGAGCTATGGTGTTTAAATCATAATTCAAATCATAAGTAAAAGGAAATGATGTTTCCTCTCCTCAGCCGCTCACCGAGAAATGATAGGGAAACGTAGGTCATACATGACTGGTGCGAACACTTTCTTGCCTTGGCCACTCACAAAGGAGCTATAATGCCTAAATTGAAATTTAAATCATAAGTAAGAACAAAGGACGCTTCCTCGCCTCGGCCACTCACCGAGAAATGATAGGGAAACGCAGGTCATACATGATTGCTGCGAGCACTAGCTTGCCTTGGCCACTCACCGAGGAGATATAGTGCCTAAATCACAATTTAAATCATACGTAAGAACAAAGGACGCTTCCTCGCCTCGACCGCTCGCCGAGAAACGATAGGGAAATGCAGGTCATACATGACTGCTGCGATTACTCGCTTGCCTTGGCCACTCATCGAGGAGCTATAGTGCCTAAATCGCAATTTAAATCATAAGTAAAACGAAGGACGCTTCCTCGCCTCCTCGGCGAGTGCTCCGGCCATGTTGGCCTCTATCCCTTGTGAATACATGCTCTGCCTCCTGAGTGAGTGCATCAGCCCAGCCAGCATCAAGGAGTCCAGTCTGCGGTCTCTTTTCGGGGCCTCAACAAAAACATACTTCATGCCTCTCGGGTGAGTGCATCAGCCTTGCTGGCATCAAGGAGCCCGGTCAGTAGTCTCTTCTCGGAGCCTTATCAAAAACATACTTCCTGCCTCTCGAGTGAGTGCATCAGCCCCAATGTCATCAAGGAGCCCAGTCAGTGGTCTCTTCTCGGGGCCTTATCAAAACCATACTTCCTGCCTCTCGAGTGAGTGCATTAGCTCTGTCGGCATCAAAGAGCCCGGTCAGTAGTCTCTTCTTAGGTCCTTATCAAAAACATACTTCCTGTCTTTCGAGTGAGTGCATCAGCTATGCCGGCATCAAGGAGCATGGTCAGCGGTCTCTTCTCGGGGCCTTATCGAAAACATACTTCCTGCCTATCGAGTGAGTGCATCAGCCCTGTCGGCATCAAGGAGCCCGGTCAGCGGTCTCTTCTCAGGTCCTTATCAAAAACATACTTCCCACCCGGGGTCACCTCGCTCGCCGTCCTGTGAGAGCCCGCATGAAGGATCCTCTTTCGGGGGAGGTAGAAAAAAATAAAAACCATATTTTCTAAGCGTCCTAGGCGTAAGTCTAAAACATAAGTGCAAAAACCTATCCAACAGGATGCTCAAAATTTATTAAGGATAAAAATGTTTGACGTCATCGCAACTCCAAGTATTACCGAGGGGAGTCCCCTCGGCATTTTGAAGATGGCACCCTCCTGACTTCAGGGCTTCCAAGATTACATAAGGTCCTTCCTAATTGGGATGGATCTTTCCTACATTTATTGATCTTCCTGCAGTGTTGACCTTCTTTAGAATTTTGTCTCCCATGGTGAATTATTTAACTCTAATGTTTTTAACAAAGTACCTAGTCATTTGGTGATTTACTTACTCTTGCTGAATCGCTTCCAGGTCACGGAGTTCCTCATCCATGTCCTGGGTGAGCTGATGTGCTTCACCATTGTTTATCCTACACAATTCATCCCCTTCCTGTGCGTCTACAACCCGGGGGGTTTTGACATCAAACTCCACCAGCAGTACTGCCTCCGATCCATGCGAGAACCTAAATGGGGTCTCTCCTGTTGCTGAGTTCGGCATCATTCTTAAGGCCCAAAGGACCCAGGGGAGCTATTCCACCCAATTCCACTTCAAATTTTCCACCTTCTTTTTCAATAAGTTGAATATAACATTGTTCGGCACCTCTACCTGCCCATTACTTCGGGGATGGTGAACTGAGGCAAAGCGAAGGTCTATACACAACTGACCATAGAAGCTGGTGAGTTCCTCACTAGTAAACGGTGGCCCATTGTCGATCACTATGGGAGGGGGAGCCTGTACCTGCAAATTACTTCCCCCCATATGAAGTTTCATATTACCTGCGAGGTTATTTTTTCTAGAGCCTTGACCTCCATCCACTTTAAGAATAGGCAATCATGACCATAAGAAATCTTCTTTGCCCGCTAGCTTCAGGGAATTGGCTGACCAGATCCATTCCCCAGATGGCAAAGGCCAAGGTGTCGTGATGGTCCTGAGTCTCTGCGCCGATTGAAGTTGAAGTAGTGCGAAGAGCTGGCACTTCTGGCACATTTTTTGCAAATTCTGTGGTATCCTTCTGGATGGTCGGCCAGAAGTACCCCTGCATCAACACCCTCTTACAAAGTCTGGCTCCTAGAGTGACTGTCGCACTCCCCTAAGTGGATTTCTTCCAGGACCTTTGGGACTTCTTCTTCCGTCATGCATCTTGCCAACAGACCGGTGAGGGTTTTTAATATAAACTCCCTTCACAAATTAGGTAATAAGTTGACTTGTACCTGAATCGTCTTTTATCTGGAATCCTTTCAGGAAACTTACCTGGGGAAAAAAGTGACAAGTGGATCCATCCATGAGCCCATCTAATCGATCTCCATCAGCTCTCCCTCATTGATGGACGGGTGGAACATCTCCGTCACAATCCCCCCGACCAGGGGTTCATACTTTATAAGGGAGTTTGCCTGACTATTCTCCTCTCTTGGTACATGTTGGATTGAGAAAGTGCGGAACTGACAAACGAGACCCTTGACTTTCACCAAGTACCTTTGGAGGTTTGGCTCTCTAGTCTTGAACTCTCCCCGGACCGGGGAGGCCACCACCATCGAACTCCCTTCTACGAAACTGCCTCGACGAATCAAACTTGATGAACACCATCGCAACAAGTGCTTTACTCGACGGGGCAGCTAACGCCTGTGTTAACACCTAACGCCGACACTAGCTCCCAGATACAGAAAACTTATACTAGCCTTAGGCATTCCAGCCTCTGCGCTCAGTGAGGACGTTGAGTAATGCAGTTCCGTCGGGTCGTTGAGTTGGATTCGTCGAAGGGGACTTCGTCGAGGAGCTAATGCTGGCGTTAGCGCTAACTCCGGCGTTAGCTAACAGAACCTGTTCCGTAAGTTGTGTTTCCTGGACGTCTGATCTCTTTGGATCTTGATCCTAAGGTCCAGATAAGTGCATCCTAAGGCTCTTAATATGGAAGAGAAGTTATATTCTCTTTTATTTAAGTCCATTGTGCTTTTGGAGGCTTAGGAGAGTGGTAGGGTTTGGAGGAAAAAGAAGGCTAGATCCGCCATTGTTGGAGCACCGGAGCTCCATTCGCCAATCCGAAACCAGATCCATGGAGAGGACTAGAAGGCGCTTCTTTCTATCTGTACCTTTCAACCGATCCATGGCGAGGAAGAGAACTCTTAGGGTAACGACATCTCTCCTCCCGGTTTTAGGATGCGTGCATGACATCTTTGCTTTTACCTTCTCTTTTCTGAAATTTTATGGCACCGGATCTCTCAAATGAGAGGGGTTTGGGTCGCCTTGGTTCAAGAAGAACCATCGGGTTGATTGAGTCCATCCCCAACATGATTTTGAATTAGAGATCCGCTTCGTTAGTGGATTAGGCATTGTGGGTGAAGCCGAAATCGTGACCGGTTGTCCAATTCGGTGATGTTGCTTGACGTGCATTTTAGGGATTTTTGCTAGAAATCTGATGACGGTGAAGACGCCGTATGTGTTGCCCTTATGTTTCATGTGAGAATGAAAGTTGGTTTGGAAACGGTAATTCTTATGTGTATGTGAAGGCGTGACTTTGTCTTTGTGGTCGGCTGGCTAGCCCGTGAATGCTTGGATTCATGTGGGCAGAGTGTCCCGGCAAGACAAGTAACCTTTTTGGGCTAACTGACAAGAACAAGTATGCTGATGCGCCCGTTGGTAAGATGAGACATGTAAGGGGTGAGGTCTCAGTGGAGTTCTTGGCTTTTGGCTTAGTGATTGTGGCGAGAACAAGTATGCTGATGTGCCCGTGTGCAAGATGAGCCATGTAAGGGGTGAGGTCTCAGTGGAGTTCTTGGCTTTGGGCTTACACGCCCGTGGGGAAATGATAAGTACCCTTGATTTGTGGTGAAATGATGATGTGTGTTGATATGTTAGAAGCATACACACCATAGGGTGCCTTGGGTAAAACCTAGGTTTGCATACATGCTGCATTGTTAGGCCCCTTATTTTTAATGCTCAACATAGAAACGTGGATGATGCTTATGACACTCATGCCTGTTGTTTTTATGTTATTAATGTTTATTACATTTGCATATGAAGTGCTGACTTGCAGGGTGATGTAGTTCCCCGGGGTCCGCTAGGACGGTCGGGAGGAGGGGTGTTGTTACACCATTGTTGGTCAGCCAAAGCTGACCTTCGTTATACCACTCTTTGTGATTTGGATGCAGGGCAAGGATTGCATGCTGGACCTAGCTCGCCGGCCAAAACGGCCTAAGCTTCATGAAGTGCACTTTTCCTATTTTCTTGTTTAACTATGATGTCTTTACCTGTTCCGGCTTGCAAGCTGAGGTAGCTTAGGAGTGTGATGATCTTTTGGACATTTTCTATGCCCTGTTAGTTTGACTTGAGTATGGGTTTTGTAAGGCCTTAAGGTCGCGGTACTCCTATGTAGATGTGGACAACTCCTGTGGTTTATTTAATGTTTTCGCTATGATTGTTCTGAGTTTTGAGATGGTTAGATATATATCACTTTTTAATACTAAAGCTGTGGTGATTATATGTTGTGGGGTCCCGACCGGACCTATATTATATAGTCATTGCAGGGGAGGTGTTACAATTTGGTATTAGAGCTAGGTTAGCGTTCTTGTTGAGGTTTAGCGTGTTCAAATCGTGTTAAGAGGTTGTCCACATAGGAGTACCTTATGGGACCATGAGTGTCCTTGCGTTCGAGTCTTGTGAATAGTGTTTGATTCGTGTTTCCTTGCTTATGCTAGGATGATAGCGACGATGTGGGGACGTCGAGGCGACAAGAGGAGACTTCGACAAGCAGTGCTACGGCCCCAGCCCTTATGAGTATGGGCATGTCCCCGACAGACTTTTGTCATATGCTAGCAGAGGCGGTGGTGGCAGCTCAAGTTGCGGCGATGCCACAGATTGTGATGCCTATTATGGAGGCTGCGACTCCTGTTACTCTGGTTACTGTGACACCGGAGGTGGGAGTAAGGTAGGTAGAGCCATTAGCCGAAAGAGCGGTTGGGCAAGGAGATCGTCAGATGAAGTACTATCTGAGTTTCCATCCTCCGACGTTCAAAGGAGTTGGCACTCCGCCGTACGCTGAGGATTGGTTTGCAAGAATTCAGGAACTCCTAAAATCGGCAAAGACCCTAGGGGACAAGCAGTCCCAGTTCACGACGTTCATGTTAGAAGGCGAAGCCAAGCTGTGGTGGGTGAATCATAGCGGTCGTCATTTCCCTGGACGTGTCCCGTCCATGGAAGAGTTTGGGAATGCCTTTCTGAAGCGCTATATCCCCTCTTCGACGAGGTTAGCCCTTCAGCGGCAGTTCTTGCACTTGGTGCAGCGTGAGAAGATGGTAGATGAGTACTTGCAGGAGTTTACTCGGTTGGGTCGTTACGTGGGGATGATCATGGCAAACGATGAGGAGAGGGATAATCTCTTCTACCAGGGTCTGAGAGAGAATTTAAGGCAACCTCTGATAGCCATAAAGAATGCGGGGTTCAATGAGCTAGTTGAAGCTGCTCGAACATTGGAGAATGATATGGAGCAAACCCAGTGCCGCAAGGGCTTGGCGTCCAAGCAGGGAAAAAGTAAACCATCTCAGTCTCAGGGGAAGTCTGAGAGAAGTTGGTGGAAGAAAAAGCCCCGTCCTTTTAGGACTGGCGAAAGAAGCGGTGCGGCTTCTAGAGAGTTTCGTTCCAAGGGACCAATGACGTGCTACAAGTGTGGTAAGGTGAGCCACATAGCTCGGTTTTGTTTTGAGGGAGCTGAGCCAGAGCAGAGGCAAGTGCAGTCGGTGCATTTCGGTCCAAGTGTTGGGGAGAAAGGGAAAGAGACAGAGTCGAGTGCTTCTTGTTTCCCTCCTGTGTAGCCTAGACCGTACAACCTCGGGCAGCAAGAAGCTATTCGTCAACCCGACGTGGTGACAGGTACAAAAAGTTTAGAGTTTCATTCAATAGCTTAAAACTGTTTGCGACCTTTCATTTTGTTATATGCGTGTTAGGCTTCGTGCTTGTTTCGGGCTACCCCTCTAGAGTGTTGTTCCACACTGGAGCGTCGCACTCTTTTCTCGTAGAAAGCTTTTTATCCGGAGATTTGGTGTTGAGACTGTCGAGGAAGAGGTGGATCTTAGCGTGCGCATGCCGAATGGGTCTTTCATGACCACTAGAAGGAAAGGACGCATTGTTTTGAGTATTGGCGATTGCGACTTCGAGTTGGTAGCAGTGATTCTACAACTAGCCAAATTTGACATCATCCTGGGGATGGACTGGCTTGCAGAGCAGCAAGCTAGTATTGACTACCTGTTGAAGGTGGTGAACCTAAGGAGTGAGGGTAGAGCGGAGGTCAAGTTCGAGGACCTATGCGGAGTGGCTTGCTCCCTGATTTCTGCAGTGCAAATGGTGCGTGCGGTGAATCAGGGAGGAGAGGCATTTGTAGCTTTGTTGGAGACTCACTCCGCAAAGTTGGCAATCAGAGAAGTGCCAGTGGTGGAGAAATTCGAGGATGTGTTCCCCGAGGAGCTCCCGGGAGCGCCTCCTCAGCGTTAAATTGACTTTTCAATTGAGTTTGTGCCGGGTGCGAGGCCGGTATCGCATACTCCATTTAGGATGGCACCGAATGAACTGGCCGAGCTAAAGCTGCAGTTGCAAGAGTTGCTCGAGCAGGGCTACATTAGGCCCAGCTCCTCGTTATGGAGTGCGCCGGTGTTGTTCGTTAAGTAAAAGGATGGTGGTATGCGGTTGTGCATAGACTATCGCGAGTTGAATAAGTTGGTCATCAAGAATAAGTACCCGATTCCGCGAATCGATGATTTGTTCGATCAGTTAGTGGGGTCAAAGGTGTACTCCAAGTTGGACTTGAAGTCGGGCTACTATAAGTTAAGTATTCGAGAAGAGGATATTCCCAAGACGGCATTTGAGATGAGATATGGTCATTTTGAGTTCTCGGTGATGTCGTTCCATTTGGAACGCGCCATCAGTGTTCATGGATTTCATGAACAGAGTGTTTCGGAAATACCTAGATTCGTTCGTGGTGGTGTTCATCGACGATATCCTAGTGTATTCGTAGTCGAAGGCGGAATATGAGTCTCATCTGAGATTAGTGTTGCAGACTTTGAGGGAGAACCAGCTTTATGCGAATTTCTCAAAGTGTGAGTTCTGGATCGGGAAAGTGGCATTCTTGGACCACATGATTAGTGGAGATGGGGTGGCAGTGGATCCTGTGAAGATTGAATCCATTAGGGATTGGCCCGAACTGAGAACCATGGTGGAAGTCCGGAGTTTCCTTGGACTAGCCGGTTATTATAGAAGGTTCGTTGAGAACTTTTTGCATATGGCTTTGCCCCTAACCACTCTTACCCGAAAGGACCAAAAGTTTGTGTGGACACCGGAGTGTGCCCGTTCGTTCGAGACCTCGAAGGAAAGATTGATGTCTGCTCCAATCCTAAGCCTTCCTAGTGGGACTGAAGAATTTCAAATTTTCAGCGACGCGTCAGGTAGCGGTTTGGGTTGCGTGCTGGTGCAGCATGGCAATATGATAGCCTATGGGTCAAGGCAGCTAAAGCCCCATGAGAGAAATTACCCCGTCCATGACTTGGAGTTGGCGGAGGTAATTTTGCGTTGAAGTTGTGTCGGCACTATGTGTATGGTGCGAAGGTTTAAATCTTCACGGACCACAAAAGCTTGAACTATCTTTTAGATCAGAAGGATCTCAATATGAGGCAGCGTAGGCGGGTCAAGTTCCTTGGGTACTACGATGTAGCGATTCAGTATACGCCAGGCAAGGCCAATGTGGTGGCTGACGCCTTGAGTAGAAAGTACTCTGGGCATGGAAATTGGATTGAAGTGCATGACGAGCATTTGGTGCGAGAGTTTGAGTCTCTTGGCATTGTGTGTGTTGCTAAGGGTGAGTCTAGTGCAGCTCTGCAGAACTGGATCGAGATGCAGTGTGATATAGCAGATCGAATCTGAGAGGCAACCAATGCAGACGAGGAGTGTCAGCATTTGGTGTTGGAAGCTCAGCAAAGCGAAGGCAGGGCTTTGGAGATGGTCGGTGGATTTTTAAAGAGAAATGGAAGGGTGTGTCCCTCGATTTGGCAAACTCCATGAGGAGTTGATGTTTGAGGCTCACTTCACGAAGTACTCCATTCATCTAGGAAGTACGAAGATGTACTTGGATTTGAAGAAATTCTTTTGGTGGCCTGGGATGAAGCGGGATGTAGCTTTGTATGTAAGCCGGTGTCAGACGTGCTCCTTAGTGAAGGCCGAATGCCAAAGCCCGGGTGGATTCTTAAAACTTCTTCCTATCCCCGAGTGGAAATTCGAAAACATCTTCATGGATTTTATGCATGGCTTGCCTCGATCGTGGCAAGGTAACGATTCGATTTGGGTGATTGTGGATCGCCTGACCAAGGTAGCCCACTTCATTCCAAATCGGATGGACGATAGCGTGGAGAAGCTCGTGGAGCTTTATATTCGGAACATTGTGCAGTTGCACGGAATTCCAAAGAGCAACGTTAGTGATCGTGTTGGATGATTCACGTCCAAGGACTGGAGGTTAGTGCAGCGACGTTTGGGCACAAAATTGAAGTTTAGTACTGCATTTCATCCGCAGACCGATGGTCAAACGGAGAGAATGAATCGTACGTTGGAGGACATGTTGAGGATGTGTTCTCTCGATTTTGGTAAGAGTTGGGAAGACCACCTCTTTATGGTGGAGTTTGCCTACAATAATAGTTTCCAGGTGTGTATCAAAATGGCGTCATACGAGGCTTTGTATGGGAGGCGGTGTCGAACGCCGATGTCTTGGATAGAGGTGGGAGACACCCAGTTGTTAGGAAAAGAAGTGGTGGCAGATGCTTGTGATTTGGTGCGAATGATCCAGGAACGCATGAAAGTTGCTCAGGATCAGCAGGCAAAGTATTTTAATACGCGCCACAGAAATGTGGAATTTGCGGTAAGTGGCAAGGTCTACTTGAAGATCGAGCCGTTCAAAGGCGTTTCGCGAATTTGGCGACTCAAGAAATTGAGTCCAAGGTATTTTGGTCCGTTTGAGGTTACGGAGCGCATAGGCTAAGTGGCCTATCAGTTAGCATTGTCCGCAGAGCTAACCGGATTACATGATGTATTTCATGTTTCGGTGCTGAGGAAAGCATTGGTGGAGCCGAAAGATGTTGTTAAGCCTTTGACAGTTCTCGTAACCAAAGATCTGAGGACTCTGAAGTCCGATGGTTGCGGAACAAAGAGGTCAAGCAGGTGAAAGTGCATTGGGATAATTGCCGACGAAACGGGTTCTCGTGGGAACGCGAGCAAGCGATGCGGGATGACTTTCTGGAACTGTTTGTTTCAAGTAAGTGTGTTAATTATGCTTTCGTTAACGTCTTAAATTTCGAGGAAAAAATTCTTTTAAGGGGGGTGGATTTGTAACACCCCAGGTTTCGCTGAGCGCGGAGGCTGGAATGCCTAAGGCTAGAACAGTTTTTCTGTATCTGGGAGCTAGCGTCGGCGTTAGGTGTTAACGCAGGCGTTAGCTTCCCGGTCGAGTAAAGCAATTGTTGTGATGGTGTTCGTCGAGGTGGTTTCGTCAAAGGGAGTTCATCGAAGAAGTAACGCGGGCGCTAGCGCTAACGTTGGCGATAGCTTTTCTTCGGGTAATGCAGTTCCGTCGGGTCGTTGAGTTGGATTCGTCGAAGGGGACTTCGTCGAGGAGCTAATGCGGGGGTTAGCGCTAACTCCGGCATTAGCTGACGGAACCTGTTCCGTAAGTAGCATTTCCTGGACGTCCGATCTGTTTGGATCTTGATCCTAAGGTCCAGATAGGTGCGTCCTAAGGCTCTTAATATGGCAGAGAAGTTTTATTCTCTTTTCTTTAAGTCCTTTGTGCTTTTGGAGGCTTAGGAGAGAGGTAGGGTTTGGAGGAAGAAGAAGGCTAGATCCACCATTGTTGGAGCACCAGAGCTTCGTTCGCCGATCTGAAACCAGATCCGTGGAGAGGACTAGAAGGCGCTTCTTTCTATCTGTGCCTTTCAACCGATCCATGGCGAGGAAGAGAACTCTTAGGGTAACGACATCTCTCCTCCCGGTTTTAGGATGCGTGCATGGCATTTTTGCTTTTACCTTCTCTTTTCTGAAATTTTATGGCACCAGATCTCTCAAATGAGAGGGGTATGGGTCGCCTTGGTTCAAGAAGAACCATCGGGTTGATTGAGTCCGTCCCCGACATGATTTTTCATTAAAGATATGCTCCGTTAGTGGATTAGGCATTGTGGGTGAAGCTGAAATCGTGACCGGTTGTCCGATTCGGTGATGTTGCTTGACGTGCATTTTAGGGATTTTTGCTAGAAATCCGATGACGGTGAAGACGTCGTATGTGTTGCCCTTATGTTTCGTGTGCGAACGAACGTTGGTTTGGAAAGGGTAATTCTTATGTGTATGTGAAGGCATGACTTTGTCTTTGTGGTCGGCTGGCTAGCCCGTGAATGCTTGGATTCATGTGGGGAGAGAGTCCCGGCAAGACAAGTCCCCTTTTGGGGCTAACTGACAAGAACAAGAATGTTGATGTGCCCGTTGGCAAGATGAGCCATGTAAGGGGTGAGGTCTCAGTGGAGTTCTTGGCTTTTGGCTTAGTGATTGTGGAGAGAACAAGTATGCTGATGCGCCCGTTGGCAAGATGAGCCATGTAAGGGGTGAGGTCTCAGTGGAGTTCATGGCTTTGGGCTTGCGCGCCCGTGGGGAAATGATAAGTACCCTTGATTTGTGGTGAAATGATGATGTGTGTTGATATGTTAGAAGCATACACGCTAAAGGGTGCATTGGGTAAAACCCATGTTTGCATACATACTGCATTGTTAGGCCCCTTACTTTTATTGCTCAACATAGAAACGTGGATGATGCTTGTGACACTCATGTCTGTTGTTTTTATGTTATTACTGTTTATTACATTTACATACGAAGTGCTGACTTGCAGGGTGATGTAGTTCCCCGGGTCCGCTAAGACGGCCGGGAGGAGGGGTGTTGTTACACCGTTGTTGGTCAGCCAAAGCTGACCCTCGTTATACCACTCATTGTGATTTGGATGCAGGGCAAGGATTGTTGGATCTTGTGGCGCCCTTAGAGGACGGGTGAATAAGGGCCTTTTAAAAATAACGATTTTTTACTTACGAATATTAAAACAAATTTTACTTTTCTAAAAATTTTTTATAAAAATTTCAAACCAATGTAATTTCTAAATTAATTCAAACAAAAATTTCTAAGTTAAGGATTAAGCAACCATATTTGCAATTAAAGAAAAAGTCATAATTTTATGATCATGAAATTCACATACAAATAATATGATCTTAACAATGCTTAAGATCAAGGCACAAATATGATAATAAACCTTTTACAATTTGTGTTTACCAATCCTTCTCCCAAGGATCGGAAGGCTATCACTTGTCTCTCCCTAGACCAAGTCCAAGCCTATCCTCTAGATCTTCCCATGATCTAGACGTAGCACACAAGGCCACAATTTCCCACCAAGCCACGCAAGGCATTGGACGCTCCACACAAGGAAGCGATTTTCCCCTAAGCCACGCAAGGACATAGACGTCACGCACAAGGAGACGATTTTCGTACCAATACAAAGTGAAATGTATATAAATGAAAATACAAAATGAAAAGAACAACTCCCTAGAAATTCATATCTCTGAAAGGAAGGTTGAAGCCTCGAGATGATTGTTGATGTAGAAGCGCGCCCGATCTCGTCTTCAATCTCAAACCTTCTAAGCACAAATGGGAGTTGATGAGGTTTTGGAGCTCTCTGGTTCGTATGCACTCAGGAAGGGACTTGAAATTCTCAATGCTTGGAATGCACGAACAAAACGAGCCAATATATAGATTTTCACTGTCGCCTGGGCGACATCAGCTGTCGGAATTTCCGACAGCGCTAAACTGCCGCTCGTAGTACTGTCGTGCGGGCAGTTGTTGTAACCTCTGAGCTGTCGCCTGGGCGACATCGGTGTCGGATTTCCGACAACGCAAAACTGCCGCTCGTAGTGCTGTCGTGCGGGCAGTTGCTGTAACCTCCGAGCTGTCGCCTGGGCGACATCTCTGTCTGATTTCCGATAGCGCAAAACTGCCGTTCGTCGTGTTGTCGTTCGTCGTGTTCGTCGTGTTGTTGTAACTTCTCTGCTGTCGCCTGGGCGACATTAGCTGTCAGAAAATTCCGACATCAAAATTTTCATACACTCAAATTGAGCTCCAGTAGAATTGTGAACATCTCATACCTGTTACCTGCACACCATCAATAAAAGTAGAATGAAATACAAATGGGATTTTGTTATTATCAAACCGGAAGAGTGCGAAACGCATGCTCCAACAATCTCCCCCTTTTGATAATAACAAATCCGTATAAAAAGAAATCATGTCTATTTAGGTTGTTGATTTTAACATATGGTGTGTGCACAAAAATAACATGATATATTCCTCTTAAATGTAATCTCCCCCTAGATGAATGCTCCCCCTAAATGAATGCTCCCCCTAAATGTTATAGTAAATTGAAATGATGTATTGTTTAGGTGGAATATTTAGGTGTAATAGTTCTTTGATTTCTTGAATATACTTATAATTCTCCCCCTTTTGGTATTAGCAAAAGGTACTATGAAATGAATGAGTAGTTCTTAAGGGAAGAGATAAGACAGAGAAAATAAGAGTAAGCGGAAGCACTTGTTGGGAAAATGAGTGAAGGTCTTGAAGTAATAGTGAAAGAAATCGTTGTCTACCTAAATGACCTAGAGGGGTGGGTGAATAGGTGAACTGAACAAAGCTTGAAAACTGTCTTCTGTTTTCATTCGTCGGAATTCGTCGGGAGTTCTCGAGAACATTCGACGAATTGACTTAGTCATTGAAAAATACGGAACAAAGCCTGAAAACTGTCTTCTGTTTTTATTCGTCAGAATTCGTCGGGAGTTCTCGAGAACATTCGACGAATTGACTTAGCCGCACATTTTCCTTCACAAGTCTGTCTTTTTGACTTCTGTCTGCGTTCATCGAAATTCGTCGGGAGTTCACGTGAACATTCGACGAATAGACTTAGCCGCAGAAATTTCTTCTTTAAACTAGAAATTTTGCTTCTATCTGGATTCGTCGAGATTCATCGGAACTTCACGAGACATCTCGACGAATTGACTTAGCAAAAAATTCTTTTCTCCTGAAAACCTGCTCCACTCAATTCAATTTAATTTAATTTAATTCAATTCAATTCAATTCACTAGGGGACATCTTCAAATCCAGGTAATTGTGGATACAATACCCAACAAATAGTAATATGCCATAATATTGAATAAACTCATGAAGAGATGGTATAGCCATATGAAGTAGTAGAATAAAACAAAATAACTTAAACATGATTAATGACATTTTAAAAGTATCATAGAAAGACACAATTGTGTATAGAAATTTGGAATCTTTTCGGTCCAATTCTCATGAGATGAATGTTTATATAACATAATGATGTGTACAAGTGATGCTTTGATCAAACATATGAAATTATTTAATTTACATGATCATTGGATAGAAAACATAACATAAGCATATAAAGACAACCTTGACCTTGAAGATATAGCACAATAAGTATAGAATACCATTTTTTCTTTTGCACAAGACACTTTACAATTCTTTCCAAGGTGCTCAACCTCATAATGCTTATTAAGACTTATCAGGAGGGTAAGTAGTGCTTGGTGGAGTATCCTTGTCCTCAATTTAAACTTTTTGTTGATCACATATTTTGTGATATTTTAATTTTGAGATATTTATAATTTATAATTTTAATTGACCAAGGATCTCCGAATTCACTTGAATCGCAAAAGATGGTGTATATTTGGTTGTGCTAACAAATCAAGGTTGAAAGTAGTACTTATGAAGTGCTATTGTATTATGTTAAAGCAAATATGATTCATGTATATATTAAATAGAAAGACATATGTATGGATCAAAAGAAGTGAACGTGATAGTTCATTATTATATATAAACAATTTCTCATACTTAGAGGCATGCGAAAACAATTTCCAATAGTCTAAACAACTTAGTAGGAGTGTCAATACGATGATAGAGTGGAAATGAAATCATATAATCATGTAATAGCCATTTTTAAAAAATAAAAAGCACATGGTTTGGCATCAATTCATGAGTTGTAGCATTAATAATGACATATAACTATTGTAAAGCATTAAAGGGACCAAAACTGAAGATTAAGCAAATCGGGAGTTGTCGAAAATTTCCGACAGTTACTGTCGCCTGGGCGACAGCTAAAGATATAAATACGGCTTAAAATAGAGTCAAACCCTATTGTACATCATTTGCTGGACTGAAAGGCGAGAGGAAGATGTCGGAGTTCGACGAAAACCCTAGATCTAAAGTATGGTTTTTTGATTTTGAAGTTTTTGACTCAAAACTTTTTTAGAGATTTGTGATTTTTGAAAGTAGAGAAGAAGAAAAATGTGATTTTCATTTTACTTTTGATGAATGGTGTAGATATTTGAAGTTTTGTGTATTAAAGGTGTAGATCTAGTGTAAATCAAGTGGATCTTGTTGGATCTTGGTGAAATATGTTTGGATTTTATGATTTTTGGGGTTTAAGTTTTGTATTTTTTACATGGTTAATTTTAAAAACTGAAAATTCTCCTTTTGAAGAAGGTTGAAGAAGATGAATAGTAAAGGATATGTGAGAAGATGTAGTTTTGTTCTAGAATTTTTTTTTAACAGAAATATAGCTTGATTTTGAGTAGATCTGGAAGTCTAGTTGAAAATTTTTATAAAAAGTTCACTGGATTACTGTCGGAAATTTCCGACAGTCAATATCGCCTGGGCGACATCGTTCTAGTGCACAGAACATAATTTTGTGATTAACCTTAATTTTATTTTGTTACGTTTGCAGAATGGCTTCCAGTTCAAAGGCACGTAAGAGTATGTCTGAAGATGCGCATAGTTCTTATCAAGTATACCCTGGGATTGAGAAAGCAATAATTGGAGTGTCAAAATATGTAGAATTTGACTCTCCTAAGCACGATCATATCTATGATCGTCTTGCTAATGCAGGTATAATATCAGTAATCTCAGTAGATATGTTCTCATCTTTCTTGATCCGAGAATTTTATAATCATTTGGAAGACCCAAGTTACACTGAATTGGATGGGGGAGTGAGATCTAGAATCCAAGGTCAACAAGTGGAAATAACACATGTTGATCTTAGATATGAATTCGGTCTTCTTATGAGTGAACATATGCCGGATATAGTAGAGAGCTATAGAAAGGATAGAGATTGGACTCTTGTAAACATGAGTTTACATGGAAGTCAAAAGAAGACGCTAATCACAGAAGTTTCTTCACTCACTCCTGATGCCTATTTAGTCCAAGATATATAAAGGAACACGGTCATGCTAAAAAGTGGTGATACAAAGAGTATCACAGCACAGTTTATGCTCATTTCATATTTTATTATAGAGGAGGAGCCCTTTGATATAGCCGACCTCATCCTTGCCCAAATTCATTATGCTTTTAGATTAAAACATCCAAAATGGGTGAAGATTCATACTTTGCCAATGGGGGCTATAATTCAACGTATTCTATATAAGAAGTATGAATGGATAGGTCAAGATGCATACTTAGATGATTGTGTTCCGGAAATATATTATACGGGTACCATGAAAGTGAAGAAGTCTCAGAAAAAGCCTCATCCTGGAATAGAGATTAGAGAGCCTAGAATTCCTAGGGGAGGATCAATACGAGAGTCTATAGATGATCTTCGTGATTCCTTTGAAGAACACAAGAAGGAAGTGAAGAAAGATCGTAGTAGAATGCAGAAGTTTATGAAATTTCTGGTGAAGGGTCTGAAGTTAAAGCCAACTCCAGAAGAAGCGGCCGAATGGGAAGTCCCAGATGAAGAACCGCCACACCAATCGGTTAGGCGGATTCGACATGGAAAGGTCGTAGGACGTGGACCTTCAGAAGACTGTCCAGAAAGCAGCGGGGCTGGATATGAGGATTCTGAGTAGTTTTCAGCAGGGTGCTGCTTCTGACTGATGTCAGAATTTTCCGACATCCACTATCACCTGGGCGACAGTGATCTTGCCCATATTTCATTTTCTATTATCTAAACTTGATCCTATGTTGATTTCTACTATTTTTGTGGAACAATTTTTATGTAATATTAATGATGTGAGAATTTTTCTTAAGTTTTTCAAATTCTATGGTTTGATTTAAAATTTAGTTTTTCTTTTTAAAATGTATAGGTTTTGTGATATTTTTAATTTTATAGGTCATAAGTAGTGATATAATCATTGTGAAATGTCTAGGATTCCCAATTCTAGCCTAAGCATAGAAAAATGGGAACCCGGTAATGGTTTAGTGAATATATCCGCTAGTTGATTATCCGTGCTTATAAATGAAATTTTAATCTGATTATTTTTAATGTGGTCTCTTATAAAATGATGCCTAACGTCAATATGTTTAGACCAAGAGTGATGAACCGGGTTGTAAGTTAAATCAATTGCACTTTTGTTATCGCACCATAGTTCTATTGTTTGTTGTTTAATGTTAAAGTCTTATAAAGTTTGTTTCATCCAAAGAGCGTGTGCACAACAACTACCAAGTGCGATGTATTTGGCCTCGGTGGTTGAGAGGGCAACAGAATTCTGTTTCCTACTCGACCACGAAATGAGTGAAGGGCCTAAAAAGTGACAAGTGCCACTAGTGCTTTTCCTATCTAGTGAACAACCGGCATAATCAGAATCAGAATAGCCAAAAGAGTAAAATCATCGCTATGAGGATACCACAAACCAAGTTTAGATGTGCCAATTAAATATCTAAAAATTCTTTTTACCGCTTTTAAATGTGATTCTTTGGGATCGGCTTGAAATCTTGCACATAAACAAACTGAAAACATAATATCCGGTCTAGAAGCAGTCAAATATAAAAGTGAACCTATCATGCCTCTATATAAAGTTTGATCTATTGATATTCCATTTTCATCTTTTCCTAATTTTAAAGATACACTCATAGGAGTATTTGCTTGTTTTAGATTTTCAAATCCAAATCGTTTTAAAACATCATGAATATATTTTGATTGGTTAATAAAAACTCCATCATGTTTTTGAACAATTTGAAATCCTAAGAAATATTTTAATTCTCCTACCATACTCATCTCAAATTCACTTTCCATCATTTTTACAACATAATTACACAACTCTTCATTAGTGGCTCCAAAAATAATATCATCAACATAAATTTGTAAAACAATTAAATCATCATCTACTTGCTTAATGAAAAGTGTACAATCAACACCACCCATTTTAAAACCATTTTGTAATAAATATATAGTCAATCTATCATACCATGCTCGTGGTGCTTGTTTTAAACCATAAAAAGCTTTTAACAATCTATATACTCGATTAGGAAATTTTTCATTTATAAATCCTGGGGGTTGTTCAACATAAACTTCTTCTTTAATCAACCCGTTTAAAAATGCAGTTTTAATATCCATTTGCAATAATTTAAATCTTTTATGACTAGCAAATGCAACAAAAATTCTAACTGCTTCCAATCGTGCTACGGGTGCAAATGTTTCATCAAAGTCTACCCCTTCAATTTGATTATATCCTTTCGCTACAAGCCTAGCTTTGTTTCTAGTGACCCTAGAGTCACTATCTAATTTGTTTTTGAAAATCCATTTGACTCCTACCACTGGATGATCACTAGGTCTATCAACAAGAATCCAAACTTTATTTCTTTCAAATTGGTTAAGTTCTTCATTCATAGCTAGAAACCAAGATTCATCATTTAAAGCGGTGGCAACATCTTTTGGTTCTATATTTGAGACAAAACATAAATTTGAAAAACTTTCATGTAAACTAGAACGTGTACGTACCCCACTTAATGGTTCTCCAATAACAAATTCTTGCGGATGATCTTTTGAGAACCTTAGCTCGGTTGGAGGTACATAGCCTTGTTCATCTCCCTCTTCACCATCTTTTTCATCTTCTTTCTCTACTTTTTCTTCATCTTCATTATCATCATTTTTCTTCTGATTTTGTTCCACATCTTCTTCATTGTTCTCATTACCTGCAGCTTTAGAATTCTCTACACAAGAAATGCCTTCATCAAATTTTACATGAATAGATTCTTCAACCACTTTAGTACGTTTATTATAAACTCTATAGGCCTTGCTAGTTGAAGAATAACCAATGAAAATTCCTTCATCACATTTTTCATCAAATTTGCCTAGGTTATCTTTTGTATTCAAAATAAAACATTTACAACCAAAAACTTTAAAGTAAGATACATTTGGTTTTCTTTGAAAATAAATTTCATAAGGAGTTAATTGTAATGTAGGACGAATCATAACACGATTAATAATATAGCATGCAGTACTAACCGCTTCGGCCCAAAAATATTTTGGCAATTTAAATTCACAAAGCATAGTACGTCCTAATTCTTGAAGTGTTCTATTTTTCCTCTCCACTACACCATTTTGTTGTGGTGTGCGAGGAGCGGAAAATTCGTGTTTTATCCCAAATTCATTACAATATGAAATAAATTTTTCATTATTAAACTCTCCTCCATGATCTGATCTAATGCATTTTACTTTTAAATCAAGTTTATTTTGAATACGTGAAATTAGTTTTACAAATTCATCAAAAGCATCAGATTTTGAATTTAAAAACAATGTCCAACAAAATCTAGAATAATCATCAATAATAACAAACGTATATTTTCTACCTCCTAGACTTTGTGTAGAAATTGGACCAAACAAGTCC
This sequence comes from Dactylorhiza incarnata, assembly GCA_033032865.1. Classification (NCBI taxonomy): domain Eukaryota; kingdom Viridiplantae; phylum Streptophyta; class Magnoliopsida; order Asparagales; family Orchidaceae; genus Dactylorhiza; species Dactylorhiza incarnata. The sequence continues at coordinate 7,707,388 of JAWHQI010000038.1, read as the reverse complement.
ATATGTAATAAATGTAAAGGTCTAGTAGTAGAAATAACATTTTTGCTTTTAAAAGATGATTTTGTAAACTTTCCTTTTTGGCATGGTGAACATAATGAAGAAAGCTTTCCATTCAAATTTGACAAACCTTTTATAATTTTATTTTTAGAAAGCTTTACTATGCGTTTGGCACTAGAATATCCTAGTCTCCTATGTCATAATTCAAGTTCATCATTCTTTGAAATAAAACATTTAAGTGTAGAATGAGATAAATCATGAAAAATGATTGTATAGACATTGTTTATTCTTGGTGCAGTAAGTACGATTTCGTTTGTTTCAGAATCAATAATTTTGCAAAGGTTTGAGCTAGATTCAAATAAAACATTTAGATTTTTATCACACAGTTGACTAATAGAAATTAAATTATGTTTCAAACCTTTAACATATAAAACATTTGAAATTTTAAATTCTTCATTACCTACTACTCCAATGCCTTTGACTTTACCCTTGCCATTATCTCCAAATGTCACTGTTCCACCTTTCTTCATCTCTAGGCTAAGGAACTTTGATTTATCGCCCGTCATGTGTTTTGAACATCCAGAGTCCAAATACCACACGTCTTCCTTGTTCCTAGCCTGCACGCACACCTAAAAGGATGATGAGAGTAAAGATCTGGTTACCCAAGTGGTCGATCCCATGGTATAGGTGGACGCCTTAGGTACCCAGATTTGTTTAACATTAACTTTTCCTTTCTTCCAACATGAGCCCGAGATGTGACCAAATCGATGACATTTGGAACATACAATGAATGGTGAGGAACCATTTTTCAATGGTTTCTCTGGACTCTGGCTGGTGGAAACATCTTTATGTGTGGACTTAGAAAAATTTTCATTTTGAAAAACAGGTTTTCATAACCTGAAGCTGTCGCTGGTTCCGACATCAGCTGTCGGAAATTTCCGACAGCTTCCTGAGCTTCCAGAAATGTATCCTAGCCCAAATTTTGCTGTCCCATGGCATTGGTTAGCTAAAATCATATCCAGAGATTTTTTTTCCAACACCAAATTTTCCAATTGCCATGTTCAACTCATTTACTTTGGACTTTAAAATTGAATTTTCTTTTACTATCATGCCACATCTATTTGCAACATTTTTCTTATAATTCTCTAATTGAGAATGAGAGGTTTTAACAACTTTTTCTAAGTCATTTTTCTCTTTTACAAGTAGATCAATTTTTTGATCAGACTTAGAAATAGTATTTTCAAGTTCTTTTATCCTTGTCGCAGAGTGATCACACTCTTGACAAGTTACCTTCTCTTTCTCAATAGTTTTCAATTCATTTGATAATTTTTTGTTCACTTTTAAAAGACCTTTATTTTCAGACTTTAAAAAATAAATTTCCTTTAGGCTTTTATCCAAAAATTTGCATGTTTTCATAAATTCAGAATATAAATCATCATAAGATGGAGGAGTTACCTCAGTGTCGCTTTGGACATTGCAATCGTCGTCAGATGACGCATTTTCATTCCCCATCAAGCAGACATTTTCCTCCTCTTCCTCCTGTGTTGAGGAATCACTTTCTTCACCAAACGGAGAATCATCCCAAGTCTCTGCCTTTAACACTTTCTTCTTGTAACTTTTATCGTGCCTCTTTGTTTTTTGCTCTTTCAGATACTTTGGGCACTTGCTTCTGATATGACCAATCTTCTTGCAATTGTAGCACTCCGATAGCGGACGCTCCTCTTCATTCTCCATTTTTCCTTTGCCCTTTTGGTAGGAAAAATCGTTCTTTTTGAAAAAAAATTTAAATGAATTTCTCCTCTCCGGATTTCTCATAAACTTCTTAAAGTTCCTCACAAACAGTCCTTCTTCATCTTCCTCACTTTCTTTAGATTCAGTCTCAACTTCCCTTCTTGATTTCAACGCCAAGCTCTTCTTTTTGGGCTCCAAATTGTACTCTTGGCTTTGGATTTTCAACTCCACCTCATGAGTTTTCAGATTTCCAATGAGGCTCTCCAATTGTAAGGTCTTAAGATCATGTGACTCAGAGATTGCAGTCACTTTAGGATTGAACTTTGGGGGAAGTGATCTTAAGATTTTCCTTACTAAATCTCCATTGGAGAAAACCTTACCCAGCACCTTTGAATCGTTCACGATTTTAGTGAATCGTGTGTACATTGTATCAATTTCTTCATCCACTTCCATTTTGAATCTTTCGAATTCTGACTCCAGTTGAAATAGCTTTGAATCCTTTACCTGTGAAGTACCTTCATGAGTGATTTCTAAAAGATTCCAAATTTCATATGCAGTATCACAAGCACAAACTCTATTAAATTCAGTGCGATCTAGTGCGCAAAATAAAGCATTCATGGCTTTTGCATTATTTTTACATTTTAATTTATCATTGTCATCCCACTTATCTTTGGGTTTGTCCATTGTTACATTTCCTACATCATATGTTGGGGAAGTATAACTCGTCTCGACCATATTCCAAACTTCCATGTCGAGAGCTATTAGAAAACACCGCATTCGGGTTTTCCAATAGTTATAATCCGTGCCCGTAAAAAGTGGTGGCCTACTAATTCCTTTCCCCTCAACGAACGCGTGATCGTTGTGCGCCATTACACCCTGTGGTAAAACCATTTTGGAGTAACCTAGCTCTGATACCACGTGTTGGATCTTGTGGCGCCCTTAGAGGGGGGGTGAATAAGGGCCTTTTAAAAATAACGATTTTTTACTTAAGAATTTTAAAACAAATTTTACTTTTCTAAAAATTACTTATAAAAATTTCAAACCAATGTAATTTCTAAGTTAATTCAAACACAAATTTCAAAGTTAAGGATTAAGCAACCATATTTGCAATTATAGAAAAAGTCATAATTTTATAATCATGAAATTCACATACAAATAATATGATCTTAACAATGCTTAAGATCAAGGCACAAATATGATAATAAACCTTTTACAATTTGTGTTTACCAATCCTTCTCCCAAGGATCGGAAGGCTATCACTTGTCTCTCCCTAGACCAAGTCCAAGCCTATCCTCTAGATCTTCCCAAGATCTAGACGTAGCACACAAGGCCAAGATTTCCCACCAAGCCACGCAAGGAATTGGACGCTCCACACAAGGAAGCGATGTTCCCCTAAGCCACGCAAGGACTTAGACGTCACGCACAAGGAGACGATTTCCCTACCAATACAAAGTGAAATGTATATAAATGAAAATACAAAATGAAAAGAACAACTCCCTAGAAATTCATATCTCTGAAAGGAAGGTTGAAGCCTCGAGATGATCGTTGATGTAGAAGCGTGCCCGATCTCGTCTTCAATCTCAAACCTTCTAAGCACAAATGGGAGTTGATGAGGTTCTGGAGCTCTCTGGTTCGTATGCACTTAGGAAGGGACTTTAAATTCTCAATGCTTCGAATGCACGAACAAAACGAGCCAATATATAGATTTTCACTGTCGCCTGGGCGACAACAGCTGTCGGAATTTCTGACAGCGCTAAACTGCCGCTCGTAGTGGTGTCGTGCGGGCAGTTGCTGTAACCTCCGAGCTGTCGCCTGGGCGACATCGGTGTCGGATTTCCGACAGCGCAAAACTGCCGCTCGTAGTGCTGTCGTGCGGGCAGTTGCTGTAACCTCCGAGCTGTCGCCTGGGCGACATCACTGTCGGATTTCTGACATCGCAAAACTGTCGTTCGTCGTGTTGCCGTTCGTCGTGTTCGTCGTGTTGTTGTAACTTCTCTGCTGTCTCCTGGGCGACATTAGCTGTCAGAAAATTACGACATCGAAATTTTCATACACTCAAATTGAGCTCCAGCAGAATTGTGAACATCTCATACCTGTTACCTACACACCATCAATAAAAGTAGAATCAAATACAAACGGGATTTTGTTATTATCAAACCGGAAGAGTGTGAAATACATGCTCCAACAAGGATCGCATGCTGGACCTAGCTCGCCGGCCAAAAAGGCCTAAGCTTCATGAAGTGCACTTTTCCTGTTTTCTTGTTTGACTATGAAGTCTTTACCTATTCCGGCTCGCATGCTGAGGTAGCTTAGGAGTGTGATGATCTTTTGGACATTTTCTATGCCCTGTTTGTTTAACTTGAGTATGGGTTTTGTAAGGCCTTAAGGTCGTGGTACTCTTATGTAGATGTGGACAAATTATGTGATTTATTTAATGTTTCCGCTGTGTTTGTTCTGAGTTTTGAGATGGTTAGATCTATATCACTTTTTAATACTAAAGCTGTGGTGATTATATGTTGTAGGGTCCCGACCGGACCTATATTATATAGTTATTGTAGGGGAGGTATTACACCACATTGTTAGTCTTCACCATGATATCATCCACATACACTTCCAGTTTCCTTCCCCTCTACTCCCTAAATACTCGGTCCATCATCCTTTGGTAAGTTGCTCTCGTGTTTCCTAACTCAAAGAGCATCATCTTATAGTAGTAGCACCCATCATCCATGATGAAGGAGACGTCCTTAACATCTGGTGGGTATATTCAGATTTGATGGTAACCAAAGAATGGATCCAAAAAATTCATCACAGGGAATCTGTCGGCTGAATCTACCAGTGCGTCGATTTGAGTCAGGGGTAACAATCTTGAGGACAAGCTTTATTTAATAGGGAAAAGTCAATACACATCATCCACTTCCCACCACTCTTCTTCACCATTACAATGTTGGAGACCCAGCCTGGATACTAGATCTCCGCTACGAAGCCTGCCTCAAGCAACTTCCCTACTTCCTCCCAAATCGGCCCAGCGAGGGTGGTTGATATGGCTCTCTTCTTCTAGCGGATGGGCGGACGCCTGGATTGAAGTTGAGGCGGTGACATGCCACATCCACATCGATGCCTGGCATTTTCGCAGCACTCCAGGCGAGGATGTCCACATTTTGCTAGATTCACCTTCGGACCTCCTCCTGATCTTCCTTGCTCAGCTCCCCGCTGATCCGCACCTTCTCTTCGCTTGCCCCCACCACTGATGAATTCTTTCATCTCAACCTCTTCTGCCACCTATACCCTGGTCAGGCTCTCCATCACCTTGTCCACCTCCTCTGCTTCCTCCTTCCAAGAGATAGTGTTGATCGTCGTGACATAGCATTGGTGGGCCACCTTTGGGTCTCCACGAACACAAACTTGCAGTCCTCCTATATTGTATTTCAAGCATTGATGGTAGGAGGAGGTCACACACTTGAAGGCGCTAATGAGGGGGCGCCCGAAGATCACAGTGTAACTGCTTGGTGCATCCACGATGATGAACCGACAGTTCTTCGACATCCCCACTAAGGTGACCAGGAGCTCGAATCCTCCCTCAACATCCTTCCTTTCTCCTGAAAAATCAAAAAGCGACATGTCCGACACGACCACCCTCCTTGCTTCCACCCTCATTTCATCGAAGGACTTCTTGAAAACCACGTTCACCAAACTCCCGTTATCTACCAGGATTCGGGAGATCGTGAAATTCTCAACCGCGGCCTCGATCACAAGTGCGTCGCAGAAGGGATCTTCATGCGCCGACATATCCTTTGATGAGAATGTGATCTTATCCCCTGGGGAGGGGATTAGGAGGTTGAAGCAACGCTTCGACAATAGATGGCATAGAGGCTCCCCTTGCGGGTGGCCTCGATCCCTACCCCTCCAACAATCACCCCGATCTTGCCCAGCGCCCCCTAGTCTACCTGATCCTCGCACCGATCTTCCTCCTTCAACTCTTCCTTCTCCTCTTCCTTCTCTCCCATCTCCTAGCAGCAACTGATCTCCCCCCGCAGTTGCACTTCACCCTTCCCTAACTTCCAAGAATTCGTGACAGGTGGCTATTGTGTGACCTTCCACACTACTAGAAAAATGACTTTTAGCCACACTTTTTTTTATCACGGGTCAAAAAACATGGCGAATAATTAAGTATTAGTCATGGCTCCTAATTAGTGATTAATAAGCAAGTATTAACCACAGTTTTTCAAATTCGTGGCTAAAAAGGTACTATTAGCCACGGTTTTCTAATTCGTGGCTTATATTTTAGCCACAATTCTTAATTCGTAGCAAATACAAAAGTATTAGCCACGGTTTTTTAATTAGTATGAAATAATTGACTAAAATTTAGTTTTTTAATTTATTCATAACATGCATATGCGTAAATATATTAATATTGATTTAAACATTAATTCACATATACTTAATTAATTTGTGGCACATACAATTTAATCACAAACGTCTCATGCTATGAGGAGATGAACAACACTCAATCTTAGAATAGAACTATTGTCGAACCACAATAAAAATATTAATATTAATTTAAACATTAATTATCATACTTAATTAATTTGTCACATTTAATTAGATCACAACATGTGTCATGATTATCTTAATTATTTATATATTTATTAATTATTTCTCAATCAAGACACACATATAATGAGTGTTTGAGTGTTTGTAGAAATTAAGAGAGAGCTAAACTTCTTAAGTGGGATAACTAAAGATGACTAGGAAGTGTCACTACAACATTTTTGACCTTTAACAACACTTTAATTTGCGACATTTAAATAATGTTGTCTAACTGTAGAATATGGAACAATTCATAATTGTTGCAATCAAGTGGCGGTTTTAAACAACATTTTCAACCCAACATTCAGTAAATGTTGTCTTATCCTTTATTGGGAACAATTTCTTAATGTTGTATGTGTCGACACATTTTAAGCAACAATTGTAATGTGTTGCCTTTAAAATAATATTTTACAACACTTAAAAAATGTTTCTAACCCTTTCTAACCTCAACTTAAATGACTATTCGCACGCCCGAAAATGCTATTCGCAACAACTCGCCGAAAAAGGCTATTCCCAATTCTTTGTTGGATTTTATGATCTGAGAAGAAAACCAAAAACTTCTCCTCGCCGCCCCTTCTAATCATGTTTCTGAGTTCTCCCCTTCATAAGTCGTTGATTTCCTAGTACGCGCCTTCGATTTCCTAGTAATCATCGTCATCCATCGATTTAAAGATCAGTGGCCGCTCTCGTGCAACAATTTCAAGCTCCCAGTGGCCGTCTATCCTCCAATTTCAAGATCTTTGCAACCTTAGGCATGAAGAAGAGAGACAGAGAGATATTTCAAACATTTTAGACTATTAGTGATGGAATATTTGTGACACATAATTAATTAAAAATTAGCACCTGACTATATTTTTATTTGGCGCAGCTCTTTAATTTCCTTCCACTTACGATCAGTTTGGGTGAGTTGTTGCTGATGAATAACTGATGATAGTAAAAGTGATGTTTCTGGAAAACAAAGTTTTGTCAAAAAACTATTTGTGTGAAATGAAGTTCGCAGAGCTTTTGATAAGCTGTTTTGTACAAACTATTTAACAAAAATGGAGTTTTAGGTAAAAATATTTCTATTTAATTTAACTTTATTTTCAATACCTGAAATAGTTTTTAAACATACGAAACCAACATCACACTACATACCAAATAAAATTTGAATGCTTTTCAAATATTACAAGCCAATATTACAAAAAAAACAAACTCGCAATGTACGGATCCAACTGCTGAATGCAAGTAGTTCGTTGTATCACCTACACAGAGACAAACTTCACACAACCTTCACAAACATACAAATATACAAACACACACACACACATATATACAAACACACACATAAATATATACAACACACACACAAACATTGCATAATGTTGTCCTAAAGGATTGAAAGAATATATGAAGAAATAGAGAGCAGATCAAAATAAAATTGCATAAAGAAGACGACGGCAATGAGGAGGGTTGGGAGAAAACATTGCATGAAGAGGATCTAAAAAACATTGCATAAAGAACTAAAGAACATTGCATAAAAACACTGCAACATTTAAAAAAATGGGTAGGGTCGGGAGAAAACGACGGCCGCCAGATCCAATGAAGAAATAATTACGATGAGGAGACTACGACAATGGCGAAGAAGCAGAAAAGAGTGAGGGAGTACTTGACTTACGACAATATGCGAGGGTATCGCTGGATTTTTTCAGCAGAAAACAACGGCGATCTGCTTCGGCTGGGGGCGACGAACTGCAGATCTGCTTCAATAGAGAACGAGGGCCGCCAGATTTGCTTTGAGGGAGGAATCGCGGGGAGGTAGCAGGGTCGGGAGCGAAAAATTGGAAGTGTGACATTGTCTAACTGGAGGAGATGAATTGCGGGTGCGGCGTTGTCGAACCGGAGGAGATCTATTGCGGTTGAAAATAATCTAAAACTGGCTTATTTTAAAAACGACGGTTATTAGAAACGCTAAACCAAATGCAGCTTATGCTCCAAATGTCGTTATGGAGCTGTCGCACCGGAAGCTACCTATTGTCCCCAAATGCCCCCTTAATTCCATCGTGCCCTAATAAAAAAGAAAACCCAGCTTCTCTCTATTTCCTCCCCATCGCCAGAATTGAAGCCGCGTCCCTTCTCTTCTCCGTGCCCAAGCGAGTGAATCGAAGCCCTAGGGTTTGTTTGGCTCAGCTCTGGCGGATGGAAAAGCTATTTTCCATCCGCTAGAGCTGCTAATTAGACTTTGGGTCGGCTTTTTTTTAAAAATCACTCCTTAACAACTAGCGTTTTTAGGTAGGTTGGATAATCGATGGCCTTGCCGATTCCGCTCCAGTGAAATCACTCCCGTAAAATCTCTCTGCTCCCTCTCTCGCGATAGGTTTTCGCATTCCCGATTGCAGGCAACCGCTTCTCTTCCCGATAGCAGGCGGCACCGGTCGCAGGCCACAACGCCTTCTTCCCCATCGCAACTCCTCTTCTCGATCGCTGCCACTTCTTCCTCTTGCCGATCGAAGACGACTTGCCGGCTTCTTCTTCCGCTTCGTCAAGCCCGAACGCAGCCGCCATTATTGTCGATCACAGCTGCCATTGCCGGATTTCTTCTTCCGCTTCTTCTTCCGCCATTGTCAAGCCCGATCGAAGAAGACGAGTCTCCATTGTTGAAGGCGACCCTGTTCTTCCTCTTCCCGATCGTAGTCGTCATTGTCCCGATCTCCTTCCTTCCCGATTGAAGTCGAAGAAAGGTTAGAGATCTCCTTCATGTGCCCTTCAAATTCAAGCCCTTTTTTCTTTTTCCTGCCCCGGTTTCATCTCAAACGATTTCCCTTTTTGCTCGTTCCAGATTGCTGCCCCGTTCCAGCTTCCATTCAGAGGCTTTCCTCGTTCCAGCTTGCTGCCCAGTTGTGCCCCGTCCTGCTCGTTCCGGTTGATATCAAGGTATAATGCTCCAAGCCATATTCTCCATCTCATTGATGAATTGATTGCAGATTTGGGGGTTTATGGATGTGTTTGTGGGTGGATGATTGTGTGTGTGTGTGTTTTATTATGAGTGTTTGTGTAGATGTGGATGTGTGTATGTTTGTGTTAATTTTTGGTTGTTTTGTGTGTGTGTGTGATGTGTATGTGTGTGTGTGGATTTGTGTGTGTGTGTTTATTATGAGTGTTTGTATGTGTGTGTGGATGTGTGTGTGATGTGTATTTGTGTGTGGATGTGTATGTATTTGTTGGAATAAATATTTTAATGAGTGTGTGTGTGTGTGTGTTTATTTTTTAATGAATGTTTGTGTGTGGATGTGTATGTTTGAATAAATGTTTGTGGATGGATGTGTGTTTGGATGAGTGTGTGTGTGTGTGGATGAGTGTTTGTGTGTGTGGTTGGATGCTTCTTTATGTGTTTGTGATGTGTATGTGTGTGTGGATGTGTGTGTGTGTGTGTGTTTATTATGAGTGTTTGTATGTTTTTTTGTGTATGAGTTTGTTTGAATGGGTGTTTTTGTGTGTGTGGATGTGTGTTTGTGTGTGGATGTGTATGTAATTGTTTGAATAAATATTTTAATGAGTGTGTGTGTGGATGTGTGTTTTTGAATGTATGTTTGAATGTGTGTGTGTTTGTGTGTGTGTGTGTGTGTGTGTTTGTGTGTGTGTTTGTTTGTGTATGAGTTTGTTTATTATGAGTGTTTGGATGAGTGTTTGGATGAGTGTTTGAATGAATGTTTGAATGAATGTTTGAATGAGTGTGTATGTTTGAATAAATGTTTTTGTGTATTTGAATGATTGTTAGGATGGAGTATTTGAGTGATTGTATATTTTTTTTATTGTGTATGGATGAATGATTGTATATTTAAATGATTGTATATTTTTTTAAGTGTTGTTTTGTGTATGTTTGAATGATTGTTTATTATGATTTAGGGTGTTTTGGGTATACAGTTTAATGGGAAATCCAAAGGCCGGAGGAAGCACGACAACATGAGAGTCAAATGATGTTTTAGTCTTCTGCGATCTTTGCATTATAGAGATAGGGTTGAGAAATCGGCCTCAGTACAATTTCAAGAAACAACGTTCAATTGTGCTAGCGACCATGACATTGCATAACTTCATTCGTAGACATCCATCTCGATGAGACCCAGAATTCAATGCTTGCGATACTGATGACTCATTCATACCACCAGAGGATGATGATCATATAACAGAGGATGATATTGAGACTGATATGTTTGATGACGGGGGATCTGATTATATGTCTGCAGTACGAGATAGTAGTGCTGAAGAAGTGTACAACACACGCAGGTAAAATTTCACATCATTTTTTTAACAAAATTTAGAAATCAAATTATTCAAAAGTATGAGTAATATCAAAAAATTTTATTGTGCAGGTGAAGAAAAATGATTGATGAATAAAGTGGAACGAACGCACCGGAGAACATATCATTTCAAGTTATATTTGAGAACAATATTTATTTTTATTGATATATTTTAATGTTTGAGAACAATATATATTAATATTTTCGTTTAAAAAAAACTCTCAAAAAGTTGTTCTACCAAACAGTTTTAATTGAAAGAGCTCTGTTCAATAAGCGCTTATCCACTGACCATCCAAATAGTCTGCAGCTTTTTAAAACAGCTCTACAAAGAGCTCTATCTAAAGAGCTTTGTTCATTCAGCAACTTCTCATTCCGTAGCAGCTCTCCAAACAGACCCTGGTTAGGGACTTTGCGACTTCTCCAATTCTCCTTCACGGGCGACATCGTGTACCCTCGTTCGCTCCTCTTCGTAGCAGCTACTGGAGTCTCCTGATTGCCTTGTGCAATGACTTCTTCCGCCTTCTTCGGATCTGGTTTCTCACTTACCGTCCTCCCACAGCTAAATACGAAGAGAGGAAGAATGTGATGGATTTAGATGAGCTTCGACTCCTTACATTCTCTTTAGATCCAAAATGTCCTCACTCATGAGCATCTAGGGTCAACTATCTTTTCCATTTCCCTGCTATTCTGTTCTTATGAACTTTTCACGCATAGAATCCTTGACCATCTTCCGTTCTCTGATCTGCTTCCGAGGAAGGCCGACCATGCGACAGCCATATTTCATCAGCTAGGGCATCATCGACGATTCCTCGCTACAATTCCATTATATCAGATCTGGCAAAGAACTGTTTTACTGTTGGATTTTTCTCAATTTCCAAATTCGTAAGATTTTCCATGCCGATTTGCGCTTTTGTTTGTATTTTTTCATTTCCATGGTTGTGAAGATTTTCCATCACTTGGATGAGTAAGCTCGTGCTCTTCTCTTCCTGACCCGCTAGGCAATATTGGTCAAGAAGTCTTTGCCTGTTCATATTGTTTTATCCTAATGTAGCTTGCAATCTGGAAGGAGCTTGCAACCTGGAATATGCTATACAATTTCTACAAACTGTTTTCTTTTGCTTCCTTTCTCATGATTTTGAGATCCATCGGAGCATTAGTGAAGAAGGTGGGCTGCTTTACCTCTCATGACTGTTTTGTTTGTGAACTTGACAAGAAAACATGTTATTTTGCTCTGATATAGTTTTGGGTAAAGGAAGAATTAGATATCTTATATATTTATTTTCTTTGTGCTGGTATCATATCGGGATAACAAAAAAGTTCACGAATTACAATTTTCATTTGTTATGGTCCAAAAAAATCTTTTAGAGAGAGTGCACCTTGAATACCTTAGATTCATGGATTCGTGCCGTTCAACTGGATAAAATGGTAGAGATGGTAGTGAGCTTATGGAAGGCTTTATTTTGTATGTTGTGATTGTTATAATTATAATTATTGGGCTTCAGCAGGTTCTGTAAATCATCACTGCCAAGTCAAAAGAGTGTTTTTGATCGAGGGTCTAAGAATGCAAACAAGGCTATACCTATGGTCTGTTCTTTTATCTGGTTATGATTGTTACTTAAAATGGTCTTCTTAATACTGATTTTCTTCATGCAGATGGGTGTACCTACAAGGACCTCAAAATCATATTCTATTTTTTCTGTTCAAGATCTAGCATTGCAATCTCTATCTCTTTTGAATGTCAAGGAATCAAGCAAGGCAAGTTTTGTTTTTGGGAAATTTTAATTTCTATACCATTTAAGCATCCAAATAGAGATTCTTCATTTTTGTTTTGTAGGAGGATAAAGAAAGAATTATTAGATGTAAATTCAGATTTGAGGATCCAAGACCCGAACAAGTTCATGAACTTGAGGTATTTTTAAATGTATCAATTCCAATTTTCTTTTTTGTTCTTGATTGTTATTCCTACTATTTAGTTATTCCTACACTTTTGCATTAGGCTTATGGTTTTCTGTCTCATGAAAACCTCTTCGGCGCCGACGGAAGCCGAAGGCCTCTTCGCCGTCGTCGGAAGCTGAATCCTTCTTCGAAGCCGCCGGAAGATGAAGACTTCCTCAATGCCGCCGGAATCAGAAGCCTTCTTCGACGCCGCCGGAATCTGGAGCCTTCTTCGACGCCGACGGAATCTTTCAGTTTGGAGATCGTGATGGAGTTGGCTCAGATGCCCTTTTTCAACATCCCTTGGGTGTCTTCTGTGGCACAGATTTTCAAGTTTATATCGCAGACTCCTACAACCACAAGGTAAGGCGTGTGGTCACTGTCCTAAAGAAGTTGCACCACCCTCCGGCAGGGCTTTCAACCGATGCTCAGTCCTCCAAGGTACAACACCCGGCTAGATCCCGAAACTCCGATGTGCACGGACACCGAAGAAGCACAGAGCACCCGAACAACCACTTGATGAAGCAAATGTAAAGAAGAGGAATCACGTAGAAGATCGTTAAAATAGAGAGAGCAGAAGAGCATGTGAGAGCGATCGTTCTTTCTGAGAACGACAATATATAAAGACAGAAAATCTCCAGAAAAGGAGGATCTTGAAAACGACAATATTAAAACCATAATAAGTATTGATGGTTATAATTGGAAGGATCATAATCGGGAAGATAAACGTTGAATATTTCCAACGTAAATAATTGAGAGAAACACGCGTAAAAGAGCGGTTAAGAAAACGCGTAAAACGGCAGAACACGTTGAAATCAATTCGACGTTGCGTCGATATCACATCGACGCAAGTCGACGCAGGTCCTATCTCGCGTCGAAAACATATCGACGCAGGTCGGGTGTGTCGAATTCCATTCGACGCCTCCAACTTCAGCGGGCTTGTCGACGTTGCGTCGAAATCTATTTGACGCAGCTCCGATTTCTATTCGACGCAACTCCAAGAAAAGGCTCTGAAACTATTTTGTACAAAAAATACAATTCAATTATTCCCCAAATCCGGATCCGGGTCCGGTCCGGTGCGATGCGTGCGCGCGCGTGCGCATGTGTGGTTCATAGTTTCTCCTTATGTTCTTTTGAACAAATAAGAATGTGTGAATTTCTTTATATACACTTAAGGGAAGAAGGAGAATGGCAAGGTGGGACTAAAGAACACTCTATCATCATGAAAGACTTCCCTCCAAATATTTGGATTCCCTCCAAGTTTGGTTTTGAGTTTTTCCATCATAATGAGGAGCCCAAACACCAAACACCATTTAGCTTCAATCAAAACATTTAAAGTATAATGTTTTATAATTAAAATTTCTAACAATAAATGCTGAAATCTCCAAATGCTAAGTGTTTTATGTCTTGAATTTATTGGTCCCAACCGGTCTTTGGTTGAATTAGTTCAAGGGTTTTTTCTAGGATAGAATTTATTGGTCCCAGTCGGTCTTTGGTTGAATTACTTTGCGGAGTTTTGGAAAATGCCAGAAATAGAATTTTCTTAACAAGATATTGAGAGCCTTAGTTTTATATGTTATGCGTTTTCTAACATTTTCATCATTGGTAAGTCATATCAAGCACCTTAGTATATGCTTATTCATTGTTAACAATCTTCAAAAAATAAGTTTTGTTGAACAAAAGGTGGTTATGATGCATTTTTTGCTGATTTCAGTTGGTGTGGTCCATATCCTGATTAAATAAAAATATACCACTTCTTGAAAAAATAGCTTGATGTACTAAAAACAAATACGGTTGCTTTATTGTTGTAGGACTCTTTTTTTTTTTAATTTCTTCGTAATTAGTGGTCACGACTAGTCCTGAACATAAAGCCCGATCGGCCCGGCCTGGACCAGGCCCGATCGGGCTTTTTCCTATATCGGGCCGGATCGGCCCGGCCCTCCCCTGGAATCGGGCCGGCCCGGGCCGGGCAGGCAGCACATAAGTGCTGCCTGCTCCGGCCCTTCAGGCCGGGCCGGGCAGGACCGGGCCGGCCCGGTTTTATTATTTTTTTAAATATAAAAATAAATTTTTTAATTTTAATTTTTATAAATTATTAAATATTGAACAAATGAAACATTTGGAACAAAAAAATTTATTAATATTGAAAATTTGGAACAAAATACAAAATTAAAAATACAAAGTTACAAACGCGTCCATTTCGTACAAATTTGAAAATACAAAATTGAAAATACAAAATTAAAAATACAAAATCTAAGTCGTACAAAATAGAAAATTGAAAATACAATTGCTTGATTTAATCATCTTGTACTTGTAGATTCAACGCGTCCATTTCGTCTTCTATCTCCTCCGAGCTATACTTCAATGTTGTTATGTGTTGCTTCCTCTTTACACTGTCCAAGTAGTCCTTGTAGCATATGCAAACCTCCAGCAAATCTTCGTTAAGCCGGCTCCTCTGCTCGTTCAAAACTCTGCCACTAAGAGAAAAAGCGGACTCCGAAGCCGGGTACCGGGCCGGGTAGTGCGGCCAAACCGGTCAAGCCCGGTCAAGGCCCGGTCAAGCCCGGTTCAGGCCAGAACCGGGCCGGGCTTGACCGGGCCTTGACCGGGCCGGGCTCGGGTCGGCCCGTCAGGCCCGGGTTTTTTGTTCAGGACTAGTCACGACTGTACTAAGTTGAAAGTGCAAGCACAATTATGTTTATCCGTACTGATTTGGTATATCTCTGTACAAGATATTTCGTACCTGATGCTATAGTGGCAGCAAGTGTACATGTTTTCTTTGTAATTAGTGGTCACGACTGTACTAAGTTGCAAGTGCAAGCACAATTATGTTATGATGCATTTTTTGTACATGTTTTCTATAAATTGTTGGACCAAGAACATAATAATATCCTCTGCATTTTATTGTTGTGTAAAAATGAACATATTTTCTTATTTAGAACCATTTACCATACTTACCCCAAAGTTCATATATTTTTCGTTTTCCCTTTTAACATGATCTTTATCTGAGACGAGCATCACATGATTTTTTAGAACATTTTTTGTGTAATGGTTAACAAATTTGGTCGCGGAAAAAATGATCAATTTTTTTGGGTTGCAATTAACAAAAAATGCAGATAGTCATTTTTGGGTTGCGGTTAACAATCATCTAATTCTTTTTAAATGTATTTAATTATTTGCCACATATTCTGTAATGTCTGATTCGCGCTAGACCCCTTGAACGCGTGTTCGTAAGTTGACTCGGGCTCGTAGTGCACTTGAGTGAGGAAAAGTTGTCAGCGCAAAAAGAGGTTTGACGAACCGTTGAGAGGACTCAACGAATTCGTCGGGTGGGACGCGACGATTCGTCGAGTGGGACCCGACGATCCGTCGAGTGGGTCCCGACGATCCGTCGAGTGGGTCCCGACGATCCGTCGAGTGGGTCCCGACGATCCGTCGAGTAGGTCCCGACGATCCGTCGAGATGGTCTCGACGGTCGCGACGATCCGTCGAGACCACTGGACGGTCCGGACGATCCGTGGAGACCACTCGACGGTCCCGACGATCCGTCGAGACCACTCGACGGTCCCGACGATCCGTCGAGACCACTCGACGGTCTCGACGGATCCGTCGAGTGGGCCTCGACGGTCTCGATGATCTGTCGAGACCACTCGACGGTCTCTACGGATCCGTCGAGTGAGTCTCGACGATCCGACGAGACCACTCGACTGTCTCGACGAATCGTCGAGTGGACTCGACGATTTGTCGAGACCACTCGACGAATCTGTCGAGTATCGGCCATGTACAGATTTTTCCGATTCTTTTGATGTTTCGGGATGTGTGCTAATCGAATAAAGACTTTTGGGTTATTAAAGACTATTTTATGTCATGTAATCAAGGAGGTTTTATGTAATAACGACACATGGCGGTGTTGTCCAATCCAGAGCATGGGAGGTATCTTTTCCATTAATAAGAGTCAAATCAACCTCCATTTTCTCTCTCCTCCCTTAACCTTAAACTTCATTCCCTCTTCCAAGAGCTGATGACTTTTCTTCATCTTCCCCACAACTCAAGCACAGAGAGACCGACCATTTTTCCTGAAGAAGATCAAGCTTGGAAGGAGGATTGAAGCTTGGCCAACCGCCACCATGCCGCCAAGAAGACAAACTCGATCCATGGCCGCAAATCATGTGACTTCCGCCCCCTCTCCCTTGGTGTTAGATCTTTAAATCTGATTTAGGAGAGATGTCGGCTCAAAAGAGCTTGATCTTGATGAGTTTAATGGAGTTTTCTAGGAAGAGACCACGCTAGAACTTCTGTTCTAGGGCGTTGTTTGCCGAGAAAATATCTTCAATCAAGTCCTCTCTTCAACACGAAGTTGTAGGAACTGATTTCGTGAAGAATGATGGTCTATTGAGGGAGTTTTGGAAGAGAGAAGGCGAAATAATATATTTGTGTGCTGGAGGAAGAAAATGAACAGATGTTGTTCATCTGTCTTAAGATCCATGCAGATTTTATAATATTTAGACAGAAATCTGTTTCCTGCACGTGACGAATTTCAAGCCTATGTTTAGGCATGATCCGGCCACATTCAGGTCTTGGGCTCAACACGAAAGTTGTAGCCCTCGGAAAGACCTTTTCCAACGAGTGGTTGTGGGTTTTCAGGGGAGCTTTGTAGCTCCAACAAAGTGAAATCTAAAATGGCTGGGCAAAATATGATTCGGTGTATGTACAGGACAGCTTGCTGTCCATATTCACTCTGTTGGGTTCAAGCCTGATTTTAGGGAGGTTAGGCTTAGATCTGGACCTTGGGCTCAACACGAAAGTTATAGCCCCTTGCGATACCTTTTCGGAATAGGGTGCACAATAATTTTGGTGGTTTGTAGCTCCCAGAAATCCTGTTTTAGTAAACATTAATGAATATGTACAGAGTTTTAAGGTTTTACTGTTTTCTCTCAAAATGTTTATCGGATGCTTATGAAATTTTGTAGGAATGTGCCTGATGATGTTGTGATCACCCCTGTTTAGTTTCAGAATTTTTTGGATGCATGTTTACCGTGAAATTGCTTGTCGTATCATATAAATGTAGAGCACCATAAATAAGTATTGCGTAATACAATGAGGTCGAAATTTGGTGGGAATTATTCAGACATTAATTATGACCTAAGGTAGAAGTTTCAGCGGATTTCGCTTTGAATTGAGTCCTTAATTATATGTGTTATTATAATTTAGTATGCTGAATTCAAATGTTAAGGTGTTCATTTAGACAAGGATTTTGAAAACGTGACATTAAACTCACAAATAGTCATATATGATAAAAGAAAGTATTTCCCTTATATACACATGCACTGCACGAGAGTTATGACAACTCGGTATGAGGTGCGGTGATGGTTAGTGTGGAATATAGGATATATTATATCCTAAGGCATTTGTTAAGGACCCGATTGGTAGGTCCTTGTATGCTAAGTAGCATCGATTGAACTTGTAATGATAACAATGTTATGGACTTGGTTAGGAGTCCTTGGGTGCTTGATAGCATGGGTTGAACATGGGTATTATTTGGGTGTGTATAGTTCTCATACGATTGCATAATGATCCTGGTTGGAGGATTGCTTGTGGTAGTTCTTCGGGCTCGCCAGTCATGACACCGACGGGAGCTGGCAGATAGATCTTGACCGGTTGGGCTGGGCTCTTTGTGTTTACTTCCAAAGACCCCTTCCGTGTCATTGATCGGTTGGGCTGGGCTCTTGGTGTCCACTTCCCAAGACCCCTTCCGTGTTCAGTGCGCAGGTGCTCTGCTGTTATGTTCTTAGCGTCGAGGCATACATAAGGCCTATGCCTGGTAGTGTGCATACCCACCTAGTAGTGGAGAGCACGATCCACTGTCACCGACTGGCCATGATGGGTGATGCCCGAGAGGTTAGCTACCCTCGAAAAGTGGGAAGTACAAGTCTATGTCGACATAGCAAATCAGAGTGCGTGTGCAAATCATGGGTGAGTCATCATACATATATTCATTGCATTGCACCGCATAAAGATCCTCATCATATAAACTCTTATGGGCGCCTTTATATGATGAGTTACTTATTATTATTGGAAAATACCCTTAACTTATAAGCTTGTATGTGCATCCTTATATGTTATGTTCAATTCAGTTCTTTATATACTGTGTTCTTTTATACTCTGTGGCTGACCATACTGCAAAAGTAGATGTACTCTTATACTCTTGTTATATCTACTGTGATAACTATTTCCTGCCACTTGCTATATTGTTTATTACTGATTATATTGCATCGTTCTCCCTCTTTCTTTCCACCTGGTGCCTAAGAGTCGCCGAGGGAGAGGATGTGAAGCCACTTAGTCTTTATGACTAACGGTTGCTACGTCACTATTTTTAGGATGACACCCAGCGATAGATGGAGCAGCAGCATACGACGCAGGAGGACAACTAGGCCAGGGCGACAGGGCCTGAGACTACGATACCTTCCCTTCCGTCAGTGAACGATGTGAGTGAGAGCTTGAGATGTAGCCCTTGAGGCAATTATATACTCTAACATTTTGCAGGAGCTTTTGTAGCTACCTGTCATTTTGTATAATTTGTTGGGACACTTTTACTTATAGTGAATCTATGACTTCTGTTGTTTTTTTATTATTGATGGGTTTGCATTATGATATTGGTTTAGCCGGCAGGATAGACGTCTTGGGGTACAGGTTAGCCCGTGTGCTGAAGTTACCGCAAGGCAGCTGTTCTAGGCATAGGACTCCCCTCGGTCGTGTCTTGTGTTCCGGGAGGGGGGTCTTACAAATGATATCAGCTTGCAACGATCCTGTGATAAAGAAGTCCATTACCCCATGGTGCCACCCCGCGCTCCTCTTCAGTTTGAGGACAAACTGAATGAGGGGAAGCAGTGGTGTGCCCATGGGTGATTCACATTAAGTGTGTCCATTACCTTTCTTTAAGTAGCCAACCTAACCCAAAATTCTACGTTACATGTAGGTTCCGGTACGTTCGGAACCATCAGCCGGCACCCTCGTACCTCCAGAACCTACTTCTTTCCAGCAGTCTGAGCTGGGACAGACCTTTATGGCTATCTTGGATGCCTTCGGGTCTCAGCAGACCCCAGTGCAGCAACAAGCCCCGGGCTCGATCTGGTTAAGCACTTTCCGAGCTCTCTCTCCTCCCACCTATCATGGGACGGAGTTGGCTGTCCACACAGAGGAGTGGCTAGACTCTGTACAGGAGTTATTGGCAGGGATTCGATGCCCTGCCAGCATGGCAGTTACATTGGCAGTCTCGTCCCTGGATTTGCATGCAAAGAGGTGGTGGAAGTCTCTTATGGGCTCCACCTTTGAGGGACGTCACTACACTGACATAAGCTGGAGTGTGTTTTCTAGTGCATTCCTGGAGCACTTTATGTAAGATCCCTCTCCCGCACCGAAAGAGTTCCCGAATCTTATGCCCAGAACCGCCGCCTTACGGTGATGCTAGCACACAAGTTAGCCATCTCCGCAAGACGCCGATCCTGCCGGCAAGGACGATCGACTAGGCCAACAAGAGATAAGAAGTAAAACTAGCACATAAGTCCACAATCACACGCATCTGCATATGTATAAATATCCAAATGAAACTGTCCATCAATGAGTACAAGAAAAGAAAGAGTAAAAAGGGCTTAAGCCCAGTACAAGTTCGAATGAATAAAAGCAGTACAGTTCTCTCTCTCACTATATACATCTATGCGGAAGCTACAAGAAAACAACTCTCATCAACACCTGCCCAGTAGCGGTAGTAATGCACGGCATCTGCTCCTCAGGTCCTGTCTCCCCTGCCAGCTAGGCTCCAGCTCCTCGGTTACCTACGGTCACCACCGACCGTTAGTCATAAAGACTAAGACGATTTTGTCCCCGCCTCCCCCCGCGACTCCTAGGCACCGTGCGGGGAGGAAGAAGCGAAGGACATCAAAGTGGAGTAATCAAAAGTTGTGACAAATTCTCTATGCTAACAAGAGTATATCCATATAATTTCTATACTAACAGTATGATTATACATTAATAAGTGCAGTAAGGTAATATTGCAGCAGTATAGGAAGTAAGCTACGCAAGTAAAGTAAATGTAAAAGTAACCATTGATTTATAGGAATGCCCATACAAACCTATAGACCAAGGGGTCGTTTAGCAGGGCCTATCGTATAAAAAGTCCCATACCAATTTATACGATAGGGGTAGGGGTTGAAATGCAAAGTTCATGCTATGACATGCAAGGTATGTTGTTATGCTATGATCATACAAGTGCAACTCACACACTACGACTCTATGCGCATAGACCTTTAGTTCACCCTTTTTGGAGCTAGCTAAACTCCCAGGATACTCCCGTAGTGGCAAACGGAAGCGGTGGGTTGGGCCTCGCCCACCTCTAGGTTGGTATTCACACTACCTAACCTAGACCTATCGTACGCCTCAACACAAACCGTGGAGCGTCTGCGTATTCTTGCTGACTGGACCGCCAGACTTTCTAGGCTAAGTGTATATATCACACTTGCCGAGTCAACGTATTGACGTCGGTGTGAACGTCCGTCCAATACAGAAGACCCACCACCTTCGATGCACATGCAACATGTTCTATAATCTATCTCTGAGCCATAAGCTCCCGGGGCTAACCTGCCCGCCATTAATAACCTTCCTAGCCATAAGCTCCCCGGGCTAACCCGCCCGTCATTAATAACCAATTACTGAGACACATGCTCACCTGACGTATCAATCCATTCTTACAAATACAGAACTTACTGCTCGCAGCACCAAACCGACTAGGCTCCCGTAACCGCGGGGTGTGGGTGAGTGTGTTATTAATTTATTCTTGTAACATCTTATTCCTACAGCTTACAGTTAATCTTGGGCTTCCCGAGGATTACCCTGTAAGGGGCTCGCTACAGTACTAGGAACTACGATGGGATGACACGCCAAAGTTCCTTCCTCAAGATACTTAGTATTTTGGTAACTACCCTGACCTAGCCTTCCTCCCTCTCCTTACCCCTTTATAACTTACGCCTTATGTTTCACCCCGCTCCTATGCAATCAAACTTGTGGACTCAACTCTAATAATTCTTAGTCCTCCAAGTGGTCTAAACTCATCTCTTGTTGTAATCCAAACCTCCCCGATTTCCTTATGATTATATTGACCTATACATCACAATGAGTTTTTACTATCCGCAGACCACGACATACACCTAACTTAGATTCCTAAGGTGGAACCCTTATCAGATTGCTTCCAAATGACTCCTAATTATTATCAAAAATTCATAGGGGACAAACACGAGGAATAATCAAAATCCAAACATGTTCATAAGACTTTCCAATTAATACATGCCCATATTATTCATTTAAAACAAGTGGTGTGCCAATAAGATTTTACCCCACAACCATCACTTTCATGTCTCCACAAAATCTGAATAAATCAACGAAGTAAGCTATCGGCCTAAAAACAACAATACCTAAGTTTTATATTATTCCAAGGAGTGTTTACCCTTAATTATATTTGTTACATTTGGTGTGCGTATAAGGATTTACACTACAAGTGCAATGCTAATACTTCAATAAATTCTAAAACTTCAGAAGGTGAGGTATTCCATCATCATTAACTCATACCCATAACTTCAATGGCATCTAGTGGGACAAATGAGCCAAAATCACCTTTTTCTCATTTTTGGCTAAGTGCACCCCAATTTTCCCTTAAATCCTTAAGTCCCAAGCCTCAACTTGAAGCTTAGGGAATTCTACTCCTACTTATGAGTTGGGTTCTCCACTAGAGATGGTTGATCTCATATCTATGGATGGTCAATTCTCCAAAGCATTTGCATGAGCCCATAACACTAAATGCACAAACTACACATTTTTACATGTCTCACTAGAAGTGGCCTAGAAGGAGCTATACTTATCCAAATGGCATGAAATCGGTGGCATTGGAAAGGTAACCTAAAGGGCTACAATATTTATCAAGAATCAACCAATTTCAAGTTTCACAATAATTCAGGGAGTACTTATCATACTACTCAACAATCCAACAAGTTATGCAAGGAAGATATTTCAAATCTTGAAAAAGCACTAAGCTAAGTTTTTCTTCTAGGTCACATGAGATTATTTCTACTGATGTGACTCATCAGAAAGCTACACATTCCAGAAAAATCATCATTCTCCATAAATAAATTCCTTACTAATTTATTAAGTTTCCCTTGGAGAGCAATTCAAAATTGTAAAGGAGTTACCCTAAATTTTCAACCCAACCACATGAATTTTTCAACCAAACCCCATGAGATTGTTTCAAAGGGTATTTAATATCATAAAAGATTATGCCTAGAAAGGAGATTATTGCTAGTCATTTTAATCTCAAAAGTATCATTAAAACTACAAATGTGACACTTTTCATTAAATTAAAAACTTTAGGGTAATAGCTTCCAAAAATTCAAGAGACTTATGTCAATCATGTATAACCATATGACATACACTAACCCCAAGGTTTCAGAGGCATACAAGGTGATTCCCACCTTCAATTCCATCAAAGGCTCAAAGCCCAAATTGACTACTAGCACCCCAAATTTTCCTCTTAAGACCCTAACTTCATTTTGAAGTTCAGAGAAAAATACTTATGCACATGAGATGAGATTTTAACCAGTGATTTGGATATGTATGAAGAGCTCACCCCCCAAATTAGGGGGTGTTTGGAGTTATACAACTCCTTAAATACCAAAAATTTACTTTTACTAATAAATGAAATATCTCACAGGATACACATCCAAAAATTCTCAAATTAAAACCTTAGGTGTGTCTTCATACCCTGCATGCATGGTAGAAAATTCAAGTGATTTGGTTAAGCCAATTAAAAGTTATAGCCTTTTTAATTTCTGCCCTACACAAGGAGCAGTCCTAAGAAAAAGAGTGCCC
The DNA here is from genome assembly GCA_033032865.1 of Dactylorhiza incarnata. Lineage (NCBI taxonomy): Eukaryota > Viridiplantae > Streptophyta > Magnoliopsida > Asparagales > Orchidaceae > Dactylorhiza > Dactylorhiza incarnata. Next base: position 7,683,950 of record JAWHQI010000038.1, on the reverse strand, counting down.
AGGTGTCCACAGTGCACCAATTCAGTTGATTAAAGTGGCAAATGAAAGTAGACTCCTAGTGCTACAAAAATCATCTCTGCCCTTTTTTGCAAATATGGCCTCTAGGGCCTTCAATTTTTGCATGCAAACCATTGCATTTTTAAGTTCTGACCAACCTCACAAGAATTACTACTGTGGGCCCTACAGTGGTCCAAATGACTTGATCTAAAATTTCTACTAAAAGTAGACATCCATATCTACAAAACTTGTCTCTGGTCGTTTTTCAAAATAAGGCCTCTAAGGGCCTCAAAAAATTAAACAAGTCTATGATATAAAGTGTGACAAATATCACATTAAATCGGATTTAAAACTATATACATAATAAATCATTTCATGCACGAATCCTGGCGCAAATCGTGCGGCATCCCTTCATCGTCCCCGACAGCCAACGGCCGAGATTGATCCCGCCTGGGCCGACTTCCCGGGCCATTTCCTGGCCATCCACGGCCCACCACCGCCGGCCACCGCCTCCACTACCTCCGTTGAGGTGGTGGCCATCGATTGTCGGTGGCACGGCCGCCGGAGAGCCCGTCTCCGGCGATCTCGAGCAAGAAAAAGAGCTCGGAATTCCTCCCTCAAGCTCACATAGGATCGGGCTCAATTGAGCCCGATTTCTCTCCTAGATGGATCTAGATGCTAGCACAGAGGGAGAGGGTGAGAAATCGTACCTCAGGCGAGCTTGGAGGTGAGTAATCCGGCGGGCTGACATGCTAGAAGCTGTCGGCGGCGAGATTGCTCAAAACCCCGATTCTGGACCAAAAGCTCCACTCCAGCAGTGGATTTCAGTTGCTCTCAAGGATCTGAAGGTGATGGTGGGCTCAAATGGAGTCGGGGGTGGCTGTTTTGTTAGCAGCCATTAGAGGCGATTTCCTCTATGCCGCCACCACCCTCAGCAGCCACTACCATAGCTCCAGCTCATCAGGAAAATGATGCTCGAGCTGAGAGGAGTTGATTAAAGGTGTGAACCAAGCTTAAATCTCCCTGATTTCTGATTCACCATTTATGGTGGCCGGCCACATGGTGGAGCTTCCTCCTCCCTCCTCCACCTGGCTGCTGGCCGACCTAGAACTTGTTGGGAATTACTCCCTGGGTTCAGGGCACAACAAAAGAGCAAGGATTGAGTACCAATTGGCACTCAATTCATGGATTCCTCCTTGGACTCATGTGAAATTTGGGGGTTTTCCTCAAATGTCCCCTTGCATGGCATCTTCTTCCAAGAACTGAGGGGCAAGTATGGTTATTGACTCTTGGGCCTCAGAATGGGCTTGGGTGAGGGCCTTAATCCATTGGAATTTGGATTAATCCCAATTAAGCCCAATTTAGGCAAAATTGACCCTATGTTGACTTTTGGGTTGACTTGGTCAACTGGGTGTGTTGACTGGTCCAATGTGATGGTCTTGAGTCCATTGACACCACCCAAGGTTGGTTGAGTCAAGGTGAGGGCCTAGGAGAGCCAATTTGACCCAAAGGTGTGATTTTGACCAAAATTGGAGAAAAGTTGACTTTGGTCAATTTGGCCAAATTGGAGACTCCATGAAGGGGCTTTTGAGTCAATTAGGTCCCTCATGATGTCCTAAGACTAGGGGTGAAGTCAATTTCATGCTTTGGGGTTCAATTGAACTTATTGGGGAGGATTTGACCTATGTTAACCTAAGTTTGACTTTGGTCAAATTGGGTCAATTGGTGACCCCATGATGGGGCTTTTGGGTCTATGGCATTCCTTGGAGTGCTTATCATCTATTGGAGGAGTAAATTTGCAAGTGTGAGTTCATCTTGAGCTAGTTTGACTTAGGTTGACTTGAGCCTTATAGTAGACCACAAGTGAGTTCTCCTAACCCTATGTGTCCTAAGGCTGCAATCTAGATCAAACTCACCACACTCCCCACTTGTCTCACCAAAAATTAGAGTTAGGGGGTCTAGTAGGTAATGGGATGTTACACTTTATCTCCTCTACGACCCGTGATGAGCTCGAGAAGAGGTTCCTGCAGCTAAAGCAGGGATCTAGATCAGTAGTGGAATATCAACGGGAGTTTCAACACCTTGCCAGATTCGCAGACTCCTACGACTTAGATGATCACATTTATGCAAAGAGGTTCTACAAAGGTCTGTAAGACCCCCTTATGCAGGCTCTTCTATTCATCGCTGATTCAAGCCTTGCACAAATCATAGAAATGGCAAAGAAATTAGAAGCGGACCACTTGGGGGTCCAGGCTGGTGCTAAGAGACCTGTAGAGAGAGTGATGGAAGCGGGACCCAGTTTTAGGAGGAGGCAGAGTGCTAGAGGCAGAGGAGGAAATCAAAGAGGAGGTGGTGGGCGTTTCCGTCAGAACGTCTTGACAGAGCAGTCGACCCAATATTTAGCATTATCCCCCCCCCCCCCCCCCCACCTCAGCAGGTCCAGCCGTATCAGCAACCCAGAGGACTTTTCAGGGTGGGTTGTGAAAGTGCACAGTTAACCTCACTATAATTCTCTAGAGGGGGGGGGGGGGGGGGGTGAATAGAGATTTAAAAGTACTTTGTGCAAAGTTAACAAATATATATATATATATGTGTAATAATCTCAGATTTAAGCTTCCCCCACACACACCAACAAGAATTAAGTAAATAAAGAAAGAAATAGCAAAATGAAAATCACAGCACAACACAAAGAAATATAGTGCTTCGCCAAACTTTGGGTAGTCCACTCTTCTACCCCCTTGGTAGGAATTCACTATCTTGTACTGAGTCTTTTGATAAGGAGACTCTTAGAACCAGCCTGAGTCTTTTGATAAGGAGACTCTTAGAACCAGCCTGAGTCTTGAATTTTTTTAAGAGAAATTCAATAAACTCTTTTACACTGTTTAAAAAATGAAATGAAGATAAGAAGAAGAAGTAGAAGAAATAATTGAAACAAGAAAGAATCTTCTTCCTAGCAAGAAGATTAGAAGCACAAGAAATAGTGAATGAAATCTCTCTTCTATAATGAGAAGGAGATTATAGGTCTTTTCTCTTTCAATGAGAGCTATCAGAGATTGCAGCAGTATGGCTTCAGAAAGAGAGGATGAAAAAGGGTTGTTGTTTGCTTCAGCACACTATCACTTCTCTCTGCTTTTTCTCACTTTTCTCTTGGGAGCTTTTCCTCTATTTCAAATGGATGGAGTGGATCACTTCTCCTTTTTCTCTGCCGACTTCCCTCTTATTTATAGTTCTGTTTATTCAAAGAATACTATAAGAGAATAATCAATTAACAGTTAGAGAAATGGTAGGAGAGAAAAGATTCCATAATCAATATTTCTGTAGAAGGAAAGAGATCATTCTGATTTCAAATAATATCCATAATAAACTTAATCAATTTAGCCAAGAATCATTTCGAAGGAAAGACTGATTCAAAACGGCTAGAAAAGAATAATATCATTTCATAAAATTCAGATCTACAGATAGAAGGAAAGAAATCTGGCGTGTTTTGAATTTGACATAGAAATCGACGTACGTCGATTACTATTCGACAGAAGCATCGATTTCTGACTGGTTGGACATCGAGAGGAGAATATGGAAGGTGCGTCGACTAAGATACGTCGACTTCATTAGATACGTCGACTAGAAGTCAGAGTTACGTCGACATAGGTTACGCCGAATCCTGTTTAGAGCTACTTCGACTCATTCTGAGAGGAACGTCGACTATACTTCGACGTTGCGTCGAATACTATTCGACGCATATTTACATAGACTAATTTTTCATTCTTAGAATTTATATTTTACTCATTTTCAGGGGTTAAGATAAATCATTTCCCCAACAATCTCCCCCTATTTGTCTTAACCCTATTCAGGGAGAAATTGTATTAGTTTTTAATCAACACAGCAAGGCATTTATATAGAGGAAGGAAATTTCTTAGAATTTCATAAACAGTATTTATGTATGGAGGAAAAAAATATCGAGTATATCAGCATTGTTCATCACATCACTCAGGAGGGGTAGGAGGAGTTTTTCTTTTCCTAGTGAATACTAAAGTTTTTAAGGGAGAGAGTTGCTCCTTCTCAGTAACAGGTGGTTCACTCAGCTCCCCCTGAGTCACAACAGTTTGCTCCCCCTGAGATGGAACTTCCTTTAAGCCTTCAATTTCTGCCTCTTCAGTTTCTTTCTCAGCTCCAGCTTCAATTACTTCAGCATCAGTTTCCTTTTCAACATCTGCTCTGCTAGCCTCCCCTTGAAAGAGGACTTGTTGTGTAACTTCTCTTGCTATAGAGAGTACATCTGTTATCTGGTCCTCAGCATGTTGCTCTGGGACTAATTCATTCCCAAGGAGGTTAAGAGATTTGTGACTTGAGAGCTGCTCTTCATCTAATTTCTCCCCCTTCTTGACCTTTTTAGCCCAGGAGGTTAAGAATGACTTGGTCACTTTAGGGGAAGAAACAGAGGACTTCAAGCTTTTCCCAGAGGCATTGACCCCATCTATTTGGGTTTGCATGTGCATGATGGAAGAGTGAAGTTGGGAGCAGTGTCCATCCAACATTTCTTGAAATTTTTGGGCTGCTGACTGGATACACTGGGTGATGAGAGTTTTAGTGGATGGAGATGGTTCAAGATGTGTTGGAGTAGGAGATAATGGTGGAGGTGGAGGTGATGAAGGTGGAGAGAGGATTATATCATTGTGATGAGTGTGATGGAGGAGGTGGAGGAATAGTGGAGGGTTGAGCTAGTGTATGTGAAGATGTAGGTAAGATAGGAGCTGTGAGGGTAGTAGAAGCTATAGGTGTGGATGATGTTGGTAGAGAAGAGGTGTCTGTATGAAGAGGAGGAGGTGAGGATGGATGGATAGGAGAGTTAGGAGGAGAGGGAGTCCTGTCAGGAATGGCACCAGGCTTGAGAATTTACCTGGTCCATTTTGAGAAGAGGGCTATGGACATCCTTTTTCTAGGAGGAATGGGGATTCCTTTTGACCTACATAGGTCAGGGAAGGAGTGGAGGAGTACCTGACTCATGATCCTCATATAGGCATTCTCTTTGTGATAATATTTGTAGCCTATCATTTTTAGTAAGCAGCTGGCCCAGTCAACCTTCTTTTTCAGCACAAGGGCCCCCATGATGTTTAGTTGCTGCTTAGGCACTGCATCATGGGCAGAGATCTTGCATAATAGAACATTTCCTACTATGTCTGCCAATAGCCTATATTTCTCAGAGAAATCTATTTTCTTCAGGTGGATTGGTTTATCTTTGGAGAACTTCATGATGAGTAATAGATTCTTGGTTTCCTCAGGGGTGAGATCCACAGGTTCATCACCTGATAAGGGAATGATGATGAAGATTCATTTAGCTATTCTTAGAAGATAATTTGCTTTCCTTTTGATTTGAAATAGAATAGTGTTGCTGTGTACCTGATGGAAGATCAAAGGTGACCCTAAGGTGTTCTGCAGAGATTGAGACAGGAGTCTCATAGAGTGTTCCTGTGATCTCTCCTTGCTCAGATATCTGAACATGATCCATTAACTCAGTGAGTTCTGTCTCTAGGAGTCTGCATCTTGTGGAAATGAGTTTGCTTAAACCAGCTTCAGTGAAGAGAGCTATGATGCTCTTATAGTTTTCGGCAATGGCTTGGAAGGATTCAAGATCAATGTCGAAACCAGAGTTGATCTTAGGAGCCATTTAGGTCAGTGAGAGAGAGGAAGAGATAGCTGGACTGAGAAATGAGAGATGCAAGGAGCGTGCTGAATTTTAACTGAAGAGTCTATTTAAGTCAGGTGAAACGTCGACACGAGACACAACTCGAGGTTTATTTGGTACAATAGTAGATGTGACTGAAAATATTTCAGTATTGCCGCTCTTTTTCATGAAGTCGATGTTGCGTCGAGTGGAAGTCGATGTATACGTCGGTATAGTTGATAGGGTTTCCTATCGACGTATGCGTCGATATGAGTCGACGCATACGTCGAGTTTACTAATCATTTTTAGTTATCGACGATGCGTCGATTAAGGAATTGACTGATTTTTACTTTGTCTGAAAATTTCTGGTTTTTCTTGAGGGGTTATTTCTTCCTAATCCTAAGGTTTTCTAAGTCACCCTTGGACTAATTTTATAAACAGTTGGATTGATTGTGGCAACATTGTTTGGCAGTGTGGTCAATTTTATTGCAGAGATAACACCTAATTTTCTTTTGACTAAGGAAATTTGAGTTTAGAGAGGAATAGAGATGGTGATTAGGATAAAAGTTTTGATCAGGATAGTAATTTTGATTATGAAAAGATTTTTGATTAGGATAGAAGTTTTGATCAGGATAAAATTTTTGATCAGGATGAAAGGGTCCTGAATGGGGGTTAAGATAGAAAGTTTTGAAGAATACCCATGTCCTGTATTTAAGTTGCTCTGAGGTTTTATGCGTCGATATCTATTCGACGTATGTTGAGAGTTGCGTCGATTTGTATTCGGCGCTTTCTCTAGATTGCGTTGATCTGGAATCGATGCATAGAAGTAGTTGCGTTGATTGTAAGTCGACGTACTGTTATTCATGCGTCGATTTGAGATCGAAGCATCTAAGTGATTGCGTCGAGTAGAATTCGACGTACTATCATTCATGCGTCGATATGAAGTCGACGCAATTTTATCTTCCCAGATTTTATTTTTCCCTTTTTCTGATTGGAGTTTTGTTTCTTTATAACTTGTTTCTTTTGGCATAGTTGCTTTCTCAGAGGTAGTTTGAGAGTATTCTTCTAAGTTTGTTGATTTGATGGGTTTAGTGAATTTAATAGCGCTCATCCAAGTAGGTTTGGTAGATGGTATTGAACTAGTTGAAGGATCAGCTCCTAACCCCAGATTCTTATGTCTGATTATTTGTTTTTCAGTGATTTCTTTAAGTGTTTCGCTTCTGATTTTTATAGATTCTTCAAAAGCTTTTGCCTGGGATACCTTCTTCTTAAGGAGTTGATTTTCTATTTTAGCACTATCAATTTCCTTTTCTGTTTTATAGATTTTACACCTTAGTTCATAATTTTTTGAACATGTATCCTATATTTTTCTCATATTAATTTGTTCTTTTAGATCCTCAATTTCTTGTTTAGCTTTTAGTTGATCTAAACAGAGTCTTTCAAAATCCTTTTTAAAATCATCACATAGAAAATCTATTTCATTAAAATGCTTACCTCATCCTTATCCTCAGATTCCTCTATGAGAATAAGGCTATTTGCTTTTGCTGTTGAAGAGATGCTTCCTTCTGATCCTGTTTCACTCCATGATTCAGCAACACATTCTTCTTCTGTGCTTCCAAGAGCCATTAAGCATAGGTCTTCTTGCTTAGACTCTTCATTATCACTTTTAGATGAAGTGCTGTCTTCAGAATCTGTCTCACTCCAAGCTTCTGCAATGAAGCTTCTTTCTTTCTTCTTCCCTTTCTTCTTGAGATCTTTCTTTTTCAGATCTTTCTTTTTCTCAACATTTTTTGGACATTCTGGAGCAATATGTCCAGTTTTCCTGCAGGAATAACAAACAATATCTTTGGTAGGAGTCTTATCATACCTTGGTTTTGACTCTTTCCTTCTAGACCCATCTGGCCTGACCCATTTCTTGAATCTTCTGGCCAGGAGGCTGAATAGTTCTTCTTCAGTCACAGAGGTTTCTTCATCTGTTTCTTTTAATGCAATATTTCTATCTTTTGAAGAGGTTGGAGTGTTTTCCCTTCTTTCCTTCTCTTCTCTGGTTTTCAGAAGTTGCTCATAGGATTTGAGTTTTCCTAAGAGAGCATCTGTTGAGATTTCCTTTTGTCCTCTTGTATCTCTTATTGCCCATATTCTTGAGTCCCATGAACTTGGGAGACTCATTAACAGTTCGTCATTGATCTCTGTGAGAGAGATCTCTCTATCCAAGCTCCTTAATTGATTGATGATCAGACTGAATCAGTCATATATTTCAGATATGCTTTCTTCATGCTTCTTTTGAAAGTTCTCATATTGGGAGATCAATAGAGCCTTTCTATCTTTCCTTTCATCAACACTTCCTTGTACTATCTTTGTAAGAGCCTCCCAAATTTCATTGGCTGATTCACAGTCAACAATTCTTTGAAAGATTTCATCTGAGAGGGTTGAGACAAGAATGTTCACAGCTTTTGCATCACATGTTTTTGCCTTTTGCTCATCATCTGTCCACTCAGCCCTTGGGACAAGTGCTTGTGTCACTTTACCACTTGAGTCCTTCCTATAGGGCTTTGGAGGACCTGTCAAAATAATATTAAACAAATCTTCATCAATAGAATTCATATAGATCCTAATTCTTGTTTTCCAAACTGCAAACTTTTCAAGATTGCACATTGGTGGTCTGGTGGAAGCATAATCTTTGATTTGTGCCATGTGAAAAATAGTTTTTTAGAAATATATGTATATATGAGGTAGGATCTTTTTGATCAAGGAGTTACCCTTTTTAGATCAACCTCGCTTTGATACCAATTGAAAGTGCACAGTTAACCTCACTAGAATTCTCTAGAGGGGGGTGAATAGAGATCTAAAAGTACTTTGTGCAAAGTTAACAAATATATATATATATGTGTAATAATCTCAGATTTAAGCTTCCCACACACACCAACAAGAATTAAGTAAATAAAGAAAGAAATAGCAAAATGAAAATCACAGCACAACACAAAGAAATATAGTGGTTCCCCAAACTTTGGGTAGTCCACTCTTCTACCCCCTTGGTAGGAATTCACTATCTTGTACTGAGTCTTTTGATAAGGAGACTCTTAGAACCAGCCTGAGTCTTTTGATAAGGAGACTCTTAGAACCAGTACAATTGAATTTTTTGAAGAGAGATTCTAAAAACTCTTTTACACTGTTTAAAAAATGAAATGAAGATAAGAAGAAGAAGTAGAAGAAATAATTGAAACAAGAAAGAATCTTCTTCCTAGCAAGAAGATTAGAAGCACAAGAAATAGTGAATGAAATCTCTCTTCTATAGTGAGAAGGAGATTATAGGCCTTTTCTCTTTCAATGAGAGCTATCAAAGATTGCAGCAGTATGGCTTAAGAAAGAGAGGATGAAGAAGGGTTGTTGTTTGCTTCAGCACACTATCACTTCTCTCTGCTTTTTCTCACTTTTCTCTTGGGAGCTTTTCCTCTATTTCAAATGGATGGAGTGGATCACTTCTCCTTTTTCTCTGCCGACTTCCCTCTTATTTATAGCTCTGTTTATTCAAAGAATACTATAGGAGAATAATCAATTAACATTTAGAGAAATGGTAGGAGAGAAAAGATTTCATAATCAATATTTCTGTAGAAGGAAAGAGATCATTCTGATTTCAAATAATATCCATAGTAAACTTAATCAATTTAGCCAAGAATCATTTAGAAGGAAAGACTGATTCAAAACGGCTAGAAAAGAATAATATCATTCCATAAAATTCAGATCTACAGATAGAAGGAAAGAAATCTGGCGTGTTTTTAATTTGACATAGAAATCAACGTACGTCGATTACTATTCGACGAAAGCGTCGATTTCAGACTGGCTGGACGTCGAGAGGAGAATATGGAAGGTGCGTCGACTAAGATACGTCGACTTCACTAGATACGTCGACTAGAAGTCAGAGTTACGTCGACATAGGTTACGTCGAATCCTGTTTAGACCTACTTCGACTCATTCTGAGAGGAACGTCCACTATTCTTCGACGTTGTGTCGAATACTATTCGACGCATATTTACTTAGACTAATTTTCATTCTTAGAATTTATATTCTACTCATTTTTAGGGGTTAAGATAAATCATTTCCCCAACAGGTTGTTTCCATTGCCATCAGTCGGGCCACTTTCAGCGCTTTTGCCCTCAGTTGTAAGGGAATGCTCCAAATCGCCCCATGGTTCCCCTAACAGCCCCTCCAGCACGGCATGGCCGTGACCGAGGACAAGGTCGGGGCCGAGGACCTCACGGTAGAGGCCGACGGTCGGAGCAGATGTATGCCCTGGATCTCGCAGAGCACCGGAACCATGAGGAGGCCATCACAGGTACTTCAGTGTTTTCCTTATGATTACTTAGTACCTTGCAAAACCTTAGCCTTAGGTTAACTTATGACCCAAACAAAAAAAACTCACCCAGGTATAATACTTGCCTGCGGCAAACCCGCATACACCTTGTTCGATACGGGTGCCTCGCACTCGTTCGTCTCAGAGGAATTCGTAGATGATCTGGACCAAGTGCAGCACTTCGAAGGCATCCATAAGAAGGTGCGACTTGCGGACGGATCAGAGATAGTATTGTGCGCCAAGTCAACAGGAATGTAGAGATTGGAGGAATGCTATCCAAAGCACCAACGACGCTTCTGAAGATGACAAATTTTGATCTGATCCTGGGCATGAATAAGCTGCATTGGAACCACGCTAAGATCGACTGCACGATGAAGAAAATTGTACTGAGGCATGAAGATTCCGAAGTTGTGATCGAAGGTATAGACCCACCTCCCATCTTTTATTATCATCTATTTAGGTTGTCAAAGCCCATGAACAGGGAGACGAGGTTTATATAGTCTGCTTTAAGATGAAAGAGATAGAGATCAACATTGCTGAAGTACCGGTGGTTCGGGATTTTTCTGATGTCTTTTTGGACAAGCTCCCCAGACTAACCCCACATCGAGAGGTGGATTTCCGGATCCAACTGATACCGGGAGCTAGGCCCGTCTCTAGGGCTCCATATATGATGGCACCGAAGGATCTTGTGGAGTTTCAGACGCAGCTTCAAGAGCTAGTAAATTCAGGGTTTGTCCGCCCCTGTTCGTCACCTTGGGGAGCCCCAGTACTACTCGTGAAGGACGGTTCACTCTGGCTATGTATCGATTACCGAGAGCTCAACCGGTTGACGGTCCAGAACACTTATCCACTGCCCAGGATTGACGAGCTCTTTGATCGGCTTGAAGGAGCACACTGGTTCTCAAAACTAGATTTGCGCTCGGGTTATTATCTGTTGCGGATCCGGGAGGAGGATATCCCGAAGACCGCTTTTAGTTCGAGGTATGGTCTATACGAGTTTACTGTCATGCCGTTTGGGCTCACAAATGCCCATTCTGCGTTCATGAGCCTGATGAATAGGGTGTTCGAGCCTTACCTTGATGTCTTTGTGATTGTGTTCATCGATGACATCTTGGTTTATTCGAAGTCGGAGGAGGAGCATACGAAGCATTTGGCTTTGGTATTAGCGAAGCTGAGAGAAAACCAGCTGCTCGCCAAGTTTAGTAAGTGCGAGTTCTGGCTCCGGGAGGTCGCTTTCCTGGGCCATGTCATCAGTGGAGCAGGTTTAGTAGTGGACCCTGCCAAGGTACGAGCAGTAAGGGAATGGCCGCCTTTGAAGTCGGCAGTGGATGTGCACAGTTTCTTAAGACTTGCTTGTTACTACCACAAGTTTGTCGAGGGATTCTCGAAGATCGCTCTTCCCCTCACCACTCTGAACAAGAAGGATGTTCCTTTTTTATGGTCACCCAAGTGCGAGACCGCATTCCAGGAGCTGAAGGATCGCCTCTCCTCAGCCACGATCCTTGCCCTTCCATCTGGGAAGGAAGGATTCCAGATTTATACAGATGCCTCATACTAGGGGATGGGTGTTGTACTGATGCAACACGGGCTTGTAATTTCTTATGCTTCTAGGTAGCTAAAGAAGCATGAAGCGAACTATCCGGTGCATGACCTGGAGTTGGGAGCAGTGATCTTCACCTTGAAAATCTGGAGACATTATCTATATGGCATCCACTGTGAGATATTTTTCAATGTATCCTCCATGCGAAGAGCATTACTTTGCCCTGATCAGTACGTTGTAATTACATCTGTCCCTGTAACAACTGATATATCCGTTCAGCTGGAGCCCATACGGATAGTAGATACTGAGATCCGAAAACTGCGACAAAAGAGTGTTCCGTTGGTAAAGGTCCTGTGGTCCAACTATGGGAAGGAGGAATAAACTTGGGAGTCTATGGACCTCATGCAACAATGTTACCCAGGGTTATTTCCCCAAGGTGTGTCCTAAACTAGTTATCATACCTCATATTTCAACACCCGTAGCACCAAACTCAAATTTCGTGGATGATTTTTTTTTTGTTTATTGGATTTGTAACGTCCCGATCCGCGCTAGGCCCCATGAACACGTGTTCGTAAGTTGACTCGGGCTCGTGGTGCACTTGAGCGAGGAAAAGATGCCAGCGCAAAAAGAGGTTTGACGAACCGTTGAGAGGACTCGACGAATCCATCGAGTGAGACTCGACTATTCGCCGAGTGGGACTCGACGATCGTCTAATGGACTCGACGATCCGTCGAGTTGGTTGATACGTAAAATTTAGGATATAAATTATTCTCCAAATTCTACGAACTATAGGCAAGAGCACCTATCGTTCATAGCATAGGATATTTATAAATAAATATCAAGTGTCGTATTCCACGGGTCTGTTGATTACTTCTACTCACGCAAATTAATATTATTTTATCTAGATTTAAGAAGATTTTTAGAATAATAAAAGAGAAAAGGAAGAAAAGAACATTTGATCGGAAATCCTTCTTGAGTTAAATAAATTGTAAAATCTAAATTCATAACCAAAATCGATAGAATAATTCGACCGTGGAGGTTCCCAAAATATGGTAGAGCCTCTCTCGAGAGAACTACCACATAACCTTAGGTTGATCGATTAAGACCCCTCGGCCAGTCGAAACCCCTAAGCTTGCAAAGCTTAAGAATTCATCTGATCAAATGCTATAAATTTAGCTAAACATAATTGAAAAGAAAGACATTTTTATAACTAAGGAAGTAGAATTACAATTGCTGGAAATAGAAATTCTAAATTATGAATTGAAATTGCAAAACATAGAATAAATTGCATAAATAAAATTACACTAATGAAATGCAGAAAAACTACTCTAAAATTGACCCAATCGAAGCAAGGACTGGATTCCCATCACTTTAGCAGCAGCTGGCTTTTATAGGCAGAAAATTGGTGAGTCACGCCCGTGACCAAGGGCGTGTAAGCTGCGTAACTGCGTCATGAAAGCCCGGGAACGTTGGGGAAGAGAAACCGCCAAAATTGATCATCTCGACGGGTCACGACCTAGGTCACGCCCGTGACCTAGGGGTCTAGATCGAGTTAGGAAACGGCGGGAAACGACGCGATCTGGAGTTAATCTGGCAGTTGCGGGAGAGGTCACGCCCCTTGGTCACGCCCGTGATAAAGGGCGTGTAAACTGGAACGGCTCGGCGGCGGAAACTGCTTGTATTGAATGCATGTCTGGCGAGTCACGCCCGTGACCTGAAGGTCACGCCCCAGGTCACGCCCGTGACCTGGGGCGTGTAACTTTAATCCGACGTGGCAATGTCTTCCGGGAGCTGAAGGCGGAGCACGACCGTGACCATGGTCATGCAGATTTTTGCACATTTGTTCTGGAATTTCCCATGAACACGACTGTGGGCTTGAATTTGTTATTAGCAGCCCCAGATTACCTAAAAACACAAAGTAAAGCGAATTAGATATATATTAAACTAAAATTATATAAAAACTAATTAATTACTACTAAAATATTATATAAAAATAACTATAAATAATGCACTATCAAATACCCCCATACTTAAGCTTTTGCTATTCCAGAGCAAAACCAATTCATAAGTATGAGAATAAAATTTATATGACATTTCAAAAAAATAAAAGAATTTACTCCTAATTATGCATTTAAAATTATACATGACTCATACATAAATGAGTTTTGAAATAAAATTTAGATTCATAAGAAATAAATCATGATTCATAAGTTGACATGTGTAGAATAAAAATTAGTTTCAAAAATTCTCTAATTAAATTTTCATAAACAAAATTGTATTGAATTAAACAAAATAATCTAAGATTAGAATTATAGAAACTTTTATTATCATTCGAAACTTTATAGAAAACCTAAAATATTAACTAAGCTCTCTCATAAATATCTTGAATATGAAATGATATTGGTTAAGTTTGGGTAAAATTGGCATAGAAGAGATTTTTAATTGAAAAATGATGAATTTTATCCTCTCATTTCCATTTTTTTAGATACACTTCTTTTTTAATACCCCAAATGTATATGTTTAGGAGTGATGAATTTTATCCTCTCAGCTCCATGCCATATAATCTTTTACAAATTTGGGTGCATATGTTTAGGAATGAGGAATTTTATCCTCTCATTCCATGACATATGATCTTTTATATTTTTTTTATTTGCCAATCAAAAGGGTAAAGTAAAAGGAGGGGCTAGGGTTTAAAGGCTATAAAATTTTCAAGATAACTTTTTTGAGAGCATAGAAAATAAATTAAAAAATCTTTAAGAATCTATGAGTTAAAGTTAATATAATAAAAATCTAAAGATCTTAAGCACAATTACTACAAAATTTCATGATATTTTAAGGAGAGAAAACAAACTAAGAAATATTCTAATCAAATCAAAATAATGAAAAATTCTTTAAATCAAATTTATCTAAAAATTAAATCTAACAAATTATGAAGAGACACATAAAATAGAAAACACATAAAAAGAAAACTTTTGTTTTTTTTAAAGTCATATAAATAAAAGCTCATAATTAAAATTGGTTGTACTCAAATAAAAAGTATGGAAGCATCTAATAATACAAAATTTATAAATCAATTTTGTTTTATTTTATATTTTTATATTTGCTTGAACAAGAAAAATAAAACAGAAATAATTTTTTTGTGTTCTTGGACTTCCCAAGGGCTACCCAATGACGGGCTCGCAAGGTACTAGGCGGTTTTGTGGGATGAAAGCCCAACACGGCCCTTTCGCAAGAAATAATTTTTAATTGTTTTTAAATTTTTTTTTTTGTAATTTCCATATTTTAAAAAACAAAATTGAAAAAGAAGATAAAAGAAGATTTTTTTTTATGATTTTTAAATATTTTTTGTATTAAAATTGTTTTTCTAATTTTTTTTGATTTTTTTTGAATAAAAACAAACATTAGAGAACACCCCCCATACTTAAAAATAAACATGGTCCCCAATGTTTATAAACAAGGATGAAGAGGGAAAACTTGAAAAGAAAAGGAAGATAAAGAAAACAAAATTGCAAAAAGGATAAGCAAGGGGTGCCTCCCAAGAGCGCTTTCTTTTTCCCGTCTTTAAGCTAGACGGTTATTGTTAGGAAAATGGAAAATAAAATTGAAAATGCACAGGCAACTCCCTTAATTCACGCTCAGGTGAGCATGCCGAAGTCGGTCGCCCGGCTACTCCTCCGCTACAGTCCTGATTCTTTCGTTGTCCGTTATCTTCAAATTATGAATCCAAATTACCTACACATACCTTAGGTAATTTGGATTGCTGGAGATGAGCGGCGAATGGATCGGTGAAGACGTTTGGTTGCAACGGCTCATCCTCCACATGAAAATCGTTAGAATAAACAGAATCAAGATTAAGCAAGTCAGAAAATTTTTCACAAGTAGTTTCTTGTGAAAATTCATAATTAAGCAGCGGTTGTTCATTTTCCAAAATAAAATTTTTATCTAAAAAATCAATACCAAGGGGAGTAAATTCATGGGCGACTAAATTTTCATGAATTTTGCTTCCAAAATATTTATGTGTTGGGGTTAAAAATTCACGAGAAAGCGAAACAGAGTCGGGCGGAGTAGAAGATGAAACATGTTCTTCTTCTATTTCGCTCGGAACACCCATTATGTTAATAAATTCTTGGTATAAAATAATATTTTCTTCTTGGGAATAACTATTCAAATTTTGAATAGGAAGATTCGGAGAATCACCAAGAGAAGAAAATTGATCAAAAGAATTTTGCTGATAAAAAGTGGAGGAATAGAAATTTTGATCAAAAGAAATTTCTTCATTGCACCGTAAACTATCCGGGTGATCTTGCCACCATGAATAATTATTATCAGAGCAAGAAGGAATTTCATAGGAATTATAATCTTGAGAAAAATTATTTTGATCAAAAATATTTTGAGAATAAAAATAAGAATAACATTCCTCGCTATAATGATTTGCACCACAAAAATAACAAATAAGTTGGCGCTTTCGTGCGGCTTCCAAAAGGTTTACCTTATGTGAAGCTCGGCAACTTTTGCGGCCAACTGAGATATCATCATATTTTTTTGGAAAAAAGAAAATTAAACAACCGTCACATAATAGAAAGGAATTAAAAAAAAACAAAAAAAGAAATGGGGGCGGAGAAAAAGAATGATAAAAGTAATAAAATTCACGCTTTCAAAATATCAACAAAAATATTCCCAGGCAACGGCGCCAAAAACTTGATACGTAAAATTTAGGATATAAATTATTCTCCAAATTCTACGAACTATAGGCAAGAGCACCTATCGTTCATAGCATACGATATTTATAAATAAATATCAAGTGTCGTATTCCACGGGTCTGTTGATTACTTCTACTCACACAAATTAATATTATTTTATCTAGATTTAAGAAGATTTTTAGAATAATAAAAGAGAAAAGGAAGAAAAGAGTATTTGATCGGAAATCCTTCTTGAGTTAAATAAATTGTAAAATATAAATTCATAACCAAAAGCGATAGAATAATTCGACCGTGGAGGTTCCCAAAATATGGTAGAGCCTCTCTCGAGAAAACTACCATCTAACCTTAGGTTGATCGATTAAGACCCCTCGGCCAGTCGAAACCCCTAAACTTGCTTTATGCGGTGAGCCCCACTATTGGATTTGACTCCAATCCGGAAGATTTGTGTCACCCTCTCTCGAGGAATGCATGCAACTCTTTCCACTAATGAATGATCTACACAAATTCACGGAACTCTTGATCAACTAGAAAATGGATCAAGAATTGATATTCATATACCAGCAATATGAGATCAATCGAGAAAAATCAAAAGTGGATCGTAATAATTCTTAAACTAAAGCTACGAAAATGAGAGATTACAAAATAAGAAAAGCTTAAGAATTCATCCGATCAAATGCTATAAATTTAGCTAAACATAATTGAAAAGAAAGACATTTTTATAACTAAGGAAGTAGAATTACAATTGCTGGAAATAGAAATTCTAAATTATGAATTGAAATTGCAAAACATAGAATAAATTGCATAAGTAAAATTACACTAATGAAATGCAGAAAAACTACTCTAAAATTGACCCAATCGAAGCAAGAACTGGATTCCCATCACTTTGGCAGCTGCTGGCTTTTATAGGCAGAAAATTGGTGAGTCATGCCCTTGGTCACGCCCGTAACCAAGGGCGTGTAAGCTGCGTAACTGCGTCATGAAAGCCCGGGAACGTTAGGGATGAGAAACCGCCAAAATTGATCATCTCGGCGGCCGAAACTAGAACGCCTCGGCGGCCGAAACTGCTTGTATTGAATGCATGTCTGGCGATTCATGCCCGTGACCTGAAGGTCACGCCCTAGGTCACGCCCGTGACCTGGGGCGTGTAACTTTAATCCGACGTGGCAATGTCTTCCGGGAGCTGAAGGCGGAGCACGACCGCGACCATGGTCACGCCCCAAGGTCACGCCCCCAGGTCACGCCCGTGACCTGGGGCATGTACTGTTGATTTTTGCAGATTTATTCTGGAATTTCCCATGAACACGGATGTGGGCTTGAATTTGTTATTAGCAGCCCCAGATTACCTGAAAACACAAAATAAAGCGAATTAGATATATATTAAACTAAAATTATATAAAAACTAATTAATTACTACTAAAATATTATATAAAAATAACTATAAATAATGCACTATCATTGGTCCCGACGATCTGTCGAGATGGTCTCGATGATCCGTCGAGACCACTCGACGCTCTCGACGATCCGCTGAGACCACTCGACGGTCTCGACGGATCCGTCGAGTGGGTCTCGACGGATCCGTCGAGTGGGTCTCGACGGTCTCGACGATCCGTCGAGACCATGCGACAGTCTCGACGATTCCTCGAGTGGACTCGATGATTCGTCGAGACCACTCTACGATTCGTCGAGACCACTCGACGAATCTATCGAGTATCGGCCATGTACAGATTTTTTCGATACTTTTTTATGTTTCAGGATGTGTGCCGACCGGATAAGAGACTTTTGGGTTATTAAAGACTATTTTATGTCTTGTAATCAAGGAGGTCCTATAGAATAGTGACACGTGGTGGTGTTGTCTAATCTAGAGCATGGGAGGTATCTTTTCCATTAATAAGAGTCAAATCACCCTCCATTTTCTCTCTCCTCCCTTAACCTTAAACTTCATTCCCTCTTCCAAGAGCTGATGACTTTTCTTCATCTTCCCCACAACTCAAGCACAGAGACCAACCATTTTTCCTGAAGAAGATCAAGATTGGAAGGAGGATTGAAGCTTGGCCGACCGCCACCATGTCGCCAAGAAGACAAACTCGATCCTTGGCCACAAATCAGGTGACTTCTGCCCCCTCTCCCTTGGTGCTAGATCCTTAGATCATATTTAGGAGAGATGTTGGCTCAAAAGAGCTTGACCTTGGTGAGTTTAATGGAGTTTTCTAGGAAGAGACCACGCTAGAACTTCTATTCTAGGGCGTCGTTCGCCCAGAAAATATCTTCAATCAAATCCTCTCTTCAACACGAAGTTGTTGGAACTGATTTCGTGAAGAATGATGGTCTATTGAGGGAGTATTGAAGGAGAGAAGACGAAATAATATATTTGTGTGCTAGAGGAAGAAGATGAACATATGATGTTCATCTGTCTTAAGATCCGTGCAGACTTTATAATATTTAGACAGAAATCTGTTTCCTGCACGTGACAGACTTCAAGCCTATGTTTAGGCATGATTCGGCCACATTCAGGTCTTGAGCTCAACAAGAAAGTTGTAGCCCTCAGAAAGACCTTTACAACGAGTGGTTGTGGGCTTTCAGGGGAGCTCTGTAGCTCTGGCAAAGTGAAATCGAAAATGGTTGGGAAGAATATAATTCGGTGTATGTACAAGACAGGTTGCTGTCCAGATTCACTCTGCTGGGTTCAAACCTGATTTTAGGGAGGTTAATGATGTAAACCAGATTCCTCGAGATGATTTTTAAATAAATAAATTGGAATGTATTTTTAAATATGTTGCGCTAGCGCGATTTTCTCGAGCAAACGTTCGCGATAATCGATCTCGGTTTCACAAACACTCCTATGAGTCTAGCAATCGAGCGTAATTATCAACTATGAAATAATTGTTCCACAAATGAGAGAGAGAAGCAAGTGCGAGGATGTGAAAATTGACGACAAATAGGTTCTATATTAATTAGGGCAAGCAAGCTCTGATGTTTAAAACCAAGTAAATATTAAGCATAATTTTACTCTAACATGATGTGAGCGGGCAACTCGGCGAGAGGTATACTTGCGGGTGGCGAGAGCGGCAACGGGGGCAATCCCAGCAAGAGAAAAGAGGAAATGACGATGTGTGGATGGCCAAGCAGAGAGGAGAGACGTGGTTCGACTA
Organism: Dactylorhiza incarnata; assembly: GCA_033032865.1. Classification (NCBI taxonomy): domain Eukaryota; kingdom Viridiplantae; phylum Streptophyta; class Magnoliopsida; order Asparagales; family Orchidaceae; genus Dactylorhiza; species Dactylorhiza incarnata. The sequence goes on along the minus strand of JAWHQI010000038.1, from coordinate 7,664,554 downwards.
GTAGAGTGTTGGTGGATGCACGACGCAAGTTGAAGGAGACCGGAGGAGTCGGTCGGCTGCCTGAAAGATCGCCCGTTTCCGACGCAAAATCCGTCGGGAATGACAAAACACGAGTGGCGATGAGTCGCTGACGCTCGTGGTAGAGGTGGAGGGTGGCGGTGTTAGAGGGAGTTGATGTTGGCGGATGGAGAAGGTGAGGCTTTGGCGATGATGGCACAAGAGAGGTGTGGCCGGACCTTCGAAACAGAGAAATATTCTCTGTTTCGTTTGTCCTTGGCTGCCTTTGTTCCAACAGGGGAGATGAGTTTTATAACTTAGGATGAAATAAGATGCCTTTGGCTGCCTTAGATGCCTTTTTTAGAACAAGGAATAAGAACTTGGTAATTAGGGGGGGGGGGGGGGGGGGCAAATAACAAAGGAATTTTGGACTCTTTTTAGGCATTTAATATAATACGGGATGGACAATTAATGTGCAGGAGAATTAAATGCAACTTTTTTTTCTTTTTAGGCATATGATATATGACCGATAGAGATGAATTTGAGGAATATAAAAGATTACCAGTACGCACTTTCTCCTTTTGCTCATTTTTAAAGCAGTTCCAAAAATGAGTGGAAAATTAATATTTGTTTTATTTTTTTCTTTGTCGAGCTTGCCTTAATTAATGTATTACCTAATTTGACGGATCTTTTTATTCAAGGACTTATTGGTCGATCACCCCAATAAGCCATAACAGCGAGCGCAAATGATGTGCGCGATACAAAGTAAACAACACATACGCGATAAATAAAATAGACGTGCGCGAAGGCATGCGCTACACAAAGGAAGTGCAGGAAATAATATTAAAATGAAGACGTGCGAAAATGCGACGCAGGTTGCATCAATTCTCCCAGGGTTGAATGACCTCGACCCCGTCGAGAGTGTAATGTAGCATGCGACATGGAAATCCAACCGTCGATCTGGACCTTCTCTGCTACTGTCATGCTCTGGATGGTGGTGTGTAGTGAGGCAAAAGAAGGATCCTTTGTTGCAGTTCATGACATGTAGACAAACTCTCTTTCCTGAAATATGCAGGAAACCAATCTCATTCGGAAAAATATAATTCCCGGTGATGGAATCAACCATGGAATTATAGATTTTCGAATATACTCGCAAGCAGTTAGTCATAATTTTATGCATGATATTTAAATGAGCAGAAAAAATCAGAGCAACAAAGAGACGGGTATCACAAAGTGGAAGAGGGTGGGGATCAAAGAAACAAGGTAGGAAACAAGCAGGTTCGACATGTGGAATCATTAAATCACATCGCATCATACGCTCTCCTGTCAGACACATACGAGCGTTTACTAAACCAAAATCAACTATCCCAAATATATCACCCGTTCGAATCTGACTAACGTTACAAAATTTAGAAATAATCCCGAATTTACTATTTAAAATTTTCCAGAGAAATCCTTTAAATCGTGTATCTTTGTTTGGTGTGAAAATCCTAGGCATCCACTCTATCTTAATAACAATAATTTTGATAAAAATATTGACAGGTTGACAACAAAATTCATCAGTTACGTTTATGTTTAGTGGATAATGTAGTGATTTAAAATGTTGATCTCCAAATATAAAATTAATATATTGTGATGATTCTAACGTCAAAGGCAAGTGAACATTATACATAGTATTTGTGGCCTCAAGGGTTGGTGGTTGCAGTGGGCTAGGAGAATAATGACATAAGTGGATAGAGTTTACGTCACCGAAGATGAGGGGCTCAACACTAACCAACTCCTTCTCCGGGAGAAGTGAGATTGTGTCATCCAAGGTGAGTGACACACCACTAGTAAGTTCTTCTTCCTGGAACGGGGCCTCAGGAATAAACTCGACGACTAAAGGTTGTGATTCAGTGTGACCAAGTGGAAACACCATTTCAGTCGAGATGAGGGGATGAGGAGGAAGAAGCTCTTCATCCTGGAGTTGGGGCTCAGGATGAAACTCCTCGACTGAAGGGAGTGCTTTAGTGGAGACAAGTGGGGCCAAAGCGCTCATGGGGGAAACGATGCGACTAGTAAGTCGACAATTAAGATTTCGTAGCCCGGGTTCCACTATTTGACACGTAGTTGGTAAGTAATCAGGAAAAACATATTGCTTGCGCATTGTCATTTCAAAGTTGTGTACATCCGTGCACAACCCATTTAGATTCCGCTTGAATTCTGCAGTGACGAACTCAATGTTTTTCATTAAGGTTTTGATGTGCTCTTCAAAATTGTCCATTTTTTTTGAAATTTTACTATTATTGTTATTATTATTATTATTTAAAACAACGCCAAACTTAAATGTTTTTTTAAAAGAGTGAATTGTTTTTTTTTTAACCTTTTTTTTAAAGAAGAGAACTCTTAATGCTTAAAAATAATTAATACTCAAATATATTAAGAGTTTTTTTATAAAGATTTAAATCACAAAGTGAATTTAATAAAAATAATAATTTAAACCCGGATCGCTTGATTCACGATAGAAACGAATCAAACCTCCCTCTGATACCAAACTGATATAAACCAGATTCCTCGAGATGATTTTTAAATAAATAAATTGGAATGTATTTTTAAATATGTTGTGCTAGCGCGATTTTCTCGAGCAAACATTCTCGACAATCGATCTCGGTTTCACAAACACTCCTATGAGTCTAGCAATCGAGCGTAATTATCAACTATGAAATAATTATTCCACAAATGAGAGAGAGAAGCAAGTGCGAGGATGTGAAAATTGACGACAAATAGGTTCTATATTAATTAGGGCAAGCAAGCTCTGATGTTTAAAACCAAGTAAATATTAAGCATAATTTTACTCTAACATGATGTGAGCGGGCAACTCGGCGAGAGGTATACCTGCGGGTGGCGAGAGCGGCAACGGGGGCAATCCCAGCAAGAGAAAAGAGGAAATGACGATGTGTGGATGGCCAAGCAGAGAGGAGAGACGTGGTTCGACTAGTAGAGTGTTGGTGGATGCACGGCGCAAGTTGAAGGAGACCGGAGGAGTCGGTCGACTGCCTGAAAGATCGCCCGTTTCTGACGCAGAATCCGTCGGGAATGACAAAACACGAGTGGCGATGAGTCGCTGATGCTCGTGGTAGAGGTGGAGGGTGGCGGTGTTAGAGGGAGTTGATGTTGGCGGCTGGAGAAGGTGAGGCTTTGGCGATGATGGCACAAGAGAGGTGTGGCCGGACCTTCGAAACAGAGAAATATTCTCTGTTTCGTTTGTCCTTGGCTGCCTTTGTTCCAACAGGGGAGATGAGTTTTATAACTTAGGATGAAATAAGATGCCTTTGGCTGCCTTAGATGCCTTTTTTAGAACAAGGAATAAGAACTTGGTAATTAGGGGAGGGGGGGGCAAATAACAAAGGAATTTTGGACTCTTTTTAGGCATTTAATATAATACGGGATGGACAATTAATGTGCAGGAGAATTAAATGCAACTTTTTTTTTCTTTTTAGGCATATGATATATGACCGATAGAGATGAATTTGAGGAATATAAAAGATTACCCGTACGCACTTTCTCCTTTTGCTCATTTTTAAAGCAGTTCCAAAAATGAGTGGAAAATTAATATTTGTTTTATTTTTTTCTTTGTTGAGCTTGCCTTAATTAATGTATTACCTAATTTGACGGATCTTTTTATTCAAGGACTTATTGGTCGATCACCTCAATAAGCCATAACAGCGAGCGCAAATGATGTGCGTGATACAAAGTAAACAACACATACGCGATAAATAAAATAGACGTGCGCGAAGGCATGCGCTACACAAAGGAAGTGCAGGAAATAATATTAAAATGAAGATGTGCGAAAATACGACGCAGGTTGCATCAGTTAAGCTTAGATCTGGACCTTGGGCTCAACACAAAAGTTGTAGCCCTTGGCGATACCTTTTCAGAATAGGATGACACAATAATATTGGTGGTCTGTAGCTCCCAGAAATCCTGTTTTAGTAAACATTAATGAATATGTACAGAGTTTTAAGGTTTTACTGATTTCTCCCAAAATGTTTATCGGATGCTTATAAAATTTGGTAGGAATATGTCTGATGATGTTGTGTTCACCCCTGTTTAGTTTCAGAATTTTTTGGATACATATTTACCGTGAAATTACTTGTCGTATCATATAAATGTAGAGCACAATAAATAAGTATTGCGTAATACAATGAGGTCGAAATTTGGTGTGAATGATTCATGCATTAATTATGACCCAAGGTAGAAGTTTCAGCAGATTTGGCTTTGAATTGAGTCCTTAATTAAATGTGTTATAATTTATTATGCTGAATCCAAATGTTAAGGTGCTCATTTAGTCAAGGATTTTGGAAACGTTACATTAAACGCACAAGTAGTCCTATAAGATCAAAGAGAGTATTTCCCTTATATACACATGCACTGCATGAGAGTTATGACAACTCAGTATGAGGAGCAGTGATGGTTGGTATGGATTATAGGATATATTATATCCTAAGGCGTTCGTTAAGAACCCGGTTGGTAGGTTCTTGTATGCTAAGTAGCATCTATTGAACTTGTAATGGTAACTATGTTATGGATTTGGTTAGGAGCCCTTGGGTGCTTGATAGCATGGGTTGAATATGTGTATTACTTGGGTGTGTATAGTTCTCACACGATTGCATAATGATCCTAGTTGGAGGATTGCTTGTGGCAGATCTACGGGCTCGCCAGCCATCACACCAATGGGAGCTGGCAGATAGATCTTGGTCGGTTGGGCTGGGCTCTTTGTGCTTACTTCCAAAGACCCCTTCTGTGCCATTGACCGGTTGGGCTGGGCTCTTGGTGTTCACTTCCCAAGACCCCTTCCGTGTTCAGTACGCAGGTGCTCCGATATTGTGTTCTTAGAGTTAAGGTGTACGTAAGACCTAGGTCTGGTAGTGTGCATACCCACTAGTAGTGGAGAGCCCGATCCACTGTCACCGTCTGGCCACGACGGGTGATGCTTGAGAGGTTAGCTACCCTCGACAAGTGGGAAGTACAAGTCTAGTTCGACATAGCAGATCAGAGTGCGTGCGGAAATCATGGGTGAGTCATCATGCATACATTGCACCGCATAAAGATCCTCATCATATAAACTTGTATGGACACCTTTATATGATGAGTTACTTATTATTATTTCAAAAGATCCTTAACTTATAAACTTGTATGGGCATCCTTATAAGTTATGTTCAATTCAATTCTTTATATGGTGTGTTCTTTTATACTCTGTGGCTGACCATACTGCTAAAGTAGATGTACTCTTATACTTTTGTTTTATCTACTATGATAATTGTTTCCTGCCACTTGCTATATTGTTTATTACTGATTATATTGCAACGTTCTCCCTCTTTTTTTCTGCCCGGTGCCTAAGAGTCATCGGGGAGAGGATGTGAAGCCACATAGTCTTTATGACTAACGGTTGCTACGCCACTATTTTTAGGAGGACACCTAGCGGCAGGTGGAGCAGCAACATATGACGTAGGATGACTGCTAGGACAGGGCGACAGGGCCTGAGACTACGATACATTCCCTTCCGTCAGTGACCGATGTGAGTGAGAGCTTGAGATGTAGCCCTTGAGACAATTCTATACTATGATATTTTACAGGAGCTTTTGTAGCTACCTGTCATTTTGTATAATTTGTTGGGACACTTTTACTTATAGTGAATCTATGGCTTCTATTATTTTCTATTATTGATTGGTTGACATGATGATATTGGTTTAGCCGGCAGGATAGACGTCTTGGGGTACAGGTTAGCCCATGTGCTGACGTTATCGCAAGGTGGCTATTCTGGGCATAGGACTCCCCTCGGTACTGTCTTGTGTTCCAGGAGGAGCGGTCTTACAGATTCATACTGTGACATTTTTTTTATTAAATTAAACAGGTATTTGCTATGGCTTGAAACTGTGGCAAATATTTTATTTTAAATAAATCTGCCAAGTATTTGCCACAGTTTCAAACCGTGGCAAATACTTTTTTTAAATAAAACAGCCGAGCATTTGTAATGGTTTAATACCCGTGACAAATAATGGACTTTTATCCACAGTAGGGAAACCGTGGATAATAGCTGCTGAAATCAAGACTTTTAGCCACAGTTTAAAACCGTGAATAAAAGTCGTTGCAAAAAAGTATTTGCCAAAGAATGAGCATGGCAAATACTTTTTGCCACGCTCGCATTGCCCACGCCCATTTGTCATGGGCAGAATGTGGCTAAAGGTCTTTTGTCATGGTTTTAGACTTTTAGCCACGACAATTTGCCCTGGCTAAAAGTCCATTTTCTGGTAGTGCCACCTGATGGAACTCACAAAAGGGCAACACCCTCCTGTCCCTTCTTATTCCGCCACGGCCACCACCATCGTGGTTCCTTCTCCCTCTCCTTCCTTGGCTAACCATCATCGCATGCTGAGGCTGATGCTGCGCCGGCCTCGGGCCAGAATGCCATCTCGGAGGGTTGAAACGCCCTTGCCCTCCAAGGAAGTTTCCACCTCCTTGAAAATAGCCTCTTCCTTGGCCCTGAGGGGCCCTCTTGCTGTCCTCTAGACAGGTTGGTTGGTGGTTGGAATCTCCACCCTGTCCCCCACCCCCCCAGAGGTCCTTGGAAACCTTACCTTCTTGGTTCCTCCCTCGTCCTCGGCTCCTATAGCTGAACTTCTCTCAACATCTCCCCGCCTTCCATCCATTTGGTCAGCTTGGACATGAACTCCTGGTTCGTCGCCTCGCTCTTGATCTCTCTCCCTGCTCTTTCCATCAACTCCTCAAAAGATATAGGAGGTTCCCAGGCCAACCCCATTCAGAACAACCCTTGCAGCAGCCCTATGGTAAGCGCAAGCTGTAGGGTATGCTCGGGCACCTCGTTGACGAGAAGGACCTCTTCTTGGAACAGAACCACATAACTACCCAGCAGCTCCTCTGCTCCTTGCTTGATCTCGAAAAGGGCCGCTGCTCCTTTCCTCCTCTTCTTTGATGTAGAGAATCTTTGCAGAAAGCTTCGCCTCAAATCATCTAAGTTGTAGATGGACTTCGATGGTAGTTGATGAAACTAGTCTATTGCCTTTCCCCTGAAGGAGATGGTGAATAGCTTGCAATTGAAGGAATCAGTCATCTTCCTGATGGTCATGACGTCTTCGAACCACTATAGGTACTAGAGGGGGTCATCTTTTCCTGTGTTGTGGGACATAGCTGGCTCCCTGAACTAGGGCAGACAGGATCAGCTCGCAGAAAGGGCTCCCCTTCCTACCTGGCAAGTCGGCAACACTCGCCCATCCTCCTCGCCAAGATGTAGAGCACTCGCGGGATTAGGAAACAACACCCATGCGTGAAGGGTTCAATCATCTTCCACCTGCACTTCCTTACAGGGTCGTCCGGCTGGTGCCGTCTCTCCCAGAGTAGGCGAGGAGAGAACATGCATCGATGGAGTCAATCACTCACCCGCGGGAGTGAGCGCGAAGCGCAGGGTCTCCAAGATTGACTTTTAAATTCGTTGAAGATGCTCTTCCTTACGTAGTCATTGGGAGGGGGCAAGTTCCCCAGGTCTTCACAGTGTTCGGACCCCAAGAAGCGTGTTGCTCGTCCTTACTTTCAATGAGCGAGAACTAATGATTAGGCACTCGGAACCGAGGGCATTCACAAGGCAACATGATCCCCAAACAGACCCCTGAGCAGTAGCGAGGAGGCCCTTCCACACACCCGAAAAATCTAAGGATCTTCCCCTCCCAAACCAAGACCGAGCTCGGCACCTCAGAAAACCAGAGAGCAGGAAAGAAGAAGCTCTCTCTAGAAATTAGAAATCAGATCCTTTTCTAAGGTGCATATGGGAGACTATTTATAGGATTCTAGAAATGGCATGCAGATAACGACCTCCGGCTTTTGGTTTCTCTTAACTGCAGCCCAAAATGGTCTGCGGATAGCAAAAACCTGCTATTTGAAATTACTAGAGGTAGACCACAAAAAATACTTGGCGAGTGCTTCCCCTTGGTGAACTCGCCCAGGGAGTCGAATGTTCTTACCGAGTTGGGCACTCGCACTCGCTGGCACTTACTACCACGGGCTAATTATTCTCACAATGGTTCATGGTTCCTGCCTCCTTTCCTAGGACCAGTGAGCCCCTTATGAGTCACAGACGTCCCTCTGTCTAATAACCCGAGCGAGTGTTGTATTTCGTAGGGAGCTACACTCGCCCCAACACAGGTGTACTCGCCGATGTGGGTCAACTCACCAAATACAGGGTTGTACATAAGTCATAATAGATTTTCTAGGAATTTGATGTCCGATTGAAAAGTTCTTGAGGTGACATGAATTTAAGAATCTAACTGATTAAATCTGTATTTGTTAAGGCTATTCCATAGAACGCAATGATGATTGGAAAGTATTACTTAGATCAAATTCGCGAGAGTATAGTCAACAGTCAAAATGAGATATGTATAGACTGATTGTCTCATTTGCATGGAATCGTGAGAAGATGATTGGGAATGTAGCTGGCTCTAGCTGAGCTCATGAGATAAAAGTGCAAACACTTGGACTCAAGCAAAAATGTTGTGACACATGTGTGATTTCTCGAACGGGAAATTATTTTGATGAGGGTGTGGATTACACAATTTTTGGATCGTTGATGACCATGTTGTTGCCCTTGGGTTTTCAATGAAAATGATGATGGGTCATGCTTAACACCTAATGAGGTTATCTTGGGCTGCTATTGCCCTAATTTAATAGAGTTGTGGGTAAACTCGCAATGAAATCAGTTGGTGTGACCATTGAATTTTTCTCCAAAAAGTTGAAGAATTGGTCACTTTAGAGAACCACAACCATTCGTACCATTTTGAAATGGTTGTAGTGTGAATGAATGGGAGTCTATAGGACTCATTTGGAGTGACCGTACTAGTTTGATCAATATTCTATGAAAATGCTATATGAGCATAAGATGAATCTCGGTGTTATGATATAGATGGAGGCAGTACTTTGGTGGTAGAATACTTGAGTAGATTCGTTGATGCAGTTATGTTACGATCTAAGTTATTCTCCAAATCGTGAAAATCATGGGAGTGCTGATCATGACCTCATAGTATGCTAGTTGCTACACTTGCGGCCATTCGGAATTCCCTTGACAATATAAGATTAGATTAGTGAAGTGGAAATGTGGTGGGTCCATAACCCATGGGCCATAAGGTAGAAATTTGATGTCTTGGACACCCTGCGGTTAAGGTTGAGTGTAAATTTCGAGATGAAATTTCTTTAAGCAGGTGAGAATTGTAACAGATCATTTTTCCATTCAATTATGACTTTAAGGGACCCATGAGGGTTAGAATAGGTTCGTGCAAGTTTGTTGCCTCTTGTGGGGTGTTTAGGGTTCATTTGGAGGGGTTTCTCACTCTACATGAGTTGGCATAACCTAGCATGCAGGCCAGAGAATCACTCTGAGGTAGATGTCATATTTTATGTGGGGTTGAAAGATTTGAGGATCCTTAGATATTTCTAGAGAAAGTCCTATGTTTGCAGCCATTAATTTGGCCCTTTAATGGATTCCATGGTGCAAATGCTATTAAAAATCAATTGTTGTTAGGGGCCATGTGTTGTGCTATTATGTCGATATATTAATAATCACATGATTTGGAGATCGTTAGAATGACAATTTGAGGATTTTGGGTTATTTAGTCATTCCAAGTAAAAGCCCTATGGTAGCGGTCGTTGATTTGGCCCTTTGGTGGATTCCACTATGCGAAAGCGAATTGAAGTCAATTGTTATGTGGCAATTGTGAGAGTGGTAATATTATTTCAATGTATTAATAATCATTTAATTTGGAGATCGTTAAAATGGTAATTTGGGGACTTCGAAATACTTAGTTATTCTTAGTGAAATCCTTAAATTTGTTGGCGTCAATATGGCCCATAGTGGACCCCACAACATGGAAACAATTATAGAAATTATTGTTGTTCAACGAACAAGAGAGTAGCATTATTATTCTTACGGCTGATGACATGGCCCTTAGTGGATTCCACGACACAAAATGATTGAGAAACAATTGTGGTTTAGGCACCGTGACGTTAGCGTATGCTGATAGATCCATGATAGCGTGATTTGGAGATCGTTAGAATGACAATTTGGGGATTCCATTGTAACGCCCCAGATTTTTCGATTTTTATTTAAATCATTAATTCAGTCGTAGCGAGGGTGTTACCGTCTTAGGTACGTCGCCGTTGTTCATCTCGAGTAATCGCGAGGTCGCATTGGATAAAACTATTATTTATTTTGGTATAAAAAGGTTTACTTAGCCTATAAAAGAATTTCTTACAGTAATTTCCTTATAAATTTCTTTATAAAATATATATATATATATATATATAATTTCTTTATAACGAATTTATTTATATCATTCTGTACAGATTATTCATATATAAATTTCTTATGAAAATCTATATGCAAAGAGAAGGTAAGTGGAGTCCAGATGGAATCCACCACCATCGTCTATAAATAGAGTTTCTTGTTTCTTCCGATGAAAGACGTCTCCCAGTCTCGTTTCGTGAGCTCCAGTTGAGAGAGAGAGAGAGGAGGTCGAAGGTTACGGCTTCGTCGGAGGTGATTTCCGGTGGTGGAGGTTGTCAGATCTCTCGCCGGAGCGTGGTTTAGGAGAGTTCTCGTCGAGTTCTTCCTCGGTGAAGGAGGCTTTGCGGTGTTGGCTTCCGGTTAAGGCAAAAAGACTCTTCTTCTTCTTCTTCTCCTTCTCCTTCTTCTTCTTCTTCTTTTTATTTGACCAACGCGGGTTTGATTATGTAAGTTAAAGGAAAAAATTCAGGTATATTGTGAGTTTCCGGTTTTCAAAGTGTTTATGGTAGCTGTGTAAAAATTTCTGGTTGCTATGTTAAATTTGTCGAGTGAACTCGTGAGGTTAAGTTAAATTCGTCGAATGAACTCGAGAGGTTAAGTTAAATTCGTCGAGTGAACTCGAGAGGTTAAGTTAAATTTGTCGAGTGAACTCGGGAGGTCAAGTCCAATTTGTCGAGTGATCCCAATTCGCCGAGTGAACTTGAGAGGTTAAGTTAAATTCGTCGAGTGAACTCGAGAGGTTAAGTCCAATTCGTCGAGTGAACTTGTGAGGCTATGTTAAATTCGTCGAGTGAACTCGAGAGGTCAAGTCCAATTCGTCGAGTGAACTCGAGAGGTTAAGTCCAATTCGTCGAGTGATCTCAATTCCTCGAGTGAACTCGTGAGGCTAAGTTAAACTTGTCGAGTGAACTCGTGAGACTAAGTTAAATTCGTCGAGTGAACTCGAGAGGTTAAGTCCAATTCGTCCAGTGATCTCAATTCGTCGAGTGAACTCGTGAGGCTAAGTTAAATTCGTCGAGTGAACTCGTGAGGCTAAGTTAAATTCATCGAGTGAATTCCTAAGGGTGAGTTCTTGTTGCGATATGGTAAGTGGGTAATGTGAAATATTGTTGGCTTGATCAGTTTGACCATCATCTCTGAGCCGCACTGACGTACACGTGGTTGACCATGATTGGTTGACCATCACCTCTGAGCCGCACTGACGGACACGTGGTTGGCCCTGATTGGTTTGACCATCACCTCTGAGCCACAATGTCGGACACGTGGTTGGCTTTGATCAGTTTGGCCATCACCTCTGATCCGCAGGGATGAACACATGGTTGGTTAGGCCCGCGTGGTGCTATTTCCCCTTCGTTCTTGTTTATTGAGCTGACTTTATTAATGTATATTACTCCCATTTCTCTAGTTATCTGGTAATCCTACCTAGATTTTTGTGCGGCTTTCTTGCTCCCCTTTTTGGGCCGAGTTATTCTTTTCTTTTGAATGCCCCAGGTTCAGGCGTGTAGCTGAGCTGGTGGTCAGGTGGCCTCTCCCAGGCTCTTGAAGGTGGTGCATTCTTCTCTCCTGGGCGAGGAGTCCTTTTGTTTATTTGTAGACACTTTCGTGGTTCTCTTTGGGTTCGTGTCAGCTTATTAACGCACATAGTAGTTTCTAGTTGTATACTATTAATTTTGCTGCTCTGCTGGTACATTTTGCTGATGATTATTTGCTCTCTGGGAATGCTTTATGTTAGGTTGCATGATTGGTATTTTAAGTATTAAGAAAATTGCATTTCAATTTCATAGCATGGTTTTATATGAGTATCATCTACTTTAAACTGCGTATACGAAAACCTTCTATGTATACTAAACTTAGGAAATTGCATATCCTAAGGATATTTTCTTGGTTGTCGTGCTCGCTTAGGATAAAATGAAAATATTTTTCACTGCGTGTTTATATACTTTTACGGGTGGACTAGTTGATCCACTGGGCCGAGGGACACGGTCTCGAAGATAAACTTACTTCAACTTTAAAGCTTTAAATTTGTCTTCTTTGAAAGATAGTTCTGTGCAATAAAGAAGCATGAGCGTCGGTAGTTGTCCCCTACCATACTTGGCATCACACCGCATATTTTACCCGACTCTAATCATATATTATATATTTATGTATGAGGAAAAATCGGGCTGTGACAGTTGGTATCAGAGACAAGTTGGTTTTGTTCGTTTGGTTCCTTAGACGATTTAGTCGAACGACCATTCGTTCTTAGAATCTTGATTCATTGCATACACACACCAAAGTGTCATCCGTACGTCTTGGCTGAAGCATGAGCACTACACTCATAAGCATGACATAAGTATACGGGGTATATTATGTAGTATGGGATGCATAATATGTGTTTGTATATGGATTCTCATAGGTATATATAACAACACATGACTGTTATGTAGTATGTGATGCATAACAATCATCACATGGATGTTCCATTAGATTTTTCTTCTCGTTACATGTGATATTATGTAGTATGAGATGTAACATCCCCCAAACAACTAGACCCCTAGAGTGGTTTTGTCATGACTAGGTCATGACAAAATCCTAGGAAGCTTGAAGAGATCACTTGGCCTTAGGCTTGAAGGGGAAGAGCACCTTGGTCTGCAAATAGCAATTTCCAGTTAACAAGCTTAATGTTGGGCTTTAGGGCCTCACATTGACCCTTTGACCCCACCATGGCACACCTAACCCTTTGGAGGGTCCCTTAGAGCATTTAGGACCCATTGGGGTCAACCAAAGAGACCAAATTGACCAAAGTCAACCATAGCCTTAAATAAGTCAAACCACCATATTTAGGGTCAATTAGGGTTAGATTAGACCAATTGACTTTCCCCAAGTTCCATTGGTCACTAAGGGAGGCCAATGGGTCAACATTGACCCATTGGGCCTAATTAATTTCACCAATTTGACCAAAGTCAACACTTGGCCAACCTTGCCCAAAAAGAGGGGAAAAGGCTAACTCAAGCCCAATCCACTTGGGCTAGGCCTAATTGGAGTAGCCCATTAGCTTAGGAGGCTGATAATTACCAGGAGTTACCACTCAATTTCTGTAAATGGTAATTAGGAGAGAGAAATCTCATTTTCTCCAAGAATGGAGGAGAGAGAATGAGAGGGATAAATGACATTCATGGCTTAGGGAGATCAATAACCACCATTTCCTCCTATAATGTCTCCATTCAGTTTCCCCAATCAATTTGGAGGAGTTTAATGGCCATTCCCGACCACATAGAGGGGGGAATTTGAGGAGTTTTCATTTGGCCGAAAATGGCCATTAATGGCCATTCATGGCAATTAGGAGTTACACTCTTCCCCCTCCCCAATTAACCCATATAACTCCTTTAGTGGATGGAGAGAAGGAGTTTCCCCACCTTACCTGAAGAATTTGAGCCCCCAAGATAGGAGATTGCAAAGGTGCGAAAGCTTCAAGGTCGGCCATGGCCAACAGGAAATCGGCAAGGAGTCACCCCTCCACATATGTCCGATCCGCGATCCTCTCCCTTAGTGCTAGATCTTTTCCTAATTTGGGGCTTGATCCGTGCTCAATCAGGCTCGGATCGTGCTTCCGAAAGGACTCGGTTCGAGCTCTCTTTCCCCTCCTCTAAACCCCGATTCCGACCACCTCCGGCCCGCCAACCACCCAATATCGCCGCCCACCACCTCAACGGAGGTGGTGGTGGCATTGGCTGGCCGGGAAGTGGCACAGGTGGCCGGGAAATCATCCCGCATAGGAGCCCAGGACGGGCTGTCGTGCGCCGTCCGTCCAACGGGGATGATGACTAAGAGCCGTCGGATTTGCCGTGATCAGTTATTCGCAGATTTACGTGATTATGTTATATGTTATAATGTTATTTCGCTTTGAAGAAATTCGTTGAACTGAATTAATTCAGCGAACTGAATCCGGAGTAAATGATTGTGTTATATACTTTTTCAGTTAATTGATCGATCTGAGTAGAAGAAATTCACCGAACTAATAGTTGCGTTCGTCGAACGGAACCCGAGTTTGCGAACGAAATTCATTCGTCGAACACACTATAGTGTTCGTCAAACTAATTGTTGAGTTCGTCGAACCGACCCCGGAGTTCGTCGAACGGAATTAATTCACCGAAATAATAGTTGAGTTCGTCGAACAGACCCCGGAGTTCGTTGAACGGAATTAATTCACCGAAAAAATAGTTGAGTTCGTCGAACCGACCCTGGAGTTCATCGAATGGAATTAATTCACCAAAAATAATGGTAGTGTTCGTCGAACTGAACCCGGAGTTCATCGAACTGAATTCGTTTAACGAACACACTCTGGAGATCGTCGAACTGATAGATGAGTTCGACGAACTGAACACGGAGTTCGTCGAACGGAGTTAATTCGCCGAACTGAATTAATTCGTCGAACTGAATTAATTCGTCGAACTGAATTAATTCGTCAAACAAAGATCGGATTTCGTCGAGCGCACTGAAGCACGGCGTTCGTCGAACGCAAAACATAGTTCGTCGAAAGCAGATCATATTTCGTCGAACGCAGAGACTTGTTCCAACACATTTTGTCATACTTCATGCAGTAGTTCATTTTAATTATTAAAAATACTAGAACCCCTCAAATGAAAAAGTAGTCAACACCAAAGTTGTAGCCCTTGGAGTCTACTTTATTTTAAAATTTATTTCACCCCAAAAGGAATTCTGTAGCTCCCTGTAGATCCATTTTGGTGGGACTGGTCCCTAGTATTGAACAGCCATCATTTCTTGAATAACTTTTGATTGGGTTATGGGATTGATTTGAAAATTGAAACATAGGCTATTTACACCTAACCACACATCATACCCAAAGATGGGAATTTTAGGAGAAGAGTTTTCTAAGGTTTTTGTAATAATTTAATAATTCATATATTATTTTAATTTAGGGTCTAATGACCTCCAATCCCCTCCAAATTTTGGTGGGTGCCTCTTAGGGTTATTATAAGACACTGGTAGAAATTTCAGCCCAGTTGGGACTGATTTGGTTAGGAAAATTGCTATCCCAAGTTTGGTCAAACTAGGTCAAAACAAGGTATGGTGTTTATCTTGGGGCATGGTGGTCAGAACTCATCACCATGAGTTGAAACCTTGGCCACTGGTTTGGGGTCACTCAAAGCACCCCCATGAGTGGTTTGGGGTGGTGTGGAGATGGGAATGCCTTACAACCCTAGTCTTACCCCTTGGGGTGCATATAGAGCTTTGTGAAGGACATGTGGTCTAAAGCTATAGAATGGCCATGGAACCTAGGAGATATGTTCATGGGATGTATTTATGCCCTAGGGAATTTTGAGAGAATTTTAGGAGAACGTATTCTCCCTAAATTAGGTCATAACCCCTTTAGGTAAACTTCTTGTAAGAGATATTTACATGCACAAATGATCCTGGATGAAGATGAAATCTTGGTGGTGCCTTTATAATCATAATATTGACCACTGGTAATTTTTGTATAATTAATTTAATGATTTATGTAACACCCCCATCCGTTCAGAAGCATATAGCAGAAGGTCCGGCCGGGGCCCCACGCCATATACTACACAACAAATGGAAACGTCACTTAATTGAATATGCAACGACACTATACCACGAAGCCTAACTCAGAGCATTCTATGCGGAAGCAAAAGAGAGAGACAGAATTATAAACCACAAGACCCGAACTCGGGTATGTCCACTTCTATTAACTTGGAATAAAATGTTTTACAACACACAAAAGAGGCACGACGACCTTACAGTTTACCAACATCGGCGCGCAGGTTGGCCATACATGAAAACAGAAGAAAGGACAAAAGGCCTTCAAGGGACGCAGAAGCGCAGGGGCTTCAGCCCGCCTAGGTCCCGCTCGGTCCAGCTCCTGTACAACAAGCCCACCAAAGACGGTGGCAAAACAGGGCAACGGTCAGCTAAAGCTGACCAAGTTATAACGACCCCACCCCTTCGAGGGAGTGGCAGTTCTAAACGTCCCTGCAAAACAGTCTCAACAGCATATATATATATATATATATATATATATAAGAGTGCGACTAGATGAGCCCACAACATTTCATACATATGCAACAACACAAACGTGGGAATGGCCTCCACGTCTCGTGCACTCAGGCACTCTTTGGTGTACTACGCCTTCCACCACCATCCACTCTTGATGGCTTTGCCCTTCGAGGCTAAAGTCGGCAGCCCGAATACCAGGGCTCCCCCGTGCTTTAATTGTGAACATAACGTAGTCCGAAGACTCTGTCCCATTGCCTCCCGACATGCTGTCCGAGGCTTACTAATCAGGTGCTGCAATAGTGCGGTTTCAGGTTTGCCAAATGCCCGTTGTTCACAGCTCTCGTTGTACAACACGAAAAGCGGGTATGGCGTCCCTTCAGCCCAGGTATTCTCAATTAGCCGGCTCCTATTGGAGTTACCATTGTGATCTAGAAGTGGTCAAACATGTAATGTCACTGCCAACGCGATATGAGCCTGTAGGGTCGCACATAAGAGTATGTGGAGAAGTTGGAAGATTGACTATGTTGGTAAAGGTTACCAATCACCATATAGAATGGGGGAAGTCCAGCAAATGTTGCTGTCTGAATTCGTCGGGTTTACACAGATAGAATTCGTCGGATTCGTCGGGATTCGTCGGATTGTTCCGTGGAATCTCGACGAATTGTTACAGAGATCCTTAACTCGGCAAATGTTGCCGTCTGACATGATTCATCGGATTCGTCGGGATTCGTCGGATTGTTCCGTGGAATCTCGACGAATTGTTACAGAGAGCATTAACTCGGCAAATGTTGCCGTCTGATGTGATTCGTCGGAATTCGTCGGATTGTCCCGTGAAAACTCGACGAATGCTGTTCCGTGGAATCCCGACGAATTGTAACAGAAGCCCCTATTTTGCTGTGTGGTCTGCGGATAGCGATTCTTCTAGAAGCTGTTTATCCTTTGGGTATAAATAGGACTTCTTTTAGGGTTCTCATCACTTACGAATAGAAGCCGACGGAAGGAGTTCCGCTCGAACCCTAGACGGAAGGAGTTCCGTCTGAATCGCCTCCGCCGACTTCCTCTCCGACGATTGTCGCCGGTGTTGTTCTTCCTGAAGCGGATCTAGCAATCCGTGGAAGCGCAAGGTGTAGTCTTCTTCTCCCGGCTCGTGTGGACTGCTGTAGAGACGTAGACATTATTCTACGTGAGAACTCTTGCAAAGCCGACGAAGGCAATCTTCTTCTTGGAGCATCTAGGTTGGATTTGATCCAATCCCGCCAAGGTAATTTCATACTTAGCATTTGATTTACTTCTTGATTCAATATTCATGGTCGATCCGAATCTTTTGGGTTGTTTCTCTTCATTTCTGCTGCGCCTACATTTGATGTATGGTTCTAGAAAAACCCAACAGTGGTATCAGAGCTAGGTCCGGGTCATGAATGTTGTTTCAGAAGTTAGGTTATTCCAATACGTGCAAATCTAGGTATTTGGAAGCGTTC
The DNA here is from genome assembly GCA_033032865.1 of Dactylorhiza incarnata. Lineage (NCBI taxonomy): Eukaryota > Viridiplantae > Streptophyta > Magnoliopsida > Asparagales > Orchidaceae > Dactylorhiza > Dactylorhiza incarnata. Next base: position 7,646,737 of record JAWHQI010000038.1, on the reverse strand, counting down.
TAAATGTCAAGATTTCTTCTTGGAATATCACATTTGATGTGATTTTGTGTGGTTTTTGGTGGTGGGATTTCAAAATTTTGGTCGGGGCTCTGCCCCGCACCCCGTTAGGGTCTCTGCCCCTAATACCCCGCCAGGGGCGCGGCCCCTTGGAACCCCGCCAGGAACGTCTGGGATTTCGTGGTTATTTCTAATTATTAGAAATTGTTGTCTCTTTAGCAGTAACCGTCCCTCAAGTGGTTAATGAACCCTTGTATTATTTTGGATTTTGAATCCAACAATGAGAGACGAGCTTGTCTACTGCTTTAAGTCGAGTTGTCTTTGCCTTTGTCCAATGCATGTAAATCTGAAGATTTGGAAGAGTTCTAAATGTCCAGATTTAGCCCTTTAGTCTATCAAAGGTTGATAGTCTTATGTTGTGCACATAAGGGATGCATGTGGATTTTAGAAAGCTTGTTTTTCTGTTGATGTGCACTTGATCAAATGTTGATCATGGTTAAATGTTAACTTATTATTAAAAATTAAAATCCCTTCATAAAATATTAAGTGTTCGGATGCCTTCCGATGGATGACACTCTTCCTGCCTCGATCGATGAAGTGTGGGCTTGCCAAAGCAAGGTGCATTAATCTATCTTGGTAAGGGTGCGAGCGGATAAGTGTGATATCCCACTGTCGACATCGGGTCTAACTTAACTAGGTGACCTCAAAGGTTGAGTGCCTAGAGGCATAGGGTTGGCATGCACCATATGATGGATGCGAATAAGGAGTTATTCACCAGCCATACAAGAGTTGCATGAGGATGCAATTGGCAAGCGTTGTCTACCTAAATAACCGCATTATGAGAGGAACGCCAAAGCGGACTCGTGGTGTTGGTGAAATACGGATCTTGTCCACTAAGAGAGTAGCTCGCATGGACTCTCCGAATTGATAGTGAGGGCTATCAATTTGAATAAAATAGTGGGAGTATTTAATTGAAGTCCGAATTAAAATAAATTGTATTTTGAAATTAAGGTACTGATTAAATTATGCATGAATTCTTGTAGAATTCCATGGCAAGTGGTTCACATTCCACCTTGTCCCTAAGAGCTATCCTTGAGAAGGACAAGCTTAGTGGGACGAATTACATGGACTGGTATAGGAACCTGAGAATTGTTCTCAGGCATGAGCGAAAGCTCTACGTCTTGGAAGAAGAAGCCCCCGAGGCGCCGACCGGGAACTCGTCCCGTGTTGATAAGGATGCTTATAAGAAGTATACCGATGACGCCTTAGACGTCGAGTGCCTTATGCTTGCCACCATGAACTCTGAGCATCAGAAGCAACACGAGAACATGGGGTGCAAAGAGATTGACGAGCACCTAAAGAAAATGTTTCAAGGGCAAGCTCGTCAAGAGAGGTTCGATGTCATGAAGGCCTTATTTCAGTGCAAAATGGGAGCTCGAGACTCGGTTGGTACTCACGTACTCAAGATGATTGGGTATATAGAGAACCTGGAGAGACTGGGGTTTCCTCTGGGTCAAGAGTTGGCCACAGATCTTATCCTGCAATCGTTGCCGGATAGTTATGAGCAGTTTGTCTTGAACTACAACATGAATGAAATAGACAAGACACTGCCCGAGCTCCTAGGCATGTTGCGAACTGCCGAGATAAACATGAAGAAGGCCAAGCCTGATAGTCCCATATTGATGGTACATAAAGGCAAGGGTAAGGCCAAGGGCTTCAAGAAGACGAAGGTGGGACCTAAGTCACATCTTGAGCCCAAATCTTCTGCGCTGAAAAAGAAGAGCACCGTGAAGGAAGGGAAATGCCACCACTGTGGCAAGGCTGGTCATTGGAGGAGGAATTGTCCTTCGTACATTGACGGTCTGCGGAAAATGAAGGGAGGCATGACTTCCGCTTCGAATATTTACGTTATAGAGATAAACCTTTCTGCTCCTTCATCTTGGGTATTGGATACCGGATGTGGTTCTCACATTTGTACAAATGTGCAGGAACTGGGAAGGAGGAGATTGCTGAGTAAAGGAGAGGTGGACCTGCGCGTCGACAATGGAGCAAGAGTTGCTGCTATAGCCGTAGGGGTTTACCGTCTTTCTTTGCCCAGTGGGCTTGTAATAGAACTTAATAATTGTTATTATGTTCCGGCTATAACTAGAAACATTATATCCATTTCATGCGTTGGCCACAGATTGGATTTTCTTTTATAATTAAGAACAATTGTTGTTCTATATTTAAGAATGATGTTTGTTATGCTGTAGCTCAATTGTTTAATAGTCTTTATGTTTTGAACCTGGACCATCCGATCTATAATGTAGATAATAATAAAAGACTAAGAACAAATGAATCAAATCCTACATATCTCTGGCGTTGTCGTTTGGGCCATATAAACGAGAAGCGCATATCCAAGCTCCATAAAGATGGACTATTGGACTCATTTGATTATGAATCATTCGAGCGATGCGAGTCTTGTTTGTTAGGCAAGATGACTAAAGCCCCTTTCACTGGTTATACTGAGAGGGCTGAGGATCTCTTGGGTGTTGTATATAGTGATGTATGTGGACCCATGAGTTCTATGGCTAGAGGTGGGTATTTCTACTTCGTTACATTTACTGATGATTTAAGTAGATACGGATACGTGTATCTTATGAAGTGCAAATCCGAAACTTTTGAAAAGTTCAAAGAGTTTAAGAATGAAGTGGAAAACCAATTGGGTAAAAAGGTTAAAGCACTCCGATCTGATCGAGGTGGCGAATACCTAAGTCATGAGTTCCGTGATCATCTGAAAGAGTGTGGTATTGTATCACAGCTCACTCCACCTAGGACACCGCAGCATAATGGTGTGTCTGAGAGGAGAAATCGTACTCTGTTAGACATGGTACGGTCGATGATGAGTCATGCAGACTTGCCTATTTCCTTTTGGGGTTTTGCTTTAGAGACTGCTGCAATAACACTGAATCGCGCTCCAACAAAAACGGTTCTAAAGACACCATATGAGATATGGACTGGGAAGCGTCCTAGTATGTGATTCATTAAAATTTGGGGCTGTGAGGCATACGTACGACGTCAAATGCCTGACAAGCTGGAACCCAAATCAGATAAGTGTTATCTGGTGGGATATCCTAAGGAAACGAAAGGATATTACTTTTACCTACCGTCTGAGGGCAAAGTGTTTGTCGCAAGGACGGGTGTCTTCTTGGAGAAAGAGTTCTTGTCAAGAAAGACGCAAAAGGTAGAACTTGAAGAAGTTCAAGAACCACAAGTAGTGAATGAACCAGAGTTAGATTCTGAGCCAGGACTACAAGATGTTGTAGCTGGAGAACCTGCTCAAGAGACACAAGTCCTACGTAGATCTGGTAGACCAAGATTTGAGCCTGAGAGATATGGATTTCTCGTGTCTCAAATAGGTAATGTGTTTCTTATGGATCATGATGATGAACCAACAACCTACCAAGAAGCTATGAATGGACCGGACTCCGACAAATGGCTTGAGGCTATGAAATCCGAAATGGACTCCATGTACACAAACCAAGTTTGGAACTTGGTGGAACCACCTGAAGGGGTACGACCCATAGGGTGCAAGTGGGTCTTCAAGAAGAAGACCGACATGGATGGGAATGTACAGACATTCAAAGGTCGACTGGTGGCTAAGGGTTTCAAGCAAATTCATGGTGTTGACTATGATGAGATCTTTTCCCCTGTTGCCATGGTAAAGTCCATTAGGATATTGCTTGCTATTGCTGCGTATTATGACTACGAGATCTGGCAGATGGATGTCAAAACGGCTTTCCTAAATGGAAACCTCCTTGAAGAAGTGTACATGACACAACCCGAGGGTTTTGTATCCCCAAATGAAGCCACTAAAATATGCAAGCTGAATAGGTCCATCTATGGATTGAAACAGGCCTCTAGAAGTTGGAATCTTCGTTTTGATGAGAAGATCAAAGAGTTTGGTTTTGTCAAGAATGAAGATGAACCGTGTGTTTACAAGCGAATCAGTGAGAGCATTGTTGTCTTCCTGATATTGTATGTAGATGACATACTGTTGATCGGGAATGACACACCTACCCTGAAAGTTGTTAAGAACAACCTAGGGAACTGCTTTTCTATGAAGGACTTGCGTGAAGCGACTTACATACTCGGTATTAAGATCTATAGAGATAGATTGAAGAAGTTGCTGGGTTTGACCCAGAGTACGTACATTGAGAAGGTGTTGAAGCGGTTCAACATGCTTGAGTCCAAGAAAGGATTTTTGCCCATGTCTCATGGTGTGAATCTCTCTAAGGACCAGTGTCCAAAATCTTGTGAAGATAAGGACCGCATGAAGTTGATTCCATATGCTTCGGAAATTGGGTCAATCATGTATGCAATGTTATGTACTCGACCCGATGTCTCTTTTGCTTTGAGCATGACTAGCAGGTATCAGTCTGATCCCGGTGAATGTCACTGGATAGCCGTAAAGAATATCCTGAAGTACTTGAGAAGGACTAAGGATGTATTCTTGGTGTATGGTGGAGAGGAAGAGCTCGTTGTAAGTGGTTACACGGATGCCAGCTTCCAAACTGATAGGGATGATTCGAAGTCTCAGTCAGGGTTTGTGTTTTGCCTGAATGGAGGAGCTGTGAGCTGGAAGAGTTCCAAGCAAGAGACAGTTGCTGATTCTACAACTGAGGCCGAGTATATCGCTGCGGCAAACGCAGCGAAGGAGGCTGTATGGATTAGGAAATTCATCAGCGAGCTAGATGTAGTTCCTAGCATTGTTGGTCCCGTAGTTCTTTACTGTGATAACAATGGTGCAATTGCACAATCTAAGGAACCTAGATCCCATCAGCGCTCCAAGCACATACTTCGGCGGTTCCATCTTATTCGTGAGATTGTCGAATGAGGAGATGTGAACATTTGCAGAGTGCCGACTGAGGAGAATATTGCAGATCCACTGACAAAGCCTCTCGCGCAGAGAAAGCATGATGGTCATACTAGATCAATGGGTATACGATACCTGAGTGATCATCTCTAGTGAGAGTCTTGTGGGTTGCATGTAAAATAAATATTCTGTTGGCTGTTTATTATTTATTCATATGATGAATTGTGTACCAATTATTTCCTTTTACAATTAATGGCAAGTTCTTTTATTACGATATACTGTTTCTATATGATAGAATAAAATTCGTGATAAATACCCTTAGAATGTTCGCTTCCATAGGACATCAAGTACGTGACTTGAATGTGAGAGCCTATGATCTCGAAGCTTCATTCTTAAAAGGTCCCTGGTCGAGGTATCATCGTAGAAGCTAAGGGTGATGATGATACATTAAGACTAGCATGTGTGTTGACTGATGACCGGTTCTCACAGGTCATGATATTGTGATATCAAGTCATCACGTGGGTACTTGTTAGTGAACAAGTTGTACTGGACAGACCCAACCTGAGACTACTTTGTGGATTGTTACTTAAAAGTGTCACAAGTAGGTCTCATTTGACAATGGTGTTGTGGTCCTTTGACCTGAAGTCACAGCATTCATCGAGTGAGGAAGAGCGTGCTTTGATGTCATCTAAAGTCTTCCTTGAAGAAGGTTGATGATAAGGGTGGTCATTGGGTACGTTACGAATCATTTGGGTGTTTGGGTGTGAGCAGATATGGGATTTGTCCTCCTATATAACAGGAGTTGCATCCATGGGCCCCTTGATGGAATTGGACTGGGAAATGCATGGCATGCTTGGTTGAGTCAATATGTGATATTGAGCTCACCATTCTCTGAAGTCCGTTCTAGATCAAGAAACTTGGATTGAGCTATTATGAGGGTGACACGGTCCATGCCTCTAGTTCTTTCCGGATGTAAGGGGCAAAGGGACAAAGGCAACGCTGGAATATTGGTCATAAAGGCTTATGAGTTATGAACTCTTATTGCTTGGGGAGCAATGATGCATTGCTAGATGCCACTCATTGTTTGTGAGGTTTTTGTTTGATACTTTCAAGATCAAGTGGGAGACTGTTGGAGTTACCATTGTGATCTAGAAGTGGTCAAACATGTAATGTCACTGCAAACGCGATATGAGCCTGCATGGTCGCACATAAGAGCATGTGGAGAAGTTGGAAGATTGACTATGTTGTTAAAGGTTACCAATCACCATATAGAATGGGGGAAGTCCAGCAAATGTTGCTGTCTGAATTCGTCGGGTTTACACGGATAGAATTCGTCGGATTCGTCGGGATTCGTGGGATTGTTCCGTGGAATCTCGACGAATTGTTACAGAGATCCTTAACTTGGCAAATGTTGCCGTCTGACATGATTCGTCGGATTCGTCGGGATTCGTCGGATTGTTCCGTGGAATCTCGACGAATTGTTACAGAGAGCATTAACTCGGCAAATGTTGCCGTCTGATGTGATTCGTCGGAATTCGTCGGATTGTCCCGTGAAAACTCGACGAATGCTGTTCCGTGGAATCCCGACGAATTGTAACATAAGCCCCTATTTTGCTGTGTGGTCTGCGGATAGTGATTCTTCTAGAAGCTGTTTATCCTTTGGGTATAAATAGGACTTCTTTTAGGGTTCTCATAACTTACGAAATAGAAGCCGACGGAAGGAGTTCCGCTCTCGCTCGAACCCTAGATGGAAGTGTTCCGCCGTTCTGAATCGCCTCCGCCGACTTCCTCTCCGACGATTGTCGCCGGTGTTGTTCTTCCTGAAGCGGATCTAGCAATCCGTGGAAGCGCAAGGTGTAGTCTTCTTCTCCCGGCTCGTGTGGACTGCTGTAGAGATGTAGACATTATTCTACGTGAGAACTCTTGCAAATCCGACGAAGGCAATCTTCTTCTTGGAGCATCTAGGTTGGATTTGATCCAATCCCGCCAAGGTAATTTCAAACCTAGCATTTTGATTAACTTCTTGATTCAATATTCATGGTCGATCCGAATCTTTTGGGTTGTTTCTCTTCATTTCCGCTGCGCCTACATTTGATGTATGGTTCTAGAAAAACCCAACAGCTCCACGGGCCGCTAAGTCATCCACCAGGACACCCCCATAGGTCGGGTAAACCGGGCTCAGGTCCCCTCAACAGGTGGGCACAACAACATCACCAGAACTCATTCTGGGAAGCTGTCGCCCACGCGACAGTCACTGTCGCCAGCGATAGTGCACAAAACCCTAATTTGGCTTCTAGCTGTGGGTGCTTCCCGGGGCACACCCCCAGGCGTTGCTACACATGCAGTAGCACTCCCACTGCCTCAGAACACCCAAATTCACCAGAACCCAATTCTGGGAAGCTGTCGCCCAGGCGACAGTCACTGTCGCGCCAGCGACAGCTGGACAGAACTCCATTTCTGCCTTTTAACTTCGGGTGCTCCCCGGGGAACACCCCCGGGCGTTGCTGCGTATGCAGTAGCACCCTCTAGCCCTACGAGGCAAGTATAACAACACGGGGTTTTTCCCCGGCACGCACAATACCTAAAAAGTATCACCAATCCGGACGAACCATCTCAGATGGGCTTCACACAGCGCACCTACGTCCATCTCACGCGTGGACTCTACATGAATGCAAGCTTTGACGGGGATAGCACAAATCGACCCGTCGGAGGCCACGACCTCACCCTTTTGGGTAGGTGCCTCAACGATGCAAGGGAAAGGACTAAGGCATGTCCAAAAGAGGGTAGAAAAGTTCGTTACCCTTAAACGCCGCTTCGAGCCCATGGCTTGACGTTCCACACGGATGGAAAGGAGTGCCTTGCCCTCCTCTACGCGTAGCCACCAATGTTGAAGGGATTGGATGAGTGTAGCTCCTCCAAACCCAAGCTTCAAGCTAGGGTTTACTATTCCTTCTTCTTCTCCAAGCTTCTCTCTCTCTCTCTCCAAAATAAAGCCTTAAGGAAAATAATGAAAAGAGAGTGGATTTTGGCCTTCTATGCTGCCACCGAGCCTCCCAAGCCAAAACCAGCCGCCAAAGTCAATAAGCAATCAATGCCCTTGATTTCGGCCACAAAGTCCAACTTTGAGCTGTCGCCGGGCGACAGCCACTGTCGCCTGGGCGACAGCGTTATGAACCGACTTTGACCAGCCAGGGACACTGCTTCATGACCCCAGTCACCTTGTCGCCAGCGATAGCCTCCACCCGACAATGCTATCGCCGGGCGACAGCCACTGTCGCCTGGGCGACAACGTTATGAACTCCAGAAATTTACCTTCCTGATTTGGGGTCTTACAACCCTCCCCCCCTCATATAAATTTCGTCCCGAAATTTTATAAAAACACACATATATACATATATATCAAAAGTCTTTACACAAAGGGGAAAAAGAGATAAACGTCACCGAAACAGCTCGGGGAACTCCTCCATCATGGTCTGCTCACGCTCCCATGAGAGCTCCTCGCGACCGCAGTTGTCCCAACGGACCTTTACCATACGGATCACCCTGTTCCGCAACTGACGCACCTCAGCATCCTCGATGCTAACGGGCCTGACCGCCGTCTTAAGCCCACTATTAACGGGCACCTGATCCGCCGCGACCACCTGCATAGGCTCCTGTACTGCCTTCCGCAACACGGAGATGTGGAATACATCGTGTAGCCCGCTCAGTTCCGCCGATAGCGCAAGCCTATAAGCCGCCTCGCCGACGCGCTCGATGATCTCAAAAGATCCAAGGTATCTCGGACTCAGCTTTTTCAAGCGCCGAATCCTGGACACGCCCTTGAATGGCCTGATCTTCAAGTAAACCCAATCGCCAACGGCGAACTGGATGTCGCGGTGCTTCGCATTATAGTACTTCGCCTGCCTATCCTGTGCAACCAAAAGCCTCTCCCGGATCAAACGTACCGTCGAAGTCGCCTCTTCGACGTCTTTCCTCTTGAAGAGCTTCATCTCGCCCATTTCCGCCCAAGCTAAGGGAGTGCGGCACTTCCTGCCATAGAGGGCCTCGAAAGGCGCCATCTGAATACTCGCCTGATAGCTGTTGTTGTACGCGAACTCAACAAGAAAGAGGTGATCTTCCCACCCCTTGCCAAAATCCAGGACGCACATCCGGAGCATGTCTTCCATCGTCCTGTTGGTACGCTCAGTTTGGCCATCCGTCTGAGGATGAAAGGCCGTGCTAAACTGCAGCTTCGTACCCAAAAGACGGTTGACTAGCCTCCAGTCGCTCGAAGTAAAGCGTCCATCACGATCACTGACGATGCTACGGGGCACACCGTGCAGTCGCACTATAGTATCAACATACAACTTCGCCAATTTCTCCACCGAGTCATCCCTCCGGTTGGGGATAAAGTGCGCCACCATTATCAGTCGGTCTACAACTACCCAGATAACATCGTTCCCGCACTGCGATCTCGGCAGCCCATGCACGAAATCCATGGAAATGTCATCAAACTTCCACTCCGGAACAGGCAATGACTGCAAAAAGCCACCAGGCTTCTGACATTCCGCCTTCACTACCGCACAAGTGTGGCACTTGGCCACGTAGTGAGCGATGTCCCTCTTCATACCCGGCCACCAGAAAAGGACCTTCATGTCCTTATACATCTTCGTGCTCCCCGGATGAACTGAATACCTGGTACGATGCGCCTCGTACATCAACTCATCGCGCAGCTCACCCACCTTGGGGACGCACAAATGGTCACCTCTCCACAGCAACCCATCTCGAACCTGAAACTGGGCATCCGGCCCACCACCAGCATCCTCCGCGTAGCGCTTTAAACTCGGATCGAGTTCAAAAGCCCGGCGGACTCTATCTGCGAGGTCGTACTGCACCTCAGTCCAACTCAAACATGCACCGACACTGCTCCTCTTCTCTACGCAAGAAATACCTAAGGCCTCCAGGTCACGTATCAGGTGCTCATCATGCATCTGAATCCAGTTGGCCTGCGCTGGAGCCCTGCGACTGAGTGCATCCGCAACAACATTCCCCTTCCCGGGAGTGTAGTGGATCTCGAAGGTGAAGTCCCCCAGGAACTCCATCCACCTCTGCTGCCGCATATTCAACCCTTTCTGCGTCAGAAGGTACTTCAGGCTCTTATGGTCCGTGAAGATATTGATCTTCAAGCCATACACATAATGCCGCCATAGCTTCAGGGAAAATATCACGGCCGCCAACTCCAAGTCGTGGACCGGATAATTCCGCTCGTGCACCTTCAGCTGGCGAGAGCCATACGCTATAACCTTGCCATGCTGCTGCAGAACGCAGCCAAGGCCGCTCCCAGAAGCGTCGGTGTAGATCTCTGATAAGTTGTTTTTAGTTATTTTATTTTATGTTATTTTAAGTATTATCTTTTTAATTTTTAATAAAACTTTGATGATTTTATTATCATTTTTGCTTAACTTTATATTTTTGTTCAAACTAATGTGGTTTTATGTTTTTGTAGGTGGAGTTTACCTTGGTGAGCTCATGCTCACCTTGATCAAACTCACGTCTTATACACTTCAATTCATGTAGCAGCCCGACTACATTTGCGGCCAAGACGAAGCCAATTTCGGCAATATTGCAGTCCAAAACTAGCCCTCCAAATGCTGCCCCAAATACAGCCTTATTCCAGCTCAAAGCAAGCCCGAATTTAGCCCCTGGTGCAGTCCAAGATGATGCAGTCTAGTCCATGTTGGTGCAGCCCAATTGGTGAACCCGTGCCAAGCATGTTGCTGTCCAGCCTGCTACCCTTTGAAGCCCAATTGGTGAACCCGAGCTGCTCCTTTTGCTGTCCAAATGCATATGAATGCAGCCCACTTCATTATTCCAAAGCAGCCGGCCCACCACTTCAAAACCAAGCAGCAACCCGCCTCCATGTCCAGTCCAGCTGCTCACTCCTTGTAGTACGACCCACTTCCTTCATCCTTGTGATGTCCAGCCCGTGCCATCCACACCAAGCAGCCAGCCCGCCACCTTTGCATTATTCCCCATGCATGCATTTCCAATGCCTTGGCCGACTCCCCCTCTCTCTCCCCTCCTCTTTACTTCACATTCACCCCCTTCTTCCTCTCTCTCTCCTCTTTCAACACTCATCCATCCCCCCTCTTTTATTTTAATTTTCTATTTTATTTTCTTAAATATCATTCATGCATGAGACCCCCTCTCTCTCCTCTCCTCTCTCTTCCCATTTATTCCATGCATGCATCTCCCCCTTTATCTTCCACCATCTAGAACTTTCTTCTTCTCCTATAAAAAGGAACCCATTCTTCATGCTTTAAGGGTTGAACTTTGGGGAAGAGACTTTTGGCAAGAGAGCAAGAGAGAGATCAAGATAAAGTTGTAATTTTACTTTGATGTTTTCCATGTTTTCTACTTCTTTTTAGTATTATTGTCATTTTAATTTCGTTATTGTACTCCTCTTCTATTCATAATGACAATGCAAGCTTTCTTTTCTATTTTCGCCTCAATTTCCATTATGCGTAGCTAAATTTCCGTTAGCGTTTGATCATGAGGATCCATGAAATGAGATGAGAATTCTTTTTATTTCTTAGCTTTATTTTTTTGTTAAATCTTCATTCGATCCTTCTTTGATTTTTCTTTTGTCGACTCCGTATTTCCGGTATACGGTAGTAGGCCTTTTGGTCTCATTTCATAGAAGTCGAGAGACTCGTTGATTTGAAAGATCACTCAAAGAAGGAAGGAGTTGCACGCACCCCTAGAGATAGGACGACGTAAATCCTCCAGATTGGAGTCAAATCCAATAGTGCGGTTCACTTCGATAATGCGACTTTAGACCCGTTTGATTTGTGAAGAGATTCCGATCGAATCATCTATAAGTTAGGAGATTTAGTGCTCTAACGAGACTATCTCTCATTTTCGGAACCGTCACGGTCGGGTTTGATTTGCAATTATAAAGCTATATTTTTATCCCTCTCATCTCTTTTCATGGTGAATCTTTGATCAAACACTATTTTCTTAATCTGATTTTATCATTTTAATATCGTCTTTATTAGTGTCTTAAAATTCTCAAAATCACCCAACAATCGTACGGTAGGATAATAGTTGGAAGTGTGAGTAGTAATATTTGACAGCCCCGTGTCTTAAATACGACCTTGGTACTACAATTTGATAGGTATACTTGCCTCTTCGGGTTAATAGTCAATCTTAATCACCAAGTTTTTGGCGCCGTTGCCGGGGAATTTGTCAATATTAAGAAAATGTCGTCGCTATTACTTCTACAAAAATCAAAAAAATTATTATTATTATTATATATTATAATCAATCCATATCATCATTTTTTCTATCACACCTAAAATCCTGGAAAGGACGCTTTGGGCTTGAATTCCCATCATAGCCTCTAGTACCATTGCAAACCCCTCACAGGGCAGATCTCGGGAAGTCCAGGACTAATATAATCCGCCTAATATTATCCTTCTAAAAAAAAAAAATCATCATCTTCATTTTCAATTTTGGTATTCTTTCACTTTCGTTTATTTTCCCCTCTTCCCCTTTTCTTTCTGCTAGTGCATGACCCGCACGAATTCGTCGTTACTTGTTGATTTGGACCCGGAAATCGAATGCTCCTTTCGGAGAAATTTACGATTCGGTGGTTCCACTTCTCAGGAGACAGTTGAGGACTCTAACGATGATTGTGATTTTAATTCTGAAATTATGGGTGATCCCAATCCAGAAGTTGACCAGCAACGGACCATGTCCTATTATGCTCGGCCTAACTTGGAGGGTACAGAATCCAGTATTGTTCGACCTGCAATAGCGAACAACAATTTTGAGCTTAAGCCCGACACTATACAAATGGTGCAGCAATATGCGCAGTTCGACGGATTACCAGATGAAGATCCGAACTTATATATTGCTAGCTTCCTTGAAATCTGTGACACTTTCAAAATCAATGGTGTCTCAGACGATGCAATTAGGCTAAGACTCTTCCCCTTCTCCTTAAGAACAAAAGCCAAACAGTGGTTGAGTTCTCTCCCAAGAGGATCAATCACTACTTGGGACACTTTAACAGAAAAATTTCTTGCTAGGTATTTTCCCCTGCTAAAACTGCTAAACTTCGAACTAATATTTGTACTTTTAGTCAAATCGATTCTGAGACCCTCTATGACACTTGGGAGAGGTACAAGGAACTTTTGAGACGCTGCCCTCATCATGCTCTGCCTGTTTGGATACAGGTCCAGACATTTTATAATGGGCTAAATCAAGCAACCAAGCAAATGATAGACGCCGCATCCGGTGGTTCTTTGAACCGAAAAACTCCGGAGGGCGCTCTTGAGCTTATCGAGGATATGGCGATGAACACCTATCAGTGGAATACGCCTAGGTCTCTCCCAAATAAACCTGCAGGTATGTACGAAGTGGACTCTGTGTCCCAACTGGCGCTTCAAGTAGAGATGCTGAACAAGAAAGTAACGGAGATGACTGCTGCCTCCGCCATTCAGGTACATGAACATGCAAATGCTGCTACTGCCGAGCAGGTGGATTATCTGGGGAACATACCCAGGCCTGCTCAAAACAATTTTAATAATTTTTCTGCTTTTTCTGCTCCTCCTGGTTTTAATGCTGCGTCTAATTCGTATCACCCCGGATGGCGTAACCATCCTAATTTTTCGTGGAGTAATCCCGCAAATGCCGCACGTCCACCACATGATTTCACTCCCCCACCACCACAAAATCAAAATCAAAATTTTCCAAAACCTCTATCTTTGGAGGAAATGCTTTCAAAATATATAAATTCGAACGAGACGACCATTAGGAATTTAACAGGATCAATGAAAAATCTAGAAACCACGATCGGCCAACTAGCTAAGGCTATCTACGAGAGACCACCTGGGACTCTTCCCTCAAATATTGAGCCAAACCCAAGGGAACACGCGAAAGCGATCACCCTTCGGAGCGACAAAGTAGTCCACGAGCCCACCACAAGGGAAGAGTCAGAGGTTATTGCCTCTCATGCTGATAAGGAACAAGTAATCATTAAGGAAACTGATTTAGGAAGCGAAAAAGAAAAAAATATTTTTGAAAAAGAAAAAGATAATCTTCAAGGTAATGAGGTTTTAAAAGAATTTCCTCCGCCACCCTACCCCGCTAAGCTTAGGCAAGATAAGTTAGACGATCAGTATCATCGCTTTCTTGAAATGTTTAAACAAATCCATATAAATTTACCATTTCATGAAGCGATTAGTCAAATGCCTAAGTACGCTAAATATTTGAAAGATTTATTAACAAACAAAAAGAAACTTGAAAATTTATCTCATGTGACGCTAAATGAAGAGTGCTCGGCGGTTATTAAGAATACTAATCTCCCAAAAAAGATAAAAGATCCGGGTAGCTTTTCTATTCCGTGTTTTTGGTAATCTTTTTATGAAAAACGCGTTAGCAGATTTGGGTGCGAGCATCAACTTGATGCCGTTTTCCTTATTTGAGAAATTAGGATTGGGCACTCTCAGCCCTACGCGTATGAGTATTCAGTTAGCCGATAGATCAATTAAATATCCGTTAGGTATCGTTGAAGACGTGCTAGTGAAGGTCGACAAATTCATCTTCCCGGTGGATTTTGTCATTCTTGATATTGAGGAGGACGTCGACGTCCCTCTTATCCTTGGTCGTCCCTTCTTAGCTACTTCTCGAGCGGTCATCGATGTAAGTAACGGGAAACTTTTTCTTCGGGTAGGAGATGATGAGGTCGCGTTTTCTATTAACGATTCCACGAAAAACTCTTTAAAAAATGATGACTCATGTTTTTTCGTAGATGAGATAATTGACGATTCTCCTTTTCTTCTTTCAAATATTTCTGCAAATGAATTTTCTGCGTCATTTTCTGATAATTCTCCAACTGATTTTGAAGACACGGTTATGACCGTGCAAACAAATTTTGAAAACCCACCAATTTTTCGACAAAAAAATTTTGAAAATCTCGTTTTTGAAAAAGAAAAAGTTTTAAAAAATTCTTATGACGAATCACCCACTCTCGAACTCAAACCACTCCCCGAACATCTTAAGTACGCTTTTTTGGAGAACAATTCTAAATTGCCCATTATAATCTCGGCGTTTCTTTCTCAATCCGAGAACGATCAACTGATCGAAGTGCTACGAAAGCTTCGCCGAGCTATAGCGTGGCAAATATCAGATATTTCTGGCATAAGCCCTTCTTTTTGCACCCACAAAATTTTCGTTGAAGATAATTCTAAAACTGTAATCCAACCTCAACGCCATCTTAATCCGAATATGAAAGAGGTCGTGAAAGGAGAGGTTCTTAAGTTGTTAGATGCGGGGATAATTTATCCGATTTCTGATAGTAAGTGGGTTAGTCCAGTTCAGGTTGTACCTAAGAAGGGTGGGATCACGGTAGTAGCAAACGAGAATAATGATTTAATTCCGACCAGGACGGTGACGGGATGGAGAATGTGTATCGACTACCGCAAGTTAAACGATGACACTCGTAAGGATCATTTCCCCCTCCCCTTTATCGATCAAATCTTAGAACGCTTGTCCGGGCATAGTTTTTATTGTTTTCTCGACGGTCTTTCGGGATATTTCCAAATCCCTATCGCACCCGAGGACCAAGAGAAAACAACATTCACTTGCCCCTTCAGAACTTTCGCTTACCGTAGGATGCCTTTCGGTTTATGCAGCGCACCAGCTACCTTTCAGCGGTGCATGCTCGCTATTTTCGATAAATATGTAGAAAATATTATGGAAGTATTTATGGACGACTTCTCAGTTTTTGGCGACTCTTTTCCTTTATGTTTAGAAAATTTGGCAAAGGTTTTAGAGAGATGCGAAGAAACAAATCTAGTTTTAAATTGGGAAAAGTGCCACTTTATGGTACGTGAAGGCTTAGTCCTTGGCCACAAAATTTCCGCTATGGGAATTGAAGTGGATAAGGCAAAAATTGAAATAATTGAAAAGCTACCGCCTCCTACAAACATTAAAGCGATTAGAAGCTTTCTAGGACATGCGGGTTTTTATCGAAGATTCATTAAGGACTTTTCAAAAATTTCTAAGCCTCTCACCCACCTTCTCGAGAAAGACACTCCCTTTATTTTTGACAATTCTTGTTTAGCGGCGTTCGACTTAATAAAAACTAAACTTATAAACGCTCCAATTATGATTGCCCCAGTTTGGGATTTACCCTTTGAAATTATGTGCGACGCGAGTAGTTTTGCGGTCGGAGCGGTGCTAGGACAACGTATAGCTAAGAATTTTCATCCGATCTATTATGCTAGCAAAACTCTTAATCCTGCACAAGAAAATTACACCACAACTGAAAAGGAGCTCCTCGCTATTATTTTCGCTTTTGATAAATTCCGACCTTATATTACGCTCTCTAAGGTTATCGTTTTTACGGATCATTCCGCTTTGAAGTACCTCCTTTCTAAACCGGACGCCAAACCGCGTCTCATTCGCTGGATCCTCCTACTTCAAGAATTCGACTTGGAGATCCGGGATAAGAAAGGAGCGGAAAACCTAGCGGCTGATCATCTTTCTCGTCTAGAAAATCCAGAAATAGGTATTTTAAATGAAAATTTTCTTAGTGACTCTTTCCCGGATGAACAACTTTTAAATATTTCTTCTTCTTCTCCCTGGTTTGCCGATTTGGCCAACTATCTTGTGGCCCGTGTCCTCCCAAAAGAGTACTCGTCTCAGCAAAAGAAGAAATTCTTTTCTGAGTTGAAGTATTATTTTTGGGAGGACTCATTTCTATTTCGCATTTGTGCAGACCAGATGGTGAGAAGATGTGTTTCCCGGGAAGAAGGTCACCAAATTTTAAAGCATGTTCATGAAGGTCCGACTGGCGGGCACTTTCAAGCAAACCGCACCGCACACAAAGTGCTTAGTGCTGGCTTTTATTGGCCAAGCATATTTAAAGATGCACAAATCTTTGTGGGCGGATGTGATCGGTGCCAGCAGACCGGAAACATCTCAAATAAAAATGAAATGGAACAAAATTACTTTCTCGAATGCGAAGTTTTTGACTTATGGGGCATCGACTTTGTAGGCCCGTTTCCTTCAAGTTTAGGTAATAAATATATTTTAGTCGTGGTAGATTATGTTTCTCGATGGGCAGAAGCCCAAGCTCTTCCAACTAATGATGCTCGCGTTGTGATTTCATTTCTCAAAAAATTGTTTTCACGTTTTGGTTTTCCTCGAGCAATCGTTAGTGATAGGGGAAGTCATTTCTGCAACGCCCAACTCACTAAAGTTTTAACTAAATATGGCGTTACGCATAAACTTTCCACCGCTTATCACCCCCAAACTAACGGTCAGGTCGAGGTAGTCAATCGGGAACTCAAAAGAATTCTAGAAAAAACTGTTTCTACTTCTCGTAAAGATTGGTCTTTAAAATTAGACGATGCTCTTTAGGCTTATCGGACGGCGTACAAGACCGCTATCGGTTGTACTCCCTTCCGATTGGTCTATGGAAAATCATATCATCTCCCGGTAGAAGTAGAACACCGCGCATATTGGGCACTGAAATTTTTTAATTTTGATCCGCACTCAGTCGGCAGCATAGAAAAAATCAATTGAATGAACTCGACGAGTGGCGAGCGTTTGCTTATGAAAATAATAAACTTTATAAAGAACGCACGAAATTTTATCACGATAAGAACTTGCGCCACCCTAAAACGTTCAAACCAGGCGATCAAGTTCTTCTCTTCAATTCACGATTACGTCTTTTTCCTGGCAAGCTTAAATCTCGATGGTCTGGATCATTTACGGTCAAGCAGGTTTTTCCATACGGCACTATGTTAATCTCGCACCCGGATAAGGGTGAATTTAAAGTGAATGGACATCGTTTAAAGCTTTATTTTTCTAATGATGTGATATCTCCTAAAAAGGAGCAACTGTTATTTATTTCATGATTGTTTGGAACTATATTTTTTTTTTGGAACTTTTTATTATGAACACTATTATCTTTAAACTTTTATTATTATTATTCAAACATTATGTTATGTAACATTGTCAACAATCTTGGGGTCTTGCCCAAGTTCTTTTTCTGCATTTTTTCTGTATTTTGTTCTTCCTCCCGATGGCCCAACTGCTACAAGTTCGTGATTGCCGCTCCAACATTGCTGATATCAAGATGGATCAAGTCAATTCTGCTGATGATCAAGTGAAGTAAAAATGTAGGCATGGGGGAGCGACATCCGCATTCGGCCTCACAATCCCGGGGAAGTCCTTTTCTTTTTATTTACTTTATTTTAATGCATTTTCTATTTTTTCTCTCTCCCTCTTTTTCTTTTCTTCTTCATTGAGGGCAATGAAAGATCTAAGCATGGGGGAGGGTTGAGTTCTTTCTTTTTCTTTTCTTTCAAAAAAACAAACAAAAAATTTTTTGAAAACAACAAAAAATTTAGTTGAGTTCTTAAGTCTCTTAATAGTACTATCTTTTTCTTTAGCTTTATTAAAAAAAATCCAAAAAAAACTAGAAAACTAAAAAACCCAAAGAAATCAAAAAATTTCAAAATCCAAAAAAATTTTAGTATCTATTTGAAAATCAAAATAAAAAATTATTGTCTATCTTTATTTTTATGTTTCTTCTAGTGGTGTGTAGGCCCATGCGGTTCTGTAGTTCTAAGTAGAATTTCTTGAATCAGTTTTCTAAATTTATTATTCTAACATAGTTTAGTTTTACTATTTTCTACTTCTTAAATATAGGCATCCATTTTTCTAGTTCTTAAGTTAGCAAATGTAGTATTTTTTTTTATTCGGTTTTGTTGCGTATGAACGGTTGCTAGTTAACGTTATCGCTTTTTCAGTTTGGGGTAATGCTTTCTTGGTGTCTAGAACTTGTCTTTAGCGACTCTCGAAGCATTTGCGTTGTTTGTTCACGATCTTTAGAAATGATTTAGGCCATCCTTTTGACCCGTTTGAGCCTTTTTGCCCACCGAAAATTTTACCCTTGCTAAAATAATTTTGGGCCTTTTCCCTTTTTCTTTGTTTAGCTCCACCTTCCAATTTTCACCAAAGCCAAAAGGCCCTTCCTATTTCACACTAGACTTTGAGCTTTATTTAAATATCATTATTGTGATGGGAAGTATTTTTGAAAAATGGAAAGGAAATTTTTAGTTCGCATTTGGAGTTCTCTTTTGTGTAATGGAAATAAAAAAAATGATTATCAAAGAAAAAAAAATGAAAATGAAATCCAAAAAAAAGTTATTTTTGGCCGTATGAAAAGAAAAATTTTATGGCCTTGTGTTTGTTTTCTTTTAGTTTGAATTGGAGAAAATGACATACTTGTCATTTCTCATCCTTGTAATTTTATGTTTATTTAAAGCTCACCCTTGGTTCAGTATGTTAGCCATCATTTTTATCCTTGAATTCCAATTCCTAATCATTTACCTAAACCAAGTATTTACGCCTATTAAGCCCTTTTGATCTTTAGAACGTGACACAAACCTGCGTAGTGGAGAGAGTGTGAACGGACAAGCCTTTGGCCACCATCATTGATGGATTTCTTTGGAGATTATCTTGAGATGATTTAGGGGTAATCGTTATTCTAGCAACCTAGTAATTCGTTCAATGCGCCGTTTATTTAGAATCCCTACTTTTGTTTTTTTTCTTATTCTCCTAAATTTTGGATGCCTTGTTTTAGGAATTTAGAAATGCGTAATCCTTCTTTATGTTTTAATAATATTTTTAGGTCTCCTCTTTTAAGTTTTCTATTTTGAATTTCTCACCTCACTAGTTGCTAGCATAGAAATTAGGATAGTTTAATTTTCCACATTTTGGTTTTCTTAATTATGCAACATAAAAATTATTTTACTTTTTGTTTCCCCTCTTTTTGGATTTCTTTTTGCTTGGGGACAAGCAAACTCTTAAGCATGGGGGAATTTGATAAGTTGTTTTTAGTTATTTTATTTTATGTTATTTTAAGTATTATCTTTTTAATTTTTAATAAAACTTTGATGATTTTATTATCATTTTTGCTTAACTTTATATTTTTGTTCAAACTAATGTGGTTTTATGTTTTTGTAGGTGGAGTTTACCTTGGTGAGCTCATGCTCACATTATCAAACTCAAGTCTTGTACACTTCAATTCATGTAGCAGCCCTGCTACATTTGCGGCCAAGACGAAGCCAATTTCGGCAATATTGCAGTCCAAAACCAGCCCTCCAAATGCTGCCCCAAATACAGCCTTATTCCAGCTCAAAGCAAGCCCGAATTTAGCCCCTAGTGCAGTCCAAGATGATGCAGTCCAGTCCATGTTGGTGCAGCCCAATTGGTGAACCCGTGCCAAGCATGTTGCTGTCCAGCCTGCTGCCCTTTGAAGCCCAATTGGTGAACCCGAGCTGCTCCTTTTGCTATCCAAATGCATATGAATGCAGCCCACTTCATTATTCCAAAGCAGCCGGCCCACCACTTCAAAACTAAGCAGCAGCCCGCCTCCATGTCCAGTCCAGCTGCTCACTCCTTGTAGTACGACCCACTTCCTTCATCCTTGTGATGTCCAGCCCGTGCCATCCACACCAAGCAGCCAGCCCGCCACCTTTGCATTATTCCCCATGCATGCATTTCCAATGCCTTGGCCGACTCCCCCTCTCTCTCCCCTCCTCTTTACTTCACATTCACCCCCTTCTTCCTCTCTCTCTCCTCTTTCAACACTCATCCATCCCCCCTCTTTTATTTTAATTTTCTATTTTATTTTCTTAAATATCATTCATGCATGAGACCCCCTCTCTCTCCTCTCCTCTCTCTCTTCCCATTTATTCCATGCATGCATCTCCCCCTTTATCTTCCACCATCTAGAACTTTCTTCTTCTCCTATAAAAAGGAACCCATTCTTCATGCTTTAAGGGTTGAACTTTGGGAAAGAGACTTTTGGCAAGAGAGCAAGAGAGAGATCAAGATAAAGTTGTAATTTTACTTTGATGTTTTCTACTTATTTTTAGTATTATTGTCATTTTAATTTCGTTATTGTACTCCTCTTCTATTCATAATGACAATGCAAGCTTTCTTTTCTATTTTCGCCTCAATTTCCATTATGCGTAGCTAAATTTCCGTTAGCGTTTGATCATGAGGATCCATGAAATGAGATGAGAATTCTTTTTATTTCTTAGCTTTATTTTTTTGTTAAATCTTCATTCGATCCTTCTTTGATTTTTCTTTTGTCGACTCTGTATTTCCGGTATACGGTAGTAGGCCTTTTGGTCTCATTTCATAGAAGTCGAGAGACTCGTTGATTTGAAAGATCACTCAAAGAAGGAAGGAGTTGCACGCACCCCTAGAGATAGGACGACGTAAATCCTCCGGATTGGAGTCAAATCCAATAGTGCGGTTCACTTCGATAATGCGACTTTAGACCCGTTTGATTTGTGAAGAGATTCCGATCGAACCATCTATAAGTTAGGAGATTTAGTGCTCTAGCGAGACTATCTCTCATTTTCGGAACCGTCACGGTCGGGTTTGATTTGCAATTATAAAGCTATATTTTTATCCCTCTCATCTCTTTTCATGGTGAATCTTTGATCAAGCGCTATTTTCTTAATCTGATTTTATCATTTTAATATCGTCTTTATTAGTGTCTTAAAATTCTCAAAATCACCCAACAATCGTACGGTAGGATAATAGTTGGAAGTGTGAGTAGTAATATTTGACAGCCCCGTGTCTTAAATACGACCTTGGTACTACAATTCGATAGGTATACTTGCCTCTTCGGGTTGATAGTCAATCTTAATCACCAATCTCGTAGCCCTCCGTGCCGCAAGGCAAACATAAGATCGGAGCCATCGTAAGCCGCCGCTTCAACTCCTCGAAAGCCTGCTCACACGCGGGCGTCCAAATGAACTCCTGCATCTTCCGTGTCAGCGTCGTAAGAGGCAGCGCGATCCGGGAGAAGTTCTCCACGAAGCGCCTGAAATAACCGGCCAGCCCGAGGAAGCTACGGACCTCCGCTACAGAAGAAAGGACAGGCCACTCCTTGATGGCCGAAACCTTCACCGGATCTACCGCCACACCCGAACCACTAACCACATAGCCCAAGAACGCCACGGAAGGAAGCCAGAACTCGCACTTCGAGAACTTGGCATACAACTGGTTCCTCCTCAGAACCTCCAAAACTACTCGCAGGTGATCACCGTGCTCCTCCTCGGACTGAGAGTAGACTAGTATGTCATCCAGGAAGACGGCCACAAACCGGTCGAGGTACTCTCGGAAAGTCCGGTGCATCAAGTCCATAAACATCGAAGGCGCATTAGACAACCCAAACGGCATCACGGTGAACTCATACTGCCCGTACCTCGTACTGAAGGCAGTCTTCGGGATATCGCACTCCCTGATCCGCACCTGATAATAGCCGGACTTCAAGTCCAGCTTCGAGTATACTGTCGAACCAACGAGCTGGTCGAACAAATCATCTATCCTCGAAAGAGGATACTTGTTCTTCTCCATCAGCTTGTTCAGCTCCCGATAATCGATGCAAAGCCGCAGGCTACCGTCCTTCTTTTTGACAAAGAGGACCGGTGCACTCCAAGGTGAGGAACTTGGACGCACGTAGCCCTGCTCAAGCAGCTCCTGCAACTGCAGCTTCAACTCTGCCAACTCTTTCGGAGCCATAAGATACGGCGAGCGGCCACAGGCTTAGCGCTTGACACCAACTCAATCGTGAAATCTATCTCCCGCTGCGGTGGAGCACCGGGGAGATCGTTCGGGAACACATCGGGGAACTTTGCTACTACCGGAACATCCGCTAGGCTGGGCCTTGGCGTTGAAGCCTCCACAAGAGCAAAGAATAACTCTGCTCCTTGTCGCACTGCCTTGGACACCTGGAGAGCAGACATCAGCGTCTTGCTCGATCCACGCATGCCCGCAAAGACCGTCTCCCGATCGGCACCCTGCCCAAACCTCACCTCCTTGGTGGTGCAATCGATACACGTACGCTGTTCCGACAGCCAGTCCATACCGAAGTTAACATCGAACTCAACCAGGGGGAGTAACGATGCCTTCAGGTCATACTCCCGACTACCAACTAGAACCTTTACGCAACAACTCCTCTCCACACGCATCGAATATCCATTCGGCAGTAGGACCTCCAGTCCATCTGCAGAAGTAATCGACGGCGCACCAATACGTTGGACGAAGTCCGACGATAAGAAGGAGTGCGAAGCTCCAGTATCGAAAAGCGCTCTCGCAGGGACGCCTAAAACATTTACATAGCCTACGCCGCCAAACAGGGTTAGCATGAACATTAGAACAGGTATATAAAACAGTAAATACTGTATCTTAAATTGTACCTGTCACGACGTCTTTGGCTTTGATAGCTTCCTGCTGATCAAGACTAAAGACTCTGGGCTGCGGGGAAGCCATACGGGAGGCAGTGGACTCAGCTGCCTTCCCCTTCTCAGAATAAGCTGGCCCCGCCTTCTTCTCTGGCCTTGGAAGCCCACTAAGGCAATCCAGAGAGAAATGGCCAGGCTTGCCACAAGTGAAACAAATAAGAGGGCCACGTCCAGATGACGCGCCCGAAGTAGAGGGAGCTGGCCCAGATACTCGAGCCTTCTTCCAGCGACTCAACCTCCGCAACTTCGTCGCACTCGGCGCTTTGCCCTCTGGCACTGCCTCGACCACAACCGCCTTGCCCTTTTCCCTGAGCATGTCCTGCTCAAGGGCTCGGGCTGAACCAATGAGGGTCGTGAAACCCTGCGTCAACGACCCTGTCAGAAGATGCCGCAACTCAGTACGCAAACCTCCATAAAACCTGTTCACCCTTCTATCCTCATCATCGAAAGAAGTCCCAGCATAGCTCCCGAGGCGGGTGAACTCATGCAAGTAGTCATCAACCAGTCTACCACCCTGTGTTAGAGCCAAGAATTGGTTCTCCATCGCGATCTGCTGCGACTGAGGCACATACCTTGCGAGGAAGATTCTCGAGAACTCTTCCATCGTCACATCAACCAGTCGCCTTCCCGCGAACTGGCACCTCTCAACCTCATCCCACCACCGCCTAGCTTCCTTTTCTAGCAAGAAAGAAGCAAAGGTCACCTTCTGCGCTTCCTCTGACTGTGTCGCTGTCAGAATTCGCTTCATATGCGACAACCAGTCTTCGGCCTCAGCTGGGGATTCAACCCCGGTGAACGGAGGAGGTCGAAATCCCAGAAAGTGCTTCAGCTGTTGCTCAGGAGCATGCCTCACTGGGACTTGCTCCACTCTTAGTGGCTCATGGGCCACCTCTTGCACTGGCGGTTGGCCTAGCCTTTCAGGCTGGCCATTCAATGCAGCTAGAACGGCTTCAATAACTAGCCGAACCAACTCAGCAGATGGAGCTGTAGGGGCCTCAGCAGACCCACTACTCTCATGCACATCACGGAGATGCGACGGTCCCGCTGCACTTCGAGTGCCCTACACAAGTGCAACACACAGTTAGGCGACAGCACAGTCGCAACAAACAACAAAAGGAATGCTCAGGTTCCAAAATCATGCAATTATTGTTGGTTTGTTGCTACATTTTATTCCTAAGTGGACATTTTTGGGTTTATTTTACGTCTCAACGGTAGCGCACACACGTGCTCACCACCCCTTAAAAGAATTCGCCCACGAATTCCTTAGAAGGATACGGAACCCTAGAAGCTGACACCAATTTATAACACCCCCATCCGTTCAGAAGCATATAGCAGAAGGTCCGGCCGGGGCCCCATGCCATATACTACACAACAAATGGAAACGTCACTTAATTGAATATGCAACGGCACTATACCACGAAGCCTAACTCAGAGCATTCTTTGCGGAAGCAAAAGAGAGAGACAGAATTATAAACCACAAGACCCGAACTCGGGTATGTCCACTTCTATTAACTTGGAATAAAATGTTTTACAACACACAAAAGAGGCACGACGGCCTTACAGTTTACCAACATCGGCGCGCAGGCCGGCCATACATGAAAACAGAAGAAAGGGCAAAAGGCCTTCAAGGGCCGCAACAGCGCAGGGGCTTCAGGCCGCCAAGCTCCCGCTCGGTCCAGCTCCTGTACAACAAGCCCACCAAAGACGGTGGCAAAATAGGGCAACGGTCAGCTAAAGCTGACCAAGTTATAACGACCCCACCCCTTCGAGGGGGTGGCAGTTCTAAACGTCCCTGCAAAATAGTCTCAACAGCATATATATATATATATAAGAGTGCGACTAGACGAGCCCACAACATTTCATACATAAGCAACAACACAAACGTGGGAATGACCTCCACGTCTCGTGCACTCAGGCACTCTTTGGTGTACTACGCCTTCCACCATCATCCACTCTTGATGGCTTTGCCCTTCGAGGCTAAAGTCGGCGGCCCGAATACCAGGGCTCCCCCGTGCTTTAATTGTGAACATAACGTAGTCCGAAGAGTCTGTCCCATTGCCTCTCGACATGCTTTCCGAGGCTTACTAATCAGGTGCTGCAATGGTGCGGTTCCAGGTTTGCCAAATGCCCGTTGTTCACAGCTCTCGTTGTACAACACGAAAAGCGGGTATGACGTCCCTTCAGCCCAGTATTCTCAATTAGCCGGCTCCACGGGCCGCTAAGTCATCCACCAGGACACCCCCACAGGTCGGGAACACCAGCCTCAGGTCCCCTCAACAGGTGGGCACAACAACATCACCAGAACTCAGTCTGGGAAGCTGTCGCCCAGGCGACAGTCACTGTCGCCAGCGACAGTGCACAAAACCCTAATTTAGCTTCTAGCTGTGGGTGCTTCCCGGGGCACACCCCCAGGCATTGCTGCACATGCAGTAGCACTCCCACTGCCTCAGAACACCCAAATTCACCAGAACCCAATTCTGGGAAGCTGTCGCCCAGGCGACAGTCACTGTCGCGCCAGCGACAGCTGGACAGAACTCCATTTCAGCCTTTTAACTTCGGGTGCTCCCCGGGGCACACCCCCGGGCGTTGCTGCGTATGCAGTAGCACCCTCTAGCCCAACGAGGCAAGTATAACAACACTGGGTTTTTCCCCGGCACGCACAATACCTAAAAAGTATCACCAATCCGGACGAACCGCCTCAGATGGGCTTCACACAGCGCGCCTACGTCCATCTCACGCGTGGACTCTGCATGAATGCAAGCTTCGACGGGGATAGCACAAATCGACCCGTCGGAGGCCACGACCTCACCCTTTTGGGTAGGTTCCTCAACGATGCAAGGGAAAGAACTAAGGCATGTCCAAAAGAGGGTAGAAAAGTTTGTTACCCTTAAACGCCGCTTCGATCCCATGGCTTGATGTTCCACACAGATGGAAAGGAGAGCCTTGCCCTCCTCTACGCATAGCCACCAACGTTGAAGGGATTGGATGAGTGTAGCTCCTCCAAACCCAAGCTTCAAGCTAGGGTTTACTATTCCTTTTTCTTCTCCAAGCTTCTCTCTCTCTCTCTCACCAAAATAAAGCCTTAAGGAAAATAATGAAAAGAGAGAGGATTTTGGCCTTCTATGCTGCCACCGAGCCTCCCAAGCCAAAATCAGCCCCCAAAGTCAATAAGCAATCAATGCCCTTGATTTCGGCCACAAAGTCCAACTTTGAGCTGTCGCCGGGTGACAGCCACTGTCGCCGGGCGACAGCCACTGTCGCCTGGGCGACAGCGTTATGAACCGACTTTGACCAGCCAGCGACACTGCTGCATGACCCCAGTCACCTTATCGCCAGCGATAGCCACCACCCGACAACGCTATCGCCGGGCGACAGCCACTGTCGCCTGGGCGACAACGTTAAGAACTCCAGAAATTTACCTTCCTGATTTGGGGTCTTACAATTTATCTAGTACTTCATTCTCAAGGCACCTATTTTGTTTTAATTTTAAGAAATATGGATAAGGGTCCAAAACTCTCTGGAAAAATGTGCAACTTGGTGATAGGATATTTTAGAGCACTAGGAAGCTCTGTGAATTTTATAGAATTTTTGGAGATTGTTAACAGTAGGCTACTTCACAACATGTGCAAATTAGGAATTATTTGGATTAATTATTTCAGTGAGTAAATGATTCCCATAAATTGTGAAACTCTGTAATTAAGATTTTCTGGACATAATAGAGGTCTGGTAAATTTTCTATAATTTTGGCACAAGTATTTTTGGTAGTTCCTTCATAAATCTTCATGTTTGGATAAAAGTGAAATATTAAAAATAGAGGACATTTCCTTACTGTAAAATTGTGTTTTCCATTATTTACTATTATTTTGGCATGATAGATTTTTCTTAATTTTATGAGGATCATGTCTTGAGAATACCTTACACTTCATGTTCATATTCATACTTGACAATTCTTAGAGAAATTTAAATAAATGTTAAAATGTTGAGGAAAAATATGAGTCTTGGGATTTAGTCTTATAATGCCGTGATAGACCTCCAGTAAATATCTTGAGTCGGTTGGATGAATATTTGGAGTACCTCTACTTATTAGCTTAATGTAGTTAGTTTGGTCTGCGTATAGTAAAAATGCGAAACTTGGATATTTAGGGGTCTACTAGGTGGAATTGGTATGTAGATTGTGTGCAAGGTCAGGTTGAAGAGGATGAGGTCACCAAAAAGAGTTTAGGAGATAAGTGTGCTAGGTGGGCTAAGAGTAAAGTTATGCTCGGGATTGACGAAAAATCGTCTTTCCCCTTAGCCTGTCATAAAATGCTTAGGGGTAATTCAAGAGAAATGATAAGAAGGGGTATTCTTATGGGTAGATACCAATAACATTAAGTGTCTTGAGAAAGGGAGCTTTGGGGTTTCATCCCATTCTGGTTCCTAGTACTGTAGCGAGTCCCTCACAGGGTAATCCTCGCGAAGTCCAAGATAAACCATAAATTGTAGGAATAAGTTGATGTACAAGATTAACTTAATAATACGCACACCCATACCCCATTGTTACGGGTATATTAGTCGGTTTGGTCTTACGAGCGGTAGGCTCGGTGGTTGTAGCAGCAGACTAGTTAGTCTAGTGAGCTTATGACTCAGTAATGTTGTTGGTGCGGACGAGTTGGTCCGACGAGTCGGTGGCTCGGAAGGTTATAATGACGGGCAGGTTAGCCCGGGGAGTTTTATGGCTCAGGATATAGTAGAACATGTTTGCATGTGCATAAAGGTGGTGGGTATTCGGTATTGGACGGTCGTTCACACCGACGTCAATACGTTGACTCGGCAAGTGTGGAATTTGCACTTAGCCATGAAAGTCTGGTGGTCCAGCTAGTAAGTGTACGCAGATGCTCTGCGGTTTTGCGTTGAGGCGTACGATTGGTCTAGGTTAGGTAGTGTGAATACCAACCTAGAGGTGGGCGAGGCCCACCCCACCGCTTCCGTTCGCCACTACGGGAGTATCCTGGGAGTCTTGCTAGCTCCAAAAAGGGGGAACTAAAGGTCTGTGCGCATAGAGTAGAAGTGTGTGAGTTGCACTTGTGTAAACATAGCATAAACTGCATAACTCTGCATGTCATGGCATAAGCATTGCATTTTAACCCCTACCCATATCGTATAAATTGGTTATGTGACTTTTTATACGATAGGCCCTGCTAAACGACCCCTTGGTCTATAGGTTTGTGTGGGCATTCCTATAAATCAATGGTTACTTTTCAATTATGTACATGTCTTTACTTACTGTACTTTACTTATTCTTTACCTACTCTTACTATGCTCTTTTACTGCTTCAATTATATATATACATGTGTAGTTTAGACATTCCCTGTACCCCTGTCATCTGCTAT
Organism: Dactylorhiza incarnata; assembly: GCA_033032865.1. Taxonomy (NCBI): domain Eukaryota; kingdom Viridiplantae; phylum Streptophyta; class Magnoliopsida; order Asparagales; family Orchidaceae; genus Dactylorhiza; species Dactylorhiza incarnata. The sequence goes on along the minus strand of JAWHQI010000038.1, from coordinate 7,618,190 downwards.
TGTTATACCCCTTGTTGTCCTCCGCTTCATCCTTCCCGCACGGTGCCTAGAGTCACCGGGGGAGGGGTGGGGGATTGGCTTAGTCTTTTTGACTAACGGTCTGTGGACCATATCATTTTAAGGGATCGAAGAGACACAACAACACTAGAGGCCGGTGCAGACGGAGGCGGGCCAGTCTAGTATAGGAGCATAGGATTCAGGATCAGTGAGTGATTAGTAGTTAGCTTCCGCGAGTGATCTTGTAGTGAGGACATGATGTACAGGGCATGTGCCCTTTATTAGGTTATAACCTTCTGTCTTAGATTTCAGTTATGATTATGTGGACATCTCTTTATGATCGTTTATTTATATATGATGTGGACTTGGCTTCTATAAGTTTGTTTAAGCTTAACTTCTTTGTGATCGATAAGGCCGGCATGATCGGTGTTTTGTAGTGTCGACCTTCCCGAGTGAGGGTGTCACCGCAAAACGGCGGTTCTGGGCATAAGACCTAGAAGTTGAAAAAAATGGGGTCTTACAAAGTGGTATCAGAGAAAACCTCGATCTGAAGAAAAGAAGTCCACAAACCCTGGGCCACCCCACGCGAGTTTAGTTTGAGGACAAACTAAGCAGCGGAAGCATTGGTGTGACCATATGGGTAAATCACATGAAAAAGTCCACGTTTAACTAAACCTTTTGGCAAGTTTTCTTTTGTAGCCTGCGGCGAACCCTGCCCCCAGCAGGAAATAACTCCGGCTGCAAAGATCTCTTTAGATAGTCCTTTAGTCAATGAGTTAGACTCAACCCCACTAGGACACTTAACTTACTATGATAATTTATACCATGCCCTAGTCTGAAATAGACTGTAGGTATGCATTTGATTAAGGTACGAGGATACCCCAAAGATGCTAGAGAAAGAGAGATTGACACATAAGTAGAATGGTATGGGACTCGTAGACTCAACCCTCGTACCGATGATATGATTACATTGCGACAACCACCACGACAAACACCGAGGGTCGAATGAGAATTCAAGTTCGGAAGAGACCCATTTGGGAGTGAGTTGCATGTTGACCTTGATAAGGTTGTCATAGAAGGTACCTGGAAGAGTCTAAAGTATGGAGTACACCAAAAAGTCTCAAGATAGAACCCCAAGTCTAAGGTTGTGTGCCCTAAGGATTGTTTGCATACTTGGGATGAATATAACATGGCGATATCAATGACACTTAGCCCAAAATGGATAGTGGATTATCGTTTGTTTATTGGGGCTTATCTTTTGTTTATTGGGGCTTATCTTTTGTTTATGGGGGCTTACCTTTTATTTATTGGGCGAATTGGTTACTGACTTGGGTTTCCTTTGGATCTAGTTCAGAAAATGTTGGGTCGCGAACATAATGATTTTGAAGTTAATCATATTCGACATTACGCATGCAAAGATGAGATGGTGCAACAGTGGGTCTGGAATGATGATCTGAAGTATTACCAGGACAATGAAAGGACATCGTAGATCGAGCAACGACTTGACCTTAGTTGAAGCATTAGAAATGAAAAGCCGCTAGGATTAATCACTTAGGGATGTCGATGTACTATTCTAGAAGTTGAGGATGGAAATTAAATCTTACAAATTATTGTTATATCCAGAAGTTCTTGAGGTTTGGGACATTCGGAAGTGAACAACTTATGATTTGTTAAAAATCACACCTTATCATGGTAGAAAATTTTAAGTACAATAACAACCCATATACCTTGGGAGCTATTACGATGAATAACCTGAGATCTTGGACGATGACTTATTGGAATTAAAATATAGTGTTTGAGTTTACTATGATAAGAACGATCTAAGTTTATCTTACTTTGGACCATCCGAAAGTGATCAAGACTAGCATATGTGGAAGCGATAGGAATTTGTGAAATAAACGTGATGATATTTCCATGATGAAATTGACTTGTGAAAATCTTAGGGTTTCAAAAAAATTTTACCCGTATACCTTATGAATCAAACTCCACATAGAAAGTGATTGGGAGTCATCTTATAAACAGGAATACTAATAAAGATTGGTTAACATATACTCATAAGTTCACAAGTGCACCACCATAAATTTTTGAGGATGATTGGGACGCTTGATGATCTGATCAGTTCCACCAGTAGTGGTAAGAACTGGATAAGTTGTAGAGTGGAGATGATTGATCACTCGGACGTACTTGAAGGAATAAGAACCTAAACATGCGGAGAAAACATTATAGAAGCGTTGTCTACCCATATTAACAAGATCTTTAGTCACCAGAAAAATGGTGTATTCCGGAACACGCGGTATGTCCTCGGAATGAAGAAAGACGTCATAAGTTTTGTGATGCACGGCGAAGGCCAAGTGCAAAAGTCTTTGGAGAACTACCACAGTCACTACCCAGGTTAGAGTGGAAGTTCGAGGATAAGATTGTGGATTTCATACATAGGTTACCACATCCCCTCTTCGGGCACAAGTTCGTTTGGAACATCGAGAATAAACTGACCAAGGTAGCTAGGGTCACCCCGGGCTGGAAGGACGCTCCCGTTGGTGTTTGGTGGGATTTGTTGAGATGTTTGTCCATTATCGTGGTGTGACCAGGACGATCGTGTTGGATTGGGATGAACGGTTTACGGCCAAAAAGTGAAGATCAGTCCAGGCTTATCTGGGCTCTTGGTTGATGTCAGCACAACTTTCCACCCTCAGAGGGATAAAGGCGCAGAATTCTACCATCTTGGACCCAGGATGAGGATTTAAAGACGCCCAGCTATGAATTTGTAGAGGACATAGATACCCAAGTGCGACTGATTTGAGTTAGGATGTTGGGGACCAGAGCAGCCACGTCAGGTATTACGATGCGTGGCATCGTGCAGTAGAGTTCCAGGTTGGAGACTGGGTGTTCCGGAAGATACGTCTGATGCAGGGAGTCTTGCGGGTTCGCAGGCGGAAGTAGCTCAGTCTGAGATAGAGGGGGCTCTACAGGATCCTGGAGTGGATCAGCCCGTTGGCTTATAGACTGAAGTTGCCACTGGAGTTAGCGGGATTGCACGACGTCTTCCATGTCTCCTCCTTTAGGAGAGCTCTACTACAGCCGGAGCAGTAAATTTCTACTATAGATGGCCCGGTAGCATCCGATCGATTGATTCACCTGAGAGCCACTAGAACTGGTGTGGCAGAGATAGTCGATGCTCTTCGAGTCAGAAATAACTTCAATTCTGGGGATGTTACGTTCAGCCACTCTCGGTGAAAATCCTGCAAGCCTAACCTGAATTTCGGGGATGAAATTATTATTTTTGTTTATTGGGATTTGTAACATCCCCCAAACAACTAGACACCTAGAGTGGTTTTGTCATGACTAGGTCATGACAAAACCCTAGGAAGCTTGAAGAGATCACTTGGCCTTAGGCTTGAAGGGGAAGAGCACCTTGGTCTGCAAATAGCAATTTCCAGTTACCAAGCTTATGGTTGGGATTTAGGGCCTCACCTTGACCCTTCTACCCCACCATGGCACATCTAACCCTTTGGAGGGTCCCTTAGAGAATTTAGGACCCATTGGGGTCAACCAAAGAGGCCAAATTGACCAAAGTCAACCCTAGCCTCAAATAAGTCAAACCACCATATTTAGTGTCAATTAGGGTTCGATTGGACCAATTGACTTTCCCCAAGTTCCATTGGTCACTAAGGGAGGCCAATGGGTCAACATTGACCCATTGGGCCTAATTAATTTCACCAATTTGACCAAAGTCCACACTTGGTCAACCTTGCCCAAAAAGAGGGGAAAAGGCTAACTCAAGCCTAATCCACTTGGGCTAGGCCTAATTGGAGTAGCCCATTAGCTTAGGAGGCTGATAATTACCAGGAGTTACAACTCAATTTCTGTAAATGGTAATTAGGAGAGAGAAATCTCGTTTTCTCCAAGAATGGAGGAGAGAGAAAGAGAGGGATTAATGATATTCATGGCTTAGGGAGATCAATAGCCACCATTTCCTCCTCTAATGTCTCCATTCAGTTTCCCCAATCAATTTGGAGGAGTTTAAGGGACATTCCCGGCCACATAGAGGGGGGAATTTGAGGAGTTTTCATTTGACCGAAAATGGTCATTAATGGCCATTCATGGCAATTAGGAGTTACACTCTTCCCCCTCCCCAATTAACCCATATAACTCCTTCAGTGGATGGAGAGGAGGAGTTTCCCCACCTTACCTGAAGAATTTGAGCCCCCAAGATAGGAGATTGCAAAGGTGCCAAAGCTTCAAGGTCGGCCATGGCCAACAGGAAATTGGCAAGGAGTCACCCCTCCACACAGGTCCAATCCGCCTCCTCTCCCTTAGTGCTAGATCTTTTCAAAATTTGGGGCTTGATCCGAGCTCAATTGGGCTTGGATCGTGCTTCCGAAAGGGCTCGGTTCGAGCTCTCTTTCCCCTCCTCTAAACCCCGATTCTGACCACCTCCGGCCGGCCAACAACCCCCTATCGCCGACCACAACCTCAATGGAGGTGGTGGTGGCATTGACTGGCCGGAAAGCGGCACAGGTGGCCGGGAAATCATCCCGCAAAGAAGCACAGGATGGGCTGTCGCGTGCCGTCCGTCTAACGGGGACGATGACTAAGAGCCGTCGGATTTGCCGTGATCAGTTATTCGCAGATTTACGTGATTATGTTATATGTCAGAATGTTATTTCACTTTGAAGAAATTCGTTGAACAGAATTAATTCAGCGAACTGAATCCGGAGTAAATGATTGTGTTATATTCTTATTCAGTTAATTCGTCGATCTGAGTACAAGAAATTCACCGAACTAATAGTTGCGTTCGTCGAACGGAACCCGGAGATCGTCAAACGGAATTCATTCGTCGAACACACTCTGGTGTTCGTCGAACTGATTGTTTAGTTCATCGAACCGACGCCGAAGTTCGTCGAACGGAATTAATTCACCGAAATAATAGTTGAGTTCGTCGAACAGACCCCGGAGTTCGTCGAACGAAATTAATTCACCGAAAAAATAGTTGAGTTCGTCGAACCGACCCCGGAGTTCGTCAAACAGAATTTTTCACCGAAAATAATGGTAGAGTTCGTCGAACTGAACCCAGAGTTTGTCGAACGGAATTCGTTTGACGAACACACTCTGGAGATCGTCGAACTGATAGTTGATTTCGACGAACTGAACACGGAGTTCGTCGAACGGAGTTAATTTACCGAACTGAATTAATTCATCGAACTGAATTAATTCGTCGCACGAAGATTGGATTTCATTGAGCGCACTGAAGCATGGCATTCATCGAATGCAGAAGATAGTTCGTCGAAAGCAGATCATATTTCGTCGAACGCAGAGACTTGTTCTAACACATTTTGTCATACATCATGCAGTAGTTCATTTTAATTATTAAAAATACTAGAACCCCTCAAATGAAAAAGTAGTCAACACCAAAATTGTAGCTCTTGGAGTCTAATTTATTTTAAAATTAATTTCACCCCAAAAGAAGTTCTGTAGCTCCCTGTAGATCTATTTTGGTGGGACTGGTCCCTAGTGTAGGACAACAACCATTTCTTGAATAACTTTTGATTGGGTTATGAGATTGACTTGAAAATTGAAACATAGGCTATTTACACCTACCCACAAATCATACCCAAAGATGGGAATTTTAGGAGAACAATTTTCTAAGGTTTTTGTAATAATGTAATAATTCATATATTATTTAAATTTTGGGTCTAATGACCTCCAATCCCCTCCAAATTTTTGTGGGTGCCTCTTAGGGTTATTATATGACACTGGTAGAAATTTCATCCCAGTTGGCACTGATTTGGTTAGGAAAATTGCTATCCCAAGTTCGGTCAAACTAGGTCAAAACAAGGTATGTTGTTTATCTTGGGGCATGGTGGTCAAAACTCATCACCCTGAGTTGAAACCTTGGCCACTGGTTTAGGGTCACTCAAAGCACCCCCATGAGTGGTTTGGGGTGGTGTGGAGATGGGAATGCCTTAGAAACCTAGTCTTACCCCTTGGGGTGCATATAGAGCTTTGTGAAGGACATGTGGTCTAAAGCTATAGAATGGTCATGGAACTTAGGAGATATGTTCATGGGATATATTTATGCCCTAGGAAATTTTGATAGAATTTTAGGAAAACTTATTCCCCCTAAATTAGGTCATAACCCCTTTAGGTAAACTTCTTGTAAGAGATATTTACATGCACAAATGATCCTGGATGAAGATGAAATCTTCGTGGTGCCTTTATAATCATAATATTCACCCTGGTAATTTTTGTATAATTAATTTAATGATTTATCTAGTACTTCATTCTCAAGGAACCTATTTTGTCTTAATTTTAAGAAATATGGATAAGGGTCCAGAACTCTCTGAAAAAATGTGCAACTTGGTGATAGGACATTTCAGAGCACTAGGAATCTCTGTGATTTTTTATAGAATTTTTGGAGATTGTTATCAGTAGGCTACTTCACAACATGTGCAAATTATGAATTATTTGGATTAATTATTTCAGTGAGTAAATGATTCCCATAAATTGTGAAACTCTGTAATTAAGCTTTTATGGACATAATAGAGGTCTGGTAATTTTTCTATAATTTTGACACAAGTATTTTTGGTAGTTCCTTCATAAATCTTCAAGTTTGGATAGAAGTGAAATATAAAAAATAGAGGACATTTCCTTACTGTAAAATTGTGTTATCCATTATTTATTGTTATTTTGGCATTATAGATTTATCTTAATTTTATGAGGATCATGTCTTGAGAATACCTTACACTTCATGTTCATATTCATACTTGGCAATTATTGGAGAAATTTAAATAAATGTTAAAATGTTGAGGAAAAATACGAGTCTTTGGATTTAGTCTTATAATGCCGTGATAGACCTCCAGTAAATATCTTGAGTCAGTTGGATGAATATTTGGAGTACCTCTACTTATTAGCTTCATGTAGTTAGTTTGGTCTGCGTATTGCAAAAATGTGAAACTTGGATATTTAGGGGTCTACTAGGTGGAATTGGTATGTAGATGGTGTGCAAGGTCAGGTTGAAGAGGATGAGGTCACCAAAAAGAGTTTAGGAGATAAGAGTGCTAGGTGGGCTAAGAGTAAAGTTGTGCTCGGGATTGACAAAAGATCGTCTTTCACCTTAGTCTGTCATAAAATGCTAAAGGGGTAATTCAAGAGAATGGATAAGAAGGGGTATTCTTATGGGTAGATAACGATAACATTAAGTGTCTTGAGAAAGGTAGCTTTGGGGTTTCATCCCATTGTGGTTCCTAGTACCGTAGCGAGTCCCTTACAGGGTAATCCTCGGGAAGTCCAAGATAAACCATAAATTATAGGAATAAGTTGATGTACAAGATTAACTCAATAATGCGCACACCCATACCCCGTTGTTATGGGTATATTAGTCGGTTTGGTCTTACGAGCGGTAGGCTCAGTGGTTGTAGCAACAGACTAGTTAGTCTAGTGAGCTTATGACTCAGAAATGTTGTTGGTGCGGAAGGGTTGGTCTGGCGTGTCGGTGGCTCGGAAGGTTATGATGACGGGCAAGTTAGCCCGGGGAGTTTTATGGCTCGGGATATAGTAGAACATGTTTGCATGTGCATAAAGGTGGTGGGTCTTCGGTATTGGACGGTCGTTCACACTGACGTCAATACGTTGACTCGGCAAGTGTGAAATTTGCACTTAGCCATGAAAGTCTGGTGGTCCAACCAGTAAGAGTACGCAGATGCTCCGCGGTTTTGTGTTGAGGCATATGATAGGTCTAGGTTAGGTAGTGTGAATACCAACCTAGAGGTGGGCGAGGCCCAACCCACCGCTTCCGATTGCAACTACAGGAGTATCCTGGGAGTCTTGCTAGCTCCAAAAAGGGGGAACTACAGGTCTTTGTGCATAGAGTCGAAGTGTGTGAGTTGCACTTGTATGAACATAGCATAAACTACATAACTCTGCATATCATGGCATAAGCATTGCATTTTAACCCGTACCCCTATCGTATAAATTGGTTATGGGACTTTTTATATGATAGGCCCTGCTAAACGACCCCTTGGTCTATAGATTTGTGTGGGCATTCCTATAAATCAATGGTTACTTTTCTATTATGTACATGTCTTTACTTACTGCACTTTACTTATTCTTTACATGCTCTTACTATGCTCTTTTACTGCTTCAATTATATATATATATATATACATGTGTAGTGTAGACATTCCCTGTACCCCTGTCATCTGCTATTATTATACCCCTTGTTGTCCTCCGCTTCATCCTTCCCGCACGGTGCCTAGGAGTCACCGGGGAGGGGTGGGTATTGGCTTAGTCTTTTTGACTAACGGTTGGTGGACCATATCATTTTAGGGGATCGAAGAGACGCAACAGCACTAGAGTCTGGTGCATACGGAGGCGGGCCAGTCTAGTACAGGAGCATAGGATTCAGGATCAGTGAGTGATTAGTAGTTAGCTTCCGCGAGTGATCTTATAGTGAGGACATGATGTACAGGGCATGTGCCCTTTATTTGGTTATAACCTTCTGTCTTTGATTTCAGTTATGATTATGTGGACATCTCTTTATGATGGTTTATTTATATGTGATGTGGACTTGGCTTCTATAAGTTTGTTTAAGCTTAACTTCTTTGTGATCGATAAGGCCGGCAGGATCAGCGCTTTGTAGTGTCGACCTTCCCGAGTGAGGGTGTCACCGCTAAACGACGGTTCTGGGCATAAGACCCCATAGTTGAAAAAAGGGGTCTTACAAAGTGGTATCAGAGAAAACCTCGATCCGAAGAAAAGAAGTCCACAAACCCTGGGCCACCCCGCGCGAGTTTAGTTTGAGGAAAAACTAAGCAGCGAAAGCAATGGTGTGCCCATATGGGGAAATCACATGAAAAAGTCCATGTTTAATTGAACCATTTGGCATGTTTTCTTTTGTAGCCTGCGGCGAACCCTGCCACCAGCAAGAAATAACTCCGGCTGCAAAGATCTCTTTAGATAGTCCTTTAGTCAATGAGTTAGACTCAACCCCATTAGGACACTTGACTTACCATGACAATTTATACCATGCCCTAGTCTGAAATAGACTGATATAAAAATTTCTGGTTTTGAAATTAAGTGAAGGTTTGAAGATTTTCTCCAAAACTATATCCGATTAAGGCAAGTGTACCTTATCGTGTATAGTATAGGATATTTAGGAATATCAAGGCCGTATTCCACGGGGGCGCGTTGATTACTTCTACTTCGAGGAAAGTCACCATTATCTTATCGACGAAATTTTGATGTTTGTTTTGCTTAACTAAAAAAGACAAAATGCAAGCTAAATGAAAAGATTAAACGAAAATAAAAACGCTTAATGCTCAAACATAGTGGAGGGGGAAAAGGAAAGAAAAATTAACATTGCATGAAAGGAAGAGTGCTTAAGAAGAAAGAGAACATGAAAGAAAGCAAACTTAATTTTATTGAAAACCAAAACGATTACAAGCTTAAGAAGAGATTACAAGGCTAGGAAGGAAAAGATTACAAGCTTAAACTAAACTATTGCATTGAAATCAAAAAAATTAGTACATTGCATGAAAAAGAGAACATAAAAGCTTAAGGAAAAACATGAACATGAACATGAAAGACTCACTATCAGCTCTAGCAGCACCTCTCCATCTCCAAAAATCTGAACCGTGGACTCAAGGAGAGCCTCTGAATTTATAGCAGAAATTTTCAAGTTACACGCCCTCGGTCACGGGCGTGACCTAGGGCGTGTAAACATTGCAGACATTGGATCTGACAGTGGCGTGGACTTTGTGTGATGGCGGGAGAAATTCAGGCATTACACGCCCGTGTAACTTGGGTCACCGGCGTGACTTATGATGGCTTCATTAAATGCAGCATGGGCTGGCTTTCAGCGCGGCGGCGTGCAGGTATCACGCGTGAAAACACGGGCGTGACTCTTTTATCACGGGTGTGACTTGGGTCAACTCCTCGACAGCATCTCCATGTCTCAACGGCAGCCCGCTGGGAAGATTCTATGTTTACACGCCCTTGGTCACGGGTGTGACTTGGGGTCACGGGCGTGACCTGAGGCGTGACTTGCGGTGGATTCATCGAACTCAGCTCGACCTTCATCGAACGCAGATCTTTAGGTTACACGCCCTTGGTCACGGGCGTGACTGAGGGCGTGTACAATGGAATTTGTCCATAAACACCAGAAAATCTGCAAAACAAAAGTAAAACTACATTTAGAATAGAAATTATAAAAGAAGTACTTTTAAACTACAATATAAATAATATTTGCAATTTTAAATTAAAACTAAACTAAATACTATAATTAAAATACGCATAAATACTACTCATCAAATACCCGCATACTTGAGGTTTTGCTATTCCAGAGCAAAATTGTGAGACCTAATTTATAAGACATTCTTAAAATTTTTAATTTTAAACTAAAATTTCATTTAAACAAAAGTTAAGTTAAGAGTAAATTCAAGAAGTAGTTAAGTCCTAAATTATGATGATGATTTGAAAAGAGGGGAAAATGTTTAGGCAAGGACTTCTCAAGAAAATTAATTGGTTTAATAATATTGTACAAATTATAAAACGAGATTAAATTAAAATTATAAGAACTCTATCTTAAAAGAAACTTAAGGAAAAGTAACTTACTAAATATTGCTCTCTCCATAATCTTAAACTAAATCTAGAACAATGATAATTGGCTAAGGGGGATTTCATAAAATTTGGCATAAGAAGAGATATTTTTGAATGGAGGAAATGGAATTTATCCTCATCATGAATATTTTTTTCTTTTTTTCTTTTTTTTTTCTCTTCTAATAAAAACCCAAAATGTATATGTTTAGGAGTAATGAATTTTATCCTCTTACTCCATGCCATATAATCTTTTAAATGATTTTGGGTGCATATGTTTAGGGAATAATGAATTTTATCCTCTTATTCCCATGACATATGATCTCTTAAAATACTTTTTTTATATGCCATCAAAGGGGTAGGGTAGAGAAAATAAATCTAGCTAGCTTTAAATTATTTTGAGAGCAAATTCTAGTAAAATTAAATTTCCTAAGATCTAAAAAGTTAGAAAAAAATATAATTGAAATCTAAAGAGGTTTAGCAAATTCACTACAAAATGAAGCCATTTAAAAGTAAAAAGAGAAGTCACGCTAAATAAGTTCTCTAATCAAGTTAAAATCATAAGATAATTCTTAAAACAAGATTAAATCAAATTTAAAATTAACAAAATATGATAATCAAAATTTTATCTAATTAAAAACCTTAACATGCTTATAAATATTCTTAACTAGATTTCTAAGAAATCACAAAAACAACAAATAGGAGAGGTATAAGATTTTTGTATTTTTTTGTTGGTTTTTTTGTTCTAAGTTTTTCATATATATATATTTTTTGAATTTTAATATTATCTTTTTTTGGATTTTTGATATTATTTAAATAATAAAAAAGCTAAACATAAACTAAAAAAAACTAAATTGTTTTTGTTAATTCTCAGACTTCCCGAGGTCTACCCGATGAAGGGCTCGCAAGGTACTAGAGGCTGTGATGGGAATTCAAGCCCAAAGCGTCTTTTCCGAGAATTTAAATCTTCGATTTTCTAAATTTTTTTGAGTTTTTTGGGTTTTACAAGTGCTTAACTAAAAGACAATCTTTTTTTTTGAAAATTTTATAATTTAAAAACTATTTATAAATAACTATTTACACCCCCATATTTAAAGTTAAGCATTGTCCCCAATGTTTAAAACTAAGTATGAAGTTTAAAGAAAAGAAGTAAATAAAGTGCAAGACAAAACAAAAAGGAAATGCATGATAAAAGAGAAGTAAGAAGGAGAAAGGGCTTCCCTAATTTTTTGAAGTTTGCGCGGGGAAGCGGTGATTACCTACAAAATATGTTAAAGAACAAGAGAAAATAATACAAAGATAACTTTGGGGTGCCTCCCAAAAGAGCTTTGTTTAAGGTCGCGTATCTTGACCCACTTGCCGATCATATTATAGGTTGAAATAAAATCGAATCACTCATTTCGTTAGCTAACTCTCCCGGAAGATATAACTTAAGACGGTGTCCGTTTACTTTGAAGGTACCTTTTTCCGGGTGGGAAATTAGGATTGTCCCATAGGACCAAACCTCTTTAACAATAAAGGGTCCGGACCAGCGGGATTTTAGTTTTCCCGGAAAAAGGCGAAGGCGAGAGTTATAAAGGAGGACGAGATCGTCCGTCGAAAAAGTTTTCGGAAATTTTATGTGTTTATCGTGATGAAACTTTGTTCGCTCCTTGTATAACTTATTGCTCTCGTACGCATTCGCTCGCCATTCATCAAATTCGTTTATTTGAAATTTTCTTTGTTCGCCCGCTAAAGTGGAATCGAGATTTAAATATTTAAGCGCCTAAAATGCGCGGTGTTCTAATTCGACCGGAAGGTGGCAAGCCTTTCCATAAACCATTCGATACGGTGTACAACCGATAGCGGTCTTGTACGCCGTTCGATAGGCCCATAGCGCGTCATCGAGCTTTATTGCCCAATCCTTCTGATTAATCGAACCAGTTTTTTCTAAAATCCATTTTAATTCTCGATTAACAACTTCGACTTGGCCGCTCGTTTGTGGGTGATATGCAGTGGATAATTTCTGCATGACACCATATTTTGCTAAGATTTTTGTAAATTAGATATTGCAAAAATGGGTGCCCCGATCACTTACAATAGCACGCGGCGTGCCAAATCGAGAAAATAATTTTTTTAAGAAATTAACGACAACTCGCGCATCGTTGGTGGGGAGAGCTTGCGCTTCCGCCCACCTCGACACGTAGTCGACCGCAACGAGAATATATTTGTTTGAATACTAGGGAGGGAGAGGACCAACAAAATCAATACCCCAAAGATCGAAAATTTCGCATTCTAATAAAATATTTTTGGGCATCTCATCCCGGCGAGAGATGTTCCCCGACCGCTGGCAGCTGTCGCAAGTACTCACAAGGGTGTGAGCATCTTTGAAGAGAGTGGGCTAATAAAAGCCCGCCTCCAGCACCTTCCTCGTGGTTCGGTTCGAATGATAATGACCACCGGTGGGTCCCTCGTGATAATGACGTAAAATTGTAAAAACCTCCTCACTCGAGACACATCTTCTCACTACCTGGTCTGCGCATACATGGAATAAAAAGGGTTCCTCCCAAAAGTATTTCTTTAAATCAGAAAAGAATTTCTTCTTTTGCTGACTCGAGAATTCTTTTGGCAGGACCCGGGCTATTAAATAGTTAGCCAAGTCCGCAAACCAGGGGGTAGAAGATGAATTAAAATTTTCGAGAGTAAGGAGGCGCTCTTCGGAAAATTTATCATTAATGTCAGCATCTATTAATGCTTCCGAGGTGGGGTTTTCTAAGCGGGAAAGATGATCGGCCGCCAAGTTTTCGGCTCCCCTTTTGTCCCGGATCTCTAAATCAAACTCCTGCAAGAGGAGGATCCATTGCAAAAGACGAGGCTTGGCGTCCGATTTACTCTAGAGATACCTAAGCGCAGAGTAATCTGTGAAGACGATAACTTTGGAAAGCGTGATATATGACCTAAACTTATCAAAAGCGAAAACGATTGCTAGAAGTTCCTTCTCGGTAGTGGCCGTGTAGTTTGCTTGTGCCGACGTGAGTGTTTTGCTCGCATAATAGATCGGGTGAAAATACTTACTCACCCGTTGGCCTAAAATGGCACCAACCGCAATATCACTCGCATCGCACATGATTTCAAAAGGGAGCGACCAATCTGGGGCGACTAGAATCAGGGAGTTTATAAGTTTCTCTTTGATAAGTTGAAAGGCTAAATGGCATTCATCGTTAAAAATAAAAGGTGATTCTTTCTCGAGAAGATGGGTTAACGGCTTTGTGATTTTGGAAAAATTTTGTATAAAGCGCCAATAGAACCCCGTGTGGACTAGGAAACTTCTAATAGCTTTTACGTTTGTTGGAGGGGGGAGTTTTTCAATTACTTCGATCTTGGCCCTATCGACCTCGATCCCCTTTCCCGAAATTTTATGGCCAAGGACTAACCCTTCTTTGACCATAAAATGGCATTTCTCCCAATTAAGCGCTAAATTCATTTACTCACATCGCTGCAACACGCGCTCGAGATTTTTTAAATTGTTTTAAATGAGTTTCCGTACACGGAGAAGTCGTCCATAAACACTTCCATCACCTCATCTACTAACTCGTCAAATATTGTCAGCATACATCTTTGGAATGTAGCTGGCGCGTTACAAAGACCGAATGGCATCCTTCGATAAGCGAAGGTGCCAAAGGGATAAGTGAAAGTTGTTTTCTCTTGGTCGTCGGGCAAAATTGGGATTTGGAAATATCCCGACAAAGCATCAAGAAAACAGTAGTAGGAGTGACCTGAGAGGCGCTCTAAAATTTGATCGATAAAAGGTAGCGGAAAGTGATCCTTACGGGTGGCATCGTTTAGTTTTCGATAGTCGATGCACATTCGCCAACCCATAACAGTATGGGTTGGGATCAATTCGTTATTTTCGTTCGCAACTACCGTGATGCCACCTTTCTTCGGCACGACTTGTACTGGGCTAACCCAAGTACTGTCTGATATTGGGTAGATGATTCCCGCGTCCAGAAGTTTTATAACTTCGGCCTTAATGACTTCTTTCATGTTCGGGTTTAGTCGTCGTTGAGGCTGGACTGAGTTGCAGGAATTATCTTCGAGAAAGATTTTATGAGTGCAGAAAGAAGGGGTTATACCCTTAAAATCCGATATTTGCCACGCAATTGCGTGGCGGTGCTTTCTTAAGACTGTAGTCAACTCAGAAATTTCTGAGTTGCTAAGATCGGATGAAACGATGACGGGTAGCTTAGACTCTTTTTCTAAAAAACAAATATTGGAGGTGAGGGGGGAGTTGTTTTAACTCTAATATGGGTGGCTCTTCATAAGATGTTTTGATTTTTAGTTTCTCTAAACATAGTGGTTCGGGTGGTGTGGGGTGTGAGACTTCTTCTTCAAGATAAAAGAGCTCGACGAGCTCGAAATCACTACTTGCCGATGAGACTAACTCGGAGGATGAATCGAGCTCATAACACTCTTCTAGGTAAAAACACGAATCGTCGTTTTCTAATGTATTCCGCATCGAGGAATTTATGCCGAAAGTAACTTCATTGTCTCCAACCCGTAGGAGGAGCTTTCCGTTACTTACGTCTATAATAGAGTGGGAGGTGGCAAGGAAGGGGCGGCCGAGTATGAGGGGTACTTCGGCATCCTCTTCGATGTCAAGAATGACAAAATCCACCGGGAAGATGAATTTGTCAACCTTGACGAGCACGTCCTCCACTATTCCTACCGGGTATTTTAAAGAATGATCCACTAATTGAATACTCATTCGAGTGGGGCTAGGATTTCCTAGACCTAGCTTTTTGAACAATGAAAACGACATAAGGTTGATGCTTGCTCCAATATCCGATAAGGCGTGTTTTACTAACGAATTGCCAAATAGACATGGGATGGAAAACCGTCCCGGTTCATTTGCTTTTTTAGGCAATTTGTTGGGTACAACCACGGAGCATTCTGCGTTTAACGAAATATGTGAAATATCTTCTAACTTTTTCTTATCGGAGAGCAACTCCTTAAGATATTTCGCATATTTAGGCATTTGAGAGATAGCCTCGCAGAATGGTACATTAATATGAATTTGCTTTAAAATGTCTAAATTTTTTTTATAATTTTTTTCAGCGCACTCGTTTTTAAATTTAGACGGATACAGAATATTAGAAGTAGAAGCACGCAGATTTAAAATAGAAGTGTGTGGAGCTAACGTAGCGGGCAAATTTGAAGATAAATTAAGAGTAGGAGGAGGAGAGGGAGTTACCTTGGGTTCGTCCTGTTTTGAAACCACCTCCTTCCCGCTTCGAAGTGTAATCGCGTGCGCGCTCTTCTTAGGATTTTGCTCTGTATTCCCCGGTAGTGCTCCTTGTTGACGCTCAGAAATCATCTTTGCGAGCTGGCCCACTTGATTCTCTAAATTTTTGATCGATCCGGTAAGGTTCCGGATGTTCGTTTCATTTGTAGCAACATATTTTGCAAAGACCTCTTTAAGCGAAGAGGGCTTGTGCTGTTGCGGTGGAAAACCGGGAGGATTAAAATTTTGAGAAATCAAATTTAGAGGCGGAGTTAAGTTAAGAAGATTAGGGGGAGGTTGATTTAGATTCATAGGGCGCTGAGCATTTCCTTGGTTGCTCCATGAGAAATTCGGATGATTCCTATAACCCGCATTGTATGTGTTGTTATACGGAGCGGTGTTGGGGTTATAGGAAGGCCGATGCGGATTTCCCATGTAGTCGACCTGTTCTTCAATTAAAATGTTATTAGCCCAAGGAGGAGTGGCGGAGGAAGCAGACATCTCCGCCACTTGCTTTGTTAAGCGCTCAACTTGTAAAGCCAAATTTGCGTTTGCGTCTATTTCAAAAATTCCGGCTGGCTTATTAGGCCGCGCTCAGGGCATGTTCCATTGGTACGCATTCGTGTCCATCTCTTCGAAAAGCTCTTGAGCACCGTCGGGGGTTTTGTTATTTAACATTACCCCGGCGGCCGCATCAATCATTTGCCTCGTTTGGAGATTTATGCCATTATAAAATATTTGCACTTGTTGCCAAGTGGCAAGTGCGTGGTGAGGGCATCGACGCAAAAGCTCCTTGAAGCTTTCCCATGTGTCATAGAGAGTCTCCGAGTCGATTTGCACGAACGACGCAATATCCGTGCGCAATTTAGCGGTCTTTGAAGGCGGGAAATATTTATTTAGAAATTTTTCCACTATTTCGGCCCATGTAGTGATGGATCCCCTAGGTAGGGAGCCCAGCCACTGCTTGGCCTTAGACCGCAAAGAAAAAGGAAAAAGACGCAATCGAATGGCGTCATCGGTGACACCATTGATTTTAAAAGTATCGCAAATTTCAAGGAAGTAAGAAATATGCGAATTTGGATCCTCGTCCGGTTGACCATCGAGGGTCACCGATTGTTGCACCATTTGTATGATGATGGACTTGATCTCAAAATTATTGTTCGCCACCGTGGGGCGAACAATGCTTGATTGTGTGCCTTCCAAATTTGTCCGCGCATAATAGAACATGGTTCGTTGCGCGACCTCATTAGGATTTGGCGCGTTAGGATTAGGAGGATCCATATTCACTGGCGGATTAATATTAGGATCCATATTTGCTGTGTTAGTGTCCCCGATCGACTCTTCGAATTCTAATTGATTATCCTTATCAGGAGAACGACACCGCCTAAAAAGGGTTCGCTCGATCTCTAGATCAAAAGGAATATTCGAAGCGCTACCTCGGGTCATACACTAGAAAGAAAAGAAAGGAAAAACTAATTTTTTTTCTCTTTTGAAATTTAGAAAAAGCAAAATAAAATAAAAAGAAGCATGATAAAATTAATAGCTATCCTTTTTTCAAAATATCTACGCAAGATCCCCGACAACGGCGCCAAAAACTTGATATAGAAATTTCTGGTTTTGAAATTAAGTGAAGGTTTGAAGATTTTCTCCAAAACTATATCCGTTTAAGACAAGTGTACCTTATCGTCTATAGTATAGGATATTTAGGAATATCAAGGTCATATTCCACGGGGCGCGTTGATTACTTCTCCTTCGAGGAAAGTCACAATTATCTTATCGACGAAATTTTGAGGTTTGTTTTGCTTAACTAAAAAAAAGACAAAATGCAAGCTAAATGAAAAGATTAAACGAAAATAAAAAGGCTTAATGCTCAAACATAGTGGAGGGGGAAAAGGAAAGAAAAATTAACACTGCATGAAAGGAAGAGTGCTTAAGGAGAAAGAGAACATGAAAGAAAGCAAACTTAATTTTATTGAAAACCAAAACGATTACAAGCTTAAGAAGATATTACAAGGCTAGGAAGGAAAAGATTACAAGCTTAAACTAAACTATTGCATTGAAATAAAAAAAAGTAGTACATTGCACGAAAAAGAGAACATGAAAGCTTAAGGAAAAACATGAACATCAACATGAAAGACTCACTATCAGCTCTAGCAGCACCTCTCCATCTCCAAAAATCTGAACCCTGGACTCAATGAGAGCCTCTAAATTTATAGCAAAAAATTTCAAGTTACACGTCCTCGGTCACGGGCGTGACCTAGGGAGTGTAAACATTGCTGACATTGGATCTGACAGTGGCGTGGACTTTGCATGACGGCGGGAGAAATTCGGACATTACACGCTCGTGTAACTTGGGTCAAGGGCGTGACTTATGACGGCTTCATTAAATGCAACATGGGCCGGCTTTCTGCGCGGCGGCGTGCAGGGATCACGCTGGAAAACACGGGCGTGACTCTTTTGTCACGGGCGTGACTTGGGTCAACTCCTCGACAGCATCTCCACGTCTCGACGGCAGCCCGCTGGGAAGATTCTATGTTTACACGCCCTTGGTCACTGGCGTGACTTGGGGTCACGGGCGTGACCTGGGGCATGACTTGCGGTGGATTCGTTGAACTCAGCTCGACCTTCGTCGAACGCAGATCCTTAGGTTACACGGCCTTGGTCACGGGCGTGACTGAGGGCGTGTACTATGGAATTTGTCCAAAAACACCAGAAAATCTGCAAAACAAAAGTAAAACTACATTTAGAATAGAAATTATAAAAGAAGTGATTTTAAACTAAAATATAAATAATATTTGCAATTTTAAATTAAAACTAAACTTAATACTATAATTAAAATATGCATAAATACTACTCATCATAGACTGTAGGTATGAATTTGGTTAAGGTACGAGGATACCCCAAAGATGCTAGAGAAAGAGAGATTGACACATAAGCAGAATGGTATAGGACTCGTAGAATCAACCCTCGTACCGATGATATGATTACATTGGGACAACCACCACGATAAACACCGGGGGTCGGATGAGAATTCAAGTTCGGAAGAGACCCATTTGGGAGTGAGTTGCATGTTGACCTTGATAAGGTTGTCGTAGAAGGTACCTGGAAGAGTCTAAAGTATGGAGTACACCAAAAAGTCTCAAGATAGAACCCCAAGTCTAAGGTTGTGTGCCCTAAGGATTGTTTGCATACTTGGGACGAATATAACATGACGATATCAAAGACACTTAGCCCAAAATGGATAGTGGATTATCTTTTGTTTATTGGCGCTTATCTTTTGTTTATTGGGGCCTATCTTTTGTTTATGGGGGCTTACCTTTTGTTTATTGGGCGAATTGGTTACTGACTTGGGTTTCCTTTGGATCTAGTTTAGAAAATATTGGGTCGCGAACATAATAATTTTGAAGTTGATCATATTCGATGTTACGCAGGCAAAGATGAGATGGTGTAACAGTGGGTCTGGAATGCTGATCTGAAGTATTACCAGGACAATGAAAGGACATCGTAGATCGAGCAACGACTTGACCTTAGTTGAAGCATTAGAAATGAAAAGCTGCTAGGATTAATTACTTAGGGATGTCGATGTCCTATTCTAGAAGTTGAGGATGGAAATTAAATCTTACAAATTATAGTTATATCCAGAAGTTCTTGAGGTTTGGGACATTCGGAAGTGATCAACTTATGATTTGTTAAAAATCACACCTTATTATGGTAGAAAATTTTAAGTACAATAACAACCCTTATACCTTGGGAGCTATGACGATGAATAACCCGAGATCTTGGATGATGACTTGTTGGAATTAAAATATAGTGTTTGAGTTTACTATGATAAGAACGATCTAATGTTTATCTTACTTTGGACCATCCGAAAGTGATCAAGACTAGCATATGTGGAAGCGCTAGGAATTTGTGAAATAAACGTGATGATATTTCCATGATGAAATTGACGTGTGAAAATCTTAGGGTTTCAAAAGAATTTTACCCATATACCTTATGAATCAAACTCCACATAGAAAGTGATTGGGAGTCATTTGTGAGGCCCCCATTTGGACCCCACATACATCTGTATCTAAGCTATGTTTACATTTGTCTCAGGTTGAAGTGCGGCTAGTGAATACAAAATAAAGACACATAATAATAAGAATTTACTTTCGTACCTTGTATTATTTGTTGAATATTTTTCTGTTCTACCATATCCGTTCTTTTTTCTTTTGCGTATCCAAAGTCACGTCCATTACCTACAAAATTTGACGACGGGCTTAGTCATACGAATATGACTAAGTGAGGATATACCTCTTTCATTGCTGTAAATAATTAAAGTAAAACTTTCGCATTTGAAAACATGTTTTTCATACTAACCGTTTGTCTGTATCAGTAGTGACCTTATGAAACATATAATTATACGAACATGTTAGTATCACTAAAACAGTATGAGCAGAATAGAATCATAATCATATCATGTAACAAAGCAGGGTATCCATGTAAGCAATAAATCCTTGTATCAGTATATCAGTGTAAGCAATAATTCCATGTATCAGTATGTCTATGAAAGAACATAATGATGGGGATCATAACTTTAAAGCAGTGTAATTGTGTATCAGTATAAGCAATAAATCCATCTATCAGTATATCTGTAAGAAATCATATATCAATATGTCTATCAGTATGTCTACATCAGTATATCAGTTTATCGTATCAGTATGTCATATCAGTATATCCGTATATTCGTATCTCTGTATATCAGTATTTCTTTGAATGTTTCATTTCTTAGGAAATATTAGGGGTGATTTGAATCCTTTTTCCTTTACCCCGAAGGGTCATCATTTTACCCCGAAGGGTCATCATTTTACCCCGAAGGGTCATCATTTTCCAAAACCAGTACGGACAACCCGCGTTTATGCCTTTCGGCTCGCCTGGTTTGGCATTTCATTTCATTCATGTGCATGCACTTCAATTCGCCCGTAATATAACCTCGTGTCGACACGTTTACTTAATAGTGAGTTATTCATTTTCATATCCCCTCAGAATTCATTCGCATGTTTGCCTTTAAGGGGCCATACAATATAGCGACAATAAATATCAGTGATATCAACTATGCATATAACATTCAGTATAATAAGAGTGTATATGTAAAAAGAAAATAAAGCAATAAAGCTTAAATGAAACAAGTAGCTCTCACCATCAGTACCAGTGTTCATAGCATTGTCATGACTATTTTGAGGTGCCATCCTCCGTGGTATCTGTAAATGCATCATATCATTTAGGGTCGTTTATATCGGGGTTGCACCTCGCTATAGCTACAATTTTAACTACTATGTTTACATCATTTGGAAGCTATTTAAACCGGCCCTCTAATTTGCTTAACCATAAAGAAGACAAGTTCAAATCAATGAGAAAACACATTTCTACTCACTGTTTTCATATATCCTCACTGTTTTAATTAACACCCAATACTCATTGTCTATATAATAGCAGCTGTCAGGAGGTAATGCAAAGCCCAAACCTCCTACAATGACTATCACAGGAATGACCCCCATTGATCAAAGATGATAACAGTTAACTGTAAGAAAGCTTAAGCAGGCATTTCAAATCAGTGTCAAGATAAAGCTCCAAAACCTCCTTTTTCAAACCAAAGTACAGCTAGCCCAAAGCTCCTACCACTAAAAGCAATTATGAATAGCATGGCAGTTAACAGCAAATCTACTAACAATTCCTCATCACTTAAGTTCTCATTAAGTTAACACCCCTCAAGAATAATATTAAACAGTAAGGAGAATCCCCCATAAACCATACTAATTGCAGTTAACAGGAATCCCCCATAACAAAAGGATAGCTAAAGAAAAGCAGCTAGCTTCAATAAACAGTGCAACAAAACTGAAGAAGGTTATAGCAGTCGGCCAACCCAAAATCCAACTGAAACCCCCCAAAATCAAATCTCGAAAAAGCCATAACCATCCCTAGAAAGCAGTAAGTAATTATAAGAGAGAACAGAAAGGAGGGGCTCACAATGCAGGTAAGAAAATTTGGGCACCGATTCAGGACGAATACACAAACTCAAATGAACCCCAGGCCAAGCGACACCTTGCCAATCTTTGATCCCAACAGCAATTCAGGGATCCCATGCGATTTCGAGATTTCAAAGAGGGAGAGGAGGAGAATAGGGAAGAAGAAGATCGGCTCCCCAAAGCCCTAGCCGCGAGATAATCAAAGATAAAAGTAAAGAGTCGGTGATAACACTGATAAGGACAATTGGTTTATAACCATTTCAGTTAATATCTTCTCCCCACCGCCTCAGCTAATATTTAATTGCATTACAGTAAGTCTCCGATTAACAAACAACAGCCCATCCTATAACCAAATCCAGCCCACAAACATTAAGTCCACATGAAGCCTCTATTAGCACCCCAGTCCAACCATGAGGAACCTCTATTAATACACCCAAATCCTTATGTAATTTGCCAACATATATAAGATAGTCAAAGTTCATATTACGAAATAAACATTTCGAATGCCGCAAAGTATTAACAACACTCATATTCAACTTTCGACGCGACGCCGAGTTGACACTGATTTGTTTTTCATCATAGGGGACAAACTTAAATTTATTATTGAAATTGTATTATTCATTTGGGTCATTTCACGTTTTGGGTCGTTACAAACTCTTCCCCTCATATAGAACTTTTCGTCCTTGAAAATAGGACACAACTACAATTACTACTTTTTCCATTCATTCAAACCTTCGGTCGCT
Source organism: Dactylorhiza incarnata (assembly GCA_033032865.1). Classification (NCBI taxonomy): domain Eukaryota; kingdom Viridiplantae; phylum Streptophyta; class Magnoliopsida; order Asparagales; family Orchidaceae; genus Dactylorhiza; species Dactylorhiza incarnata. Next base: position 7,595,592 of record JAWHQI010000038.1, on the reverse strand, counting down.
TTCCCGTGTTCCGAACTCCTACAATTATAGCGATTGACAAACCGCCACACTCAATAGTAAAAGAAAATTAGTGTTCCGTGAAGCCTTTATCACCTTTCAATACATTATTTAGTAAAACATTTTCGTAAGCACTTTCATCTTTCTGTTTCAGTATTATACATTGAACATGATATGCACATTGCGAGTTTTCATGTTACCATTTTATCTACGCACATGTCATCACTTATCATTAGTCGCATTCCTTGCACAAGTTTTAAATTTTCAAATTTCCTGCAATATTACATAGTGTATTCGTGATTGGCTTTTTATCTCGCCTTCTTTACATACTTTGTTTATTCTCATTCGCAATTCATTTACTTGTTATGTCAATTCCTTCCTATGTCATTTCCTTCCTATGCACCATTAAGACGTTCATTATTCATAGTCATATGCCGCAGTCAAATTTCTCAATTGTTGATTTATTTTCGTATCTTATTATCATATCATTCTCTCGTTATAATACTTCTTGCAGAACGATCTATATCATATAGAGTGTCAGTGGACTTTCGTTTTCCTTAGCCTCGTATTTTCTTATTCACGTTGTACCTCAATCACAATTTCTGTTATAGTTTATAACGTATTACTTACTTTCTCATCATATTTCTTTCTTCGTTCACTGTTTGGACTTTTAGTTCTTAGCCGTATATCAATTGATGTCTTACTTTTCACGGTAACAGAATATTAACGGTTCACTTTAGCATTTGCAACTTCTCATACATAATATTATGGATGTTGCGATCTTTCACGTTACCATGTTACCTATGCACATGCCCTTACTCATCCTTATTCAGTAAAGCATTGTTATTACACGATCACAGGATATGCACATTGTGAGCTTTATTGTTACTATTTTATTAACGCACATGTCAAAACTCAGCATTATTCTCATTCCTGGCATTATTTTGGGTTTCTAAACTTTCCTTCAATATGACATATCATATATTCATGTAAACAAATTGGCTCTTATTTTATCTACTTTACCTATTCTGATTATCATCTCTTTAATTTCCTTAACAGTTTCATTTACTTCCCATGTCATTTTACTCATTCTTCAACGTACAATTATGACTTTTCACGTTGTTCTTATTTGCAAATTCATTTTTATTGTTTATCCTTTACCTTAATCTCGATTTCCACTTATTTTCACATTTCTTGAAAATAATGCTACCAAAGGTTTGACAATGAATATTGTTATGTAACCTTTCCATGAATATTTAATAGTGTCCCCATGAAAACAAAATCTGATATGTATCTCGAAATTCACTTTTATGACATAAGGGTTAGAGTTGTTTACCATGGTGCAATTCTTAATCTTGTTTCTTTTCCTTCATATTTTTAACAATCTGTTTGTAACACCTCTTTCAAAACCATATAACGTATCAAAGATTCGGCCGAAATCCAAGATATATTATATAGAGTGAAAGTGAAATTACAATTCATTATAGTCTTTACTTTACTTATTCATTTCCTTCAACGTTACATACCCATCATAATATTTTTATTTGAGCACTTATAAATATTCATAAGCATAACATTTTTCATTCTTGGTTTTGCTTCAAATAGCAATTCTTATAAATATTATTGTAAACAAATAATTTGTCACCGTTGGTCATCTTATATTAGAAAGGGGGGAGTTTCCATCTCTGCTACTCTTTGAACTCTCATTTGAAGCTAAATCCTCTTGCCCATACCGGCACCATAATTATAAGCATAATAATCCTCGATATTGTTTCATATTTCATCTCACCAAATTATTTTAATTCCTTACTATAACATCATAAACTGATATTGATAGGTTTACCTTACTTTGAGTCATGAAAATACACTTACTATATGCACTCATTTTGTCGTTAAGATAGTCACGATTTTATAATATTCCCTTCATCCTTGCTGGAATACAATTTCATGTACGAAGAATTTGTTCAATCACATCTTTCCGTAGTATCACTTCTTTTCGTATTCATCGAAATCATGACATCGTATTACTACTACTTACATTTTTAGCTTCTAGTTATAACCAAATTCCGTTTTCTTTTTACATATTTGTAAAACACGTTTCAAAATTATGTATGCATACCATACATGAAGAAAGTAGACTTATAATGCATATTCATTTTCTTCACTATTACTTCTTCTCGCTATTGCAAAACGTTTCAAAATTTTAACAGTGAATATCGTTATTTAACTTTTCTATAGATGTTCAGCAATGTCTTCATGGACAATAAACATTTGTTTCTTGTAGAAAATTAGAGTCCATCATTTGTACACCTTTTATTACATGATCAATCATTATCTATCTTCGCATTATAAAAAAGATACAACGCTACTATATACGTATAATCTTTCTTCCAGTTCACATTCATCTTTCAACTCATTTATACTTATCATATTCCTTTATCTATCGTAAACAATACGAAGAGCTTTCTTTTGCAAAAACATTTGGGTTGATTTGTGCAATAAGGACAATAGCAAGATCTACTTGAAGTTATCTCGCTTTATGTTCGTGTACATTTCATTTAAGTCTTATCATTTCATGAATTCTTTCAAAACTCTTGGACGTACTTTGATTTAAAAATAATTTCTCAATTACTAGATTTCTATGAACGCTTTTCTCATTATCATATCTTGTGTGCTTATTCAGTACTCACTACAACCGAACTTCTTCGAAACCTAGCTCTGATACCAAATTGTGAGGCCCCCATTTGGACCCCACATACATCTGTATCTAAGCTATGTTTACATTTGTCCCAGGTTGAAGTGCGGCTAGTGAATACAAAATAAAGACACATAATAATAAGAATTTACTTTCGTACCTTGTATTATTTGTTGAATATTTTTCTGTTCTACCATATCCATTCTTTTTTCTTTTGCGTATCCAAAGTCACGTCCATTACCTACAAAATTTGACGACGGGCTTAGTCATACGAATATGACTAAGTGAGGATATACCTCTTTCATTGCTGTAAATAATTAAAGTAAAACTTTCGCATTTGAAAACATGTTTTTCATACTAACTGTTTGTCTGTATCAGTAGTGACCTTATGAAACATATAATTATACGAACATGTTAGTATCACTAAAACAGTATGAGCAGAATAGAATCATAATCATATCATGTAACAAAGCAGGGTATTCGTATAAGCAATAAATCCTTGTATCAGTATATCAGTGTAAGCAATAATTCCATGTATCAGTATGTCTATGAAAGAACATAATGATGGGGATCATAACTTTAAAGCAGTGTAATTGTGTATCAGTATAAGCAGTAAATCCATCTATCAGTATATCTGTAAGAAATCATATATCAATATGTCTATCAGTATGTCTACATCAGTATATCAGTTTATCGTATCAGTATGTCATATCAGTATATCCGTATATTCGTATCTCTGTATATCAGTATTTCTTTGAATGTTTCATTTCTTAGGAAATATTAGGGGCGATTTGAATCCTTTTTCCTTTACCCCGAAGGGTCATCATTTTACCCCGAAGGGTCATCATTTTACCCCGAAGGGTCATCATTTTCCAAAACCAGTACGGACAACCCGCGTTTATGCCTTTCGGCTCGACTGGTTTGGCATTTCATTTCATTCATGTGCATGCACTTCAATTTGCCCGTAATATAACCTCGTGTCGACACGTTTACTTAATAGTGAGTTATTCATTTTCATATCCCCTCAGAATTCATTCGCATGTTTGCCTTTAAGGGGCCATACAATATAGCGACAATAAATATCAGTGATATCAACTATGCATATAACATTCAGTATAATAAGAGTGTATATGTAAAAAGAAAATAAAGCATTAAAGCTTAAATGAAACAAGTAGCTCTCACCATCAGTATCAGTGTTCATAGCATTGTCATGACTATTTTGAGGTGCCATCCTCCGTGGTATCTGTAAATGCATCATATCATTTAGGGTTGTTTATATCGGGGTTGCACCTCGCTATAGCTACAATTTTAACTACTATGTTTACATCATTTGGAAGCTATTTAAACCGGCCCTCTAATTTGCTTAACCATAAAGAAGACAAGTTCAAATCAATGAGAAAACACATTTCTACTCATTGTTTTCATATATCCTCACTGTTTTAATTAACACCCAATACTCATTGTCTATATAATAGCAGCTGTCAGGAGGTAATGCAAAGCCCAAACCTCCTACAATGACTATCACAGGAATGACCCCCATTGATCAAAGATGATAACAGTTAACTGTAAGAAAGCTTAAGCAGGCATTTCAAATCAGTGTCAAGATAAAGCTCCAAAACCTCCTTTTTCAAACCAAATTACAGCTAGCCCAAAGCTCCTACCACTAAAAGCAATTATGAATAGCATGGCAGTTAACAGCAAATCTACTAACAATTCCTCATCACTTAAGTTCTCATTAAGTTAACACCCCTCAAGAATAATATTAAACAGTAAGGAGAATCCCCCATAAACCATACTAATTGCAGTTAACAGGAATCCCCCATAACAAAAGGATAGCTAAAGAAAAGCAGCTAGCTTCAATAAACAGTGCAACAAAACTGAAGAAGGTTATAGCAGTCGGCCAACCCAAAATCCAACTGAAACCCCCCAAAATCAAATCTCGATAAAGCCATAACCATCCCTAGAAAGCAGTAAGTAATTATAAGAGAGAACAGAAAGGAGGGGCTCACAGTGCAGGTAAGAAAATCTGGGCACCGATTCAGGACGAATACACGAACTCAAATGAACCCCAGGCCAAGCGACACCTTGCCAATCTTTGATCCCAACAGTAATTCAGGGATCCCATGCGATTTCGAGATTTCAAAGAGGGAGAGGAGGAGAATAGGGAAGAAGAAGATCGGCTCCCCAAAGCCCTAGCCGCGAGATAATCAAAGATAAAAGTAAAGAGTTGGTGATTACACTGATAAGGACAATTGGTTTATAACCATTTCAGTTAATATCTTCTCCCCACCGCCTCAGCTAATATTTAATTGCATTACAGTAAGTCTCCGATTAACAAACAACAGCCCATCCTATAACCAAATCCAGCCCACAAACATTAAGTCCACATGAAGCCTCTATTAGCACCCCAGTCCAACCATGAGGAACCTCTATTAATACACCCAAATCCTTATGTAATTTGCCAACATATATAAGATAGTCAAAGTTCATATTACGAAATAAACATTTCGAATGCCGCAAAGTATTAACAACACTCATATTCAACTTTCGACGCGACGCCGAGTTGACACTGATTTGTTTTTCATCATAGGGGACAAACTTAAATTTATTATTGAAATTGTATTATTCATTTGGGTCATTTCATGTTTTGGGTCGTTACATCATTTATAAATAGGAATACTAATAAAGATTGGTTAACATATACTCATAAGTTCACAAGTGCACCACCATAAAATTTTGAGGATGATTGGGACGCTTGATGATCTTATCAGTTCCACCAATGGTAAGAACTGGATAAGTTGTAGAGTGGAGATGATTGATCACTCGGACGTACTTGAAGGAATAAGAACCTAAACATGCGGAGAAAACATTATAGAAGCGTTGTCTACCCATATTAACAAGAGCTTTACTCACCGGAAAAATGGTGTATTCCGGAACACGTATGTCCTCGGAATGAAGAGATATGTCATAAGTTTTGTGATGCACGATGAAGGCCAAGTGCAAAAGTATTTGGAGAACTACCACAGTCACTGCCCAGGTTAGAGTGGAAGTTCGAGGATAAAATTGTGGATTTCATACATAGGTTACCACATCCCCACTCCGGGCATAAGTTCGTTTGGAACATTGAGGATAAACTGACCAAGGTAGCTAGGGTCACCCCGGGCTGGAAGGACGCTCCCGTTGGTGTTTGGTGGGATTTGTTGAGATGTTTGTCCATTATCGTGGTGTGACCAGGACGATCGTGTCGGATTGGGATGAACGGTTTACGGCCAAAATGTGAAGATCAGTCCAGGCGTATCTGGGCTCTTGGTTGACGTCATCACAACTTTCCACCCTTAGAGGGATGGAGGCGCAGAATTCTACCATCTTGGACCCAGGATGAGGATTTAAAGACACTCGACTATGAATTTGTAGAGGGCATAAATACCCAAGTGCGACTGATTTGAGTTAGGATGTTGGGGACCAGAGCAACTAGGTTAGTTATTACGATGCGTGGCATCGTGTAGTAGAGTTCCAGGTTGGAGACCGGGTGTTCCGAAAGATACGTCCGATGCAGGGAGTCTTGCGGGTTCGCATGCAGAAGAAGCTCAGTCTGAGATAGAGAGGGATCTACAGGATCTTGATGTGGATCAGCCCGTTGGCTTATAGACTGGAATTACCATCGGAGTTAGCGGGATTGCACGACGTCTTCCATGTCTCCTCCTTTAGGAGAGCTCTACTACGGCCGGAGCAGCAAATTTCTACTATAGATGTCCCGGTAGCCTCCGATCGATTGATTCACCTGAGAGCCACTAGAATTGGTGTGGAAATCCTGCAAGCCTAACCTGAATTTCTGGGACGAAATTATTATTTTTGTTTATTGGGATTTGTAACATCCCCCAAACAACTAGACCCCTAGAGTGGTTTTGTCATGACTGGGTCATGACAAAACCCGAGGAAGCTTGAAGAGATCACTTGGCCTTAGGCTTGAAGGGGAAGAGCACCTTGGTCTGCAAATAGCAATTTCTAGTTACCAAGCTTAAGGTTGGGCTTTAGGGCCTCACCATGACCCTTTGACCCTACCATGGCACACATAACCCTTTGGAGGGTCCCTTAGAGCATTTAGGACCCATTGGGGTCAACCAAAGAGGCCAAATTGACCAAAGTCAACCCTAGCCTCAAATAAGTCAAACCACCATATTTAGGGTCAATTAGGGTTCGATTGGACCAATTGACTTTCCCCAAGTTCCATTGGTCACTAAGGGAGGCCAATGGGTCAACATTGACCCATTGGGCCTAATTAATTTCACCAATTTGACCAAAGTCAACACTTGGTCAACCTTGCCCAAAAAGAGGGGAAAAGGCTAACTCAAGCCCAATCCACTTGGGCTAGGCCTAATTGGAGTAGCCCATTAGCTTAGGAGGCTGATAATTACCAGGAGTTACCACTCAATTTCTGTAAATGGTAATTAGGAGAAAGAAATCTCATTTTCTCTAAGAATGGAGGAGAGAGAAAGAGAGGGATTAATAGCATTCATGGCTTAGGGAGATCAATAGCCACCATTTCCTCCTGTAATGTCTCCATTCAGTTTCCCCAATCAATTTGGAGGAGTTCAATGGCTATTCCCGGTCACATAGAGGGGGGAATTTGAGGAGTTTTCATTTGGCCGAAAATGGCCATTAATGGACATTCATGGCAATTAGGAGTTACACTCTTCCCACTCCCCAATTAACCCATATAACTCCTTCAGTGGATGGAGAGGAGGAGTTTCCCCACCTTACCTGAAGAATTCGAGCCCCCAAGATAAGAGATTGCAAAGGTGCCAAAGCTTCAAGGTCGGCCATGGCAAACAGGAAATCAGCAAGGAGTCACCCCTCCACATAGGTCCGATCCGCCTCCTCTCCCTTAGTGCTAGATCTTTTCATAATTTGGGGCGTGATCCGAGCTCAATTGGGCTTGGATTGTGCTTCCGAAAGGGCTCGGTTTGAGCTATCTTTCCCCTCCTTTAAACCCCAATTCCGACCACCTCCGGCCGGCCAACCACCCCCTATCGCCAACCACCACCTCAATGGAGGTGGTGGTAGCATTGGCTGGCCGGGAAGCGGCACTGGTGGCTGGGAAATCATCCCGCAAAGAAGCCCAGGACGGGCTGTCGCGCGCCGTCCGTCCATTGGGGACGATGACTAAGAGCCGTCGGATTTGCCGTGATCAGTTATTCGCATATTTACGTGATTATGTTATATGTTATAATGTTATTTCACTTTGAAGAAATTCGTTGAACTGAATTAATTCAGCGAACTGAATCCAGAGTAAATGATTGTGTTATATTCATATTCAGTTAATTCGTCGATCTGAGCAGAAGAAATTCACCGAACTAATAGTTGCGTTCATCGAACGGAACCCGGAGTTCATCGAACGGAATTCATTCATCGAACACACTCTGGTGTTCGTCGAACTGATTGTTGAGTTCGTCGAACCGACCCAGAGTTCGTCGAACAGAATTAATTCACTGAAATAATAGTTGAGTTTGTGGAACCGACCCTGGAGTTCGTCGAACGGAATTAATTCATCGATAAAATAGTTGAGTTCGTCGAACCGACCCCGGAGTTCGTCGAACGGAATTAATTCACCAACTATAATGGTAGAGTTCATCGAACTCAACCCGGAGTTTGTCGAATGGAATTCGTTTGACGAACACACTCTGGAGATCGTCGAACTGATAGTTGAGTTCAAAGAACTGAACACGGAGTTCGTCGAACGGAGTTAATTCGCCGAACTGAATTAATTCGTCGAACTAAATTAATTCGTCGGAAGAAGATTGGATTTTGTCAAGCGCACTGAAGCATAGCGTTCGTCGAACGCAGATCATATTTCGTTGAACGCAGAGACTTGTTCCAACACATTTTGTCATACTTCATGCAGTAGTTCATTTTAATTATTAAAAATACTAGAACCCCTCAAATGAAAAAGTAGTCAATGCCAAAGTTGTAGCCCTTGGAGTCTACTTTATTGTAAAATTGATTTCACCCCAAAAGGAGTTCTGTAGCTCCCTGTAGATCCATTTTGGTGGGACTGGTCCCTAGTGTAGGACAACCACCATTTCTTGAATAACTTTTGATTGGGTTATGGGATTGACTTGAAAATTGAAACATAGGCTATTTACACCTACCCACACATCATACCCAAAGATGGGAATTTTAGGAGAATGGTTTTCTAAGGTTTTTGTAATAATTTAATAATTTATATATTATTTAAATTTAGGGTCTAATGACCTCCAATCCCCTCCAAATTTTGGTAGGTGCCTCTTAGAGTTATTATATGACACTGGTAAAAAATTTCAGCCCAGTTGGGACTGATTTGGTTAGGAAAATTGCTTGCCCAAGTTCGGTCAAACTAGGTCAAAACAATGTATGGTGTTTATATTGGGGCATGGTGGTCAGAACTCATCACCATGAGTTGAAACCTTGGCCACTGGTTTAGGGTCACTCAAAGCACCCCCATGAGTGGTTTAGGGTGGTGTGGAGATGGGAATGCCTTAGAACCCTAGTCTTACCCCTTGGGGTGCATATAGAGCTTTGTGAAGGACATGTGGTCTAAAGCTATAGAATGGCCATGGAACCTAGGAGATATGTTCATGGGATGTATTTATGCCCTAGGGAATTTTGAGAGAATTTTAGGAGAACTTATTCCCCCTAGATTAGGTCATAACCCATTTAGGTAAACTTCTTATAAGAGATATTTAAATGCACAAATGATACTGGATGAAGATGAAATCTTGGTGGTGCCTATATAATCATAATATTGACCCCTGGTAATTTTTGTATAATTAATTTAATGATTTATCTAGTACTTCATTCTCAAGGCACCTATTTTGTCTTAATTTTAAGAAATATGGATAAGGGTCCAAAACTCTCTGGAAAAATGTGCAACTTGGTGATAGGACATTTCAGAGCACTAGGAATCTCTGTGAAGTTTTATAGAATTTTTGGAGAGTGTTATCAGTAGGCTACTTCACAACATGTGCAAATTAGGAATTATTTGGATTAATTATTTCAGTGAGTAAATGATTCCCATAAATTGTGAAACTCTGTAATTAAGCTTTTCTGGACATAATAGAGGTCTGGTAATTTTTCTATAATTTTGGTACAAGTATTTTTGGTAGTTTCTTCATAAATCTTCAAGTTTGGATAGAAGTGAAATATTAAAAACAGAGGACATTTTCTTACTGTAAAATTGTGTTATCCAATACGAGTATTAATTTTATGAGGATCATGCCTTGAGAATACCTTACACTTCATGTTCATATTCATACTTGGCAATTATTGGAGAAATTTAAATAAATGTTAAAATGTTGAGGAAAAATAGGAGTCTTTGGATTTAGTCTTATAAGGCCGTGATAGACCTCGAGTAAATATCTTGAGTCAGTTGGATGAATATTTGGAGTACCTCTACTTATTAGCTTCATGTAGTTAGTTTGGTCTGCGTATAGTAAATATGTAAAACTTGGATATTTAGGGGTCTACTAGGTGGAATTTGTATGTAGATGGTGTGCAAGGTTAGGTTGAAGAGGATGAGGTCATCAAAAAGAGTTTAGGAGATAAGAGTGCTAGGTGGGCTAAGAGTAAAGTTGTGTTCGGGATTGACGAAAGATCGTCTTTCCCCTTAGCCTGTCATAAAATGCTTAGGGGTAATTCAAGAGAAATGATAAGAAGGGGTATTCATATGGGTAGATACCAATAACATTAAGTGTCTTGAGAAAGGGAGCTTTGGGGTTTCATCCCATTGTGGTTCCTAGTACCGCAGCGAGCCCCTTATAGTGTAATCCTCAGGAAGTCCAAGAAAATCCATAAATTGTATGAATAAGTTGATGTACAAGATTAACTAAATAATATGCACACCTATACCCCATTCTTACGGGAATATTAGTCGATTTGGTCTTACGAGCGGTAGGCTCGGTGGTTGTAGCAGCAGACTAGTTAGTCTAGTGAGCTTATGACTCAGTAATGTTGTTGGTGCAGATGGGTTGGTCCGGCGAGCCGGTGGCTCGAAAGGTTATGATGACGGGCAGGCTAGCCCGGGGAGTTTTATGGCTCGGGATATAGTAGAACATGTTTGCATGCGCATAAAGGTGGTGGGTCTTCGGTGTACAACCCCGATATTCGCCAGACGAGGAGGCGCGGTTTGAGAAATCAATACTATGAAGAAAGTAATAAGGCAGACCAAAGTCCTCACAGGAGGCCCAGGCGAGAAAGGTGCTGACCAACGGCTCGCGGTCAGGCGAGCGAGACTAATATTAGGTTCGCCGAAGGGTGTTCGGCGAACCCTTCTGCGCTCGACGAACTCTCCTGTGTTCGTCGAGCTCACCTGTCGAGGGGAGGTCCCGCAGAAAGGGGCGGTCTCGCAGAAAGGGGGGGGGTCTCGCATAAAGGCTCGCGAGACCGGGCCTTCGCGTTCGACGAACTCAATTCTATGTTCGACGAATTACCTCCTGCGTTCGACGAACGGCTTGCTTCAACTCCATCTTAGCAGTCGATGAACAGCCAGTCGCGACGATCGACGAACAGCCAGTCTCAGTGGTCGGCGAACAGCCAGTCTCAGTGGCCGACGAACAGACAGTCACGGCGGTCGACGAACAGTTTAACATTCAGCGTTCGTCGAGCTCGTCTGTGTTCAACAAAATGAGTTTTATGTTCAACGAAGTCGAGAGGCGGTCTCGCATGAAGGCTCGCGAGCAGGACCCGCGAGAAGGCCCGCGAGAGCTTCGGCAGTAGTGTTCTCGCAGTTCCTTGCCCATAGGCTGACGGGGCCAAATTACCCCTTTTACCCTTGGTGGTCTGCCTCTAGCCTCTCCAAACAGCGGAGTTTGGCTGTTAGCAGACCAATTTGGGGTGCGGATAGTAAAACCAAAAGGCGGAATCCTGCTATTTGCAGGCCAGATAAAAAATCCTATAAATAAGACCTAAAGGGTTGTAACACCCCAAAAATCGTAGCTCAGCGAGATAGGCGGAGTGGTAGCGTTGCGCTCGGAATAGGCCGAAAATTCCATAGCAGATCCTTCGCGCACGGTCACTGGCCTCTTCTCGCACGACCAGTGGTCGTGCGCCAATGATCGTGCATTAATTCGAAGGATTGACGGAGTTCTGTTGCGGATAGTGCGCACGATCAGGGGAAGTCTTTGCGCACGACCACTGACCGTGCGCCACTGCTCGTGCGCCATGTTTATTCTGCTCCGCGAAAAGGTGTAGAGATGACGATCCGACCGATCAAAAACATTGGGATTTGATCCAACGGCTGTGATGATTCGCTTGGGGGCTTTAGGGCTTGGATGAGGGGTTATTCCCTCATATTTTCAAGTATATTCTCTCTCTTAGGTTGGAGAAAGGAGAAGGGGGCAAGGAGGAAGAAGAGGGGAGATCCGCCATAGTTGGAGCTTCGGAGCTCCGTTCGTCGATCCGAGACCGGCAACGCGTAGAGGGCGTCAAGGCGCTTCTTCTCCACCGTTTGTTTGCAAGCTTCTCATGGCTAGGAGGAGATCTCAAAAGGTAACGACATTTCTCCTCCTGGTCTTTAGGATGCGTGCATGGCATCCCTTATTTTCTGCATTTTTGGCACCGGATCCGTCGAGTGAGAGGGATCCGGGTCGCCTTGGTTCAAAAGGAACCATCGGGTTGATTGAGTCCGTCCCCGACATGATTTGCACTAGAGATCCGCTCCGTTAGCGGATTAGGCATTGTGGGTGAAGCCGGATTTGCGACCGTTGGTCCGATTCGGTGATGTTGAATGACGCGCATATTAGGGGTTTTGTTAGAAATCCGATTACGGCGAACTCATTGTTGTGATGCCCTTGTAGCTTCGTGTGGTAACGAATGTTGAGTTTTGGGCTGGGAAATAACGTGCGGATTATGGGGCTTGTGATGCCTAGGGTTGTGCGAAGGCGCGATTGGTCTTTGTGGTCGGCTGGCTATCCCATGAAGACTGAGATTCACGTGTGGAGAGTGTCCCGACAAGATTAGTCCCTTCGGTGTTGACTGACGAGAATGTCTGTGCCACAGATGAGTCCGGTGACGGTCGCCAGGCGAGGCAATCGGTGGACGTTGTCCCGAGTGTAAGTTCGGGGCCTTGGGACGTTTTGTTTAAGCCAGAATTCTTAGTATCGGTCTTTGTGTGTTGTTGGCGGCCCGAGCATGTGAGCTGTTAGACAAGCCCGATGGCGTGGTGAGCCAGGCGAGGGGGGTCTCAGTGAGAGCTCTTGGCTTTGGGGCTACGATGCCCTTGTGGGGAAATAATGAGTACCCTTGTGTTGGTGATGTATGATGATGTGTTAGATTCATACGCTTTAGGGTGCCTTGGGTGAAACCCGAGTTTGCATTCATTTTGCATTGTTAGGCCCCTTTTATTACCTGCTCAACATAGAAACGTGGATGATGTTTGTGACACTCATGCCTGTATTTATGTTGCTTTTCTTTATGTATATTTGCATACGAAGTGCTGACTTGCAGGGTGAAGTAGTTCCCCGGAGTCCGCTAGGACGGCCGAGAGGAGGGATGTTGTTACACCGTTTGTGGTCAGCCATAGCTGACCCTCGTTTACCGCTCTTTGTGATTTGGTTGCAGGGCAAGAATCGTAGGCTGGACCCAGTGCGCCGGCCGAAAAGGCCTAAAGCCTCATGAAGTGCTTAGTTGTTTTTCTGCATTACTTTCTTCGTACTTTGTTATATCCGGCTTGCATGCCGAGGTAGTTTAGGAAAAACTATCTTTCCCCTTTTGTTGGGATGTCTTATTAGTATTGAATGTTTGATGATTTGGACGTTGGTTTTGTAAGGCCTTAAGGCCAGTTGGACTCCTTTGTACTGTGGACAATCTCTGTGGTTTTGGTTTGTTTCCGCTGTATTATCTGAGTTTTGAGATTGGGTAGTTAATATCATCTTTTAATACCAAAGCTGTGGCGGTTATATGCTGTGGGGTCCCGGCCGGACCCATATTATATGGTCATTACAGGGGAGGTGTTACAATTTGGTATCAAAGCGAGGTTTGAGTATTCTTGCGAGGTCTAGTGTATTTGGATCGCGTAAGAGATTGTCCATATAGGAGTATTGTGCGGGATCATGAGTATCCCTGTGTTCGAGTCTTGCGATTAGAGCCTGATGAGCTTTTATTTTCCTTGCTTATGCTAGGATGTTGGCGACGTTGCGGGGAAGTCGAGGAGGCAAAAGGAGCCTTCGGGGAGCAGTGCTACTGCTCCAGGCCTCATGAATGTGGGCATGTCCCCGGCTGATTTCTATCGCATACTAGCGGAGGCAATGGTAGCGGCTCAAGCTGGAGCGATGCCACGGGTTCCTACGCCGGTGGTGCAAGTTGCGACCCCTGTCACTCCGGCGGCTACGCCGGATACACCAGATGTCGAAGTAAGGCAAGCAGAGCCTTTAGCGGAGAGAGCTATTCCGATGGGTGATCGATTCATGAAGTGCTTCTTGAGTTTCCACCCTCCGACATTCAAGGGAGTTGGCACTCCAATGGATGTTGAGGATTGGCTTTCGAGGATCCAGGAACTCTTGAAGGCAGCTGAGACCCCAGAGGAGAGGCAGTCTCACTATCCGAGTTTCATGTTAGAGGGCGATGCGAAGTTATGGTGGGTGAACCATAACGGTCGCCATTTTGTTGGGCGTGTTCCGTCCATGGAGGAGTTCGGGAACGCTTTCCTCAAGCATTATATTCCGGCCTCGACAAGGTTAGCACTACAGCGACAGTTTTAGCATTTGGTGCAGCGTGAGAAGACAGTGGATGAATATCTACAAGAGTTCACTCGGTTGGGTCGTTATGTGGGAACGACTATGGCAGATGATGAAGAGAGAGATAACCTCTTCTATCAAGGGTTGAGGGAAAATTTAAGGCAGCCACTCATAGCCTTGAAGAATGCAGGATTTAATGAGTTGGTCGAAGCCGCTCGCACATTGGAGAGCGACATGGAGTGAACCCAGCGGCGAAAGGGTTTTGCGGCAAAGCAGGGAGAAGGAAAGCCTTCTCAGTCTCAGTCTCAGTGGAAGTCCGAGGGCAGCCGATGGAAGAAGAAGCCCCATCCTAGTAGGCCTGGGGAGAGAAGTGGCGCACCTTCGGGAGATTTCCGCTCCAAAGGTCCGTTTGCTTGTTACAGGTGCGGCAAGGTGGGTCACATAAGTCGGCTTTGTACCGAGGGCGGAGCTGAGCAGGAGTCGAGGCAGGAACAATCGGTGCGTTCCGGTCCTAGTGTTGCATAGAAGGGGAAATCAGCGGAGTCAAGTGCTTCGCGGTTCCCTCCAGTGCAGCCGAGAGCGTATAATCTTGGGCAGCAGGAAGCAATACGTCAACCCGATGTGGTTGACAGGTACGAAAAGTTTAAGTTTTTGTTTGTTACTATAATGTAGGTTGCGGCCTTTCATGTTTGTTTTGCACGTGGTTAGGTTTCATGCTAGTTTCGGGCTATCCCTCTCGGGTGTTGTTCGACACGGGAGCGTCACACTCTTTTCTTGCGGAAAGTTTTATCCGGAAGATTGATGCTGAGTCCGTAGAGGCAGAGGTGGAGCTGAGTGTGCGCATGCCGAATGGGTCTTTCATGACTACCATGAGGAAAGGACGCATCGTGATGCAATTTGGCAATAGTGATTTCGTGTTGGTAGCAGCAATTCTGCCACTAGCCGAATTCGATGTTATCTTGGGGATGGACTGGCTTGCGGAGCAGCGAGCTAGTATCGACTGCCAGTTGAAGGTGGTAACCCTGAGAGGTGAAGGTAGAGCAGAGGTCAAGTTTGAAGGCCTAAGCAGAGTGGCTTGCTCTCTGATTTCCGCTATGCAAATGAGGCGTGCGGTAAACCAAGGAGGCGAGGCATTTTTAGCTTTGTTGGAGACTCACTCCACAAAGTTGGCTATTAGAGAAGTTCCGGTGGTGGAAGAATTTGAGGATGTATTCCCCGAGGAGCTTCCGGGAGCACCTCCTCAGCGTGAAATTGATTTCTCGATAGAGTTGGTACCGGGGGCGAGGCCGGTGTCGCGTCCTCCGTTTAGGATGGCACCGAAGGAACTGGCCGAGCTAAAGGTTTAGTTGCAAGAGTTGTTAGAGCAAGGGTATATTAGGCCCAGCTCTTCGTCGTGGAGCGCGCCGGTATTATTTGTGAAGAAAAAGGACGGAAGTATGCGGTTGTGCATTGACTACCGTGAGCTAAATAAGTTGACCGTCAAGAATAAATATCTGATTCCCCAAATCGATGATTTGTTCGACCAGTTAGTGGGGTCGGTGGTGTACTCCAAGTTGGATTTGAAATCGGGGTACTACCAGTTGAAGATTCGAGAAGAGGACGTTGCCAAGACAGCGTTTGGGACTCGGTATGGACACTACGAGTTTTCAGTGATGCCGTTCGGACTGACGAATGCGCCATCTGTGTTCATGGATTTGATGAACAGGGTTTTTCGCCCGTTCTTAGATTCGTTCGTGGTGTTGTTTATAGATGATATTTTGGTGTATTCAAAATCGGAGGCAGAGCATGAGTCTCACTTGAGGCAAGTATTGCAGACTATAAGGGAGAATCAGCTTTATGCTAAGTTCTCAAAATGTGAGTTTTGGATCGAGAAGGTGGCTTTCTTGGGTCACGTAATTAGTGGAGATGGGGTGGCGGTAGATCCAGCGAATATTGAAGCCATTAGGGATTGGCCTGTATTGAGAACCGTGGCGGAAGTCCGGAGTTTCCTTGGACTAGCCGGTTATCATAGAAGGTTCGTGGAGAACTTTTTGCGGATGGCGCTGCCCCTCACCACTCTCACTCGCAAGGACCAAAGGTTCGTATGGACACCGGAGTGTGCCCGTGCATTTGAGAATTTGAAGGAAAGGTTGATGTCTGCTCCAATCCTTAGTCTTCCTAGTGGGACGGAAGGATTTTAGATTTTCAGCGACGCGTCAGGTTGCGGGTTGGGTTGCGTGCTAGTGCAGCACGGCAAGGTGATCGCTTATGGGTCAAGGCAGTTAAAGACTCATGAGAAGAATTATCCCGTCCATGATCTGGAGTTGGCGGCGGTAATCTTTGCGCTAAAATTGTGGCGGCACTACGTTTATGGTGCGAAGGTGGAGATCTTCACGGATCACAAAAGCCTGAGGTATCTTCTAGACCAAAAGGATCTGAATATGCGGCAGCGTAGGTGGGTCGAGTTCCTTGGGGACTTCGACGTGGAGATTCAATATACGCCGGGTAAAGACAACGTGGTGGCGGATGCCTTGAGTAGGAAGTACTCCGGGCAAGGTAATTGGATGGAGGCGTATAACGAGCGTTTGATTCGAGACTTGGAGTCTCTTGACATTTCTTGTGTGGCTAGAGGTGAGTCTAGCATAGTTCATTTGAATTGGATTGAAATGCAGTGTGATATAACGGATCGAATCCGAGAGCCGACCAGTGCGAACGAGGAGTGCCAACAGTTGGTGTTGGAGGCTCAGCAGAGCGAAGGCACTGCTTTGGAGATGGTTGCTGGGATTTTAAAAAGAGACAGAAGGGTCTGTGTTCCGCGTTTTGGCAAGCTTCGCGAGGAGTTGATGTTCGAGGCTCACTTTACGAAGTACTCCGTTCATCCAGGAAGTACAAAGATGTACGCGGATTTGAAGAAATCTTTTTGGTGGCCTGGGATGAAGCGGGATGTAGCCGAGTACGTGAGCCGATGTCAGACTTGTGCCTTGGTGAAGGCTGAGTGCTAAAGGCCCGGTGGGTTCTTAAAGCCTCTTCCCATCCTCGAATGGAAGTTCGATGACATCTCTATGGATTTTGTGCATGGTTTGCCTCGATCGCAGCAGGGTAACGATGCGATTTGGGTGATAGTGGATCGCCTAACAAAGGTGGCCCACTTCATTCTGAATCAGAAGGGCGATGGCGTGGAGAAGCTCGTGGAGCTTTATGTTCGAAACATTGTGCGGTTGCACGGGATTCCGAAGAGCATCGTTAGTGATCGCGATGGGCGGTTCACCTCGAAGGACTGGAGATTAGTGCAGAAAAGTCTAGGCACGAAGCTCAAGTTTACTACCGCGTTCCATCCACAGACCGATGGTCAGACGGAGCGAACGAACCGTACGTTGGAGGACATGTTGAGGATGTGTGCTCTCGACTTTGGCAAAGGTTGGGAAGACCACCTATTCATGGTGGAGTTCGCCTATAATAATAGCTTACAGGCGAGTATCAAGATGGCGCCATACGAAGCTTTGTATGGAAGGAAGTGTCGAACGCCGATGTCTTGGGCAGAGGTGGGAGACACTAAGCTTTTGGGAAAGCAAGTGGTGGAAGATGCTTGCGAAATTGTGCGGACGATTCAGGAGCGCATGAAGGTTGCTCAGCATCGTCAAGCGAAGTATTTTAATGCGCGCCACAGAAACGTGGAGTTTACAGTGGGCGACATGGTCTACTTGAACATCAAACCGTTCAAGGGTGTTTCGCGGGTGCGGCGACTCAAGAAGTTAAGTCCGCGATATTTGGGTCCGTTCGAGGTTACGGAACGTATAGGCGAAGCGGCCTATCGTTTGGCGTTGTCTGCAGAGCTGAGTGGATTACATGATGTTTTCCATGTCTCTGTGCTAAGGAAAGCTTTGGTGGAGCTGAGCGTCGTGGTTGAAGCGGCGACGGTGCCGGTAATGGAGGATTTGGGAGCGAGGGTTTGCCCGATTTGTGTGGAGGATTCAGAAGTCCGGCAGTTGCGTAACAAGGAAGTCAAGCTTGTAAAGGTGCGATGGGACACCTGCGGGCGAGACGAATTCTCTTGGGAACGTGAGCAAGCGATGCAGGAGGAGTTCCCGGAACTTTTTGCTCCAGGTATGCATTATGAATTTCCTGTTTAAATTCTGAAATTTCGAGGACGAAATTCTTTTAAGGGGGGTGGAGTTGTAACACCCCAAAAACCGTAGCTCAGCGAGATAGGCGGTGTGGTAGCGTTGCGCTCGGAATAGGCCGAAAATTCCATAGCAGATCCTTCGCACACGGTCACTGGTCTCTTCTCGCACGACCAGTGGTCGTGCGCCAATGATCGTGCGCTAATTCGAAGGATTGACGGAGTTCTATTGCGGATAGTGCGCACGATCAGGGGAAGTCTTTGCGCACGACCACTGACCGTGCGCCACTGCTCGTGCGCCCTGTTTATTCTGCTCCGCGAAAAGGTGCGGAGATGACGATCCGACCGATCAAAAACATTGAGATTTGATCCAACGGCTGTGATGATTCGCTGGGGGGCTTTAGGGCTTGAATGAGGGGTTATTCACTCATATTTTCAAGTCTATTCTCTCTTAGGTTGGAGAAAGGAGAAGGGGGCAAGGAGGAAGAAGAGGGGAGATCCGCCATTGTTGGAGCTTCGGAGCTCCGTTCGCCGATCCGAGACCGGCAACGCATAGAGGGCGTCAAGGCACTTCTTCTAAACCGTTTGTTTGCAAGCTTCTCATGGCTAGGAGGAGATCTCAAAAGGTAATGACCTTTCTCCTCCCGGTCTTCAGGATGCGTGCATGACATCCCTTATTTTCTGCATTTTTGGCACCGGATCCGTCGAGTGAGAGGGATCTGGGTCGCCTCGGTTCAAAAGGAACCATCGGGTTGATTGAGTCCGTCCCCGACATGATTTGCACTAGAGATCCGCTCCGTTAGCGGATTAGGCATTGTGGGTGAAGCCGGATTTGCGACCGTTGGTCCGATTCGGTGATGTTGAATGACGCGCATATTAGGGGTTTTGTTAGAAATCCGATTACGGCGAACTCGTCGTTGTGATGCCCTTGTAGCTTCGTGTGGTAACGAATGTTGAGTTTTGGGCGGGGAAATAACGTGCGGATTATGGGGCTTGTGATGCCTAGGGTTATGCGAAGGCACGATTGGTCTTTGTGGTCGGCTGGCTATCCCGTGAAGACTGAGATTCACGTGTGGAGAGTGTCCCGGCAAGATTAGTCCCTTCGGTGTTAACTGACGAGAATGTCTGTGCCACGGATGAGTCCGGTGACGATCTCCAGGCGAGGCAATCGGTGGACGTTGTCCCGAGTGTAAGTCCGGGGCCTTGGGACGTTTTGTTTAAGCCAGAATTCTTAGTATCGGTCTTGAAGTGTTGTTGGCGGCCCGAGCATGTGAGCTATTAGACAAGCCCGATGGCGTGGTGAGCCAGGCGAGGTGGGTCTCAGCGAGAGCTCTTGGCTTTGGGGCTACGATGCCCTTGTGGGGAAATAATGAGTACCCTTGTGTTGGTGATGTATGATGATGTGTTAGATTCATACGCTTTAGGGTGCCTTGGGTGAAACCCGGGTTTGCATTCATTTTGCATTGTTAGGCCCCTTTTATTACCTGCTCAACATAGAAACGTGGATGATTTTTGTGACACTTGATGAGTCCTGATTATATACACCTTCATGGACTCATCCGGGCCATTATTTAGTCAACATCACGCACTTTAGCCTTATTATAGTTTATAATTGATAACCCATGCTAGGTGCACAGTTTGGCCCACTTTGGTGTGTTTTCGTGTTTATTTCCTTTCATAGTACTCATATGTTGTTAAGTGCCACTTTTGGTGGCTAGATCTGTGTTTGTGCTGGAATAGGAGGCGTGCAAGTGTTTCCGGTGCAATTCTGCACAGGAACACTGCGCACGATCACTTGTTCTAGTGCGCACGACCACCGGTCGTGCGCCACTAATCGTGCGCACTTAACCCTTTTTCACGAGTTCTGTCTGGTGTAGTGCGCACGACCATCGACTCCAGTGCGCACGACCATCGGTCGTGCGCCACTGCTCGTGCGCATTGACCATTAAATTTCTGAGTTCTGTTTGCTGTAGTGCGCACGACCATCAACTCCAGTGCGCACGACCACCGGTCGTGCGCCACTGGTCGTGCGAACATTGTATTTCATGATTTCATCTCGTGCAGGTTCTGTCCAGGCAGTGCGCACGATCGCAGGATTCCAGTGCGCACGACCACTGGTCGTGCGCCAATGATCGTGCGCAGTGTTTAATCCAGCGCCTATTTAAGCGCCTGTTGCGATTTTAGGGCGGATTATTCATTCCGGGAGCGGGATTTCTGTTCCGTACGCCGCCGACCGCCCCCTTGGATCGCCCCTACTTCATCTCCTACGCAAGGGGAAGCTTCCTCGGTCCATTCCTGGACATCCTCCATCGTCCGTGAGTGTTCTCCATCATCCGCAAGCCTCCAAGCAATCATTTTCGCTTTCCGCCCGGTGAGAAGAAGAAGAGACCTTGAGTCGAAGACGACGGAGCACGTAGGGAGATTGTGACAGCCCTCTACGCCGGAAGCATCGTCCGCCCGAGTCCGGAGGTAGCCCGACAACCTACCATTCCGGCCGTGAACGGCCGCTAGTCTTCACCACCGGTTATCTCCTTCCTCTTTCCTTGATTGTACCCCTTTGAATCTTTTACTAAATGAATATGGTGATATTTATTTGATGAGAATGAACGTTTCTGTGTTCTTATTCATGGGTTGGTTGTGATTCACCACGTTCAAGCGCACTCACTCACACACGCACGCAAGGTGTTTGCTCCGTGTTGGCAAGAGCTAACGACGGTTGTGAAGAGGTGTTTGCGACCCTCACTCTCACGCGCCTGAGTCCACTTCATTCGCCTCACGAAGCACGGCATCGCGGCCGTTGCATCCACCTCACGTTGCGAAGCGGTGTTCTCGACCCGCATCTCTTTTATTGTTGTTAAAATTAGGAAAACCAACCAAAAACCCCTTGTTGTGTTTGTGAAACGCTTGTGTAACAATATTCACTGCACGATTCGATCACCCATCCTGCATTCCTCAAGAGACCGACATCCGGGGAATTTATTCTCCACAATTATTACTTGACAGCGACCGGTGCACTTGCCGACGCGCATCAAGTTTTTGGCGCCGTTGCCGGGGAACGCAGGCGTGTATCGTCTTGTGTCGTGACTCTCGTTACACGAGCAGTTGTTTTTGATCTTTTCATTTTCTTCTTGTTGTTGACAGTACATGCAGAGGCAGATTGCAGGTGAACTTGCACCTTTTGACCCAGAAATAGAACGAACCGCTCGCGCACGAAGGCGTGCTGCGGCTCTGCAAGCAGCCATGGGTGATCATGTGAACCCGAATGATGCTGATGCGCGAGTGCACGATGAGGGGCAAAATCCGGCCACTGATGAACAGGAGGCGGAGAGACCTCGGCCTCGTACTATGAGAGATTATACCACCCCCACTGCTGGAAGCGTGTATCCGGGCTTTGGGCCCAATATCATGAACAATCAGTTTGAGATAAAGCCGGCGATCTTAAACATTATCCGAAACCATGCTCAGTTTTCGGGGATGGCTAGCGAAGACCCGCATCTGCATCTGGCAGAATTCTCTGATATTTGCGGAACTTTCCGCTATGCGGGCATTGCTGATGACACAGTCAAACTGAGACTGTTCCCCTTCTCCCTCCGTGATAAAGCAAAAGTATGGCTTCATTCCATCCCGCCCGGGACTGCTGCAACATGGGATGCCCTTGCATCCAAATTCCTGGCTAAATTCCACCCGGTGGATAAGATTGTAAGCTTGCGGCGTGAAATCGCCACATTTCGGCAGTTGGATCAAGAGACTCTTGCGGAAGCTTGGGAGCGCCTCAATGAACTCCTTCGCCGTTGCCCTGGCCACGAGCTCCAGCCATGGAACGTGGTTGAATTGTTCTACTTCGCGATCGAGCCCAATTATAGGGCAATGATCGATGCTGCGGCCGGTGGTACCTTGATGAACCACACCCCTGAAGATGCCCTGCGGATTTTGCGTGACACTGCCTCCCACAGTACCTTCTGGACTGCAGGGAGAAACGCTCCAAGAAGCAGCCGAGGACTCTTCATGGTTGATTCTCTTCCTTCTCCGTCTCCATCTGCTGCCATCATTACTTGTGAAGGATGTGGAGGTGGAGGCCACCATGCTTACGAATGCTCGGGGAACCAAGTGGTAGGTGATTTCGTGCACTTATCTTTAAATGAATCTGTGAATTATGTTGGAAATCAGTCCAAGGGGGCGCCGTATAATAACACTTATAATCCGGGAGCGAGAAGTCATCCGAACTTCTCGTGGAATCCCAACACGCCCGGCCAACGATGGTCACCGGGGCAGTATCAAAATGATGCTTACGCCTCCGGGAGCCAACCGAGGCCGCCGCACCCGGATTACAACCAAGCACCCCCTACTCAAAAGAAGAGTAATTTAGAAGAAATGATGGAAAAATTCATGCTTGTAGCTAACTCGAATATGGCAAACCAAACTGCATCTATGCGAAACTTGGAGACGCATTTGGGCCAATTGGCCCAAGCGCTAACTGAGCGTTCGCAGGGGTCCCTTCCCAGTAATACGGAAAAGAATCCCATTGATCAAGGGAAAAGTTTGGGGGATGTGGTGGATGCCAATCCGAGTGAGCTGACAATCTCGTGTTCCATCAATCAGGTTGAAACAAAGGCTCTATGCGATTCCGGTTCCTCTCGCAATGTTATTGCGCTGCAAGATGTTGCGAAACTTCAATTGGAGATTAACACAGAGGAAAAGAAATCGCTGATTCTCGCTAACGGCACCATTATTCAATCCGAGGGAGAGGTGAGAAACGTGGAAGTAATAGTTGAGGGGACAACTGTGGTCGCGGACTTTCAGGTGTTGGGCCCCCGGGAAAATCAATCCATCCCTATCTTGGGGGTGCCGTTCTTGAAAGAGAGCGGCGCCACCCTTGACTTTGCCACGGGGTGTGTCATCTTACCTAACACGGCGCTGCAGCCCATTCATCTCGAAGCTAGAGCCGACACATCCACTCCTCCCCCTCTTGTTATTTCTGATGAACTTCTGAGTTGTGCAGGGAAGACGCATTTCCAAGAAACGGGTGAAGGGGAAATGGAGGAGCTCAAATCTGATGAGGAGGAAGTGATTGACTTTCGGAAAGAATTCGACGCCGAGAAGGAGGATGACGGCTGTCCGGGAAATGATGATGTGGATTTAGTCAAGAATGCTGATTATTTTTCTTCTTGCGATGAATCGTGTAATAAACTGTTTAAGCGTTCCGTCTCTTGGGCCGATCCGGTGGTCACAGTGACACCGGAAGTGACGCCACCTGATTCTAAGGAGGAAAAATCTGAGAGTTCACAACGGTGGCAATCTCCAACCGTCACCAAACTGAAAAAAGAAAAACTTCTGCGTGACGCTCGTGCTGCCGCTCTTCGTAGCAAGATGGCGGAGGTTAGGGGAGCATTGGGTAATACCAGTGCTGGCCCTAAAGCCTTCACCTCCCGCCTACATGCTACGGGAGATGCGCACCACAAGAGCGCTTTTAGTTGATGCGTGTTTTTTTTTATTGCTGTAATGAACTATTTTTGAGTATGTCTTCTTAATTCCTGCACTCTTTATAAACAATGCTAATACAGGTATTTGGTCCAGCTTAAGGACGTTAAATGAAAGCGCTACTGGGAGACAACCCAGATTTCCGTTTTTTTTTATATATATTTCCTTTTATCTACCCTTTCCTAGTTCAGTTTTTGTTTTTGCTTTTGTTGTTTTGAGTTTTGCTTGCAGGTTTTGTGTTCGATGGTGGATGTTGCAGACTATTTTTGATTTTAAACGCCATTCTTCTGGTATGCTCACGTGCTGAGCATTGGGTAACTTCTTCCCTAGCTTTCAATTTTGATTTTCACTGTCATATCATTACGTTGTATGGTTTTGATTAAGTCTGGGGGAGAGTCGTTTCTTTGTCACCCACTGCACGTGCTCATCTCATTTGCATACTAGAAGTATTTTAATTTCAGTTATTTAGTTTCGTTCATCTTCACACACCACTTCACCCACTTGAGTGCGTGCTTTCTTTTGTGTTGTTCCGTTTAAACTAGTTTGGTTGGAATGTGAAATAGGCTATTAACACAGGAATTATTATTTGGAGCGCAGTGTCGACTCATGTAGTGTTCTAGTCGCTTCGCATGCTATAGTAGAATTTGCGTAGAATTAGATTTTCTTTATGCATTTAATTTATGTGCAGTATCTCTGCGTAAATTTAGATTTAATGTACTCAAGTGGTGAATTCGAATGAAATTAATGATAACCCGGTGTTGTGTGTGTGCGGTCGCTAAACGTGTGTTGCTCGAGTCGGGAGGAAGGTTTATCTTTCTCGTGGGCTAAGAACTTGCCCCAAGCGACTCTTGAAGCATGGGTGAGAGCTACTTGTTGAGTCAAGCATGATGTAGGCCACCATTTGGCTAGTTTGAGCTTTGTTATTCCATGCCCCTTTCATTCGCCTTTGCAAGCCAAATTTGTGCCTACCATTTTTTATGTTCAGCTCCTCCTCATCCACCAAAGCCTGAAGCCTTTCCTACGCCCGCAACCAAAAAAATGTTTTAACTGTGCTCATAATTTCCAACTTGTGTGGTGTGTGGTATCATTGTGTTTTGAAGAGAAAATATTGTCTATCCGCTGATTTTGAACCAACTGGAGGTTGCTTGAAAGAAGAAAAATATATAAAAAAAAAAAAAAAAAAAGAGTATCCTGAAAATAATCCTCCCAAGCTAAAGAGAAAAATCTGTTGGTATTTGTAAAGTAGGCTGTGTGCACACCTGGTTTTCATGATAAGTCTGGGGGTGTGTCACACGAGCATAGTTGTTTGGTTTTGTAAGGTGCAGTGTGCCGTTGGCTCATTTGGGTTGCGTAGCCGTCATGTTTATCTTTGCATATCATTCTGTAACCTAAGCCCCGTTTTAATCCTATAAGTCCTACTGATTTGATTTGCGAGTTTGCTAGCGCCGTGGAGAGAGTGTGACCGGGCAAGCGTATGGTTCACGACGTTGATGGATTTCAGCGGAGTTATTCCTAAGCCCCGATCTTTTGCAACACCCGCCTCAGCGTCTCGTCACTTTCATACCGGGCATGATCGTCAAATTCTTCATAATTCACCCACTGAGTACAATTAAATCTTTGATTACGCTTTAGTACTTACGTAAATTAATTAGCATAGCTAGAATCTTCTTCTACTAGAATTCCTACTCGCATGCGTATTTTACTTCGCACTGTACTCCCCTGCGTAATTCGCTATTTTAATTATCTCTTTCAACTTCCGCCGGATTAGTTTGCTCGGGACGCGCAAACAGTTAAGTCTGGGGGTGTGATGAGTCCTGATTATATACACCTTCATGGACTCATCCGGGCCATTATTTAGTCAATATCACGCACTTTAGCCTTATTATAGTTTATAATTGATAACCCATGCTAGGTGCACAGTTTGGCCCACTTTGGTGTGTTTTCGTGTTTATTTCCTTTCATAGTACTCATATGTTGTTAAGTGCCACTTTTGGTGGCTAGATCTGTGTTTGTGCTGGAATAGGAGGCGTGCAAGTGTTTCCGGTGCAATTCTGCACAGGAACACTGCGCACGATCACTTGTTCTAGTGCGCACGACCACCGGTCGTGCGCCACTAATCGTGCGCACTTAACCCTTTTTCACGAGTTCTGTCTGGTGTAGTGCGCACGACCATCGACTCCAGTGCGCACGACCATCGGTCGTGCGCCACTGCTCGTGCGCATTGACCATTAAATTTCTGAGTTCTGTTTGCTGTAGTGCGCACGACCATCAACTCCAGTGCGCACGACCACCGGTCGTGCGCCACTGGTCGTGCGAACATTGTATTTCATGATTTCATCTCGTGCAGGTTCTGTCCAGGCAGTGCGCACGATCGCAGGATTCCAGTGCGCACGACCACTGGTCGTGCGCCAATGATCGTGCGCAGTGTTTAATCCAGCGCCTATTTAAGCGCCTGTTGCGATTTTAGGGCGGATTATTCATTCCGGGAGCGGGATTTCTGTTCCGTACGCCGCCGACCGCCCCATTGGATCGCCCCTACTTCATCTCCTACGCAAGGGGAAGCTTCCTCGGTCCATTCCTGGACATCCTCCATCGTCCGTGAGTGTTCTCCATCATCCGCAAGCCTCCAAGCAATCATTTTCGCTTTCCGCCCGGTGAGAAGAAGAAGAGACCTTGAGTCGAAGACGACGGAGCACGTAGGGAGATTGTGACAGCCCTCTACGCCGGAAGCATCGTCCGCCCGAGTCCGGAGGTAGCCCGACAACCTACCATTCCGGCCGTGAACGGCCGCTAGTCTTCACCACCGGTTATCTCCTTCCTCTTTCCTTGATTGTACCCCTTTGAATCTTTTACTAAATGAATATGGTGATATTTATTTGATGAGAATGAACGTTTCTGTGTTCTTATTCATGGGTTGGTTGTGATTCACCACGTTCAAGCGCACTCACTCACACACGCACGCAAGGTGTTTGCTCCGTGTTGGCAAGAGCTAACGACGGTTGTGAAGAGGTGTTTGCGACCCTCACTCTCACGCGCCTGAGTCCACTTCATTCGCCTCACGAAGCACGGCATCGCGGCCGTTGCATCCACCTCACGTTGCGAAGCGGTGTTCTCGACCCGCATCTCTTTTATTGTTGTTAAAATTAGGAAAACCAACCAAAAACCCCTTGTTGTGTTTGTGAAACGCTTGTGTAACAATATTCACTGCACGATTCGATCACCCATCCTGCATTCCTCAAGAGACCGACATCCGGGGAATTTATTCTCCACAATTATTACTTGACAGCGACCGGTGCACTTGCCGACGCGCATCAACACTCATGCCTGTATTTATGTTGCTTTTCTTTATGTACATTTGCATACGAAGTGCTGACTTGCAGGGTGAAGTAGTTCCCCGGGGTCCGCTAGGACGGCCGGGAGGAGGGATGTTGTTACACCGTTTGTGGTCAGCCATAGCTGACCCTCGTTTACCGCTCTTTGTGATTTGGTTGCAGGGCAAGAATCGCAGGCTGTACCCAGCGCGCCGGCCAAAAAGGCCTAAAGCCTCATGAAGTGCTTAGTTGTTTTTCTGCATTACTTTCTTCGTACTTTGTTATATCCGGCTTGCGTGCCGAGGTAGTTTAGGAAAAACTATCTTTCCCCTTTTGTTGGGATGTCTTATTAGTATTGAATGTTTGATGATTTGGACGTTGGTTTTGTAAGGCCTTAAGGCCAGTTGGACTCCTTTGTACTGTGGACAATCTCTATGGTTTTGGTTTGTTTCCGCTGTATTATCTGAGTTTTGAGATTGGGTAGTTAATATCATCTTTTAATACCAAAGCTGTGGCGGTTATATTCTGTGGGGTCCCGGCCGGACCCATATTATATGGTCATTACAGGTGAGGTGTTACAAGGGCACCTTTGGAGAGGACTTCACTTCAGCTTCTCTCCCCAGAGCTCTCCAAGGTGCCCCAAGTCTCAGCTTTGGCTTGGGAGGGGAAGCGCTCAATGATCTTCCGGGTTAGTGGAGGGACCTCCTCGCTGCGACTAAGGTCTTAGTCATTTTACTAGTCTTCAGTATACTTCTCCGAGGGATCAGTAAGGGCTAGCTGCCCCTCATTTCGGTGAGGGCCTCGAGCTTCACAAGAGGCCGAGGAATCGGATTCAACATTTTGGTGCGGTGAGCGTGGAGCGTGGCTGGTCCAAGAAAGTTCCATGGAGGAGATATGGCAGGAGACGAAGAGCAAGGCGAGGAGTTCAGTGGGTCACCCCAGGTGGTGACGCCGAGGATGTTCGCGGATTTCGGGAGGGAGGTGCTCGACACCTTCGGACTCACTGTCGCGGCGCTGCGAAGTAAGTTCGCGACCCCAGCACCTCAGGAGACCCCTCCCCCATCAGCGGTTGGCGAGAATGCCCCGGGGGGGAGGGCCGGAAAGGAAGTCGCCGGAGGGTCAGTGCAAGACCTAGAGGGGCGAGTGCTGTTCGCCAGCCCGATGATCTCTGTGCCGGAGAGCGCGTGCCCGGAGGATGCAGGGACTATGGGGTTAGTTCAGGCGAGCACCGCTCTCACGAGCGTGGTCCCTGCGAGCCCAAGTCAGGCGAGAGAGCTCGGGGGCGTGTGGAGCGAGAAAGGGTGGCTGGAGGAGGAAGCCCCTTCTGCGAGCTGGTGCTTTCTGCGCCCGTCCCGGTAGGGTTCGGGGAGTGGGATAGGGTGTACTACAACGGCAGGGATGACCCTGTCCAGCACCTCCAGTCTTTTGAGGACTCGGTCTCTATCAGGCCGATGTCAGATGATTTCAAGTGTCGGCTATTCGCCGTCACCCTTAAAGAGAAGGCCAGGAACTGGTTTCATCAACTCCTTACAGGATCGATCTACGCTTTCGAGGATTTGCGCCGTAGTTTCTTGTTGCGATTCTCAACTTCAAAGAAGAGGAAGAAGGACGTCGAGTCTCTCTTCAAAGTGAAGTAGGAGTCAAAGGAGTCGTTGGCTCGCTACGCAGACCGATTCCAGGAGGAGGTGCCGCTCACTCAGGAGATGCCTAGGTTTGCACTCCAGCTCGCCTTCACGGTCGGGCTGAGGGAAAGTTTCTTCAAAATGGATCTGAAGAGGAAGGCCCCCGTCTCCTACGAGGAGCTGATGGAGAGGGTGGCAGAGGAAGTTGAGAGTGAGGAGGCCAACCCGTAACTCACCAAGAGGCTGGCAAAGCTCAGTGAGCCGGAGGTCAGACAGCAAGAGGTGAGGAGAAGGGAAGAGCCCAGGGCCCCGGAGGGGGAGTGGAGGCAGCATGGAGGAGGAAGGCAAGGCCAGGGAAGGGGTTACGCCCCGGGGAGGGGTAACTTCTATGGGGGTCAAGGAAGACCCCATCAGTTGGGATAGAGGCAGGGTCCGAGGCCGATGCCTCCCCCACCCCAACAGACCATGGCAATCAGGCGGGGAAGGGGAGGAAGAGGAAGGAGAGAAGAGGCGAGAGAAGAAGCAGGAGCGGGAAGGAGAAGAAGGAATATGATGGCGGAGGCCGAGGCGGGGGAGGTGACGCTACCGTACTGTGACTTCCATGATGAGGAAGGTCACACGACGGCCACCTGCCCGGAGTTCCTGGAGACATAAAGGGCCCGAGTGCCCGCTCCACGACAGCAGCAACTGGTGAGGATTGAGGAGGTTGAGCCTCAGGAGGAGGAGGAGGAAAGGTGCAAGGACCGAGCCGATTTGGGGACCCAAGGGGGGATCGGGGTGATCCATGGGGGGGGGGGGGGGGGGGGGGGGTAGGGATTGAGGAAACTTGGAAGGCGAGCCTCCATACTATCTATCATCATAGCGTGGCTTCGACATCCCTAGCCCCGCCCCCGAGAGAGAAGATTTCCTTCACCCAGAAGGACATGCCAGGTTATGAGGACCCGTTCTGTGACGCGTTGGTCATTCAGACAGCGATCGAGAACTTCACCGTTTCCTGAATCATGGTGGATAACGAAAGTTCGGTCATTGTTATTTTCAAAAAGGCGTTCGATGGGAAGGAGGTGGAGGCACGAAGGGTGTTGGCCGCGGATGGTCCATTGTTTGGATTCTCCGGGGAGAGGAAGGAAGTAGAGGGAGGAGTAGGACTCCATGTGGTCTTGGGAGGGCAGTACAGGAACAGTCGCTTTGTCATAGTGGATGCCCCCAGCAGCTATAGCGCCATCTTCGGACGGCCGCTCATCAACACGTTCTGCTGTGTCCCCTCCACATTCAACCAGTGCCTTAAGTTCAATGACGGAGGAGTCCAAGTCTGAATCAGAGGAGATCTGAAGGTCGCAAGGCAATGCTACGTGACAGCGGTCAACACCATCTCCTGGATGGCCGAGGCAGAGAAATGGGACCAGGAGATGGGTGAGTCGACAGGACTTGGAGGAGAAGACCAGAAGGAGGAGTTGGAGAAATGGTCGGAGGAGCCGATGGAAGAAGAGAAGGAAGAGGTAGAGGGTCGGGCCCAGGAAGAAGGGGCGGAAGAGGTGATGGAGGTCCGGGAAGAAGGACAGGAGCAAGAAGGAAACTGGGGAGAACAGTCTCGGTTGGAGTCCGTGGAGGAAGTCATGGAGCTCGAAGTCACCACCCGAGCCGGGGTGGTGGAGAAGGTCAGGATCAGTGGGGAGCTCAGCCGGGAGGAGCAGAAGCAGATTCTTGTCTGCGTTCAGGAAAACGTGGATTTCTTCGCTTGGAGCGCCGCGGAGATGCCAGGGATAGACGTAGATGTGGCTTGCCACCGCCTCAATCTTGATCCTGGCACCCTCCCCATCCGTCAAAAGAGGAGGGTCATAGCGGACAAGCTGGAAGGACCCATCCGAGAGGAGGTGGGTAAGCTCATACAGGCGGGGTTTGTATCAGAGATCCAGTATCCAGGCTGGGTCTCTAATGTGGTCATGGTGAAGAAGGGGGAGGTAAGTGGAGGATGTGTATTGACTTTTCTTTGCTTAATAAATCATGCCCAAGGACTGCTACCCCTTGCCTAGAATCAACGCGCTGGTTGACTCTGCCGTCGGTTTCCCTGTAATGTCTTTTTTAGATGCTTTTTCAGGTTATCATCAAATTCGCATGCACCCCCCCCCCCCCGACATCAAAGATGTCTCCTTCAACATGGGGGATGGGTGTTATTATTATAAGATGATGCCCTTCAGGCTCAAGAATGCAGGTGCCACGTACAAAGAATGATGGACAGGGTCTTTCGAGAACAGAAGGGGAAAACCTTGGAGGTCTATGTCGATGACCTCATGGTAAAGAGTCGGGACCTTGAATCCCACCTCCGAGACCTTGAAGAGACCTTTAGGACCTTGCGGAAGTATAAGATGAAGCTCATCCCCCTGAATTGTGTCTTCGGAGCTAGCCGGGGAAAATTCTTGGGTCACTTGCTCACTCCGGCGGGGGTGGAGCCTAACCCGGATAAGGTCAGAGCAATAATGGAATTGGGATCTTCAAGAAATTCGAAGGAGGTTCAGAACCTCACCAGAAAGCTGGTCGGACTCAGCAGGTTCCTCTCCAAGGCGGGAGGCAAGTGTGCACACTTTTTCAAGGTGTTAAGGGGAAATAAAAAATTCGAATGGACCCCAGAGTGCGAGGGAGCCTTTCAGGCTTTGAAAGAGCAAATCACCCAAACTCCCTTACTCCAAGGGTCGAGAACGGGAGAGGACCTATCCCTATACCTGGGGGTAGGATCGGAGGCAGTAAGTTTAGTATTGGTCCGGGAGGAGGGGAGAAGGCAATTCCCCATCTACTACGTCAGCCGAGTGCTGAGGAAGGCGGAGCTCCGGTACCCGATTCTGGAAAAGTTGGCCTTCGCATTGGTAGTGGCGGCCCTGAGGCTACGACCTTACTTTCAGGCACATTCTATCAAGGTAGTGACTGATCACCCGCTTCGCAAAGTCATGGAAGGGGTGGAGCACTCGGGAAGGTTAGCGAAGTGGTCCGTGGAGTTGAGTGAGTTCGATGTTACGTTCATGCCCAGGATGTCGATCAAGGCCCAAGCGGCGACAGACTTCATGGCTGACTACGCAACTGAGGTGGGTGTGCATGAATCGCCCCCCCGCCCCCCCCCCCCCCCCCCCCCCCCCCCCCCCCCACCCCCCCCCCCCCCCCCCCCACCCCCTGTGGCCTGGAAGATGTTGGTGGATGGCGCATCAGGAAAGCACTCCTATGGAGGGGGAATAATCTTGGTGAGCCTCAAGGGACAAAGATCGAACAAGCTTTGAACATCCATTTCCTGATTACCAACAACCAAGCTGAGTACGAGGCGGTGATAGCGGGTCTGCGGTTAGCTCGGGAATTGGGAGTACAAGATGTGGAGGTCTCGACGGACTCCATGGTGGTAGCATGCCAAGTCAAGGGACAGTTTGAAGCAAAGGACCCGACCCTCCAGAGGTACCTGGAGAAGGTCAAGGGGGTCATCGGGCAATTCCGCACTTTCTCCGTCAAACACGTGCCAAGAGAGGAGAGCACCCCCGCGGACCTCCTAGCCAGGTTCGGTCCCTTAGCAGGAGGGACGGTTTCGGAACTCTTCAGACCCACCATCGAGGAAGGAGAGCTGATGGAGGTGGATCAACGGGCCTCGTGGATGGATCCCTACATCACCTTCCTATCATCAGGGAAGTTCCCTGAAGAAGACATAGACAGACGACGCTTCAGGTATAAGTCGGCTTATTATTCTTTGCATGCAGGAGGACTGTATCGAAAGACACTCTCGGGACTTCTGGCCCGTTGTGTTTCCGAGGAGGAGGTTCCGAGAGTCCTAGAAGAAATCCACTCTGGGGAGTGTGGAAGTTACTCCGGGAGCCGAACTCTGGAGGGGAGGGTGTTGAGACAAGGCTACTTCTGGCCTACTCTCAGAAAAGATGCGGTGGAGTTCTCAAGATAATGTTCTAAGTGTCAACTCTATGCGCCGCTCCAACTCCTCCCAGCCCAGAGGCTCCGGACCATCACGGCCCCCTGGCCTTTTGCTATATAGGGAATGGACCTGGTTGGCCCTTTCCCACAAGCCAGTGGCCAGAGGAAGTTCTTGTTGGTCATGATCGATTACTTCTCCAAATGGGTGGATGTGAAGGCCCAAGCCAAGGTAACATCTCAAGTGGTAAAGGATTTTGTGTGGGGAGAGATAATTTGCAGGCACGGGCTCCCTCTGGCTATAGTGACAGACAATGGGCCGCAATTTGCTAGCGAGGAGTTTGTTGGCTTCTGCACCCAACTCGACATCGACCTCAGGTTCGCATCGGTTCACCATCCGAGAAGCAACGGCGAGGTGGAGGCGGCAAACAAGATATTCGTCAACCTATTAAAGAAGAAAGTAGAGAACCTTCGGGGGAACTGGGTGGAGCAGCTACCATCCGTCCTCTGGGCCCTAAGGACTACTCCAAACACCGCCACCGGGGAGAGACCCCGTTCAAACTTTCTCATGGATCCAAAGCAGTCCTTCCCATAGAGTTTGAAGTAAAGACCCCCAGGGTGATCGCCGCTGGTGAGGAAGACGGAGAATGGCTAGCGGCTAATGAGGGGGAGCAGAGGCTGTCCTTGGATCTGGTAGAAGAACTTCAGGACCTGGCCACCATCAAGCAGACCAAACGAGGAGGCGCGGTTTGAGAAATCAATACTATGAAGAAAGTAATAAGGCAGACCAAAGTCCTCACAGGAGGGCCAAGCGAGAAAGGTGCTGACCAACGGCTCGCGGTCAGGCGAGCGAGACTAATATTAGATTCGGCGAAGGGTGTTCGACGAACCCTTCTGTGCTCGACGAACTCTCCTGTGTTCGTCGAGCTCACCTGTCGAGGGGCAGTCCAGCAGAAAGGGGCGGTCTCGTAGAAAGGGGGGTCTCGCAGAAAGGCTCGCAAGACCGGGCCTTCGCGTTCGACGAACTCAATTCTATGTTCGACGAATTGCCTCCCGCGTTCGACGAACGGCTTGTTTCAACCCCATCTCAGCGGTCGTCGAACAGCCAGTCGCGGAGTTCGACGAACAACCAGTCTCAGTGATCGACGAACAACCAGTCTTAGCGGCCGACGAACAGCCAGTCGCGGCGGTCGACGAACAGTTTAACATTCAGCGTTCGTCGAGCTCGTCTGTGTTCAACAAAATGAGTTTTATGTTCAACGAAGTCAAGAGGCGGTCTCGCAGGAAGGCTCGCGAGCAGGACCCGCGAGGTCCTCGCAGGGCGACCACCAAAAGGGGGGCAGTGAGGTCCTTGCAGGGAGATCACCTAGAAGAGGCATCGCGAGCAGGACCCACGAGAAGGCCCGCGAGAGCTCCGGCAGTAGTGTTCTCGCAGTTCCTTGCCCATAGGCTGACGGGGCCAAATTACCCCTTTTACCCTTGGTGGTCTGCCTCTAGCCTCTCCAAATAGCAGAGTTTGGCTGTTAGCAGACCAATTTGGGGTGCAGATAGTAAAACCAAAAGGCGGAATCCTGCTATTTGTAGGCCAGATAAGAAATCCTATAAATAAGACCTAAAGGGCACCTTTGGAGAGGACTTCACTTCAGCTTCTCTCTCTAGAGCTCTCCAAGGTGCCCCAAGTCTCAGCTTTGGCTTGGGAGGGGAAGCGCTCAACGATCTTTCGGGTTAGTGGAGTGACCTCCTCGCTGCGACTAAGGTCTTAGTCATTTTCCTAGTCTTCAGTCTACTTCTCCGAGGGATCAGTAAGGGCTAGCTGCCCCTCATTTCGGTGAGGGCCCCGAGCTTCCCAAGAGGCCGAGGAATCGGTTTCAACATTCGGTATTGGACGATTGTTCACACCGACGTCAGTACGTTGACTCGGCAAGTGTGAAATTTGCACTTAGCCATAAAAGTCTGGTGGTCCAGCCAGTAAGAGTATACAGATGCTCTGCGGTTTTGCGTTAATGCGTACGATAGGTCTAGGTTAGGTAGTGTGAATACCAACCTAGAGGTGGGCGAGGCCCAACCCACCGCTTCCGTTTGCCACTACGAGATTATCCTGGGAGTCTTGCTAGCTCCAAAAAGGGGGAACTAAAGGTCTGTGCGCATAGAGTCGAAGTGTGTGAGTTGCACTTGTGTGAACATAGCATAAACTGCATAACTCTGCATGTCATGGCATAAGCATTGCATTTTAACCCCTACCCCTATCGTATAAATTGGTTATGGGACTTTTTATACGATAGGCCCTGCTAAACGACCCCTTGGTCTATAGGTTTGTGTGGGCATGCCTATAAATCAATGATTACTTTTCTATTATGTACATGTCTTTCCTTACTGCACTTTACTTCTTATTTACCTGCTCTTACTATGCTCTTTTACTGCTTCAATTATATATATATACATGTGTAGTGTAGACATTCCCTGTACCCCTGTCATCTGCTATTGTTATACCCCTTATTGTCCTCCGCTTCATCCTTCCCGCACGGTGCCTAAGAGTCACTGGGGGAGGCGTGGGGGATTGGCTTAGTCTTTTTGACTAACGGTCGGTGGACCATATCATTTTAGAGGATCGAAGAGACGCAGCAGCACTAGAGGCCGGTGCAGACAAAGGCGGGCTAGTCTAGTACATGACCATAGGATTCAGGATCAGTGAGTGATTAGTAGTTAGCTTCAGCGAGTGATCTTGTAGTGAGGACATGATGTACATGGCATGTGCCCTTTATTAGGTTATAACCTTCTGTCTTTGATTTTAGTTATGATTATGTGGACATCTCTATATGATGGTTTATTTTAATGTGATGTGGACATGGCTTCTATAAGTTTGTTTAAGCTTAACATCTTTGTGATCGATAAGGCCGTCAGGATTGGCGTTTTGTAGTGTCGACCTTCCCGAGTGAGGGTGTCACCGCAAAACGGCGGTTCTTGGCATTAGACCCCGGAGTTGAAAAAGAAAAAAAAGGGGTCTTACATGAGATGCAGAATATTTCATGTGTACACCGCTCATGACATGCATTAAGGCTTTCTTAGAAAGCATAACAATGCATGCACATCATAACATCGCATAAGCTCCCGTGCCAAGATAAAGATTTATATGATGACACTCCTACACACATGATTTGAAATAGAAATTTAAACATTCATGCAAACATATGATATGCACAAGAGTCAAAGGATGATAGTATATTATCCCAAATTTAAAGCATGACATCATTTATCAAATCCCTAGAGTAATGTAGCAGTAATAGTAGGTGTCTTTGCTTGTATGGTTTGATCTAAGTGGAGTAGTTTCGATTCTAAGCTAGGGTTTTGATGAGTTGTTTGTTCGTATGTATAGACTACCCGCCGAAGCATGTTGCGATAAGGTTGACTCCCCAATCTGAGGGAGAGTCTTCGGGTACGCAAAGTGAGGCTGTGATCGAATGTCTGCGACAGAGTAATGAGGCTCTGTCAAGGCAATTGGTCGCAATGCAATCGCAAATTCAGATGTTGTTGACTACCGCCACTGGGCGGCGGCCGAGGGTGCAGAACCCTGCAGTAGGCCAGCCTATGTCGGTTCCTCTCGCTCATTTGGTGCCTCCTATTTTTTTCCGCCAGATATGAACTTCATCTCGCACTTTCAGCGATTAGGACCCCCGTCCTATGACGGGAGAGCCGACTTTATGGTGCTAGACGACTGGATCATAGCAATGGAGGAGATGTTTTCCTACTCAGTAATTTCTGCCGACCAAAAGGTTATAGTCGTTGCTTTCCAGTTGAAGGGCCTTGCGAAAGGATGGTGGATTAGAGAGAAAGAAGGGCTCACAGATGGGTGTTCGTGGGATCGGTTCAAAGGAATGTTGTTGAAGAAGTTTTTGCCGACAGTTCAGCAGGACAGATTGATGAATAATTTTCTGTACTTAAAGCAAAGGCAGCTCACAGTTGGTGAATATGAGATTGAATTCAGCAAATTGAGCAGCTTTACTCCAGAATTAGTGGCCACAGAAGAGGGCGGGGTGAAAATGTTTTTGGGAGGTCTGCGCAGTGAGATTCAGCATCTAGCATGCGCTTACTGATCTGAGACCTTTGTGGATGCGGTAGAAGATGCTCTGAAGGTTGAGGCGATTGATAACGCCAAGAACCATGGAAAAGAGTTAAAGAAAGCAAAGTGAAAAGGTGAGGAGAGCAGTAGCCCTGCTCCAAGCAAAAAGGGCGGGCCAGCGTGCAGTTTTTGTGGCCGCCTGTGTCACTCATTCGAGAAGTGCTTTAAGCGGTTGGCCGCGTAGAGGCAACTTTAAGTGCTAGCAATACAAGGTGAGTTGAAAGTGTTGGACATGTGTGTCACATCCCTTTGTTTGAGAATAACAAACCCCAAATTGTATTTGATCTTGCTTGTCGTGTGTTTATAGTGTGCAGGAACTATAAGTGCAATACTCCACAAGTAGAAAGCAGCTGAATTCAAACATCTGGAAGAATGCACTACCGCCAGCGTTAGTGCTAACGCTCCGCGGTAGATCATTCCGTCTCAGCGGTTTGGTTTCATCTCAGCGGTTCTGTCTTAACGACTTCGTCTCAACGGTTTAGTTTCGTCTCAGCGGTTCCTTAGCGCTACCGCTAGAGCTAGCGCTACCGCCAGGCGCTAGCTCAAGTTCGTGCACAGCGCCACGCCGCCGACGATTTTGCAACCGCTCCACACGAATGCTACCGCAGGCGCTAGGAGCTACCGCAGGCGCTATCTTCAAGTTCTATAAATTGATGGGCTCTCTCTCGTTTTGAGTTAGTGCTTCCAGAGAGATTACTTGTGCCAAATTTCCAGAGCTGCTACTCAGCCGAAAGTTCATCTCCCACTCAAAGCCAAAGAGGATTTCTGGAGATGGAAGCCACCACGGTGCATCCGAAGAACGATCGCTTCAACCTCGATTATGCTACAACGATCCTTCATCCTCATCTTCAGAGATCTCATATAGGGAGTTTCATTATTGTTATCTTTATTTTCATTCCATATATTTTTGTAACCGTTTAGAGAATTCGCCTATTGTTGGCGACTAGGTCTGGGTAGGACTTAGGGAGGAATTCGTCTTGTGCTGGCGACTAGCTCTAGGTTATTAGATCTAGGGGGGCTCAAGGCCATATGCAGGGAAGGATTGGCTAGAGCGGCTTGAGGCCATATCCGGGGAAGGATAGGCTAAAGCCAACCGGTTTGTGGGGATATAAGTCGGTATAGAAAAGGAAAACTTGTTTTTACTTTGTACGCCTCCAATTTCTAGCGATATTGAAATCAAATTTATGTAAACACTTTTTTATATTATATAATCATGTCTCTTTTTGTGTTTACTTGATTTCTATCATTTGGCATAATATATAGAATTTCAAATTACAAGTGTTTCCTCCTTTAAGTTAATTTGTTATTTTGTTCTAATTTTTCTCTAAACAATTTAGTAAAAATTTACAAAGAATTTTATTCCCTTATTCACCCCCCCCCCCCCCCCTCTAAGGGCGCCAATCGATCCAACAAGTGGTATCAGAGGGAGGTTATTCCAAACGATTTAAAAACCAGGAATAATGGCATCTTATGATCTCGCTTTTTCCGAGGGTCAGGGAATTAGTAGACCTCCACTATTTACCGGGTCAGATTATAATTACTGGAAAAATATGATGAGATGTTTCCTTATGACCCTAGATATTGAGGTATGGAATATGGTCGAAGAGGAATACTCTCCTCCCACATGTGTAGTTGGAGAGATAACTTTAGAGAAACCAAAAGATAAATGGGATGATAGGGATAAGCTAAAATGCAAAAACAACGCCAAGGCCATGAATGCTTTATTTTGTGCGTTAGATAGAAATGAATTTAATAGAATTTCTGCATGTACTACTGCTTATGAAATTTGGAATCATTTGGAAGTTACTTATGAAGGTACATCGCAGGTTAAAGATTCAAAGCTTTTCCAACTTGAGTCAGAATATGAAAAATTCCGGATGGATGAAAGTGAAGATGTTGTTGATGCCATGTACACGCGCTTCACAAAGATCGTCAATGCCTCCAAAGTACTTGGAAAGACCTTCTCCAACGGCGACTTGGTCCGAAAGATCCTTCGTTCCCTTCCACCAAAATTCAACCCGAAGGTGACGGCCATTTCAGAATCGCACAATCTAAGGACGCTCCAAGTTGAGAGCTTCATTGAGAATCTCAAAACCCACGAGGTAGAACTTAAAATCCAACATGATGAATACAACAAGGAGCCAAAGAAGAAGGCGTTGGCATTTAAATCAAAGAAGGAGTGCCAAGAGGATGAGGATGAAGATGAAGAAAGTCTTTTGGTGAAGAACTTCCGATAGTTCATGCGAAATCCGGAAAGGCGAAACACTTCCCGAAAATTTATCCAAAAGGATGCAAGATGGAAAGGGTCGTCCTCAAAGAAGGAAATGGAGAGCGACGATGAAGAAGAAAGACCTCCACCGGGCACATTCGGAGCCAGTGCCCAAAATTCTTGAAGGAGAAGAAAGAAAAGCGGCACAAAGGGAAGGAGAAGAAGAAAGTGCTAAAAGCTAGAACATGGGATGACTCCTCCTCCTACTCCTCCGAAGAATCAAGCGGGTCTTCATCAAGCGAAGATGAGGAAGCAAACATGTGCCTCATGGGACATGGAAATGACGGCGACGACACCAGTGTTCTTAGCGACATTGAGGTAACTCCTCCCACTTATGATGAACTCTTTAATGAATTCCTTGAAACTTGCAAAGCTTTTGATAAAAATATGAAAGATAGTATTTTATTGAATCGTGAAAATGAATCTCTTATTAAAGAAAATCAAAAGCTTGCCAAAAAGTTAATTGTTTTAGAAAAGAGAAAGGTTTCTTGCCAAGAGTGTGATCACTCCACTAAATTGGCAAGAGATATTGAAGAGTCACTTTCTAAAGCCGTCTCTCATACCAAAACTCTTACAAAAGAGAAGGGGGAATTAGAAAGGAAATTAGAAGCCTCTCTTTTGCAAATCAAAAATAATAAAAAAGGTTTTGAAAATAGGTGTGTCATGCTTATGAAAGAAAATTTTTCACTTAAATCACAAGTTCATGATCTCACCATGGCCATTAAAAAAATTGGAATAGGCCAAAAATCACTGAAAATGATTTTAGGGAACCAGTGCCATGGTTCTGGAAAATTTGGGCTCGGATATCGAGGTGAGGGCTACCGTCCGGCGCTAGCCACTAACGCCGGCGCTAACACCTCTTATAAGAAGGCTGAATTTTCTTTCTCAAAATTTTTTTCATCTGTAAATCCAATTTCTTCCAGCAAGAAAATATTCCATAAATGGGTTTCAACCCCTTTTATTTCTTGTGCAAACTGTTATAGGTTAGGTCACACATCTAGTTCTTGCAGGAAAATAAAACAAAATACTTTAAAGCAAATCTGGGTACCTAAGGCTTCCACTTATTCTATGAGTGGTTCCACTTGGGTATCCGGATCTTTACTCTCATCTTCTTTCTAGATGTGCAGGTAGGCTAAGGACAATGAAGACGTGTGGTACTTAGATTCAGGATGCTCCAAGCACATGACAGGCAATAAAGCAAAGTTCCTTAGCCTAGAAAAGAAGAAGGGAGGGATCGTGACGTTTGGTGATAACGGAAAATGAAGGATCATGGGAATTGGTACAGTTGGTAACAAGTCCTTCACTATATCTAATGTTCTTTATGTGAAAGGATTAAAACACAACTTAATTTCTATTAGCCAATTATGTGATAAAGTATTAGATGTGTTATTTGAATCTTCCACTAATCTATGCAAAATATCTAATCCTACTACAAAAGATATTTTACTAACTGCACCAAGAATACATAATGTTTATATAGTTTCTTTTCATGATCTTTCTAAATCATCTTTAAAATGTTTTATCACTAAAAATGATGAATTAGAACTTTGACATAGAAGACTAGGGCATGCTAGCTCAAAGCTCATTGTAAAACTTGCCAAAAGTAATTTAATTAGAGGATTGCCTATGTTAAATGGAACTTTGCCTTCACTTTGTTCATCATGTCAAAAAGGTAAATTTTCTAGATCCTCTTTCAAAAGTAAAAATTTCATTTCTACTACAAGACCTTTGCAAATAATTCATATGGATCTTTTTGGTCCCGTTAGCACTCCCTGTCTTGGTGGTAGAATATATACATGTGTTTTAATAGATGATTTTTCAAGATATTGTTGGACATTATTTCTCTCTTCCAAATCTGATGCATTTTGTGAATTTGCAAAATTATGTACTCGTATTCAAAATGAAAGTGATTTAAAAATTAAATGCATTCGCTCGGATCATGGAGGAGAATTTGAAAATGAAAAATTGACATCCTTTTGTGATATGTTAGGCATTAAACATGAGTTCTCTGCACCATGCACACCACAACAAAATGGTGTTGTAGAAAGAAAGAATAGGACACTTCAAGAACTAGCACGCACTATGTTATATGAATATAAATTACCTAAGTCCTTTTGGGCCGAAGCCGTAAATACATCATGCTATGTTATGAATAGAATCATGTTTCGCCCATCTCTTAATCTCACACCATATGAACTCTATTTTCAAAAGAAGCCTAATGTATCTTATTTCAAAGTTTTTGGTTGTAAATGTTTTATTTTGAATACAAAAGATAGCTTGGGAAAGTTTGATGAAAAATGTGATGAAGGAACTTTTCTTGGGTACTCTTCAACTAGTTAAGCTTATAGATTTTTTAATAAAAGAACTAGTAGAGTTGAAGAGTCAATAAATGTAAAATTTGATGAGTTTGTTCCTTGTGTAGAAAAACTTTCCGCAGGCAACGAGGATGATCTATTACCACCTTTGGAGCATGGTGACAAAGAACCTTCCAAAGAAGAAGAAGAGGAGGCCAAGGAAGATGAATATGTACCTCCAAGTACCTTAAAATTCACAAAGGATCATCCACAGGAATTGATAATTGGTGAACCATCCATCGGGGTAAGAACTTGCTCTTCTCTTCATGAATCTTTTTCAAATATTTATTTTGTTTTCGAAATAGAACCAAAAACTGTTTCTACTGCTTTAAATGATGAATTTTGGTTTTTGGCTATGAATGAAGAGATAGAACAATTTGTGCGACATAATGTTTGGAAATTAGTTGAAAGACCATCTAATCACTCGGTTGTAGGTGTAAAATGGATTTTTAAAAATAAATTAGATGGTGAGTCAAGAATCTCTAGAAATAAAGCACGATTAGTAGCACAAGGATATTCTCAAATCGAGGGGATAGATTTTGATGAATCTTTTGCACCCGTTGCTAGATTAGAGTCTATAAGAATTTATCTAGCATTTGCAAGCTTTAAGAGAATAAAACTATTTCAAATGGATGTGAAAAGTGCTTTTCTAAACGGGTTTGTAAAAGAAGAAGTCTATGTTGAACAACCCCCCAGTTTTATTAGTGAAAAAATTCCAAATCATGTTTATAAATTAGAGAAAGTGCTTTATGGTTTAAAACAAGCGCCCCGTGCATGGTATGAAAGACTTACATCATTTTTATTAAATCACGGTTATATTATGGGAAGTGCGGATACTACTCTCTTCATCAAGCACAACAATGATGATATGATTATTTTACAAATATATGTTGATGATATTATTTTTGGATCTACTAATGAAGAGATGTGTAAAGAAGTTATTTTAGTGATGAAAAATGAATTTGAAATGAGACTTGTAGGAGAACTTTCTTATTTCCTTGGTTTTCAAATATCACAAAGAATTGATGGTATCTTTGTATGTCAAACTAAATATGTCCATGATATGCTTAAACATTTTGGATTTGCAAACCTTAAACATGCTTCTAAACAAATGAGTGCATCATTAAAATTAGGAAAAGATGAATCAGGAATTTCTATAGATCAAACTTTATATAGAGGTATGATAGGATCTCTACTTTATCTTAGTGCAACTAGACCCGATATTATGTTTTTCTTATGCTTATGTGCTTGATTTCAAGCTAATCCAAAAGAATCTCATTTAAAAGCGGTAAAACGAATTTTTAGATATCCCATTGGGTCATCTAGATTAGGATTATGGTACCCGCACAATAATTCATTTACACTTCACGGCTATTCCGATTCGGACTACGCTGGTTGTTCACTTGATAAAAAAAGCACTAGTGGTACTTGTCATTTTCTAGGACCTTCATTAGTTGCATGGTCTAGTAGGAAACAAAATTCGGTTGCTCTCTCCACCACGGAGGCCG
Source organism: Dactylorhiza incarnata (assembly GCA_033032865.1). NCBI lineage: Eukaryota > Viridiplantae > Streptophyta > Magnoliopsida > Asparagales > Orchidaceae > Dactylorhiza > Dactylorhiza incarnata. Next base: position 7,552,543 of record JAWHQI010000038.1, on the reverse strand, counting down.
AATACATTGCATTAGGGAGTTGTTGTGCACAAGCACTATGGATGAGCCAAACTTTAGAGTACTTTGGTTTTCATCTACAACTTATTGAACTAAAATGTGACAACAAAAGTGCCATTGATCTCACAAATAATCTGGTACACCATTCTAGATCCAAACATATAGATGTACGTCATCATTTCATAAGGGATCACATTAAAAAGGAGAATGTTAGAATAAGTTTCATTGGCACGGACTCTCAACTTGCTGATATATTCACTAAACCTCTTCCCAATGCAAGGTTTCAAATGTTAAGGTTGGAATTAGGAGTCTTAGACATCTTAGGATGAATAACATGTAAACTGCTAATGTTTTATGCAATTTGAGCAATCTAGACATCTCCAAAAATTACAAAATTTTTGCATAAGACTACTCTAAAGACACTTAATAAATATCAAAAATCAGATTTTTAAAATTCTCAAAAAATCAAGTACTGTTTGCCGCGTTAGCACTAGCGTCGACGCTAGCGTGGGTGTTTGATTTTTCTGATTTTTAAAATTTCTAAAAATCCTTAAAAATATGTTTGTTTATATTAGCTAATTTGTTTTTTGAATTTTTGATATTTATTATCTTTGTTTTAATTTATATTTAAGAAAATCAACTACAAAAAATTCAAAATTCAAAGATACAAAAATATGTTTTTGAGATTTGTGTTTTATTCATATTATGAAAAATCAACTACAAAAGTTCAAAATTCAAAAATACAAAAATATATTTTTGGGATTTTCTGTTTTTATCTCATTAAAAAATGATAAAAAAAACTGTATGATCTTTATTGCTAATATTAAGCATGAATGAATTCTATTATTTAGAATTATTTACAATGTTAAAATTTATTCTTGAAATTACTATGAACATTGTTTTGTTTATCATGCTTTGATATATCTATTTAAAGTGCATCAATTGTATTGGAAAATATGTGTAGAACCAAGCTTAGTATGCCTCTAAGTATGAGTAAATATTTTATAATTGATAATGATACATTTCACTCACTTATTTTGATAATCAACATGTGTGTTTAAATCTAAAATGCTTGCTTGTGTATTGTATTTGTACAATGAATTAAAACTTGCTTAAGTTTATTGCCTACACTACATTTGAATTGCACTGATGAAATTTAGAAAAGTGGTTAAGTTAAAAAATTTGGTTTGCAAAACGAGTGTATTCGGAGAATGTTGTCTCACAAATGTGAACAAAAAATTTATATATGTAGACAAATATAACTCCACCAAGCACTACTTGAACCTCCTGATAACTCTTCATAAGCATTGTGAGGTTGAGCACCTTGGAAAGAATAGTAAAGTATCTTGTGCAAACCTTGGTTACTACACCACTTTGTTAAAAATTATGTGCATTAAAAGTGTGTGAAAGTTGATATACTTGTGTTTTATTGTGCACTTTACTCTACATATGTCTTGTATTTTGTGATTTAAATCAATTGTTAACATTGCTCAAAATACACTTATGTGCACATCATTATCTTTCATAACACTTCTTCTCATGAGTATTGGATTATAATGCTTTATCTATACTACTCTTTATATAAAAAATGCACTAGATAACCTAGCATGATCTCTACAATGATTTTGGTAACTTAAATTTAAGTAACATTGTATTATATTCCCTTTTTCATATGTTCATTTCATGCTTGGTATCTTTATGAAAGACTTTGAGATTTCAAAAAGGTTAAAACATCTTTCAATTTTGAACAAAAACTCATATTTTTACTTATGTTTTTCAAGCTTACAAAAAGATGTTTCTTATAATCTTCCGCTTGCTTAAAACTCTTATCTATTTATTTGAAATCTCTTCAATATTATACTTAAACTCTTTATCATTTCATATATTACAAAAGCTCGATCATGATTTATAACTAGCCTAAAGAATGCCTCCTTACTACCCTCACCTACCTTCTTTTGATAATACCAAAAGGAGGAGATTATTTGAAGAAATCTATATAGGAGAAATATAGAAGATTAAGGGGAGAATAATTCATGTAATCTATCATTTAGGGGGAGTAAAACATAAATTGCATTTATGTAGGGGAGCATTAAGATCGGGGGAGTATGCACATTTCTCATTCTTATCATATTCTATAGTTGCACTATTTATCATGCTTATCATATACTATAAACACTAATGTTGATTTCTTGCTAAGAGGGTTTGTTATTATCAAAAGGGGGAGATTGTTGGACATGTGTGTCACATCCCTTTGTTTGAGAATAACAAACCCCAAATTGTATTTGATCTTGCTTGTCGTGTGTTTATAGTGTGTAGGAACTATAGGTGCAATACTCCACAGGTAGAAAGCAGCTGAATTCAAACATCTGGAAGAATGCACTACCGCAGAGCGTTAGTGCTAACGCTCCGCGCTAGATCATTCCGTCTTAGCGGTTTGGTTTTGTCTCAGCGGTTTGGTTTCATCTCAGCGGTTCCGTCTCAGCGGCTTCGTCTCAGCGGTTTAGTTTCGTCTCAGCAATTCCTTAGCGCTAGCACTACCGCCAGGCGCTAGCTCAAGTTCGTGTACAGCGCCACGCCGCCGATGGTTTCATAACCGCTCTACACGAAAGCTACCGCAGGCGCTAGGAGCTACAACAAACGCTATCTTCAAGTTCTATAAATTGATGGGCTCTCTCTCGTTTTGAGTTAGTGCTTCCAGAGAGATTACTTGTGCCAAATTTCCAGAGCTGCTACTCAGCCGAAAGTTCATCTGCCACTCAAAGCCAAAGAGGATTTCTGGAGAAGGAAGCCACCACGGTGCATCCGAAGAATGGTCGCTTCAACCTCGCTTATGCTACAGCGATCCTTCATCCTCATCTTCAGAGATCTCATATAGGGAGTTTCATTATTGTTATCTTTATTTTCATTCCATATATTTTTGTAACCGTTTAGAGAATTCTCCTTGTGTTGGCGACTAGGTCTGGGTAGGACTTAGGGAGAAATTTGCCTTGTGTTGGCGACTAGTTCTAGGTGATTAGATCTAGGGGGCTCAAGGCCATATGCGGGGAAGGATTGGCTAGAGCGGCTTGAGGCCATATCCGGGGAAGGATAGGCTAAAGCCAACCAGTTTGTGGGGATACAAGTCGGTATAGAAAAGGAAAACTTGTTTTTACTTTGTACGCCTCCGATTTCTAGCGATATTGAAATCAAATTTATGTAAACACTTTTTTATATAATATAATCATATCTCTTTTTGTGTTTACTTGATTTATATCATTTGTCATAATATATAGAATTGCAAATTACAAGTGTTTCCTCCTTTAAGTTAATTTGTTATTTTGTTCTAATTTTTCTCTAAACAATTTAGTAAAAATTTACAAAGAATTTTATTCCCTTATTCACCCCCCCCCCCCCTTCTAAGGGCGCCAATCGATCCAACAGAAAGGTGAGAGTTCTTATGGGTCTGGCAAGTGGAAGGGGCATGATGTTGCCCACTACGAGTGATGAGTCCGATTTATATAGGGTTTTTCTAACTCATCTGGGCTTGTTTTCACGCATTTGCACTTCTTTTTCTGCACATTATTACTTATATTGCATTGATACTCCGGATTACACGAAGTGCACCTTTTAGGCCTGTTGTGGTATGCAATTGCATGCTTTGTTGTTGGGGGCAAGCACAATGTGCTCCCCATTCTTTTTATGCATTTATGCTTGAGCTGGAGGGGTATTCCCAGCTGGGTTGTGGCTGATGCAGGTGGACGGTTCATCCATTTTTTACCCAGAATTCATGTCTATGTATATCGCACGGTCGTGCGTTTTCCTTGACGCACGGTCGAATGCGATCGTGCGTTCTCTTCTGTGGTGAAAACGATGATCTGTCGTTGATCATGCGTCTCTACGCATGGGCAGTTGCACGTGTGTGAAGGTATCGCACGATCAACCTGCTTAACATTGTTTTTGGCCAATCTGAATTTGCCCGTGCATTTTCACGCACGGTCGGCTTCGACCGTGCGTGAGTAAAATGCACGGGCGCGCCTACTTCATTTGCCTAGCCTTTTTCCTCGATTAATATCGCACGGTTCACGCACGGTCGTGCGTTCGACCGTGCATGACCAAATTTCTGATTGATTTCTATAAAAGCGCAGATTTCCACCCTAATGAGGATCGACCTTCTTTCCCGCGCCCAAGAGCTCCAGTTTCACCCTTTTTCTCCGCTCCATCACCGTCCACCTTCGGGAGGAGCTCCGTCCGACATTCTCTTGCAAATCTCAAGCCGGAGCATCCTCTAGGCCTCCTCCATTGTTCATGCACCTCCAAAGCTCCATTTTGAGGGATTTCATGTTGCACTTGTGAGGTTCTCCGGTGAGATCGTGGCCAGAGAAGATTGACGGAGAAGACGGGTATAATAGAAGAAGGTGACAGCTCTTTCGGACCCCGGACGGCAGTTGGAGCCTGAGCTCAGACAAGGATTGACAACCCTAGATTCCGGCCGTGAACCTCCGATGAGTCTTCGTGCTTTGGTTGTAATCTCAACCTCCTTTACATTGTAGTGTGTTATTCCATAATTATTTGGGTGTATGAACAATGTTTGATAATCCTTGTTTTGTCATTTAATATTTCATGTCTATGTGAAATCTTTATGTGTGGTTTATGCAAGTGAGGAGCGCCCATTCCATCCTCCATCCCGCCGTCATGTTCGTGTGCAGCACTAGCAATTGCTAGTGGCGTGCTTGTCGACGAGGTGCTTGTGACCCTCATTCCGGCTGCCTACTCGCCCATCCGCCTAGTGAAGTGTGGCATAGCGGCCCGTGTAATCCATTTGCCTAACGAAGCAGCGCGCTCAAGGCCTGCACAGTTCGATTCCGCTTTTCTACTCGTCCATCCGCCCTTGCGAAGCAACGCGCTCAAGGCCTGCCTAGTCTACATCCTGCTAAGCAAAGCATTGCATAGCGGCATTGCATAGGAGTAGTTGAAGTATTTTATTTTATTTCCACAGACCAAATAACCCCCTTTCGCACCCATCCGACCTAAAGGACTTCAATCTCAAGTCCTTCCTCGATAGTTAACTCCACCTACTGTGTTCCTTTGAGATTTGATACTTGGGGATCACTCCCACATTTTATATTACTTGAACGATCGGTACACTGCCGTTTCGTGCCGCAGTCTAGCTACCACCTATAGCGGTGTGCGAGATTTGCGCATCAAGTTTTTGGCGCCGTTGTCGGGGAACACAGATGTGTGAGTTTTCCTGAGAGGGAGAGCCGAGAGATAGTAGTTCTTCCAGTGTGTATAACCGATTTGTTATTTTTGTTTGCTTTTTAATTAATAATGTTTGTTATTATTTCTTCCTCTTCTGATTTTAAGTTTTAGGCAAGTTTAATCCAAGTAGTTTTATCAGTTTGTGTAAATTTCCTTGCAAAGAATTTCAGTTTCGTTTTATCTGCTTTAATTATTGAAAATGTCTTCATAGGATATTTCTCCTATCACTTACGAAAAGATGGTCTATTATATAGACCAAATGAAGGAGTTAAATGATAGGCAGTGTAGGAACTTTGTTTGCTTGATGTGTCGAGAAGAGGGTCATGAATTGAAGGACTGTCCTAGTCTTTTCAATCGTGACCGCCGCTCCTCCACTCATGACAACATCGTCCCTATCACACATTCTTTACCCATGGAGGCAATCATGCCCTCTATCCCCAATTTTATCTCGTGCATGGACTCCTCACTCCCTGTGTATGACTTCACTCCTAGTGATGATGATCACTCATCTGTTGGCCAACAAGGAGAGGAATGGGAGCTCCTAGATGCTCTTGAGTGGGATGTGGAAAGTATTCTTTCCATCGGGGAGGCATTAGCAGATCTTTTTGCTGAGGAACCAAATCTTTTTGTTCCTCCAGTTTCTTTGCAAGATTTTTCTACACACATTCTTTATGATCCTATCGAAGTGAAGGAGTGGGGTGATGCTTCTGACTCGGAGGATGCTCCAAAGTGGGATGAGGAGTTTGTTTTCCCCGAAGGGGAGAATGAATACTTTGAATACGATGGTGCACCTCGGTGGGATGAGGAGGATACTCTCTCTGATGAGGAGGTTTGCACTTCCTCATGGGACGAGGAGATCCAACTCACCACCGAGGCCCTTGAGTTCTTGGGTTCCCCTCGCTATGATACTTACGATGATGATAATGATCTATCCTTGGATCCTGCTGGTAGTGAGACCGGGACCACTCCCCCGATTGATTTTTATTTATGTTCTTCCTCTTCTTTATTCCTTGACCCCTCTTCTTCATTTGAGCCTATGTGGGTTGAGTCTTCACAGGTACTTCAGGAGGACTTGGAGCATTTTGCTCAAGTCAATGATGATTGTATCCTCTCTTGTGAGGAGGTTGATCCCTCCTCCATAGAGGAAGCCTCATTCATTACCTTCTCCTCCTGCCGCCTCCCTGAAGATGACACCTTGCTGGGCAAGGTTAATTTTGGTGAGATGAGTGAGGACTCCCCCTCTTCTTACTTTCTACTTCCCCTACCTGTGAAGAGTAGGTATTATTATTTAGGTAGGGGAGTAACTGTTTTATCACCGTATCGGTACCCGCTACCGACACGCATATTAGAACAATTACCTATACATTTCCTTTTTCATCGACCCATTAGTTAGAACTACTTTAAATTTGAATAAGTTGTGCTGGGAGGGCAATAACCTCAGTAGTTATCTTACTTTTCCTGCAATTCTTATTTCATCTTGTTTAGTTTAGTTAGTTGTATTTCATTTTTATGTTTGTATATTGTCTTTTGTTTTTGCGGAGCTCACCCCTGTAGGTATTCTTCTGGATGGCAGATACTGCAGCTTTGTCTTGGTTTACACGCCAATCTTCTGGTATGCTCACTTGCTGAGCATTGGGTACTTTCTTCCCCTAGCCCTCATTTAAATTTCATGTTGATATTTTATGCTGGTTTGTTTAGTTTAAGTCTGGGGGAGAGATATTTATTGTACCCACAGCACGTGCACATCTCAGTGCATGCTAGAAGTATTTTATTTCAGTTATTTAATTTGTTCATCTTCATCGCACACCACTACACCCACTTGAGCGCGCACTCACTTGTGTTTGTGTTTCCGTTCACGCTTATCTTGGTTTGGAATGTGAAATAGGATGTTAGCTTAGGAATTGCAAATCGGAGTGCGATGTTGACTCTTGTAGTGCTCTAGTCGCATCCGCATGCTCTAGTAGAAATTTGAGTAAAATTAGATTTTTCTATGCATTTAATTTACGATTAGTGTTTTTGCGTAGTTTTAAATTTATTATACTCAATTGGTGAATGTGAATGAAATTGGCGGTAGCACGGTGTTGTGTGTAGGCAAGCACTAGTTGTGTGTTGCTCAAGTCGGAAGGAAGGTTTACCTTTCTCGTGGGCTAAGAACACGCCCCAAGCGACTCTTGAAGCATGGGCGAGAGCAACTCATATTGTTAAACGTGATGTAGGCCATTTTTTGGCTAGTTTGAGCCTTGTTTTCCATGACCTATGCGTTTACCTTTGCAAGCCAAGTTTGTGCCTACCCTTCCTTTGTTTCAGCTCTTCTTTCAATCACCAAAGCCTAAAACTTATCCTATTATCGCAACCAAGTAGCGAGTTAACTGAAATCATATTTCTTGATTTGGTGTGATGTTTGGAACCTTTGTGATGTGAAAGAAAAAGTGTATTGTGTGCTGAACACATTATTGTAAACCAACTGGGGGATAAAAGAAAAAGAAAAAAATGATGTTAAAAGAAAGATATGAAAAGAATTGGAATGAAAAGAAATCCCTTTGAGCGTAATAGAAAATTCAGTTGGTATTTGTTGGAGTAGGCTGTGTGCACACCCAGTTTTCAAGCTAAGTCTGGGGGTGTGTCACACTAGCATCGTTCCTGGTCTTGTTTTGGTACAACGATATCTTTTGACTCAATTGGGTTGCGTAGCCGTCTCATTTATCATTGAATATCATTCCGTAACCTAAGCCCATTATAACCTGAAAGCCCTATTGATTTAACTTTTGAGTTTGCTAGCGCCGTGGAGAGAGTGTAACCGGGCAGGCTTATGGCTCTCGTCGTTGATGGATTTCAGTGGAGTTATCCCTGAATTCCGGTCTTTTGCAACACCCTCCTGAGTGGCTAGTTTACTTTCACATCGGGCACGACCGCACAAATTCTTCATGATTCACCATCTGAGTATAACTAAATCTTTATTTACGCTTTAACACTTTTGTAAATTAGTTAGCATAGTTAGAATCTCCTTTTAAAATTTCTATTTGCATGCGTGTGATACTTCGCACCGTACTCCTATTTTGCAATTCCCTTCACTAACTACCGTTTTCATACTCCGCCGGATTTGTTTGCCCGGGACGTGCAAATAGGTAAGTCTGGGGGTGTGATGAGTCCGATTTATATAGGGTTTTTCTGACTCATCTGGGCTTGTTTTCACGCATTTGCACTTCACTTTCTGCACATTATTGCTTATATTGCATTGATACTCCGGATTACACGAAGTGCACCTTTTAGGCCTGTTGTGGTATGCAATTGCATGCTTTGTTGTTGGGGGCAAGCACAATGTGCTCCCCATTCTTTTTATGCGTTTATGCTTGAGCTGGAGGGGTATTCCCAGCTGGGTTGTGGCTGATGCAGGTGGACGGTTCATCCATTTTTACCCAGAATTCATGTCTACGTATATCGCACGGTCGTGCGTTTTCCTTGACGCACGGTCGAATGCGATTGTGCGTTCTCTTCTATGGTGAAAACGATGTTCTGTCATTGATTGTGCGTCTCTACGCACGGGCAGTTGCCCGTGCGTGAAGGAATCGCACGATCAACCTGTTTAACCTTGTTTTTGGCCAATCTGAATTTGCCCGTGCGTTTTCACGCACGGTCGGCTTCGACCGTGCATGAGTAAAACGCACGTGCGCTCCTACTTCATTTGCCTAGCCTTTTTCTCGATTAATATCGCACGGTTCACACACAGTCGTGCGTTCGACGGTGCGTGACCAAATTTCTGATTGATTTCTATAAAAGTGCAGATTTACGCCCTAATGAGGATCGACCTTCTTTCCCGCGCCCAAGAACTCCCGTTTCGCCCTTTTTCGCCGCTCCATCACCACCCACCTTCGGGAGGAGCTCCGACCGCCATTCTCTTGCAAATCTCAAGCCGGAGCATCCTCTAGGCCTCCTCCATTGTTCGTGCACCTCCAAAGCTCCATTTTGAGGGATTCCGTGTTGCACTTGTGAGGTACTCCGGTGAGATCGTGGCCAAAGAAGATTGAAGGAGAAGACTGGTATAATAGAAGATGGTGACAGCTCTTCTGTACCCCGGACGGCAGTTGGAGCCCGAGCTCGGACAAGGATTGATAACCCTAGATTCCGGCCGTGAATCTCCGATGAGTCTCCGTGCTTTGGTTGTAATCTCAACCTCCTTTACATTGTAGTGTGTTATTCCATAGTTATTTGGGTGTATGAACAATGTTTGCTAAACCTTGTTTTGTCATTTAATATTTCATGTCTCTGTGAAATCATTATGTGTAGTTTATGCAAGTGAGGAGCGCCCCATTCTATCCTCCATCCCTCCGTCATGTTCGTGTGCCGCACTAGCAATTGATAGTGGCGTGCTTGTCGACGAGGTGCTTGCGACCCTCATTCCGCCTGCCTACTCGCCCATCCACCTAGTGAAGCGTGGCATAGCGGCCCATGTAATCCATTCGCCTAACGAAGCAGCGCGCTCAAGGCCTGCACAGTTCGATTCCGCTTGCCTACTCGTCCATCCGCCCTTGCGAAGCAGCGTGCTCAAGGCCTGCCTAGTCTCCATCCCGCCAAGTGAAACATTGCATAGAGGCATTGCATAGGAGTAGTTGTAGTATTTTATTTTATTTCCACAAACCAAATCACCCCCTTTCGCACCTATCCGACCTAAAGGACTTCAATCTCAAGTCCTTCCTCGATAGTTAACTCCACCTTACTGTGTTCCTTTGAGATTCGATACATGGGGATCACTCCCACATTTTATATTACTTGAACGATCGGCACACTGCCGTTTCATGCCGCAGTCTAGCTACCGCCTATAGCGGTGTGCGAGATTTGCGCATCAGCGAGTCTAAGGAGAAGGTGTGCTTTCTCTGTGGTCGAAAGGGGCATGAGGCTGCCCACTGTCGGGTGAAGGATAGATTGTGCTTCCAGTGCGGTCAGAAAGGGCATATGAAGTCCTAGTGCCCGTAGTTCGAGCTAGCTAGCCAGATCGTTCCTTTTCAGGCATTGTTGCCGCAACAGGATCAATAGATGGATCCGGGAAAAGCCGTGTTGATTGTCGTGACTAAGGAAGAAGCCCAATGTCCTACCAAAGTGATTTCAGGTTAGTTTTCATTCTAGTCGTTAGCTTATCTTGTATGACTCTTTTGGTTTTGCGTTAGCGTTGTGTTGTGATGGTTCTTAGACAAGTTTAAGGTAAGGAATCGATGGGCGCGTGTTCTTTTTGATTTGGGTGACACCCATTCTTTTGTGGAGAAAAAGTTCGTTGACCATCATCGCTGGACCGTTGATCAAGTCGGCGAGCCGCTCTGCGTCCATTTTCCGTCCGGTGATTCTGTGGTACCAATCCAGAGTGTCAAGAGGTGTTCGATTCTGTTAGGAGGGTTCCTAGCTGTTATCGATCTCAAGGTGTTAGAGTTGGAAGACTTCGACGTGATTTTATGCATGGATTGGTTATCCAAAAATAATGTTGTCATCCATTGCAAGGTTAAACGTTTGGATCTTCTATTGGATAATGGCCAACCCCTGAGTGTGTATGGTTTTCCACGTCTGGATTCCCTGATTATCTTCGCTATGTGTGCTCAGAGAAATTTGGACTCTGGCGGTAGTGCCTACCTTGTTTCTCTTCTAGAAACTGCTTGTAGAGTACCTCGGGTTGTGGGTATTTCAGTGGTGCAAGAGTTTCCAGATGTGTTTCCCGCCAGTCTTCCTGGTCTTCCTGCTGAGCGTGAGGTAGAGTTTGTTATTGACCTTGAGCCCGGTGCTCGTCTGATTGCAAAGGCACCCTATCATGTGGCGCCGCGTGAGTTGGAGGAGCTACATACCCAGTTGGATGAGCTTTTGCAGTATGACTTCATTAGGCTTAGTTCTTCGCCTTGGGGTTCCCATGTTCTGTTTGTAAAGAAGAAGGATGGATCGATGAGGCTGTGCATTGAATATTGGGAGTTGAGTAATCAAGAATAGATACCCGTTGTCGTGAATTGATGATCTATTCGGTCAGTTACGGGGTAGCTGTGTTTACTCGAAGCTTGATCTCCGTTCGAGATATCACCAATTGAGGATTCAGGAGTGAGATGTGCCACGTACTGCTTTTCGATCCTGGTATGGACATTTTGAGAACATGGTAATGTCTTTTTGGTTGACAAATGCGCCCTCATCCTTCATGGATTTGATGAACAGAGTATTCAAAGACTTTATAGATCAGTTTGTTGTGGTGTTTATCGATGATGTGCTAGTGTTTTTGCGGAGCGCTGAAGATCGTGCTCTGCATTTGCGTTTGGTTCTATCAACTTTGAGAGAGCATAAGTTGTATGCCAAGTTGAGCAAGTGCGAATTCTAGCTTTCTCAGGTATCTTTTCTAGGCCATGTCGTGAGTAAAGTGGGGATTTCTATGGACCCAACAAAGATTTCTGCGGTCTTGGAATGGAAGAGACCGACCTCGCTGAAAGAAATAAGAAGTTTCTTGGGGTTAGCGGGGTATTATCGAAGATTTGTGCAAGGATTTTTAGTACTGTCTACGTCGTTGACTATGCTTACTCAGAAGATCGCAGCTTTTGTTTGGAGTGTTGAGGTGAAGAAGCTTTTCAAGAGTTGAAGAGGAAGTGGTGTTGTGCTCCTGTCTTGGCTCTGCCTACTGAAAATGTAGAGTTTGCAGTTTATGTGGATGCATCTCGAGTTGGTCTTGGTTGTGTTCTGATGCAAGAAGGGAGAGTGATTGTGTACGGGTCTAGGCAATTGGAGGTTCATGAAAGAAATTACCCTACACATGATTTGGAATTTGTAGCTGTGATCTATGCTTTGAAGCTGTGGAGGCATCTGTTATATGGAGTGTCCTGCAAGATCTATTCAGACCATAAGAGCTTGATTTATGTTTTCTCTCAGAAGGAGCTTAATTTGCGTCAGCGCCAATGGATGGAGTATGTTGCGGATTATGAAGTGGAAATTCTTTATCATCCAGGCAAGGCGAATGTGGTAGTTGATGCTTTGAGTAGAAAGTCAGCTTATGTCTTTAATCTCTCAGTGCAGTCTCTAGTGGAGTAGTTTTATTTGATGGATATAGCTGTGAAGCCTACAGTTGGGCCGTCTAGTGTGAAAATTGAAGATCCTTCTTGGTTTACTCTTATGAGGTTACATCAGAATGATGATCCAGACCTTCAGGATCTTCGAGGTAGGTCCGAAAAGGGAGAGTTGCCGGATTTCTCGATTGATGAAGATGGTACCTTAAGATATCGTGGTAGATTCTATATTCCTGCTGTTGATGAGATTCAGGCAAAGATTTGTGATGAAGCTCATGATTCTAGCCTTGCCTACCACCCTGGTTCTACGAAAATGTACCGCGATCTGAAGCAAATTGTTTGGTGGTCAGGTATGAAGAATGATATTGCAGAGTTCATGTCTAAATGTTACACCTGTCAGCGCGCCAAGGAAGATCATAAGAGACCTGGAGGTAAGTTGACGCCTCTGGACATTCCGAATTAGAAATGGGAGAGTATCTCCATGTATTTCATTACCGGTCTACCGAAGTCTCCCCGAGGGCATGATGCTGTGTGAGTGATCATTGATAGGTTGACCAAGTGTGCTCATTTCGTGCCTTATAAGATTGGTATTCTATGGAAAAGATTGTCTCGCTTTATTTGCAAGAAGTTATTAGATTGCATGGTGTGCCGGTAAGCATTGTGTCAGATCGGGATTCCAAGTATATGTCCTGTTTTTGGCAGAGTTTGCAAGGAGCCTTAGGCACCAATCTCATATATTCTACCGCATATCATCCGCAAACTAATGGGCATACAGAAAGGGTGAATAAAATCGTGGAGGATATGATTAGATGTTATGTTCTGGATCATGGAGGGGCTTGGGATGAGCGTCTTGGGCTCATGGAGTTTGCTTACAATAATAACTATCAAGAGAGCCTGCAGATGGCCCCTTTTGAAGCTCTGTATAGGAGGCGTTATCGGACTCCCCTGTTTTGGGCTGAAGTGGGTGTAAGGCCGTTGTTAGGTCTAGAGGCCCTGGAGGAGATGAGCATTGATGTGTCTCAGGTTCGTGAGAAGCTTCGTGTGGCATAGGAGTGCTATGAAAAGTACGCTAATCGGCGAAGGGATGACCTGGAGTTTTTAGTCGGGGTCATGGTTTTCTTGAAGGTTCCCCCGATGCATGGTGTTAAGAGATTTGGGAAGAACCATTAGTTGGATCCTAGGTTTGTGGGACCTTTCAAAATTATTGAGCGCATCGGAGTGTCTGCGTATAGACTAGAATTGCCTGCTTCGTTTCCTGGTGTTCACGATGTTTTTCCTGTGAGTCAGTTGCGAAAGTGCGTGCTTAGTGACCATCATGTCCTAGACTCTGTGCCCCAGTTGCAGCCCAATCTGTCTTTTGTTGAGTTGCCTATCCGTATTTTGGATACGCAAGATCGGGTTTTGCATAGGAAGACGATTCCTATGGTGAAAGTTCTCTAGAGAAATCAAGATGTTAGAAGTGCAACCTGGGAGCTGCAATCTGCGATGAGGGAATATTACCCTTATTTGTTCGTTTAGTTCATTTCGGTGAGTGTTTCTCCTGGCAAAGTCTATCTTTTCCTTATTTCCTTGATTAGCGTTTGTGTTGTATAGTTTTGGGGCAAAACTTTCTTGTAGGAGGGGTGGCTGTAACGCCCCAGAATTTTTTATTTTTATTTAAATCGTTAATTCAGTCGTAGCGAGGGTGTTACCATCTTAGGTGCATCGATGTTGTTCGTCTCGAGCAATCGCGAGGTCGCGTTGGATAAAATCTTTATTTATTTTTGTATAAAAAGGTTTACTTAGCCTATAAAAGAATTTCTTACAGTAATTTCCTTATAATTTCTATATAAAATTATATATATATAATTTCTTTATAAAGAATTTTTTTATATCATTCTGTACTGATTATTCATATATAAATTTCTTATGAAAATCTATATGCAAAGAGAAGGTAAGTGGAGTCCAGATGGAATCCACCACCATCGTCTATAAATAGGGTTTCTCGTTTCTTCCGATGAAAGACATCTTTTAGTCTCGTTTTGTGAGCTCCAGTCGGGAGAGAGAGGAGGTCGGAGGTTAGGGCTTCGTCCGAGGTGATTTCCGGTGGTGGAGGTGGTCAGATCTCTCGCCGGAGCGTTGTTTAGGAGAGTTCTCGTCGAGTTCTTACTCGGTGAAGGAGGCTTTGCGGTGTTGGCTTTCGGTTAAGGCAAGAAGACTCTTCTTCTTCTCCTTCTCCTTCTTTGTCTTTTTTTTTTAATTTGACCAATGCTGGTTTGATTATGTAAGTTAAAGGAAAAAAATCAGGTATATGGTGAGTTTTCGGTTTTCAAAGGGTTTAGGGTAGCTGTGTAGAAATTTATGGGTGCTAATTTAAATTCGTCGAGTGAACTCGTGAGGTTATGTTAAATTCGTCGAATGAAATTGAGAGGTTAAGTTAAATTCATCGAGTGAACTCGAGACGTTAAGTTAAATTCGTCGAGTAAACTCGAGAGGTCAAGTCCAATTCGTCGAGTGATACCAATTCATCAAGTGAACTCGAGAGGTTAAGTTAAATTCGTCGAGTGAACTCGAGAGGTCAAGTCCAATTCGTCGAGTGATCCCAATTCGTCGACTGAACTCAAAAGGTTAAGTTAAATTCATTGAGTGAACTCGAGAGGTTAAGTCCAATTCGTCGAGTGAACTCGTGAGGCTAAGTTAAATTCATCGAGTGAACTCGAGAGGTCAAGTCCAATTCATCGAGTGAATTCGAGAGGTTAAGTCCAATTCGTCGAGTGATCTCAATTCGTCGAGTGAACTCGTGAGGCTAAGTTAAATTCTTCGAGTGATCTCGTGAGGATAAGTTAAATTCGGTGAGTGAACTCGAGAGGTTAAGTCCAATTCATCGATTAAAATCGTGAGGCTAAGTTAAATTCGACGAGTGAACTCGTGAGGCTAAGTTAATTTCATCGAGTGAATTCCTGAGGGTGAGTTCTTATTGCGATATGGTAAGTGGGTAATGTGATAGATTGTTGGCTTGATCAGTTTGACCATCACTTCTGAGCTACACTGACGGACACATGGTTGGCCTTGATCGGTTGACCATCACCTCTTAGCCGCACTGATGGACACGTGGTTGTCCTTGATCGGTTTAACCATCACCTATGTGCCACAATGCCAGACACGTGGTTGGCTTTGATCAGTTTGGCCATCACCTCTGATCCGCTGGGACGGACATGTGGTTGGTTAGGCTCGCTTGGTGCTAGTTCCTGTTGGGAATACCCGCTTTGATTTAACTTAACAAATTACCTAAAAGTGATTTTATCTCTTATTATTCAGCTACCCATTATATAATGAGGGTAATCTGGTCATTAGATGTCTTAGGATGTCACACTCAACCTAGGGTGTCAAGACCAGATCAAGAGAAACAAATTGGGCAAAGTTAACATTTGAGTCGAATAGAATTCGACGCAACGTCAAGTTATTGTCGACTTTACTCTAACTAGAACTCCAAGTGGTTCACCTTTCTGTCGAAGTAATTCAAGTCGACGTTACGTCGAATAGATATCGACATAGAGGCCATGGACCTGTCGAAGTACTTTGAGAAGTCGACGCAGCTTCTACTTCAACTCAGCGCAAAAGGAAGTATCTGTCGAAGCCATCTAAAGTCGACGCAACGTCGTCTTTATCTCGACACAGATAATGAAGTTCAGAGCCATGCCCTTCAACTCGACGGTTACGTTGATAAGATATCGACGCAACGTCGACTAGAAGAGTTCAAATCAGAGCAAGGATGAATTCGAAGCTGCTCCTACAAGAACTCGAAGGTGTGTCGATAAGAGAGGACGTGAACTCGACGCTATGTCGAATACAGTCTGAAAATGAAAACCTTTTCAACTGTCATTTTGGACCCTCTCTCATGGCCCACCTCACTCAAGACCGTTCCCATACGACTCCTTAATTGCCTCAAATGGAATGAAGAATTAACAGAGGACAGAGAAAAGCTTTTTGGAAACAAGCTTAATGTTTGGTGAACGGGTCAGGAATTAAAGAAGGAAAGAAAAAGAATTTGTCTTATGCAGAATACCTTTTCAGGACTTACCAAAAAGGGAATTAAATTCAAATCTGCAGTGGAACGATAAAATACAAGAATAGAAAGTGAAAAAGGGAGCATTCATCACAATCAGCTATACTATTCTATTGGGGCTTTTCTCTTCTTCTTCTTCTTCCTCTCTCAGGAACCCTAATAGAGCATATACAGAGAAGAAATAACTGCTGCTCCCCCTCCCTGTCAGAACAGAATAGAACAAGGTTGCTCATCATCATCTTATAACAGCCAAGAGTTCAATCAGAAAACAGAAATGGAAAGGATCTGACATTCATAAGCTCTTGCAATACAACACTATCATAAGCAGGAGTTAATCAAGAGCAGATCCAGTGAAAGATTCAAAAAGCAGTTCTTCATACAATCTTCATAAGAATTCTGAAAATAGAATTCTTCCTCTTCTGCCCTTCTTTCTTTCTCCTTCTCATTCCCAATCGTACAGAGTTTTGAGAATCCCTCTTCCAAAGGATTCAGTGGTTCAAGATCTCCTTATCAATAGATCTGGTGG
This sequence comes from Dactylorhiza incarnata, assembly GCA_033032865.1. NCBI lineage: Eukaryota > Viridiplantae > Streptophyta > Magnoliopsida > Asparagales > Orchidaceae > Dactylorhiza > Dactylorhiza incarnata. The sequence continues at coordinate 7,535,721 of JAWHQI010000038.1, read as the reverse complement.
TTCAAGATCTCCTTATCAAAAGATCTAGTGGTTCATGATCTCCTTGTCAAAAGATCAGTGGTTCTAAGAGTCTCCTTACCAAAAGACTCATGCATAGTTGGTGCATTCCTACCAGGTGGTAGAAGAGAGGATTACCCACATTTGGGGAACCTCTATAAAAAATCTGTGTGTCTTCTGGATTGTCTATTTTCTGTGATGTCCCTCATAGCTTACATTACTTTACTGTTTTCCTGTTTTATATTTCAGTATTGTTTTATTCTGGATAAGTATTTGTTGGAGCATAAGACTTAGGTTTTTATTGTACTTGCACAATTAGGTTAGAAATAAATTTAAATCTCTATTCACCGCCCCCCCCCCCCCCCCCCCTCTAGAGATTTCTCAAAGGCACACTATGCACTTTCAATTGGTATCAGAGATAGGTTGATCATTAAAAGGTTAACACCTTGATCAAAAAGACCTCCTATACTTCTTTTCTCCTCATTACAAACATATTTTATAAGGATAATGAGTACTAAGGATTATGCTTCCACAAGACCCCCAGTGTGTAACTTGAATAAGTTCACACTCTGGAAGGCCAGAATAAGCCTCTATATGAATTCAATTGATGAAGACATCTATAATGTTCTTCTCAAATGTCCTCCAGCTCCAGTCAGACAAAAGGAATAAGAAACCTCAATAACTGAGGCTGTCCCAAGAAAGGAATGGGCAGAGGCTGAGAAGAAGGTCAAAGCATGTGATGCCAAGGACATGAACATTCTGGTTTCAACAATGTCAGATGACATTTTCTAGAAGGTTGCTGAATGCCAATCAGCAAAAGAAATGTGGGACTTGATGAGTCCTCATCATATACACTTTTATGGACTCATCTGGGCCGTTTAGTTAGTCATTTCACTGCACTTTAGCCCTGTTTTAGTTCATATTTGATATCCCATGCTAGGTGCACCTTTTGGCCCATTTTGGTGTGATTTCATGTTGATTTTCATTAGTAGTTTTCAGGCATTGTTCGGTGCCACTTTTAGTGGCCGGATTGGTGGTTGTACGCTAGAACAGGAGTCGTGCAGGTGTTTCCGGTGCAATTCTGCACAGGAACACAGCGCACGATCACTGGTTCTATTGCGCACGACCACTGGTCGTGCGCCACTGATCGTGTGCACTTATCGCTTTTTTCATAAGTTCTGTTTGGTGTAATGCGCACGATCATCAACTCCAGCGTGCACGACCACCGGTCGTGCGCCACTGCTCGTGCGCACTGACCATTAATTTTTAAGTTCTGTTTCATCTATTGCGCACGACCACTGACGCTAGTGCGCACGACCATCGGTCGTGCGCCACTGGTCGTGCGAACATGTTATTTTGTAATTTCTGTCTTTGCAGGTTCTGTCCAGGCAGAGCGCACGATCACAGGATTCCAGTGCGCACGACCACTGGTCGTGCGCCACTGACCGTGCGCACTATTTAATTCCAGCGCCTATAAAAGCCCTGCTCGCGATTTAGGTCGATCATCCCGATTTTCAGCACCGTTTTCCGCCCGGTTCCGCCCGATTTCGCCCCTCCACCGTCGCCCACCATATAGAGGTGCTCCGGGCTTGCTCTTCACGCCAATCTTGAGCCGGAGTTTCCTCTCGGCCTCCTCCTTCATCCAAGAGCTCCAAAGGAAGACCTAGCCGCTATCTCCATCGAGCAAGAGGAAGTTTGCAACCTCTACCGGATCGTGACACGAAGAAGACGGGTCCATTGGAGAGTAGTGACAGCTCTCTCTACCCCGGACGTAGTTGTGGACCGAGCTTGGACGCGGATTGACAACCCGGCGATTCCAACCGTGAATCTTCAACGAGCCTTCGGATTCGGTCGATTTCTTGCCTTGTTCTCCTTTTATTAATGTATTTGCAACTAGATCTAACATTATGATGAAGTGTATTTTGATCAAATAGCATTTTTACTTGATTATGTCTATGTGATTGAGTATTTTTGTTTATATTATTGAGGTGCGCCTTGTGGTGTGGTTTGTTGGTTGTCCGGTGCCGCACTAGCAATTGCTAGTGGCGTGCTTGGTGAAGAGGTGCTTGCGACCCTCAATCCGTAAGCCTACTCGCCCATCCGCCTACCGAAGCGTGGCATCGCGGCCCGTATTCCATTCGCCTAACGAAGCAGCGCGCTCAAGGCCTGCATAGTTCGACTCCGTTAGCCTACTCGTCCATCCGCCCTTTCGACGCAGCGCGCTCAAGGCCTGCCTAGTCTCCATCCCGCCAAGCGAAGCTTTGCATAGCGGCATTGCATAGGAGTAGTTGATAGCTTTTATTTTGTTTTCCAAAAGCCAACCCAACTCCTCCGCATTCCATCCACGTTAAGGACTTCAATCTCAAGTCCTTCCTCGAAACCTAACTCCACCTTACTGTGTTCCTCAAGAGACCGACACTCGGGGATTTTCCCCATTATTATTACTTGCGCGACCGGTGCACTTGCCGAATCATCGCATCAAGTTTTTGGCGCCGTTGCCGGGGAACACAGTCGTGTGAGTTTTCTGGAGAGGGAGAATCTGAGAGAGAAGCCCTTTCATTTGTAAATTGCATTTTAATTTTATTTTATTTCTGTTCTTGTTATTCCATTTTCTTGTTTTACTTAGGTTGCTTTAGTAATTATTGTTAGGTGTAGTATTTGCACAATAACATTTTTATTTTGAATCGTATTATCTTTACACTATGTGGGCACATCTGAATATCCGTTGCCGTTGGTGTGGAGCTACCTCCCACTCTAGTGATGAATGCCCTACGGAGAATAGTAGGCATAATTCTTATAGCCCAGCATACGTAGCACCGACTTCGTCTGGTACTCCATATGGTGCGCGTAAGTCTTATGGCTACTCTGCTGAGCCTTTACCGTCGTACTTCTTTTCGGCTTCAGCACCCGCTGTGCCAAAGAAGCCTGCTAGGCAGTGCCAGTTTTGTCGGAGCACAGATCACGCCCTGAAGGATTGTGCTGCTTTTCATCGCCAATTGGATGAGGATGACGAGCCGGATATTCGGATCGTCCCAACTCCTAGCTCTGGCGGCACACCTTCAACATCCGGCTATGTGTCTTTGTCACCTTCACATTTTGAAGGGTATGGCATGGATACGGTCACCGGATGTGCGGCTGATCTATGCACCGACATTGCTGAGCCAATTCTCCATGTGCCTCCACCACTTCTAGTGGATTCGATTCTTTCCCCTATTGTGCATTCTACATTCGTTTCTGACGACATTGTCGATGATGTGTCGCAGGATAAGGTTGTTGATCTTAGTGTTGTGCCTATTCCTATGAAGGAGGACAACCTTCTAGGTGAAGAGGAGTTTTCCTCAACACCGGTGGAGGAAGTCCAAATCCTTAGCATGGCCACCGTTGATCCCGCCGACTCTTGCAGCATTGATGACAATGCTAACATTATTTTACTTCCCCAACCTGATGGGAGTGAGACCGGGACCACTCCCCCGATTAATGTTTATTTATGTCATTCGTCTTATTTATTTCTCGACCCCCCTTCTTCATTCGAGCCTGTGCAGGTTGAGTCTTCACAGGTATCCCAGGAGGACTTGGAGCTTTTTGCTCAAGTCAATGATGTGAGCATCCTCTCATGTGAGGAGGTTTATTCCCCCTCCGTAGAGGAAGCTCCACTCATTGCCTTTTCCTCCAGCTGCCTCCCTGTTGACGACGCCTTGCTAGGCAAGGATATTTTTGGTGAGTTGAGTGAGGACCAGGCCTCCTCCTCTTCTTACTTTCTCTACCCTCTACCTGTGAGGAGCAGGTATCTATATTTAGGTAGAGGGGTGACTGTTCTATCTCCGTATCGGTACCCGCTACCGACACGCATATTAGGCCAGTTACCTGTCCACTTCTCCTTCCATAGGCCCATTAGCTAGAATCGTTAAGATTTTGAATAAGTCGTGCTGGGATGACAATAACCCCAGTAGTTATCTTCCTTTTCTGCAATTTTTATTTTTATCTAATCATGTTTAGTTAGTAGTATTTTCTTTTCAGTTTTCTATTTTCTTCTGTTTTTGCGGAGCTGACCCCCTGCAGGTATCTCTTCTGGATGACGGACGCTGCAGCTTAGTCCAGGTTTACACGCCAATCTTCTGGTGTGCTCATTTCTGAGCACTGGGTACTCTCTTTCCCTAGCATTATTCTGAATTTTATAGCTGCATTTTGCGCATATTGTTTAGTTTAAGTCTGGGGGGGGAGTGTACCGAGTGTTCACTACACGTGTACACGTTTTTGCATATCAGAAGTATATTTTTATCATTACACACCACTTCACCCACTTGAGCGCGCACTCATCTGTTTGCTTGCTCTGTTGTGAATTTAATTCTTTTGCTTATTTGGGAAAATCTAGGTGATGGCTTAGGACTATGTAGCAGAGTAAAATGTTGACTCTATTAGTGCTCCTAGTCGAGTGCTCGGTTGCATAGAAATTTGTGTAGATTAGACTTCTTTTTATGCTTATGGTTTTATATTTTTCTATTAGTGTAAATGTTGTTTACTCTACTCAAATGGTGAATCCAGTGGAATCAAACGGTAGCATAGGGATGTGTGTAAACGATCGCTAGACTCGTATTGCTTGAGTCGGGAGAAAGGAGAATCTTTCTCGGTGGCTAGAACTTGCCCCAAGCGATTCTTGAAGCATTGGTATACGGTTAGTCAATTGTGTGAATGTGATATAGGCCATCATTTTGGCCCGGTTGAGCCTTTGTGCCTATCCCTACCGCTATATCCTCGCTAGCCCAGTTGTGCCTACCCGTTCTTTGATTCAGCCCCACTTTTATTTCACCAAAGTCCAAAAGCCAATCCTAGTCGCACACCCAAATCTGAGCTTTAGCTGTTTATTATTTTCATAAGTTGGGTTGTTGATGTGGTAATATGTTTGTGAAGATGTGGATGTGTCTTTTTGTTTATTTGCTGAAAATGATAAGAAAAGAAAAAAAAATGAGAAAAAGAAAAGAAGTTAAAAAGAAAGGAAAGAGAAGGAATGTTTAATTGAAAATCTTTATGTAGATTTATGTTTGGGAGTAGGCGGTGCACGCACCCATGCTGTTAAGTCCAAGTCTGGGGGTGTTGTGTACCCGCGTGTTTGTGTGGCGAATGAGGATAGTTTCCTGCATTAGCTCATTTGGGTTTAGTGCTTGAGCCGTCATTTTTATCTTTGTTTATCCTCACCTAAACCCAAGCCCTATTTAGAACCTAAAGTCCTATTGATTCACGCATTTGAGTCAAACCAGTGCCGTGGAGAGAATGTGACCGGGCAAGCCTATGGTCATCGACACTGATGGATTTCAGTGGAGTTTGTCCGGCATCCCGATCTTGGGCAATGCTCATCTCAGCGTTTAGTTTACTTTCTCCGTATGCGTGACCGAATGATTCACCGTTGTTCACCATTTTGAGTAGTTGTAATATGCTTTTACTCTTTTAGAAATATATAAACTGTTTTTATAATCAGAAATCTTTTCTATTATTTTTCTTATGCACGTGAGCATGCGACTTCGCATGGTACTCTATAGTGTAATCATTAAGCCATCTACTATTCTTTCCTAGTTCGCTTAGAATTTGTTTGCTCGGGACGCGCAAACAGTTAAGTCTGGGGGTGTGATGAGTCCTCATCATATACACTTTTATGGACTCATCTGGGCCGTTTAGTTAGTCATTTCACTGCACTTTAGCCCTGTTTTAGTTCATATTTGATATCCCATGCTAGGTGCACCTTTTGGCCCATTTTGGTGTGATTTCATGTTGATTTTCATTAGTAGTTTTCAGGCATTGTTCGGTGCCACTTTTAGTGGCCGGATTGGTGGTTGTACGCTAGAACAGGAGTCGTGCAGGTGTTTCCGGTGCAATTCTGCACAGGAACACAGCGCACGATCACTGGTTCTATTGCGCACGACCACTGGTCGTGCGCCACTGATCGTGTGCACTTATCGCTTTTTTCATAAGTTCTGTTTGGTGTAATGCGCACGATCATCAACTCCAGCGCGCACGACCACCGGTCGTGCGCCACTGCTCGTGCGCACTGACCATTAATTTTTAAGTTCTGTTTCATCTATTGCGCACGACCACTGACGCTAGTGCGCACGACCATCGGTCGTGCGCCACTGGTCGTGCGAACATGTTATTTTGTAATTTCTGTCTTTGCAGGTTCTGTCCAGGCAGAGCGCACGATCACAGGATTCCAGTGCGCACGACCACTGGTCGTGCGCCACTGACCGTGCGCACTGTTTAATTCCAGCGCCTATAAAAGCCCTGCTCGCGATTTAGGTCGATCATCCCGATTTTCAGCGCCGTTTTCCGCCCGGTTCCGCCCGATTTCGCCCCTCCACCGTCGCCCACCATATAGAGGTGCTCCGGGCTTGCTCTTCACGCCAATCTTGAGCCGGAGTTTCCTCTCGGCCTCCTCCTTCATCCAAGAGCTCCAAAGGAAGACCTAGCCGCTATCTCCATCGAGCAAGAGGAAGTTTGCAACCTCTACCGGATCGTGACACGAAGAAGACGGGTCCATTGGAGAGTAGTGACAGCTCTCTCTACCCCGGACGTAGTTGTGGACCGAGCTTGGACGCGGATTGACAACCCGGCGATTCCAACCGTGAATCTTCAACGAGCCTTCGGATTCGGTCGATTTCTTGCCTTGTTCTCCTTTTATTAATGTATTTGCAACTAGATCTAACATTATGATGAAGTGTATTTTGATCAAATAGCATTTTTACTTGATTATGTCTATGTGATTGAGTATTTTTGTTTATATTATTGAGGTGCGCCTTGTGGTGTGGTTTGTTGGTTGTCCGGTGCCGCACTAGCAATTGCTAGTGGCGTGCTTGGTGAAGAGGTGCTTGCGACCCTCAATCCGTAAGCCTACTCGCCCATCCGCCTACCGAAGCGTGGCATCGCGGCCCGTATTCCATTCGCCTAACGAAGCAGCGCGCTCAAGGCCTGCATAGTTCGACTCCGTTAGCCTACTCGTCCATCCGCCCTTTCGACGCAGCGCGCTCAAGGCCTGCCTAGTCTCCATCCCGCCAAGCGAAGCTTTGCATAGCGGCATTGCATAGGAGTAGTTGATAGCTTTTATTTTGTTTTCCAAAAGCCAACCCAACTCCTCCGCATTCCATCCACGTTAAGGACTTCAATCTCAAGTCCTTCCTCGAAACCTAACTCCACCTTACTGTGTTCCTCAAGAGACCGACACTCGGGGATTTTCCCCATTATTATTACTTGCGCGACCGGTGCACTTGCCGAATCATCGCATCAGGACTCACTCACCACAATGGTGGAAGGAAGTGCTGATGAAAGAAAGGATAGAAAGTCCCTTCTCATATCCCAGTATGAGAACTTTCAAATGAAAGCTGAGGAATCTGTTGCTGATATGTATGCAGATTAAGCATTATCATTAATGAGCTCAGAGGCTTAGACCAGGAAATATCCTTGACTGAAATTAATGATAAAATCCTCATGTGCTTCCCTAGCTCATGGGATTCCAGAATCTGGGCAATTAGAGAGTCCAGGTGCCACAGAGAGATCTCAACAGAAGCTTTGCTAGGAAAGCTTAAGTCATATTAGATGCTCCCGAAGAATAGGGCTGAGGCTGAAGAAAGGGAGACTTCTACAACTCATATACAAAGGAGCCTAGCTCTGAAAGGTACTGAAGGAGAGCCCTCTACTCCTGAAGATGAAATGTTCAGTCTGCTAGCTAGGAAATTCAAGAAAATGTGTCAAGACTAAAGACTCAAGGAGAAGGGAAAGAGATTCAAGACCCATGTATGATAAAACTTCAAAGAAGGAGGTTATCTGCTATACCTGCAACAAACCAGGGCACATTGCTCCTGAGTACCCACAAGAGCAAAGGGAAAGAAGCAGCAACAAAGAGGAGAAGAAGAAGAAGTCCTCAAAGGAATGGACAAGAAGAAAGCCAAGGGTTTCATTGCTGAAACCTGGAGTTATTCTGAAGCAGAATTAAGCTCCTCATCATCTGAAAGTGATGATGAAGCAGCAGCAGAAGCAGTCTGCATGATGGCACTAGGGATGTCATCAGATGATGAAGATGATAAGGTATCTATTTTTGATGAATTTGATTTCAGCTCTGATGATTTTAAATCATATTTTAATGATTTCTGCATTGATCATCTTAGGGTAGAAAAAGAATTAGACATAGCTAGGACTGAATTAGGGAACCTTAAGAAAGCTGAAATGCATCTAAGAAATCAAAACCTAACAAATGAAATTAATAATAAAGAGTTATAATTGATTAAACTTAGAGAAGAAAACATAAATTTAAAAGAAGATCTAGCAAAGGCAAAGGCCTTTGAGGACTCACTTAATGGGAGGAGTCAGAAGCTTTAAGATATCACAGAAAATCTCTCTATGAGATATAATCACCTAGAGTTAGGAGCAGAGCCCTCCACTAGCACAGAAGGACCTAGGAAACCTGCCTGGAAAAATCCAGTGTCATTTGTTAGACCTAGTGAGTACCAACCAAGTGAGAAGAGTTCATCATCCAAGGGTAATGTTAATTGTCATCCAAATAAGATAAAAAAACCTAATCAAGTAAATCTGAATAGGAAATAAAGACCCATAGGTAAGAACAATGTAGGGAAGTCAAATAACAGCAACCAAAAGGCTAAAGCAAAACCTAGAATAATAAAACATTTTGCTGATTTGTTGTACCAAGATACATTCTACACACATTTCAAATATCAGAATAACAAACATAGGTTTGGGAAACCCATTCCTTATCATCCCAAATGGTATTATGAAAGACTTTCTATTCTTTCATAGAACCCTAGAATGGTAAAAGCAAAGGGCCCAAGGTAACCTGGGTCCCTTCTAATGTTTGAATTACCCGTGCAGGATTAGGTAGGGTCCCACTCAGGGGAAAATGGAGTGGGAAGAAAGATGTAGGTCTTGATTAAGGAACAAGATTTATTCAAGGGAGTGATTTCTACCTTGAATCTTTCATAATGATTATTAAATTTATATTACAATCTATTTTCAATAAATGTAATTGTTGGCAAAAATATCAAGAATTTTCTAAGGAAATATATATGTTCATTCAGAGGTGCGTCGAATAGAACTCGACGTACCATCGACTTCTACTCAATGCCAGCATTAAGAAGCACTCAGAGTAGAAAATTTGAATAGATCTCGACGCAATGTCGAGTTCGTTTTGATGCATGCATTGTATTATTGGTCGCTGATCAAAGTCGAGGTTGCGTCCATTTAAAATCTACGTGATGTCGACTGGACTACGTCGATTGGACTACGTCGACTTGAGGGTTGTTGAACTTACTCCAAAATGTGATTACGTCGACTGGATTTTTTTGAATACTAGTCGACGCAACATCGATATAATAATGCGCGCAGAATTGCTTATAGAAGCAATCCCGACACAGCTTTGCACGCCAAATAATAAGTCTTATCGACAGTGCGTCGACCTAAACCCTAAGTTGCGGCGATTCATCTCCTTTTAAGCAATTACTGCGTCGAAACATTTATTCTTTCGAATTTTCCTCTCCTTGCTCTCTTGTTCTCCAGCTCTCATGTGCCTCTCTCTCTCTCGTTTCTCTTTGTGTTTGCAGGTACCATCAATCGAATGGATCCACCCAAGGTTAACTCAAGTTTTGATGTGGATGTTGATTCGTTCAGCGCAGCTGCCGAGAGCTTCAGGGCCATTCTTAGCCTATTCCAAGATGCTGGTTTAACCAAGCTGATATCAACAAGATGCAAGATCCTGGATATCGAGCTAACGGAGTTTAAAGATAATGTTCAGATAGGAGAGGATGGTTCTCTTAAGGGAAAAGTATCTGACACAGATGTTCTGATAATAGAGGACATATTGAACCAAACATATGATCTTCTTCCTGGTAATGAGTTAGATGAATTATCAGGGGATGAGACCAAGAGGGCCCTGGAGATTATGCAGTTCAAGAAGGACAAGCCCATCAATCTGAAGAAGATGGACCTTGGGGAAGAATACAGATTCCTTGCAGATATTGTAGGGAAGGTGCTGCTATGTAAAATATCAGCACATGATGTTGTTCCAAAGCAACATCTTCAAATAATGGGAGCACTAGTTCTGAAGAAAAGGATCAATTGGGGGAAATGCTTCTGAAGGATGATTGGGCATAAGTATGCCCATAAAGAAAATGCTTACATGAGAGTTATGTGCCAAGTACTTGTCCGCCACTACCCAACAATGTGCAAGTCTAAGGGAGTGCCAATTCCACCAGGGAAAATAATTAACATACGAATATTCTCCAAGTGGACCAGGAAAATATTGAAGCCTGGTCAAACTCCAGCCTCACTTCCTCCATCTCCTCCTCCTCAAGAGCTAAAGAGGCAAATACCAGACCCTCCAAGGGATAACATCCCTCCTCCACTCTCTCCACCTCCCCTGGACACTGTTCCAGATCCCCTTCAGGAGGATATTCCATCTCAACAATAACAACGACAACAACAACAACAACAACAACAATCCCCATCAGACCCAGAGCCATCTCCCCAAATTCCTCATCAACTTCCATCCATTTTTGCTCCACCTCCACCACCACCTCTTCATATTTCAGCTGAAACCTATCAGGCTCTCTCCCCTATCTAAGAAGAATTCCCTCCATCACCTCCTCCATCTACCTTTCATATCCCTACAATTGATCTTGAGCAAATCATCTCAAAGGTAGTTGTCATTGCCTCCTCCACATTTGCAGACCTGGTGGATTCCCAAGCAAAGAAATTTGACAGGAAGTACTCCCAAATGGAGGCTGAACTGCTAAACTCAAAAAGAGCCTTCCAGGGTCTAAAGGATTTTGTGTCTTCCTCCATGGTCACAAAAGAGTTCTTAACCTCTCTAGCCAGCAAGGTTAAGAAGGGGGAGAACATTTTGGAGGAAGAAAGATATGTCCTAGATTTGAGTGGACAGGATAAAGGTGATGCTAATGAAGCTTCTTCTCCTGAGAAAGTCACTATCTTTCAAGATACACAGATCCAGGGGGAGCCTGCAGATCAGGGGGAGTCTGCTCCAGAAAAGCAGAATGAGGAAGAAAGAGTAGAAGCAAATCAGGGGGAGCTTCCAGTAATTCAGGGGGAGCTTGCTCTAGATTATCAAAGAAATTTGGATACTGAAATGGCAGCTGTGAGTACAACAATGGTTCAGGATGAGCCTCAGATTGAAACAGTGCTAGATCAAGTAGCTAAGATTGCTCAGGAAGCTGCCCAACAGGCTGAAGTGAATGCACTATCTCAGGGGGAGCTTCCCAAAGACATTACTAATGAAGATGAAGAGGATGTGCCCTTGCAGATTGCTCCAAGGAAAGTTGCCCCAAAAGTGTTTTGCAGAAAAAGAAGAACTCCTGAGAAGGAGTAATGAAGCTCAGGTATTCTGTAACAAGTTATTCTTCCTGGGAAACATCTGTGGAGACCTATATATATCGTTACAATTGAATGATATTGCTTGTGTTTTCAGTATGTTATCTTCTTATATATATTGTATTGAATGTATTCTTGATTGTATAAAAGATATGTGTAAAATCACAATTTTCAATTTGTAAAATTTGTTAAGATAAATATGGGGAGATTGTTGGGAAAAACCCCATTGATTTAACTTAACAAATTACCTAAAAGTGATTTTATCTCTTAGGATTGAGTTACCCATTGTTTAGTGAGGGTAATCTAGTCATTAGATGTCTTAGGATGTCATACTCAACCTAGGGTGTCAAGACCAGATCAAGATAAGCAAAATTGGGCAAAGTTAACATTTGCGTCGAATAGAATTCGACGCAACGTCCAGTTATTGTCGACGCTACTCTGACTAAAAGTCCAATTGATTCACTTTTCTGTCGAAGTAATTTAAGTCGACGTTACGTCGAATAGATATCGAAGTAGAGGCCATGGACCTGTCGAAGTACTTTGAGAAGTCGACGCAGCTTCTACTTCAACTCAGCACAGAAGGAAGTATCTGACGAAGCCATTTAAAGTCGACGCAACGTCGACTTTATCTCGACGCAGATAATGAAGTTCAGAGCCATGCCCTTCAAATCGACGGTTACATTGATAAGATATCAACGCAACGTCAATTAGCAGAGTTCAAATCAGAGCAAGGATGAATTCAAAGCCGCTCCTACAAGAACATGAAGGTGCGTCGATAAGAGAGGAAGTGAACTCGACGCTATGTCGAATACAGTCTGAAAAGTAAAACCTATTCAACTGTCATTTTGAACCCTCTCTCATGGACCACCTCACTCAAGACCGTTCCCCAACAACTCCTTAATTGCCTCAAATGGAATGAAGAATTAACAAAGGACAGAGAAAAGCTTTCTTGGAAACAAGCTTAATGTTTGGTGAACGGGTCGGGAATTAAAGAAGGAAAGAAAGAGAATTTTTCTTATGCAGAATACCTTTTCAGGACTTACCAAAAGGGGAATTAAATTCAGATCTGCAGTGGAACAATAAAAGGCAGGAATAGAAAGAGAAAAAGAGAGCATTCATCACAATAGGCTATACTATTCTATTGGGGCCTTTCTCTTCTTCTTCTTCCTCTCTCAGGAACCCTAATAGAGCATATACAGAGAAGAAATAACTGCTGCTCTCCCTCCCTCTCAGAACAGAACAGAACAAGGCTACTCATCATCACAATCTTATAACAGCCAAGAGTTCAATCAAAAAATAGAAACAGAAAGGATCTGCCATTCATAAGCTCCTGCAATACATCACTATCATAAGTAGGAGTTAATCAAGAGCAGATCCAGTGAAAGATTCAAGAAGCTGTTCTTCATACAGTCTTCATAAGAATTCTGAAAATAGAATTCTTCCTCTTCTGACCTTCTTTCTTTCTCCTTCTCATTCCCAACTATACAGAGTTTTGAGAATCCCTCTTCCAAAGGATTCAGTCGTTCAAGATCTCCTTATCAATAGATCTGGTGGTTCAAGATCTCCTTATCAAAAGATCTAGTGCTTCATGATCTCCTTGTCAAAAGATCATTGGTTCTAAGAGTCTCCTTACCAAAAGACTCAGGCACAGTTGGTGCATTCCTACCTGGTGGTAGAAGAGAGAAGTACCAACATTTTGGGGAACCGCTATAAAAAATCTGTGTCTTCTGGATTGTCTATTTTCTCTGTTGTCCCTCATAGCTTAGATTACTTTACTGTTTTCATGCTTTATATTTCAGCATTGTTTTATTCTGGATAAGAATTTGTTGGAGCATAACACTAAGGTTTTTTATTGTACATGCACAGTTAGGTTAGAAATAAATTTAAATCTCTATTCACCATCCCCCCTCTAGAGATTCTCAGAGGCACACTGTGCACTTTCAATTGGTATCAGAGATAGGTTGATCATTAAAAGGTTAACACCTTGATCAAAAAGACCTCCTACACTTCTTTTCTCCTTATTACAAACATATTTTATAACGAAAATGAGTAATAAGGATCATGCTTCCACAAGACCCCCAGTGTGTAACTTGAATAAGTTCATACTCTGGAAGGCCAGAATAAGGCTCTATATGAGTTCAATTGATGAAGACATCTATAATGTTCTTCTCACAGATCCTCCAGCTCCAGTCAGACTAAAGGAAGGAGAAACATCAACAACTGAGGCTGTCCCAAGAAAGGAATGGATAGAGGCTGAGAAGAAGGTCAAGGCATATGATGCCAAGGCCATGAACATTCTTGTTTCAACAATGTCAGATGACATTTTCCAGAAGGTTGCTGAATGCCAATCAACAAAAGAAATCTGAGACTCACTCACCACAATGGTGGAAGGAAGTGCTGATGAAAGAATGGACAGAAAGACCCTTCTCATATCCCAGTATGAGAACTTTAAAATGAAAGATGAAGAATCTGTTGCTGATATGTATGACAGATTCAGCACTAGCATTAATGAGCTCAGAGGCTTAGACAAGGAGATATCCTTCACTGAAATTAATGATAAAATCCTCATGTGCTTCCCTAGCTCATGGGATTCCATAATTTGGGCAATTAGAGAGTCCAGATGCCACAGAGAGATCTCAACAGAAGCTTTGCTAGGAAAGCTTAAGTCATATGAGATGCTTCTAAAGAACATGGATGAGGCTGAAGAAAGGGATAATTCTCCAACTCCTATCCAAAGGAGCCTAGCTCTGAAAGGTACTGAAGGAGAGCCCTCTACTCCTGAATATGAAATGTTCAGTCTGCTAGCTAGGAGATTCAAGAAATGGGTCAAGACTGACGACTCAAGGAGAAGAGAAAGAGATTCAAGAACTAGGTATGATAAAACTCCAAAGAAGGAGGTTATCTGCTATACCTACAACAAACCAGGGCACATTGCTCCTGAGTGCCCACAAGAGCAAAGGGAAAGAAGCAGCAACAAAGAGGAGGAGAAGAAGAATAAGTCCTCAGAGGAAAGGACAAGAAGAAAGCCAAGGCTTTCATTGCTGAAACCTGGAGTTATTCTAAAGCAGAATTAAGCTCCTCGTCATCTGAAAGTGATGATGAAGCAACAGCAGAAAAAGCCTGCATGATGTCAATAGGGATGCCATCAGAATATGAAGATGATCAGGTATCTATTTTTGATGAATTTTATTTTAGCTCTGATAATTTTAAATCATATTTTAAAGATTTCTGCATTGATCATCTTAGGGTAGAAAAAGAATTAGACATAGCTAGGACTGAATTAGAGAACCTTACGAAAGATAAAATGCACCTAATAAATCAAAACCTAACAAATGAAATTAATAATAAAGAGTTAGAATTGATTAAACTTAGAGAAGAAAAAATAAATTTAAAAGAAGAGCTAGCAAAAGCAAAGGCCTTTGAGGATTCACTAAATGGGAGGAGTCAGAAGCTCAAAGATATCACAGAAAATCTCTCTATGAGATTTAATCACCTAGGGTTAGGAGCAGAGCCCTCCACTAGCACAGAAGCACCTAGGAAACCTGCCTGGAAAAATCCAGTGTCATTTGTTAGACCTAGTGAGTACCAACCAAGTGAGAAGAGTGCATCATACAAGGCTAATGTTAATAGTCATCCAAATTAGATAGATTAACCTAATCAAGTAAATCTGAATAGGAAAGAAAGACCCCTAGTTAAGAACAATGTAGAGAAGTCAAATAACAGCAACCAAAAGGCTAAAGCAAAACCTAGAATAATAAAACATTCTGCTAATTTGTTGTACCTAGATACATTCTACACACATTTCAAATATCAGAATAACAAACATAGGTTTGGGAAATTCTTTCCTTATCATCTGAAAGGGTATCATGAAAGACCTTTCTATTATTTCATAGATACCTAGAATGGTAAAAGCAAAGGGCCCAAGGTAACCTGGGTCCCTTCTAATGTTTGAATTACCTGTGAAGGATTAGGTAGGGTCCCATTCAGGAGAAAATGGAGTGGGAAGAAAGATGTAGGTCTTGATTAAGGAATTAGATTTATTCAAGGGAGTGATATCTGCCTTGAATCTTTCATAATGATTATTAAATTTATATTACAATCTATTTTAAATAAATGTAATTGCTGGGAAAAACATCATGAATTTTCTAAGGAAAAAGATCTGTTCGTTCAGAGGTGCGTCGAATTAAAGTCGACGTACCATCGACTTCTACTCGACGCCAACATTAAGAAGCACTCAGAGTAGAAAATTTGAATAGATCTCGACGCAACATCGAGTTCATTTCGACGCATGCGTCATATTATTGGTCGCTGATCAAAGTCGAGGTTGCGTCGATTTAAAATCGACATGACGTCGACTAGACTACGTCGACTTGAGGGTTTTTGAACTTACTCTAGAATGTGATTACGTCGACTGGATTACGTCGAATACTAGTCGATGCAACGTCGATATAACAGCGCGCGCAGAATTGCTTATAGAAGCAATCCCGACACAGCTTTGGTCGCCAAATAATAAGTCTTATCGACGGTGCGTCGACCTAAAACCTAAGTTGCGGCGATTCATCTCCTTTTAAGCAATTATTGGGTCGAAACATTTACTCTTTCGAATTATCCTCTCCTTGCTCTCTTGCTCTCTTGTTTTCCAGCTCTCCTGTGCCTCTCTCTCTTGTTTCTCTTTATGTTTGCAGGTACCATCAATCAAATGGCTCTACCCAAGGTTAACTCAGGTTTTGATGTGGATGTTGATTCATTCAACGCAGCTGCCGAGAGGTTCAAGATCATTATTGGCCTATTCCAAGATGCTGGTTTAACCAAGCTGATATCCACAAGATGCAAGATCCTGGATATTGAGCTAACAGAGTTTAAAGATAATGTTCAGATAGGGAAGGATGGTTCTCTTAAGGGAAAAGTATCTGACACAGATGTTCTGATAATAAAGGACATATTGAACCAAACATATGACCTTCTTCCTGGAAATGAGTCAGATGAATTATCAGGTAATGAGACCAAAAGGGCCCTGGAGATTATGGAGTTCAAGAAGGACAAACCCATCAATCTGAAGAAGACGGACCTTGGGGAAGAATATAGATTCCTTGCAGATATTGTAGGGAAGGTGCTGCTTTGTAAAATATCAGCACATGATGCTGTTCCAAAGCAACATCTTCAAATAATGGGAGCTCTAGTTCTTATGAAAAAGATCAATTGGGGGAAATGCCTCCTAAGGATGATTGGGCACAAGCATGCCCATAAAGAAAATGCTTACGTGAGAGTTATGAGCCAAGTACTTCTCCATTACTACCCAGCAGTGTGCAAGTCCAAGGGTGTGCCAATTCCACCAGGGAAAAGAATTAACATAGGAATATTCTCCAAGTGGACCAGGTAAATCTTGAAGCATGGTCAAGCTCCAGCCTCTCCTCCTCCATCTCCTCCTCCTCAAGAGCCAGAGAGGCAAATACCAGACCCTCGAAGGGATAACATCCCTCCTCCTCTCTCTCCACCTCGACTGGACACTATTCCAGATCCCCTTTTAGGAGGTTATTCCATCTCAACAACAAGAACAACAACGCCAATCCCCATTAGACCCAGAACCATCTCCCCAAATTCCTCATCAGCTTCCATCCATTTTTGCTCCACCTCCTCCACCACCTCTTCATATTTCACCTGAAACCTATCAGGATCTCTCCCTTATCCAAGAAGAATTCCCTCTATCACCTCCTCCATCTACCTCTCATATCCCTACAATTGATCTTGAGCAAATCATCTCAAAGGCAATTGTCATTGCCTCCTCCACATTTGCAAACCTGGTGGCTTCCCAAGCAAAAAAATTTGACAGGAAGTACTCCCAAATGGAGGCTGAACTGTTAAACTCAATAAGAGCCTTCCAGGGTCTAAAGGATTTTGTGTCTTCCTCCATGGTCACAAAAGAGTTCTTAACCTCTCTGGCCAGAGAGGTTAAGAAGGGGGGGGGGGTGGGGGGCGACATTTTGGAGGAAGAAAGACCTGTCCTAGATTTGAGTGGACAGGATAAAGGTGATGCTAATGAAGCTTCTCCTCCTGAGAAAGTCACTATCTTTCAAGATGCATAGATCCAGGGGGAGCCTGCAAATCAGGGGGAGTCTGCTCCAGAAAAGCAGAATGAGGAAGAAAGAGTAGAAGCAAATCAGGGGGAGCTTCTAGTAATTCGGGGGGAGGTTTCTCTAGATGTTCAAATAAATTTGGATACTGAAATGGCAGCTGTAAGTATAGCAGTGGTTCAGGATGAACCTCAGATTGAAACAGTGCTAGATCAAGTAGCTAAGATTGCTCAGGAAGCTGCCCAACAGGCTGAAGTGAATGCACTCTCTCAGGGGGAGCTTCCCAAAGACATTACTAATGAAGATGAAGAGGATGAGCCCTTGTAGATTGCTCCAAGAAAAGTTTCCCCAAGTGTTTTTGCAGAAAAAGAAGAACTCCTGAGAAGGAGTAATGAAGCTCATGTATTCTGTAACAAATTATTCTTCCTGGAAAACAGCTGTGGAGACCTATATATTTCTTGACAATTGAATGATATTGCTTGTGTTCTTAGTCTATTATATTCTTATATATATTGTCTTGAATGTATTCTTGATTGTATAAAAGAAATGTGTAAAATCACTTTATTCAAGTTGTAAAAATTTTTAAGATAAATAGGGGAGATTGTTGGGAAAACCCCTTTGATTTAACTTAACAAATTACCTAAAAGTGATTTTATCTCTTAGGATTGAGTTACCCATTGTATAGTGAGGGTAATCTGGTCATTAGATGTCTTAAGATGTCACACTTAACCTAGGGTGTCAAGACCAGATCAAGAGAAGCAAAATTGGGCAAAGTTAACATTTGCATCGAATAGAATTCAACGCAACGTCCAATTATTATCGACGCTACTCTGATTAGAAGTCCAAGTGGTTCACCATTCCGTCGAAGTAATTCATGTTGACGTTACGTCAAATAGATATCGACGTTTAGGCCATGGACCTGTCGAAGTACTTTGAGAAGTCGACGCAACTTCTACTTCAACTCAGCGCAGAAGGAAGTATCTGCCGAAGCCATCTAAAGTTGACAGAACGCCGACTTTATCTCGACACAGATAATGAAGTTCAGTTCCATGCCCTTCAACTCGACGATTATATTGATAAGATATTGATGCAACATCGACTAGCAGAGTTCAAATCAGAGCAAGGATGAATTCGAAGCTGCTCCTACAAGAACTCAAAGGTGCGTCGATAAGAGAGGAAGTGAACTCGACGCTACGTCGAATACAGTCTGAAAAGTAAAACCTTTTCAGCTGTCATTTTGGACCCTCTCTCATGGCCCACCTCACTATAGACCGTTCCCCAACGACTCCTTAATTGCCTCAAATGGAATGAAGAATTAACAGAGGACGGAGAAAAGCTTTCTTGGAAATAAGCTTAATGTTTGGTGAGCGGGTCGGGAATTAAAGAAGGAAAGAAAGAGAATTTGTCTTATGCAGGATACCTTTTCAGGACTTACCAAAAAGGGAATTAAATTCAAATCTGTAGTGGAACAATAAAAGGCTGGAATTGAAAGAGAAAAAGAGAGCATTCATCACAATCGGCTCTACTATTCTATTGAGGCTTTTCTCTTCTTCTTCTTCTTCTTCTTCTTCTTCTCTTAGGAACCCTAATAGAGCATATACAGAGAAGAAATAACCGTTGCTCTCCCTCCCTCTCATAACAGAACAGAACAAGGCTGCTCATCATCACAATCTTATAGCAGCCAAGAGTTCAATCAGAAAACAGAAACAGAAAGGATCTGACATCATAAGCTCCTGCAATACATCACTATCATAAGCAAGAGTTAATCAAGAGCAGATCCAGTGAAAGATTCAAGAAGCTGTTCTTCATACAGTCTTCATAAGAATTCTGAAAACAGAATTCTTCCTCTTCTCCCCTTCTTTCTTTCTTCTTCTCATTCCCAACTGTACAGAGTTTTGAGAATCCCCCTTCCAAAGGATTCAGTGGTTTAAGATCTTCTTATCAAAAGATCTGGTGGTTCAAGATCTCCTTATCAAAAAATCTGGTGGTTCATGATCTCCTTGTCAAAAGATCAGTGATTCCAAGAGTCTCCTTACCAAAAGACTCAGGCACAGTTGGTGCATTCCTACCAGTGGTAGAAGAGAGGAGTACCCACATTTTGGGGAACCTCTATAAAAAATAAGTGTGTCTTTTGGACTGTCTATTTTCTGTGTTGTCCCTCATAGCTTAGATTACTTTACTGTTTTCCTGCATTATATTTCAGCATTATTTTATTATGGATAAGTACTTGTCGGAGCATAACACTTAGGATTTTATTGTACTTGCATAGTTGGATTAGATAAATTTAAATCTCTATTCACTCCCCCCCCCCCCCCCTCTAGAGGATTCTCAGAGGCACACTGTGCACTTTCAGTTCCACTTTGTTCTCGTTTATTGAGCTAACTTAATAATGTATATTACTCTTATTTCTCTTGCTATTTGGTAATCCTACCTAGCTTTTTGTGCCGCTTTCTTGCTCCCCTTTTTGGGCTGACGTATTCCTTTCTTTTGAATGCCTCAGGTTCAGGCGTGTAGCTGAGATGGTGGTCAGGTGGCCTCTCCCAGGCTCTTGAAGGTGGTGCCTTCTTCTCTCCGGGGCGAGGAGTCCTTTTGTTTATTTGTAGAAACTTTTGTGTTTCTCTATGGGTTCGTGTCAACTTGTTGACGCTCATAGTTGTTTCTAGTTATATACTGTTAATTTTGCTGCTCTGCTGGTACATCTTGCTTATGATTATTTGCTCTCTGGGAATGCTTTATGTTAGGTTGCATGATAGGTATTTTAAGTATTAAGAAAATTGCATTTCAATTTCATAGCATGGTTTTATATGAGTATCATCTACTTTAAACTACGTATATGAAAACCTTCTATGTATACTAAACTTAGGAAATTACAAATCCTTAGGATATTTTCTTGGTTGTCGCGCTCGCTTAGGATAAAATGAAAGTATTTTCCGATGCGTATTTATATGCTTTTACGGGTGGACTAGTTGATCCACTGGGCCGAGGGACATGGTCTCGAAGATAAACTTACTTCAACTTTAAAACTTTAAATATGTCTTCTTTGAAAGATAGTTCTGTGCAATAAAGAAGCCTAAGCGTCAGTAGTTGTCCCCTACCGGACATGGCATCACATCGCGTATTTTCCTAGACTCTGATCATATATTATATATTTATGTATGAGGGAAAAATGGGTTGTGACATCCATGATCTCTGGGAAAATCGGGTTGTGATATCCACTAACTAATAGCCCCCTCCCTTTCGTCGACCTCCATTCGTTCGACTAACCGCCATCTCTTCGTCGATCCAGCCCCCATGCCTTCGTCGATCCCAGCAATCCTCCGTTCGATGATATAATTGCTAAGCGTCGTTGGACGATTATGACCGCTCGACGAAATCCCTCCCCCCCCCCCCCCCCCCGTTCGACGAAAATCCATTCGCTCGACTAAGCTGGCTGCTCGGCTAATCTGCCTTATTATTATTATTATTATTTATTATTTGTTATTTAGCTTGGCTATCATCCACTTTCTCGATCTCTCTGTTTACAAATAAATTATATATATAAATCCTCTCCTTCTTCTTCATTTAATTTCCCGAACCAGAGCTTTTCGTGAGAGAGAGAGAGGGTTTCTCTTCCTTCCGTTGGCCGTCGAGGGAGCTCGAGAGCTCGGATTCATCGCCGGATCGTAGATTTGGTCTGCTCTCGCCGTGCTCGTCGTGGGCGTGGTAAGTTTTCTTCATTTCGTAGATTTTTGGCGCTAGGGTTAGCGGCCCTAATTTCGTATTTTGTCCAAATTTTCATAGATTCTTCGTGCGTAGGCCGTGGTTGAGCCGATCAGCGGCGTGGAGGGCTTGTGAGCCCGTTGTTCGGCGATTTGAGTAAAGGCAAGTGGTGGTTTGTTCTCTTTTTTCCTTGGAGTGTTTCTTCAAGTTTTGTTCTTCTATGATTGTTATGTTTTTTCCTGGTATGATAGTATATAAGTGCTGGTGGTATGTAAATTTCTGACCTACTCTGTTCTAGCAGTCCTGATTTGGGCTTGTTTGTAGTGGGTGAGGATTGTTTAGCTTAAAGAAGAGAGGATTTTGTGCCAAGTCAAAATCAGCGGGACTATCCCATCGATCATGGACGTAGCTTAGAGTTATTTTGGTTCCTTTGATTCTCTATGTCAGAATCAACGGGACAGGCCGTCGATTTTGCCTTTTCCTTTGATTCAAGTCTTTATAAAGCTTCTCCCATCGATTTTTTTTCATTGAAGTTTCCAGTCCATCTTCCTTTGAAGATCTTCCCGTCGAATTTTGTCGACCTTTCCCGTCGACTTTGACATAAAGTCTCCCAGTAAATTTTGATTAAGTGTTCTCGTCGACTTTTGTTAAGTCTTTCTCATCGACTTTTTACTAAGTCCTTCTCGTCGACTTTTGTTAAGTCTTCCTCGTTGACTGTAATATAAGTCTCTTCCCGTCAGCTTTTGTTGAGTTTTCCTGTCGACTTTTGATGAGTCTTTCGGTCGATTCCATCGCTTATTCTGATTGGTCTTTAGCATGTCTTTATGTTCTTCTACCGGGTGTTCACGGGTATCTTAAGCGATGTTATTAAGCTTTTATGTCCTTTTTTGCTGAGACCTATTAGTGGTAGCTATGCTTTATTCCTTGAGTGTCCTGGATTTGTTTAGTGATCATTTATTGTGTCTTTTCGTGCTTTATTCGTCGTATTATTTTGAGAGTTGTTGGAGGTCAAGTTTGGACTCACCAAGTGTTTTCTCCTAACCTGTTGAGTTTTTATTTGGAGTTGGCCTCCAGGTTAAGCTTATCTTTGTGGGGTATTTTGAATTGTTCCACCATTATTTTTATGCCCTTTTTGCCGTATGGGCCCGAGTATCTTGGGTCGTTGTTGTTAAGTGTTTTATGCTCTTTTGTGGAGTCCTTTGGTGAATTCATGTCTGGTTTGTCCCATAGTGTTAAGTGTTCATTCTTCGGGATATTTCTTCAATACTCCGGAGTGGTGTTGGGGAGTGGATTGTTTTTTTTAACTCTATGATCTGTATTAGCTATGTTCCAAGTGTTTTCTTATGAACCCACTAGTATTGTTCTGGTGTTTGGCCTTCGTGTTAAGATTCTCTCCGTCTCGTTCCGACACCAAGCCTTGCATGGTGTCGGGTTCCTGAAATTTTCAGCTTTGTTGTAAGTTAAATATTAATCTATTGATTAATTGCTGAATCCGGTGTTTCCTGACTCTCTCGTCTTGAGTTATGGTTAAAACCATTTGTTATCATGTCTTCCCGGTCTGACACTCCTCTGTTTGTTCTGTTGGATTTATGGGTCAAGTATGCTATGTTGTCTAATTCGTTGGGGTAGCTTTGGTGTGTGGTTCTTGATCTCTTTGATCTTCGTTGTCTAATGTTCTGAGTGTTCTCTGTTGAACTGCACTGTGGTTTATTTATATACTTATATATATATATACATGTACAACCCCATACCCGTCGGGTGTGACCCTCCCCAGATAGCTGGGACCCGAGGTGTCTTATGATTGTCTAGCATTGATCGGGGTGCGGTTAGTGGGTCTTGGTGTGCATTTAGAGGAGTGGTCTGCGGATAGCAGTTGACTAGGTTTTATTTTAAAACCTAAAATCCTAACCCCCCTCAGCCCTAGCAGCCGACTCCCCTGCTCCCCTTTTTCTTTTTCGCGTGAAGCAGCCCGAGCTCCCCCTCTCCCGATCACTTTCTCCCCCATCGCCTCTCCTCCCCGTTGGCCTAGAGCAGGGAAAATGCAGCCCCTCCCCCTGATCTCCCTCTCTCGCCGCCTCCTGGAGCAAGGAAGGGCCTCCCCCGAGCCTTCCTCCTCCCTCTCTCGCTGTTGGCCTGGAGCAAGGAGGAGCAGCGCCCCGTCTCCCTTCCTCACTCTCTTTCCCGTCGCCGACCTGAGCCTTCTCCTCCCCGTCGGCCTGGAGCAAGGATGCCCGAGCCCTCTCCTTCTTGCTTTCCTAGAGCTAGGGCACTAGAAGCTCCCTCTCACCTCCCTCTCTCTCGTTGGCCTGGAGGAGGACCCAAGCTTATCTCATTTTCGCAAAGGGAGGCTGATCCCTCTCCTCTCCCTCTCTTTTGAGCTCTCTGTAGGGATGCTGCAAGGGGAGACTGCAAGTTGCGATGGTGTGCGCCACTTGGAGGAAGAGAAAACTCCGGCGTAAGCTTGGAGCATCGTTTAGCGACTCGAAGCGTCGAGTGGAGGCCGGATCTGCAAAGAGGGAAGCCGCCTTGAACGTTCTCCATGGTTCCAAAGCACGCTTCAAGGGTAACGAAATTTCTCCTCGGGCAAGTGAAGCCCTAATTTACCATGATTGCATGGAAGCCCCTCTCCACCAACGGGTGGAGGAAGGGAGCTCTCCGACGGGTCGATGTGTACATCCCCGCTTGTAATGGAATTAGCGTCCGGAAGCGCGAGTACGGACTTAGGCATGTTGTGCGAAGCCCATCCGAATATGTCAATCCAGATTGGTGATGTTCTGCGGTTCCCGGAGAAGACTCCGAGGAAGTTGCATACTACTTGCTTGCAGAGGCGAAATATTGCCACCCTAAAAAAAGGGGTAGGGTCGATAAGGCTTTGGCCTATTGTAGTTGATCGATGTTCAGCTTGCCACCGCTTGCCAGGACGTTGGCGTACAGGTGTTGCAGAACAAAGAAGGAAATAGCGGGTTTAAGCCCAAGGTTGTGCCGGCCCGAGAAGGCCTTATTTATTTATATTGTCGGCCTGCGTGCCGAAGTATGGAATTCATATTCCTGTAATCTGTGAGGCATGTTCTTTGTTTATCTTTTCAATCGTAGTCAAGTGGAGTCCCCGTGGACCCCTCGCACGGTGGGGGCCTAGAGGGAAATTTACTTGGTTGTCCCTGAGGGTTCGCTAATAGTCTCCCGGAACAGCGGAGTCACGCTGTTGGCAGCCCCATTTGGTCTACGTATAGTAAAATTGTTAGGCGGGAGTATGATATTGGTCGACCAGACAAAAAATGCTTTACGTAGATCCAGGGAGGTGCACCTATGGAGAGGAAAGTGTCGGCTCTGAGATTTTGGCCGGCCAAGAGAGCCCTCCAAAGGTACCTTAGCTCAGCCTTTGGCTTAGGAGGGGAAGAGTTAGTTAGTCTTCCGGGTGTGCGGTGGGACCTCTACGCTGAGACCTTGGATCTGTACTTCGAGTTCCTAGTCTTGTGTCTAGATCATTTACTTGAGCGTAGTAAGTGCGCGGTCACCCCTTTTTTGGGACCCCGAACTCCACAGAGACCGAGATATCGGTATCAACATTATGGTGCGGTGAGCATGGAGAGTGACTAGCACAGAAGAACTCAAGCGAATGTCATGGCTAGAGAAGGGGAACTAAGTGACGACCAGGGTCATGCGCTGGAGACTTGGGGTTGGACATTTCTTTCCGAGCGTGGGGCACGCTCGCAAAGAGCGGGGATAGTGTACAACCCCATACCCATCGGGTGTGACCCTCCCCGGATAGTTGGGACCCGAGGTGTCTTGTGATTGGCTAGCATTGATCGGGGTGCAGTTAGCGGGTCTTGGTGTGCATTTAGAGGAGTGGTCTGCGGATAGCAGTTGACTAGGTTTTATTTTAAAACCTAAAATCCTAACCCCCCCTCAGCCCTAGTAGCCGACTCCCCTGCTCCCCTTTTTCTTTTTCGCGTGAAGCAGCCCGAGCTCCCCCTCTCCCGATCTCCTTCTCCCCCATCTCCTCTCCTCCTCGTCGGCCTAGAGCAGGGAAAACGTAGCCCCCTCCCCCCGATCTCCCTCTCTCGCCGCCTCCTGGAGCAAGGAAGGGCCGCCCCCGAGCTTTCCTCCTTCCTCTCTCGCCGTTGGCCTAGAGCAAGGAGGAGCAGCGACCCGTCTCCCTTCCTCACTCTCTTTCCCATCGCCGACCTGAGCCTTCTCCTCCCCGTCGGCCTGGAGCAAGGAAGCCCGAGCCCTCTCCTTCTTGCTTTCCTGGAGCTAGGGCAGTAGAATCTCCCTCTCACCTCCCTCTCTCTCGTCGGCCTGGAGGAGGACCCGAGCTTCTCTCATTTTCACAAAGGGAGGCTGATCCCTCTCCTCTCCCTCTCTTTTGAGCTCTCTGTAGGGCTGCTGCAAGGGGAGACTGCAAGTTACGACGGTGTGCGCCGCTTGGATGAAGAGAAAACTCCGACGTAAGATTGGAGCGTTGTTTAGCGACTCGAAGCGTCGAGTGGAGGCCGGATCTGCAAAGAGGGAAACCGTCTTGAATGTTCTCCATGGTTCCAAAGCACGCTTCAAGGGTAACGAAATTTCTCCTCGGGCAGGTGAAGCCCTAATTTATCATGATTGCATGGAAGCCCCTCTCCACCAACGGGTGGAGGAAGGGAGCTCTCCGACGGGTCGACATGTACGTCCCCGCTTGTAATTGCATTAGCATCCGGAAGCGCGAGTACGGACTTAGGCATGCTGTGTGAAGCCCATCCGGATATGTCAATCCGAATTGGTGATGTTCTGGGGTTCCGGGAGAAGACTCCGAGGAAGTTGCATACTACTTGCTTGCAGGGGCGAAATATTGCCACCCTAAAAAAAGGGGTAGGGTCGATACGACTTTGGCCCGTTGTAGTTAATCGATGTTCAGCTTGCCACCGCTTGGCAGGACGTTGGCGTATAGGTGTTGCAGAACAAAGCAGGAAATAGCGGGTTTAAGCCCAAGGTTGTGCCGGCCCGAGAAGGCCTTATTTATTTATATTGCCGAAGTATGGAATTCGTATTCCTGTAATCTGTGACGCATGTTCTTTGTTTATCTTTTCAATCGTAGTCAAGTGGAGTCTCCGTGGACCCCTCGCACGATGGTGGCCTAGAGGGAAATTTACTTGGTAGTCCCTGAGGGTTCGCTAATAGTCTCCCGGAACAGCGGAGTCACGCTGTTGTTAGCCCCATTTGGTCTGCATATAGTAAAATTGTTAGGCGGGAGTACGATATTGGTCGACCGGACAAAAAAGGCTTTACGTAGATCCAGGGAGGTGCACCTATGGAGAGGAAAGGGTCGGCTCTGAGATTTTGGCCGGCCAAGAGAGCCCTCCAAAGGTGCCTTAGCTCAGCCTTTGGCTTAGGAGGGGAAGAGTTAGTTACTCTTCCGGGTATGCGGTGGGACCTCCACGCTGAGACCTTGGATCTGTACTTCGAGTTCCTAGTCTTGTGTCTAGATCGTTTACTTGAGCGTGGTAAGTGCGCGGTCACCCCTTTTTTGGGACCCCGAACTCCACAGAGACCGAGATATCGGTTTCGACAATACATATACTTATATTTATGATTATGCACCCCAGCTTCTGGTGCTATGTGTGAGTCTGTTGAGCGTTTGAGCTAAAAGTCGCCTCCACAGTGCCTTTTTTGGGCTGTTGGGTTGAGTGGATTGGAGTCACCACCGCAGCACTCCTGTTTGGTTTTTGGGATGCGGGCGTTTGTGGAAGATACCACCGTCGTAGTGCCTTCTTTTGGGGGACGCTCTTCCCTCGAGCTGATCAGTCTCAGGTTCTTATATTCTTATATATTTATATTATGATATTATATGTATAACCACCACCTCTGAGCCGCAATGGCGGACAAGTGGTTGGCTTTGATCTTTTTGGTTATTAACCTCTGGTGCAGGTTTTTACTCTTACCGAGTGCACTCGTTTGAGCTGGCTCGGGTTGTTGTAAGATTAAGTGTTATTCTGTTTAGCTCTCTTTTCTGCAACCTTTTATTTCTGATTGATGTTAACCTTGGTTTTCTTGCTACTACTTGCACTTTCTTGCTGAGGCATTCTTTTCTGTTAAATGTCTCAGGTTCGGAGTTGTAGCGGTTTGGGTGGTTGTGTTGGTGTTCTTCGGAGCTGCAGTTAGTTGTATATGTTCGTTCTCCCCTCACTGTTGTGAGGTAGCAGTTCCTATGTTCTGTTGTAGCTTTAGTTTTCTAGTGTTAGATTACTTGCTAGTTGTTTCGCTGTTACTTTCTGGTTGTTTGCCTACTTGCTCTCTGGGAAGTTTTATGTTAGGATGCATGAGTTATTTTCTGTATAGAAAATTGCATTCTTGCATAGCATGGTTTTAAGTAAATGACACCAATTTTGAAATTTTTAGAAAAATCTTTTCTTTACTTATATTAAACTTAGATATGTGCATATCATTTCTGGAATGTTTATCTTCCTGCTCATGTAGGTTAAAATGAACATCTTCTCCGCTGCGTATACATATATAGTTTTCTGTTCGTGGACTAGTTGATCCACTGGACCGAGGGACACGGTCTTAAGCTAAAATATAAATTCTTTTTATTTAATTCAAGCATATTTATGTCTTTTATAAATAAATCGTAAGGAGTGTTTTCCTGAGCGTCAGTAGTTGTCCCCTGCATGACGTGGCATCACGACGCATATTTTTCCCCGTGCTCTGATAATATTTATTATATTCATAGGAAAAATGCGGGTTGTGACAGTTGGTATCAGAGGGAGGTTAGCCGGGTTGCTGTGATAGTCTGGTTGCCCGGTTAACCGCTTGGTGAGAATCGTCATTCATTGCATACACACACCGAAGGGTCATCAGTATGTCTTGGCTGAAGCATGAAAACTACACTCATAGCATGATAAGAAGTATACGGGGCATATTATGTAGTATGGGATGCATAATATGTGTTTGTATATGGATCCTCATAGGTGACAACATACGACTGTTATGTAGTATGGGATGCATAACGTAGGTCGCATGCGTGTCCATTAGCTCGTTTTTCTTTTTCGTTACATGCGATAATATGTAGTATGGGATGTATAAGATCGCATGTGTACACTGCTCATAGCATGCATTAAGGCCTTTTTAGATTGCATAGCACTGCATATACATCATAACATAGCAATAGCGCACGTGCCAAGTTAAAGATATACATGATGACGCTTGTACACACATGATTTGAAATAAAAATTTGACATTCATGCATTTATATTATATGCACATAAGTTGATAGGATGATGATATATCCTCCTAAGTTAAGTATAACATCATTTTATGAATTCCCAGAGCAAGGTAACAGCAAGAGCAAGTATCTACACTTTTTATGATCTGTGTCGAGTTAGGAAATTCTAGTTTGCTAGTTGTTGTGTCTTAAGCTAGGTGTATTGAGGTGTTCATTCGTAATTGCTGTCGATGACTCCAGAGAGTGGTGCGTCGGAGTCGGCTCTCCGGTTAGAGGGTGAACCCTTAGGTGAGCTTAGTGAGGCGGTGACTAAGGGTTTGCGTCAGAGTATCGAGGCGTTGTTAAGGCAAATGGTTGTGATACAAGCGCAGTTTCCTGCCCAGGTGTTTTCAGGTTAAGGTTTTGACCTAGTTTATTCGTTGGCTTGCGGATGAAGATTTAGATTTTTGTTATCTCAATTATATGCGAGTTAAGGTAAAGAATTGTTAGGCGCGCGTCCTTCTCGATTCTGGTGCTACCCACTTATTCGTGGCTAGGACTTTTGTAGAGCGTCATAGTTTGACCCTCATTTCGATTGGCGATCCATTTAATGTTAAGTTCCCCTCTGGTGGCTCCGTGGTGTCGAATTAGGGTATCTAGGGTTGTCCTACCCTCTTAGGTGGTTTCTTAGCTTTTGCCAATCTAAAGGTGCTAGACCTGGAGTTTTCGTTGTGATTTTGGGTTTGGGTTGGATGTTGTTGTCTAACGCAAGGTAAAGCGTTTGGTCTTTAAGCTGGACATCGGTCAACCCTAGAGCCTGTTTGGCTTTCCGCGCAATGGTTTCCCCGATTATTTCCGCGGTGTGTGCTCGGAGCCTTTAGTTTCCGGTTGTTTTGCTTACCTTGTTTCTATGTCAGAAACTGGTAGCAGTTTGCCGGGTATCGATGATTTTTCCTGTGGTGCGAGAGTTCGTTGATGTCTTCGCCGTTAGTCTCCCTGGTTTTCTGCCTGTGAGAGTTGAGGAGTTTGTTTCTGACCTTGAGGTGGGTACCCGTCCTATTGCTAAGGCACCGTGCCCTTTGGCCCCGCGTGTGTTGCGAAAGATGCGCACTCAGTTAGATGAGTGGTTGCAGTGTGGCTTGATCTGGCCTAATTCTTCACCCTGGAGTGCTCCCGTCTTGTTCGTGAAGAAGAAAGGTAGTTCGGTGAGATTGTGTATCATTTATCGAGAGCTGATCAAGATGACCATCAAGAACAGGTATCCGTTTCCTCGGATTGAGGATGTGCTTGATCAGTTGCTTGGTAGTTTGGTGTTTTCGTAGATTAATCCTAGTTTAGGCTGCCTTCAGTTGAGGATCCGCGAGTCAGATGTTCCGCGATCTTCTTTTGTTCTCGGCTTGGACATTTCAAGTCCTTGGTAATGTCCTTTTCCTTTTAGGTAATTCCTTCGTTTAGTTTAAATGGGAGGTGTTGGATTTAGATGACTTTGTTGTGAGTATTTGATCAAGGATCGGGTGTTCTATTTTGAGTGCTAAGAAGGAATTTATCCGCATCTGTTTTCCTAGCCCTATTCGATTAGCGTTTCTATCCAGTGAGTTTTAGCTTTCTCTTGAATGAAGATCTTTCTGTAGCAGATGAATCTGAGAGAATGAATTCTTCAGATTTTTGTTGCTCTTTTGAAGATCTGAGCTTGCAGCAGATGACTGAGAGAATAGAGATTATGTTCTCAGTAAAATGATTGCTGCTTTGAGGAAGAAGACTGAAGAAATATATTTTTCTCTATATGTGCTTCTTCTTCTTCTTTTTTTAATCCTTCTCTGTTCTTGCTGTTTGTCTTTCTTTGTTGAAGCAGACTTTCTACAACATAAGATTTGTTTCCTGGGAGAATGATGTTGTCTGTAGTTCTTCTTCCTGTATTCTATTGTACCCTATTTTCTTTTTGTCTGTTTGAGTATATAGAAAACTGCATATGATGAGCTGTATTCAATATTTCGTCGACCTCCACTCGGATTTCGTCGACCGCCATTCGACTTTCGTCGAACCCAGTTTAGTTGAGCAGACAGATAGCTTGAATACTGATCTCAGGGAATTTCGTCGACGTCCACTCGGATTTCGTCGACTACCATTCGACTTTCGTCGAACCCAGTTTAGTTGAGCAGAATATATTGAACTGGGAATTCTTTCTCTGAGCATATTTAGTTGATCTCTTAGCCAAAATTACACTTAGGTTATATTGAAACCTAGGCGCAATATAGTGATCCTAGCCCAAATTACACTTAGGGTTCCAACACCAAGTTTCGGGACGAAACTTCCTTTTAGGTGGGGTGACTGTAACGCCCCGGAATTTTCAGGAATTATCTTATTCCTTCGTTGACGTCATTTTTGACGTCAGGGCATTACTTTTAACGTCGAGTTAGCGGCGCGTCGCCGTTTGCACGTTTTCGCATCTTTTTGGGTCAAGTCGACCAAATTTTGAGATGACCCGGAATTTGAAAATTTTACATTAGGAAATTTAATTATTTAATTTTAAACTTGCCCGTCAAATTTCGTTGCGATCCGAGCCATTTTGGAGCCTCGGCGCATTTTAGAAGATTTGATCGTATTTAAAGTTTGCCGAAAACTTTGGCCATTTATTTCTCGAGAACGGCACGTCGGATTTTGATTCCGACTTCACCGTTGGATTCGTAGCGCCGCCGGTCACCTTAGGCGAAATTTCCGTTAGGTTCGGCGTTCGTTTAATTTTTAGTGTTAATATAATAATAACATTATTATTATTATTATAAAAATCTTATTATTATTAATATATATAATAATATTATATATTATTATTAATATTATATAATAATATTATTATTAATATTATAATATTATTAATATTATATTATATATTATATTATTATTATATATAATAATAATATTATTAATATTATTATATGCATTATATAAAGCTTTCCGTTCGACTAATAGCCCCCTCCCTTTCGTCGACCTCCATTCGCTCGACTAACCGCCATCTCTTCGTCGATCCAGACCCCAAGCCTTCGTCGATCCCAGCCATCCTCCGTTCGACGATATAATTGCTAAGCTTTGTTCGACGATTATGACCGCTCGACGAAATCCCTCCCCCCCCCCCCCCCCCCCCCCCCCCCTCGTTCGACGAAAATCCATTCGTTCGACTAAGCTGGCCGCTCGGCTAATCTGCCTTATTATTATTATTATTATTATTATTTATTATTTATTATTTAGCTTGATTTTCATCCACTTTCTCGATCTCTCTGTTTACATATATATTATATATATAAATCCTCTCCTTCTTCTTCATTTAATTTCCCGAACCAGAGCTTTTCGAGAGAGAGAGAGAGAGAGAGGGTTTATCTTCCTTCCGTTGGCCGTCGAGGGAGCTCGATCGAGAGCTCGGATTCATCATCGGATCGTAGATTTGGTTAGCTCTCGCCGTGCTCGTCGTGGGCGTGGCAAGTTTTCTTCGTTTCGTAGATTTTTGGCGCTAGGGTTAGCGGCCCTAATTTCGTATTTTGTCCAAATCTTCGTAGATTCTTCGTGCGTAGGCCGTGGTTGAGCCGATCCACGACGTGGAGGGCTTGTGAGCCCGTTGTTCGGCGATTCGAGTAAAGGCAAGTGGTGGTTTGTTCTCTTTTTCCCTTGGAGTGTTTCTTCAAGTTTTGTCCTTCTCTGATTGTTATGTTTTTTCCTGGTATGTTAGTATATAAGTGCTGGTGGTATGTAAATTTCTTACCTACTCTGTTCTGGCAGTCCTGATTTGGGCTTGTTTGTAGTGGGTGAGGATTGTTTAGCTTGAAAGAAGAGAGGATTTTGTGCCAAGTCAAAATCGGCGGGACTATCCCGTCGATCATGGCCTTAGCTTGGAGTTATTTTGGTTCCTTTGATTCTCTAAGTCAGAATAGACGGGACAGGCCATCGATTTTTCCATTTCCTTTGATTCAAGCCTTTATAAAGCTTCTCCCATCGAATTTTTTTTTCGTTGAAGTTTCCAGTCCATCTTCCTTTGAAGATCTTCCCGTCGAATTTTGTCGACCTTTCCCGTCAACTTTGACATAAATTCTCCCAGTAAATTTTGATTAAGTGTTCTCGTCGACTTTTGTTAAGTCTTTCTCATCGACTTTTTACTAAGTCCTTCTCGTCGACTTTTGTTAAGTCTTCCTCGTTGACTGTGATATAAGTCTCTTCCCGTCAGCTTTTGTTGAGTTTTCCTGTCAATTTTTGATGAGTCTTTCGGTCGATTCCATCACTTATTCTGATTGGTCTTTAGCATGTCTTTATGTTCTTCTACCGGGTGTTCCCGGGTATCTTAAGCGATGTTATTAAGCTTTTATGTCCTTTTTTGCTGAGACCTTTTAGTGGTAGCTATGCTTTATTCCTTGAGTGTCCTGGACTTGTTTAGTGATCATTTATTGTGTCTTTTCGTGATTTATTCGTCGTATTATTACGAGAGTTGTTGAGGGTCAAGTTTGGACTCACCAAGTGTTTTCTTCTAACCTGTTGAGTTCTTATTTGGAGTTGGCCTCCAGGTTAAGCTTATCTTTGTGGGGTATTTTGAATTGTTCCACCATTGTTTTTATGCCCTTTTTGTCGCATGGGCCCGAGTATCTTGGGTCGTTGTTGTTAAGTGTTTTATGCTCTTGTGTGGAGTCCTTTGGTGAATTCATGTCTGGTTTGTCTCGTAGTGTTAAGTGTTCATTCTTTGGGATATTTCTTCAATACTCCGGAGTGGTGTTGGGGAGTGGTTTGTTTTTTGAACTCTATGATCTGTGTTAGCTATGTTCCAAGTGTTTTCTTATGAACTCACTAGTATTGTTCTGGTGTTTGGCCTTCGTGTTAAGATTCTCTCCGTCTCGTTCTGACACCAAGCCTTGCATGGTGTCGGGTTGCTGAAATCTTCAGCTTTGTTGTAAATTAAATATTAATCTATTGATTAATTGCTGAATCCGGTGTTTCCTGACTCTCTCGTCTTGAGTTATGGTTAAAACCATTTGTTATCATGTCTTCCCGGTCTGACACTCCTCCGTTTGTTCTGTTGGATTTATGGGTCAAGTATGCTATGTTGTCTAATTCGCTGGGGTAGTTTTGGTGAGTGGTTCTTGATCTCTATGATCTTCGTTGTCTAATGTTCTGAGTGTTCTCTGGTGAACTGCACTGTGGTTTATTTATATACTTATATATATGATTATGCACCCCGGCTTCTGGTGCTATGTGTGAGTCTGTTGAGCGTTTGAGCTAAAAGTCATCGCCACAGTGCCTCATTTGGGTTGTTGGGTTGAGTGGATTGGAGTCACCGCCGCAGCACTCCTGTTTGGTTTTTGGGCTGCGGGCGTTTGTGGAAGATACCACCGTCGCAGTGCCTTCTTTTTGGGGACGCTCTTCCCTCGAGCTGATCAGTCTCAGGTTCTTATATGCTTATATATGTATATTATGATATTATATGTATAACCACCACCTCTGAGCCGCAATGGCGGACAAGTGGTTGGCTTTGATCTTTTTGGTTATTAACCTCTGGTGCAGGCTTTTCCTCATGCCGAGTGCACTCGTTTGAGCTGGCTCGGGTTGTAAGATTAAGTGTTATTCTGTTTAGCTCTCTTTTCTGCAATCTTTTATTTCTGATTGATTCTAACCTTGGTTTTCTTGCTACCACTTGCACTTTCTTGCTGAGGCATTCTTTTCTTTTGAATGTCTCAGGTTCGGAGTTGTAGCGGTTTGGGTGGTTGAGTTGGTGTTCTTCGGAGCTACAGTTAGTTGCAAATGTTCATTCTCCCCTCACTGTTGTGAGGTAGTAGTTCCTATGTTCTGTTGTAGCTTTAGTTTTCTAGTGTTAGATTACTTGCTAGTTGTTTCGCTGTTACTTTCTGGTTGTTTGCCTACTTGCTCTCTGGGAAGTTTTATGTTAGGATGCATGAGTTCTTTTCTGTATAGAAAATTGCATTCTTGCATAGCATGGTTTTAAGTAAATGACACATATTTTGAAATTTTTAGAAAAATCTTTTCTTTACTTATATTAAACTTAGATATGTGCATATCATTTCTGGAATGTTGATCTTCCTGCTCTAGGTTAAAATGAACATTTTCTCCGCTGCGTATACATATATAGTTTTCTGTTCGTGGACTAGTTGATCCACTGGACCGAGGGACACGGTCTTAAGCTAAAATATAAATTCTTTTTATTTAATTCAAGCATATTTATGTCTTTTATAAATAAATCGTAAGGAGTGTTTGCCTGAGCGTCTGTAGTTGTCTCCTGCATGACGTGGCATCACGACGCGTATTTTTCCCCATCCTCTGATAATATTTGTTATATTCATGGGAAAAATGCGGGTTGTGACATTTGTTATTTGCACCCCCTCTCTCTGCCCCGGCTCCCCTGTATCCCGGGCAGCCCATAATTTTTGGACCTTCCTGTTCGGGCAGCCTCCGCGTCTATAAATAGAGGGGTAGCAGTACCTGAGAAGGGACTTTTGACTTCGATCCCCAGCTTACAACCTGTGTAAGCGGTCTCGAAATCTGTCACTTTTCTACCTTGTATCCTGCTCTGTTTCTAGTCCCTCCTGTTTTACTCCCCAGAAGTTTATACGAGTAGATTTTCTCCTCTCGTTTTTCCTCTCTCCCATCTCTCGTCTTAAGTAACCTGCACTCCACAGTTCCCCCAACCTTCTTTTAGTGTGAGTTTTGGAGGTACATTTTTTGGTACCAACAGAACGAACACGCGACCTTCAGATCGGAGTGTCTAGGTGAATTCTACAGACTTCGAGATGGCAGACCGCAGGATGCGAGTTCGCCGGTCTTCAAGTGGTCGACCTCCCATCGATTCTGATCCTCTAGATGCCATCGAGCGTCATTTCGAGTTGCGCGTTGAGCAGGCTCTCCGGGAGGCTGCTCGAGCTCTGCAAGAAGTTGCCCAGGCTCAGCAGGAGATCACGTGATCCCAGCAGGAGATCGCGCGATCTCAGCAAGGGACCACTCGCAATCGTCAGGAGATCGTTCGAGCCCAGCAGGAGACCGCCAAGCAGATGGAGACCATGGGTCAAGTTCTGGCGGCGATCTCTCAAAGGATTCTACCCCAGCCCGGTCAGGCCGCCACACCTGACCGCTTGGACAGCGATCACCCCTCTGGCCACGCGACCCCTTAGCCTGCAGCTCCTCTGCGGTCTCAGCAGGAGGAGTTTGAAGTCCGCCAAGGTTCTTTCAGAGCAGCAGCTCAGGGGCCTCCAGCTCGGACCTTGAACTTCCAAGAGGATTATGCTTATCCTCAGGCCCCTGATGCCCCTCTTTCCACTCCTTTTCCTCCCCCTTTTTCTGCTCCTTTCCCTGCTTCGTTTTCTGATCCTACAGGTGAAGTTGAGGCGGAGGAGCCCTCGCCTTTTTCTGATAAAATTTGTCGGGAAGCAATTCCCCACGGCTTCAGGGAGCCCCGTCTCCCCACGTTCACTTGGGAGATGTTGGGTTTTCTCTAACCCTAACGGGATGACATATCGAATATGCGCAGCGGAAATAATAACAAGAACAACCCAAAAGAGGCTAACAGATCTTGCAGTTTTCATGATTCAAGAGAGTAATCAAATCGAAATACAAAGTACCTTTGCGGGATTGAGTCAACACTCAACCAAGGTGATCCAAAGAGAAATCCAAAAATCTGCCTTTGAGTTCTTCAAGAATCGAAATGGATCGATCCCTCTACAGAAGTCCACACAAGCAAAAGGAGAACCCTAGCTTCTTGTCGTACAAGAACTAGGTCAGAGAAGGAACTTCTCAACGTCCCCATGGACTGCTAGGTCCGATCCAGGGGAGGCGGCGGCCGACGGCGGCGACTAGCGGCGGCGGAAGACGATCGGCGGATGGGAAGAACGAGATGCCCTCGCGCGGAACAGTTCCGGTCGGCTGTTCTCGTCTAAATCGTGAAAAAGATTAAGTCCCTCGGTAAACCTAAAATCGCATGCCCTTTTATACTAAAACGCATAAATCAGGCTATCCGCAGACCCAGGGAAAAAGAACAGTGTTGTCAAGGTTTTACACATTAGCCGAATCGACTAATGAGATTAACCGAATCGACTAAACACTTTAGCTGATTCGACTATATAAATTTGACTATATTATTTCGTCGAAACCATTTCGTCGAACTGACATATTTCAGCTAAACCCTTTAGTCGAATCTGTTACAATTCGGTTAATCACATTAGCCGAATCTCATTAGTCGAAAACATAATTCGGTTAATCACATTAGCCGAATCTCATTAGTCAAAAACAACATAATTTGGTTAATCATATTAGCCGAATTTGATATAGTTCGGTTAAACCCTTTAGCCGAATTTGTCTAGTATAAACCCATTCGTTTAAACCCTTTAAATGATTTCCCGTTGAGACATTCTCAACTTAATTCCAAGCAGTCACAGGATTGGTCCTCCACTCATATCCAATATGAGTAAGGCCAACACAATCCTTTCTCCAATTTCTCCAAACGCTTTTATGTGCGACCCTATAAGCTCATATTGCGTTGGTAGTAAGACTAACTGCTTGATTTCTTTGAGATCACCTAGGAAACTCCAACAGGAGAGTGACCCGGTTTCGCATCTCCAGGTTTTCGAGTCACCTGTTGCTCTTAGGACCATTTCAGATGCAGTGAGGTGCAAACTGCTAATCACCTCCTTTGATGGGCCTGCCATGGAGTGGTTTTACAAGCTGCCCTCCAAGTCCATCTCGAGTTTTTCCGTTCTGAGGCATGAACTCCTTCTGAGGTTTGCGATAGCAAAGAAAAGGAAGAGTGGTCCTGCGGCCCTCTTCAAGATCAAGCATGGCGATAATGAGGCAACGACTCGCTTCATTGATCGTTTTCAAAAGGAGATTCTCGGGATCAGGGATGTTGAACCTGCTCTATACATGGCTGCATTGATCAATGGTTTGCATGAAGGCCCGCTTAAATTCGAAGTTACTACCAGGGATCCCAGCACTTACCAAGAGTTGATCAGCATCACGAACCGTTACATAGAAGGGGAAATTAATGACCCCTCCTATGTCTCTAATTTGACTAGCAGGTCTGTTCAGAAAGGTTCCGCTGGATTCTATCCGGCTCCGCCGACATCCAAGCCGAACCAAGAGTTTCCTCCTCCCGCTCTGAAGAGGGGACGGAACATCCGCAACAACCGTTTCAACCAGGGGAATTAGCCTTTCCAGCCTAAAGGGCCCCTGATGCCGACCCTTGTTGCTCCAGCTCCGCAAGTCACTCCCATCCACCAGATCCAATACGTTCAGCCCCCTCTTCAGACTACCCAGCAATTCTACAATGATTCCCAAGAATCCTTCACGGACCTTGGGGTTTCTATGAATGAGGTAGTTCAGATACTTCAGAATCAGCCTTTCTTCAGAAAGCCTTCCCCGCTCAACTCCGACCCAAAGTCTTGGATCACGGCTCTTTACTGTGATTATCACAGGGAAAGAGGCCATCTGACCGAAGACTGCAGAGACCTTCGCGTCTTGGTGGAGAAGCTCCTGAAAGAGGGGAAGCTCCGTGATCTCCTCCTGAAGAGTGACCCCTCCAAAGCTTCAACCTCCAAGAGCAAGGAGGTAGTTGAAGTTCACTAGGATTGTGAGGAAGTTAATGATGTTGGCCATCTCGGCAACATCGGATTCCCTAGTGAGTGTGTGGATGTAGATGATGAGGGTGCCCTGGGCAACCTTTTCTGCATCCACGGAGGTGCAGGGCCAGAATCTTCAAGAAAGGCAAGCTTGAAAAGGGTCTACTGTTCAGAGGTTGCTGCTGCCTCCTCTGCCCCGGTCCGAGGAACAGTCACTTTCGGAGAAGAGGACCTTCCTCCGACCTCCAACCCCTTCGACGATGCGGTCATCGTCAAAGCAGTGATGGAAAACTACACTGTGGAGAAAATTCTGATCGATACTGGGAGCTCAGTTAATGTACTCTTCAATCCCGCATTCGAAGCCTTGAAGATGGGAAAGCCTCTTCTTTCCACCGAGGGACCCCTTTATGGTTTCTCAGTGGAGAAGAAGCAAGTGGAGGGAGTCGTTACCCTCTCAGTAATTTTGGCTGGCATCATCAAGCTTGTGAAGTTCATAGTCGTTGATGCTCCTAGCAGCTACAACGCATTTTTTGGGAGGCCCATTTTGAACGGGTATCAGACAGTAGTTTCTACCTACCATCAGGCGGTGAAATTCACTCTGAATGGCAAGCAGCATCGGATTAGGAGCGATCCGAGGAAGTCTAGGGAATGCTACGTCAAGACGGTCAATATGATCGTATCTTCTTCTTCCCAGGTGGCCGAAGTGGCTTCAGTACCTCAAGTTCTTGACCTAGTCCCAGTTATGGAGGAAGCTGAAGAAGAGGATGAAAGAGATGGAGTTCGCTTGGAACCTGCCAAGCAACTCAAGCCGTTCCCACCAGTAAGGAAGATGAGAGCAAGAGCCTCTCCATCAATGCTGAATTATCTGAAGCTGACAAGGGTCAGCTAATCTCTTGCCTCCTGAAGAACCTGGATGTTTTCGCTTGGTCAGCGGATGACATGCCAGGAGTTGATCCCAATGTCGCCTGCCATCACCTCAATATCGATCCCAACTCCATCCCTATCAAGCAGAAGAAGAGAGCTGTTGCAACGACCCTTGCCCAGCCCATCCGAGAGGAAGTGGAAAAGCTGCTGAAGGCCAAGTTTGTTCAAGAAATTCAATACCCTGAATGGGTATCAAATGTTGTAATGATCAAGAAATCTGGTGGGAAGTGGAGGATGTGTGTCGACTTCATGAGACTCAATAAAGCTTGCCCTAAAGATTGCTACTCTTTGCCTCGGATAGATTCTTTAGTAGATTCTGCAGTTGGCTATTCTTTCATGAGTTTTTTAGATGCGTTCTCAGGCTATCACCAAATTAGAATGCACAAGCCCGATGTTCCACACACTTCGTTTATCACAAATGACGGTTGTTTTTGTTATCTTGTGATGCCTTTTGGGCTTAAAAATGCTGGGGCAACATATTAAAAGATGATGGACACGGTTTTCAAAAGCCAAAAAGGAAGAAATCTTGAAGTTTATGTTGATGATCTTTTAATAAAAAGTAAATCGTTCTCGTCTCATGTAAATGATCTCTCAGAGACGTTTGCAACTCTTCGAGCCTTTAACATGAGATTGAATCCGTTGATGTGTGTTTTTGGGGCATGCAAGGGAAAGTTTCTCGGTCATCTCCTCACTCCGGGAGGGTTGGAGCCTAATCCAGACAAGGTAAAAGCTATCTTAGAGATGTCACCTCCTAAGACCCCTAAAGAAGTTTAGCAATTAGGAGGAAGGATGGCAGGTCTGAGCCGCTTTATCTCTCGTTCGGGAGATAAAAGTGCTCCTTTCTTCAAGACCCTCCGCGAGGGGGGGCTAAGTTTGAATGGACACAGGAGTGTGATGATGCCTTTAATGAATTGAAAAAGCAATTAACATCAACTCCTCTGCTCCAAATCCCAAGGGAAGGAGAAGATCTCTTTTTGTACTTGGGGGTTAGCTCTGATGCTATCAGTTCTGTTTTAGTCCGAGAAGAGAAAAGAAAGCAATTTTTAGTGTATTATGTAAGCAAGATCCTGAAGAATGCAGAGACCCGTTATCCGATCCTCGAGAAGTTAACTTTAATGCTTGTGACCTCAGCAAGAAGGTTAAGGCCCTATTTCCAAGCTCATTCGATCCAGTTGGTCACTGATCTTCCGTTGAAGAGTGTTCTAGAAAAGCCAGAGCACTCGGGAAGGCTAGCTAAATGGGCAATAGAGCTCAGCGAATTTGATATTTCTTACGTGCCAAGGGTAGCGATCAAAGCTCAGGTTCTAGCGGACTTCATGGTGGATGCAAGTGAGACCTTTTCAAAGAAGGAAGTCGGCACACCTCTTGCTTGGACGATGTTTGTAGATGGAGCTTCAGGGAAGAATTCATCCGGGGCAGGGGTCATTTTGATCAATCCAAACGGAGTCAGATTGGATCAAGCCTTGAAGTTTTATTTTACAACAACTAACAATCAAGGAGAGTATGAGGCTTTATTGGCTGGTCTCAGGTTTGCTAGAGAATTGGGAATTAAGGACGTCCAGATCAAAATAGATTCTCTGGTAATGGCATCACAGGTTAACGGAACTTTCGAGACTAGAGATCATATTCTGAAAAAGTATCTAGCCTTGGTGAAAGGTGAGATAGGAAAGTTCAAAAGCTTTTCTATTCAGCATATCCCGAGAGAAATGAATATAGATGCAGATGAATTGGCAAAGTTCTGTCTTCTCCCAGGGGGAACCACCTCAGAATTGTTTCACCCGGCGATTGAGGTAGGAGAAATTATGGAGATAGATCAATGCCCATCATGGATGGATCCATTCACCCTCTACCTATCAAACGGAAAACTCCATTTGACGGTAAAAGATAGGAAAAGGTTTAGACTGAAAGCAGCTCATTATTATCTTGTTACAGGAGTACTCTACAGGAAGACTTTCCTATCACCCCTAGCCCGGTGCGTCTCAGAGGAAGAAATCCCAATTGTTCTTTGGGAACGTATTGGTCGGTGAGCAAATTTTTCATCATCGCCCATCCGATAGGTGGGACTTCCTATCCGGCTCCCAACCTCCTTTCCTCATTCAGCCAAAAGGTTTTTGCACGATCTGTCAACTTCATGCGGGCGACTTGGACCTTTTGGAGATCCGTGAGATTGTGCCACTGGTAGTAACATTCCATATCAACTACCCAGCTAAGGAAGACCTGGGGGTCTCCCATGCCATCGTAGGTGGGGGAATCAATCTTGATGGCTCTAGTGATATCGAAACCATGCTCGGGACGACGTTCTCGAGGAGGCACTCGGGGATGGTCCCCATCAGAATCCGAATCAGTGACCGGTTGGGCCCCTCAACATCACCGGGTGGTGGTGGCGGTCCTCCTTGATTCCGTAAGATTTGTTCTAACATCGTCCTAAGCTCAGTCATTTCGGTACGTAGACCTGCTATGGCCTCGATATTTGGATCATTGTGCTGATTCGCAGCCATTCTAGACGTAGACGATGTCGTGTACTCCGTTCCTAGTGCGCATTCAGGTTCAGGAAAAATTTTGGGAAGATGATTTTTCCTAGGGCTGTAGCTAGATTGAACATAGGATATTTTTATAGATTCCTGATGTGCGTAATACGTAGATCGTTAAAAAAAATTTGAATTTTGACAAAAATTTCATATTTCAGACCGCTATTCGCACACCACCTAGATAGAATTACGACGCTTCCAATTTTCAGGCCGACCTAACGAGGACGAATCGAAAAAGTTTCAGTTTTAATGTTGATGGAAATATGTGTAGGAAGCTACATAAAAAGTTTCAGATTTTTTTGACAAGTTTTAAATTTCTGAGATTTTACTAAACGCAGACCAATCCGAAAATTTTCAGATTTTCTATTGATTAGAACGACCAACAAGGATCGCAGCGAGGATGTTTGCAATGTGGGAGTTGAAACGACCGGCTCTGATACCAAATTGATGTAGGGGTACCGTGACGACGTGTACGTTACGCTAACGGAATGACATTCATCACAGAAATTAAAATAACATGGGAGAGCTCCGACCAAAAGCGAACGAAAAGGGGTCGGTTGGCTCTCCAAATCCGATAGATAAAAATATGTGGGACTCGATACAACGTCCCTAGGACCTACCTCTTCAAC
This sequence comes from Dactylorhiza incarnata, assembly GCA_033032865.1. Classification (NCBI taxonomy): domain Eukaryota; kingdom Viridiplantae; phylum Streptophyta; class Magnoliopsida; order Asparagales; family Orchidaceae; genus Dactylorhiza; species Dactylorhiza incarnata. Next base: position 7,493,727 of record JAWHQI010000038.1, on the reverse strand, counting down.
AAGCAAACAACTCACCGTAAGCCGGATTCGATACAACGTCCTTAAGACCTACCTCTCCAACAAGCACACAACTCACCGCACCTACACAAGCATCTATTCCATCAATCGATTCATTTCAAAACACAGTGTCAATTTTCTTGGAGCGGCGGTGAACATTCAAGCGGCGATAAAGCGTTAGTTGAGATTAACTCCCTTGTTATCGCCAAGTGCGCCAATCTTGGAGAGCAAATCAAGGCTAGGCCGAGTTTCGCTCCCGCACCGGATCTACTCGATCCGAACAACAAGAGATTCAATAACAACACTATTATTTCAGATTTTGCAAGCGAAAAGATTTAAGATCACGGATAAAACGATTCGACAAAACCTCCACAAAATAACGTAGAAGAATCACTAGAAAGCGGAGGGGTTACCCAACCAAGAATATGCATGCACTAAAGATAGATGTGGGAGAATCTCTCCACGGTTCCACCGGCGTCGCACCGAATGGAGAAGCACCCTTTCACCCTTGGAGTCGCACCGCGGAAGTCTCACCGGAGTCGCACCGAAGAGGATGGAGGGAGGCGGCCTTGGAGTCACACCAAGAGGAGGGGGGGCGGCAAGGGAGAGCTCTTCCTTGGCCGAAATTTCCAAGAGAGGAAATTAGGTTTTTTTTGTCTTCAATGCTTCATTCCTTCATAAAGACCTCCTTAAATAGGAGTTACAACAACATCTTAACCATCCATGATGGAGATGAAATCTCATCCATCCGTATGGTAAAATACACACCAAAATAAAATAAAGAGTGTAAAATTAAAATTACAACCATTTTAATAAATATAAAATTATCATCTAGCATGAAATAATTTTATATTTATTAATATAAAATAAAAGTGCATAAAGAAAAGTTTAATTTTTCATGGCGGTTTTGGTACGCCGCGGGCGGAGATTATAACGCGTACTTCCTTCAGCATCATTACGACACCTCAGATCTTTGTGTCGCAGCGCCTCGGCAGCCGGGTCATCATCATCAAGGAGTGTCGGAGGGGACGCGCCATCATCGCGGCACCTCAGGACAAGTAACATAAAGCAAACAACACATGGTAGCAGAAATCATCACAATAGAATAAAAGACTGCAGTCAACGCAAATTAAAAACATTACACAATAATTGTTCAAATATTTCATCACAAGATCACATATAATAAAATGCCTAATGTTTGTTTTGAGGTCGCTTTCTCCCCACAAAGGCTGCAATATCTTGCATTTCGTTGATGACACTAAAGACCGACGCATGATTTTGAATAGCAAGCATCGCAGCCCGGTGAATCCTAGACATCTCTTTGTCAACCATTTCCATGGGGATGACTATAATCTCGGACGACGGTCTCGCTTCTGGGTGATCGCCAGGTGGCCCCGACCTCATTGTCATCTTGGAGGATCTGCCTCTCAGCGCAGCGATCTCCGAAGATAGAGCAGAGGCTTTACCTTTATAATATTTAGCATCCTTTTCGGCTTTTCGGAGTGCTTGAGTAAGCTCACTAATCTTCTGACCGCTGTCTCCGCGGGATGTACGGAGCTCCTATTCAAGACCGCGAATCTGTTCATAGTAAGCTCGCTCCCGAACCAACATGGACCGAACATCCTCAAACTCTGGGCTAAGGATGTTGGTAAGCTGGTCAGGGATCGTGATCTTCTGCGGCGGAAGCTCCCCTTCCTCGATCTCATCACCTGCGGTCAAGGAAACGTCAAGGTTAGCCCAATTATCAAAAGCTCGAAAATCATAGGGTTTGCATGGAATGAGTACTTGGAAAGGAATCAAGACCGCGGTCATGTAAAACATTTTCAATATTAACTGTGACCGCGGGTTCTGCGGTCAGCAAGAGGCGGTCTGATCCCCTTAAACGTTCATGGTTCATTCTTTCCAATTCCTTCTTTTGCGACTTTTCCCCTTCTTTTCTTCTTCTCTTTAATTCCTCATTACTAACAAGGATATCGTCAGTTTCAATGACGACGATCTCATGCTTTCTTTTTGGAGATTCAAGTCGAACCACTGGTAAAGGAAGAAATTCTAGCGGTCTGGTCATCATCTTCGCCTTACCAGTCCGCAAGGCAGAGACCGCTTCTGCTCGATATTCTGCCGCCCGATTCAGCTTCTCCTCTTGAGCAGCAGAAAGGTTTGGCTGACCGCTTGAGAGTCTAGCTTTCTCCTAGGCGATCTGCTGGCTTTTCTCCTCTGCTTTTCGTTCAGCAATCTTCTTTTTTATCCTCTTCTTCTTTTCACCGGTCAGCGAGACCGCCTCCACCTCCTTCTCTGGAAGCTCCGCAGCGGCCAGAGCGTCCTCCTTTTCCTTTTCTTCCCTCTCCCTCATTTCTTTTTCCTTCTTCTGCTCGTCAGCAAGCAGAGCCGCTGATGCAGCGGCGTCTCCTAATAGAGATCTACACGGACTACACTCCAACTCGCCTCGATCACACGATGAACTACCGCACATACACAAGCATTCTATCGCTCACATACGTTGCCATTCGCATCACAATATCAAACTAAAAGAAGAACGATCGACTCTAAAACAGCGGTCAAAAGAGAGTCGACATAGTTCCCAAATCAACACAAAGATTGCTACTCTTTTAGAGAACAAAACCAAGGCTATAGGCCAAGATCCGTTCAAGCAAACGAGACCCACACGGTCCGGACATGAAGAACGCGGGAAAGCGATCTCAAGTTCAGAAAATTACCAACGATCGATATTCAAAATCGCGGAGAACACGATGGTTCTTCCTCCACAAACTAAAGAAAAGAGGCTCTTGAAGGTTTTAGAGATTACCCAACCCAGAAAATGAAAACACTCTTGATAACTGTGGGAGAATCACTCTCTCCACGTTTTCCACCGGCGTCGCACCGTATGGATCCTTCGGAGTCACACCGAGGGGCTGCCTTCCTTCCTCCTTGGAGTCGCACCAAGAAACCACGCCGGAACACCCAAGAAGGGGGGGGGGGGGGGGCGGCGGCTTGGAGCAAGGCTTGGCCGAAATTCCTCCTAAGGGGGGAAGCTTTTAGGGTTCAATCTATTCTATTCATTTCTCATAAAAGGCTCCTTTAAATAGGAGTTTACAAACACCATCCAACCATCCAAAATTGAGATGAAATCTCATCAACCCGGATGGTTAAATGCACAACACATAAAATGTCTATTAGCACACCCAAAATAAGAAACATGCCGAAATTAAAATATTATAATTTTAAAATGACGGAAATAAATATAAAACTAAAGCAAGATAATAAAAAGGCTTTAAGCATCCTTTGCGCGACGCGGGCGGAGGTTATATTGTTGACTTCTGGGGCGCCGAAAGTCCTTGTGTTGTAACATCAGCAAGTCATCCACATGTGGGGGAAGTGGTGCGGCATCAATCCTCCCCCCCCCCCCCCTCAACTTCACGTATCACCGATGCGTGGTCCAAGAGGAAACGGTGGAGAAGAGCGGCATCTAGTCTTTGAAGCTCGGACTCAAGCACCCAAGAGTCATCGGAAGGTGGACGATCCCGCCATCGAATGAGGAAGCGGCGAGTATCACCATCAGTAGTAGTAACGGGCTCCATGTCCAATATCCTGTCAGGGCTAGAAAAGGTTTTGGGAAACCTTGGAAACATGTCAGCATTAGGAATAAGATGTGACTCACCATCCGGCGGTATACCTGTGGAAAGCATGGAAGAGAGATCATCCGACCTACCACTCCCCAACCCATTAGAATCATTTGTGGAAGGAGAAGACGACATAGAAGACAACTCTTGTGGAGGCGGAACAAACATTGTCAAATTCGAAACGTTGAAAATGGGTGAGACACCCCAATCAGAAGGCAAATCCAAAACAAAAGCATTCTCTCCTATTTTCTTCAAAATCCGGAATGGGCCGGCTCGCCTCGGTGCTAATTTCTTAACGGTGCCAGATGGCATTCGTTTGGGAACTAAGCGGACTAAAACTTGGTCGACGACTTTAAAGTTTGATGCTCTCCTATTTTGGTTTGCATGTGTTTGATAGGCGTCATATTGAGAGGTCAAGGTCGCTTGAATATGTGCATGTAGATCATGAATGTGTTGGGCAAAAGATTGTGCGAATTGACTGGCCTTATACGACGGTGGTAGTGGGACCAAGTCAAGGGGCACTGGAGCATTATACCCGTGAACAACCTCGTTGGGAGACATACCCGTGGATCGGTTCTTGGAATTATTATAAGCCAATTGAGAGTGGGGAAGAAGTAAGTCCCATGTGCCTTTATGGTCACCCACAAGGCACCTAAGAAGATTTCCCAAGCTTCTATTGACCACCTCTGTTTGCCCATCCGTTTGTGGGTGGTAGGCGGCAGAGAATAGCAATTTAGTGCCCATTAGAATCCACAACGTCTTCCAAAAATAACTTGTAAATTTCACGTCCCTCTCCGACACAATAGTGTTAGGCACCCCACGATGGCTAACGACATTTTGAAAATACAGCTTGGCAATATGAGATGCATCGTTGGTCTTGCTACAAGGGATAAAATATGCCATCTTGGAGAACCTATCTACAACAACGAATATAGAGTCGTGTCGGTGAAATGTGGGGGGAAGGCCTAGAACGAAATCCATGCTCACGTCTTCCCAAGGTTTGGATGGAATAGGTAACAGTGTATACAAGCCAACATTGGTCTTCGAGCCTTTGGAGACTTGACACGTTCGGCAACTGCTCACTACACGTCCGACCATGAACTTAAGTTTTGGCCAATAAAACTTCTCCTCTACGAGCACAATAGTCTTGTCACGCGCGAAGTGGCCACTCAAACCGCCGCTATGCAACTCCCAAATGATGTGTAGTCGTAGGGAAGATTGTGGGATGCATAGCTTCCCGTGCCGAAAGAGATAATCGTCCCTAATAGTGAAGGCCGAAATAGTGGTGGGGGAGTTGTCCTGTGCGGATAGGTACAACTCCTGGAAATCCGGGCACGTGGCGTACTCATCTTTAATGCGCTCGAACCCAATGACATGCACCTTCATGGTAGAAAGTAAAAGGGTGAGGCGGCTAAGCGCATCGGCGACTCGATTCTCCGAACCCTTAAGGTTCTTAATATTAAACGTGTATTCTTGAAGGAACGCAACCCACTTCGCGTGTCGTGGGCTGATCTTATGACTACCGTTTATGAATCTCAACGCATCATGGTCAGAAAGGAGCACAAACTCCTTGGACAGAAGATAGTGCCTCCAATGATGCAAACACCTCACAATCGCATAGAACTCTCGGTCGTAGTTAGAATAATTAAGCTTTGCGCCCGCCAACTTCTCACTAAAATAACTAATAGGGTGGCCCTCTTGACTTAGGACTCCTCCTATCCCTACCCCAGACGCATCACAAGTAACCTCAAAGGCCTTGGTGAAGTCAGGGAGACGTAACACCGGTGCTTCGGTCATGAGTTGCTTGATCCGAAGGAAGGCAAAAGTAGCAGACTTCGACCACGCAAACTCTCCCTTTTTCATACAATCAGTAATTGGTGCCATGATGCTACTAAAGTCTCGTATAAAACGACGATAAAATGTAGCTAACCCATGGAAACTACGCACCTCTCGAATACTAGTCGGCTCTGGCCAATCCTTAATCACCTGGACCTTCCCGGGGTCTACTCGTATACCTTCGGTCCCAACAATATAACCTAAGAATTCTACCTCAGAGACTTGAAAAGTGCACTTCTTAAGGTTCAGATAAAGAGTTTCCATCCGAAGGGTGGAAAGAACTATACGCAGATGTGAGACGTGATCGGCGGGGGTGGTACTATAGATAAGGATGTCGTCAAAGTAGACAACCACGAACTTCCTCATATAAGGCTGGAAGACATGAGTCATCATCCTGGAGAACGTGCTTGGGGCGTTGGATAACCCAAAAGGCATCACAAGCCACTCATACAGTCCATCCTTGGACTTAAACGCTGTCTTCCACTCGTCTCCCTCACGGATCCTGATCTGGTGGTAACCACTCCGCAAATCTAGCTTGGAAAAGATGGTGGCACCCGCTAGGACATCGAGGAGATCATCTAACCGTGGGATTGGAAATCTATACTTGATGGTGATTTTGTTGATAGCACGGCTATCAACACACATCCTCCACGAACCATCCTTCTTGGGGGCAAGAAGGGCTGGAACAGCACATGGGCTCAAACTAGCCCGAATGAATCCCTTCTTCAGCAAGTCCTCTATCTGGACTTGTAACTCCTTGTGGGCATCGGGAGGGAGTCTATAGTGGGGTTGATTGGGTAGGGATGACCAAGGGATAAGATCTATAGCATGTTGTATATCCCTAAGTGGGGGTAACGACGACGGAAGCTCGTCGGGGTAAACATCCCTATACTCATCTAGCAAGGCCCGCAACTCTCTAGGCAACCCATCTAACGTGCTCGAATCTGTCTTCGTACTCATAAGAACTAACGCATACATCACTCCATCTAAGAATGGGTCCCTCACAAACTCCTTCCTGCCTACTAGACTCAACGTCTTCCTCTCGACCGGGACAGTGGTGTCCTTAGGTAACGCAACTGGCTCCTTCGGAACGGTCGGGCTCAAAGTAACGGTCTTACCCTTAAATTTAAACTCATAGGAGTTGGCCTGGCCATAATGTGTCACATCACGGTCATAGAGCCAAGGGCGGCCTAATAATACGTGGCATGCGTCCATCGGTAATACGTCACACCATATCTCATCCGTGTATGATCTGATCGAGAGGGGAACTAGGCATCGCTTGGTAACTGGGACAGTGACCTTGTTGATCCAAGCTACTTGATACGGGGTCGAGTGTGGCTCCGTGGTCAAGGCCATATGTGTGACGGCGTTCTCAGAAACGACGTTTACACAACTTCCACTATCGATAATCAGCTTACATAACTTCTCACCACTCCTAAAGATCAGGGAAAATATGCTCGTCCTCTTCCAATCATCTAAGGGATGAGGGGTGGTCAAGATACATCGCATCACTCCTAGGTAGCGTTCGTCCTCCAAATCACTTGGGACTCCCTCAGGGTCATCCTCCTCCCTAGCCTCATAAACTAGGTCGGCGGGGTCGGTCTCCGCATCCAAAAGGGCTATGGCTCGAGTTTTTGTAGGACACTCAAAGGCGTAGTGGCCCTGAACCCCGCAAGCATAACATGTGGTGTTAGCCTTGCTAACCTTTCCTATGGGGATACGCTCACTCGTGGGATTCCTAGAGTTCCTCGCAGTGATCACTACCGATCTAGACTCGGCGGTCTTAGGTTTTCCTTTATCGTGGGTGGTAGATGAAGATGCCCCAAATGTGGTCAAACTCTTCGTACGGGAGTAACGAGAGTGGGCCTTAGAAGCCAGATGCTTTTCAATGTTAAGAGCGGCATTGAATGTCGTATTCAGGTCTGTGTGACCATATCTCAAAAGCTTCCTCTGAATGTCAGGGTGGAGCCCCTTACGAAACCGAGATAGCGTAACCTCGGGATCTCTTGAAGATCACAACGCACCATACGGTCTTTCAGCTCGCCCATATACTCGGCCACCGAGATTGAGCCTTACCGAAGGGTGGCTAGCTCATCGAACATTTGGGTTCGGTGGTAGGCGGGGACGTATTGGTCAGTGAGTAAGTTCTTCATCACCGGCCATCCAATGAGTGGGGCTCCCTGCCCGGCTCCTAGCCTACGCTCTTCATTCAGCCAATACGTTTTCGCTCGACCCGTTAGCTTCATCCTGGCAACCTGGACCTTTTGGGGATCCGTAAGATGGTGCTATTCGAAATAACATTCAATATCCACTACCCAGGTAAGGAAAATCTGGGGGTCTCCCAAACCATCGTAAGTGGGGGCGTCGATCTTAATGGCTCTAGTGATATCCGTGCCACGATCCAGACGACTTCCACGAGGAGGGGCTCGAGGATATCCTTCATCCGAATCCGAATCATGAACCCGTTGTTGCTGATTGGGCAGCTCATCATTAGCCAGTGGGGGCGGTGTTCCCCTTTGATTCAGAAGAATCTGGGCCAACATGGTCCTAATCTCCGTCATCTCACCACGTAGCTCTTCTATAGCCTCCGTGTTAGGATCTACTTGATCGTTCGCTGCCATCCTAGAGGTGGACGGTAACTCTACGGTGTATCCGTGCCTAGTCTCGTGCGCATGCAAATTTGAACAACTAGAAAAAAAAAATGAATTATTTTTGACGGACCAACCGAGATCGAAACGAATTTTTTTTTTTTTTGAATTTTGACAAAATTTCAGATTTAAGACCGCTATTCGCACACCACCTAGACAGAATTACGACGGTTCCAATTTTCAGGCCAGCCTAACGAGGTCGAATCGAAAAAGTTTCAGTTTTAATGTTGCTGGAAATACTTTCAGGAAGCTACAGGAGAAATTTCAGATTTTTCTGACAAGTTTTAAAAAAAATATTTTGAGGTTTTACTAAACGCAGACCAATCCGAAAATTTTCAGATTTTCCTATTGATTAGAACGACCAACAAAGATCGCAGCGAGGATGTTTGCAACGTGGGAGTTGAAACGACCTGATTTGATACCAAATTGATGCAGCGGCGTCTCCTAATAGAGATCTACACGGACTACACTCCAACTCGCCTCGATCACACGATGAACTACCGCACATACACAAGCATTCTATCGCTCACATACGTTGCCATTCGCATCACAATATCAAACTAAAAGAAGAATAATTGACTCTAAAACAGCCGTCAAAAGAGAGTCGACATAGTTCACAAATCAACACAAAGATTGCTACTCTTTTAGAGAACAAAACCAAGGCTATAGGCCAAGATCCGTTCAAGCAAACGAGACCCACACGGTCCGGACACGAAGAACGCGGGAAAGCGATCTCAAGTTCAGAAAAATACCAACGATCGATATTCAAAATTGCGGAGAACACGATTGTTCTTCCTCCACAAACTAAAGAAAAGAGGCTCTTGAAGGTTTTCGAGATTACCCAACCCAGAAAATGAAAACACTCTTGATAACTGTGGGAGAATCACTCTCTCCACGTTTTCCACCGGCGTCGCACCGTATGGATCCTTCAGAGTCACACCGAGGGGCTGCCTTCCTTCCTCCTTGGAGTCGCACCAAGAAACCACGCCGGAACACCCAAGAAGGGGGGGGGGGGGGGGGGGGGGGGGGGGGGGGGGGGGGGCGGCGGCTTGGAGCAAGGCTTGGCCGAAATTCCTCCTTAGGGGGGAAGCTTTTAGGGTTCAATCTATTCTATTCATTTCTCATAAAAGGCTCCTTTAAATAGGAGTTTACAAACACCATCCAACCATCCAAAATTGAGATGAAATCTCATCAACCCGGATGGTTAAATGCACACCACATAAAATGTCTATTAGCACACCCAAAATAAGAAACATGCCGGAATTAAAATATTACAATTTTAAAATGACGGAAATAAATATAAAACTAAAGCAAGATAATAAAAAGGCTTTAAGCATCCTTTTCGCGACGCGGGCGGAGGTTATAATGTTGACTTCAGGGGCGCCGAAAGTCCTTGTGTTGTAACATCTCCAAGTCATCCACATGTGGGGGAAGTGGTGCGGCATCAGACGCCTTCTTCTCCTTCTCTTCCTTCTCCTTCTCTTCTCTCTTTTTCCTCTCCTCCTCCTTCCTCTGCTCGGCAGCGAGCAGAGCCGCCTTCTTCTCCTTCTCTTCCTTCTCCTTCTCTTCTCTCTTTTTCCTCTCCTCCTCCTTTCTCTGCTCTACAGCGAGCAGAGCCGCCTTCTTCTCCTTCTCTTCCTTCTCCTTCTCTTCTCTCTTTTTCCTCTCCTCCTCCTTCTTCTGCTCGTCAGCAAGCAGAGCCGCCTTCTTCTCCTTCTCTTCCTTCTCCTTCTCTTCTCTCTTTTTCCTCTCCTCCTCCTTCCTCTGCTCGCCAGCGAGCAGAGCCGCCTTCTTCTCCTTCTCTTCCTTCTCCTTCTCTTCTTTATTTTTCCTCTCCTCCTCTTTCCTCTGCTCGGCAGCGAGCAGAGCCGCTTTCTCTTCTCCTTCTCTCTTTCTAATGCTTCAACTAAGGTGAAGTCGTTGCTCGATCTACGATGTCCTTTTCATTGTCCTGGTAGTACTTCAGATCATCATTCCAGACCTACTGTTACACCATCTCATCTTTGCCTGCGTAACGTCGAATATGATCAACTTCAAAATCATTATGTTCACGACGCAGCACTTTCTAAATTAAATCTAAGGGAAATCCAAGTCAGTCATTAATTTGCCCAATAAATAAAAGGTAAGCCCCAATAAACAAAAGGTAAGCCCCAATAAACAAAAGATAAGGCCCAGTAAACAAAAGATAAGCCACTATCTATTTTGGGCTGAGTATCTTCAATATCACTAAGTTATATTCGTCCCAAGTATGCAAACAATTCTTAGGGCACACAACCTTAGACTTGGGGTTCTATCTTGAGGCTCATTGGTATACTCCACACCTTAGACTCTTCTAGGTACCTTCTATGACAACCTTATTAGGGTCAATATGTCACCCAATCCCAAACGGGTCCCTTCTGAGCTTCAATTCTTATCCGACCCTCAGTGTATGTCATGGTGGTTGTCTTAATGTAATCATGTCACGGATACGAGGATTGAGTCTATGAGTCTCATACCATTCTACTTCTGAGTCAATCTCTCTTTCTCTAGTCTCTCTGGGGTATCCTCGTACCTCCACCAAAAGTTATACCTACGGTCTATTTCGGACTAGGTCACGGTATAAATTGTTAAAGTAAGTCACGTATCCTAGTGGGGTTGAGTCAAACTCGTTGACTAAAGGACTAACTAAAGGGATCTTTGCAGCCGGAGGTACTCCCTGCTGAGGGCAGGGTTCGCCGTAGGCTACAAAAGAAAACTTGACACTCGTAAAGAGATTTGGCTAAAAAGATTCAGTTAAAAGTGGACTTTTTCATGTGATTTCCCCATATGGGCACACCACTGCTTCCGCTGCTAGTTTGTCCTCAAACTAAGCTCGCGCGGGGTGACCCAGGGTTTGTGGATTTCTTTTCTTCGGATCGAGGTTTCCTATGATACCACTTGTAAGACCCCATTTTTTTTCAAACAACCGGGTCTTAGGCCCAGAACCGCCACTTTGCGGAGACACCTTCACTCGGAAAGGTCGACATTACAAAGCACCAATCCTGCCGGCCAAATCGATCACAAAGAAAAGTGCATTAAAGAAGACAAGTCCACAGAATCAACATGAAATATAAATGTCCACATGATATAGCTGAATAAAAGATAACAAGGGTTACAATAAAGGGATCATGCCCTGTACATCAAATCCTCACTACAAGATCACTCGCGGAAGCTAACTACTAATCACTCACAGATCCTGAAACTGGAGCTCATGTACTAGACTAGCCCGCCTTCGTCTGCACCGACCTCTGATGTTGTTGCGTGTAACACCCCAAAAATCGTAGTTCAACGAATTAGGCGGAGAGGTGGTGCTGCGCTCGGATTAGGCTGGAAATTTCATAGCAGCTCTTCGCGCACGACCACTGTCCCTCTTCGCGCACGACCAGTGATCGTGCGCCAGCGATCGTGCGTTAATTCGCAAGGATTCAGAGTTCTGTTGCGGTAAGTGCGCACGATCAGGGGAAGTGCTTGCGCACGACCACTGACCGTGCGCCGATGCTCGTGCGCCCTGTTTATTCTGCTCCGCGAATTTGAGCGGAGAAGAAGATCGGGCCGATCAAATCTTTTGGAATCCGATCCGACGGCTAGGATTAGTTGCTGGAGGGTCTTAGGTCTTTGGAGAGGGGTTAATCCCTCATTAATCCAAGGCCTTTCTCTCTCCAAGGTTAGAGAAAGAAGAAGGAGGCAAGGAAGAAGAAGGAGAGATCCCGCCATTGACGGAGCTCCGGAGCTCCGTTTCGCGAGCCGTTTCCAGATCTGGAGAGTGCAGCCCGGTGCGGTCGTTTCCCTCCGTCTAGAATCTCGGATCCATGGCAAAGAAGAACGCTCCTAGGGTAACGATTCTTCCTCCCAAACTTTAGACTTATTATTTGTCCTTTCATTCATCTTCCTATGTTTGCATGAGGAATCCCTTTCACCAAATGGGTGAAGTGTAGGATCTCCTCAAGTTCTTCGGAACTCCGGGTTGATTGTGTCCGTCCCCGGCATATTGCATGTAGAAAATCCGGTAGTCGTGCGGATTTAGGCATTGTGTGTGAAGCCTATTCGTGGCCGTGAGCCCGAATCGGTGATGCTTGATTTGCGACGTTGCATTTAGGTTAGTCCTAGAATGCATGCCGGAGAATGACTCCGTGAAATCATCTATAGTATTGCAGGATTTAAGTGTAGGCGTCTTGTGAAGATCCTAACGAAAGCCCCATGCTTTGAGATTGGTTGAAGGCAAACCTTCACCACGAAATTGATGCGGAGCGTATTGTACCTCCCTTGTTGAGTATTTGTGAAGCCTAGATCCTTGCAAAGGGGTTAGGTGCGTAGCTTATAAATTGTGTAGCACTTGAAAGTGCTAAACCCTTACGGGCCGAGGTGAAGCCGTACTCGCGTCGTGCGTTAGATCGCGACGATTAGAGCACGGGCAAAGCTAAACCGAACCCGTTTCCATGCAGATCGGTAAGAGGTCCCTACCTCATGGAAGCCGTATGATCATGGGAGAGGTCGTGGAAGGTGATTTACCTAGACCGACCAAAAGCTCTTTTTCCCACCTAAGGCGATGGCCCTTACGGTGGAGTGTTTTGTGGAATTGATGTTGTTAGCCTCATGCGGTTGTTTAGGCGGTTGTGGGGAACCTTCGGGTGAACCCAACCAACATCATGTGCATACCTAGGTTCCCTCCTTTTTGATGCTCAACCTAGAAGATTGATTGTGCTTGAAATCTCACCTTGTGTAGTTGCACTTTCTTTATATTAGTACTTGTGCTAGTATGACTTGCTTGCAGGGTAGAAGCTCCGCCACCCCGGGAAAGGGGTGGGGTCGTTATAATTTGGTCAGTTGTGCTGACCGTTACTTTGTTTGTCACCGCTTGGTGGAATGTTCTTATGCAGGTGCAGGTGAGCCTAGTGGGAAATAGCGGGCGGTGGCCCTTTTGCTAAGTTGGCCCTTGAAGGCCAGCCTCCCTTTTCTGCTTTCTCTTGTATTGCCGGCCTGCGTGCCGAAGTATGTTCTGAGTTTTGTACATTGGTGAATGTAAGGCCTTAGGCCGTAACTCTATTTTATGGTTTCATTCCTATGATAGTGGACAGTTCTAAATGAAATGTTAAATCATTATGCTTCCGCTAGTGTTTAGTATACTCTGTTGTAGTTCTTTCTGTTTATCACCTTTTAACTCCTAGCTAGTGTGGTTTGTATGGCTTGGGGTCCCGGCCGGACCTACTGTTATACTATTCGTACTGGCAGGGTGTTATAATTTGGTATCAAAGCTTAAGGCGTCGATCCGTAGCTTAGCGAATTCGGGACGAATTCCTTTTAAGGGGTGGTGTGCACGGGATGTGCATTCACCTAAAACGACAAAAACTAATAAGAATGTCCACTTAGGAATGGAAAAAACATACTTGTTTGCGGAACCTGAGCGTTCTATGATTGCTGTTTGCTATGTTTTCAGTCACTAAATTGTGTCTTACACGATTATAGGTGACTAGGAGTGGTGCGGGGCCGTCTCAACCCCGTAACACTGCTGAAAGTAGTGGGTCGACTGAAGTGCCAGCGACCACTCCTCCTGCTGAGATGATCAGGTTAATCGCAGAATCTGTCTTCGCGATGATCAATGCTCAACCGCAAAGGCTTGCACAACCTGCTACGCCTAATACAGATGCGACCCCGGTGATCGAACCAGCAGTGGAACCTGCGGTGGAACCGAGGGTTGAGACCCCTGTGCCAGTGGCTGCAGTGGAACCTGCGGTGGTGCAAAGGGTGGAGCATCCTGTAGAGCGTGTAGCCGTTGCACGAGCGCGTGATCAGCAACTGCAACACTTTCTAAGCTTCCACCCTCCAACTTTCTCGGGGACCGGATCCCCAACGGAGGTGGAGGACTGGCTGTCAACGGTTTGAAAAACTCTAAAGACGACAGCAACAGAAGAAGCTATTATGGTCACTTTAGCCACTTTCCTCCTTAACGGAGAGGCAGAGCGTTGGTGGGCCGAACAGGAAGTGCACAAGTTTGGAGGCAAGGAGATTACCGAGATCACGATAGCGGAGTTCTCAAAGTCATTTCTTCAAAGGTATATTCCTTCTGCCCAACGCATCGCATTGCAGAACCAGTTTCTGAAGTTAACTCAAGGCGACAGCTCGGTGGATGAGTACTTGCACGAGTTCACTAAACTGGGTCGATATGCGGGCCTATGATGGAAGATGAAGAGATAAAGACGAACAAGTTCAATGAAGGTCTTCGGGACGAGTTGAGGCTGCTCCTTGCAGGCCCAATGACGTTAGGTTTCCATGTGATGGTCCAAACTGCCAGATCCCTAGAGTTGGACATGAAGAGGGTACAAGCAAAAGCCGTGGCAAAGAAACCTTAGTTTCATGTGCCGGCCTCTCAGTCCAAGTCAGAGTTCAGAAAGAACAAAAGGAAGTTCAAATCGGCGGAGCAAACTCGCTCAAATGTTTCGGGAGCAACGACTGTGCGGGGTCCTATCACGTGTTTCACCTGCGGGAAGGTGAGACACAAGGCCGCGGTGTGTCAAAGTGGTCCCCCGAAGGCAGAGAACCGAGCATTGGACTATGCTCGTGCTGCGGAAAAGGGTAAAGCTGCGGAATCTTCGGCTTCCCAGCACATTATTCCGACTCAGCCGAGAGTCTATTCGCTTGGCCAGCAAGAAGCTATACGACAAACTGATGTCGTCACAGGTTTGAATTAAAAGTTAGCTTTTACATAGCTATTTGTGATTATACTGTTGTGCAACTGTATGTTTTATTCGTGTGCAATTAGGCTTTGTCCTAATTTTCAACTATCCGGCGAGAGCTCTATTTGATACGGGTGCATCGCACTCTTTTCTGTCTGAGGACTTCGTGGTGCGAATCGGAGTGCCGTCTACCATTGTAGAGGATTGATTGGAAGTAGTTCTACCCAATGGATCTCGCATGAGTGCGGATAGGAAGAGCCGTGTGAAGGTGCGGATCGGAAGTCAGGATTTCGACTTGGAAGCGTCGTTATTACCGTTAGCTGAATTCGATGTGATCTTCGGCATGGACTGGCTCTCGGAGCAGCGAGAATGCATAGATTGCAATTCAAAGGAGATCACTTTGGGAAGGAACACCGATGGAGAAACCACGTTTGTCGGTATGCGAGGAGCGAGCAAGACGCTGATGTCTGCTCTCCAAGTGGTTAAGGCGGTGAGAAAAGGCGCCGAGTTGTTCTTCACCTTGTTGGAGGCTTCGGAGCTAAAGCCCAGGTTGTGTGATGTCCCAGTTGTAGCGGAGTACGCCGACGTGTTTCCTAACAAACTACCTGGGGCTCCGCCTCATCGGGAGATTGATTTCTGTATCGAGTTGGTGCCAGGTGCCAAACCTGTGGCCCGCTCACCGTACCGGATAACGCCAAAGGAATTGAAAGAGCTGAAGGTTCAATTGCAAGAGCTGCTAGAGCAAGGCTACGTACGTCCAAGTTCATCGCCTTGGAGTGCACCGGTCCTCTTTATGAAAAAGAAGGACGGGAGCTTGCGTCTATGTATTGTTTATCGAGAGCTAAACAAGTTGACCGAGAAGAACCGATATCTGATTCCTAGAATCGATGATTTATTCGACCAACTGGTTGGGTCGACGGTATACTCCAAACTGGACCTAAGGTCCGGCTATTACCAACTGCGGATAAGGGAATGTGACATTCCAAAGACAGCGTTCAGTACCCGCTTTGGGCACTATGAGTTCACGGTGATGTCGTTCGGTCTGTCTAATGCACCGTCGGTATTCATGGACTTAATGAACAGAACGTTCCGGGAGTATTTGGATCAATTTGTGATCGTCTTCATCGACGACATTTTGGTATACTCTCAGTCGAAAGAGGAGCATGTAGGGCATCTGCACGCAGTTCTGAGCACCTTGAGGAGGAGTCAACTATATGCCAAGTTCTCCAAGTGCGAGTTTTGGCTACCGTCAGTAGCATTCCTTGGTCACGTCGTTAGTGGAGATGGAATTGCGGTTGATCCGTCGAAGATAGAAGCGATCCGAGCCTGGCCTTTGTTGAAAAACGTAGCGGAAGTCCGAAGTTTCTTAGGACTTGCCGGCTATTATAGGCGCTTTGTGGAAAACTTCTCGAGGATTGCACTTCCTCTCACTAAACTGACTAGGAAAGATCATAAGTTCGTTTGGTCGCCCGAGTGCGCATGAGCTTTTGAAGAGCTGAAGAGCCGTCTGACCACGGCGCCCATTCTATGCTCGCCATGTGGTACGGAAGGCTACGAAATTTATAGTGACGCCTCGGGGAGTGGCTTGGGTTGTGTCCTAGTGCAGTTCGAAAAGGTAATTGCCTACGGCTCCCGGCAACTGAAGGTTCATGAGAGGAATTACCCGGTCCATGATTTGGAGCTAGCGGCCGTGGTATTTGCTCTTAAGCTTTGGAGGCATTATTTGTATGGCATGAAGATCGACATCTTTACCGACCACAAGAGCCTCAAGTACCTGCTGGATCAAAGGGAGTTGAATATGCGTCAGAGGAGGTGGATGGAGTTCCTGGGGGACTACACCTTCGACATCAAATATACTCCTGGAAAGGGAAATGTAGTTGCGGACGCGTTGATTCGTCGGGCTCCCGCTCAAGCAAATTGGATTTTGATGCACGATGAGCGTCTAATCCGCGAACTTGAAGAAATGGAGATCATTTGCGTTGATAGGAGAGCGTCTACTTCATCATGCTTGAACTGGACGGAGGTTCAATACGACCTTGCCGACCGAGTTCGACAGGCATTGGAGCTGGATGAGAGCATGAAACGCTATAAAGCGGAAACCGTTGATGGGTTAAACGCTGATTTCTCCTTCGAAGATGGCCTTATGTGGAAAGAGGGCAGATTATGCGTACCAAACATTGGCACTCTACGGGCGGAGTTGATGTACGAGGCTCATCATACCAAGTACTCTATCCACCCGGGGAGCACGAAAATGTACATGGACATGAAGAAACTTTTCTGGTGGCCGGGTATGAAGAAAGACATTGCCCTCTACATGGCCAAGTGTAATACTTGCGCGTTGGTGAAGGCGGAATGTCAACGTCTTGGTGGATTTTTGAAGTCCTTGCCGATTCCGGAGTGGAAGTTTGATGATATCTCGATGGATTTCGTGCACGGATTGCCGAGATCACAACAGGGAAACGACGCCATTTGGGTGATCGTGGACCGATTGACGAAGGTATCGCATTTTATTCCGAACCGGAAGGATGATTCTGTAGAAAAGCTAGCGAAGCTCTATGTTGATAGTATTGTGAGACTGCACGGTGTCCCTCGTAGCATCGTCGGCGATCGTGACGGGCGTTTCACATCGAAAGATTGGAGGCTTATCCATGAACTGTTGGGCACGAAATTGAAGTTCAGCACGGCCTTCCACCCGCAAACGGATGGACAGACCGAGAGAACCAACAAGACTATGGAGGATATGCTCCGAATGTGCGCTCTAGATTTTGGAAAGAAGTGGGAAGATCATCTCTATATGATCGAGTTCGCCTACAATAATAGCTACCAAGCCAGTATACAGATGGCTCCTTTCGAGGCCCTCTATGGTAAGAAGTGTCGCACGTCGTTGTCTTGGGCGGAAACAGGCGATACTAAGCTACTAAAGCGAAAGGATGTTGAGGAAGAAACTTCGACGATCCGAACTGTACGTGAAAGGCTAATTGATTGCCCAGGATAGGCAAGCAAAATATTTCAACGCCAAGCATAAGAACCTAGAGTTCGCCGTCGGTGACCGGGTTTACTTGAAGATCAAACCGTTCAAAGGGGTATCAAGGATCCGACGCTTGAAAAAGCTCAGTCCAAGGTACTTAGGACCGTTTGAAATCGTGGAGCGTGTTGGTGATGCGGCTTATCGGCTTGCACTATCTGCAGAGCTGAGCGGTCTGCACGACGTGTTTCACATTTCAGTTTTGAGGAAGGCAGTGCAAGAGCCTACTCATATCGTCGCGGTCGGCAAAGTGCCGGTTGATAGTGGGTTGTCGACGAAAGTCAAGCCTTTACGCATCGAAGATACCGAAGTAAAGCAGTTGCGGAACAAGTCCATTCAGATGGTGAAAGTCCGGTGGGACAATTGCGGCCGAGAGGAGCTCTCTTGGGAGAGAGAGCAAACGATGCTTGCGGAGTACCCCGAGCTATTTCTCTCAGGTAATTTATAACTGTAATTCCTGCTATTACTGTTTTCGAAATTTCGGGACGAAATTCTTTTAAGGGGGGTGGAGTTGTAACACCCCAAAAATCGTAGTTCAGCGAATTAGGCGGAGAGGTGGTGCTGCGCTCGGATTAGGCTGGAAATTTCATAGCAGCTCTTCGCGCACGACCACTGTCCCTCTTCGCGCACGACCAGTGATCGTGCGCCAGCGATCGTGCGTTAATTTGCAAGGATTCAGAGTTCTGTTGCGGTAAGTGCGCACGATCAGGGGAAGTGCTTGCGCACTACCACTGACCGTGCGCCGATGCTCGTGCGCCCTGTTTATTCTGCACCGCGAATTTGAGCGGAGAAGAAGATCGGGCCGATCAAATCTTTTGGAATCCGATCCGACGGCTAGGATTAGTTGCTGGAGGGTCTTAGGTCTTTGGAGAGGGGTTAATCCCTCATTAATCCAAGGCCTTTCTCTCTACAAGGTTAGAGAAAGAAGAAGGAGGCAAGGAAGAAGAAGGAGAGATCCCGCCATTGACGGAGCTCCGGAGCTCCGTTTCGCGAGCCGTTTCCAGATCTGGAGAGTGCAGCCTGGTGCGGTCATTTCCCTCCGTCTAGAATCTCGGATCCATGGCGAAGAAGAACGCTCCTAGGGTAACGATTCTTCCTCCCGAACTTTGGACTTGTTATTTGTCCTTTCATTCCTCTTCTTATGTTTGCATGAGGAATCCCTTTCACCAAATGGGTGAAGTGTAGGATCTACTCAAGTTCTTCGGAACTCCGGGTTGATTGTGTCCGTCCCCGGCATATTGCATGTAGAAAATCTGGTAGTCGTGCGGATTTAGGCATTGTGTGTGAAGCCTATTCGTGGTCGTGAGCCCGAATCGGTGATGCTTGATTTGCGATGTTGCATTTAGGTTAGTCCTAGAATGCGTGCCGGAGAATGACTCCGTGAAATCATCTATAGTATTGCGGGATTTAAGTGTAGGCGTCTTGTGAAGATCCTAACGAAAGCCCCATTCTTTGAGATTGGTTGAAGGCAAACCTTCACCACGAAATTGATGCGGAGCGTATTGTACCTCCCTTGTTGAGTATTTGTGAAGCCTAGATCCTTGCGAAGGGGTTAGGTGCGTAGCTTATAAATTGTGTAGCACTTGAAAGTGCTAAACCCTTACGGGCCAAGGTGAAGCCGTACCCGCGTCGTGCGTTAGATCGCGACGATTAGAGCACGGGCAAAGCTAAACCGAACCCGTTTCCATGCAGATCGGTAAGAGGTCCCTACCTCATGGAAGCTGTGTGATCATGGGAGAGGTCGTGGAAGGTGATTTACCTAGACCGACCAAAAGCTATTTTTCCCACCTAAGGCGATGGCCCTTACGGTGGAGTGTTTTGTGGAATTGATGTTGTTAGCCTCATGCGGTTGTTTAGGCAGTTGTGGGGAACCTTCGGGTGAACCCAACCAACATCATGTGCATACCTAGGTTCCCTCCTTTTTGATGCTCAACCTAGAAGATTGATTGTGCTTGAAATCTCACCTTGTGTAGTTGCACTTTCTTTATATTAGTACTTGTGCTAGTATGGCTTGCTTGCAGGGTAGAAGCTCTGCCACCCCGGGAAAGGGGTGGGGTTGTTATAATTTGGTCAGCTGTGCTGACCGTTACTTTGTTTGCCACCGCTTGGTGGAATGTTCTTATGCAGGTGCAGGTGAGCCTAGTGGGAAATAGCGGGCGGTGGCCCTTTTGCTAAGTTGGCCCTTGAAGGCCAGCCTCCCTTTTCTGCTTTCTCTTGTATTGCCGGCCTGCGTGCCGAAGTATGTTCTGAGTTTTGTACATTGGTGAATGTAAGGCCTTAAGGCCGTAACTCTATTTTATGGTTTCATTCCTTTGATAGTGGACAGTTCTAAATGAAATGTTAAATCATTATGCTTCCGCTAGTGTTTAGTATACTCTGTTGTAGTTCTTTCTGTTTATCACCTTTTAACTCCTAGCTAGTGTGGTTTGTATGGCGTGGGGTACCGGCCGGACCTACTGTTATACTATTCGTACTGGCAGGGTGTTACATTGCGTCTCCTCGATCCCCTAAAATGATATGGTCCACCGACCGTTAGTCAAAAGACTAAGCCTTATGTTCCCCACCCCACCCCCAATGGCTCCTAGGCACCGTGCGGGAGGGATGAAGCGGAGGACAACAAGGGGTATAAACAAAAATCAGATGACGGGGCATAATCTACAGGAAGAGTTCTGCCGCTACTCAAGTATATATATACATAATCGAAGTAGATAAAGAGCGTAGAATGAGCAGGTAAAGAGTAAGTAAAGTGCAGTAAGTAAGACAATAGTAATAGAAAGGTAACCATTGATTTATAGGAATGCCGATACAAACCTAAAGACCAAGGGGTCGTTTAGCAAGGCCTATCTTATAAGAAGTCCCATAACCGACTTATACGATATGGGTAGGGGTTGAAATGCAATGTTTATGCTATGACATGCAAGGTATGCGGTTTATGCTATGTTCATACAAGTGCAACTCACACACTTCGACTCTATGCGCATAAACCTTTAGTTTCCCCTTTTTGGAGCTAGCTAGACTCCCAGGATACTCCCGTAGTGGCAAACGGAAGCGGTGGGTTGGGCCTCGCCCACCTCTAGGTTGGTATTCACACTACCTAACCTAGACCTATCGTACGCCTCAACGCAAAACCGCGGAGCATCTGCGTACTCTTACTGGCTGGACCACCAGACTTTCAAGGCTAAGTGCAAATTCCACACTTGCCGAGTCAACGTATTGACGTCGGTGTGAACGACCATCCAATACCGGAGACCCACCACCTTCGTGCACATGCAGACATGTTCTACTATCTATCCCCGAGCCATAAGCTCCCCGGGCTAACCCGCCCATCATCAATAACCTTCTGAGCCACCGGCTCGCCGGACCGACCCGTCCGTACAAAGAAACATTACTGAGTCACAAGCTCACCGGACTAACCAGTCCGCTACTACAACCACCGAGCCTACCGCTCGTAAAACCAAACCAACCAACCTCTCGTAACCACGGGGTGTGGGTGTGTGTATTATTAAGTTAATCTTGTATAACAACTTCTTACTCCTACGACTTTTGGTTAATCTTGGACTTCCCGAGGATTACCCTGTAAGGGGCTCGCTACGGTACTAGGAACTGTAATGGGATGACACACCAAAGTTCCCTTTCTCAAGACACTTAGTGTTGTTGGTATCTACCCATAAGAACACCCCTCTTATCATTTCACTTGAGTTAAACCTAAGTGCTTTATGACACGCTAGGGGAAAGACGACCCTTCGTCAATCCCAAGCACTACCTTACCCTTAACTCACCAAGCACTCTTAATACATAACTCCTTTTGGTGACCTAAATCTCTTCATCCTGACCATGTACACCAACTACATGCCATTCCCACTTAGTAGGTCACTAGTTACCCAAGCTCCATAGTTTTACTAAACGTAGACCAAACTATCTATATGAAGTTTGTAATTAGAGGTACTCCAAATATTCATCCAACTGACTCAAGATAATTACTGGGGGTCTATCACGATGTTATAAGACTAATTCCAGATAATCATATTTTTCCTAATTTATTTAGCATTTATTTCAATTTCTCCAAACATTTGCCAAGTATGAAAATGAACATGAAGTGTAAGTAAATCTTATGATATGTCTCTCCAAAAATTATGATAAATATATGATTACTAAATAACATCAGAAACAGCATATCATATTTTTACAGTATGAAATTGTCCTCTAATTTAATTATTTATCGTCTATCCAAATTTGTAGTTTTATGAAGGAACCACCATAAAGATCAGCACTAAAATTATGGGAAAATTACCAAACTCTTGTATTCACCAGAAAAGGCTACTGACTAAGTTTCAGGGTTTAAGGAAATCATTTTCTCACTAAAATAAATAAATTAAGGAAACCTCAAATTAAATAAACTGTGAAGTAGCCTACTGATTTAAGTCTTCAAAAATTCTATAAAAATTTACAGAGCTTCCTAATGTTCTGAAAGTTCTTATCACCAATTTGGACAATTTGAGAATGAGTTTTGGACCCTCAAATATTTTTCGTAAGTCTAAATCAAAACAGGTGCCTTGTGAAAGAAGTACTGATTAAATAATTCAATAAAATACACAAAAATTACCAGAGGTCTAAACCATGATTGTAAGGGCACTACCAAAGTTTCATCATCATCCAAGACCTTTTGATCCTGTAATCATCTCTTATAAGAAATTTCTCTAAAGTGATTATGACCTAATTAAAAGGGAATAATTGTTCCTAAATTTTTTACAAAATTACTCAGTGCCTATTTACACCCTATGAATCTATCCATCAAGTTTCATAACCATCTAGGGACTTTTGACCACATGGCCTTCACAAGGTCCTAAATGCACACCTAGGAATAGAACTATTGTTCTAGGGCTTAACCACCTCCACACCACCCCATATCACTCATGTAGGTGTCTTAGGTGATCCTAAACCAGTTACCAAGGTTTCACTTCATGTTGATGAGTTTTGACCACCATACCCCAAGGTAAACACCATACCCTAACTTTGACCCTATTTGTCCTAACTTGGGTTTACAAAATACTCAAAAAAATAATAGTCCCAATTGGGCTGATACTTTTACCAAGGTCATAACATAACCCTAAGGGGCACCCACCAAAATTTAGAGGGCATTGGAGGTCATTTAACCCACTAATTAATTATTAGATAATTTATGGAATCATCTCAAAAACCTTAGAAAAATGTTCTCTTAAAGATCCCATCTTTTAGTATGTTGTGTGGGTGCATATAAATAGCCTAGGTTTTAAATTTCAAGGCCTTAGCATCTACCAATAAAAAGATATGAAGGAAAGAGTGACTGCCCTACCCTAGGGACCAGTCCCACCATTTTGTCTCTACATGGAGCTACAGTATTCTTTTTGGGGTGAAATCAATTTTAAAATACAGAAGACTTCAAGGGCTACAACTTTGATGTTGACCACTTTTTCATCATAGGGCCCTAAGTATTTTTAATAATTAAATCTAAGTATAACAAAATATATGACAGAAATCATATAAACATTTAATTATATAACTATTTCTGTGTTCGACGAAATTCAAACTCTGCGTTCGACGAAAGCAGATCAAATCTGCGTTCGACGAAAGATATACAACGCTCGACAAAAGCTGAACACCTCCCGTTCGACGAATTATTCGTTCGACGAATTATTTCCTGCTGTCGACTAAGTTGACATCTAACTGTGTTCGACTAAGTTAACGCATAACTGTGTTCGACTAAGTTTAACGTATAACAGCGCTCGACGAACGCTGAAAACATCAGCGTTCGACGAAATATTCGCTCGACTAAATCAGAGCATAACAACGCTCGACTAATCTAACAGATATCATCGCTCGACGAAAGCAGAGCAAATTTTCATTCGACGAAATATTTCGTTCGACTAATTAAATGAAATAACGTAAACAGTATAACATTTAATATAAGATCTTGCACAGATCTTGAAGCACCTTTGGACGGTATCGGGCTGTCTTCTTCCTCCAGTCAACAGCTGGGATCAACCGCGCCTGGGCTGCCTTCCTCCTTGTTTTCCCGGCCACCTAAGCGCCGCCCCGACCGGCCAATGCCACCACCACCTTCGTCGAGGTGGTGGTCGACGATTAACGGTGGTTGGCCGGCCGGAGGTGGCCGGAATAGGGATTTTAGGTCGGGATTTAAGCTCCAAAAACGGAGCTCTCGACCTACCAGATTGGGGGCCAATTGGCCCCAATCCTTGCAGCCAACTAGATAAGATCTATCCACTGAGAGAGAGGAGAAGAACCAGACCTGTGTGGAGTGGTGATTCCCTGTCGTTATCAGATTATCCATGGCCGTCCTGGAGCTTTTGGTGCCATGCCGATTCCTGCTCCTGGTGCTCGATTTCTTCGGGAAAGAGGGGGGTTTTGCTCCTCTCCGACCTCTGAAGATGTTAAAAGGGTCGATTGAGGCTAAGGGTGGGGAGTTACTCGGATTGCCATTAATGGCCATAGTGGAGATTTCGGTTACACATAGGGGGGATGAATTGGCCATCAATTAGGCCGGGAAGAAGCTGAAAACTTCTCCTCTCCCCAAGGGGAGATGAATGGAGCCATTAATTGCTCAGATTGGGGGGGGGGGGGGGGGTTCTCCTTCTCCTCCATTAATTCCCCTTCTTTCTCTCTCCTCCAAAATGGGCTTTCTCTCTCCTGACCGACTCTCTCCAAATTGAATGGCCACCTCAGCAACATTCAATCCCCACTAGGTGGTAGACCACCTTAATTGGGTCTAGCCCAAGTGAATTGGGTCCAATTTGGGCAAATTAGATCATTTTGACCTAAATTAGGGCAAGGGTAAATTGGTCAAATTGCAAGTCTCATGATGGGGCTTTTTGGTCCATTAGGCTCCTAGTACCCATATAAGGGTAGGGGCAGGGTCAATTTGGCATGGTGGGGGCCAATTGACCTTAATTGAGTTAGTTTGACCAATTTAGGGATAAAGTTGACTTTGGTCTAATTGGCCTCTTAATTTGACTCCAATGGGTCCTTGGTGCTCCAAGAGGATCCCTAATGGGTTAGGGATGCTATGGTGGGGTCAAGGTTCAAGGTGGGGCCCTAAAATCCAACCATAGGCTTGATAACTGGAAATTGCTATTTGCAGACCACTTGGGTTTTCTCCTTCTCACCTATGTTCACAAGGTCTTGAGCTCTTCCTATGGTTTTGTCATGACCTAGTCATGACAAAACCAACTTAGGGGTCTAGCTGTTTGGGGGATGTTACAGCTTTGGGCACAGATCTCAGGTATTCTATAGCTTATCACCCACAGAAAAATGGGCAGACAGAGAGGGTAAATCAGATCGTGGAGGATATGATCCGGTGTTACATTTTGGAGCATTGAGGAGCTTGGGATGAACTCCTTTGGCTCATGGAGTTTGCGTACAATAACAGCTATCAGGAGAGCTTGCAGATGGCTCCTTTTGAGGATCTGTATGGGAGGCGATGTCGGACTCCCCTGTTTTGGGCTGAAGTGGGCGAGAAGCCAGTCTTGGGTCCTGAGGCTTTGGAAGAGATGAGCGTTGCTGTGACGCAGATCCGTGAGAAGCTCCGGGTAGCTTAGGAGCTCTACAAGAAGTACGCCAATCGGCGTAGGAGTGATTTGGAATTTGCGGTGGGGACATGGTGTTCCTAAAGGTGTCCCCGATGGCAGGTATTAAAAGATTTGGGAAGAGCCATAAGCTGTACCCCAGGTATGTAGGCCCATTTGAGATCGTGGAGCGCGTCGGAGTTTCTGCTTATAGGCTGTTGCTGCCTGCCTCCTTCCCTGGTGTTCACAATGTGTTCCATGTGAGCCAGTTGTGGAAGTGTATCCTCAGTGATCGCCATGTCCTGGATTCTGTGCCGGAGCTGCAGCCTAGTCTGACCTATGTGGAGCAGCTTGTTGGTATTTTGGAGAAGCATGATCGGGTCTTGCGAAGAAAGACGATTCCTATGGTAAAGGTTCTGTGGAGCAATCATGATGTTCGAAGTGCAACCTGGGAGCTGGAATCACCGATGAAAGAGTCTTATCCTCATCTCTTCGGCTAGTTTTCTCCGGTAAGCCTTCATCTTTTGTGCTTTCCTTTATTTGGAATTGTTGTTGCAAAGTTTCGGGCCGAAACTTTTTGTTAGGAGGGGTGGTTGTAACGCCCCGGGTTTTTCTTATAATTATTTTAATAAAACATATGGAATTAATAATAATTATTTGAAAACGAGATATTAATTCAGGGCGTCGATGCGAAGGGGCGTTACCGTTGCGGTAGCGTCGTCGTCATCCGACGTTTTTGGTTCTAGGAAGAGGCTTATTTGCGGGTATATATTTATACATATATATATACACGTGTGTATGGGTTAGTGTATAAGTAAATATGCTTATACAAACATGTATACATACACATGTAAAAATGTGTATAAATGCATATATATGCTTGCTTAAAGAGGCAGATTTGGGGTTATTTAAGTCCTGGAGGGCTGAGCTTTTTCATAGTTGGTTCTTTTTTCTTCTCCCTATCCCGTGATCCTGCGGCGAGCTTGAGAGTTAGGGTTGCGTTTGGGTCGGTGTCGAGCGGCGTTGGAGCCGTCGAAGGTGGAAGGATCATGGTCGTCGGGGCTTGATTTCGTCGCCGGGGCTAAGAATCCGGGCGGCTCCTCCGCTGCTTGTCACGATTCGGCGGGTCGTCGGTTGTATCAAGGCAAGAAAACTTTTCACCTCCTCTCCCTCATCTCCTTCCCTCTTTTTTTTATTTCTTCTAACTGAACTTGGCCGATTGTGGGGTTGCGAGGGCATTACCCGATGTTTGTGCAAGGAAACTACCTCTCCTTCTTTTTCCATCTCCTTCTTCTTCCTCTTTGTTCTTTGTTTGAAATCGGTTTATGGTTCATAAAATTAGATTAAAAAAAATAAGAGCAAACCTGATTCATGGTTCCAGTTTAGGTTTAAGGGGGTTGTATGCATATAAAATTTTAGAAGCTAAAAAATCTGTTCCGGTTTGGGACTATTGTATGCACATAAAATTGCAGGAGCCATATACAATCTATTTCGGTTTGGGAAATGCTGTATGCAACTAACATTTTCTGGGCTATATGTAATCCTATTTCGGTTTTTTTTGGGGCTGCTGTATGCAACTAACATTCTGGAGTTGTATATATGATATGATCATTCCGGTTTGGGGATGCTACGTAACTAAAATTTCAGGGGCTATTTATGATCTACTCTGGTTTGGGTGTAGTTGGCTTAGCCTGAGGCAAATTTATTGGGGCTTGTTGCTTAGCCTGATGCAAGGTTATGGGGTATTATCTGTTGCTTAGCCTGATGCAAATTTATTAGGGCTTTGTTTGGCTAAACCTGTTGTAATGCTGTTGGTTGGGGTGTATGCTAGCAATTCATACCTAGTTATGTCATCACTAATTGGGGACTCATGCTAGCTGATTTTTTTTCCAATTCCTGTTAACATATATGTGGGGTTATGCTAGTAGCTTAATCCAAATTTCCCGTTAACATGTATGAAGGGTTATGCTAGTAGTTTCTCCAATTCCTGTTAACATTTAGGTTAGGATGTGCTAGTAGTTTCTCCAAGTCCCTGTTCATATTTATTTTGGGCTTAACTTGGTTATACGCGGGGTTCATATTGGCTAGTTCTCAATCGTGGTTACTTGTTAAATTCTGCATATTTCTCATAATTACTTGGCTAAATATTGATGGTCTTGTTTGAACCAGAATGATGGGTAAAGGGAACAATGTGGTCCTTCATCGCAGTTCTTTTAATAGTGGTGGGTAGGACAATGTTTCCACCACCACGACGCCTCTTTTATTTGGGGGTGAACGTCCCCTTTATGTGAGCGGATAGTGACATTGTTTGAGTCCGCCACCACTGGTTCATTTTGCACTACGTGCTAAATTTAGTTATGCACTTGCTTATCGGGTTGGTTATATGCGGGCTCTTCTTAAACTACTACTGCTGAAATCTTTGTATAGTGTATACGTATATATATACTCCTTTCAGACAATGATTTATGCTAATCGGTACCTTGCCAGCTCTTACTGATAACCATGCTGTTTTCTTGCACCCTTTGGGCTGAGACGTTCTTTTCTTATGAATGCCTCAGGTTCAGGTATATAGTTGTCGCCGAGGTTAGAGCGGGGCCTTTCAGTTCCCCTGTCGAGGTCTTTCCTCCCTGGTAAGTATGGATGCAGTTTTCTTTTGTTGGCTGTAGCTTTCTCTTTTGGATTGTCTTCTCTCTTTCCTGCGGATTCGCGTCAGTTGTTGGCGCCCGCGTGGTTTTTATCCCAGTTTACTTGTCTTATGCTACTACTTGTGTTTTATTTTGAGATAGATGATACCCTTATTCTCCGGGGAATGTGTAGAATGCTAGTTATATGGCTATTGTGATAAAATTGTGCATCATGTCTTTTATTATTATGTTGCATATAATTTGAAAGTCGTACTAAACATTTTCTTATAGATATATATATATATATAGTAAATCTAGATGTGTGATAGCCTCGGTGACCAGCTTGGTTTCCGTGCTTTAATAAGATAAATGAACCTATTTTTCTGCTGCGTACGTATATTTTCTATTGGTGGCTAAGAAGGCTTCATGACCGAGGGACACGGTCTCAAAATCAATAGTGAAATGACAAAAGTTATTTTTTTAAACTAAAATTACCTATTTTTCTTACAAGATGTTCGTTTAGAGTGCTTGCCTGAGCGTCTGTAGTTGTCCCCTGCAGGACGCGGCATCACAACGCGTATTTTTCCCTTTGCTCTGATATCGTAAAATATTCCGGGAAAAATGCGGGTTGTGACAGTTTGGACAAAAACACCACAATTATAAAATGTATGTTTGCCACGACAATGGTTACCACCGTCACAAAAAAACTAGTTTTGAACATAAAAGTTGATGAAGTTCTTTTTTTGTGAGGTTGGGAAGTTACCAACAATAGTTCATAACCACCACGTTCACGACCGCCGCCACCGCATCATATAGAGTCTTAGGATTAGTTTGACACGGTGGTGGCAATCATGAGTGTGGTAGTTATGATCCGTCGTTCGTGAACGCCCGACCTCACCTACAAAACTTCATCTACTTTTATATTCAAAACTAGTTTTTTTTTCTTGATGGTTGTCTATCCCGAAGTTGGTAATCACCTCCTTCAATCCAACAGCTCCAGGTGCCTGCCTCAGCTAGGCTCCCTAGGCCTGTCCGCGAATACCGCATCTTTAGGAGTGCTCGCGGACAGGTTTTGGTGTCCGCGACCACCTCCTCTTCAGGAGTGCTTGCAGACCATTTTTGGTGTCCGCGAGCACCTATTCAGAAGTGCTCACAGACGGTTTGTGGTGTCGGCGAACGCCTCCTCTTCAGGAGTGCTCGCGAACAGGTTTTGGTGTCTGCGACCACCTCCTCTTCAATAGTGCTCGTGGACAAGTTTTGGTGAGGGGAAACCTCCTCTTCAGGAGTGCACGCGAACCAATTTTGGTGTTTGCCATATCCGCGCGACCTCCCGTCCGGGAGTTCCGCGAACTCGTTTTCGGTGACCGCCCGACTTCCCTTACCAGAGGAGGCAGAAATAAGGGGGCAAGCAACTGCGAAAACCCTTGAAGTGTCCGGGAGAACTCTACAGACGGACATGGCGAACACACTATTTGAGGTTGCAAAGTACAACATGGACGACTTCTCCTTGGTGACCAGATGTACTCTTTAGCTTGATGTAACCCCTAATGTAATATAAACTTTATATCAATAAAATCACCAGTAAGAAAGGAGTTGCCCGTTGCGGGAAGTCCTATGTAGACAGCGACGGAGCCAGAAAATAATGTCAGGGTGGGCAGACTCATTTCATAATGTAGTTAAAAAATTAACTTAAACTATTCAAGTAACTGTATTAATACAAGAAAAATAACATAAGCATATTTCAACTAAATTAAAATTAAAAACACATAGCATTACCTTTCATAGTTGACCACGTCGACTTTTCATATTTTGAAAGCGTTTGATGATAGTCTCATTATCAATACTTTTGAATATATCTCTTTCAATATATGTAACCAAGCAATCATTCATCATTGAGTCTCCCATCCGATTACGCAGACGGTTTTTCACGATATTCATTGCAGAAAATGCCCTCTCAACTGTAGCTGTTGCAACTGGTAAAATCAATGATAATTTCAGGAGCAAATAAACCAAAGGATATAAAATATCCTTCTTTTTCTCAACCATCTTTACTGCAAGATCGCCAATTCCATTTACTTGTGCAAAATCACTATCAGCTCGAACATCATAAACATAAGTTTCCAACTGACAATTCAGTTCCATAATATCTAAATTTGAAAACTCG
The DNA here is from genome assembly GCA_033032865.1 of Dactylorhiza incarnata. Lineage (NCBI taxonomy): Eukaryota > Viridiplantae > Streptophyta > Magnoliopsida > Asparagales > Orchidaceae > Dactylorhiza > Dactylorhiza incarnata. Next base: position 7,463,568 of record JAWHQI010000038.1, on the reverse strand, counting down.
GATGGATAAAACTCAGCAAGTCGTCTTAATTTTTGCTTATCAAATGCAGAAAATGAATTATTCGGACTCAAACATGCAACACAAAGAAGTAGTTCTGTATTTCTCTCCGTAAATCGGCTATTCAATTCTTGAAGTTGCATATCTATCACATTGTAAAATATCTCAACTCGATAATGATGTAAATTTGTCATTTCTTGAACCCTTCTTCTTGATCGGCCTCTTGCAACATATAAAGTATTCATATCTGGAATACTAATTTTGTAATTATTACAGAATAAAGAAACTTCATCAAATAATTATGTCCAACCTTTATCCCGATTATCCTGCAACCTTTGTTTGGAAATTTGCACTAAATGCATGGCATTACAAATATCTTGGTCTTTACGTTGCAATGCCTGTGATAGACTATTTGTTATTCCCAATACATCTCTCATCAAAAATAAAACAATTATGAAATCAAATGATTGTAGTGAATCTAATAATGAAAAGGTCGTTGCTTTATGATCAGAACTTGAATGTGGATCTTTTTCAACAATCTCGAGAACATCGATAATGGAGGAAAACATCACAATTATGTTAAGCAATGAACCATAATGTGATCCCCACCTAGTATCACCTGATCTTTTTAAAGCCCTTTCTTGGTTTAAACCAATACCACTTAAAAGTTCACCTTTCTGCAAACCTTCAACAATCTTAATAAATTGAGACTCGCGTAAAAGTTCTTGACGCTTACATGAGACATTGATTATATTGGTCAAAGTGACAGCCAATTCAAAAAGCCAAGCAACTTGAACATGATTTTTTGCAACTGCTACTAACGCTAATTGAAGTTGATGTGCAAAACAATGAACATAATATGCAGATGAGTTCTCTTTCATAATTAGAGCTTTAAGTCCATTAAACTCCCCTCGCATATTACTTGCACCATCATATCCTTGTCCTCGTAATTTCGAAATGCTGAATCCATGATATAAAAAGAATTCTTCTAATGCTGCTTTAAGAGAATGAGCTGATGTATCCATTACATGCACAATTCCAAGAAAGCGTTCAATTACCTTCCCTTCACTGTTAACATAGCGCAAAGCAATAGCCATTTGCTCTTTAGTAGATATATCTCGTGACTCATCTATCAGTACAGAAAAAAAAGCATCTCCAATATCCATTTTAATACAATTTATTGTCTCAACTGCCATTGCATTGATAATATCTTTTTGAATTTCAGGAGCAGTTAACTTGTTATTTTCTGGCGCGTTATGCAAAATCACTTTTTTCACCTCTTCATTATGATCTCCAAGAAATCTTAAAAGCTCGAGAAAATTTCCTCGATTTGTTGAAGAATCTGATTCATCGTTACCACGTAATGCTAAGCCCTGTTGTATTAAAAATCGAATGCAATCAACTGATGCAGTTAGACGTGTTTTATGCTCTTGTCTAACGAGATCCGATTGTTTAAGAAACTGAACCTCAATATGCTGACCTGATTTCATTAAGTTAGTGCACATCACTGCAGCCTGATTGTGAATACTATTAGGACCCCCAACATGTTCTCGAAGTCTACTTAAACCATCTTTCCAATTTCTAAAGCCGTCAACAGTAAATGAATCTCCCCCTGATTGTTGTCCCATTTCAGGCTTAAAAAGATAACAAAATATACAAAATGCCGCGTCTTTTGCTATGCTATATTCCAACCAAGAAGGAAATTGCTCAAACCATGCATAATTGAATCTTCTAGGTGTATTCCCAAACATTGTCTGTGGAAACTGATGATGTCGTGGTTGACATGGGCCTTTCAATAGATATTTTCTTCTAATTTCATCTCTGTCATTAACATTATAATCTGATAATCTAACTCGTAACCCTGGATCGGCTATTATGTTGTCCAAATCATCTTGAAAAATTCGTTTTTTCGTAAGAGCTGATTCAGAAATTGGAAGTTTCTTAAAAAACTTATCCATCTTTGTAATTAAAAAACCCTTTCAGTGTGCTCGTTGTGATCGGATTCCCTATACAATAATCATAGCCCGTAACAATTAGCCCAAACGTCTACACAACGAAAATGATGGGCAAGAGAGAAACACTTGCCCAAACGAAGGTTCGCTAAGCCTCTTTAGATCTCCCAAGGGCTATAAAACCAATGTTCGATCAAGCGAAAGGGACCCACACGATCCGAACGAGTGATGTTGTACCAAAAGAGAACCACCCAAAACAAATATTTCGCAAGGGGATGGTCTCTCCCAACAAAGAACAACGAGGTTCACCAAACCTTCTCGGACGTATTATTTTTAAAGCAAAAAATTACCACCACAGAAAATCAACACTAACATAGACAAATTGCACAAGAGGAAAGTGGAGGAACGTCGTTACCTCAACCGAGAGATTCTCGGCGTTGCACAGCAATCAAAGAATTTTATCCTGCAGGAAGACCGGGACCGTTCGTCGGCTACAATTTCAATCTGCACCAATTTATAAAAAACCCTTTCATAAACTGCTTAAAATCCAAAAACAGATCTATACTACCAGATCTATTCAACAAAATATCCCTTTCATAAACTTCTCGGACATTGCTGATCAAAATGATTACCGATCTATTCAACAAATTACTAGACCTATTCAACTCAAAATCGAAAATAACAGATCATATTATCATAATGATTACCGATCAATATTTTGTTCAACTCTAAAAACCTAGAAATCCAAATAAAACTCCAAAAAATTGGGGGATGAGGAAGATCGGCAAAAGGAATATATAATGCGTATTATGCAAACAAGGAACCAAAATATAATGCGTATTATGCCTAAATAAAATCATAGCAGAGTAAATTCTGCAGCAAAAGGAAACTCACCCTCGGTCGGAACTCGGAACTCGGAAGTCGGAAACCGGGGGGGCGGCGAGAGCCGAGAGGAACAGCGTGACGCCGTCACGCCGGCGATGGTCGGAGAGAGATTAGGCACGCCGCACGCGGGAGAGGCTCTCGAGTGAAGGGCAGAAGTGGTGGGAGCCTCGACGTCCTCGCCCAGTCCGCCAGTCGCCCGGAATGTCGCTGGAGGAAAAAAAAAGGGAAACGTCGTCGGCCGTCCTGTATCCGCGGACCGCGAAGTGAAGCTGGGGAATTAATTAAACCTAACTATTATTGGCCGTTGATTAAACCTAACTGTTATTGGCCGTTGATTTTAATTGGATGGTTTAAAAAAAACAGTTAAATGAGCTGATGGGGTTTTGATCCCGGGTCAACACAGAAAACATCCAAAAGCTAAACCACTCCACCAAATTAAAAGTTGCGAATATTTTGTATATTTATTTATATATATAATAAATATATATTCCAAAATTAAAAACTCATTTCATAACCCTTAATTTGTTGAAAATTTCGCAAAATCCAGGGTGGGCAGCTGCCCACCCTGGACCCTATGTAGGTCCGCCCCTGTATGTAGATGTCCGCAAAACCCTCTCTCCCGCTTATTTATTCGTGACTTCAAGTAACAGTTAACTCAACAATTTTTTCCTGTCCTTCAGTTGGAGCGACATACATTTTAAGGACATTTTTGATGCCAACAAAGTTGATCATAATCGTTGACATACTAAACAAACATTCTACGATGATAGTCTATGATGATTAGTGTTTGTCTAAAAAAGACTCGCCAAACAAAATCTTAGTCACCACGTAGTCCCATTTTTGAGTCATAAATAAGCCGGAGATCGATGATCCCAAGGCCCTCTCTCTCTCTCTCGCTTCTCTCTCTCCCTGGTCTCCCCTTCCCTCCCCTGTGTCGTCTTACGGCGCTCTTTTCTCCTTTTCCCTCCCTCTCTAGCTCTCTCTTTCCTGTTTGCCTTCGGAAAACTGAGAAGAAGCCCAGTGGCGAGATATTTGGTGTGAGAAACATGAGTTTCTTTTCCTTTTGCGGAATGAGCTGCATGAAGATTAAGAAGGATCAAGTCCTATCGCCCTCAGGTATTAGAAATCATCTTCAACTTGTCCCATTAGGATTATTTTCTTGATCTTGAGACCAAGAATGTTTTCTTTTAGGCTCTTTTTAGAGGCTTGTCTTTTTCGATTCCCGTTTGGATTGAGGGTGATCCTTCGGTCTGGGTCATAGAGCTCTTGTTCTAATTACTTTTCATCTAGAGTTAGGTTCTTGATAGGGTTTTAGGTTTATCTTCTTTGCTGATGGCTTTTCTGACTTGGATTCTATGCATGCGTTGGAGTTGTATTGATGCACTTGATTTGGCCTTTTCCGCTTCCTTTGATTGACGTAGTTAGGTTTATGTTTTTTTCAATCTTTCCTTCGTGAACAAGAATATTGGAGTTTTCTATTCACCTAACTATTAAGCTTTTCATCCACAGATAATACGTTTTGCCTAAAAAACAATTTCGGAAATAAGATATTTTCACCTGTAATTAGAATATTTCAGTCATAAGCCATTTGTGTATATAAGTTGTTTTCCTTTTTGAATATATAATCTGCTTTAAGTTGAAATAAATTTCGTTGTTTCCAGGTGAAGTATCATATTCATGGGTGAAATCTCTTGTATTTTTTGGTCAAAATGTAGAGGTAGATTCGAGGTGTCAGTTTTGGAGCATTTTCTCGCACATTTAATTATATATTTTAGTTTAATTGAGGCACATCAAAACATGATGCACTGTTTGTGGCCTTATTTGAGAATTATTGCATTACCCCTTAAACGATAATGATGACTTAAAATTGAAATCTCATAGTGAACTATAGAGAAACTAGCATCTTCGAACGGGCTACGCCCGTTCTCGATGCGTCGCTGCGGGCTTCGCCCGTAACCAAGCGGGCTTCGTCCGGTTGTCAATCAAGCGGGCTTCGCCCGCAACCAAATGGGCTTCGCCCACCCCCGTCGGGCTTCGCCCACCCCCGGCGGGCATCGCCCTTCCCCCTCTTAGCACGTTCTTGATGCTCTCGGGCGGTCTTCGACCGCATCCAGGCAGGCTTCTCTCGCCTCTGCACGGGCTTTGCCCGTGCGATGCATCATTGCGGGCTGCGCTCGCAACATATGCATATGAGTACTCAAAATGATCGTAAAAAAATATAAATCACGTTTACAATTTTTATTTTGTAAAAAAATGTACATTTTAACGTAAATTTTTTAATTTATCTCTCTCTCTCTCACTCCCTCTCTCTCTATCTCTCCCTCACTTTTTTCCTCCATTTACGCCTCTTTCTCTCCCCTCTCTCTTCTCTCTCTTCCCCCTCTCTCCTACTCTTTCCAACGGATGATAATGATTTTTGAGGAGATCAAACGGTTGAGATTAAAAGGTTGGTGTGCTTCAAGATATCTATATTGCTTTATATAATAAGATATGCATATTTTTGTAGTTTATACCATGATCTTGAACATAGGAATGATTATTTGACATATAGGATGTTAGGTATTTTAATATATATGTTTGCGCGTGTCAGGACCGACTCGGAACGACCCATCGGGTTACGTGTCACTAGGGTTAAGGGCTCTACGCTGAAGATACTATATAAGACCATTCCACACCTTGATGAGCCTCAATAGAATATCTTGAGCGGAGCTCTAACATAGGACATTGGATGTATTTCCTTTTTAGGTGAAATACTTTGATTACTTATTTGTGTTCTTGGTGATTCCCTCATTTAACAAATCATATGGCTAGCATTTTATTTGAATTTGCATGACATATAGAATCCAGATAGCTCATATATGTGCGTTTGGGGGTGGTTATGGAGAGAGCTGCCAATTGGATAGGGCTAGCCAACTAGCATGGAGGCTGGTCCATGATGTGTTTTATTGGTCTATAACAAAAGCACTGTAGCCCATTTACGTAAATGACTTTAAACTAAATTAAAATGAAATGCACAATTGTATAAACTAAAATGATGAGGTGGCATTCTCTATTATTTATTTCAAATTTGTTTCAACATTCACAGTAACTAAAATATGAACTTAGAATGTTTTTATACAAAAAGTCATATGTACTAATCTCTATTCTCTAGTGACTCATATTATGTATTAAAAATGTTTGGGCTAAGACAGGATGCGAAATAATAAATTAGATGAAGTCTAGGATCTAGATCTAGCACTTCACTTTCATTTTTAGAAGTTGGAAGTCTTGATGGTTGCACACACTTTTATCTACAAATATAAATAGTAAGATTCATGAGTACCAAAAACACTTGAATGTAAACATACTTCTATATATGTCATGAAGTAGATCCATGAATCAAAAAGAAAATACCCAATAAATGAATTATTGGAATGCATGCACGTGATAAGAAGTTATCAAAATTCAATGCAGGAGTCGTTGTGGATTGAATCCAACTGAAAAATCAATCTTTCAAATAAGCACTCCAAACGGCAGACGCCTAACCAACAAATCCCATTTCTCTTGAACCAGCAAGCTTCTCCTAAAAACAGATCTTATCACGAATCTGAATCACTTGGCTCAGTTCACATTCATTACTAGTTCCGTCCCTAAAGAAAAAGTTTAATGGGAAGAGGGCGAAGCTCAGCTCGCTTGTTTAAATTTTTTTCAAGCTACATTGAAATATAGCCTCCACTAAGCGGCAACACTTTGTCCACAACACATTGTCATAAATTCCTAATTATGAAATGAAATTGAGGAAGATAATAAACTGCATCATGTAATTGCATAAATAAATTGCATTCTCAACTTATATAACTACAGCAGTTTGATAAAAACAAACATCTGACTTGAAAATACATACACATAGGACGGTTTATGTATGAAAAGGACAATAATTGAAATGCAGATAATAGTAGCACTAGTTTTACTCTGAGCCTATCAAATTCACGAGTCCACATGCTTTCTCCAACAAATTAGAGAAGCTACCAATAATTACTGCAAAGGAAGCATTATGCATATGTGAATACTAAATTATATATATAGTAGGAATATAACTAGCAACTTTGTTGCCATGAAAAATATTGTACTTTAAATAGACTTAGATAGTCCCGCTCTTGCATCACCTAGCTAATTTACAAGATTCAAATACATACAAAGATTCAATAAAAAAGACTGTAAATCCCAAATCACTCCTGTGTAGTTTGATTTGTGCAATTGAAAACAAGAACATACAAATGAAAAGTCATCATTCTATTAGCTTATTATCTACTTCAATGTATTCTAGCTGCCAGAAAAAAACTTGAATGTAAGATCAATAAACCTGAAATACAAGATATTAAATAAACTAATAAAGGGTTAAAGAGTGAAGTTATTATCACCCTGATCTTTCTAGATTTAATGGACGAGTTTGATTGATTCAGAGAAGATATTGTCGCATGAGTACCCAACTACTTTGTCCAACTAAACTCCACATCAGAGGGAATGACTACAGAACTTAATCTGACACTTACGAGGCCCCTCTCCAAGTTACTGATTGTTGAATTTATATCAATTCTCAAGACCATTTCGGTAATTTTACTCTAAGCCCTTCTTTGCTTCTCATCTCATTCGTTCGAATGGATATGTAACTTCTAAGGGAGAGAAGTCAACATGTCATGCGATCTAGTGAACGGTTGTGAAAGAGAATTATGAGCAAGCGATGAAGGGAAATGAGAGATCTCATTTTATGTGATCTTTTTGTTGGATCCGTAGGCAATCTTAGAGGGGGAGGGTAAATAAGGTACATGATACATTATTAAGTTTCTTTTATTAATGATAAATCAATGCACAACAGAAATGAAATATTAGTGAAAGTAAATAAAAAACACATGAGTAAAAAGAAAACCTTCATTATATATATATCAATATGAATTAGCGCAGAGATCAAATGCGATGATTCTTACAACTTGAGTTTTCTATATCGACTCGCACCTCGAACTGGTTGGCCATAGCAAATCCACCCTCGATAAGCCTCAAGCCCTCTAGACCTAACTCTAATTCTAGTTGCCTAACTAAGGCGAATTTCCGCCCTAAATCTCCATCGTTATAGTCGCCACGCATAGACGAATTTCTCTCCCTAGATCTAACCCTGTCTAGTCGTCATTGCAACGACAAATTCACATGATTACAATATTCCATGAAGAATCAAAAGACCAAGAGAAATACAAAATAAGATGTAAATATGATAAAGAGAAAATTCTCCTCTAAAAGAACCTTTGAATATGACGTCGTCTTATTGTTAAGATTTGATTTTTATGGCGCGAAATGCTTCCTCTTCGTTGATTTCACGATCGTTGAAACCCTCCGCTTGATAATCGTTTGTTACAGTGAGAACTCAAGGAATTTCAAGAGAAAACTTCAAGAGAAAGTTGAGATAAGTTTTCTTGATCACGTTTTCATGCCCTTCAATCTTCTTACTTGATAGATCTTGATATCCCTTGAATAAATCTCTTTTGAATCAATAGAAATGACCCCTTCAATCCCTTAAGACGCCTAGGGTGAACACCCTTAGAAAATTTTGTGAAAAACCATCTCCCGAAAATAAATCCCGAGTTGTTTAAATACAAGTTGTCATATTTCTGGGAGCTATCATCAGGCGGTAGCGTCTAGATTTCAAATACGCACGCCTTCTGTCTCTTTTTGCTTCGGGGCCTACCATATAGAACTAGCGCTACCGCTGGGCATTAGCTACTACAGCCCGGTGGTAGTGAAATTTGAAAATCCCGCGCTCTAGTTCCTCCTCTGTGTCGCGGGGGTTTCCTTATGAAGCTAGCACTACTTCCTGCGTTAGCCACTACTGCCAAGCGGTATTGTCTAATTTTCTGTTCCGCAAGACTCTGTTTTTTTAACGTGGGGCGCTAGTAGCTACCGCAGGGTTGTAGTGAAAATCTTGATGTTCGTCTAGGTTGAGTGAAAATCTTGATGTTCATCCAGGTTGATTTGGAACCATCCATGGACTGCTCCAGGCTGCTTTTCTGTGCTACCGACGTTGGGGGGATAGCCGCTATCCCTGGAGGTAGTGTCTTTCTTGAAAATTCTCCAGGCATTCCAAAATTTCTTATGTCTACAGCCGATCATCGACAATAAGTCGACGTGAGTGCTATCGCGGACAGTATCATCTCCCACTGGAGGTAGTGTCTGATCGTGACTAGTATTGGTCTTTGTTACGCGCATGCAGTTCTTGATTCTCCAATACACGTAGAAGCATATCTATTTGTTCCCGCACACTATGGAACGCTTGCAAATAGAGAGTAAATACTTATCAGGATTTGTTATTCTCTAACCAAGAGAGCGTCGAACCATGTTTCAACATTTTTCCAATTCTGCCAAGGTTAGTTTGATTTCTTTTAGATCTCAATATCACATATCAGTTTAGGAGGAGATTGTTGTGTGTGGTTCCCTTCTCTAAGAATTAGCAAGTTCTCGACTTTCTTTGTTAGTTTCAGATAAATGACCACGTAAGTTTTGGTGTTTGTATCTTTGTTTTTGTTTGTCATTTTCCTATATAATATTTGTATGAGGTGCTTGTGCGTGTTCTCCTTGGTTGATTCTATTTCTCTTTTTTGATACTATCAAATAGAATTGATTTTAGGACTTTTTTTGCAACAATGTGTTTATATCCTCAATCAAGATGGTTACTACGACAATGAAGGGGCGTTTCAAATAGGTGGGATGAGTTCCCCGGTGAAGCATGTTGGAACTTGCTGACATCAGAGCTCAACTGTCATCGAAACATCAAGCCTATTGCTCTCACTAGGCCCTACAAATAGAAATCCTCTTTTCTTTAACTTAGAATTTTAGTATTGGGAAGTTTGCTGATATGCGGAGGCCGTATCAAGATCTAAAACGAAGAACACGAACTTTCATTGCATGAAATAAAAGATACAATCGGGAGACACGCTCCCACCAAGCACCTTGAGGCACTCCCCCTCTCCAAGGATAGACCAATGACCACTCCAAAGATAACTCTCACTACCCAAGTGGCTCCCTATATAGATGGAGGCCCCGCTACATGACAAGACACTACATGACCACAGACGTAACAATACGTATCAACATTCCCCTCCCGAAAAAAACGACATTGTCCTTAAGGTGGATGTCCATAGGGGTCATCCTCTAGCGTCAGGGGGTCCAAATCTTCGTAGTCAGGACCATCGTCTTCAAATCCCCCCAGCACGCACAAGTCTTTGAAAGTGTAGATGTGGGAGGGAGAGTACGATTGCTGACAGCGGAAGCAAAGACACTTGCGACAAAGCTCGAGGCGTTGCTTGTGAGATAAGCGGTGGGGTCGTCGGGGCACCAGTGAAGGAGGAACTGGCGGCGACCGAGGCGGTCCTAGCAGTGTGGGCCCAGGCAGGATAGGTGATTCAAGCGGCCTGGAGGCGGTGGGGATTTCGGCTGCAACGACTTGTGGGGTGGTTGGGCCGAGGAAGATGGCTGGGTAGTGAAAAGATCCTCTTCAAGGCAACGAGCTTGCTCCATGGCGTGGGAAAGAGTTGTCGGATTGTTGACCCGGAGGCGCACCCGATGGTGGGGTTGTAGACCCTCAAGGAAGTATCTCAGCTAGTGGTTAGGTGATAGACTGGGTACGTGCGCGACGACCTCGATGAACTCTTCAAATGTAAGTGACCACGATGGCGGATTGGCGCACGAAGCTGAGGCACTCGTAGGCATTGCCCTCTTGACGGGTGTCATAGTTGTCCACTCGGAATTCCGCGATCACCACCAATTCCCTTCATCTGGAAGATCTCGCCGACCCCTATGTGGCGATCTCGCCGATCCCTATGTGGCGATCTCGCAAACCCTTATATGGAGATCTCGTCGACCTATGTGGAGATGTCGCCGACCTTTATGTGGAGATGTCTCCGACCCCTATGTGGAGATGTCTCCGACCCCTATGTGGAGATGTCGCCGACCCCTATGTGAAGATTTTGTCGACTCCTATGTGGAGATCTTGCCGCCCCTATGTGGAGATGTCGCCGACCCCTATGAGGAGATGTCGCCGACCCCTATGAGGAGATCTCGCTGACTCCTATGTGGATATCTCGCCGACTCTTAGGTGGCGTTCTCGCCGACCCCTATGTGAAGATCTCGCCGACCACATAAGCAGACATCCCATATTTTCAAAGGTTGTCCCCGGGCAGAGCCCCCACTGTACAACCCGTATTCGGCGAGTATATCAGTAGAGCTCGGCGAGTAGACCAGCACCTACCGCCTACCGGCGAGTAGATCCGAGGCGGTCTTACTCGCCCAGTGCAGGGAGAGCGAGCACGCTCCCTCCCTATCGCGATCTCGTATCGGCATGATCTCTTCTCAAGACAGGGCGTGGCGAGCCAACCTGGTTCCAGGCGAACTCGCCGAGGAAATGGTCCTCGGCGAGTAGGACTTGACCTGGTCGTCCCAGTCGCAATCTCAAGAAAGGAGCGAGGCGAGTACGGGTCAACCCGACTCCTCGGTCCTCCCTCACTATCCGCAGGCCAATATGGGTTGTGGTTAGTATATGCGAAAAGGCGCGAGGAGTTGTTCGCAGACCATTTTGGCCTGTATCTAGTAATTTGGTTAAGACAGAGGAAGCTATCCGCAGACCTTTTTGGACCATTTTGCCCTTTGAAGAGTTTACTTATAAATAGGACCCCTTATGTCTCAGATCAGCACAGATCCACCCCCCTTAGAGAGCTTGTGCTGTCTGAGACAGGCTCAGCTTCTGGTTTTTGGGAGGGGAAATCGAGTGAGTTTTCCGGGTTAGTGGCGGGACCTCCTCGCTGCAGCCAGTGGGTCATTCCTAGGAAGCTACCTACCAACTGGAAAGGGTCAGTTCTTAGCTCGGAATACTTAGATCTAGGGATCCGACGAAAAGAGAAGTAACTCAAGCTACTCCCCAAGTCTCGAACAGGTTGGACCGGTATCCGGGTTCCAACATTTTTGGTGCGGTGAGCGTGGACTGTAGCAAGAGAAGAAAATCTCATCTGACGATCCCATGACTGAACGTGACGAGCCAGGAACCGGCCAGGTGAACTCGCTGCCTTTGAGTGAGTTTGTAACCAAGAGTGTCTTCGAGCAGGGTATGAAGGCGATGGAGGATACCATCAGGGGGCTACTCACACCTCGCGCCGAGGCGGGAGCTCCTTCCCCTGTCGTAGCCGCCTCGCCCGCCGAGGCGGGACCGAGTCAGCGCCTCGGCAGGAGGTTCTCCTCGAAGATGAAGATCAGCCGCTCCGCGCGCGAGTGCTCTTTGCGAGCCCGACGGAGACCCGCCAGTCGGAGGGCGAGTACGACCGCGTTCGTCCCATTCGCCAACTCGCCCCGCCTAGTCCGTTCTGCGAGTTGGTGTTGTCCGCCCCCATCCCTGTAGGGTTCACAGAGCCCGCCATGAGTTTCTACTACGGAAAAGATGATCCCGTCAAGCACCTGCAGTGGTTCGAGGATATGGTCTCCATCAAGCCGATGACGGACGCTTTCAAGTGCTGGCTGTTCGCCATAACCTTCCAAGAAAAAGCCCGAGACTGGTTCCACCAGTTGCCCGCGGGAAGCATCTACGACTTTGAGGACCTGCGCAGAAGTTATCTGCTTCGCTTTTCTACTTCCAAGAAGAGGAGGAAAGGTTCAGAAGACCTCTTTCTTATCAAGCAAAGACCCAGGAGATGATCGGGTCATACCTTGATTGCTTTCAGGAAGAGATCCTCCTAGTCCAGGAGGTCCCTGGGCACACCCTGATCTTGGCATTCAAGCTTGGACTGCAGCCAGGGTTTTTCAAGATGGAGATCACCTGCAATCTCCCCTATCGTTCGAGGAGCTGGTCGATCGGGCCGCGAGGCAGATCGAGGGGGAGGCAACCAGCCTGGAGTTCATGGCCAAGTTGGCTAGGTTGGAGGGAGGAGAGAAGGAAGGAGAGGGAAGCGGCCGGCGTGAGACCAAGAAGAGAGATGAGCCGAGAAGGCGAGAAGAAGGAGGATCCCGGGAGAACAGGGACCAGCGGAATCAAGAGAGGAGGTTCCAGGCCCCGCTCTCCGGCAGGCCTGGAGACTTGCAGGAGGAGGCTACCAAGGGAGACCAGGAGGGAGATACTCCCCGGAGCGGCGAGACTGCTGCCGCTCTCTCGAGCGGAGGCAGTGGCAGTGGAGGCAGAACCAAGCGCCGCCAAGGGAAGCGAACATGATCAGGAGGGGACGAGGACGAGGAAGGGGAGCAATGCCGCGACAGCCTCGGGGTGAAGAGGAGCGTCGGGCAATGCCCTACTGCGATTTCCACCAGGTGGAGGGCCATGCAACGGCCACGTGCCCTAAGTTCTTGGAGCTGAGGAGAGGAGCTGGAGGAGCCCAGGAGGGACATCAGGAGCGGGAAGGAGGAATGTTGAGAATCGAGGGGGGAGGAGTCCCCGCCCCAAGGAGGTGTGAGGATAGGGGAGATCTAGGAGTCCATGGAGGGATAGGTGTCGTCCACGGAGGAGCAGGGTTGGAGGCAACCCGGAAGGGGAGCCTCAACGCCGTGTATCAGAAGGGTGTGGCCTCTACCTCCCAGACTCCGCCACCATCAGGTGAAATCACTTTCTCGGAGGAAGACATGCTGGGGAACGAAAACCCCTTTCATGATGCGGTGGTGATCAAAGCCGCAGTGGAGAACTACACGGTCTCTCGCATCCTGGTGGACAACGTGAGTTTCGTCAATGTGGTCTTCAAGAAGGCGTTTGACGCCATGAAGGTGGAAGAGAAGAGAGTCACCGCGACTGAGGGACCGCTCTTCGGCTTCTCTGGAGAAAGAAAGGAGGTAGAGGGAGGAGTAGAGCTGGTGGTGACGCTGGGGGGTACTACCAGGTGCTGCAGGTTCGTCATCGTTGATGCCCCCAGCAGTTACAATGCCATCTTCGGCAGGCCGCTCATCAGTGCTTACAAATGCGTGCCCTCATCCTATCATCAGTGCCTCAAGTATAATTAAGGAGGGCTGCAGATCAGGATCCGGAGCGACCCCAAAGTAGCAAGGCAGTGCTATCTCAACGCAATCAACACGATCAGTTGGAAGGAGGAGGCCGAGGTGGTAGACCAGGTGATGGAAGAGATGGCAAGGCTGGAGGCACCCGAGGAAGTGGAGGAGAAGGAGATCCTATCTGAAGGCGGGAGGCCGGGAAAGGTGAAGATCAGCGGGGAGCTGGAAGAGGAAGACAAGGAGAAGATCATGTCCTGCATCCAGAGGAATGCAGACATCTTTGCGTGGAGCGCAGCCGATATGCCAGGCGTCGACGCGGACGTCGCCTGCCATCATCTCAACTTGGATAAAGGAGTCCACCCCATCCAACAGAAGAAGAGAGCAACCACCACCACCCTGGCCGAGCCCATCAGGGAGGGGGTCTGGAAGTTGCTGGAAGCAGGGTTTGTATCGGAGATCCAGTACCCAGGCTGGGTCTCCAATGTTGTAATGGTGAAGAAGGGGGAGGGGAAGTGGCGCATGTGTATTGACTTTTCTATCCTTAATTAAGCTTGCCCCAAGGATTGCTATCCCTTGCCTAGAATCGACGAGCTAGTAGACTCGGCCGTCGGATTCCCTGTCATGAGTTTTTTATACGCTTTTTCTAGTTACCATCAAATCCGCATGCACCCGACTGACATAAAAAACGTTTCTTTCATCACCAACGACGGGTGCTACTGTTATAAGATGATGCCCTTCGGGCTTAAAAACGCAGGAGCAACTTACCAGCGAATGATGGACAGGGTGTTCAAGGAGCAAAAGGGGCGAAACCTGGAGTTCTACGTCGATGATCTCATGGTGAAAAGCAAGAGCGTAGAGGAACACCTCCGTGACCTGGAAGAGACCTTCGCCACACTTCGGAAGTATAAGATGAGGCTGAATCCGACCAAGTGCGTTTTCGGGGCCGGAAAGGGAAAGTTCTTGGGCCACCTCTTGACCCCGGCAGGAGTGGAACCAAACCCCGACAAAGTTAAGGCAATCATGGAGATGGAGGCACCTAGAAACACCAAAGAGGTTCAACGCCTGACAGGCCGTCTGGCCGGGTTGAGTCGGTTCCTCTCCAGGGCGGGGGAGAAGTGCTCACCTTTCTTTAAAACCCTCCGAGACAATAAGAAGTTCGAGTGGTCGGCGGAATGTCAGGGAGCCTTCGAGAGCCTAAAGCTCCAGCTGGCCCACGCACCCTTGTTGCAAGGGCCTGGAGAGGGGGGAGATCTCTTCTTGTACGTCGGGGTGGGGGCGGAAGCGGTATGTTCGGTCTTGGTCCGCGAGGAAGGAAAGCGGCAACTCCCCATTTACTACGTAAGTCGGGTCCTGCGGAAGGCTGAACTACGCTACCCCATCCCGGAGAAGCTGGCGTTTGCCTTGATAGTCTCGGCCCGAAGACTCCGACCCTACTTTCAGGCTCATCCGGTCAAGGTAGTGACGGATCATCGTCTCCGCAACGTTCTGGAAGGGGTGGAATATTCGGGAAGACTAGCCAAATGGTCAGTAGAGTTCAGCGAGTTCGACGTCACATACGTCCCTCGACTGGCCATGAAAGCACAAGCAGTGGCGGACTTCCTGGCCGACTACACCGTGGAGGTGGGCGAGGAGGAAGCACCCCAACGAATGGCTTGGGAAATGTTCGTGGATGGAGCATCAGGGAAGAACTCGTGCGGGGGAGGCATCATCCTGATCAGCCCCCATGGCACCAGGATCGAGCAGGCCATCAATATTCATTTTCCTGTCACCAACAATTAGGCAGAGTATGAGGCCGTTATCGCAGGGCTTCATCTAGCGCGGGAGCTGGGGATTCACGACATAAGAGTCCACTCCGACTCTATGGTGGTCGCCTCCCAGGTCCGAGGAGAGTTCGAAGCAAGGGAGCCGATGTTGCAACGCTACCTGGTAAAGGTCAAAGGCTTGGTGGGTTCTTTTAAATCCTTCTCCATACAGCACGTCCCTAGGGAGTAGAACGCCCAAGCAGATCGACTGGCCAAGTACGGCCCTACGGTCGGAAGAATAGCCACGAATTTGTTTCGGCCCTCTATTGGAGAGGGTGAGATGATGGACATCGATCAGCCCTCGTCGTGGATGGACCCTCTCATTACTTTCTTAACCACGGGCGAGCCGCCTGCGGAGGTTCAGGACAAGAGGCGGTTCAGGTACAAGTCAGCTTATTATTTATTAACTGATGGGATATTCTACAGGAAAACTCTTTTCGGTCCCCTGGCAA